>OY728166.1:858348746-860848746 GCA_963277665.1 Viscum album
GATGTACACAGAAACAATATGTTCGTTACCCATTAAATGGTGGTATGTGTATATGTAGTTAAAAATAATAACATAAAAACATATTAGTATATTTAGATTACTATTTTTGTTATGTAATAATATAATAATAAGAGTTTAGGGAGTAGATAATGGAAATAAAACTAAAAAGATTAATGGAACATGGTAACTCTTAATCAGGTAACTCATTTGGTTTGAACCAAATGATTCAGAGAATTGATTTGTGCCCAAGTTGAGGATTATAGGATTAGGAGAGGTATTTTTTGGATCTATTTTGGTAGATTTTGGTTGATCTAATATTTCTTTAGATGAGTGAGAAATTGGAAGGAGATGAGGCCTTTTATAGTGGAGGAGAAGTGACACCCTTGTAATATTTCAGAAAAAAATTTAATACTCATTTATTACATTTCAAGAGGATCCCTTAATTTAAATAAATCTATATTAAGTATTATTGGGTTGACATATGGTAATCCAATGGATTTTGGACAAGTTTCTAAGTCATTTGGGCCCTTAAGAATGAGGTTTAGCCCGTCATTTGGCTTAATTTTACCTTAATAATTATAAATAATTTTAAATACTTTCACTAATAGTTTTGGTCAAATATTAAGTTGAACTTATTATAAATTTTTAACTATTATGATTAAAAATATGGAATCTATTTTTCTAAATTTTAATCACATAAGAGTCATAAATTAATTTAAATTTAATCTCGTAGTTGGGATGACAATGTAGGGTTTTAAGGTAAAAATGTCTAAATATTTTCTATGTTTTTATAGTCAATTTCAACGTTATATTGATCCCAATGACCTAAATTAGATTAATTTGTAAAAATATGATTTAATTAAACTTTAAAACTAATATAAAACATAATTTAACCTTTTAAATAAATTACATTAAAAAACAATTTTGAACAAAAATTCAGTATTTTATTCCATTCATTAAAAAATGAATCTTCACAGAAAAATACCAGAAATTCACCATAAGAAAAATTTTATGCTTCTATTTGAAATATTAAGTTTAGTTTTAAATATTAAATTTATTAAAGGTTCATAAATTATATACTTAAAATGGGTTCTCCATTAAAATGTGTCAAAAATACCTTTATAAAAATATAGTATTTTATATGTAATATTGGGTTTGTTCTTATATTATGCCTATCTGAAATATAATTGATGAGTTTAAAAATATTTTTTGGGATATATAATATTTTAATTTTCTATATAAAATCTCTAAAAATTTTGTAATTTAATTGACTATGAAAAATGTGACTAAGTATTTATTTGATTAAATCAGTTGTTGTGTGTATTTCAAAGATGTCAACAAAATCTAAACTAAAATATCGTAAAGTATTAGGGTGATACACTCTTCCTCATAAAAAAAAATTTTCCCAAAAAAATTTAGGGGTTTTCCATTCGATTTTTTTGGATAGTTCTCCATTATATAATCACCTTGTTCCCTGGTTGCTTCATCTATTTTTATTATTTCTCCAGAGAAACATTACTAGATGAGTTGTTTAATTTATAAATACTTCATCTCTAGTATTAATAATCTAGATAGATTCTTTTCAATATGAAAGGTAGGGTTCCAAATGTATCTCATCAGAGGTGAGAACATGTGTTGGGTCAGACATGTATTATCGAAACAGAGATATATGAAACATATCATGCACCTCGAAGAGATTTGGTTGCATTTCCAAACAATAACCAACGATTCCAAATCATTAAACAATTTTGAAGATTCTAATGTACATGGGACATACTTTCCCTTTATTACTGAACCTTATAACACCCTTCCATGGTGATACCTTTAGGAAAACATGATCTCCCACTTGGAACTCTAAATATTTCCTCCAATTATCAACATAACTCTTTTTCCTACATTAAGATACTTTAATAAGATCTTGAGTGGACTTTAAATTTTTTGTTGTCTCTTCAAGAAGTTATGGGCCCATGAGTTTCATTTCCCCAACTTCGTCCCAACAAGTTTGAGTATGACATCTATTTCCAAAAAATTCATCATACGATTCCATTTGGAAACATGAATATAAAATGTTATTATATGAAAAATCTACCAAAGGTAAGTACTGATCACACATACATTGAATGTTGAGTGATCATGATCTCAACCTGTCTTCTATTGTTTGAATTGTTCATTCAGACTTCCCATTATTTTGAGGATGTTAGGAAGTGAACAAATGAATCTTTGTGTTGAAATCCTTCTGAATACTTTTCTAGAAATTCGATGTAAAGTAGGGGTCCTGATCCAAATCAATTGATATAGGTATGACATGAAGTATTACAACTTCATTAATGTTGAGCCTTATTAGGTTCTCTAGAGTTAGGTCTTCTATTATGTCAAGGAAATGGGTATATTTGGTTAGGTGGTCAATAATAACCCAAATTTTGTCATTCCTATGGGAGTCTTCCTTATTGATGTGACAAAATCCATAGTAATTTAATCCCATTTCCACATCGGAATAGGAAGAGGCTGAATAAATCCTTTAGGATACTTCCTCATTGCTATTACTTGTTGAAAAACTATACATCTTAAAAAATAATCATAAATTTCTTACTTCCTGTTATCCCACAAAAAATATTCCTTCAATTACATATACATATTTGTGCTACCAGGGTGTATAAATAAATTTGAGCTCTGATTATCATCCAACAATTCCCTTTTTATCTCAGGTATAGATGGAATGCATAGCCTATTTCCAAAAAATAGAACACCATCTTTTCAAAAAAAAGTCTTCTAATTTTCCATCATTCAAAGCTTTAATTTTATTCTGAAAGTCCTCATCATGATATTGAAAATTCTTTATACTCTCTAATAAAAAAGTTTTTTTAATTATTTGGAAAATGAATAATTTATCCCCTTCCATAGAAATTACCAAATCCATATTCACTTAATAATTGAAAATAGGATCTCTTTTAATCCTAATTTGGTTTAAAACTCTTCGATCCTTCCTACTCAAAGCATCAAATGTCTTATTTTCATTCCCTGGTTACTTGTGTATTGAGAAATCACAATATTTTAGTAATTAAAGCCATATCTACTATCTCATGTTGAGATCTTTCTATGAGAATATGTATTTTAGGATCTTAATATCTGTGTATATCTCTCAAATTTCTCCATAAATATAATATCTCCATATTTTCAAATTGAATATTACAGCCGCTAACTCCAAATAATGGTTTGGATTGTTTTGTTCATTAGACGTCAATTGACTTGATGCATATGTAATAACCTTATCATTTTTTATTAATACACAACCAAGTACCTTATTTGATGAATCACTATATATGAAAAACCCATCACAATGAGATGGGAGAGTAAAAATCAGATCATTAAATAATATTCTCTTCAATTCATCAAATCATTCTTCACATTTCTTTTTGAGAAAAACTTAACCCCTTTTCCCATAATATTTTTTAATTGGTTATCTAATCAAGATATTTTTTGAATGAATCCCCAATTTTAACATGAAAAACCAATGAAACTACATACCTCAGTTATGTTCATTATTGTAGGTCATTCTATGATGACATTTTTGTTTGCAGGATCAATCGAGATTCCATAATTGGAGACAATATGGTCATGAAAAGAAACTTCTTGAAGATTTAAATCACACTTGGTAAATTTACCATATAGATATCCCCATCAAATATTTTTAAGAATGATCCTAAAATGATTCTAATGGTCCTAATATATTTTAGAATATGCTATAATATAATCAACGAATTCAAAAAAATCAAGATATTATTTGAATACTATGTTCATTAAGTCTATAAAAACAGAGGATTTGTTAGTCATTCCAAATGAAATTACTGTAAACTAGTAATGTTCACACCTCATCTGAAATTCTATCTTCTAAATTTATTCTTTCTTCACTTGGAATTCGTGATACCCATAACGAAGATCAATCATTGAAAAATATTGGGCTCTATGAAGTTGATCAAAATAGTCATCAATGTGGGGTAAAGGATACTTGTTCTTTATTATAATAGAATTGTTTTCCCTATAATCAATGCATAACTTCATGGATCCGTATTTATTTTTGACAAAGAGAATATGGGATCCCCATGGTGAAACTCTCGGGTGAATAAATCCCTTATTACCAAAATCCTCTAGGTGTTTCTTCAATTTCACCAGTTACATAGTGTCTATTATTTAGAGAGTTTTTGAATTGTCCTTGAATCATGGATAAAATCAATAGAAAATTCAACTTCACACTCTTGGGGATTCCTAGGTAAATCTAAAATGAATACATCAATGTATTCCTGCATAATAGGTACATCCTCGATTTGAAGATCACATTCTTATTCACCTGGTTTTGTTTTCTATTCTTCACCAAGAATTTCATTCAGTAGAGTTACTAGGGCTGGATCTAGATAGGAATTAGGTGAAGAATATTTCCTCCTTAACTATGAGGGATTATACATTTTCCTCACAAATTATAATTTCATTACTCTTGAAATAATTTTTGGCATCATATTTTGAGAGGACGTCCATACTGAGGATTATATCAAAGTTAAACATGGTTATAAAAACATGGTTATAATGTAAAGAACGTTTATGTGTCATAAATGGGAATTAACCAAACTTATTTTTGGTAATAATACTTCCCTTGGGTGTTATGAATAAAAAATCTCTTATTAAATAAAAAGGGAAATGTATAATTTTCTTAGAAAACTAGGTATATATAAAATATTGGGATGATCTAGAATCAAATAAGGAATTGAATAATTTTGAATACATAATTAATGTACCTGACACCACATCATTTGAAACTAAAACCTTTTTCATAGTTATCACATATTATTATATATCTACCCTTGTCCTGTTTTGTGGAAAATTCCCTTGACACATGGGGAATTAATTTGAGTAGTTCCCCATCTCCCTATAGGTGAAACACTAAATATCAAAAAATTTCTTCTTCCCTTTGTTGTGTTTATTATGATGAACCTTTTATACACACTTTAAAACCACCCCAGTCCCTTCAAAAATTTCTCAGAGTGATTTTTCCCATTGTTCTTACAATGTGGAAAAAGATGAGATTTATTATTCTTATTTGATTCATTCCCCATTTTATGACGCTCAGATGAACTCTTCTTCTCTTTGTTTCCCCTGACTATGCAGGCTCTTGAGAATTTGTTCTCCATCATGACTGAACATAAAAATATCTCTTCATATGATGAATTTTTTTGAGAAACCAATTCCCTTGGAATATTTTGATTAAGAAATTTAAAGAAGTGGCTGATCTTACACTCTATGTTTCACATATAATCCATAGAATACTTAGCCAACCTTGTAAAGGTACATTTATTATCTGTAATAATATATTCTTCCTTATACATTAATATAAATAATGTTATATTCTTCTCAATTTTTTGATTACAAGTGAAGTATTTATCAAATAAAGTCTCCTTAAACGTTATCTATTCCATGAGTTCAATTTATTCTAACTTTCTTATATTCTATATAAGATACCACCACTAATCAAAATCAACTTGGAGACAATAGACCAAAAGTGTAACCTTTCCATTTTCGCTATATTAAAATAATGTAAATATCTTCTCTAGATACTTAATACTTTTCTCAACCACAATTGTATTAATAGTCCCACTAAATTATTGGGTATTCATTCTCATAATGAGATCCATCAAACGAGATTCTATCTGTGGAATAGGTTTCTCCATTCAGGCAAGGTTATTTTTCATAACCTGAATATTTCAAAGATTTTCTCAATTTTTATACCATATATATTGGTTTCTTTAATATGCAAATATCCAAATTTACCATGAGTTTTGACACCATTCATCCTTCTAGGAACCATTTATAAACAATTGAATATACTATTTTAGCTTATAATATCATAATGCATAACTCCAAATATTGTATAATACATAACATAAATTTATGCATCATGTGTCCTAGAATCATAAAAATTGGTTACTTGGGGGAAATATTTACTTTCAAATCCATCATAATGGTAGGTAAAGACAATGTGGACTATCCTATGTGTATCCACTAGGAGTGTCAAACTAAGTGTGCAATAAGACCTGTTATGGTGTACCAAGTTACCCCGAGTTAGGCCCGAGACACCTTGTCGGATTTTTTCCCCTAGGTACATCTATTGTAGAACCACATCCACTTGTAGTATCTAGACAAGGATGAATTTCTAGGAATACCCACATAATCACCACCTTACCAAAATTATTGGATGATCTTGTATACTTATCCTCAATTTCTATCTTAGTGTTGCTCTCCCTAATCAATGTTTTATTAACTTAGTTTTCATGGTTGTCTCTAAAATTTATTTGATATCAAATATAACACCTCGAACTTAGATGACCAGAGGTAGTTCATTATTTTATTACATTAGAATTATTATAGGGAATCAAATGATGAAGGATCATTAAGTTTAGTTTTCCTAGAAATCTTGATTACATACATGATACCCATAATACATTAGGAAATTTTAAATAAAAACATGATACAAAAAAATAAAATAAAACCCTTCCTTTGAATATTATTCAAATATTTCTTCATCATAACCTAGTGAAAGGAAACATAATAAGGGTGAGGTCAAATGCTTAGTAAGGGTAAGTAAAGAGGAAGAAATAATGAATCAATAATAATAAAGTTACATGGAAAGGTAAATAATTGATAAAAAATTCCCTTCAAATAACTAAATATGTCAATATCAATATGGAAACATAAAAAGATGAAAACAAATTCCATTTAATCAAAAAACTCAAAATGAAATACATCAATGGATATGTCAATGCAAAATCTTGTGGACAAATAATAATAATCAAACTCTCAATAAAGGAAATACTTAATTATCGGACTTCATGGGTCCATAGAACATTATACATTTACCATAAGGATACATTTTAAATTTTTCTATTTTTTTCAACTAATTCATCCCATGAGACTACCGATGCATCTATGAGATTGTATTAATCGGTCCCCAACTCATTGGTATTTCCTTAAACAGTCCCCAACCAGTGTATTGCATGTTCAAACCATTCCTCATATATTGAAAAAAAATTTCCTTACAAAACATCCATTTGAAAAATGCAACATGGATTTATCAATAATACCTAAAAGGAGGATAAGTAACAATAATGGTTGTTGGAATTAAGACATTCTTGAGGAAATCATTAAACATTCCAAAGTGTACAATACTAATTTGAAACATGTAATTTATAATTTCACATAAATAAAATTATACTTATAATAACATGAAGATAAAAAGATTCATGATATAATATTTAAATTCTTTGTAAATATCCCAAATAAAAGTGAATTGGTGCATAATAACAAATAATTCTCAATTGAATGTAAATTGAGACAAAATCCATTAACGTAACCTTAATTTTACTGTGTGGTAATATCCTATTGTATATTGGTTTAAAAATATTTTAATAAATTTTAAAATGACTATAATCATGTTTATAATATCATATATATATTTATTATGATATCTTATTACTCGTTTATTAACAACCTTTCATTATTCTAAGTATTTTGAGTGCACAAGAATGCTAGTTTCATTTCTTTATCATATTAAAATATTGAAGCTTTAATGATAAATATGTATATTATAATTAAATTTTCACATAAACACACACACACACACACACATATATATAATATGTTACATAGGTTTATTAATACCATCCTTTATACATTCCACATATGGCCTGAACGAGTCACATCTCTTTGAGGGGTGGTAGTCCACACTTATCAAACGAAATTTTCATAATTAACCAAGATGGAAAGCATAAATCTATATTCTAAATAAAAAACAAATAAGAATAAATACATTATAAATATCATATATATCATATATAAACATATTTTTTATCATAATATCCACTGTGATAGGTGGTAAAGGAAAAATGAACAATCATCGTTTTGTGAGACAATATTTCACCATACAAAGAAAGAATATGTTCGTTTCCCATTCGAAGAATATGTATGTAATTGTAGGTATAAATATTAAAATAATAACATACTAGTATATTTATGATACTGTTATTGTTATTTAATAATATAATAATAATATTTGATTGAGTGGATAATGGAAATAAAACTAGAAATCTTAAGGAAATATGTCACCTCATAATCGGGTATCTCCTTTGGGTTTGAAAGAAAATATTCATTGGATTGGTTTCTTCTAAAAAGGATGCTTATAGGATGTTTGTTGGGATGTATATGATCTATTTGGGTAGATATTGGTCGATCTGAAGTGTCTTTAATGGTGTTAGGAAGAGTAAGAAAAGGAGGCCTTTTATAGTGGAGGAGGAGTGACACTTGTAATATTTTGATAAAGGATTTCCATACACATTTTTAATATTTGAAGTGGCTCCAATAATAGACCAAATTTTATAAAATATATTATAGGGTCAAAATATTTCAATAAAATGGATTTTGGAAAAGTTTCTAAGTCAAATATGACCTTAATAATGTGGTTTAGTCCCTTATTGGGCTTAATTTTAGCTTAATAATCACAATTAATTGAAATTAATTTCACTAATATTTTTGGTCCAAAACTAAGTTGAAATTATTTGTAGTTTTAAATTATTCTGATTCAATGTATTAAATCCATATTTCTAAATTCTAATCATATAATTTGTAGAAATTAATTTAAATTTAATTCCGCATTCGAGATGAGAATATGGGGTTTTAAGGTAAAAACATCCCAAAGTTTTCTATGTTTTATAGTCAATTTCAATGTGAAATTGATCCCAATGACCTAAATTTGATTAATTGATAAAAATATTATTTAATTAAAATTTAAAAATAATATAAAACATAATTTAACCATATATATAAGTTAGATGAAAAATTAGTTTTGAAATAAAATTTAGCATTTTTCATTATTTATTAAGAAATGGATCGTCACAGAAAAATACAAAAAAAAACATCGTGAGATAATTTTTATTTTTTTCTTCTAAAAATTAAGTTTATTTTTAAATATTAAAATTGTAAACATGTAAAAATTTAGAATTAAAATGGGTTCACCATTAAAAGGTGGGAAAACTACCTTTATAAAAATATAGTATTTTATATATAATATTGGGTTTATTCATGTCTTATGCCTATAAAAAATAAATTATACGAGTATCAAAATATATTTTGGGTATATAATAAATAAATTTACTATATAAACTCTCTAAACGTTTTATAATTTAATTTATTATGCAAAATGTGATTATGTATTATTTTATTTAAATCAATTATAGTGTGTATTGCAAAGCTATAAAAAATATATAAAGGAAAATATGTAAAGTATTGGGTTGTCACATTATTAACTCCTAAAAATATTTAATCCTCTAAATTTCTAGTGTATTACCTTCTAAAATATTTGGGTAGCTCTCCTTCATAGAATCCTCAAGTTCTTATATTTCTTCCTCTGTTTTGTAATTTCTCTATAGTACTATTACTAAATGAGTTGTTCTATTTCTCAATACTTGGTCTCTAGTACCAAAAATCCAGATGGGTTATTCACAATATGATAGTTCAGGTTCCAACTCAAGCTCATCATAGGTGAGAACCTGTGATGGGTCAGGAATTTATTTTCTCCCCATAGATATATGGAACACATCGTGTAACTTTGATAGATTTATCGACATTGGAAAACGATAAACAATGATTCTAACTATTTAAATAATTTTAAAGGGTCTAATATACCTATGACTCAGTTTCACTTTATTAAAAAACCTTATAATAACCTTTCATGGAGATACCTTTAATAAAATGTGATCACACCCTTAGAACTATAAATCATTCCTCCAATTATCAGCATAACTATTTTTCCTACTTTGATATGATTTAATATGAGATTTAATAGCCATCCACTTTTTCAATGTCTCTTCAACATGTTTAGGTCATATGAGTTTACCATCACCAATTTCATCCAAGCATGTTGGAGTACGACATCTCTTTACATATAATGCTTCATCTGACTCGATTTGAATACTTGAATGTAAAATATTATTATAGGAAAACTCTTCAAAAGTAAGTAATGATTTCATATACATTTAAAGTTTATTAAGTATGATCTGAATATGTCTTCCATTGTTTTAATTATTATTTTATACATTCCATAAATTTTTAGATCATAATAAGTGCTCAAATGAAGCTCAATGTCGAGAGCCTTCTGAATACTTTTCCATAATTTCGATTTAAAGCGGGATTCTCAATCTCAAATAATTGATATAGGTGATACATGAAGTATTATAAATTTGTTATTGTATATTCCTAAGTGGTTCCTGAGAGGCATGTATTCTATTATGGAAATGAAATGAATATATTTTGCTGGGTAGTAAAAAATAACCCAAATTGAATCATTCCTTCTTGGAGTATCTGGTAGTCCTATGAAAAAATCCATAGTAATTTCATCCCATTTCCACACTGGAATAACAAGAGGTTACAAGATTTATTTAGGATGTTTCCTCATAAATTTCACTAGTTGAAAAATCCAAAATCTTGAAACATAATCATAAATTTCCCACTTCATGTTATCCCACCAAAAAATTCCCTTCATGTCCCTATACATCTTTGTGCTACTACGGTGTATAGAGAAATTTGAGCTATGGGTGTTATCCAACAATTATATTTTTAGATCAGGTATATATGGAACAAATATATTCCAATGTTTATAATACTATATTTACAAAAACAATCTATAAATTTTCTATCATTAAAATCATTAATTTTCTTCTGAAATTCCTCATCATCAGATTGAAAATTCTTCATCCTCTCAAATAAATATGATTTTTCAACAATTTGGAAAACAATTTATGTGAGATTCCAATATCTATCTTTACTATATCGATCATCATAGGATCCTTTTTAGTCCTTAGTATGCTTATAACACCATGATCTTTCCTACTCAAAACATCGACTACCTTATTTTCTTTCCCTAGGTGGTAGTGTATTGGGCAATCACAATATTTTAAGCATTCAAGACATCACCATTGTTTCATGTTGAGCTGTATCTATGAAAAAATTTATTTTAGGATCCTATAATTCGTGTATATCTCATATACTTTTCGATGGAGATAATGTCACCATATTTTAAATGCATAGATTACGGCCTCTAACCCCAGATCATGGGTTGTATAGTTTTTCTCTTGAGTATTCAATTTAAATGATGCATATTCAATAAATTTATGAATTTTAATTAATACAAAACCAATTAACTTCTTTGATTCATCACCATATATGAAAAACCCATCACTACCAGAGATGGAGTTAAAATAAAAGCATTGAATAATCTTCTTCTTAATTCATCAAATCATTATTCAAATTCCTTTTTAAATAAAATCATAACCCCTTTAAATGTAATCCGGATTAATGGGTAAGATAATTAGGAAAAATTATGAATGAATAGATAATAGTAGTTTGCCAAACCAATGAAACCACATACCATAGTTATGATTATTGGCATAGGTCATTCATAGACTTAGTTTTTCTTTACTGGGTCATTTGATATAACATATTTAGAGACAATATATACAAGAAAAGGAACTTACCGAATCCACGAATCACAATTAATAAATTTACAATATATAACTTCTCTTATAAGATTCTTAAGAATGATCCTTAAATGATTTTCATGGTCCTCAAAGATTTTAGAACACATCTGAATGTCATCAATAAATACCTCAAAAAAATCAAGATATTATTTGAATACTATGGGCATTATGTCCACAAAAATATAGGATGTATTAGTCAATCCAAATGGAATTATTATAAACTCATAATATCCATACCTCAACTAAAAAATTGTCTTTGGAATGTATTCCTTATTCACTCATAATGGGTGATACCTAGAATGAGGATAAATATTTGAAAAATATTAGAATTTGGGAATTTAATCAAACAATTCATCAGTGTGGGGGTAGAGGATACTTCTTCTTTATTGTAATGGAATTTTTTTCTCTATAATAAATTAATAACCTTATAGATCCATATTTATTTTTATCAAAGTGAACATAGTCTCCCCATGGTGAAACACTATGGTGAATAAATCTCTTATTACCCAAATCCTTTTGTTGTTTCTTCAATTCCAATAATTCCAAGGTGTCTATTATATAGATATTCCTTGATATTAGTCTTGCATCAGGGATTAAATCAATGAAAAATTCATTTTCACACTCTAGGGGATGTCTAGGAAAATCCTCAGGGAATATATCAGTGTATTCCTCCACAATATGTACGTACTCAATTTGAATATTACCTTCTTCTTCACTAGGTTTTGTTTTCTCTTCATCCCCAATAATTTAATTCAGTAGAGATACTATGGTTGGATATAGATAAGAATTAGGTGGAGAAGATTCTTCCCTAAAGATTATGGATTCTACATTTTCCTCAAAAATTACAATTCCTTTCATCTTGCAATAAATGTATTCATCATATTTTAATATCCAGTCCATACCAAGGATTATATCAAATTCAACCATGTGTATGATTATAAGTTCATAAATTAAATCATGTTTATGTGACATGATGGGTACTGGACGACACATCTTTGTTGAAATAATAATTACCTCGGGTATTCTGAATGATAACTCTCTTATTAGATCAAAAGAGAAATGTATAATTTTCTTAGAAAACTAAGTTGATATAAAAGAGTGAGATGTTACAGAATCAAATAAGGCATTTTATAAATTTGATTATATAATTAATTTTTCTTCCACCACTTCATATGGAAATTAAAACTGAACTGTAGTGATCACATTCCCTTTTCCATCTCCCCATGGCCTCTTCTGTGGTAAATTTCCTCGACGCTTGGGATATTCATTTGAGTAGTTCACAATCTGAGTATATTTGAAACACCAAATATCAACATTTTCATTCTTACCTTTGATGTATTTAATATGAGTATCATTTTATCATGCTTAAAAAAACTCCCAGTCCCTTCAAAAATTTCATAGAGTGATTTCCGATAGTTCTCCCAATGTAGGAAATGATAATATTTCTTATTATTCTTATATGCATTAAATTTTTTCATAATTCTACGATAAAATATTCCTATATTATTTATCATTAAATACAAAGGATCTTGATAATTACTTCTCCATATTTATGGAATATAAAACTATTTCTTCATATGATGAAAATTGTTGAGAAACGAGTTCCCTTAAGAGATTTGGATTAATACCTTCAAATAAGTTGCTAATATATCACTATGTGTTGCGTATATAATTCATATAGTACCTAGAAAACCATGTAAAGGTATCTTCATAATCTAAAACAATATCATCTCTATTCCGTTTTAAGCTATGGAACTTTGTCTTCATCTCAATTTTTGTATTACGAGGGAAGTATTTATAAAAAATATCCATTAATGTTTTTAACTCCATGAGTTCAATTTCTTCTTCCTCTCTTGTATTATGGATAAGATACCACCACTGATCAAAATCACCTTGGAGAAAATAGACCATAAGTGTAAACATTTCATTTTCACTACATTCCATGTCCATAAATATAATCTCCAGGTACTTAATTCATTGCTCAGCTACAATTGGATTAGTAGTCCCATTAAATGATGAGGGATTCCGCCGAATAAAGAGATCTTGTATAGGTGATTCTCTCAGTAGAATAGGTTTATCCATTCGGACAATGATATTTTTCATAACCTAATTGTGCTTCCCTAACATTCTTATGATTTTCCCTATTCCAATACTAGTTGTGTTGGTTTTCATAACCAGGAAATCCCTACATTTTCCACGAGTATTGGCACCATTCATCCTTCCAGGAAACATTTCTAAATAATGACATATACTCGATTATCTTATAAAATTATAATGTACAATTCAAAATATGGTATACAACAGAAGATAAATATATTCTTTGTGAATCCTAGAATCATAAAATTTGGTTACTTTGGGGAAATATTCACTTTCAAATCCACCAAAATGTTAGGTAAAGAAAATGTAAACTATCATAAGCGTATCCCCAACAGTTTCAAAATAGGTGCACAGTAAAGCCCATTTTCATGTATCAGGTTACCCTAAGTCATTCTTGAGATAGATTTTTAGATTTTTTACCCCTAGATATATCTATTCCAGAATCACACCCACTTATAATATCCATACATGCATGCATTTCTAGGAATACCCACATAATCACTGCCTTTCCAAAATTCTAGGATGTTCTTGTATACTAATCCTCAATTTTTATCTTAGGGTTTTTATCCATAATATATGTTTTCTAAATCTATTTTCCATGTTTTCGATTAAACTTCCTTTCATACCGACTGTAAAACCCTGATCCCAGAATCCCAAAGCTGGTACATTTTTTTACATTGACATGATTATAAGGAATCAGTTACCAATGGACCGTTCAGTTTAGTAAACTTGGAAAGACATATTTAATAAATTATAACCATAATATATTTGGAAATAGGAAATAAAAATATGATACATAAAAATAAAATAAACCAAATCCTTGAAATCATATTCATATATTTCTTTTTTATAACGTGGGGAAAGGAAACATAAAAAGGGTGAGCTCAAATGATCAGTAAAGGTATGTAAAAAGTAATCAATAATGAATCAATATGAATAAATTAACATGGAAAGGTAAATAAATAATAACACTTTTCAATTAAATAACATGATAAGTTAATATCAACATTTCAAGATAAGAGGTGGAAAACACATTCCATTTAATCAATAAACTGAAAATGAAATTCATCCATAGATATGTCAACGTAAAATATTATAAATAAATAATAATAATCAAAATCTCAATAAAAGAAAGGATTAATTATTGAACATCATGTTTACTAGACACATGATACCTTTACCAAAAATATATAGTTTAAAATTTTCTAGTTTGGACAACTAATTCTTCCTAAGAGAGTACAAATGCATTAATGGGTTTTCATTAATCGGTCCCCAGCCCAAAGGGGTTTCCTCAAATGGTACCCAACCTATGTATTTAATGTCCAAAGAATTACTCATATATTGAATAAAAAATGTTCCTCAATAAATATCCAAATAGAAAAAATAATATGGATTTATCAATAATACCTCAAATGAGGATAAATAACAATTAGGGTTGTTGACCTTAAAACATTCTTGAGGAAATAATTGAACATTCCAAACTGTCCCATGCCACCTTGAAATTTTAAATTTATAATTATATATGAATTAAATGATACTTATAATATAATGAGGATAAGGATATTTATTATATAACATTTCAAAGGTTATTAAATACACCAAATAAAGATAAATTGGTGCATAATAACAAATAATTCTCAATGGGATTTAAATTGAGATCAAATCCCTTACCTTAACCTTGATTTTTTGTGTGGTATTTATCCTCCTATAAAGTGATTTTAAAAAAATTTACTATCTTGTACCAGAAATATAATAATGTTTATAACTTCATATATAAATATTATAATAACCCTGCTCTTTATTACACACTCAAACATGATCTTTTACATAAAACTCACATGATACAACATAAATATCGATATATCTAGTGTCTTTAGGACTTAGGATCATTGAAAAACAACATAAAACATTAAATAAAACATACTTATTGAAACACTCCTCTACATGACCACTACACTCCCTCGTAGTTAGCATTTAATGGGATAACCTAAGGACATGCATAAGAAAAGGGTGAGCTATAAAGCCTAGTAAGGGAATAAACATGGAATAACATGAGGAATACAATACATGTAATAAAATAGGCATATCAATGCAACATAAGAGAAACATGAACATAAAAGCATGATAAAGCATGATAATCATAACATGGAGATGTGGCAACATCACTTAACAATGAATTAGCATGATCCAAGGATCATTGCACAATGAGCATGAGTAAACCCTCATTGCACATAAAGCATGAGTAAACCCTCATTTCAATTAAATTAGCATGAGTCAACACCCATTGCACATTATGTATAATGATACTATACTTTACCCAATGAATTGGAGTGCTATTAGGGTTCACCCTTCTTAAACATTTCATTTCATGCATAAGTGTGCCACATGGATCTTATAACATGGAATCAAAAAAAATAATAAGTAATTACACAATTAAGAAAAGAGAAATAAATAAATGAAAGTACCATTAAATATGTATATGTGAAAAAGGTGAATACCCTTGATAGAGACTTGGGTATGGTATTCGCTACACAATGATCATGGCTTGGAAAAATGCAGTGCAATTTAGGCACCATAACGGTGTGACATAGGGATTCATAAAAATGGTTGATGGGAGAGAAATGGGTGTCTCATCATATGTACATGAAATGGATAGTAGGGGGGGTAATTTAGATACATGTCCCAACAAACTTAATGGAATTTAGATACATAATGCAAAAGAATTGCTTGAATGTAAATGAGGAGAGAGAAATTCCTTACGAAATTTCGGCATGGTAATAGGTGTACATGGGAGGAATTTAATGAGAGAGAAATAAAATATATCATTATTAAAACATGATGATTTAATTATGGGGTAGGTGAAAAATCATACCCCAACATTTTTAATTGAATGAAAATGGTATAATAATATAATGAAATTTGGACAAAATTTAGAAAGGAAGAAATACCTTACTTGGAAATGTGATCCCAAAGGCTTGGGAGCGGCTTAATAGAGGCTCCTTGGGAGATTGGGGCACCTTGGAAGGATTATAGAGGGAGGAGGGAAGAGTGTTTATGAACTACAAGGGCTTTGAGTGAAGAGGAATCAGGTTCTTGGGTGGGTTTTTATAGGAAAGGAGAAGGAAGTCTTTATTATTTAGGTTTGGGACACCTCACATTAAACTAATCAAAAGCACAAACCAGCCCATGGATTTTGACCATGGTTTTTGGAAAAGGGTATTGGAAAAAAAATATTTTATAAGGGAAATGGAAAAACTTCTTAAAATAATTGGGTTGCTTATGTGGATGTGAGTCACACTCTTATGGAAAGTAATTTAAAAAGTTAAAATATTTTATAAGTCATGGAAGGTCCACTAAGGCTTTGTAAAATAAATCAAATAAACCTAAAATAAAATTATTTAAATAGTAAACCATATATTGGTCAGACTTAATGTTTATAGTATTTTATTACATTACTATTGGGTCATTATGATGTCATAAATCACATTATATATTTAAACAGTATTTAATTTTTACCCAAAAATTCGACTAGCTTAGAAAATTATGAAAAATTCACCATTAGATAATCTCAATATCCTGATTCCAAAAATAATATTCATTTTATACAAATAAGTTTCTAAATATTTAAATTTTCACTTTTAAAATAGAAACTGACATTTATGAAAAATTCATGGGTTTTGACAGAAATTAGCTTTCAAGCCTTAATAAAAATTACAATTTTATTCATAAAAATTATAAGATCATTTATAATTAATAAAAATTAATTCACTAATAATAATATTTTATTAAAATATTATTTAATCCAAAAAATCCATTAATTTATCAAAATAGATTCTGTAGTTGAATATCAACTATAAATACTAATTGTTCATTAAAAACTATTTACAAAGTAACAATATTTAAATGAAAGCATATTGTTTATTATATAAAAAGTAATGTACATAATCATAGTACTAGGGTCTTGTTAAATAACCCCTTAAAACACCTACATAAGACCTTAGGGTAAGGTTTCCGATGGTGACAGACTATTGGGGTGGCTCGGATAACATCGCTCGAGTGGTAATCTCTACCAACTTCCACTTCTATAGTAAGTGATTCTTCTCAAGATTAATGTATTCAAGATCAGCTTGGGCTTGGTCAAGAGGGAAGCCCAATTATGCCACCTCCATTCCAATCTATGATAAATGAGCTACGTACGGGGAAAGTCTACTGGATGAGGCCGTCGCTTCCTTTGTCTGAGTAAATGGGATTTGTTAAATCTCTATATTTATACTAACCATGTAATCACTATTCAACGACTATATGAGCAACGAGCACAATTCTTAACAGTTTTTTAAAATCCAAAACATAAAACCAAATTAGTGCATACGTTTTAGATAACCCTAAGAAGACATTTAAATTAACCAGGAATAATTTTCCTTAATGATTTATTTGGGTTGTTACAATCTTCTCCCCTTAAGAAATGTCACCCTCGAAATTTCCTTTTCCCTCACTAAAACAGATGTGGGTAACTTTTCTTCATCACTTCCTCCAATTCCTATGTCACTTCTTCAAACTTCTGGTTTTGCGACAACACCTTGATGAGGGGCATTACCTTATTTCTTATAACATTTTCTCTATGATATACTATCTTCACTGGTTTCTCCTCAATAGAAAGATCACCCTCTAGATATACTACCTCTGATGAGATTACATGTGAAGGGTCCGGTTTGTACTTCCTTAAGGGGGATACATGAAATATATCATCTAATTTGGTCATGGTAGGTGGAAGTGCTAGTCGATAGGCCACAACCCCAACACGATCACGAATCTCGAAGGTGATGATATACCTAGGACATAACTTCCCTTTCTTTCCAAACCTCATGAACTTCTTCCATTAAGATATGAATAAAAATACCGTGTCTCCAAATTTAAATTCAAGGTCCTATCGATGGTTATTTGTATATCTCTTCTGTCGACTCTGGGATGCCTTGATATGCTGTTGAATGGTTTTCACCTTCTCCACCATTTCTTAGACCATTTCTAGTCCTAGAAACTTATGCTCACCAACTTCATCCCAACATTCTGGTGTTATGCACCTCTTCGCATACAGGTCTTCATAAGGTGCCATTTATATTCTCAAGTGGAAACTGCTATTATAAGAGAACTCAACCAGAGGTAGATATTGATACCATCCACCTTTTAAGTCCATCAAGCATGCTCTCAACATGTAATCAAGTGTTGGATAGTCCGCTCAGATTGGCCATCAGTTTGAGGATGATAAGACGTACTGATGTTCATCTCAGTATCTAGAGTATGTTGAATGATCATCCAAAACATAAAGGTGAATATTGTATTTCAATCAGATATAATTGATAGTGGTACCCCATGCAGCCTTACCACATCTCTGATGTATATCCAAGACAGTTGATCTAATAAGAAATCATCTCAAATTTTAATGAAGTGTGTAGAAATTGTTAGATGATCCACAACAATGTAGATTGCATTGTTGCCTTTTGGGTGTCTTTGGAAGTCTGGTGACAAAGTCCACATTGATGTTCTCCAATTTTCATGCTGTTATGGGAAATGGTTACATCATCCCCTTAGACTTATACCCATCTTCCTTCACATTCTGACACACCAGGAACTTTGATGTATACTCAAAAATATCCTTCTTCATATTATCCCACCTATAATGCTCTTAGATATCTCAATACATCTTTGTGTTTCATGGGTGAATAGAGAAATTTGAACTATGCGCAGCATCCAAAATTTCCTTATTCAGCTCCATATTTGATGGAACAAATTTCATTTCACAAATATCACAATTCCTTCTTAATTGACATTGAACTATGAGGATTTCCCTTTTCTAGTAGCTTCTAATTTCTTCTGAATTCCCACATCATCCTTTTGATAATATTTTAAGTTTTCCAATAGAGATAGTTGAGTAATAATTTGTGAAAGGATTGATGATATTCTCTTCTTTATGATTCGCATTTCCATATTCATAAAATCTAAGAAGATTGGACCCTTCTCAATTATCATCAATGATAGAATTACTGGGTCCTTTCTACATAGAGAATCCTCCACCTTGTTCACTTTCCTAGGGTGGTAGTGGATTTAGCAATCAAATTCTCTGATCATCTCTAACCATCTTAATTGGATCATGTTCAAATCATTCTACGTGAATATATACTTGAGGCTTTTTTGGTCCTTATATATTTCACACTTCTCCCCAAAAGGTAATGCCCCTATATTTTTAAAGAGAAGATCACTGCAGTTAGCTCTAGATCATGTGATGGATAATTCTTCTCATGAACATTCAATTTCCTTAAAGCATAGGCAATAAATTTTTTATTTGGAATCAACAAACAACAAAGACCCTTCTTCAAAGTATCACTGAATACCACAAAAACTTTTACACCTATGGGTAATTTGAGCACGAGCACAATGATAATAATTCTCTTTCAACTCCTTGAATCTTTCTTCACATTCATCACTCGAAGAAAACTTCACTCCCTTCCGAGTTAGCATGGTTAGAGGGTTGGAAAATCATGAGAAATTTCTCACTAATCATCAATAATATCCAGATAACCCCAAGAAGGTACGTATATCCATTACCGATGTTGGCCTCGGCCACCCCTCTATTGTAGTTTTCTTGGAGGGATCCATAGATAAACCATTTATTAAGATGATATGGCCTAAGAATGAGAACCACTTTAACCATAACTCACACTTTCTATAATTTTCATAGAGATTCTCCCTTCACAAGGTCTCTAGTATAGTTTTTAAATGATCCTCATGATCCTCCATAGTTTTGGAGTATATTAGAATATCATCTATAAATACTACCACAAATTTGTCAAGGTAATCTCTAAAGACTCTATTCATCAATTCCATGAAGATTTTTCGAGCATTAGTGAGTCCGGAAGGCATTACTATGAATTCATAGTGCCTGTATCTTGTACGAAAAGCAGTCTTGGGGATATGTTCTTTCTTCTCCCTCACTTGATAATATCCTAAACCCAAATCTACCTTGAAGAAGTATTATTCTCCACATAACTAATCAAACAAGTCATAAAATTGTGGGAGAGGATACTTTTTCTTTATCGTTATTTTTAGGCTCATGAAAATTGATGCAAAGGCGCATTGTCCCATCATTCTTCTTGAGAAAGAGGACTGGTGCACCCCATGGTGAAGCACTTGGATGTATAAACCCTTTATCCATGTTTTCTTGTAGTTGTTTCTTTAGCTCATCAAGCTCCTCCACATCCATTCTAAATGGTTTTTTGTACATTAGAAACTCCCCAGGTATAAGATCAATTGAGAATTAAAAATATCTTCTTGGAAGAAGACCAGACAATTCCTCAATAAAAACTTCAGTGAATTCCCTCACAATAGGAATGGATTCAAGGATGGTTACTTCCTTAGACTCAATCATCTAGGCAAAATATGAATTCTCATAGGGAAATAATATCCATTCTTGAGATGATGGAGAAAAAGAATATTCAGCTTCCTCCTTGCACTTGTATAGAATCGGGGGTCGATTTTCTATATGGGGAGTTATTTCCCTCTCATATAAATTTATGTTGGCTCTAGATAAGGATAGACAATCCATGTCAAGAATTGCATCCAATTCCACCAGTGGGAGTATGAATAGGTTCACCGGGAAGTTCAATCCAAAAATTATAATAGGGGAAGATTTATATTAATGGGATGCAATGATTGACCCATTTTCTATACTCACCAACATCATTACTACCATTATTTGTGGTGGTGTGGGGATTGTTCTACTAATCTTTCTAGATATAAAATAATGTATAGAACCAGAATCAAAGAGTACATTTTCTATTCTTGAATTAATAACTAGTGTACCAGTTAGCACTTCATTGTTATAGTTCACTTCAGTGGTAGTGATAGAAAAATTTCTCCCATGCTACCTTGGAGGTTTTTGGTTGCCTCAAAAAACCCTTATCTTAGGGAACTGATTTTCATAGTTCCCTAGTTCTTTGCAGTTGAAGCAATGAACAATGCATTGAGAGTCAAACGAAGTTTTCTTATCCTCTGTCAAAAACAAATGTTTTTCTTGATAATATTTAACAACTAAGTGTCCTTCTCTTTCACACCTAGATCATTTCCCTGTCCCCTTCAAGTTATTTCTAGGGTTCTTCTTTCTGCACCTTTGGAATGTGGGGTGTTGATTATTTTTAGCACTATTGGATTTATCCATTGGAAAACTAGAATTTAAATAATCCATAAGTTTCTTATCCCCATGATACCCCTTAGATTCTACGATCTCCATTTCGATCTTGAGGGCACATCAGATAATCTTTTCACAGTTGTCGAAGTCATGGATCACCATGGATTTCGGAAGGATAGGTTTCATCCCACCAAAGAAGCGCTAAACGTTGGATTCAGGGGTAACGACAAAGTCGGAGGTGTGTCTTGAAAGTATTGTAATGTTTTCCTTGTACGCTCTGATAGATTCGTTGTCTTTTTTTTTTCTTGAGGGAAAGGAAGTACCCTTCCACCTTAAGCTAAAGGGTGCATGGAAAATATATATCCAAAAACATCATTCATAAATTCTTCCATTCCAATGCCTCGATCTACTCCTCAGGATGTGTATTTTTTATCAATGACCACCATTGATCAGCTTCATCCTCCTTATGATAAAAAACCCCGAGAACCTTCTCTTGTTCAGAACATTTAAAAATGGAGAAGATATTTTCAATGGATTTGATCCATTTTTCGGTGATTGAGGGATCAGATGATCCATTCAAAGTAGGAGGCCTTTGTCTCATGAAGCTCTCGATAGAGATTTGTTCTTTCTTAGGGGGGGTTGAACGTTCCTCTTTACCCATGTTTCTATTAAAATCTGGAGTTAATTGAGAGATAATCATGACAATGTTCATGATTCACACTCCCTTCGTATTGGGCATGTCATTATCATAGTTATCACATTGATCTTCATATCAGTTGTTAGCCCGAGTCCTCCTACTATTGTCCATTGGATGGAATAAAAGTAAGGTTAGGGGTAACACATAAAGGGTAATCCAAGGGAAAAAATATGACTTATAAATAACTTTTATTTCTTTAACATATTAATCTATAGGCTTCAATATATGTTATCCATGATCTACTTTCTAACATGTATTTATAGAGGCATTTTTTCTAAATTCCATTAATAATGGTTCATACTAAGCTTGTTAATTTACCAAATCATATCCCCTGGGAGTGTCATAACCAAGAGTGAAACAAGACCCATTGTCATGTACTAGGATACCCTGGGTCAAGCTTGAAACTCCTTATCAGAGTTTTAACTCCTAGGTACATCTGTTCCAGAGCCGCATCTGCCTACTCGTATCCGGACATGGACATATTTTCTTTATAAAAAACATACTCAATACTCACCAAAACTAATGGATGTTTTTTATACTCATTATTGTCTCTAAGGATTCACCAGGGTTTTCTAATCCTAATCCAAAAAATAACTAAACCTATCCTTTGATACCAACTACAACAACCCTGCTCTTTATTACACACATAAACATGATCTATTACATAAACTTCACTTGATAAAACAAAGAATATTGATAGGTATAGTGTATTTGGGGATTAGGATAATTACATAACAACTTAAAAAAAGAAATACAATATATTTATTTAAAACTTCCTTTACATGACCACTACACATCCCCGTACTTAGCATTGCATGGGATAACCTGAGGACATGCATAAGAAAAGGGTTAGCTATAAAGCCTAGTAAGGGAATAAACATGGAATAAGACGAGGAATAAAATAAATTTAAGAAAATAGGTATATCAATGTAAAACAATAGGGACATGAACATAAAGTCATGGAAAATCATGATAATCATAACATGGTGATGTGGCTACAACACTTAACATGTAATTAGCATGAGCCAAGGATCATTGCACATGGAGCATGAGTAAACCCTCATTGAACATGAAGCATGAGTAAACCCTCATTGCACTCGAATTAACATGATTCCACACCCATTACATATGAAGCATCATGATACTATACTTTACCCAATGCATAGGGGCGCTAACAGGGCACACCCTTCTTAAACATTTAATTTCATGCATAAGTGTGCCACATGGATCATATAACATGGAATCAATCAACATAATAAGTAATTCCATGCTTAAGTAATGTGGAATAAATAAATAAAGTAACTTTAAATATGTAAATGTGAATAAAGGTTAATACCTTTGATATATACATGGGTATGGTATTCAGTACACAATGATCTTGTCTAGAAAAAACACAGTGCAATTTCGGCAGCATAACGACGTGACATAGGGAATCATAAAAATGGATAATGAGAGAGAAATGGGTGTCTCATCATATGTACATGAAATGGAAAGTAATTTGGTATTCATATTGATACATTTCCCAACAAAAATAATGAAATTTAGATACATAACACAAAATAATTTCTTGAATGTAAATGAGGAGAGATAAATTTCTTATGGAATTTAAAAATGGTAACAAGTGTACATGGGGGGAATTAATGAGAGATAATGATTATCTCTAATTTTTCAAACATGAATAGGGAAGTATGTAAGAGGAGATAAATCATACCCCAACATTTTTAATTGAAATAAGATGTATATAACAATATAAATAAACTTGGAAGAAATCAAGAAAGGAAGAAATCCCTTACATGTATGTGTGATCCCAAAGGCTTGGGAGGGGATTTATAGAGGCTTCTTGGTAGCTTGGAGAACCATGGGAAGATTCTAAAGAGAGGATGGAAGAGGTTGGATGAACTCAAAGGTCTTTGAGTGAAGAGGATGTGGGAGCTTGGGTGGGGTTATAAAGGAAAGGATACGGAATTCTTTATTATTTAGGTTTGAGACACCTCACATTAAACTAATCAAAACCAAATACCCGACCATGGTTTTCCCATAATTGTTTTCCAAAGGGGAGTGGAAAATAATATTTTATAAGGAAAATAGACAAGCGTCATGAAATATTACGCTTTCTTATGTGGAGGTGAGTCACACTCTTAAGGAAAATAATTTAAAAAGATACAATGTTTTATAAGTCTTGAAGGGTTCACTAAGGCATTGTAAAATAAATAAAATAAACCTAAAATCACATTATATTAATGGTAAACATATATTTTCCAAAAATAATTTTTATATTATTTTATTACATCACTATTGGGTCATTATGACATCATAAAACACATTATAAATTTAAATGGTATTTAATTTTTACCAACAAATTCAACTGTCTTAGAAAATTATGAAAAATTCACCATTGGATAATTTCAACATCCTGATTCAGAAAATAATATTCATTTTATCCCAATAATTTTATAAATATTTGAATTTTCACTTTTAAAATAAAAAATGACATTTTTAAAAAATTCATTGGATTTGACAAAAATAACTTTCAAACCTTAATAAAAATTACAATTATGTCAATAAAAGTTATACGAACATTTATACTTAATAAAAAGTAATTTAATAATAAAAGTTAATTAAAATATTATTTATTCCAAAATATTCTTTTAATTTATCACAATAGATTCCTTAGTTAAATATTAACTAAAAATACTATTTGTGCTTTAAAAATTGTTTAAAAGTAACAATAATAAAATTAAAGTATATTATTTATTATATAAAAAATAATGTACATAATCATAGTGCTAGGGTCTTGTTACATAACCCCTTAAAACACACGCATAAGACCTTAGGGTAAGGTGCGTGATGGTGACAGACTCTTGGGGCGACTCATAAAACATTGCTCGAGTGATAATCTCTATCAACTTCCACTTCTCCCATAGGCGATTCCACTCAAGCTTAACATATTCATGCTCGACATGGTCTTGGTCAATAGAGAAGACCAATGAAGCCACCTCATTTCTGAGCTTCGATAAATGGGTTTCCTATGGGGCAAGTCTACTGGATGAGGCCATCACTTCCTTTGTCTTGGTAAATTGGATTTGTTAAAGCCCTATATTTATAGTAATCATGGGATCACTACTCAATGACTATATTAGCAACGGTCACAATTATTAACGGTAATTTAAAATCCAAAACAGAAAAAAAATAATTCCATAAGTTTTAAATAACTATATGAAGACATTTAAATATAAAAAGAATAATTTTCCTTAATGATTTTTTTTGGGTCGTTACAAATTTCGTATGATATCTTATTACTCATTTGTTAACAATCATTCATTATTTTGACTAATTTTGGTGTTAACTGCCTTATTTTCTCAAGTATGTTTTGACTTGTTATTTATTGTTATTATTAATTATAAAATGGTTTAATCATATAAATAATTTAAAAAATTTTGTAATTATCATTTATATTATGTACATATGTATTTATAAAAATATATAAAATTTAGAGATAAGAAATGACATGTACCATTCATTTAGATGGTAGACCGTTCATATGCATGAATGCTACTTTAATTTCTTTTTCATATTAAATGATTGAAAATTAAATGAAACATATTTATATTATAATAAAATTATTATATCTATGTAATATATGTTAAATAGTTTTGTTAATACCATCCTTTATACATTCTATGTGTTGGCATGAATGAGTCACATCGCTTAGAGAGGGCGGTAGTCCACACTTCCGCAAATGAAATTATCGTATTTACACAAGATGGAAATAATAAAGGTATGTTATAAATAAAAATTAAATAAGCATAAATAAATTATAAATATAATATATATTATACATAAACAGACTGTATATCATAATGGAAACTATTTGGGGTGGTAAATTAAACATCAACAATCATTGTTTCGTGAGGCAACAGTTCACCACACACATAAATAGTATGTTTGTTACACATTAGATTGAGGTGTGTGTAAGTGTAGTTAGAAATATTGAGGCAAAAAATCCTATTTTATTTAGGATATTAGTTTTTTATATACTCATATAATATTAAGAGTTTAGGGAGTGTATAATGAAAATAAAACTAAAAATATTAAGGAAATATTTTACCTCTTAATCAGGTAACTCCTTCTAGTTTTAACCAAAATATTCCTTGGATTGATTTATTAAAAATGGGAGGATTAAATGATTAGAGGAGGGATTTTAAGGATATATTTGTGTAGATATTTGTTTTTTCAAAGTGTCTTGAGAAGTGTGAGTACATGGAAGGAGAGGAAGCCTTTTATAGTGGGGGAGGAGTGGAACTCTTGTAATATTTGGACAATGGAATCCCATACATGTTTTTCACATAGAAAGTGGCTCCAATAATAGTTCCAATTTAAAACAATGGATTATAGGGTCTAGATATGGACATTAAATGGATTTTGGACAATTTTCTATGTCATTTGGGCCCTTATGAATGAGGTTTAGTACCATATTAGGCTTAATTTTACCTTAATAATTGTTATTAATTCTAATTACTTTCACTAATATTAATTGTCAAAAAATAATTTTATCTAATTAGAAAGTATAAATAATTATTATTCCAAATATTGAATCCATTTTTCCATGAATTTAAATCACATAAGTGGAAGAAATTAATTTAAATTTAATCCCACAGTCGGGATGACAATGCAGGGTTTTAAGGGAAAAACTTATAAAATTTTGCTATGTTTTTATAGTCAACTTAAAAGTGAAATTGATTCCAATTACATAAATTAGATTAATTTATAAAAATATGATTTAAATAAACTTTATAAAAAATCTCAAAAATAATTTAAACTTATAAATAAATTAGATGAAAAAATAGTTTTGAACTATAATTCAGTATTTTCATTATTCATTAAAAAATAAATCTTCCTAGAAAAATAAAAAAAATTCACCATAGTCAAATTTTTTTGTTTCACATAAAAATATTAATCTTATTTTGAAATATTAAATTTATAAAGGGGTTACAAATTATATATAAAATGGGTTCTGCCTTAAAAGTGAAAAAACAACCTTTATAAAAATATAGTATTTTATATATAATATTGATTTAGTTATTATCTTATGCCTGTAAAAAATATATTAGACGAGTCTAAAAATATTTGGTTTGATATATAATATATAAATTTACTTTATAGAAATCTCTAAAAGTTTTAAAATTTAATTTACTATTTAAAATGTGACTATGTATTGTTATGTTTAAATCCGTTGTTGTGTGTATTGAAAATCTATAAACAAAATATAAAAGAAAATATGGAAATGTATTGGGGTGATACAAATGATTTCATATAAAAACTGTATATCATCTATATAAGACATGAAAAATGTTGGAAATTCTCATGTAGGGGTGAGTATATTAATATCTAGTAGGATACCCTGAAAACCCAAATGGAGTGATAGAAAGATACAACAATGGTCATCTCAACCCATAACAAGAGGGAAAAACACCATTATATATATATATGATCATAAAAAAATATAGTTGGAGAGAAATAGGATCTCCATATAATATCCTAGTCCGTATTTAATGAGTTTTCCTAAATATTCAAAATTTCATCTCTAATTACTAGCATCAAACTTAATCTCACCCAAATCCATGTGAAGGGACCCGCCCCTTGCTACTCGGCTCCATTATCGAGGGAGCCAAAACTACTATGGAGGAAAATCATGTCACCAGAGCTCAATGGTGGGGGATTAAACTCTATAAATATATGAATCATCAATAGTTTAAGGGAGCACTATCTCTAACACTTTAAATATTATGGGGATATACTCCCTAGTGCGATAGGGGAGTGACTACCCTGACATAACTCCGATGATCCCTCCATGATCAATTCCATCATCAAGTGTCATCAAATATAGTGTTATGCTCGGAACGCCTCACATAATAATTAATATTTTATAGAGAAGGGTATCATCTTGATGTACATGTAAAAAAATTGGGATAGACTACTCATTGGAACAAATCTAAGCCCGGAAGAAAGATATATTGGATGAAGAAGTATCTGGAGGGAATAAATGATGTGTATATGGTCCGACATGGTGTGTGACCCCACCTCATCACCTAGTCATATTCTCTTGTAAACATGTCTTGGGAATCCATTTAATATTACATTATCTGTACTAGTTAAACATGACATTTATCAGCCAGTCAAGGCCTACCCAAGTGCTCCTAGTCGTTCCCATGTACTTCAGGCCATGCCCGTATACATGGACATGATTGAGTACACGACTATGCTTGTGAACCTATGGATGTGCCCGTGTAATCCCTAAGTGCACGACGTGTCTTTCCACATTAGGTACTGAATGTGCACAACTGGAACATGTCTTGGCTTCTCTAGCGAGGTCATATGACATGTGAGCCCGAACACATGGTGTGTGATCCTTAACTCAACCTGAAACCCTATCTATCACATAAAACTAAAGTACAAGTTGTGTGTTATTATTAATTACATGGCTTGTAGTTTAGTTTTTCATAGAATGAACAATTCCTCCATTTGGTTTTCATATCTGCACTCTTCATTGTGAATCCCACAATTTGACCACCCAAATTTAGTGGGGGTTATTTCGACTGTTGATTTTATCCCTCTAGTGGACAAAAAAGGGATCTATTCATCCAATGATGATCCTCTACAGGCCCCATTGCACATTCCATAATCTATCACTTCTCTAGATCCCATATCCATTAAGCTTCACCAAAAAATCATCACAATCCATATGAAAATCAACAATCCATTCATCATGCACACAACCAACATGAATATGGGGGGTTCAATAATTATCAAAATTTACCCGACAATGTTGGATCATGACCCCAAGTTCCAACTATGAATAATGCAGAGAAAGGGTGTGGTAAAATATTGAAAAAAGGACTAACCATCATTAACATTGTTATCTCATCCAAAAATCATGAAAATTGGATATCAAGGGTGATAACATGGAATAAAAAGAATAAATTGAATTTAAAATTTTAGTTTGTATATTAGGTGTATGAGAAGAACATGTGATCACCATTAAAAAATAAAACATATAAAATCCACGCTGAATAATTTAATCAAGAGGGATGAAAATAAAATTGAAAAGTTTATTTTTTTTGGATTGATTGTTGGTTAAGAATTAATTCTCTAGAGATGAGGATGATCCACTACGTTCACCACCTCTTGATCCACCCTAACCCGATCATTATTCATTCTTCGATCTCAATATACTAACTAAGAACCTCCAAGGATCCTCTCAATTATACTAGTATTATATTACATACCCTTTAGAATTTTCATAAAATTCTATTTATATAGGTATTTAGGTTGCGGTGATTTAAAATAAAATAAATAAATTTAATTATTAATTTTAATAAAATGAATTACTAATGACTACCCCATCTAGAAGTACGATATTGACCAACATTAGGTATCACCTAGGGAAAAACCAAAATTTTGGATTTAACTGTGGTCTCATATTATCCATTTTAGGTCTCTAACAATGGGGAAAACAAAATAATACAGGAACATGACATATTATAATTAATATTTTTTTAATATATGAATTAAGAGTCTATATAGGGAACGAAATATTGTTCTAACTTAGTGCTTGGCTCAAAAAATATTCCTTAATATATTCCAAAAGTATTACAAGAAAAAGATAGAGTCACTACATTATCCCTTCCTTCATGTATTCTCACCCCAAAAAATGCAAGTCAAATAAAAATGTGGGGATACTGAGCCCACCTCTAGATCTATCACTCCCAAAAGCTCTCTTACATACTGTTGTGCTGCCACAACACATGAACCAAGGGAATGGTCCATCCTCATAGGATCCTCTCCTATCAATACTCGATCGCTACTGTATATTCCATAAAGGACACCCCATCCTGATTTCCATCTCTCCATAGTCAATAATGTGCATAGAATCATGAAAATATCATACCATTTATGACAAATTGAATACATCATGCACTCATTCTATCTGTATGTGTAGAGAAAAGTGGTATGAGACCTCGCCAACAATCTATTATATCTTAAAGGCCCTGATAAAACTCATGGATAGATTTCCTTGATGGCCAATCACTACAATCCTCATCGTGGGGAGGCTCATAGGAAAACATTGTCTCCATAATCAGACTACAAAGGCCTACAATGTTGATCTATTTAAGGTTTTTTTAAGCTCTAGGATATCATCATAAGCTCATGGATCACTTGAACATTCTCTTTTGTCACCTAAACCATATTTTTTTCAATAAGAGAAGTCTTGCCAATCTCAGACCATCATAAGGGTGTTCTGCATGGTCTCCCATAGAGGGCCTCTGAAGGTGCCAATCTAATAGTATATTGATAGATGTTATCATAAGAAAACTCTAACAATGACAATTAATACTCCTAAATATCTCCAAAGTCCATAATACAATGCATCAACATATCCTACATCACCAGGATAGTCTTCTTAGTCATCCCATCCATCTAGTGGTGAAACACCATACTCATACTCAAATGGGTCCTGGAGGCCTCTTAAATGCCTCTGCAAGATGATGAAATAAACCAAAAATCAAAGCTATATTAAATATTCAAGGTTACTCTATGGAGTTGAATGATCTCCCACACATATAACTACCCCAAACTCTCTACCGAATTTAGCTCCTTAATAGTAAGGAAGCATGCCGACTTGGAATGTCAGTCAGCTATCACCCATATGGAATCATGGAATTTCACTATCCAAAGGATTCATATAAAAAATTACATGGATATTCCATCCCATTTACACTCCATGATCTCAAGAGGCTGCATCAAACCTTTTGGAACTTGGTGCTCAACTTTTACCAACTGAAATGTGAGACACCGAGAGACAAAGTTAGAAACCCTGCATCTCATGTTATCACTTAAAAACTAACTGAAGGTCCATATACATCTTAAAAACAATAGTATGCATATATAATGGATAATTATGAAAATCCTTCATCACATCTGTTAACATCATGACAAGAACCACTGTCCATCCCCAGAAAAAATATAACATTCTCCCCTCCTTCATAGAATCCATATGGTGCATCCATTAATGATTTATGGTCATGTAGAACATCACAGTTGATGTATCCCAAATGAACCCCCTCACAAACTGATGGAGAAGAGGATTCAACACCATTGACTAAAGGTAATCTAAACCCCTGTCCTATACCATGGTCTGCTCTAAAGAATCCGAATGCTCAGATGCCTCCTCCACCTAGTGATAATATGACTTACAACTAAGGGAATATGCCACCATTTTTCTTATCCTAAGAGTATAGAATATCTCAATTTTGTAGTCTTATAGTAAATCAAACCAATGACTATTCTTCAAGTTCATATCTCTATGATTGAGGACGTACCCAAGACTCTGATAGTCTGAGTATACAACAAAGTTCTCTCCCAGATGATAGTGCCTCCACATCTTCATATTGAAGAATACCACTGAAAAATCTAGGTCATGAGTTACATGGTTCTAATAATGCGGTATCAATATCCTCAACCCATATGCGATCACTACATGAGTTTTAATCAAAACGCACCTTAGCCCAACTCTAGAGGAATTGCAAAATACTAGGTAGTCCACACCCTCTAGTAGTCAGAACATGGGAGCACTGTTCAGCCTTAGCCTTAGCTCCTCAAAGGCTCTCTGACACTCCTATGTCTAGATAAATTACTTCCCTATCCATGTTAGCGCACTCAAGGGGGATTATAATATGTATTAGTCCGCTACAGACCTCTGGTGGTACCATGAAAATGAAATAAATCTATGTACTTATGTCATGCTCTTAGGTGGTTCCAATAAAAGAACTATATTAATCATCAATGGGTATATATTTAAACCATGCTTGAAAATGACATGTCCCAAAAATTAAACCTTGAAGATTAAAATTTGACACTTTGAGAGCTTATCATCATGCTAGTTCTCTCAAAGTAAGTCTAGAAACATCTTCAAATGCTCTATATGCTCATCCTATTACATAGAGTAAATGAGTATATCATTAATTAATTCCTCCCCAAATCAGGCAGGGGATTGATAAAATATCTAGTTCATCAAATCCATAAACACATTTTGGAATTCTTCATAGAGAAGGGAATCACTAGGAACTCACAGTGTCCGTAATGACATTATAATTTCTTCTTCAGAATATCATCCGTGTAAACCCTCAATTAGTGACAGCTTTATCTACAGTCAATAAACGAGAATCAAATCGTGCCTGTAAACTGGTTGAAGAGGTCATCAATCCTAGAAAATTGGAACTAATTCCATACCATTACATGGATAAGGTGGTGATACTTAAAAGAACCTCAAACTCCCAGCCGCGTTTTTCATGAAAAAAAACTAGATCTTTGCAGAGGGACACACTAAGTCTGATAATGTAATTATCTGAAATGTAATCCAAATACACCCAAATATCTCAGAGATTTATAGAGTCCATCCAATAGGCCTTTTAATATCTTTACATCATCTTAGGCTTCATGTCGATGAAAAAGTCTATCTCATGCCATGAACATAGTCCAAAAAAATCCTAGAAAAAACGTTCATATTGTTATCCCCTAGTAAAAGAATCTATATTACTTTGGAGTGAAATGAAGCATGTTATAATCTCACCAACCTATGGGTGATGGGTTGCAGGTTAATTTTTATATGACCCACTCACTCTTCCATCATATCTCTCTTTCTTGTAATGGAATATCTCGTCCCATTTCTCTGAAGGAAAATAAATAATCTATGATGATAGTCAATCTGGGATCAAAATATGTATTTCCAATACATACCCAGTATTACATTATAAGGATTCATTTTAATTTTGAATAGGTCCCTTTTGAAACTTTATCCATAAATATATATCTGTCACAACATATATGTTATAAATATGAAGCATTTCTCATAGTTACCTCTATCTATAGCTTCTGGTCTAAATACTCTACTGAAGCACCAATTCATTCATTAGGAATAAGGATATGAATGATTGGATCAAACCTATGTCTAATAGTATATAGTTAAGAGTATAATAAAAATATATCACAACTCAAATAATCTCATGTGAAAATTGGTCATAGTCTTCCACGGCCTGCAACTACCCATGACCCCAACCGCCAACCCCCTAAGCCTGACATGGACCAATTGGTGGTGGTGTGGATAGTAGATCATAACTTTATCAACATCTAATTCCTCCTCCATCCAGAGTGGCTCCTACTCTATACTAGAACAGCCTCCCTAATGGTCTCAATTTACATGTTTGGGATATACCTAATCATTGGGCTTCCTTTTCTATGGTGGTCCATCCACTATATGCATTTCATACTCAGCAATATAGGCTGGGATGTCATGATTGAATTGACCATTACCATCAGATGCCTAAAATTTTACCTCTTCTAGATTACATGTTCCCTTGCATGATTCCTAATCCATAGACCCATCTATTTGAGCCTGAGAATTAGTATTCCTCTTGTGCTAAGACTGTGACATGTATCACCTACTAAATTTGGTAGACAACTCAACCACATGATTCCCATTACAAGATACAACAACCCAGTGTCCCTTGAATAGGAATATATCATCCACCATAGAATTATCTAGTACTCCATCATAAGAAGGAAAACATAACGAGACCACACTGGCTTGAATGTCTCTATTGAGGCCCAATTTAAACTTCCATGCCTAAGAGAAACCATCCAAAACCATTTCAAGTTAGTATCATATAAGGTTAGTAAACCATGTGGAAAAAACACCCATTTTCATATCACCCTACTATAGATCAAGAAGCATTTATATCCAAACTGATCATAATCAAGAGGGATAATAATCATCACAAAATACTTTTTGAAAGAAGGTCCACGACAACATCATCTCATCATGAGTAGATGTTAGTAGACTCAACTATTGACCAGATAATCCATGTGAAATACTTTTTTCCTATAAAACCTTCTAATTAGTCAGGTTTTACATGCACCTAAAGACCTGGATCACCAACTCAAGATAATACTCAACTGTCTGGGGATCAGGTTCTCCATGGAAACTCGTCGGTATCTAATAACAAACTCATAGAGTCTGTTAACCCTATGAACATCATCATCTTGAACTAATGTTATTATCTTCTTATCAACTTGTGGGGGGTGATTCTCCCTGCCCACCTAGAGGAAACACCTCATGAGGCATCCCTTGAGATGAGGCCTCATAACTCATCGAATGGTCATCACAGTCCAAAATTGGTAACTAGGATAGCTGTATTCATGGAGGCATCCTAAAAGTGATCAATATGTACCACGGTTAGATGAGGATATATATATATATGGATATGAATCATGAAAGAAATTTAAAGGATTCAACCATATATGATGAAATTACCTCCACTCCCTACCACCAATGTATCAATATACCAATCCAAAAAAAGGTATTTAGTGTCCTGGAGAATATATACGTTGGATTCCACACCATTACTGGGTTCCCAACACTGAAAGCCACACTTGAAAAAATTTGACACAATTTCCCTAAGTCCCAACCAATTCCATATAAAGGGACAAATCCAAACACTATCCAAGTGAATTAACCACAATGATACCACTCTTTCACAACCCACCCCATTAGGGCCCACCTGGTCGGTAAAAGGCTGAGCCATGACAACCACAATCCCTCCTCTAATGGGATATATGATAGTGAAAATTACATGGAATTCATAATATAAAATTAGAGTTTTAACCTAATATACATGTATGCATGATCTCAACACTCTCCATGAAATACTTCAATTTATTAATAAAATATATTAATAAATAGAGAAAAAAAATTCATGCAATAAACTATTGGGAATACAATAGTGTACCAAAATAAAATCCTAAGTGGAGAAAGGGAAAACATTCATGACAAACCATAAATGAAGTCCCAACTGGACTACAACTGGAATAATGGAAGACTGAGAGAGACGAAATCTTGTTCTATAAGTCTCGACCACTGTAAAAAGTTTGTGTACCCAAGTATCACTAAGCTCACCCGATGTCATTACCGAATTATTAATCATATGCATAAGACATGAAACATGCGAGAAAATTCTATTCATGGGTGAGTATATACATACCCATTAGGATGACCCAAAAACTACAAAGGGACCATTAGAAAGATAAAAAAATGGTCAGCTCAGCCCATAACATGAGGAAAATGAAACACATCATAAATATATGTTCATAAGGAAACCTAATAGGATATAAAATGGATATATATATCACAAACCAGTATATAGTTGATGAGTCTACCTACAACTCCAAAACTCTATCTATGATGCCCAGTATCAAACACAACCTCACCCGAATTCATGTGAAGGGGACCTCTCCTTGTTACTATACTTCATAGTTGAGGGATCCACAACCACATTGGAGGACCTAGATGCCACCAGAGCTCAACTATAGGGGTACCACTATGTAGATAGGGAATATATGACCAGTCAGGGGAGTACCATCTCCACCTTTATAAAGAGTATGGGGGACCCAAACCCTGGTGCAATAGTGGAGTGCTTACTCCAACATCACTATGATGATACTACCTTTATTACTGCCATCATCAAGTATCTTCTAATAAATTTTCATTCTTTGAACACCTCACATAATATATCATATGCCACAATGAAGGCCACCATAATGTTGTTTGTGAAAAAAATCTCAGGATAGGCCACCCAATGGAAAGAATATGAGTCTAAAAGAATGATATATGAGAGGAACAATTTTATGGAGGGAATGCACAACGTTTATGATGTCCACAGGACATGATAACCCACCTAATTTTCTGACCATGTTCTTCTATAGAAATGTGTTGGGAATCTATCTAATACCACATATAATGCACAGGTTGTACATAGCATGTATCAGCCACTCGAGGCCTCCTTGTGTGATCCTGATTGTGCCTACAAACTTTGGGTAGTGCCAGTGTACATGGCTACTTACCTAGTCATGGCCAGGTATCAGGCCATGCCTGTGTACCTATGGGTGTGCTCATGTAGCCCTAGAGTATATGAAGTGTCATACAAAATGGGGTAGTGGGCATGTACAGCTGGCACATAGTTTGGAATTTGGGATGGGGTTACGTAGATTGTTGGCCAATAAATATGATGTGAGATCCTTTACATTCTTAGAAACAGTAGCCTCCATGAAAAAATGATGTATGACATGTTATATTCAGAACAACATGGTTCATAGTCCCATTTTTCATAGAAAGACTAGTTCCTTCATGTATTTTTTAGATTTGTGCTCTTTGTTGTGAATCCCACCATTTTAGCACTTGAAAATGGTGTGGGTTATCTTTGGATATCAATTTTGGCCCTCCAATTGCTATAAATTTGAATTATTTATTTTTCCAATGACCCTCAATGCTCCTAGAGTGTTTTCTATATCCTTTCACCACTCTGGGTAATACATCCATGAATCATCACCAAAAAATAATCCCAATTCATCCGTAAATCACCAATATGTTCTTTTTTTACACAACCGTTATGAAAATTATGGTTTTATTATGATCTAACCCACGCCAAAAATGTTGAATCTACACCCTATGGTCCAACGATGAAGATCATAAAGAACAGGTGTGGGAAAAGAAAAAGGTCAAAGGTGTAACCATCATTCTCCAAGTGATCTCAACCAATGATCATAAAAAAGGATATTCAGGGTGATAACATTGAATAAGAATAATAATAATAATCAATTGGATCAAAAATTTAATTTGTATCTCAGGCTCATGCAATGAACATGCGATCTCCAGTAAAAAGATATCAATTAAAATGCATGATTTGACAATTTAATCAAGATTTAAGAAACTAAAATTGATGAGTTATATATAAATTGGGTTCAATCATTGATAAAAAAATCATTCTCTATTGTTGAGAATTATCTACTGAATTTGGTGCCTCTCATTCCACCTCGATCCAATAATTCATAATTCATTTATATTGATCTATCAACTAAGAACATCAAAGGATCATCTCAATTCTACAAGGTTAATATGGATAAACCTATAGAATTTATATAATTGGTTATTTATATTGGGATTTAGGTAATGGAAATATAAAATAAATAAATAAATTTAATAATTTATTTTAATTAAATGCACCACTAACAACTGCCTCATCGAACGTCTAATATTGACCAAACTTTGGTCGCGCCTAAGGTAAACCCCATATTCTTAATAATAATATGGTATAAAATATTCCTCTTAAGGTCCTGAATAATGGTATGATGAAAACAATGTGAACATGTGATATATAACAATTAATATTTATCTAATATATCAATTTTGAGTCTCTCTGATGCCCAGAGTCTCACGCTGGCTCAACACTTGGATTTGAAAATATTCTTTAATATATTACAAAGTCTTATAAGAAAAAAAAGAGTCTCTACAAATTTTCTCATAGAACTCTATCATGAATGGATAGTGATTATCCTCCATGAACCTCTCAATATTAGAGAGATCATAAAGAGTTATTCCACCAAAATAGATTCTTATAGAGATCATCAATAAATGAAACAAGTGTCATAATATTCCAATCTCCCACATGAGTATTTCTATGAATGCATTCAGTGATTTATAGTGCATGTGTGGATCACTGATAAAGGGATTAAACAACTAAATCCTCTCACTGCCACAAAAATGACAATAAGTGGTATATTAATTAATCAATGAATAAATAAATTCAACACTAGATTTTATTTCATCAAAATAAATTAATTATAAAGTATATGTTATGATCCCACCTTCATGGATCTATTGTAATTGTCAATTAATCATCAATTTAATTCATTTATCTTGGCATTTTTCCTTTTTTTACATATATACATATTTATTGATTATGATAAAAGAAGAATTTGATATAGCACCCAAGTGCTTTTGATGTGCCTATTACCTTTAGTCTGTGAGTATATATATTTATAAGAAAAGAACAAGAAAAATATAGAACCTAATACTAAATTTATATGCATCATCTAAGTATTTATGATTGAGAATCAACCCTACTAGTACATGGAATATCTATTTTGTTGATCACTTAAAGAGATTAAATGCGGTGTTAAAGGTAATATTCAACTTTAATTAATGATGGAGAGGAATATGAAAAAGTATGGCCTTACTACAATAGAATATAATATAGGCCAAAATATTAAGTTGTCCTAGCTTATAATATCCTAATATTTTAAGATACAAAGATGATCAGGCAGGTCTCAATATTGAAAATATTTGAATAAGAATATAATATCCACATTTTCTAGGAGGCACACAAAACTATAATATTGATATTAATTCAAGGAGGTGAAGGTATTTTATTAAATCCAAGGAAAAATAGGTTGGTGCATAAAATTATACCTTATTGTTACTAGGGTTATGGGACTAAGGATATATCCATGCTCGATTTTTATCTTGATAACAAAAGCAATACTATGTGTGATTGTGATAATAACCAATATACATTGGGTATGTATTTACACATATTGAAGGTCAATGTCATTAACAAATCCCAAAGTGCTTTCTATTTTTCTGTCTCAGTTTAAGTGTCTGTATCTAAAAGGTGATGATTAATGAGAGATATCCATTCAATGAATAATTTAATTGTTAAAAGAAGAGATAAAAGTTTTAATAAATTTGGAGTCACCAAGACTAATTCACCTCTATTAGTTACTGGAATATCCTAAAATGATCCTAATAATTGATATAATATCACCATGTCATACCTCTTATTTTATTCTCAATAGTATCAAAATTTGATGTTCTATTATGATTGGAGTTTCTATTTCCAAAGTATCTTGAAGTGTAGTTTTATAGAATATATTTTAATTAATGACCAAATTTCAATCTCTACCAGGACATTAGAAAATATAAGGAAGAAATAAATGAAAAAGACAAAGAGGGAATCACTCTTAAGTAAAGGGAAAGTAATAAAGAAACATCAAGATCAATGAAGAATAACTAAGATGGGGGTTAAATCATTGCTTTAATTTCTTTTTAAGTTTCCTAGAAAAAACCATCACCACCAGTTAGATTGAATATTAAGAACTTTCCAACATGAACAAAGGATGGTAATAATAAATTTTCAAGGTTAACATCTCAAAACAAGAAGTCTAGACCGTCGCATGATTCATATTTCACCAATATCATACGACCCACTAGTTTCAACATGTACATATAAAAATATGGGTTTATCCTTTTAATCATATTACATTATGTATCCCAGTTGTGATAGTTCTTGATTAACTATTGTAATGATAAATAACTCAAAATCTACCAGAAGGACTTTCAAATAGATACATTATTTTTATGTAGTGATTCTATTCTACTACTTCATCAAACTGGATAAACATATGTATAACTATTTAATTTGTGTCAATTTTAATAGCCACTTAATCTCCTTCATATTTTCATATTCACTATCTATTATTATATTCTTTCATTCTTCCTCTTCTTCCTCCACTTCACACTACTACCATAATTTTCATAGTATCAATTTAAAAGAATTAAATCTAATTTAAAATTCTCCAATTTGAATTCAAAACTATAATTTAATTCAACCAAATCGACTTATCCCACTAAATTTTGAGCCATAATATCTTCTATGATCAATTGGACAAAATTTATGTTTCTAAAAGAACATTAGTGATTTAGTTAGAGATCCAAAATATCATCTAAGGACCAACATCATTAAAAACCACTCGTAATTTAATCGAACCCCCTTCACAACTTTAACTATGGCATGGTGCCAAATTTTGAGATATTTTTCCTTAAAATATATGACCACCATGGAATATTACTCCAGTAGTATTCCCATTTTGTTCTACTATTCTACCTATCCCCCATGATTTAGTATACTATGGGTGTGGTCCTCATCCTCAACCCATTTCAAACAATGTTTCTCAATAAACACAATGGGGGCCACCACAACCACATTGGACTTATCTATTTCACAAAGGAACACCATTCCTTCACTATGATATCTATTATGACTTCATAATGCCATTTTACTACCTATTTTGGCCTTATTGTATTACATATATTCATTGAACGATCCCACTCAGACCAAAACCTTCCCCATAATCATTTTTCACTAATTTTTTTCCCACATGCACTTCACCAATCCAACATGGAACTTGACACGACTTCCTCAAGTAATTTTACTGACCATTCTGACCATTTTTTCACTAGAACACCATAAAAAAATCCCTATGAAATTGGCGTGACCTTGCTTGGATTTTACCTTCCTTCTACACCATTCTACAAATATCATATAAATAATGAATCACGATAAAACAATCATTATATTTAACAATGAAGAAACACTTACATGGAAGCATCTAATTTATCATAGAATTATATTTATGAATTTAAAACTAAATCCAACACACTTAACCATTTAATCATCTCTAATTATTCAACTTCAATAACAATAACCACTTAAGAACTTCTTGGGTAGAACAATCTCCCTTTTGGATTTTATTATTAACAAAAGAAAATATATCACTATAAAACATTGAAAACATAACAATGGATCATAATACAATAATTCAAAGCCCATGAGAGTGAAATCTGTGTATGAAATATGTATATTTAATAACTAATACCATGTTTTCTATAAGATAGTGATATATTTACAATGTAATTAATAAAAAAATCCATATCATTAATAAAAAATTCATCAAATCATCATTAAATCTTTCAGAGCTGAAATATTTTTCAAACCGCTTACAATAAAATAAAAAAATATCTGATAGATGTTAAAATAATAGATTAACTAATTTTATAACTCCCTCTAAATATCTTATTTTCTTCAAGAGATAATTCTCACAAAGGTAACTCAAATCAAGGGATAATACCTCTCAATATGCAGAGACCCAAATCATGACGTACATGGACATTACATTACATGGGAAAAATACTTAATACATAACAAAAACAAACACCGAAGAACCGTAATAGTTTAGTGTTTTTGGAAACTCATAACAAAATATTCTAATCATGGTGAAAGATCTTCATCATCACCCATAAATATCTTCCCTTTTTTACTGAAAACCTTTCTTTTATATCCGGGGGAAAAGAAAACATATAAAGGGTTAGCTCAAATGCTCAGTATGAGTATGTATAGAGAACATAAAACAATCCATAAACATTTGAAATGAAAAAAATTTGAACATAAAATCTAAACATCAAAATCTAGAGCAAAGACATAAATCTTGGAAGTACGTAAGGCATATATAATAAAGGAACATTAATCATGATTAAATAGAATAGAGATCAAACATGTAATTGTAGAAACCATTAAGAACCTGATATGATTTCCATAGTAGCCAAGGCATTTCTTCAAAGACCATCTTAGTGGACAATGCCCCATTCTGAATCGAGTTCACTCCTTGTTCCAGTCTTGTATCACTGAACCAGATTAACTTACCATTACAGCCATGTCTATTTCATGATATATAAATATTTACCCAATGCATTGGAGGGAGATATATGTCTCACCCATCTCATAATGAAATCATTCTTACTTGTGCCACAAAATAAACTTAAAACATTCATCATAACCCAAAGAATAAAATGGGTTTCATAAACATCATCCCATCATCACATAATCCACATAAAAAATGAATATTTCATCATAAGAAAAGTGAAACCATGCAAATCATTGAGACATTATACTTGAAACATACACATATTAATATAATGTCATCTTAGATGGAAAATGGTTTTGATAAAACACTTGAAATGAATTCTTGAGGAAAATATCCTTTCTTCTTCAAAATCATTTTCTTTTCAAAAAATACCATGAAATTTTAAATGAAAAGGATTTTGTTGAAAATAGTCATGAAATATTGTAGAGTAATCTTTTTTAAAATAAGTATTTTTGAAACTTTAAAAATCCATTCATGCCGTATAAGTTAAAAAAACATTCTTCTTATACTTTTACCATAATAGTCAAAAAGTACCTCATATGGTAAACAAAAGAAAGATTCCTTCCATATGATGGGGTAAAAGTAAAAAGGGGTAAAATGACTTTAAACATACATGGAAGAAAAGTTAACATTTTATTAAAACATTTTGAGAATATATGGACATGGATAAAAAACATAACCCCAATAAATTCATACGAATAAACAATCTCGGATAAGAATGAGATTGGAATAATTATCCCTTACCTTAGGTCCAATATTCTTCGTATGTACTTGAACCTCCTGTATAATGATTTAAATAATGTCATTGAATTATTACAGAATCATATTCATTGTTATGATATCATATATGTTTCAAATATGACTTTATAATACCTATTCTTTTCTAAATTCCATGTTAAAGCGGCGTTTTGGGAAAAATCGTTTCATTTATCATACGTGTTTCAATTTGTTGTTCATGATATTATTTTTACTTATATCCTGATTTACTTACGTCCAGAATGTAAATCATGATTTATATATCTTATATATTCAGTATATACATATATATAATAGATAGATGAATGAAATGAAATACATCGTTCATGGAGACGGTAGGCCATACGTACGCATGAACATTGTTTCCCTTTCCTTATTGACTTGAATGAAATTTATTATATGACATACATATATATATACATAAATCCAGTATCTTTATTATGTCATATATTTCATGATTATTTATTATATATACTTTATAATCATTCTTGAATTGTTAACATTGAAAATGAATCTCATCGCGTTGTAGAGACGGTAATCCATACATACGCACGAGCGATGATATCATTCCCATATTTATTTAATGGAATTGGAGTAGATGATATAATATATTAGAATCTGTATGATGGTATAATAATCATATATAGTTATTCTTAACACCATTAACCCCATCCAAGTACGGTGGTGGTGGAAAAACATATTACACCACGGCGTGGAGACGGTATTCCGTATGTACGCACGCGCGGTGATTTCGTTTTCCATAGGATGGATAGAAGATGAAATAGGGTTGTTTCATATTTATAATTACATATCAGTATATAAGTGATACTTATGTTTTTAATATATGATGAAACAAATAAATAATAAGAAGTAGAAGAAGAAATAAATTGGAAAGAATCGGTACAGGATATTAACTCTTCTTTGACGCGTCTCTTCTTAACCTCATATTAAGGAACTAGGGTTGGTCTTTTGAGAAGACCAGAACCTCTATAATGTTTCTATGGAAGATTATAAGGGAATGTTTCAGGGTTTTCCCAAGATTCAAGGCTCAAAAGGGTGTGAAGAGAAGATGGAAGGGGTGCCCTTTTTATAAGAGAGGAGAGGGGCACCTTTGGAAAAACTTAAAATATTATTTTATAATAAAGTCATCTTCGGATTATAATAGCTCCAAATTGATTTATTTCGAATATTAAGTGGTTATTGTTCTAAATAATCTCAACCAATAGGTTTTAGACAGGTTTAGGATACTCTTGTTACCTTATCATTTAGATTTACCTCAAAGTTAAATAATTTATCTTTTACCATGTCTTCATGTCTTCTTAAACTATATAGTTAATAGACTTACTATAACAAGACAAACGAACCCCAAGTGGTTCATTAAAAATATATATATACTTATCTATGTCATTTGGCAGAATCTTATATTTTTAGGAATTAAATAACGATTAATAACATAGTATTTGTTTTTAAAACTATTTTTTGTCAGTATCGACACTATTTGGTACATGATTTTTGTGAAAATCATAACAGCATGATTAGTTCAACAAATTTTAATTAAATCAATAATAATATGTCATATTAACCTATAAAATTAGTGGAATTTATAAAAAGTCTAAAATTACATTTATTTGGGTATTTATAACATCAATTATGTTAATATTTCATTAATATGGTAATTACCGCATCATCATTGTGTCATAGACAAATTAAATTATTTAATGTCTAAAAATTAGAAATAAAATACCATTATGTAGGAAATCAATTTATCTTTCTAATGAATATTTATAGTCAAATTTATCTTATGTATAACACTATATTAAAAATGTTTTAGTTATTAAACATTGATTTTAACTATTTTAACTATTCTTTAAATAAAATAATAATAAATGTCTTAATCTAATACAAGTGGACCTAAAGGGTAATATTTTATTCCAAAGGTTATTTTTGGTCGAATTACACTTATCCAATACAATTAGGACATGTGTTTGGTTAATTATAATATCATTTTTACCCTTAATTACCCTATTTACTTTTAACCGTGGTAAATAAAAGTAAAAAGTTACTATTCACCAAAAATCATTTTTCTCTTATTGAACCACATTTTACTCCTTTAAATTAACCGTGTCTCTCGGATTTTTGAAATTACACTCATAGAAGCAGTAAAATTAAGTTTTATATAAATTTTTAAAATCTCCTAGGAGGTGGATAAAAGACGGTGAAAAGTTCAATAAAATTTCTATAGGTCTAAGATTATTATAAAATGACTTTAATGAATTACATTGAACTTATATAGGTATTATGTATCAATTTTGACCTAAAATAAATTTAAATAAAATAAATAATTTTTTATATAAAAATTCGGGTTTTGAATAGTAACCTAGTGTTTTCAATATTCACCAAAAATTTTACGTTTTCAGAAAAATACCAAAAATTCACCATCGGCTAATTTCGATATTCTGAATCCAAAAATGAAGTCCATTTTGAAAGATAAAATTTATAAAATTTCAAAAATTGGGTATTACTATTCATAACAGCTAGTTTATATAATATTTTAATAACATATCATTGTTTAGTGAAAATCGGTATTGCGTACAACACACCTTATCGTGGAAGGTCGCGATTGCGTGTAATGAAAGCCAGGTCAGGGATGTTTTTAGTGCAAGCTCCTTTTGGTGTAGTGTACAACACAAGACATCACTGGAATTAAAAATAATATTTTTCATAAAATCTCGGGGTGTTACACAGTATATACTATATCTTTGATGAAAAAATAGAAGATAAGCATAAAGGAAATAATTATGTTTTTTATTTTTATCCCCTTTTGAAAATAATATCTAAAGACAAGATAAGAGTGGGGTTTAAAAAACTATACCTTATCACTATAAAGATTTTGGTTGAACACCTACTTTCAACTCAGATTTTGAAATTATTCTTTTAATAGTGTCTTGGTAAACACATCGAAAATATTCTCTTTTATAGGAACAAATTCAAATTTTAACACATTATACTCCACTTTCTCTTTGATAAAGTGATATTTAATATAAATGTTCTTGGAACATTAATGTTGTGCTATATTTATTGAAATATTAATATCACTTTGATTTTCACATCCCAATAGTAGTGGAAACTTGACTTCAATCATTAAATCTTTCAATAGAGTCTTTACCCACATAAAGTGTCTTGAGGTATGTGTTTCAACAACATATTTAGCCTCAATAGTGTTAATGGTGACTGAATTCTACTTATTTATATTAAAAAAAACAAATAATTATTTATTAAGGAAACCTCCACGAGATGTGGACTTCATATAATCAACACTTCTTTCCAAATCTACATCTAAGAAACAAAACAAATCAATATTTTATTTTATGTTATATTTAAATCCATTGTTCAAATTCCATTTAGGCATCTACGTATCCAATTCCTATCCATTAAATGAGACACTTTTGGAGCACTTTGAAACTAAAAAAATGTGTAAAATCATATATAATATATAGTCTTAAAGCTTTGAGGTATAGAAGACTACCAATTAGCTTCCATAATTCCCTTGGATCCATATACACGACTTTTTCATATTTGTCCAATTTAGTTCTAACTGAAATTGGCATAGAATCCAACTTTTAACTATCCATTCCAAACATCTTCAATATTTCATTATTATAATTGGAATTATATTGAAAAATATGCCCTGTTAATTGAGAAATATATAAGTGAAAAAATACTTCATCTCACTATGTATAAACATTTTGAAAATATTCTTCATTTCATTGAAAAATTAATCACAAACTACTTCATCATTTACAATAAAAATAATATCATATACGTTAAAAAACAACAAGAAATACCCCATTTTCATATTTAATGCAGAGATTGTTATCAACTATTAACTTCACAAAATTACCCTTATTCAAGATGGAATCTGTCTTAGAATACCAAGATCTTATGAATTGATTTAGATCATATAAATCCTTCCCTAACTTGAAAACACAATTCTCCTCTCCACCAAGAATTAAACCACATTATTGTTCAACATAAACATCCTCTTCCAATTCACCATTAAGGAATAATGACATGACTTCTATTTGAAATATATTGTATTAAATTGTTTCTAAAATTGAAAGAAAAATTATTATGGTCACATGTCTTTTAAGTGGTGAAAAAGTCTTATTAATGTAAACTAATTCAGGCTTTGAATAACCTTTACACACCAACATTGATTTATTTATCACTAATTTAACTTTTTCATTCCTATTATTTTGTAACACCAATTTTTTCCCAAGAATATTTTTCACCTTAGGCTTGGGTAGTAACTCTCAAGTCTTATTATCTTTTATCTAATCCATATATTTATTCATTATATTAATCATTTCTTTATGTTTCACGAATTCTTACACGTATCTTTGTTCATATTGATAGATAAATGATATATGAGAATTTTTCCTCAAAGAAATATAGTTTTTATATGTTTTCTAGTATTTACAATCCTATTTTCGAAATGAATTTGACCTATCAACCTTGAATGATATGAATTATTTTATTCTTCATCATTTTAATTGTATGAATAAACTTCTTCAACTTATATTTCTTTATAATTCTCACCATTTAACGAAACTTCACCTTGATTTTTCGTAAAAAAAAATTAACCATTAGCACTCTTGGAAAATTATTCTTTTTGTGACTTTTCATTATTTGTATGTTCCATCAAAATTACATCAAAAGTATAAAAAATATTCCCTAACTATTTATTGTAATAGTGATATCCTCCTCTATTCAGTGGATAACCTAAGAAGATACTATTTACTCATGTTCTTTGAAATTTTCCAAGATTTTCACTTTTAACATTGATAATAAAAGAGATTCCATACTATCTTAGATACTTAAAATATAGATGTTTATTTTAATAAATATCATATATTTAAATATCATAATTTTTTTAATGAAGACAAATTTTTTGAATATGAACCATTTCTCCAATAATAAATTTTTATAAATATTGAGATGTGTCAAGCTCAAGGAGCATAGTTCAGGCCATCTCGACAAGAAAAATATTTTTACTTTCAACCAAAACATTTTGTTGAGGTGCGTATGGAACACTTATTTCATAAAAAATAACATGTTTCTCAAGAAAAACTTCAAATATTCATCTAGTATACACAACACCATTATCCATTAGAATCTTTTTCAAAGAGTAACCACACTCTTTCTCTACACTTCTCCTAAAATTATTAAACCATCTAGAGACCCTGATTAATGTTTAATAAAAAAATACATGTAATATGAGAATGGTAATCAAGAAAGTATATAAATTAATTATATATATATATTTTTTCATTTCTTCCTCATAGGATTGAAAATTTAAGAGTGAATTAACTTCAATAGATTACTAGATTGTATTTCAATGTTCCTATGTGGAGTATTCAAAATCATTCCCATTTGAAAAGTGTAACACAAAAAATTTATTTCTATTTTTAACGTAGTGAAATCAATTAAATTTTTTCAATGAATAATATTATGCATATTATTTTGGAAAAGATAACCATGTCTTCAATGACATAGTTTATTTTCTTCTTTCATACACATATAAAATGAATTTGCAGCATCATAAATTTGAAAAAAATTGAATCTTGTTCACTATTCACTTTTCATGACGTATCAATATTTCAAAATCATCAGAAAAAATATGTATTTATGATATTTTACTTCAATTCATTCATCACATAATTGAGATACAATAAAAATATTTTGTTTTAGTCCTTTAATAAAAAATACAATCTTGTATTTTGACTGAAATTTGACTATCAATGTTGATCCAACACTATTGATTTTGAGTGAACCATTATTTACAAAGGTCACCAAGATATATTTACATTATTTTCAACATCCTTGATGATATTAGTTTACTTTTTCATTAATTAGGAGATACCACTATCCAAAATACATGTATTTTATCCATTGGATGCTTTGTAGGTAACTTCACAAATCACAACATTCTCTATTCCATTCTTTTTTCTTTTTCGGAGACTTATCAACAATATATATTAATATAATTTGTGATTGTATAATAACAAGACACCCCTTTACAAGATTACCAGGTTGGTCACATTATTCAAAAATATCTTCAAATAGTTGAAATATATTTTCAATTTTCAATCCACATTTCTCTAGTTCAATCAAAATTATTTTTATTTGAATAGGACGACTCACCCTTAATTCATGCCATTAAAACTATATAAACTCATCATTGTATTGTAAATTAAACCAATACATACTTTACATGCAACAAAAATATCCACAGTTACAATAATAACTATATAAATAATACTTTCAATTAAAACCACTATGCTATCTAGAACAATGAAACTATATTTCAACATTATTCCCAGAATTAATCCTTTATCCTTTTTTTGAACAATATTATTATTGAAATATTGATACTTTATTCTTCATATATAACTTCTTATCAACCTTTTTTCCCTTCACAATTTTGTATTTTAGTTTTTTCATTAATTTAGATGCACTCAAAATTTCCAGAATCTATAAAATCACTTTATTTTACACTAAACATATTATTATTGATTTTATTATTATTATCTAGGTTATTAAAAACATTTTAACAAATTTTATTAACCTTAAGATATGATTTATGTTTTTCATCTTGAACTTTACACTTCTTTGTACGTTATATAATTTTTTAAATAGAAATATTAATATTGGATTTTAATTTCTTCCAATCCTTTTCTATTCTGATCAATTATTTTAAAAATTATTGACCACTTTTTTGTCAAATTTAAATTATATTATAAAATAATTTAAATATTATTCCCATCATCAAGAAACTTATTCAACACTTTAAATCGCTTAAGTAACTGTTAATTTTATTCTTCAAAGAATGATTCATCATCTATCTTTAATATTTAGTGTCGTCTACTTCACTACAACTTCTGCTAGTTAATTATCATATATTTACCTTAGTGATGATGAGTTTCTTGTCAATATATCTTAACATCTCTATTTCCTATTCTTCATCATTGTTATCCACCTTTTAACACTTAGATAAGAAATTTAATTTCAAAAATTTTGATAAATTATATATCTTCCCTTTTGAAGAAACCCCATGTCTTTTATAAATGTAATGATTTATTCTTGAATAATATCACTGATACTTCCTCTTCTTCATCACCAACTCAATCTTATTTTATCATAGTAAATATAGTTGTAAAATGATCAAATACTACACACCTAAATAATTTTAGTGGAATATTACCCATAAATCTTCCATTACCCATTATCATATTTCTAGATATTAGAGACATCATATTATCAAACTTATGATCTAAATAAGAATCATAATTAGATCCAGAATATTATTATTTAGTAACAATCCTATTCTTTAACTTATCTTTCTTTATGGGGTTAAAACAAATTTATTTTTCATCTTTCACCTTATTCTTCATAATACTATTTTTCCACATTTCATATGATATGAAAAAATTATATAGATCATAAAGAAAAGTATTAGTTGGATATGTTTTCCAATTTAGAGACTTTATAATCACACTTATATAGTAGGATAATCCAAATAGTTTCAATAATATTTGTATCATTCAACTTATCATCATGGCGCTTAATTGTTATCACAACATCGTTTACCCTTATGATGAAACTATCAATAGTTTCATTACCTTTAATCTAGATATAGTTATACTTAAGATCCTAAACCTAAAATTTATCTCACTTAACTTTGGTCTTTACATCATAGATATTATGAAGTTTATCCCATTTTTTAGAAGTCTTCAGTCCTTTAACATTCAAAAATAATCTTTTTGAGTGAGTTGATAGAATAGAATTCATTTCCCAACCATGATTTTATAAATTTATCTTGTCTTCCAATGATAAAAAACACTATAATCATAAGAAAAAACCCATTATATGTGACTTCCAAGACATCCTAATTGATATATAACAAGTATTGTATCATCCTATCTTTCCAAGCATGATAAATTTTCCCATAATTGTAGAAATATCCTCTATATTCATCAAATTATGAATTTCTATGACATACACTAGAAATTTAGAGACAATAAATTTGAATAAAGAGAAAATATTCATTCAAAATAAAAAAAAATCACCAAGTACAGGAACTAGTGTCTTGATACCACTAGATAAGAGACTATCCTGCTTAATCAAGAATAACTGATGGGGGGGGGGAGAACCATTGATTAAATTTATTTTGATGTTTTCTTGGTAATATAACCCTTAACAGAAATTATAGTGAATCCGGATCACTCTAATACAAATAATAATTGAAGGAAAAATATTTATAAGGTTTCCCTCTCAATATGAGATTGTTATTCATTGGAATGATCCATATTTAACTGAGGCAATATGACCCACTAGCTCCAACATGTAGGTACAACAAGAAGGGGTTTACTTATACTCATTTTACAATAATTATCCCTAATATGAGAGTCATTTACAAAATATTACAATGTTAAATAATTTAAAATCAATTAGAATATAGCCTCCCGAACATAGCATTCCTTTGTTAATACTATGTTTCTCTTATACTACTCCAACTTGAAAAGACTCAAGTTGATATCTTTATTTTGTGCCAATTTGTACAAACCATTCTTATCCGTATTGTTCATTGTATCTTTTTCTTCATGTTTTCCTTATCCTTTTATTCCCATACTTCAAACGAATAACGTAATTTCCACAAAAGTAATTTTGAATCATTAAATCCAATTTGAATTTTTTTAATTTGAATCGAAAACAATAAATTCTTTTTACCAACTCCATTACCCCCACTTCCTTTTGAACCATTTTATCCTCTAGGATCTATTATAAATTATTAATTACTTTAATATTATATTAATTACCATGCTATAGATCTAAATGATCATCCAAGGACCCACATTATAAGAAACCACTGATAAATGAATCCAACCCCTGACACCTCTTGCACCATGATGTGGTGAAACATTCTAAGGTGTTTTTAATTAAAAATGAAAACCACAATGATATAGCCCTCATATAGTGGAATGGATTAATATAATATTCTACATGTACACCATGAATTGGTACACCATGGGTGTGGTCCTACTCCACAAACATTTTTATATTGATAGGATCAAAAAACATCCCAATAATCACCATGACCATATTTTACCAAACCGTTTCACATAGAAGCCCCATTCCATCAGCACAAAATCTGAAATGACTTAATCAGGAAATTTCACTACTCATTCTTTCTATTTTATACTTTATATCTTCAATAAAAAATCTCACCTAGACCATAACCATCCCCACAACTATTTTTAACTTGGATATTTCTCACTGGCACTCCACCAATCCACCAAGGCATCTAGAATAGATTCATAAATCCATTTCACTGATTATTTTAAACTACTTTCACATGAACACCATCAAAATTTCCACTTAAATGGGTGTGTCAATTTTTTTATAACTTCATTTTCAAGTGTTCATTAAACTTCATAAAAATCAGAAATCATGAAAAAACAATCATGATATATAATAACAAAGAACATATTACCTGAAATATTATGGTTTAACTTATAATATGGATAATTTATTGAAAAAAAATCAACCACACTCAATCATATACTCTTCACCAATTATGAAACATCAATAAAAACAACCATCATGGAAATTATATGATAAACAACAAGAATAAACAATTTCCCCTTTATTTAATATTGATGATAAAATATGAAACTTGAAAGAATATATAGCAGTCAAATGAACTACCAAGGATATGGAATATTTTTATACCATATATAGTTTAAACTTTATTTTTGATCAAAATAAGTTAACTGCTATTTCTATAAAAATATACCTTATATATTAACTAAGAACAATTGGAAAATATCACACCATAGATGATTCATAATATTAATCAATATATTCTATAAAATAATATTTGTATAGCTATCCAAAATATATAATCACTTATTTTTATTTCTATTTTATACGATTTTATAAGTGTATTAAACATCTTAATGAATAATATGATAAAATAAAAACATCATTGGAATAAATGGCATTGAAAAGTGTAGATGTCACAAATTATTGTATTGAAGAGAGTGATTTTTGTTATCTTAAATATTGTATATCAGAATTTTGAAAGGATTCATTTGACAAAATCCAAAATAATTATAAATCTATTATGAGGATTTGGCGTATGTCATGTGAATTATAAGAATATATAAATATATCATTAGTGCAAAAATATAAAATTATAAGTTAAGATAAGAAATATTAAAGATCTTGAAAAATCAATATATGATCTAAATTCATTAAGAATATGATGAAAAATTTAGGCATTATTGTGAAGGAAGACTATAGAGAATATAGAATGTGCAAAATATTCTCAATATGAAGTGTATTGAGCTTGAAATCAAAGAATTTTTTTTGAAATTTCCCAACTTCAGTTTTCATAATAATATAAGGGAAGAGAAACCACCATTCACAATTAAAAAGATGATTAATATTATAAAATACATTTATCTAGTGTAAAAAATAGTTTTATATCATTTAATTATCGGACTACACCAATATCGAAGGAAAATGTACTATCCACACTAGAAAGTTATGTTTATACCAATTCTGAATTCATGAATTTTTAGGTCCTAAATCAAAATATTCATGAAAATATATAATAAAAATTCTTAAAGATCACAACACTATATTTTCTGTGTATTTTAAAATGTTTAATAGATGATATTTCTTAAATATAACCTAAAAGAAAGATAAAATGAAATAAAATTACAAATATCTCAAATTTTTCCTAAAAATATTCCAATACAAGAAATCAAGATTTTACAGATATTTATAGTATTATAATAGGTTTGGGGACAAGACTATGAATTATTGGTAGAGAATTTCATCTTATTAAATAATAGGATATCCTATATAAAGGGAAAGTAAGGTTATTATAAAAAAATACCACAAAAGGAAGTGAATAATAAATATATTTCAAACATATCTTAAGGTCTTGGATATCTCTATAGAAATTGTATTCAAAATGGTCATAGTGAGGATGCATGCTTAAAAAAAATATCCAAGAATATGACAAAATTTATTCAAGAAAAAATATCAGAAAAATCAAAAATTTCAAAGTAGTGATGGTGATTTTTCATTGGAATTGAAGAAGAAGAAATATTATGAATTGAGTACTCCAAATAAGTCAATGATAAAAATGGACGAGTCATCATTGGGTTTTAAGAAAAAGAAAAATATTAAAAAGAAAACTAATAAGTAAAAAAAGAATAATCCACCAAAAAAATAAGAAGCTAATTCTTTTGTGAAAAAATAAGATACACCATAAACACTTTTGAAAAATCTATATGTGTTGGAACTGATGAAGGAAAGCTGAAAAAAGGGTGGAATTAATTCAATAAATAAACAAGAGGATTATATTTTTGAATGGAATTAGTAAATTGTTTAGATTCAATGTAAATATCTTAATCAGGATAAACATGTTTTTGAAGAGTGCATGATAATATTCCCAACTCAATTGGATAAAGAAAAAAAGATGGAAAATCCCATCATAAAGAAAGTGATAAAGGAAAAAAATCCACATGAAGATGAATAAGAATTTCATGAGTGGTTTTCATAATATGGAAACCTAGGAACTAATTATTATCTATGTAATATATTTAAGAAATATGGAACCAACTCAAAAGATTGTCTAAAAATACTACCATTTAAAGAAGATATTCTCATGAAAATACGGTTTACATATATAGACACATATTATTTTATGGATATGGTGAAAATAAAATTCTCACACAAAGAAGTTGAAATAATAAAGATAAACATACTTCCAAATATAAATTAAAAATATAAATTAAAAATATAAATCATGAAGAGTTCACAAAAACATGGAGATAAAAAAATGAGGTATCTTGGTTAAGATGTAATTCTTATCTCTACTACTCTCATTGATGGAAAAATGAGTTCCACCTTACCCTTATCTTTTGTATTATATTTTTGTTAAATCCATGTAATGAATTAATGGTCATAAAAGTTATATGAGGGAGAGGTATAGAATATAATAATTACTTTAAAACACGATAGCAGATAACATTTCACTATTTTTTAATGATATAATAACTGGTATCTTGAAGCCTATTTATAATAAAAATAAACATTGATGAAGGTGATTGTTTTTTCAAGATTATAAAACATATTAAAAGTTACCATCTTGATATAATCTCAAAAATTGGTGTCAAAAAACTTATTTGACAATGAGATCACTCTTGATGGAGTTAATATGGAGTTTATCCCTTGATTTGGAGTTTTAAAGAAGTTTTTAGAATAATTATCTCACATAATACATGAAAATATGAATTTACCAAAGGTAATTTAAAATTATAATTTAATAGGTATGCATACCTATTCTATCATCTCTACTTTTTTCCAGAATCAGTTTTGATATTATATGTGAGAAATGGATTCAATAAATGACATAAAAATGAACTTTTAGAGTATATTTGGGGATGATTTATATAGTCAAAACATGCAGTTATTTTAAATGTTTTAACCTATGTTTTTAGAAGAATATAATATTTTTGATTGGTAATTTTTTTTAAGAATATATTAAATAATTATAATCAATTGGATGATATTGCAATTTTTTAAATAGATCCTAAATAAATGAATTTTTTTCATATCATATTATTTTTTATATACAGTTTTTTATCTAAATTATATCCTCTTGTGATCAACACTGAGCATGGGTCACAAAGATTTAGAGTGGGAAAATTGAAGGAACCTGGATTAAAAATGAATTGATACCATTATCTATAAATTAATTTGTATTTATTTTCAACAAATGGGAGATAAAAAAATGAAATAATTTAATTATTAAAGTGGAAGGGGAACGATTTTTAAAATAGGTATAAAGAGAAGAATAATGAGTAGAACATATTTACATACCTTTTTTATTTTTTCTATTTAAAAAAATACAAAGGGGGATATTGTTGGACCAACTTTGTGATGTGTTTTATTTGTTTTAAAAAAGTTGTTTATCATGAAGTAATTTTATATTATTTTATATGTACTAGTGATGAATATCGTGGAAGGAAAATGAAGTCCCTAGGATGGTTGGTGGGATAATGTAGTTTCTATGTAAGTTATTATTATATATGGTAAATTGTGAATTATATATGAGGATTAAAGTACTTATATGAATATTATAAGTGTATTGGGTAATTGAAATTATTTATATGAAAATGGAAAGTATTAATCTTCAATTGAACATTATTAGTGATCTATTAACTTGGAAAATAATATTTGAAAAAGTATATTATTTCTTAGTGTTTTATAGATAGAATTTGGTCAAGAATATTTTATAAATTTATAAGAAGTTTTGTTCCATGGAGTATAGAGCATGTTAAATATATTATATCTATGAATATATTAATGAATTTAGCTAATAATACCCATCCTTATGATTATTATAGGTAAAAATTATTATTTGGATAATAGTACACTTGGATGATGTTGGAGAAGTTGAGTTGAGGCAGTGTAATATTATTGAAATATTCTAAGGAATATTTAAATTTTTATCTTATCATTGGGAATATTGAGGTAGTAATTTATGATTATTTAGAATCATTTAAAGTTCTTCAAAATACATGGGAATCTAAAAAAAAGTTTTGAGTTAATATTTAAAAGATTTATAATTCTAGAGTAGCAATATAAATTTTGAAAATGGAAGTTTATAGAGTTCATGATGAATCCTTGTAAGGTTAATTATGAAACATAATATGGTTGATAAATATATAAATATAACTTCATATGGTTGGATCTAGTACAAATTATGAGAAAATGGAAAAGGAATGATATTTTTAAGGTTCATATCAAAATTCTATATGGTTTACATAGTATTAACACGGTTTACATAGACTTTATAAGGTTCAAAAAAATTCATAAAAAAGGAAAATGATTACTTCATAGAGATCATTTTGAATATTCATAGGTTGATATATGGACATTTTAAGGTTGCCTCAAAATTCATTATGGTTTATTGATAACATTATAGGGTTTATTAAATCTTATGAAATCTGTGTTGAGGAAAATCTTGATAAAGGAATATAAGTATCATATGATTCATTTTTTTCTCCAGAAATGGAAAATTGGAAAAGTAAAGGAATGTTTATAAGAGTAAATTGAATACTTCAAAAGAGTCATGGAACAATTTATAAGTGTAAATAGATAAACTTCATAAGAATTAATAGTTAGTAAAATTTGAGTTGAGGAATTTCATGATGATATTTATAAACATTAATTATGAGGATTCCATGCTATTATTTAACTAATAAAAATTATGATTAAATGTTATAGTTGTCATTTAAGGTGAGGTTTGAAATTAATGTATGAATAAAAAGATATTATATCTATGAATAACAATTACATGCCATAAATCTATATGAAAATATAAATGGGATGATGCTATTCAAGAGTTTGTGAGGTAGTTGTTTCATGAAGGGTATTTCATGCCGTAATATGTGAATAAGTATGAAATTTTGTGAGATCATTATTCCACATCAAATGGATCCACAAACCTGAATGGGATGATGCATTAATCTTATACAAATGTGGAATAATTAATATATGGATTTAATAGAATTTTTAGGAATAAAAGAAAAAATGATAATTATAATTATCATAAGAAATTAAAGGCTAATTCTTTAGATGTTTTAAATTGTATAATTAGTGATCAGCTTTAAATGATACTTTAAGATAAAATTTTCTAGGGGTTTTAATGATAATGTTTTTGGAAATATAAAACAACTATGAATTTTTGAAATAATATTCACATGGATTGTGAATATATATTCATAAGAATAAGAAGATGAAAAGTAAGAGGACACGATATTAAAGTCATAAGAATTATCCAAGTATCAAATAAGGATACCCAACCATTTTTGTAAATAGAACAAATTTTTTGCTGAATACATGATGATATTTGACATATCTATAAAGGTAATGATCGATGTTTATTGAATAATGGGAAGAAGAAGATAAATTCTATCATTACTACTATAGATTATTCTTTAGGATGAAGTAGTGAGTGATCCCAACTTAAAATATCCTTATATTGTAATATCAAAAAATGATTAAGGTAACTATCTTGATTGAATCTATTTTTGGAAGAAGATCATATACACATTATTAGGGAGGGACATAAACCTACATTACTAGTCTTAATCTAAATAGGATCTTGTATTTTCTTACATCCATAGAATAATAAGACAAAATAACAAACTTCACCTAGTTGGTACTAGGGTTACGAGTTTATAGATATACCTTTTCTCAATTTCTATTTTGATAAACCAAAAGTGGAACAATATGCGAGTGAGATAAATACCACCTTAAACAATGGATATAATCATCCATATTAGAGGGTAGCCTCATTAGAAAATCATGGGGTCGTTATTTCTTTACTCTCATACTTTTATGTTATGCAAACTAAATGTGAGGATTGAGTGAGGGAGATCCACTTACTAAATAATTTTAAAGGTAAAATATGGGATCCAATTTTTAATTGATTAAGATTCACCATAATTTATTCATCCACCCTCTTTATGTTGGGAATATCCCAAATTGATCCTAACAACACTCAAAATATCTAAAAAAGAAACCAATGCTTTAAGGAATAAATGGTAGAATACCTTCATTCAAGAGATGTACACTACATAAATGTCTAAGAGTTTCCATTTTTTTGGTGTTTTTAGTGTGATCATAGATCATCCATTTATGTGAGTATTATATGGAAAATTTTTAGGTTTCTTATTATTATCATTCAATTCTAATCATAATTTTATCAGGGATCTCCTAGGATATGCACTAATTCTTATAAACATTGTGTTTGAAGAATTCCTTGGGTTATCAACTTGGATAGTTCAAATATTTTTATCAAATTGGTGATTAGAGGTACGTGATTTATACTAACAATCTTTATCTAAGAAGTATAGGGACTAGAATCGTTCTTTCAATATTTCATATAAATTTAAATTTTTCTATTCATAACGTGAATACATTAGATATGGGTATTGATACTCTTACCAAATTTGACTAAAAATAAATTTTTTTGGTTATTAGAACTATGATTTTATTTAATAATAATTTTTATAGGAATCTAAAATATTATCGGGAACCTCATCATTTTATTATGTTCTATTGTTCTTCTTATTTTATTTTAGATGTTGAATTTGATTAATTTTTATCTTCTAAATTGTTTATTTCCCATATATTCATCATTGTTGTTACTAATATGAGTTCAGAACCTACAACATTTAGACTGTGCTATTCCTAGAGTGGAATAAATAATAATTTTTAGAAAAACTTCAATTCACCCCTCTTAAATATTCTATATCTGGACACCACTTCAAATAAAAAAAGTATCTTCTTTCATATATGAATGCATATAAGGGATTTTTTTATGTATGTATTTATTATCACAACTCTTTATAACCTAATTAATTTCCAACAACCCATCTTTAGTGGATCTAATTACAAGTATTGGAGGCAAAATATGGAGATATTTTTAATTAATAATAAAGTAGATTTATTTATATACTGTAATAAATTACAATATCATATAGAAATAAATTTATTTGTTTAATTGAGGTGAGGGAGTTGAGTATTGGAATAACTATAAGGTCTAAAATATGTTATTTTGTTCTATGAATTAGAACATATATAATCAAAAATCATTTTTTGAAACTAGTAATATTATTTTGAAAAATCTTAAGATTACCCATTTTAGAAGATTTAAGTTTTGGTTAACCATAAAGAGATGAAAAAAAATATTATAAATATATGTCTGTAAGATCTCATATGAATGTTAATTTAATATGAGAATTTGTTGAAAGGTGATAAAGATAAGTATAAATGAAATAATGGAGTTGATAATTCATCAATAAATTCAATAACTAACATGATAAATCCATTAACAATGAAGCATAATTATAATTACAATTAAATGATACCAATTAAATATCAGTTAATTAAAGTACACTAAACTAGAAAGATATATGAACCACATAATTGGAAAAAATAATTTAGTGAATGATTATCTGGTGGATAAAAATGGTATGTCTGGAAAGAAATTATGATAATAATGAATATGACGATGTTGTTTTCTATAAATGTAATAATCTTATAAATAGGTGATAATATTATATAATATTGAAGATTAAATAAATATATTTCAAAATACCATCTAATAAAAGTAGAAATAATGTTTAAAAAATAATGGATACTTGGAGTATCAACAAAATATCCATCTTATAAAATTTATTTAAAAAGTATTGATAACTATAAGATAACTGAATTTTATGCTAATTTACCTTAGAATGAATTGTTATTTAAGGTTATGTTAAATAAAAAACCTCTTTTTAATAATTCTTTATACTATAATTATCCTTGTTCTTTGGATGAAGAGGATAATACTCCATCATTTGGGGATATGGATGAATATGTCATAAATAAAGAGAATATATTTATGAATTTAATTAAAAACTGTTATCATGCTAAGGATAATCGTATTATTTTTAAAAAGTATTTGGATTTGAGTATAAAATCCATTTCATTTCAATACATTCCAATTATTGGAACAATTTTGTAAAACTATGGTTTGATGTTACAATCTTAACAAATTGATTTCTAATTTTCCTTTTACAAGATTTAATTTTGAAAAATTCAAGGATAATTAAAATCATATTGGACATCTTCTGGAGTAGGGTATATATCATTTTTGTATGTCATGCCTTTAGAGTAACTATTCTATTCCAAAAATTCCACCCTTTTGTACTAAATGTCAAAGGGGAGGTTACTGAAAAAATTTATGTTCCTTGAATAAGGTTCAATCCTTAAAAAATTTTAGAGCTTATATCTCTAATGAAATTTTATCTATTCAGTAATGTAGAGTTAGATATTCTTTTTGGAATTCTAGTTTTCTAATATGTTGAACCCATGTATGTTTTCTTACCAAAATTTTAATTTACTCATTTTTGGAAAGAAGACTTAGTACTAGAATATGAAATATATGTTACATGGATAAAATTTTTTATAAGAACATAACTATAAAAAAGTACAACTTAGAGGACCTACTAAAAGTGAATGGTGGACTTGTTATTTTTTGATACAATGTGAAAGGTCAAATAATCAGAATATATAATGTATCTTTTCCTTGTGAGAATTTAATTTCTAATTTTTCTGTGTGTTCTAGGAATTAACCATATCTTTATCAACATTAGTTAATTATATGATAAATTTTATAACTTGAACTTTGGGGATTAAATATATACCATTACTAGTTCATAGGGAGTTCAAGTCTTATCTGTTCATAAGAATTAAAAGTTTTACCCAATTGACCTAGAAGACCATATTTTATGAAACATTTTTTTGCCTTAGTGTAATAGAGGATAATTATTGGCTTTGGCATAAAATTTTTGGATAAAATAATGTTTGGAGCTTAGTTACAGTTTCTAATAAAGGACATGAGAAGGATCTTCTAGAACACTAGTTTAATTCATCAAGAGTCTTCGAACCTTGGAAAAGTTATAGGTAACATAATCCTAGATTTATATTTTTTTGGTGAAGTCACAAATTTGAAACGTATATATTTAGATTACATTAAACATTTTATCCTAATAAAATTTCAAGTGTCAGTGTAAAATAATTTATTTATATCATGGTTGATTATTACAATAGATACACATGGGGTTATATTATAGAGTTTAATTCAGAAGAAGTCTTATTTTTTATATTAATTCTTAATCTAGTTTTAAATTTGAAAAATTTTTCTATTATCACACTCTAGAGTTATCATGGTGGAATGTTTGTGGGTTTTTATTTTTAAAATTTATATAGTGGGAATGGACTTAGAAAAAAGTTTTCTACACTAATAAATCAAACAAATTGTTTAGTAGAGAGGATAAATAGAAAAATAAAATAAATTAAATAGTTTATGTTATGTGAGTACTGTGTTGTGAATAAATTTATGGATGAATCCATTATACCTTCCTATTGAAATATAAATCATGTTTTACTTTTCCCATTTTGAGAGAAAATGAATCCCAAATTATAAAACAGGAGGAAGATAACAATTGGAAATATTAATGTTTTTTGATGTAAGGTATTCATTCTAAATACTAAAGATAATATACATAAATTTGATAAAAAATATTATGAATGAATTTACCTTGGTTACTCTTTCACAAGTAAGACTAGTATTTTTTTCAAAAAATGGACACATACCATTGAATAAATAGTGCATATTATGTTTAATGATGCCTATCATTATATGAAGATAACCCATACATATTATTAAAATAATACATATTGTTTTTTTGGAACCCCCTTTTATTTAAATATAATAGTTGAACTACATAACCTAATTTTCATAATTCTAGAAGTAATCTTAATGGAATATAATCATCGGTATGATGTAGAAAAACATTCCATTTTACCTAAAATTAGAATATGTAAAGGAATCATTACTATAACAATATGAATGGTGATTTTTATAAATTAGTTCAAACAAAAAGGTATTTAACAAATTAATTTGAGAATATAAAATTATTATACCAATTTGAACATAAAATTATAGAAAATGACTTGGTTGATGAGATTTGGATTATTTAAACTCAAGAAGATATTTATAAATTTGAATGAAATATGTTTTGTAATTTGGTTTAATGTTTTAATCATATTTTAGTATTGGGTGTTAAATAGGTATTCTAAATTATGTGTGATGAAAAAATAATATAGTTGAAAATAAATCCAAGATTTTGTAAATTGTTATAATCTTGAAGAGGGAATAAACTCTGAAGAAACATTTTCTTCAGTAGATAGAGTCAAATAGATTTTTATTATTTTAGCAGTTACTCCCTAATTGAATTTTAAACTTTCTTAAATGGATGTAAAGAGTTAATTTTTAATGTCTATGATCAGCATGAAGTTTATGTTTACAAACCTCTTTGTTTTTAGTATACTAATTTTTTGAACATATTTTTAGACTCATGAAGGAACATTATGGACTCATGAATGATCCAAGATCCTGGTATAACATATTATGTAGTCTATTACTTCAAAATGACATTTTCAAAGGAATGACATATCCAAATATTTGTATCAAGATTTTTTTTCAAGGAACCACAATCATATAAATATATATTGATAACATTATTTTGCGATCCACTAAACCAAATTATGGATAATATTTCAGATCTTTTAGAAAGTGAATGTGGGATGAGCATGATAGAAGAAATTAATATATATTTTTGGATTCCCAATAAATATAAAATTAGAAGAAATTATTTTAAATTAACAAATATATAATTGACACTTACTTATATTTTTTGTTTTTAAAAACGTTTTCAGTATAATTATTTCTGTAACATCTCAGTTTGAAGGCCACTCGACTGGTGTCCAATACTAGAGATCTTAACGGCCTCAACCATGATTACCTATAAACTAAAGCCTTCCAAATAGTGTCGGTGTCCTGATAGGGTACCATGGGGAGACTATACCCCCTATATCATATTAAATATACCAGTGGAAATAACCAAACATGATCATATTAGAGATCACATAATAATTTCCATGAGTTGAAATTTTCAACATTTATTGTCTTCTAATCATAGAGAATACCCTAATTTTAATTCAATTACCATGTAATTAGTGATTTTTTAACTATATTAAATTGGAACTTAAATAGATATTATATTTAAATATGATTTTATTGGTATATTCATCTTTAATTATAAATTTGGAATCCATGATTCGAAAGTGAAGTGAAAAAAATTAATAAACTTTGAGAAATTGTGAATAGTTTGTTCTAAAAGTTCAAAACTATTCAAGGATGAGATTGGTTAAGTCTTACATTATCAATATTCATATAATGATCACTTCTCACGGTACTTTCCTAGCCTACCACAACCCATTCTCATAGTATGTATATGTACCATGAGCTTCATCAGCTGATCATACCTGCTCAAAAATTCCACAATGATAGAAATCGATGACTGCATAAAGAAAATTTATTTCCCATGAAACCTATTTCATAATAGGAATACCTACCGTAATCACCCTTTATCAAAACCATATCACAGTTAGTATACTGACCGTGTACTTCATTGTAGTCATGATTACCGTGATCTTTCCCCACCTCTACCTATCTCACCAATACCCCTCAAGCTTCCAAATGACCATCAAAATACCCTAAACCTATACTTACACTGATGAATATGAATCTTTTCAAAAGAATATTGATGAAAAACTAGAGTTTGGTAGTTTCTATTGATGTTTCCAACACCAATTATCTCCCATCATCTCAAGAAACAGTCGGGTTCCACGTACCCTCTCATCACTCCACTCTTCTAGCACCCAGATATATAGGATGATGACGGGGTGAAGAAACCTCATCATGAAAACCATAGTATTACTCGGAATAAATCTAATATCCATAATGAATAAGGTTTAGATCTATCCAAATGAACCATGAGGGAATCCTACATACCAATACAACCTCTGAGGGAGCTTTGGAATTTCACTCAGTTGTGAAAGAGACCATTTTATGCCAACACTTTAACCACATAATGAAGGGCCAGGATCCCCTTGTAATTTGAAGTAAATGATGAAAAAATATAGTACTATATTCTATAATATCTATATATTTTTAGAGGATTACTTTACACTTAAATAAAACCACTAGTGGGTATATGTTTTGAACTTGAGGTAACGAAGAAATTCCATCCTACTAGGAAATATATTTCCACTGACAATAATCAATTGGTATTTGCTGACTAATGACGGTAAATCTGATTTAAAGATACTGGTTTTGTATAATGTCTTATAGGTAAATAATTAATTCCTAAGCAGAAAAAAATAACATTGTCCATAAAATAATTACCAAGACAATTTTTACCATCAAACATAATGATGAGACGCCCATTTTTGTGAAGAACTGGGATACCCCATAGTCAAAAGGATATTGGGACAGATCATGGGTGGAGCACCAATGCCTTAAAAAATTCATTTAGACCCTTCATTAAGGATTAGTGTTAACCATTCGATAGAAAGTAAAAATGATCCCTAATGAAGTAATACACTCATGAATTCTATGAAGAAACACATGACCCTCATGTGGATAAGAGCATAATAGCCATGAATTCATCTAGGAAAGAAATTTTCTTTACTGGAAGAGGATGTAATAGAATAACACACTATTGAAGAGGGATACTCATGTAATGCTATCCTCTTCTCTTGTTTTTATTATTATAGTAATAAATCCAATGATTGAACACTAGACTATCTTTGGTCTTTCTAAGGAGAATCCCATCTTTATCCCCCATTGACGAATTCTGATCATTAAATATACTAACTCTAATATGAGTCTTATTGGTTTTAATCAATTGATATTTCTTATGGTTTTAGCTCTTTAATTTATCCATCTTACTATCAGCACATCACACACTAGACACTAATATTTAATTCAGCTTCATGCGATAAAAAGCATATGGGAATTCAAGGGTGAATATTGGTATCCAATCACTAGGGTTGGAAAAGGTATGAAATATAATCATTATTGTATTCCCCTATATGATCCAAAATAGAATCATAAAAAATAATCAATGTGATTCAATTTATGCAAGGATTGATATAAGCCAAATGAATAATGATTCAATAGGATAATTAGGGAATGATCCAAGAATATACCACTACCTATTTAATTTAATATAAACCAATTAATTTCAATTAATATTTCTTTAAAATTGAACCCACGAAATAATATTTCAAAACGCACAAAAAATTATCTTCTCTAGAAAAATTTTGAGTTCAACTTTACTTTATTTTTATGAGGTTCAAAAAGTAATTTTGATGAGTACCCCATGATAGGCGTGCATTAATAGTAATTAAAACAAACAATAGAAACATGATATATTAGATAAAATGAATCATAAAAACATGAATAATCATACTCATATATAAAATAAATTCACTAAGCTCAATGAATACCACATTATAATCTCCCAATAATCATATCTGTCCAGTTCAATCATGAAAAATCAAGCCTCATTCCAACATGTACCTATAAACAAGTAAGAGTTTTCTTAGGTTCCCCAATGAAATGTCAGCCAGAGTAGTGTGTTAGTACAAAAATCAGAAGGGAAACACTAATGAAATCCCATACATAACTTAAACATCCCTAATATGTGCATCTGAAATACTCAACTAAAATAATGAATTAACTTTCAGAAAAAATAAATAAATAAACCAATATCAATCCTCATGTGTGAGACCTCGATTGAACATACATTTTTAGCCAGTTTTGGGGTTTACAAGACCAGTCCAACCATATAAATACCATATAATTGGACATAACATAAGAATACCTAAATCTCAAGCTAAATTAGCTAAATATCTCATCATTAATGGATCAAAATTCTGATCCCATGCTTCCTAGAATCTCTCAAGACCATCCATGACTATGAAATCCCATACCTTGGTCCTAGGGTACTATATTAGTCTAAGAAATTTCAACAAATCAATTAAAAAAATAAAAAAATAAATAAACAAATTAATCCAAATTAGGCATAATTTATACTGACTCATTGAGCATCCATCGACCATATATTCTTTAAGAAAAGGGTTATAAACCATCCCTAACACAAAATGGTACCCACACTAATCCAAATCCCTAATACACAACATCAAAACTATTACTAAATTAATTTAATATAAGTTTGAAATATAAGAAAAACAATCGTGGTCACATACTCTATCAAATCATCAAGTGACTCCATGAAGACTGTATCTCAAGAAATGTTATGTAAGGGTCAAAAAAAAGCACAATCAAATTAGTATGACTACACTATTCTTTGGTGGGATCATCCATTATCACTAACATTAGAACAAAAATTAATTACATAGAAAGAGTTAGGGGAATAACATAGACCACCATAAGAAGACTCACTACTAATCATTGGAAAAAAATTAATAATATAACCCTAATAGAGGGGGGAAAGGGGAATAGTTCCCTAAATCTTTTGGCCTATGAGGAAAAAACAAGAGGAGAATGGGGTTTTCACCCTCTAAAAACATGATGGGAAATTTTTTTAATTATCCCCCCTAAAAACACAATAGTTAGCTAGTGCAACATGGAAGTGGATCTTTTAACATCCAAACACCATTGACTAGATGATAAAAATAATTTGGATAGATAATGTCCATATAACATCATAGTCTAGAAGACACTAAAACAAGTTCCACAAGATACACCACCACATGACCTCATAAATGCTTACATGTACGCTAGATGCTACCGCGTAACAACATTAGTCTATAGAGGCATAATGGAGAGACTATACCCTCTTCTCCGAGTAAAAAATAGTAGAAATAATATGAGTAGATTTGTCATCTACTAGAAAAAACATGTGGAATAAAAATAGGAAGAGTTATTAATAAACTAATTTTAACATGATACCACAATGAAATGTATAGACTACATGTCCTGAAATAATACAAATAACACCTATAGTCCCAAAACTATAAAAGATCATAAACATGGTATCGAGTCCAAACATGGTCCTAAAACCCCATGATCCAAATCATTATCCCATTCATAAACCAACCACCAAGTCCTTATCCTAAATCCATACCTAAAATAAAGCAATATCTACTTTGGTACCCATGTTTCATGGTAGCCCAAGTAGGGTGGGGGTACAACTCAGTAGGCCACCATAAAAGATTTTGAAATTAATAACCATTCTATAAAATTATATGAAGAAGAAATGTAAATAAAAGATAACTGTATATGAAATGGTTTTCATTATTTAATTATTTTTAACTTAAAAATTTTTATCTAGACTTAAAAGGGACACTCAAACCCATCAAACCTTCTTCAACCAAAATTACGAATTATATATAAAGGGGATATATAATTTTATATGATGATCATCAATCAAATTATCCCAACTGTGTTTTGGAACTCTATGATCAAAACCTATTCCCAATGTGTAACTCCTTGGAAAACATCTTTACCTTGGTATAGACCTCCATGACCTACACTAATTCCTCAATTTGGACTACCATGACCAACATCCTCAACATGGTGTGGACCTCCATGACAAATACCCATTCCTTAATGTGGACCTCCATGACCAATTTTCTCACCATGGAATGGAATACCATGAACAATACCCATAATCATTTAATCAATATTTACTATTAATGTTTCAACATCTTATGCCTTTTTATCACCTTAGAATAAAAAGGGTGAATTTTTTCAATTTATCACTATCTTCATCATCTGATAAATTCAACTCTTTATACCAAAACCCATGATTAAAGTACATATCCATTCATTCACGTGACACAATAGTTACAAAGGTTTTAATCTCATAAACTACTATTTCATCATTTACCAAGGTCTCAATGGACATTCAAAACTGAGTCACTCTTTATATAAAACCAGACACCTTTTCACATTTCATAAAACACTATTTAATTTTTTTGAGAGGCTTAACCAACCCACTAAATTCATTAAAAATTTCAAAATCGTCCTTCAATAAGGGAATTTCTATTTGAACATCAAAAGGAGGCCAAAGTCTATCCATTCCATCGAATTAATTTAGAAGATGTCTCCATAGAATTTGCAAAAGGTTGAAACCACAAAAAAATTTGTAAAATCATTGGAAATATAATATGTTCTAATTTATAATAAATTTTTTCTTAAAAATTCCATTTTAAAACATTAATCACTTTCAAAACATCATTTTCCATTATTAAAAACCATAACTAGATCAAAATTCAAAAAAAATCAATTAAAAAATTTCAAAATTATCTAAGGAACTTCAAAAAGGATAAAATATAAACAATTCAATTATCCCTTTAACCATGTATACATAACAATTAAAAATTACAACACATTCAATATAATAAATTCTATATCTCAACATTTACCAATTCATTTCACCATTTTCAGGGTTTGGAATACCCCATGGGTAGACCTTGGTCAAGTATTAAATCATTAATGAAACCTATGTGGTCTGTTAAGAGTCTAAAATCTAAATTTAGGGCCCAAATTTACTTCACATAGTCAAAGAAACAATAATTTAGTAAGGAATAAAATTATTAAAACCAAATAATCTTAGAAAAAATCAAGATTTTAAGAAAAATCTTATAGAACACCTACCTCATTCTCATAGAAATCCACTCATCGCAACATGACCCTTGAATTGAACTAAAATGGAATTAAACACTATGGTGAAGTATACCATGGAAATATGCTTCATGATATTTAGAAAGTGGGGAGACAACTAAAAAGCCTCCTCTAGAAAGTGGAAGGAAAAAGAGTTGAAGAATTACCTGGAGATTTTACATGCACTAAATGACATTCCAAATTATTAAGAAATGAGGTATATTTATCCTTGGATAGGGGAGAAGCTTCTGATTATAATCCTAGTCATTTTGGGGTCAAATGGGGGAGAAAATTAGGGGAGAAACACTTAAAATCAAGTGGGAAAATGGTAAATTCTACACTTTTATTGTGGTACATTGTTCATCCACATGATTTGTCAAACTATGCACCAACCATGTTTTTCCCACTATCCAAGAGTAAAATGAGAAACAATGTTTGTGGGAGGAAATTATATGGCTTGAAAAACCATTTAGTGTATGTGTTCTTGCTTCTATCCTAGGTGGCTAGCTGACATAGTCTCCTAGAGACACCCACATGGTTTGAACAACCATTGGACAGGTGTGAACCAACCTCTATCCAAGGGGAAAACAAGCCACAAAAAGTTCCTCTATCCACCTATATGATTTAGGAAAATCATATGAAAACTATTATACCTACACAACAATCCCCCTACTCGTTTTCTAATCTCCCAAACCCCCTGAGATACTGACAAGAACATTCCTACTACCAGGAAATATTTTAATAACTATCTTTAAAGGGGTTTCACCAAACTTTTAAATGAAAACAAACCCCATAAAAAATGGGACCATACAACCTATCCACTATGTAATAGATCATACTTGAGATGAAATTACAAGTCATAAAAAATCCCCATAGAGAGGTTGTAAAGAAACTAATTCTACATGAAAACTACCCTCATTGATTTTAACTTCTTTACATGACAATTATTCTACAATAATCAGGTCAATGGCATGATCTTACCCGATTAAACTTTTCACTTTGATTGACAAATAAAATTCAGATGTTCTTAAAAGGACACATCTAACTCAAGATCGTCACTACCATCATTAACCACACAGACCACAAGAGGAAGAAAAATAAATACCACTGAAAATGTGGCATAATAAAACATTGATCAAAACAATAATTTTCTATGGATGATCCAATCAGCACACTGATGGTCCTATTATCTTCATAAAATCAATATCCAATAACACCTATGGAAAACTTTCCCTTTTTTATGACCACATTGAACCTAATCCAAATTACCATCCATAAATCCAATGATTCATTCACCATTAAATTTTAAAACATCCATGAGATCATTATTTATCAAGACACATACCCTGACCTATGTTGTTATACAACTCAAGGACCAATGACCTCATCCCATAACCGAAAATCTGAAATACTAGTAGAGAACATCATTCTTCTCAATTACTCAACTAGTAAAAAATTTAGCAAACACTAATTGTCAAGATTGAAATAATAAGATGTTTGTTAGGAGATCCCATCAAACCCTTAAAATTGACCATGTCATTATACGACCACCCATCCACTATGGTTCTACACACCATAATATTTATCTCGCAACCACCAATATCTGATGGTTGAAACCAAATCCATTAGAATGGAACTCTAGGACCTAAAAATCAAACTCACACCTCAACATTTCATCACTGGAATCCCAATTCCACCATCTCCACCCATGACCAGATCCACACAATTGAAAAACTTATAGCATGGGGATCATACTCCCATAAAAAAATTTCACTCCCCACCATTGGAGTGTATTTTCCATCACTTTCATCAATCACCCCAATCTCCCACGACCAAAACTTCAAACACTTCCAAATCTTGGAAGTGGATGCGACCATGTTTTCCTCACTTAATTGAAAAAATAGAACATTAGTTGTTACCCAATCCAAAATTTTGATAATAGAACTTGTATCATTCACCAATATATGGTCCTTCACATGGAACTCAATCAAAAATTCCTAGTGGCTCACCTCCCACCACATGGATTTATTTTCAATACTAAAAGGGTGTAACCTTCTTAGAGGCCCTTTATTTAACCCAATAATAAACCATATTATAACAATACATACAAATAATGATTTCCTAGATTAGTTTGGATGATTTAAATATGTTGGAAATGATCATCTTTAATCTGAGATTAAACTAAGATTCCACTATTGAATACAACAACGACCGATTCATTCCCGATGTCACCTATCATTACTGGTACACATTAACCCACTTAAAAGTGTCAGGATTACTCAATAGAAAATTTATCATCAACACAGAACCATCATAATAATTTGGAATTTTTCATAAAAACTCACCACCACATCATAAATCTCTACCAATCAATCATGAAACAACATTTCCTACAACACTAAAAGAACCACAACACTAAATCTATTCTAGCATGATCTATGTGATTCAAAATGGTAAAAAATAAATCCATCAAACTGATCCAAAAAAAGGCCTTGGGTATAACCAGTGCTTCCCAACTTGATTTCATGGAAAAATATAGGAACTTACTTCCAATCCACCTATTCACACATTATAAATTACATCACACATCTCTATAATGTGCTCGATATCCGTACCTCATTTGATCCCTCAAGGTCACAAAATTTCCAATAATCATTCACAGAACCTGAATCTAGATCCCATTGGCCATACATCATTATAATTAAGACCGAACAACCACTCACATAACATTCCATTCATAATTGTCTATTAGCCATAAATAAATCAAGGCATTCATAATGTTTTCATCCAATAACCAACCCTTTATAATTTCCAAGACCAACCATATGACCACCCATAACCCCGGGTGTCACCCATATATTATAATAATATAATACTATTTATCCAACCTTGTGTCATCTATGAAGATTTATCATCAATACCCACTTTTAATAGTGTTATTACAGTAGAAAAAGGCAATTTAATGATTATTCTCCTTTAAAAACAATCTTTGAATCCAACCAAAATAACTCATGGTGCTTCTATAAGAAAATATACCAAGACATGACCATGAATTTTATAGAAACATCATGGAATATTCCATGAATAAACTCCACCTATAAATAATATTCATGTTTTTTACATTCTGAATCACATGAAACACTGGGCTAACCTCCCTTGAGGTTACCCTTGATTTTCCAAAACCAAATACATTACTAGTTATCCCACTACGACAAACCTACATTAGTATGCACTCTATGTGTTCCACTAATAAGAGAAAAAACATTCAACTATTACTTATGCTACTAAAGGCACCATAAACCTTACCAGTCCGTCTCCCAGGACACCCTATAAGGTCACCAAGAACGTACTCCCAAAACTAGGGTGACATTTAGAAAAAGTCACTCGGCTCTCCCTCTAATCCTTATAAAACAAACATCAAACAAGACATAGGTTACAAGCGGTACTCCTACCCCATTCTAAAACACAATTTGTCTAAAAAACCAAGAGACCATTTACTCTATATACTACACCCATAGCTACACCACCATGATTAACAACAACACACACCATGAAAACCACTTTAGGGTCTCACACATAACCCACATGACCACAACCCACAAAGGTGAACACCTCCTCTTTACCTAGAAAAATATAAAAACATCATTATTACAACCACACCTATAGTAGAAAAATAATATTCCATTATCCATCACATAAATAACCATCAAATCCTCACTACCCATAACCAAGGGAAAAAAAATACTCTCAAGCCCAAACCACCGATTCACAGGGCAAGACAAAAGAACCGGGGATACTCATTTCCAACATCTCAAGGTTCCATCATTTCTAATTCAATTTTTAATTAAAATTTTCCATTTTAATACCCAATGATTTATACATTCCAAAATATTTTCATTAACCCCATATTAAAAAATTCTTTGATTTTTTCAATTTCTCTTTTCGTGCCTTTTGGTTAGACATCATTTCATTCACAAGTCAATAAAAGGAAACATATTGATGAACTATTAATCCTATGATCCTAGAATTATGCATGAACACAAACTACTTATCTTTCCATATAGGTATAAGAGATAAAAACATTATAAATAAGTAACATCACATCCATGTTCATGGCTCAAGGTGTAAAACTATTCATTAGTAATAGAAAAAAATAAAAAAAATCAATTCCCACTCTTGGAAACTCAAATCTCCCAATGTGTGGGGATATAGGAAACCAAGAAAGACCTCATTAAAAAATATGACAAGATCATATTATTCTGTCTAATATGAAGAAATAGTAAGACAAAATGAACCACCTATGATACTACTTTGTAACATCCTAACCTGGGTGCCACTAAAACAAACACCCCGAGCCAGACTACCATGTGACCTTAGGCATGCCTCGCCATACACCAAAGGATATCAAGTAGAAGTGTGGGAATTTGGAGGTATAATAGGGATAATATACCTGATTATTAGAGTAAATCAAAATATATATAATATTAATATATATAAAAACCATTATTGACAAAAAATGAAATAATATATGGAATGAACCAAAAATAAAGCATGTATAATTTGATACTATAATGAAATTTATATTCTACATGTTAGGAAGTCATAAAAATAACACATGAAATTACAAAACTATAACAATATCCCAAAAACAATCCCGAGACCCTACCCTATCCTTATATCACATTCTTCGCCCAATCATCCCATTCATAAACCAACAATCAAGTCTCTATCGTAAACTTTTACATGAATTAAAGTATCACCATACTTGGGCTGCCATGGAACATGGATACCCAAGATTCACTAACATTCATTCAAGTTAGTTTTCAAGATAGGGACTTTGTGTTTAATTTATTGAAGGGGTAATGGGTTGTAGCTCGGGATTTTAGGACCAGGTTGGGACATGAGACTGTATTTAGGATATTTTAATAGTATTGGTATTGGAGGTGGTATTTGTATGAATTATTGACCTATTGAGTACAAATTTAAGTGTCGTATCTTGTTATAGATTATTTATTGATGGAAGTTTTTGTATGTTATTATATTATCTATTTCTATTGGTATGTATATATATTTATATTATTTCTATTATTGTTTACTTTGATAAGAAAGTTCTATTTTCCCATTATACCTTCATAGATCCACACTAATTGTAGGTAGCCACTAGCATATAAGGAGTTGTGAATGAGGTCATGTGAAGGTTTAGCTTGGGGTATTTCTTTTTGTGGATCCAAGGTTGTGATTTTATAATCCATCTACAAATTTCAGGTTCCACTGTCCTGGACATTGGCTGGCTGATGACTATAGATTGTAGCCTCAACTATCCTAAACTCATCTAGTGCCCTCCCAAGCCCTTAATCCACCTTTCATTCTTAATTAAATCTCTAAAATACTAACTTTTAGGGTTTTAAACCTTCCAAATTTAATTATAAATCCAATATCAAAATTTAACAAGTCTAATAATTTGAAAATTCAACTTACTTTAGAAATTTTCAACCCATATGGAAATGGATTATTACATCATCAGTAGGTACCTCATGTAAACTTGGCCTTTAATAATATAAGATTCTTATTGAAAAAGAAATTTATAGCCGAGAGATCATATGTTCAATTTACATAACATTAGGTTGACTAGATATTATATACTCTATGTTCTTATGTGATAGATTACACGCTATTCCAAATGAGACCCATCTTATGGAAGTTAAAAAATATCCTATTACCTTAAGAGGAACTTTATAACATATGTCATTATATTATTACAGGTCCTTGTTTATTCTTATGAGTTCTTGGGATGCATATTTCATATATTGTATAATGTATAGGAAAACTTTTTCTAGAAATTTTCATTTCTTTATTGAAGCTTTAGTTTTATGGTCCATCAAGAAGAAAAAATCAATATCACTATCCTCTAATGAAGAAAAATATATTGATGTTGGATGTTTTTATAACCAATTATTTTAGATATAACACATACTCGCCAATTTTAGAATGAGATTCACTTGAACTTAGATTATTCATAATTTTACCAGTTTCATTTATTTATCTAAGATTCACTCACATCACCCACAAGATAAGAATATAGATATAAGATACCATTTCCTTTATGACCACACACAAATTAGAGATTTTTTTTTGAATTTATCATATTTTTATATTATGTTGTTAATATATTATCTAAACCTTTACATTTCAAAATATTTGAATATATTAAAAAATATGGCTATGATTAGTGTTAAATGAAAAAATTCCAAAATTTTTTAATCTATCATATTGACATTGAAAAAACTCTCTAGAAAGGGGTAGTATATTTTTTTATATAGGGTAGTGCTAACTATTTAACCAAGTACTACATATATTCTATAAAAAATGTAAATATAAGTTTAATATGTTTTTGATGTGTCTTCTGTAACCACCACTTACAAAATAATATTAGATGATGTGAATATCAGAAGTTAACTTATGGAAGGTATTTTTAGGTTTTAACATTCTATATTACATGGTTTCTTATGATGTCACTATAAAAATCGTTGAATTTATTCATATGTATATTTGTTATCTTTAAATTAATTTGTACATTTTTACTTTCATTCTAGGATATATTCTTATTTAGTTGAGTTTTTATTCTCACACAGACATTACAGTTCTTCTTTAAGTTTTTCTTACATACTTCCTTACTAATAAGATATGGATTTACAATAATTCTACTACATAGTTTATTATTATTATTTAAATCTATTTTATTTATCTTTTATAATTCAAATGAGGGAGAAATATCATATATAAAATTTTTATTATAGAGGGAGAGAAAAATATTACAAAGGTGGATAATTTTAGTGAATTCAGTGAATTTTAAAGGGGGGGGCTATTCTTTAATGGATTTTATAAGGGGGGGGGGAATGTTTTCATAATGAAAAGAAGTTTTAATTTTACTATAAATTTTATTAAAAATTTTATTATATTTATTTATAATTATAATTAATGGTGGATACCATTGATTTATTTTTCTAACATGGATTGTTTCAAATTATATATTTTTATGAATCTCAACACACATAATACATTAAATGTACTTGATGTTTTTAATAGTATTATTTTTTAGTTCTAAATTTATAATCACATTTTTGGGAAGATATATTCAACACTATTAACTAATAAAACATTGTGAATTCACTTTTACCTTCTAATTAATAAAATAATAGGTTAGTACTTCCATGTTTGTGAGAACTGGAATCAATACTCAAAGTCCTCAATGTTTACCATAAAAAAGTTGTTAAAAAACTATATTAATAGGTGGCCAAATCATTAATAAATAGATTCTAGAACCCCATTATTCCAAATCTATATACTAGATTAGTGTATGAACTCTTTCATTTGATTATTCTTTTTAATGCGATCTTATAGATTTTGTTTATAAGAAGATTCTTTATAAAATTGGTATGATTCTTGTTATAATAATTTTTTTATAATCGGATTATGATTTTTGAGTCTCATAGATAATAATATATTCTTGTAAACATTTTGTTTAATGAAGTCATATGGATAAGGACTAATCCAAGATAGATTATTTGATCAAAGAGGAACTCCAGGGCAAGATATTTTTTCATATGAACTTTATCAAAAATGTTCGGGGATAAGACTTATGCTTCTAATTGTTTAGATAGATGAATTTATGAGGTTCTAGAACTTATATTCTTTAGATATGGGTATTTATCCCCCCCACTAATTTTGATTAAAATTTAAGAGTTCCAATAATAGGTTATGTGATATATTTTAATAATATTGTTTATATGTATATGAATTATTATCCGGAATATAATCATTTTTATCAAGTTATGTTATTTTTTTTATTTTTTTTAACTAGGTTAATTCTGTTAAGTTTTATATTCTAATTGTTTTTTTATTTTTACCACATTTAACTTTTCTGTTACATTGATTAGTTCAGGACCTATAACTTTTGGACTACGCTTTTCCATGAGTGAGAAAAAATATTAAGTTCTTTAAAACATCAATACACCCCCACTTGAAGCTTATATACTACGAAAATAACCATTTCCATCATGGAAATGTTTATCCCATATTTAGTTTCTAAGGATATATCCTCCCTATCTCATTAATATTGTTTTTACCCCTTATTGAGTGTTTAAGATCAATCATTTCTTATTTTTCTTCATTTACCTATGAATTTCTATAAAAGAATTTATCTATGAGGAATTTATATATAGAGAAATTTAGTGATTAAAATTTAATTTTTATTTTGTAAAAATATAATAATAATAATCATCACCCTATGTAATATATATTTAGTTTCTTAGAGTTTGTTTTAATATTGAGATAAGATGTTTAATATTGTAAATATATGTATGGGTTATGGGTTATTTTAGTTGGAATCAGAGAATATATGATAATAATGTATTTGTAGCACCAAATTAATAGGTGTTGGTTTGGGGGAAATTTAGTTAGTTTTAGTGTGGGGGTTAGTTAATATTTGGGACAAGGTAAAGAGAAATACTATGATAGAGCTTAAAATAACCTTGGTTATATTGAAAGCATCATAGGCTAAACCAATGGTGTCCTAGGGTAAGGGATATTATGATTTATTTTCATATTAATATGGCTAGAAACACTAATTTTGTTATAAATTATTGTTCTTAAATCAAAATAAATATTATAGTTTTAGTAACTAATAAAATTTAGAATCCGAAAAATGAGATGGTAATAGGGACACTTTTAATAAATTTAAAAATTGAAAACATCTTATTTTACTCGAATTCATTTCACTCTTTTATATCTATGAAATTATCCATTACTATTGATTTATAACCTCAATGATTGAAAATTTATTTATTAGTGAAAAATTCTTTTAGTGTACTAATTATATCCCAATTATATAACTGCTTTCAAGTTGTTTTTTTTGTGGGAAGATACTTCATGTAATTCTATTTATTCTTCCTATGGTATAATTTTATGTGATATTGAGTTTGTATTGACCCTCTCTATATATAATCATATAATTATTCAAGGATGATTATGAACATCCTATAATATGTAATTCTTTTTTATGGGTCTTAGTACCCCATAAAGAGAGGTATTTATATCAAATGGTTGGGGAAGAAGTCAACATTAAATAAATGTTAATTTTACATGAATATATTGAGGTATTTTTATCAAGCGATGTCTAGTATTGCCCCTGATTTTTAGATTGATTTTTTTTCAATTGAAATCATACTTACTATGGTACCTAAATTTAATAGTCCCTATATAATTACCCCATATTAAGTTCAATGAATTTAAGAAGAAACTATAATAGAATTTTGAAAATGGTTTTATATGCCTAAGTGCTTCACCATGGGGTGTACTGTTAATATTTGTTAAGAAGGATGAGTTAATCCATATATACACTGATATCAATAAGATCATGACAAATAACAGGTGTCCTCTAGCTCATATTTATGACTTATTTTATTGACTTCATGGGGTACAATAATTATCAATTGTGGATATTTTATATGGATATCATAAAATAATAGTAAATGGGAATATATATATATATATATATAACATTCCAAAAATTTTTTGTATATTTTGAATTCATAGTGATTCCATTTGAGCTTAAAATTCTTACAAACACCATTATGGGATTGATAAATTTAGTATTTAGATATTACTAATACTTATTTATGGTTTTATTTATTTATAAAATTCTCATATATTTCAAGATAAAGTATGATCACAATAAACATTTGATGATTTTTCTAAGAATCATATGAAAATAAAAATTATTTTCTAAACTATAAAAGTATCAATTCTTTCTATAAAAGTACAATTATTGAGTTTTTTTGTAAGAATATATAGTATGTTTATAGATCCTTAAAAAAGGTAATTGATAAATAACCTAGACAAAAAATGTAATAAATATCTATAGTTTTCTGAGATTAGTGTGATGTAATCAATTATTTGAGATATATTTATCATGATTCGAAAATGAACAAGCCAAGATAACTAGGATTGTATTCATGTTAGTTTTGATAAAAAATGTTATGGTAGCTTCAAAGATCATAAGAAGAATTTTGTCAAAATATTTATACTCAAAATAACATTTAGTAGAGAAAAGTTTATGATACATAAAAATTATTAAAATAAGAGTTGAAGTATATTATTATACAAAATGATATGGTAATAGATTATTCCTTGTTTTAATTAATGTTTCATAAAAAAATTACATGATGTATGATATGAAGTTTATAGTGGTTATATTTTCATCAAATAGTTTTAGGTGTTATTTATATTATGAGAAGTGAGATATATAAATTGAAAATAAAAGATTGAAGTATATATTCACTGAGAAGGAGTTGAACATAGTCTAAAGAAGATGATTGAAATGTATCCAAGATTGGGACTGCTTAATACATAACCATCCTAGGAAATAAAAAAGGTGGATGTTGCTATAAATAAGAAGGATCATATTACCTTACCATTGATAAGGATTTAAAGAGACCAAATCATCATTAATATTTAATGTATGAACAAGGATATCATAAGGGGGATAACTTCAGTCATTTCCTAATTTGTTTCTCAACCATCTATCTATGTGAAGATTAAGGAGTTATAAAAGCATGGTATGGATCAATTAAATAAGGTGAGAAATATTCATTATATTAATCTTAAAAAATATTTATTTATATAATTTGGAGAATAAATATATAACCCATACATATAATAACTGAAGAAAAATATAGTGGATGATGCACATAACTCACATTCTCTATTCACCCTGGAAGATAAAGAATGTAGAGAGGTCTTAGGTGGAATTTATAGTATGTCAATGTAGCAAAAACTACCCAAGTATCCTTGAGCCAGTTGTAAAATTATTACATTGGCACTATATATAAGGTATCATATCCCAAATGATAGAATAGTTTTGTATTCTTGGTAAACTAAATATATTATTGAAATTTACATTACATTTAAAAAAATTCATTGATAATTCTATTATGCCTCATAGAATATCCCTTAATAAAAATCATAAATAACATCCTTGTGTCCCGAGGAAAATAAAACATAAGAGATAGGTGAGATCATATACTAAGTAAGTGTAATAATACAGTGGAAACTATCATGAATAAACAAGGAATAATTTATATTCAAATCTAAATGGATGAAGAAAATTCCATTTAATCAACAGCTTAAGAAAACTATGGTAACAATAAAAGATGATCAAATAATCTGATATAAACAATCAAATGATCCTGAAACATAACTATAGATATTCTAAATAATTTAATAATACCATGGAATATTTGAAATTGAATTCATAATGATGTAATGAAAAATGAAGGACATCTAAAACATATCATCAAGGCCTTATGCCAAGAAATCTAAATAAATGGGAAATACCACATCAAAAACCAAATACAGTTTGTCGCATGAGACCTACTAATGAATTGAGGGGATATGGGGGTGGGGGGGCTCCCATAACTTAATAGGTACAATTAATTACTCATATGAATGGGGTGATACATAATGCACATAAACTTTCATTTAAACTATAATAAAAAATGTAAATACTTTTCCAAATCAAAAAACTAATTATAAACCATCCAAAGTAAAATTATTGGAATCAACATAGAACATACCAAATCAAAATGATCATAAACCATCTAAATAAACAATAAGGATGATATAAATGGAGTATATCCCCATTGAATCATAAGTTACATTAGATGATAACATCGTAGATGTAAATTATTTTTAAATATCACTATAAACATTTATTTAGTAAAATAACCGTTTTATGACTATCACCATTTTTATTTTAAAACTATAAAATTCATAAAATATTGTCTAAATACTTTTCATTGAAAATTAAATTTAAAAAATAATAATTTTTTGAATATTAGGGATTTTTTTTAAAATAAAATTTTAAACTTGCAAAGGAAGATTCGAATAAATGATGATATGAATGAGAGGTAATTCTATACATGTCATATAAGTTATAAATAAAATTCCTTTTAAACTAAAAAAGGTTAAAAAATGACTTGTTCAGAAAATGAAAATAACATTCCTATAAATTTTCTTTGAAAAAACTAAAAAATTAGTAAAAATTTATTTAAGCTGTTTTTAAAAAAATTAAAACATATTTAGAAAATTTGGTTTTGGAAGAAGAAAAGATTTTTGTCCGAAGAGAGAAATAAAATGATATTATATTAAAAAAATTCTTAATAATTTTATGTAAAAAATAGAATTTGTTTTACTATTACTTGAAAAATTTCACAAACAACTAGATTAGATTAAAATAGGTATATTTTAATATAGAAATTTAGAACAATTCCCCCAAGCGATAATTAAATAAAAATAATCTGAATTAATGATGATATTTTGAAATAAACCCTTAAAAATTTGGTAACTTTGAGTCATAAGCCCCATGAATGAAATAAATTAAAATGAATATTTAAATTAAAATAATATAAATAAATTCATGATATAAAATATAAAAATGGGTTTTATATACATTTTACAAAATCATAAGTGGTGAATATGGCATTTGTCTCACAAAAGTAAAAGTGAGATGAGAAACCCCTACAACTTATTCGACTTCCTTCACATGTGTATGAAACTTATAAATAATAAATATATGTTTATTGAAAATTCATTAAATAACCATACTCTTATATCTAATAAAAATATAATATTTAATTATAGTATTTTATTACTCATTTATTTTCTATTCTTTTTTAAATTCACTATTTCAGGTGATAATTAGTTCATCTTTCATTTATGTTTTTGTTCTGTAATATGTTTTATTTTAATAATATCATGGTTAAATTATATAAATAATATTAACCATCATATTAATATCATATATATTCATTATATATATATTTAGAGTAATATATTAATGTAAGATATAGAAAATAGGTTACACCGTTCTTGTAGACGGTAGACCGTACATATGCACGAACATTGTTTCCATGTTTCTTGATAGAAGGAAGGAAAATAAAATAAATATTAATTTAAACTGTATATAATTATTAATATTTTACATATGATATATATTAATAAAATCCATCATTATTGTCATCCATGTAAAAAATAAAATGAAAAACATTTCATATCACTGCGTGGAGGCGATAGTCTACACGTATGCACAAGCAGCACTATTATTTTCTAATGGATTCGAAGGAAAGAAGTTATATGTGATATTATATTTCAAAAGATATGGTTATATAATAAATATAATATATATTTATAAACTATTATCTTTACTACCTTCCATTTAAAGTGTATGTGAAAAACAAACCACATCACTTCGCGAGGCGGTAGTCTATCGTACACATGAGAAATGTTTTCATATCCATCATAGAATAAATAATAAGAAGTAATATGTGATATAAATTTTTAAAAAATTATAATAATATCATAAATATAATATAAAAATTTTAAATTCATCATTACACCCACCCATTAAAGGTGTTTATGGAAAATTCATGAAATTGGTTCACGTTGTGGTAGTCCACCGTCCGCACATATGATTATTTCATAACCCATTTGATGAAACAAGAGAAAAACTTTTGTTATTAAATTAACATAATAACATATAGTTATGTGGAATACAATTATTTTATTATATCATCATGGTCTAATAATAATTTAATGAGGCGGAGGAAGAAAAAAAATAAAATGATCGATTAGGGTCGTTTCTTTTCTTAAGACAAATTCTTTTGATTTTCTCTAAAATGATTATTAGGTTGTATTTCAGAAATAAATAATGATTAAAATATGATAGGAGGGAATTAATTAATTTATTATCGTATATATTTTCTGGAAATGGGTTTTGGAATTGTGAATTGGAGAGGAAAAGGGTGGCATTTTATGTGTGAGGTGAGTGAAAGACTTGTAATTTTTGAAAAGAAAACATTTTACCCATGTTTTTCATATGCGAAAGGGATCCATAATGTGCCATTATCTAAAATAGAAGATATAAGGTCTAACTATTTATATAAAATATATGTTTTACTTATTTTGGGTCATTTCTAACACATATATTTTTATTTAAACTCCATGGTAAACCCATTTTTACCTGAAGCACAATAAATAATTTTGACAAATTTTACTATTCATAATGGTAAAAAATTAAGTTGAGCTTTTTATATAATATAAATTATTATAATTACAAATACAAAATATAGGTTATCAAATTCCTTTCAAATATTTAGAAAATTTTAATTTAAAATTAATCCCAGAGACGTGTTGAGAAAGAATATTTTCAAAGATTAAATTTTTGAATGTTTTCAACGATTTTATGTCCAAATTCAAAAAAAATCCCAATGACCTAAATTGGATTAATGGATAAATAATTTAACTAATATTAATTTAATAAAAATTTATAATTAAATTTTACTTCATAAAAAACTTAATCAAAAAGGATGTATTAAATAATTTTTTTGAATATTTCACTATTAATCAAACAATTTTTTCTTTTGAGAAAATTCACAAAAAATCAACTAAATATAATTTTTAGCTGTAGAATTTAAAAATGAACTGTATTTTTTAAAATAAATTTTAAAAAATTGGTATAAAATAATTTTAAATTATTGACATCAAGCATTATTAAACCACTATTTAAAAAATACATTTTTCTATAAAATGTTAATTTTTTTCTTTCAAATGATTCTTATTTTATTTCTAAAAAATAGATAAAAATTGAATTTATTTTATATATGTTTAAACCATATAATTTTCATTATTTAGTTAGTAATATTTATTCCCTCAAACTTAATGACAATGTTATAATAGAGAGGTTTAAATAATAATATTTTAATAGAGTATCTTGTTTCGTTCAAATCCAATGTTGTGTGTACTGAAATATAAAAAATATATTGAATTTATTTAAAAATAAACTTATTAAAAAGTCTTAGGGTGTTACATTCTATTCTAATTTTAAAATTTCATGTTCTATATGGTATAAAATATGATTTTCATATTTAAAATCTCTAGGTGTTACATTTTACCCCCTTAAATAAATAATTCCCTCACAATTTAATGCGGATATCAGTAATCGATGGTATGAAAATTGAAATTAGCTTTCTAGAAATCACATATCAATGAGAAGGTTTGATAAAAATTATTCTTCTTAAGAGAGAAATTGAATTACAAAGGTCCCTTGGAATAGTAACATAACAAGATTTCCAATGAAGATAACATAGGTGGGAAGTGAAGATATGGGAAAGGAAGAAAATACTAACACCCAAGGATTAATAGAGTATGGAAGAGATCATTTATAATAATAAATTGAATGATCAAGAGAAAGTCAATAACTAGAAATCCATAAATATTGGATGGTTGAAATGACCATCAGTTCAATAGAAATGAAGGTATTCAGATAAATTTTTTTGTTTCAATATCCTTTTACTCGAGTTGGGAAATTTCTTTACCTTTTGAATTCGGAAAATATGAAAATATACATACTATATATGCAACACCGCAGGTAAATAAAGAATATTACATTTTCACATTTAACTATATTTGTGAATAAAATATTAATATTACTTTAAATGGGATGCTATGCTCAATGGAGTACCCAATACGCAACAACGAGTTTGTTGTGAATCTTACGTTGCACTCTAATAATAAAATAATATAATTTTAAATGGTTGTTAACACCTAGCCGTTGTAATGGAAGGAATGAACAGAACTAACTACAAAATTATTATATATGTTTGTCAAATATTTTTACTTTTTACAATAAATTTTAGAGGATTAAAAATGCGAATGAATCCAATTTTAAGCATAAATATTCAAATATTATTTAAAAGGTCAATTTACCATCTTTTGATGGCGAACCTCTTTTAAATCCACTTTTTGAAAATTTTATGTGTTATATTTGACAAAATAAAATTCTTATTTAGAATCGGGACATCAAAATTTACTTTGTTTAAATTTTTGGTATTTTTCCGAAAAAGTTCATTTTTTAATGAATAGTGAAAAATGTTGTATTTTAATTCAAAACCTATTTCTAATATAATTTGTTTATATGATTATATTATCTTTTGAATTGTTTTTAAAGTGAAATAAGAATATATTTTTACCATTTAATCCAATAGTTTTCATTGGAATTAATTTCACTTTGAAATTGGACTTAAACTAGTTTCAATCTTTTAATAGATATTGTTTCTTAAAAACACGCTATTGGTTTTGACAGTGGGAATTAATTATTAAATTAATTAATGAAACTTATATTTTTTTTAATTTTTTAAAATAGACATCATTTTTAATTCGGAATATCGGATATATCTTAGGGTTATTTTTTGGTATTTTTCTGAAAAACTTCAATTTTTGATGAATAGTGAAACCACTAAGTGGTAGTTTAAAAACAATTTTTTCATTTAAATGAAACTTTACCACTTCTGTGGTTTGAATTTCAAAAATCCAACATACATGGTTGTCATTAGGATGTAATATTTAGTTCAATGGGATTAAAATAATTTTTGGTGAATAGTAACTCATAAGTTTTTAATCGCGATTAGAGGTAATAAGTGTAATTTATGGTAAAAATAATGTTTTAATAATACAAAATGAACTTGACACATGTTATACCTTTATTTTATGAGTCATTTCTGACCAAGACAATCCATGGGTCTACTTGGGGATCCCATGGATCCACTTTGGTTGGAAAATGACATTAATACCTTTTTATTTAAAGTTAAAATTAAAATGTCACAAACATGTGTTGTATTAATAAAACAATTTTTACATGGGGTTATATAACTCATATTTTTTACTATAAATATTCATTAGAAAGATAAAAATATTTACAACATCATGATAGTTTTCTTATAATTTTTAGACATTAAATAAAATAATTTATTTATGACAACGTGATGATGCAGTGATTACCTCACAAATGAATGATTTAAATAAAATGAGAAGATAGGGTGAAATATAAGTCTTACACATGTCAAAAACCTATGGGATGGGTGGATTTAGAAACCTTATCCCCTTATCATAGAAATATATCCTTTTGGGACCTTTAAAATCTGAAAATAAGTTTATAATAAAGTAATATTTTATAACGTTCCATGACTGCCCCTCCTCCCCTCTTATAAAAGGCTACCACCTCTACCACCTTACACACACCTCTAAAGCTTTTAGTTCGGCCACACCCTGCCCATTTCATCTCTAAACATCCATCTCTTCATCATTTAATCCCCACTTTGGGCATAATCCTTTCCATGGAAGCCTTTGAGCTCAAATCAAAGAGTGTTACCCGATTTAAAGGTAATGTCTTCCCTTGTGTTATTTTGTTTTATTTTGCTTCTCAAAACCCATAAAATCCTTTTATTACTTATTTTTGTAATAAAACCAGTATCATTGATATACTTGGATGTTTTTAGAAGAAGGATTCGAGCTACACTTTCACACACCTCCGTCTAATGGTTAAAGAACATATTGTTTCTGTGGATGGCGAATTACTGCCTCACGAAATGATGATTGTTCAATATTCTTTTAACACCTTCAAAGGTGGCCATTAATATTTAACTATATTTATATATGATATATAATATGTTTATTTTTTTCTTAAGCATCTGTATTTTTCATTTATGGCGTAGCTTTATGGTTTCCATTATGGGTAAACGCGATATCTTCATTTTAGGAAGTGCGGACTACCGCCCCCTCAAAATGATTTGATTCGTTAATTCCATATGTGGGACACATAAAGGATGGAATTAATGGTATTAAATATTATATCCTACTGGAATTATAATATACATTTATATAATTATTATTTCATTCCATTGAATATAAAAAAAATAAATGAAAGTATCCCTCATGCATACGTACGGCTTACCGTCTCCATGAACGGTACATTTCATTTCTCATATCCAAATGTTATATACTATTATAAGTACATATATATAATGGATATATATGTAATATATTACATATAAATTATGTATATCATTTTTAATTATAATATATATCTCCTATTTTGTTTTAAATCCATTAATATGAAAAAAATGAAAGTAGCGTTCCTGCGTACGTACGGCCTACCATCTCCATGAACGGTGCTTTTAATTTTTTATCTCCAAATTCTATGGAATAGTATAAAATGAATATATACTAGAAATATATGATACTTAAAACATGAATACTATTCTGGATATGATGTACCTATAACTACATCGAAAATTCTTTTCCAACAAGTTCAATTTTTACTCATGTACCAAACATCGACAAAAACGTCTGATATGAACTCACTTTATTAACCAATTATTATAAAATTATAATATGTGATATTAAATGAATAATACTATTTAATTGAGGTCATAAAGAAAGTATAAATTGACAAAATTTTATTTTTCAGGAGATTAAATAACGATCGAGTCATGTCGGACACGAGGTAAGGGATCCTACCTCTCTCTTTCTTTTTAAGTACTATCTTTTATGTCCTTTCTTTTAAGATCCTCTTTCTTAGTTGGGGGATGTTATTTTATATTCCTATTACTGTAATTTCTATGTTTATATGATGATAGACCCTATTTTATTTCATCAATACATTTTTTTGGATGTTTTAAGTGGTGCCGTTGGGCTGCCGAGTTTTCGTAAGGGGGTTTTCATCTCACTTTTATTCCTGTGAGATTTATGCTACATTTTCCACCATTTCCGTTGAGTGGTATATGTACTTCCCATTATTTTACTTTTTGTGTAATATGATTTCGTTTATGAGTATTTACATCAATGTTGTATTGTCCTTCTGTCATGGGGTGTATGTTTTGAAAGATACCCAAATCGGTAAGGGAACCTTTCACCCTCCTCTTTTTAAAAGACTTCTTTTGTTGGGTCTTTTAATTTACATATTGTAATGTTGAGATATGTTCTTATATATCCTTATTGATGTAAATTTTATGTTCAAGTGAGGAGTTACCCTTTTTATCCCACATCAACTCATTTTTTGAATTTTAAAGTGATGTCGTTAGGCTGTCAAATTTTTGCAAGGAAACTTCCTAACCCAATTTTGATTCTTTGGGATAAACCTGAACTACTTGAATATGTCATTCTATGAATATGTGTGAATAACCTCTGATTGGTTTACACTTAATATCCACTTATATTTGTTGTATTCGGTTGTCACACATAATTATGTAATTGATTTATGCTTAATCTAAGGATACCATCTTTGTATGGGACTTCGTCTCAATATACTTTCATTGAGGCATATTTTGTTTTATAAACAACTTTATTTTATACGGTGTATAAACCCCTTTAACTTTTATGTTTATCCAAAAGGAATCTTTTTATACAATTATTTTTACTAAACGACAAAAGGGAATGTTTTTTTGTACATATGCGGCGACAACAACTTCTCCGCCGCCGTGACCATTATTTGTGTTTCGGCTTCCTCTACAAGACATACCTTTTTTAAGTGAAAAATAAATACCATGTTTTAGTTTTATTTTATTTTGGTATTGAAAATTGTTTTTATAATGTTTTATATCAATGTGTTGTATTGTTATCTTGTGATTGAAAAGTGGAAATCTTATGTTTCCTTTATGTATGTTTCATGTGATACAATAATGTTATGGTTCTTGGGCATTATTATCCAGACATGTGGTTCCATGATAGACTAAGGGCGGGTGATCCCGATATAGCTCTCTAATGCATTGGGTAACGCGAAGAAGTTAAACATTAAGGTTTCTCCAAGGATATTTAGGGAATATACTATGATGGGTATTCCAAATGTAACCAAGAGGGTTACTCCCTACGTAAGAATGTTATGAATGCCTCAAGTTACCATTATGCCTTACGATTTCTATGATTTATTCATGATTTAACGAGGTATGTTAAAATGCTTATGTTTTATGAGTAAAGTATGATTTCATACATGGACTAATGTTTTATTTTCATACTTTTATATCCCTTACTGATCTTTTTATACTCATCCCAAGTTTTTGAAATGTTTTTCACAGGTCAAGGGAAAGGTGCATGATATGATGATAGTGCCAAGGAAGTGTCAAGAAAGAATCCATGTTTTATTTTAAATATGTTTCTGTTGATGGGAAAAATGAATACTATCTTTTATGTAACCACTTTGTTTAAATGTGGAATGTAATTCATGACATATGATCTAATTCTCTAAAACACTAAACCTGAAAAGATCCTCAATGTGAATTATTCATTTAATTAAATATTAAGTAAGGTTTAAGGCCGGGGCCTTATAGTTGGTATCAAAGGTCGGTTTAGATAACATTAGAGGTTAGGGTATTCTCTAAGTATAAGTGACATTACCATAATGGTTAGGATTTCAGAAAGATTCCTAGTTTAAGATAAAGTGAATGAGTAAGTATATCTTAGTTTTTTATCTTCATCATTAGTACATGATGGTTTTGTTGATATACTCACACTGAAATTTCTGTTTTTAGTAAATGGATGGATCTAGCAAGAACAAAAATGACAATAGGATTGAAGGAAACTGTGGTGGTTCTCTGATTAAGAGACTAGATGAAATGGGGGATTCAATGAGGAAACTCATGGTTGTTCTAAAGCAACTATCAAGGAGTCATGATCAACCACTTTAACCTTGGTATGTTATGTATTGCATCATGTTCGAGATGACCAATCGATGTGGAAGTTTAGGGAATAATTATCAAGGTAACCATTAGAGTTTATATGATCCTTACTTTTGAGGTAATTATGTGTTATTATATGTTATGATGGAAAATGAAAAGCATGAGATAAACCTGAGGGTAAAATATGTTATGATTATTTTTGAAGATTTTACCTCGTTTTGGGGAATGTTTTAAGAATTATAGAGTTTTATAAAAAGGACAACACACAGACTGTGTGACAACCCGTCGTGTCGTACAAAGCTGCAGGAATCGAACCCACAACCAATGTGTGACTGGTATTTATCACCTACCTCTGGACTACGTGAAGTCCCTGGTTAGTTTATCTAATTATTTTTAGTTATATGATTTTAGTAATGAAGAGTATGTTTATTTTGGGTTATCTATGGAAATTATTAACCTATCATGTAGGATATGTGATTAGGATAATTACTTTTCAAAATGAGAATTTAAGAGAAACTGATGTTATTTGGAGATTAAAGTTAATTTCTACCTTGGAAGACTATGTGATTAAATCCTTCAAATATTTGGGTTTCAATATTAGTATTTTTACTTTGAATAATTTTATGGACAATTGTTTATCGAATGGTCTTCTTTGAACTTTGGGTTTTTTTAGACAAATTTTTGAGATTAAGAATAGATTTTTTTATAACGGATTATACTTTTGTGAATTATTTGATCTCGTACTAACAATTTTGGTTTTGGTTTTTGTCTAAAGACATGGGAAATATATAGTTCTCTTTTGTGGATTAGGTGATTCTCACAAAGTTGATTATAATACTCTTAATGCGATCAAGTCTTCTTAAATACTCGTCCTTTGAAGAAAATGTGAGTTTGATAAAGGAATCTAAAAAAATTTGGAAGTCTACATGACAAGTAAGTATGTTTCATTATGATTTAGTTAATCTCAAAAATAAATTCCTCAATGAAGAGTAACATAAAACAAAAATGTTGTCTGTTAACTTTTCCTACCGGGGAATCAAATACCATTTAACCCATCACAAGTTTGTGATTTTCTTATTGTTAACTTTATCCTAGACATGTTTACTATCACTCTCCCTCAGAACATGACCCACTATTTCTTTCTCCATATCCATGTTTTCCTACATGGAATCCTTTTATGGGTTAACTCAGGTGACCTTTGTACTTCTCTTTCTTTATTTGAAAGTGATTGTATTACTGACTCTTGTTACGAGGTGGGATTTTCAATAAAGTTTCCAAGCCCAATTTTAAAATTGCGAGGACGAAATTACCAAAAGGGGGGAAGGATGTAACACCCCAGGTAAATAAAGAATATGACATTCTCAAATTTATCTATATTTTTGAATGAGATATTAATATTACTTTAAAGGTGATGTTATGCTCGATGGTATACCCAATACACAACAACGACTTTCTTTGGAATCTTACGTTGCACTCTAATAATAAAATAATATAATTTTAAATTGTAGTTAATGCCAAGTCATTGTAATTTCTGGAATGAACCGAACTAACTATAAAATTATTATATATGTTTGTAAAATATTTTTATTTTTTACAATAAATGCTAGAGGATTAAAAATGCGAATGAATCCAATTTTAAGCGCAAACATTATAATATTCATTAAAAGGTAAATTAACCACCTTTTGATGGAGAACCTCTTTTAAATACACTTTTTGAAAATTTTATGTGTTATATTTGACAAAATATAATTTTTCCTTAGAATCGAGACATCAAAATTTACTTTTTGTAAATTTTTGGTATTTTTCCGATAATGTTCATTTTTTAATGAATAGTGAAAACTGTTGTATTTTAATTCAAAACCTCTTTCTAATCTAACTTATTTATATTATTAGTTTATATTTTGAATTTTTTTTAAAGTTAAATTAGAATATATTTTGAAAATTTAATCCACTAGTGGTCGTTGGAATTAATTTCACTATGAAATTGGACTTAAACTAGTGTCACTCTTTTAATAGATATTGTTTCTTAAAAACACGCTATTTCTTTTGACAGCGGGAATTAATTATTAAATTAATTAATGAAACTTATATTTATTTAATTTTTTAAAATATACATCATTTTTTAATTCGGAATATCAAATATAGATTAGGGTGTTTTTTTGGTATTTTTCTGAAAAACTTCAATTTTTGATTAATAGTGAAACCACTAAGTGGTAGTTTAAATTCTGTTTTTTCATTTAAATGAAACATTACCACTTATGTGGTTTGAATTTCAAAAATACGACATACATGGTTGTCATTATGATGTAAAATGAGGTTCAATGGGATTAAAGTAATTTTTTTGTGAATAGTAACTCTTAAGTTTTTAATCGCGATTAGAGGTAATTAGTGTAATTTAAGGTAAAAATAATGTTATAATAATATGAAATGACCTTGAAACATGTTCTAACCTTATTGTATGAGTCATGGAAGACCAAGGAAATCCAAGGGTCAGCTTGGGGAACCCATGGAGCCACTTTGGTTGGAAAATGACATTAATACCTTTTTATTTAAAGTTAAAATTAAAATGTCACAAACATGTGTTGTTTTTCAAAAACAATTTTTACATGGGGTTATATAAGTCATATTTTTTACTATAAATATTAATTATAAATCCAAAAATATTTCCTACATCATGATATTTTTTTTATAATTTCTAGACATTATATAAATTAATTTATTTATGACACCGTGATGATGCAGTGATTACCTCATAAATGAACGATTCAAATAAAATGATAAGATAGGGTGAAATATAATTCATACACTTATAAAAAACCTATTGGATGGGTGTATTTAGAAACCTAATCACCTTATCCTAGAAATATATCCTTTTTGGACCTTTAAAATACGAAAAACATTTTATAATAAAGTAATATTTTATAACGTTCCAAGAGTGCCCCTCCTCTCCTCTTATAAAAGGCCCCCACCTCTACCACCTTACACACACCTCTCAAGACTTTGGCTCAGCCACCCCCTGCCCATTTCATCTCTCCAAATATCTCTCTTCATCATTGAATCCCCACTTTGGGCATAATCATTTCCAAGGAATTCTTTGAGCTCAAATCAAAGAGAGTTACCCGATTTGAAGGTAATGTCTTCCCTTGTGTTATTTTGTTTTATTTTGCTTCTCCAAACCCCAAAAATATTTTTATTACTTTTTTTTGTAAAAAAATCAGTATCTTAGATATTCTAAGATGTTTTTATAAGAATTATTCTAGCTACAATTTCACACACCTCTGTCTAATGGTTAATGAACATACTGTTTCTGTGGATGGTGAATTACTGCCTCACGAAACGATGACTGTTCAATATTCTTTTAACACCTTAAAAGGTGGCCATTAAGATGTCACTATATTTATATATGATATATAATATGTTTATGTTTTTCTTAAGTTTATTTATTTTTCATTTATGGCATACCATTATGGTTTCCATTATGGGTAAACGCGATATCTTCATTTTAGGAAGTGCGGAATACCGCCCCCTCAAAGTGATTTGATTCGTTAATGCCATATGTGGGACGTATAAAGTATGGAATTAATGGTATTAAATATGATATCCTACTGGAATTATAACATACCTTTATATCATTATTATTTAATTCCATTTAATAAAAAAATAAATGAAAGTAGCGTTCATGCGTACGTACGACTTACCGTCTCCATGAACGGTACATTTCATTTCTTATCTCCAAATGTTATGTACTATTATAAGTACATATATATAATGGATGTATATGTAATATATTACATCTAAATGATGGATATAATTCTGTAATTATAATATATATATATCTATCATTTTGTTTTAATTCCATTAATATGACAAAAAATGAAAGTAGCATTCATGCGTACGTAGGGCCTACCGTCTCCATGAACGGTGCTTTTAATTTTTTATCTACAAATTCTATGGAATAGTATAAAATTAATATATACTGGATATATATGATATTTAAAACATCAATACTATTATGGATATGATGTACCTATAACTACATGGAAAATTCTTTTCCATCAAGTTCAATTTTTACTCATGTAACGAACATCGACAAAAACGTATAATATGAACTCACTTTATTAACCAATTATTACAACATTATAATATGTGACATGAAATGAATAATAATATTTAATTTCGGTCCTTATGAAATTATAAATTGACAAAATTTTATTATTCAGGAGATTAAAGAACGATCGAGTCATGTCGGACATGAGGTAAGGGATCCTACCTCTCTCTTTCTTTTTAAGTACTCTCTTTTATCTCGTTTCTTTTAATCTCTTCTTTATTAGTTGGGGGATGTTCTTTTATATTCCTATTACTATAAATTATATGTTCATATGATGATAGACCCTATTTTATTTCATCAATACATTTTTTGGATTTTTTAAGTGGTGCCGTTAGGCTGCCGAGTTTTCATAAGGGGGTTTTCATCTCACTTTTATTCCTGTGATATTTATGGTAAATTTGCCACCATTTACTTTGAGTGATATATATACTTCCCATTATTTTACTTTTTGTGTAATATAAATTCTTTTATGAGTATTTACATCAATTCTGTATTGTCCTTCTTTTATGGGGTGTATGTTTCAAAGGATACCCAAGTCGGTAAGGGAACCTTTCACCCTCCTCTTTTTAAAAGACATATTTTGATGGGTGTTTTAATTTACATATTGTAATGTTGGGATATGATCTTCTATATCCTTATTGATGTAAATTTTATGTCCAAGTGATGAGTTAACCTTTCTATCTCTCATCAACACATTTTTTGAATTTTTAAGTAATGTCGTTAGGCAGTCGAATTTTTGCAAGGGAACTTCTTAACCCAATTTTGATTCTTTGGGATAAACTTGCACTCCTTGAATATGTCGTTCTATGAATATGTGTGAATAAACTTTGATTGTTTTACACTTAATATCCACTTATATTTGGTTTATTCGGTTGTCACACATAATTATGTAATTGATTTATCCTTAATCCATGTATACCGTCTTTGTATGGGACTTCGTATCAATATCCTTTCATTGAGGCATATTATGTTTTATACAAAAATTTCTTTTATACGGTGTATAAACCCCTTTAACTTTTACGTTTATCCAAATGGAATATTTTTATACGATGAATTTTACAAAATGAAAAAAGTTAATGTTTTTGTCGTACGTATGTGGCAACAACAACTTCTCCGCCACCATGACCATTATTTGAGTTTCGGCTTCCTCTACAAGCAATACCATTTTTTAAGTGAAAAATAAATACCATGTTTTAATTTTATTTTATTTTGGTATTGAATATTGTTTTCAAAATGTTTTTATATAAATGTGTTGTATTGTTATCTTGTGATTGAAAAGTGGAAATGTTATATTTCCTTTATGCATGTTTTATGTGACACGATTTTGTTATGGTTCTTGGGAATTATTATAAAGACGGGTGGTTCCATGATAAACTAAGGGCGGGTGAGCCCGATATAGCTCTCCAATGCATTGGGTAACATGAAGGAGTTAAATGTTAAGGTTTCTCTGAATAGATTTAGGGAATATACTGTGATGGGTATTCCAAACGTAACCAAGAGGGTTACTCCCTACATAAGAATGTTATGAATGCCTAAAGTTACCTTTATGGATTATGATTTCTATGATTTATTCATGATTTGACAAGGTATGTTAAAATTCTTATGTTTTATGAGTAAAGTATGATTTCATACATGGACTAATGTTTTCTTTTCGTACATTTATTTCCCTTAATGAGCTTTTTATGCTCATCCCATGTTTTTGAAATGTTTTTCACAGGTCAAGGGAAAGGTGAATGATATGATGATAGTTCCAAGGAAGTGTCAAAAAATAATCCATGTTATATTTTAAATATGTTTCCGTTGATGGGAAAAACGAATACTATCTTTTATGTAACCACATTGTTTTAATGTGGAATGTAATTCTTGATTTATGATCTAATTCTCTAAATCTCTAAACCTGAAAAGATCCTCAATCTGAATTATTCATTTAATTCAATATTAAGTAAGGTTTAATTCCGGGGCCTTATAATATATCTTTCTATTTAATATGGACAATTTCATCTTTTGATTGTGATTTTAGCATCTTCCACTTAATTTCTTATGAAAATAAATGAATATCCCATAGGACCTTTTTATTCCTAAAACACTAAAATTAAATTTTAATAGATCCAAAGATCCATAAAAGAGTTAAATGTTCTTCCATATACATTAATATATAAACCTAGATAGTAACACAAAATGTTTAACTTAATCTATTACATATGTTTTTCAACATAAGATCATTTGTGTAAAAAACAATGTCTTATTAACCAAAAATCATATAGGCCAGTGGTAGGAACTTCACACTTATTTCCCTTCAGTTGTAGGTTCAAGCCCTTTGACCATTACAGATGCAATAAGTTATCACCCGACACGTGTGTTTTCCTTTTTCTAAAACCATATTATTATGACTATTATAATATTACAAATTTCCAATAACCCATAATTCTCCTAATATCAAAGATTAGATAAACATTAAAGGTTACCAATACCTTTATAAAAACAAATATATCATTATTATCTAAAAATCATGAATATATTAAGAGTTATACTCCCTAAATAATGTGTTTTCCTATATGTTCAAATTTCCACCGAATCCCTTTCCTTGGTCATCAATACTACTCAAAATATACGCTCAAAAACATAATGAAATAGTATTATTGTAAAATATTTATAAGTTTCATAATTTTTATAACCATAACATCACTTATGAAAATAATTATATATCATATTTCTTGAATCAAAGAACACGAACATTAAAAATTCCACTTCTTCTGTAGTAATAGAATAAGAATGACCTTGAACCCATATATCCTTTTCTTGAATTTTCCCTTGAAACTTGACGAATTCATTTTCATACTGCCTTAAATATTAATAGTGAAAGAATTTCTCTTTTAAAAATTCTTTATTTCCCTTATATTAATGAGTATGGTGGCCTTTTCCCCCAAATATGAATAAAAATAATCTTCCTTTTAACATGTACAAAGTTGTTCCTTACACAAGAATCCCATCTTGGAAAATCATTCTTTACCTTTCTCCCATCATATGTATTTTTATTTTCGGTCATATTCTTCTATTAGTTTTCTTAAAATCCATAATAATTAGAGAATTACCTTTCTATTTTGATATCACATGATAATATATCATGATATGATGAGAATCGGTGGGAGACAAGTGCCTTTTAAGGGATTGGATTAAGCCCATATAAGAAATTTCCAATATTTATATTTAGATTATGTGTGTATTATTTATCATGTATTTCTAACCTTTTAATGTTAGATTCATACTTAGTGACATTTTTATCTTACTTTTTTCTTATAGTTAGGAATGCCCTCTCCATAACCACTAATTTCCCTTGAGGGAAATATTTTTCTGAAAAGAGTAACTTAAATCCTTTAAATCAATGATTATTATTTTCTAACCATCTTTATTGTTTTGAATTAGTGTCCACCATTGATCAGTATCCCCTAAGAGGCAATAAATATATAGAACACCCTTCTCCATTTCATTACTTAATAGAGTGAAAAATATATTCTCTATAGAACTTATCAATTGATCATGAATAAATGGATTTTTCTTCCCCTTGAATGATGGAGGTTTCTAATGTATGAAACCTTATAACATTGTTACACCGTGTGGTGGATTAGTAGCCTGCTCTATATGGGAAATGTTATTACTCATAACCTTATCTGGTTTCCTTAATATGTTTATAATATGATTAGTTCAAGCTTCACCTCCTACTTCCACTTCATTATATTTCCCAGGGGAAATCCCTACATCGGGTACATGTATTGATACAGTTCCCTTTACTTCGATCATGCTTCATTTCTAAACAATTCCATTCACTAGATTAGATCATTACATTTTTAAAAATAATGTATAATTCCAAAACTTGTGAAAAATATAATATACATTTAAATGTTTATGCATAGATAAAATCATAAAATATTGTTTCATTGGGAATGTTTTAAAATCATAAAATTATTTTCAAATCCTTCACAATGTTCTATAAAGACTTGGTAATTTAACACAGTAATATCACCCTACTCTCAAACCAGGTGAACAATAAGGACCATTTTACTAACCCAGATAATTATCAGCTCAATACTAATGCACCCTTTTAGATTTATTACCCCTAGGTATGTCTATTATAAAACAACATCAACTTATCACCTCTATATAGGGATTTATTTCAAGGGAAAACCACATAATATCTTCCTTACTAGAACATTAGGATGTTATTATATACATATCCTAAAATCCTATCATAGGTTTATGTTCCAAAATATATGTATTCCAAAATATATTTCACAAGGTTTTCAACATCCTTTCTCGGATACCAACTATAACAACCCCAAAACCAATAGCTCGTAATTGGTGGTTTCATTATTACATTGACACTAGATATGAGGTATCACATCATGAAGGATATAATAGTTTAATAGTCCTGTTAAAATAGATACATACATTAAATTAATGTTAAATATTAAAACTCAAAACCAAAAAAATATTTTTCTTTGAAAAATATATTATTCCCCTTAGAATATCCATACATGTCAATCACAAAATACTTTCTCATACCTAGGGAAATAAAAAAAAATAAATGGCTGAGGTAAGATGCAATGTATGAATAAGCATACAATATGAGATATAATTAATAAATAATGAATGATTAATATGGAAAGTGAAATAGATAAATAACAATAATTTTAATCAAAAAAATGATCATAATATGGAAGGAATAAAATATTATCAAATTATCCAATAAAAATTATGACATAAATTTGAAACATAACCTTGGGTATTCCAACTATTCAAATAATATCATAAAATTTCAATTACTAAAATCATAATGAAATAATGCACAATGTAGGACATTTATAACATATCATCACGAATTTCTTCCAAGACATCTAGAAAAATGGGTAATATCTTGGGAAATCTCCAATCTAGTTTGTTCCATGAGACCTACCGATGTATCAGACAACTATAGTGGGACCCGCCTACCACTAAGACTAATGATTAATTCATTTGAAAATGTTCAAAAAAATGAAAATAAAAATTCATTTTTAAAATAACATACAACTGATAATACTTTACCCAACCAATATAAATAATCATAAACCATCTAGGGTAAAATTTATAGTATCAACATAGTATATCCCTTGTTAAACTGATCATAAACCGTTATGAAAAATAATTAGGATGAAATAATTAGAGTATATTCATATTAAAACATTAGTTACAAAAAGGGTGATGTAAAATTATTTTTGAAGATAATTTGGAACATTTATTAAGGAAAATAGCCATTCTTTAAAAATCACCCATCTCATTTTAAAAATATAAAATTCATAAGATATTGCCAAAATAATTTTTATTTAAAATCCATTTCAAAAACAAAAAATTTATAGAATATTTGGAAATAACATTCCTTAAAAAACCTATAATATTTCAAAGTTATCATAAAATAAATGCTGGTCAAGATGGTTTAAAATTCCATACATGCCGTATAAGTTAAAAAGAATATTCTTTATACACTATAAAAAGGTCATAAAATTTTCTTATTTATAAAAATAAATGATAATTCCATTAAAATAGTTTTATAAAAATTAAAATATGGGTAAAATGTTTATTAATAAATCATTTGTATTGTTTTTAAAAAAATTGAGAACAGTTTTAGAAGACATGGTTTTGATAGAAGAAAGGATATTTAATCGAAGAGAGAAATGAAGTCAGATTTTATTAAAAATATCACAATAATTTTAAGCACCAAAGAGAGGGAAAATTTTACTAATGCATGAAAAAGTTAATTAATAACTACATTAGAAGAATAAATCCATATTTACATATAAATATCACATAATTCCCCAAATGGAGACTGAAATAAAAATAATCCCAAATAATGATGAGATTGTGAAATAAACACTTACCACTTTGGTTTCTTTTGAATAATAAGACCCATGAGATAACTACCCTAAAAAAATTAAATACCATGAATAGAAATAAATTAACCATATAACATATCAAAATGGGTAGTATATACACCACACAAAGGCCTAAGTGGTGAATATGTCTTAAGTCTCATAGAAGTAAAAGTGAGACGAGAAACCCTTACCACCTGTTTGAATTACTTCATATGTGTCCAAAACAAATAATTAATAAATAATAGTTTATTAAAACTATATTATAGAACCGTAATAATATATATCATAACACATATTATTTACTTATAGTCTTTTATAACTCATTTATTTGTGATTCTTTGTTAAAATTAAATTTTCAGGTGATAATTGGTTTGTCTTTCATGTTTGTTTTGGTTTTGAAATTTTGGTCATTTTAATTTAGTCATGGTTATATAATATACATAATTTAAAACATTATATAAATATCATATATATTCATTAAATATTTATTTATATTATTCTATAAATGATTGAGAAAGAAAATGGATTACACGATTCACATAGATGGTAGGCTGTACATAAACGTAAATGGTGTTTCCTTTTTTCATGATGAATGGAATAAAAGTAAAATAAATATAAAATTAGAATTTAAATAATCATTAATATTTTTATATATCATTTATATTAGTAAAATACATCCTTATTACCATCCATTTAAAAAATAAAATGAAAAACATTTCATATTGCTATGTGGAGGTGGTAGTATTCACATACGCATGAGCGACAATATTATTTTACAATGGATTGAAAGGTAATAATTTATATGTGATATTTCAGTTCCATAAATATTTTAAGATCATAAATTCCACATATATTAATTAATTTTTTTAATTCATTCCATGTAAAGTGTAATAAAAAAATAGTCACATCGCTTCGTGAGGGGGTAGTCCACAGTACACATGAGCGACGTTATCATATCCATCAATGAATTAAAAGTAATAAGGTATAAGAGATATTAATATTAAATATGTATAATGATATCATAAATATGATATAAATATGTTTAATCCATCATTACATCCATCCTTGAAAGTTGGTGGTGGAAAATTAAGTACACTAGTATGTGAGGCATTGCTCAGACGTACACCTGAATAATGATTTTGTAAACTATTTGATGTAATAGAGGAAGTATTTAGGTAATTACATTAACATAATAAAATTTCAGTATATTTAAGATAATTTGGTTGTTTTATCATCATTTTATAATAATAATTAAGTTAGTTTAATGAAGAAATTAAATAAATGATCAGTTAGGGATGTTACCTCTTCTTTGGACAACATCTTTTGGGTTGAACCAAAAGGATTATTAGGTTGGAATTTAAAAAAAAAAAATTATTATATTATTATAGGAGTTAATTAAGAATTTTATTTGGTCAGGTATTGGTTGAATCAATGGGTTCTATAATTGTGAACAGGAGAGGAGGGGATGTGGCCTTTTATAAGTAAGGCGAGTGTCACATTTTTATTTTTTAAAAATTAAAAGTTATACTGACATTTTTCAAATTAAAAAAAGGATATAATGGGTTGTTATCTAAAATATAATATATAAGGTCTAAATTTTTCCATCCAATGAGTTTTTTACATGTTTTGTGTTATATTTAACACATATCATTTTAGTTAAACCCTATAGTAAACCCATTTATAACATAACCGTGGTAAACAATTTTTACCGTTCATGCTACTCATTATGGTAAAAAATTATGTTGACCATAATAGATAATATTTATTATTTTTATTCCAAATATTGAATCAATTTTTCCAAATTCTATTTAAAAAAGTATAAAATTTTAATCTAATATTAATTCAACAAGAATGATGAGAAATCATAATTTCAAAGAAAAAATGTTCAAAAGTGTAAAAAGGTTTTATATCATAATTTAATATGAAAATGTTTATATTGACTATATTGAATTAATAGATATATAAATTAATTATTTTTCTATAAAACCAATTTAAAATATAGTTTAACTATATAAATAATCTGAAAAAGGTAGTTTTTCAATAAAAATGCTGTATTTATGTCTATTCATGAAAAAGTAATCATTTCTAAACATTATCAAAAAATCACCTATAGATAAAACTGAAATTTCAAAAAAGAATTTTTATTTAAAAAATAAATTTTCTAAAATTTGTAAAAATTAATTTTAAATTACTTTATAAAATGGATTCTTAATCACCTTTTAGAATGTTATAGTTTTTCACAAAGCATTATATTTCTTTCAAATGATTCTTATTTTATTTATAATCAATAGATACCCGTTAATATTATTTTATACATGTGAAAAAATATAATTTTAATAATTTATTTAGTTCTATTCATACTATCAAAATAAATTGATAGGTTATAATGGTAATGTTTAAATAATAATATTTTAAGAGAGTATCACATTTCATTCAAACAAGGTATTGCTTACATTGAAAGATATTAAGAGGTGAATTTATTTATGCATAAATATATTTGGAAGTATTAGGGTGTTATATTCCCTTTTAAAATTTTTTCTTCATGTCATAAATTCTATCTAATGTTTTTTTCATCTTTTAAAATGTTAGGGTGTTACAATCAAAATGACTAGGGAGATTTAATAGTATAAATCAATATTATTAGTTTATAAAAACGTTAAGGTTAAATGTTATAAGTCCAAGGGGGTGTTACATCCATTACACATACCCATATTAAAATAGTATAACATCACCATGAATTTCATCCTATGTGTTATTAATACCTATAATATTTCTTTATGGGTTTGGTTGATAAAATAAATAATTATTTTTCACTTAATTTATTTTTTTTGTCACAATTTATCACGAGAATAATTTTACATGTTATATACAAAAGATGTGGTAAGTAATCAGGAATTACAACTTTTAATTATATTTTTTATATATCGAAGGCTAACCACAATGTTTTGGAGAAGTCTTCAACCAATATTATATTTAAAACAAACCTTTTGGACTTCTTACCAAATTCGAATTGATGGTCAATATAAAAGGACATAGTAGAATTTTTAAGATATATTGAGATCCTTCATGATAGATTATTGAGGAGAATAGTATTAATATATTCCATATGTTTAGATCTTATATAATTTTTTTGACTTAATAATTCAAATTAAAGCATTTCAGGCCATGCATTGGAAAATATGTAGAACATTAACATGTTTGGATGATTCTAGAGTGAGAAAGATATTGGGAACAAATCAAGGTAAAGAAATGAAAAAGAAGTATCAAACTATTCTATTATATATTAATGTTCTTAATGTTTAATAAGTGATATACTAATAATTTTTTATGAGATCTAGGGCTTTATATTAGAGTAAAAATATTCCATAAAATATAACCATATAATAAGGTCATGGTATTTGAGAAGATAGGAAATTTGAGTCAAACTTATTAGATATATTCCCTAAATACATAGCCATATGATGTTTTTTATATATCATTTTATATGATATAGATATATTGTTTGGTATTACATACTTTAATGAGGCATATCATATTCCTTATTAAAGGAAAATAGTCAATCATTTATATGATAATATCCTCATACTGATTAACTAATAATAATTTATGATTTAGTAAGTTATATGGAAATGTTATGAGTCGAACCATAACATACGATTCACACAAACACCCCTTGAATATGATTGGAATCTGAACATTAATTGTCAAAATTAAATAATATTCCACTAAATTGATAACATCAATCAATGTTTCATATGATATAACATATGAGGAATTAATGATGAATTTATATGAAAAATTTATGAATGAATGATCCATTGATAATATGTTAAGTAATTTATTAGTTAATACACAAATTAGAGGGGAGAATACTTGAGGAATATATATGGTGGTGGACACCATGATATGTTTACTTGATCTGAGCCTGCCCAAGCCTTTTTATGATTATCATGATTCTCCCATTATCATCCTACCTTTAAAATTTAGAGATACCAATATACCATGGGAGTGAATGAGAATATTTATTCAGTGTTAATGATCCATATAATCCCATAAACACACAATGGAGGGAGGGAATCGATGGATAATTTTTTGGGATCTTTATCATGAACATGTAATTTAAGGCATTGGAAGTGGTTATCATCAGTGTAATGTACAAGAACCTCATTTTCAATTTTATGTGATTTCAGTTTTATAGAATGGTGATCTGAGAATCAGAGGTTTTTATTACCTTCCAGTGTGTTTCACAAGTGTTGTTAAAACATTATAAATATTTTAGTAGTATCACATCATTACCATGCTTCTTTATTATAAAAATCATGGTTGAAAAATGAAGAAATTGTATATCGTATTGTAAACATATTTGGTATCTTTAAAAAAATATAGAAAATGCATTGTCTCTAGCTATTTGATATGGGATATCATAAGAGGCAATATAGTCAATCCAAATCATATAGAACATTGTATATGAGGTCACAATGTAGCACAATAGTTTTTTATATATCATAGCATATGATATGGGATATCATATGGGATGAAGGTTACAATATGTGCATGAAAATAGAGAATAATATCATAATAGATATATGAGTCATATAGTTAATTATGATTCTGAGGCATTGAAATGATATGTAACTACTAAAATTTTTCTATTGTAAAAAATTGAATATAATAAATAAATCCACACCTTATAATATAATGTATTTCATAAAATATTATATATGTTATTTTTTTAGATTTTATTTATTTTATTAAATTAAAAAAATAATAATATATTTATAAATAATGGTTAACTTTATTTTTTTATATTTATTTAATTTATATAGGTGCTGAATAAATATTTAATTATAATATGTATTATTTAATTAATTATTTTTTATGAAACATTTGTCTAATAAATATCAACAATAATAAATGTTAATATAAAATACAAAATTATAAGGTAAAATACAAAACAGAAATGAAATTATAAGGATAATTTATGAATATTTATAAATTAAAAAATAAGGAATAATATAAAAGAGTATATATTAGTTATTGTGAATTTTTCATAATATTTATTTTTAATCGTTAAAATTAATAAACTTATTTGATAAATTAATTAAAAAATATCAAAAATGATTAATGATAATTGATATAGTAAAAGTTTAAATAACAATAAATATGTGATATTATGAATGTTTACATAATATAGTAATACTTTATATATATATATATTAGATTTCATATATTTAATGTAATTTTTATATAATATGATAATATGAAGGAGTTTATATTAAATATAAACATAAAGAGTTTATATTTATTATGAAGTATCAATAATAAATGGTTAAATTATAAATTGTTAATATAATTTCTTGATTTATAAACTATTCATATATACTTTATCTCATGTCTAAATATATGAAATTTTCATTTATTAATTTTAATCCTTGATTTATTCATCAATATTATTTTTATATTATGAATATGTGTATTGCTTCGTTTAAGTATTTAAAACACTTAAATATATTTTCATACATGCATCTAAGTAGTTACATCCCAGGTACGATAGTTTATTTAGTTTTCTTCTCCCTTGACATTGGATTGTATTGGGTTATGAACATAAATTTAATAGTTAATTTTAGTTTATAAATATAAGGTTCTAAAATCATGATGGAATTTACATCACTATAAAGTAATGTGAACTTGGGAAGATGGACTTTTGGTCAGACATTTCACAATCCCAAAGGCTTATACCCTGTATAAAAAAACAGGATTGTCTATTTTTAACTTCATCCATATTATTGTGGTTATTTTTTGTTTTATAATATTTTATACCTTTTAATGTAATGGTTTTATATTACTTGTTCATTATATTCACTTAGATATGTATGAATATAGCTACCTTTTAATTTGGGTCAATAAAACAATCTCTAAGTTATATAAAGGGTTACGCATCAATATGGTTAGAACATATTGATTTGGTTTACAGATTAAGGATTATAAAACAAATCATTAAAATTTTGAATACATAAAAGGGAATAAATAATATAAATGGTGAGATTAAATCCCATTTTATAAAAATATTAAAATTTATATTCCTTCCAAAGTGACATTTTTTAATACCTTCACCATCTAACTATGTAGGATATACCAAATCATGGTACCCCAAGATTATCTTTTTCAAGGAAATAATGTAATGAGGCGACCTTAACCATGAAGTGACTAATTTTTGGAATATTACTTATATTAAACACACTAACCAATATAATACCATATAAATAGAGTTGATATAATCCATCTAATGTATTGAATAATGAATTTTCCTCTCACCTTTCCAAAATTCACAGATGACATAAATAATATGAATGTATAGTAGATATAGTCATGAAATGATTACAACATCAACTGGTGTAATTCATTATTCAATATTTATTTTGGCTCAATTATGGGTCTGATGAATTTAACAAGCATTATTATTTTAGTTAGAGAAGATTTAATGAAAGTCCTAATTAAAAAATTGTCAAATGCATAACTCATATGGTAAATTTTTTTTGTATTTATAAAAAATCAAAATCATATTTGGGATAAAATGTGATGTATATATCACAATATAGAATATTAATGTATGAAACATCTTAGTTTGGTACAAATTATTAGAATAGTAATTAAATAAGAAGAAAACTCTTTGTATAATAATAAAACCTTACCCGAGTAACCAATTTTTGAAGATATTAAAAAAGTGAATAAAGATTCTTATTGAAAGAATATAATGGTTCACTCAAGGTTTCAAAATCATTAGACACATTTTTTATGAATGAACGTTATTCTTAAATTATATATTCAATATTAGTGAGTATGTTATTGACTTTGAAAGACTGTATGTTTCTTTTAAGGCATGATCAAAATGATTAATTCATTCAAAACCCAATGCTATAAATTTCATAATGTTAGAAACACGTTTAATAAAAGTCTATATATTTCCTCAACGTGATAAAGATATTTAACCATGACATTTTATTACTAGAATATCTTTTTATGTAGACAATTCTTAATGATAAATTAATAATTTATAAAGTAAATATTATACTTTTTTAAAAGTTTCCCTTGGTCATTAAAAACTAAGGGCAATGTCAAAAGTGAAGGGAAATGTTTCTATTGGATAGAAATTGTCCATACTACCTAAAGTGGTTAGTGATAATCCATGTAATGTCCATATAAGTTATTAGTGTTATAGAAAGTCATTATTCAATTTTTAAGGCTATATTATAAAAATTATATACTTTATCATTATTGTAAATATAAAGGTGTTAAAAGTCCAAGACGGATTGATAAGAATATATATCAAAATATTGTGGATATAAATTAACAATGTGTGTTTTCATATTATATCAGTTATATTATAAGAGAAGTTTTTTCTTAGGAAAGTGTATTTTTGAAACAAATATGATTATGTATTTAATAAAAATGGTTTATGATTCATTAGATTCTCTAACTTGTTTAAAAAAGAGACAATGATAAAAAAGTTTTTTATAGGATTAAAGTGTTCATCTAGAATTTTTAAAAAAATATTCAGGATTGGATTAAAAAAAATTTCAATGAAATATTTTAAAATTATTATTCATTTTAATAAAATACTAATAAAACATAATATATCGGAAAATATATAGATACAATATTTTTTTGTTAAACGTTACCACTTAAGGTAATACATGTTTTTTATAAAAATAAATGTCATTTGGGTATCTTACTATGATATTCTAAAATGAATATAGTATCTAAGAGAATAATGAGATATTATCTGGCCTTAAATAAGTTCAAGTACAACAAATAAAATATTCTTCTAGTAAGAATACAAAGGGAATATAACTTAATATCCTAGAAGGTTTATATTAGATCGGTAAAATATTAATCTCAAAAGTTACATTAGTTACCAAAACATTTTAAGGTAAATTTATGATGAAAAAACATCCATGAATGTTGGTTATGAAAAAAATTAGAAATGTTATAAGTAGATAATAAATGTTATTAACATTGTAACATCAGTTGTTTTTTGAATTTAAGATGTTTGAATTATATGTTCACAGATTGAAAAATTAAGAATATGATTCTTAAGCCTCAATTTTATTCAATCTAACAAAATTTATTGTGGTTTCTCACAAAATGAATTAGTGGGTGGATTTTATTACATGGTTTTATAGAGACGATACAAAAATTACATAAAGATGTAATGAGTTTAATGAATCCTTAAAAGTGAAAAAAACGTATGGCTATTCTTATTCTCTATCACATGGTATATGATTAGATATATTATCATGTACTATATTTTAGTATTAATAATGAACCTTAAGAATATAAAATTTATCTTATTATATAAAATTAATTATCCACTTTGTTATTATTTCACATTGGCTACACATATTATGTAAGGTGAAATGATAATTAACATCTCAAAGTATGGTTTTGAGTAATCCCTAACCAATGTTCATCATGGATTATTATCATTTATGATGAAATGTTATGGTTAACATGTGTACTATTTCATATATATATATATATGGAATATTATATTGATGCATAAAATGAATTTTTTGCACTAGATAAACCACCAGGTATACCACATGGTATGTATTTTTTATGTTAGGGGCGAATTTTTGATATTGGGATTTCCCCATAAATGTGGTTGGTGAGACACATGAAATGATGTCAGAACCAAATTTTTTACATGAGGTATCAATTTTTTAATTTTTGGTATAATTACTTATTTTTGGCCTAATATAAATGCCAAGTGAGGCTATGGAGGAAATAGTGGTGTCTAAGGCTTTTTCGAAGCTCATAACCCCAACCAGTGGAAGAAAACAGTTGGTTGAACAGTTAGTAGAATCTATGTGGCCCAGTCTAAATAGTTACTCCTAACTATGTGGAGGGGTGTTTAGTGAGTAGAAGTGGGATTCAAAGTTATACCTTACCATGAAACCTAGGACGCATGCCTGCACAGAGGCTTTACAATTTTTTTAAATATCCCTATAACATGGGTTTTTCATGTTTTCCCAATCTGTTCACATGAACCATGAATGAATCTTTCTTGGGTAGTTCATGGTGCATGGTTGGAACATGGTTTTTCAAAGAGTGTAGCCAAACCAAACGATGCCTATATGTTGTAAAAAATTACCATTTTTCCATAAAAATTCTTATAACCTTACCCCTCCCTATTATTTCTTATTTCTTGTGGACAAAATTTACATACTTCTCAATTGAGATCTATTCAACTTCCTCCAATCATGGTTTCTAGATTTATTCACCATTAAAACATGGAATCGAGATCTAATCATCTTGTTGTAATCCGCTTGATATGTTATTCCATTATTAGGATTGTTTCATTTTATTCTGTCTATCGATGACACTATTTTGGTTCAAGATCATATGCACTATTTTCAAGGAGATCATACATTCATCAATTTTGTAAAATCTAAGCTTATATAAAGGAAGATACTAGATGACTCATCTAATAAATTCATAAGGTAGGTGGTCTATGAATTTTTCTTTAATATTATCACCTTTTTATAAATTGTATCCATTGTGCGCACACCGTTTTTACTAGGCACTGCCCCTTAAAATTTATATGATTTATTTTAATTTATCTACAATGTATCCTCTATCCCGAATAACATCACTTGACATCATTAGAAGTTTAGAACACAATTAAGACCACCCCAAGTAGGGTGTGTTCTTTTCTATGCCCTTGGTATCCCATGTTGTGTTAATCTTTAGTACAATTTTGTTGTGTTTGTCTTGGCCTTTGAGAAGGTAAGTGTAATTCATAAATAATAACTCTTTAATAGAATTCTATGATAAGTATATATTTATATATATCACTTATGAAAGTTAAATTGTAAATTTAATTGATATTTCTTTCATATCCTAAGACCATCCTATCATGCATAATATAAGGTAATGGAATGAACCTCTTAAATGATTATGTAATTAAAATGATATTGGTTGAATGAGCATTATTCAGCTTGTTATATTACTGAAAGGTAGTGGAATGAACCTATTGAATTATTATATGGCATGATTATTAAATGGCCTATAATTAAATAGGATATAAATGGAATGAGTAGAAGGTTCATTTTTCTATGGACCTTTTCATCTTTAGAGGAATGGTCATACTTGATCTAGCCTTGGATTCCCAATGGGATGGATAGAGCACTCATATGATGCTATTCCAATTCATTTAGCCGATTAATAGGGGAGGTACCCACTAAAGAATCTGGTTTTTGTCTTATTATGTGAATTCTTCAAGGTTGTACCGATGATTCACTTGACATATTTTTTATATCATAATTTCTTGGATACACTCCTTGGATTTATCTTGATATTTTCGAACACATGATGCCATGGATTCATCCAATTGGGCTTGAAAATACATATCTAAAGATTAACATGGATGAAATACATGTCTTAGTTTGACTCCTTTATACTATAATTCCTTTGGTGTGTCCCCTTGGATTACACTTTGACCCTTTATAGACAGACTACCTGTGATACTACTATTGGTCTGATGACCCCAAAGGTCAAGGATGCCTTTTCTTCACCATAGATCCTTATTTTCTTATTCGGATCTATTTTAGTTTTGTTGACACCTTCACATGATTTATCTATAAAAATTGAATCATTAATTAATTAAATGGTTTCTTATTCAAAGACATTACCAGCTGAGGCTGAAGTAGGTACGCGTTATTTAATATAGTATGGATTTACTATTACATATCTCTACACTGTACTGGTTATATTCACTTAGTAGGTTTATAAATACACCATTGGTGGTGGAAAAATAATATTTTTCTATAACCTATCAAGGTTTATATTGGTACCCATGAATATTATATTATTAAAGGTGTTGAAAAATGGAAGTATCCTGCATTAGAAACCTGCCTTTCATACATTAGGATTGGATTTGGGTGACATATGACTGAGTTTTTTTTTGAAAAGAAGGAAGGATATTATTAACGACGTATATTAGCAGTATTACATAAGTAGATCCAATAAGGGAAATTGTCCGGCCATAACTGGTTGACATCGAAGGGGCCTGAGGCCACCAGCTGATGGGACGCATTGTTTCCTTCCCTTTTGGTAAATGAGAAGGTACAACAAGAGAAGATTTGGCGCAACGAGTGGATTCTCCTGACGATGAAGCAATAGGCCTGAAGTCCGGCGTCATTGTGTTTAAAAGAATTAATAACAGAAAGGTAGTCAGACTCGATGATGATATCAGCCCATCCACGTTCCACAACGAGCATCATCCCTGTAAGAATGGCATATGCCTCAGCAACTGCAGGTTCCTAGAAGGCATGATGTGTTTCATATTTTGCTACAATGATCTTCCCTAAATGATTTCGAGCCAGGAGGCTGAGAGCAACAAGCCCATCCTTAGGGGGAGAAGTGTCCATGTTATGCTTAAGAATACCTTCCTTGGGGGGGGGGGTCCAATTAGGGGGACAGGAGGGGGTAAGTCATGGAAAAAAGTGTCCTTTGCGGTCCTTCCAGCCCACAATCTATGAAGTGGCTCGTTTAATCCAGAACCTGGGAGGCTGATGAACATGTTGGAAAACCGAATCGTTACGCCAAACCAAAATGATCCAGGACAAGGTACAACGAGAGCTTGCATTAGCTGATGAAAGAGAGGAACACCAGTGCATCATAAGATCAGGGAGGTCAGAGGCAATGTCCTGTGAAGCATCTGAAGCCGAGCCCCATTTATTCTTAAATTTCCTTGGCTCCTGGGCAGTGAATGATGGTGTGACAATGAGTTTCAGGAATATTCGGGCCGAAGGGGAATGATTCAGCGCTGACCATATGTCGGTAAACAAGGAGGCTCATGGTAGAGAGTGTTCCCATGCACACCTACCACCAAAATTGGGATATTTTTAGGGGGACGCTGAGCATCTAGAGCGCTTTCCGTGGTCCTTCATCATGGTCGTGAGAGTGAATGTCATGAGCCAGTATGTACTTGGATCTCACTGTGTACTCACCTGAAGAATCATTAGTCCAAAAAAGATGTTCCGGGATTGCGTTAGGGATTTAGGGGATGCTCAGAATAATTCTTTGGTCTCTCTCATTAATCCATTCCTGGATCTTTTCCACACACCATCCCGGGCCCTGGTTTGAAAAAAGGCACTTGACAGTGGCATCTTCAAGACCTGGTTGGGTGGTGGATGTGGACCGCAAACCATACTTATCAAAAAGCCAGGGAACAGTCTAGAAGTTGACTAATGAGACATTTCCAACCCTCCAGCCCAGTCCTTTTTTCCCGGAGATTTCGGGCCCCCCAAATACTTCTCCAGAGGAAGCTAGGGAGGGGGCCAAGAAAGGAACCACAGAAGTCCGTGTGGGGAACGTACTTGCCACGGAGTATCCGTGCACATAAATATGATGGAAGGTTAAGAAGGCTCCATCCTTGCTTGGCCAAAAGTGCATCATTGAACATAAGAAGATTTTAGAATCCCATCCCTCCCTCGGACTTGGGTTTTCAGAGTTTATCCTAGGATAACTAGTGGGGTTGATTTCTTCCATCATTTTTCCCCCACCAGAAGTTGGCAGTATGTGAATAGATCAGGTTGACGATGGACACCAGGAGCATAAACATTGACATAAAGTATCTGGGGATAGACTGAATGACAACTTTAATGAGGGTTCCTTTTCCAGCTTTGGATATGCTTTTTGGGGTCAATCCTTGAATTTTTTTCTCAATCCAGTTCACCAGAGCTGTAAAGATTTCTTTTTTGGACCGGACAATCATCATAGGGAGTCCGAGATACTTCTGGTGTTTATCGACCAAATTATTGGATAATTTTTTACATGTTTTTTATTATATTATTTATGATTTATTTAAATATATTCCTACTTCCATTTATTATTGATTTGTTTTTAGAGACATTATTTCATCATTTTGTATATGATACCATTTACAGGTTGATTTGAAGAATATTGTTGGATGTTTATTTTCACTTACAATGCCATCATTTTTATTATTATAAATCTATTTTATATCCCTCCTTTAAATCCACTATTTTCCACCTTGAAATGATGGTATAGTATCCCCACAGACACACCCCAAGATGATTCTTCTTGTTGGAAGCCTCTGGCTTATGTGAGGTATTATTGGGGCCATGTGGCCATCCAGGTTCAGTTACTCATGAGTTATCTGGGCCCGAGATGACATAATTTTGAATTAGAGATTTCTTTTCATTTATAATATTGTTTAGGAAATTTGGATAGTATATTATAAACATGTTGTAAATTGTTCATAATCCATGTATGGGAGTAGGTAATTCTCATTCGGTGTAAATACTATGTTTCCTATAAATGAGAAATTACAGTTATATTTTTCTCTCATTACAGTTGATACACGATCACTATTGAGTGATTCACATAAATTGTGGTATTTGATATGCTTTATGGATATTTATCTTGTCTATGTATTGTAAGGGTAAATATTACATGCATCATTAAAGGAACTTGGGATCCACATTTCATGCATATTCCATGCCATATAGTGCATTTTACTTCTTGTATTGCCTATGATTCTTGTGATTGATGAGTGACCCATGGTTTTTATATATGTTTGTATTACTAAAAACATATTTAGGGAATTGAAATTGGTTGTTCTATATTTTATCACCTACCTAAATGGCGTTTTCCTATATAGAATGATTGTGGTATCTTTAATATAAAATTTAAACCAATTTAAACTATGTAACCCTAGTTACATGTGTTGGGATTTAGTTATGATTACAAGAATATAAATTTCAATTTATAAGGTTTATGTTACCTTATATGATTGAAAGGGTAAATCATTAAATCTAATCCATCATATTTTTAAATATTAAATTCAGAGACTGAATGTAAGGTAGTAGAATAGAATTAAATTTGTGTCATTTTCAGTTATAAAGTGTATAGTCCATTATTAGATTGGAATAAAAATCCATTTTAATTCAAACTTGTGTTGTGTATGAGAACAGTTATAAAATATAAATATAAATTACTAATTATAGAAGAAATGATTTCTAGTAAATGAGGATTCCAAGGGAAATTCAAACAGTGTTTTCCACCAGAAATTCCAATTGACCCTCTTTGTACCAGATATCCTATAAATAAAATGTGAACACTTAATAATACTATGACCTTCTAAGAGGGTATTTGGGATATTATTTTAGGTATTTAACACTATTAATTACAATAAAATTTTCATAGTGATTCTATGTACTTTGAAATAATGATTTGAGGCTTATTCTTGTCATTTGTAGAGCTATGACAACATGATTTCCTCTTGTCATGAACCTAGAGGGTGGCGAAAACCGGGCTCTAGAGGTGGTGGGAACCATGACACCAATGATACTTATAATAGTTATACCTTTGGGAACACCTGTTATTCTTCATTTTTTAATTGATGCTCAACTTTAAGAGCATTTATTTTGTTTGGTGCAATCTATGTAGGGTGATCCATGACCTGAACCTATGATATCTAATCTTACTTGTGAGTCCCGATTGTAGCGCCTCCCATCTTCTTGGGGCATGGTGGTCTATAGGCTTCTAAACCATGGATAGAGGAAACTATATATATGTTTTAGAATCTAAATATTCCTCTATAGAATCAGGTCAGGATAACCACCTATATTGAATTGATATTGGTTGGATGTACTTTATTCACCTTGAAATGTTAATGAATGGTAATGTTGTTAACCTATTGAATGATTATATGGAATGAGTATTACATGCCTATGAATACATATGATATAAATGGAATGATTATGAGGTTCCTTTTACTTTGTAAATTTTTCATATTTATAGGAATGGTTAGACTAGAGCCATCCTTGAATTCCCAAGAGAATTCCTTGAAAACATAAAGCATTCCATTCCAATTCATTGAGTTGATTATCATCAGACATACCCCCCACACAATCTGGTCTTTGTATTATTAAATTAATGCCTCATCATTTTACCGATGATTCACTTGAAATAGTTTTTGGATATAAGAATGGCCGATATACTCCATGGATTCTGGTTGATGTCTTTAAAAATGTTGCACTGTGGATTCACCGCATTGGTCCCAATCATGATTAGCCCAAGATTACAATAGATGAGCTCCAAAAACATTATTAGAATCTTTTATAGTGTAATGCCTTAGTTAGGGAACCTTGGATTAAAATTAGGCCTCTTATATCCAGACTTCATGTGATACTACTATGATTTGACCGACCCTTGAGGTCAGGGATGTCTTGATTTCACCTGGGATCATATTTTATTATTATTATAATAAATTTCAGTGTTATTGAAACCTGTAAGGATTTTTCTATATAAATTAAATCATCAATTAATTAAATGGTTAAATGTTCTAATACATTACTATCTAAGGCCAAAAAAGCTATTGGTTATTTATTATCTCATGGGTTTACTTTTACATATCTTCATACAATACAGTTTATATTCATAGATTGGAATTGTATAAATATTGTTGGTTGTGGCCTAATACGATTTATCTCACAAACTATCTAGGATATTGTGAGTACCTGAGAATATTATACGATCATAGGTGTGTAAAAAGGAAGAACAACACATTGTACACCTAAATTGCATGATTTAATATGGGATATGGGTAGAAGATGACCAGTCAAGATATCGAGATTCAGGGATAGTTTTTTTATTCTTTTTTACTATTTTGTTGATCATGTGTTGCACCATATACCTACTACCATGTATTCCTTCTTTTCATTTTTGTAGAGAAATTCTAGTATCATTTTGTATATGATATAGTTTACATATTTATTTGAATATTCTTGTTTGATTTTTATATTCACTTCTACTTCTAGTGTTATAATTAGTTTTATTATTCTACTATTTATCAATCCATTATAACTACATTATTACACTCTTACATGAAGTTATAATCACTCCAAATACACACCCAAGACCCTTGTCACTAGTCAGAAGCCTCTATCATATAGGGATGCACACTTGAGGCCATGTGGCCAACCAATTTTAGTTACTAAGTAGTGAACTGGGTTCGAGATGTCACACAGGGAAACCTTCATACATTGATACCTTTATTATGAAATCCTTGAGGCTTAGATCATAAGGGGTGATTGAGTTTTTTTCTAATAATATCATTTGTTCGGTACTAACCAAGATGGTTTTTTTATTCTCTTATAAATAGGGTTACATTTGGGTCCTCAATTAAGATATAATGAAGGGGTGTTCAACCATAAATAGTTAAGCGATTTATTGTGCTTATCTATTATGTGTAGGGAATGTGGTGTGATCATCCACTTACATGAATGACATGTGATGTATTCATCAACATGAATAATGTATACTTGAGGAATTGAGAACATATGAATAGATATATGTGATTGAAATTTTCAATTTCCTATGGTTACGTGATGTATTGGAAAAGGGATCATATAAACATAAATTATTGTATATAATTAAATGGTGGAAACATGCATAGAGATACATGCATTTGATAGAGATCACTTTAGATCGGTTCATAGATTGAGTATCATTGATGATTTTATAGAGTCCAATCATTAATTATATTTATGGTTATGGGAATTCAAATTTGTTTTCAATGACACAAAGGCCCATGGGATCACACCTTTTGATTGACTAAATGAGGATCATGTTTTATTAAACTAAGACAACTACTCTAATTTTTTTTAGTGTTTATATAAATGTATTTTTTGATGAATATTTTAAATGAATTACATATGATATGGTATATAGAGAGTTTTATGATATGTTATATTTATATTGGAATACATCCTAATTTATTTTATGATATGGTTTCAACATTTATTTTATATGATATAGTATAAGGTTAAATGGCATAAAGGATATAAATAATTAGTGAGAGTGGGCTATTGTTATAGATATTCCCTCAAAACACAAGAATATGATGTTTTAGAGTTATTGTTTTATATGATATGGATATGTTATAAGGTATGAAATACGGGAATAGGGCATATCATATAACTTGTTAAAGGAATATTTTAAGCAATGGATATTCGAATATCATGCTACTGCTAAACCAATCATAATGTATGATTACGCAAGATTTATCCTAGTGTTGTGAGTAAAACCATATCATACGATTCATATAAACACACTATGACTAATATTTTTGTCTAAATGTTAATCATCAACCTTTAAGAATCATCCACTAGTGAACTATCACCAATCAATGTTTTAAATGATGTAATATTTGTAGAATCAATTATTTATTTATATGATATATGTATTAATGGTTAAATAATTACTCATAAAATTAGTAAAATATGAGTTAATGAATTAAGTCTCTATGATCATCCTGAAGTTCTATATAAGAATGTAGTAACCATGAGATATATAAATTATATGATCATACCTTATATTTTATCTAATTCCACTTATACTATCTTTTTCATCCTTCAATTACAACCAATATATACTCGAATATTCCAACTATAAAGGATAACCCCACTAGAGTTTCAGGTGATTTATATTATTCTATGTATACACCATAGAAGATATAATTTTATGGTTTCTTTTATGGGATCTTTATCAATAATAGGAAATTTATGTCAGTGGAAGTGGCTATAATCGGTGTAAGTTATGTGTTATTATTTTTAGTTTTACATGGTATTAGTCTCATAGCATGATGATCTTAGGGTTTGATGTTTTTATTATATGTAATTTCATTAAAAAGTTGTTGTTCTATCTATATAAACCCTTCATAAATACGTCAACCCCTTTGATATTTTTAATCACACATAGATTGTTTCTTATTTATAATCACTTCCTTGAAAGATATCATAAGTCCACAATGTTTTCTATATATCACTTATAAGGATTTGAATACCATATCCATAAAATATATTGGGGTAAGATGTTTTAAAAATATATTATGATATATATTATTAGAAATAACTAGTAAATATATCACAATATGTAGATACTGTTCTAGGAAAAGTGAAGAATCACCTCGTAAAAAAAATAACATCATGGCCTTGGATCCTGAATCATGGGGCGTAATCTAATAAAATACATGGTTTTAATTACATCCCCTAATATCCATGGGTTTCAGACAAGTGGTGAGGGTTAAAAAAATCATAATCAATTATTTTACTTTAAAATTAAAAGTCCAAATAACTTGAATTATCATGTAAAAATACTTGAATTAAAGAACAAGTAAATTTTTTAAATTAGTGGAAACATCCAATTTACAAATATCATCAAAAAATGAAATATAAGAATATAATAACAAGATATACTATACCACACCCCTAATTAAGTAATCAAACCATGATCCACCACATCCACCACCATGACCTCAACATGAAACTATGAATATCCATCAATGAATAATAATGACTTGAATTTACCTGAATTATGACTAATGATTTTGAAATTTCCACTAAAATGAACATATACGGGGTATGCATAAAAACATGAGGATTTACCAAAGACACTAATTCATTATCAAACAATGAAATTTTCAAATATAATTCTAATAAACAATGAATCATTTAAAACTATTTTTAAATATTAAACCGTGTGATTTATCCATGTATTCCAAAACTAGAAATTTTTTTAATTTGAATTTAATTGTTTATCTGTACTTTTATCTAAGGTAAAACTTCAACTTAATCACAAAAACTAGGTTTTATCCTTGGAATTGCATATCCTAGAAAATAAGTTTTTCCCCAAATTATGATTTACACACCCACTTTCCAAAATATGATGGAAAAATCCCAGTCTTTAAAAATTCCATTAAAAAATACATATTTTACAAAAAACAATTGGAAACTACCTATTTCCCAAATTTAAAATCACTTTATAAGGATTCTGTAAACATATACACAAGGCAAATACTTATTTTATATATTTATTATTCCAATTTTTATTCCATGGTCTAAAAAACCTTTCAACTCGTTCATATATAAAAACCCACACCGTAGTGAGTGTCACATTATGGGCCAACTCATCCCAACCATCAAAAACATTAACACATTTTCTTCAATCCACCGATCCATATAGATAAAACTTTATGTTTATAAAATAAGGACTTAATAAATTATTTTTAACACCTTAACACAAAAGTGTAAGGATCATAGAAATCCACATTCAGAATCATATATCACAATTCCATTATCAAAGTTAAATTATAAATTTTTTTATCAAATAACCAATTCATGGTTTCCCTAAAACAAATCTATTTTCAATTATATAAATTAACCCAAAAATTTCACATTTTTTAAAAAATAATTTACATTTGAAAAATAAATACACAAATTATAACATTTAAAAAACTATATTTTTAATTACCAAACTCTTTTGAAATTCACTAATTGTAAAAACCCAAAATTTTCATAAAAACATAATTATTTAAAAAATAATAATTTATTTAAATTAAAAAATACATATACTTCAATAAAATAATTCCTCATGGAATCAAAATCAACCAAAAACACATAATAAATCAGCTAAATCATAGATGATATTGTAGCTATCTTTTTAGTCACTCGGGTTCAATAAAAAATGCGTAACTTCATGAGGTGAACAAATGAAAAAAATACTTAATCCCCTAATAATTATGAAATCAATAACTTAATCCATGTTCAATAAATATATAAATTCAAAACTATATATATGGATCCAACAAAACCAATGACTTTGAGAGAGATAGATTTAAGAAGTGAGAAGAACATAGATCCCTAACCATCAATTCTACATAGATTTGATCAATATTTGTAATCATTTCAGTGTATTTAGGTGTATATGACTTAATATCTCCCCAATGGTACCCTATAACCATCCAAGATGAATATATAATGTTAGTGCATATTGAAGGATTTAACCAAATTATTAAAATTGAAATCTCTATCAGCATATGTGATGCAAACAATCATCTCACATTATTAAGAAAACCATAAATATAATATTGTTTTTGAATAGGAAAAAACATTCACTATGAATAGTTAACTCATCTGGTAAATATAACAGTGTGTAAAACTATAATATTTTTTTTTACCAAGAATGGTTTGGAAAACTTTATTCCTAACGATGTTTCACTACAAGATTTTATAAAACTCTAAATTCTCAGTAAGAAGAATCCAAAATTAATGTGGAAACATAACAGAAAAATATATGGTTTTATATTTCCCACCACTATAATCTTTTTCATCCCAAATAATTCACCAGTCTATATTCTCCATGAAAAACTCTTATTAAATTTGACAAATTCTTAGCCACTCTCTCCAATTTCCTCATGAATCGACATGTGATTCCACAACACTCATTCTAAAGGAATTTTTCATTGTATAATAATTTCATCTCTAATAACTAAAAAAAGGTGTTTCATTAGAGGTTTATTAGTGGATGTTCTGAAAACCACCAAAAAAGTAATAATATTTATTGTTACATAAAATGTAGTAGTGGTTTGGTATAATTTCCACTATATTTTTTATATTTTTAAATTTAGTGGTAGTTTTGTTAAAATCACACTGAAACAATTTTACAATAACCATAATCAAACCCTCCCCCATTACTAATCCACAATTCCATGAGCACATGTTCCCGGTGACACCGATTGCAACAACCCCCCCCCCCAACGACCCTTCTCCCTACGACGGTGATGCCCAATAATGACACAAATTCTCCTTTTTTCAAAAACTATGACCATCGATTGTAGCAGCCACCCTAACCCTAAACTCCACAGGACCCTATACTTATAGTCCCTCCAACATGACCTAATTTCCCTCACCCATATCCATTCATGATTCAAATATCACTGACCTTATCTCCCTGACCTCCATGCTAATTTTTGTCCTCTATTATCCTCAATTAACATCTTCAATGGCATATAACTCTGTTATTTTGAAGGTTATATTTATTCATTTATGATTTCTATTTTATTCATGTCATATTGAATAATTTTTAAACTATATTTTTTTACAGTTGAATCAGGACCAACCCTAGTCAATGAAGAAGTTGGGTGATATTAAAATTTTATTAAACTTGTTTGATTGAACATTTATATCTTTATATTTTAATTTATATGGAGAAGAGTAGAAATAAAAAACTATGGACAAAAAATGGATTAATTTAACTTGATACACAACTCAGTATACCAAAGGTTTGGAAAAAAATTAGATTATGAAATTAAAAGCTGATAAGTGGATGGTTGAATATAATTTCCATGTCCTAATTGAAAGTTGAAGATATGGTTGAATAGAAATGAAGTATATGAGAATATGATATTGAAACAGTTTCCTTCTTGATATGTATTTTGGATTTTTCATGGTCAATTGAATGTTATGAAAATTAAAAACAATTACTAACTTGTCTATGAACCATAAAGTGACCCATCTAAGGACCATTCAATACAAAACTTTATAAATCAAACATTTATATTTTTCAGATACAATTTAAAAGATTTCAAAAGATCATAAGAAACTAAAGTTTATTTTAAGTAGGTTAATCATGCTTAAAACTTGAATGAAAAACGAGTTTTATGAATTAGTTGAAGATGAAAAAATAAAATGGTGTGATGGGTGTAAAAAGAACTTGATTTTTTATTTTCTAATTAAATTATATTATATCAAGTGTATTTGTAGAAATAATGAAAAATTACTATCCATTATACTAGTGTTTCTTCATAATAATATTGGTGAATCTAGGATCCCTGCATCATTCAACGTTATTAGGATAATTTTCAATAGACTTTTGGTTTATTATAAAAAGATACATACATTCCTTAATGATCACACAATTTATTGAATAGAATATTATGATAAAGAATAATTCATAATAATTCATACAAATATATAGAATTCAATGACAAAGAATGAGAGTACATATCAAAACAACACTAGGAAGAAGTATAATTAGAAAACTAATTCAAAGTCATTTCATTATATTCTTCTGAAACCACAATTGAAAATATTATTCATGTTATCTAAGAATGTATACAATATGATGTGGAATGCTTAGAATAGTAAAAATGATAGCTTTATGAGACTTCCAAAATATCCAACATCATGGATGGTGTAAGATTCATATTATCATGGGTTTTCTTTTAATCGTAGGAATATATGGTTGGGATTGTCTTCTCATAGTTTCAACCATTTTGGTAATTTATGTACTAATTATAACATATGTCTAGTTTTTTTATCCCCAATAATCTAACTACACTGATTTGTATGAAGGATAATTCATTCATTATTTTTAAGATTATTACGAGAAACAAAATTTAGGGAAATAATATTTATATATACCTTAAACTACTAATCAAATAATTGAAAGAATTATGGGATGATGGCACGGAAACATATGATGCTTCAATGAGAAAACTATTTAAAATTCAAGATGATTTAATGTGTGAAATTAGTGACTTTATTAGACTATGAATCTTATCTAGTTGGATACTTCAAACTAGATTGGATTATTGAGTTTGTAATTTTTATTTTTAAACCTCAGTGATTACCTAATAGTATAAAATGGTATTTTTTGTGTCTTCATCGATTTCATGATTATTTTCAAAAATCCAAGTTTAAAAATACACAATTCAATAAGGATATTGAATTGATAAAGTTAGTTACTGTGTTATTTGATTCATAAATATTGGGACAATTAATGAATGTCACTATAAGATGTATATAATTAAATATATTTAAAGATGGGGGAGAAGGTAACGAGGTATAATATCTGAAGCGTATGTATCAAAATAGTGGAAGAAAATGATTTTATTTTTTAACATTATTTATTGGGAATTCAATTCGATATGTAATAATATTTATGTAATTCATATTGAGAATAATGTCTCTGATAATGTAATGTTAACATTTATTAATTACTAGGATATATAAAAGGATAACCATAATGATCATAATGATTTGGAATCAAAAAATATAATTTATAGTTTATAGGAAAATGAGAATGGAAAGTATTGTTTGTCTATTTATACAATGATAAATCATGAGAAAGATATACTCATAAAAAATTTAAATAATGTAAAAGTTCAAGATCGATATTCAAGTAAAATTTCATGGTGTTTTGTCTTAAAACAGATAATGTTACATGGATTGAAAAATAATTACTCACATATTTAGATAGAGTAGTTGTTAACATTGGAATTGGGTATTATATTACATAAAAAAGTAATTATTTATCTGGTTGAGTTGTGAACCTTCTTCATAGGTATTTTGTAAAAAACACAAGTCAAATATAGCATGATAAAAAATAAATAATTGTTTTTACACTTTTTTCATTTGGAGGTGCTTTTTCTCCCTTTATTTTTCATAGTCATGATTCATTTTACCATTAATATTTTTTGAAGAATCATAAAATGGTGGACGAGTACACTATCAATAGATGTATCTAATTGAGAGGTATATTAATATATATTTTCTTATTTTTATTGGTTAATTCGATTTTATTGAATCATTGTGTAATTTTTTAATATATTCAAAAAAAAATTTATCAGGTACTTAGGGAATTTGAAATCATATGGGTGGAATAATGCTCAACCAAAAGCCTCTATTATTGAAGGATTCATAGATGAAGAGTGTTTAAAATTATATTATTGGTATTTGGATGGGGTTGAGACTAGATTCAATAATGTTTTACACATTGAAGACATCTACACTAATTTTAATTCTATGAACCATTAATGATATTTCCCACTGTTGAATGAATAGTTGGAAAGGGGTCAGATTTTACACTAACTGAATTGGAGTTACTACAAGCACATAGAAATTTAAATCCCAATAATCTTATTTTAGAGTAATTATTTCAATGATTTAGATTGAAAAACAAGAGAAAATTATGGCTTTGAGTTCGAAATGATGTGGAATTAACAATAGTTGTTATTTAGAAGATTATCAAATGTCTTTCTTGTTATTTAAGTGTATATTTATTTTCATATTATAAAAATGTGTTTATTTTTTCTAGGTTAAAAGTATAACCTTATATATTATTTTCTATATACTTAATTTTGATAGTCAAGATGAAATATAAAATGATTTATTATTTTTGGCTTGACGTTCTCTAAAAAGGGATAAGAGATTCAATGCCTAAAATATTCATGGACTTATGTTTCATATAATTTATCCTTAATTACAGATAAAAACTAAATAAATGTTGTATTTACACTTACATAGGTGGGATGGTATGAAAAAATGATTCATATAATTGAATTAAACTATCATGTTCAATTTTCATTCATCCTTTTCCAATGTAAGTGGGTCAACATTGATAGTATTATAAGTAAGGATTCATTAAATTTTACCTATGTCAACATAGCTTTCTTGATCCAAACCAATGACCATAATGACCATGATCAATTTATAGGGGATTCCCAAGTGAATATGGTATGTTATATGGACAATAGAATACATTAAAATTTGAGTTTTTTGTACACATTGAAAAGAAAGACCTGTATGATATGGGCAATGATGTCAAATTACTACTTTGTGAAATTAAACTTTATCAACAAAAAAATATTCAACTATTTCCCTTAATAATATTGAAAAAATAAAACAATTGAGAGAGGGTTAAAATGATGAAATCCATGAAATGGATGTTGTTAATAATGCAGAAAATAAAGATAATGACAATTGAATGTATAAATTCATAATGAAACTATATTAAAATTTCTCATTTATAAGTGTTTCATACACATATATATATTGATACATTTTTTCCTTTTTTTGTAGAAAAAATATGCTTATGAATTTTTATACATTGAATATATTATAAACTATTTGAATTTTATTAATGTAGAGAATTTGTTTTTCAAGATCATAGTTTATCAACAGCTCAGAGCACACCACCACTACTTTTACCTTTAGTTGATATGAGTGACTCTTCTATATAAGATACATTTAGTGAGCTAGAAGCTTCCCTAGATGATGTTAGTATCCCGCTATATGATATAACTCTGATGATGTATTTTTAGTCAGCCCTATATATAGAGGATATTGGTGGGTTACCTATTCTCGTATGTATATATAACACCCGGATTTTATATGAATTATTTTTTTCAGTTAATTTAATATTTTCGATATTTTTCATCTTACACAACACTAAATATTGATTATATTATATGAAATCACCAAGTTATTATTTAATTATACATAACACCAAGTAAATCATTCACTACACATAATATTTATATTATATTGAATAAAATGAAACACTATGTTTGGCTTATGTTAGACACAATTTTGAGTTCATTCGATTACTTGCGGGACACACAAGACCTTGTTTTACTAAAATACTATGTACTAGTAATATTATTATTAAAATATTATTATAGATGTAACTTATCCATTGGAATTATAGTTATGAATAATATTAATTAAATTATGAAAATATAGTTTACTCAATTATATAAGAAATTTTTTAGGGACCATTTATCTAGAAATGAAAATATCCATTTGAAAATATAGAAATTATTTTTTGTTGGAAAAAAAATTTATGAAATAAAACCAATTTGAACTTAATAAATTAGTAACAAATTTGATAAATTATTTTAATTCAATATATATTATATTAATTCATCTATTTATCATTTATTATATGTTTTTTTATGTAGAATATATAATAATAAATCCAATTTTATGCATAAAGATATATATTTTTATAAAATATTATTTTAACTCTATTTAATTGAGAGCATATTTAAAATATTACTTTTGAAATTTATTTAAATTTTAGTCAAAAAAATAAACTTCATTTCATAAATAATAATATCAAAATTTTACTTTTGGTGAATGTTTTATATTTTTTTGTGTAGTTTCATTTTTTTGATGAATATGGAAAAACTTTGAATTTTAATTGAAAACTACATTTTGGTCCTAATTTATTTATATTGATAAAATTTATATGAAATTTATTTTAAATTATATTTAGATCATTTAAAAATATATTAATAAAATTTAGGTTAATAGAATCAAATTCACGTTGAAATTGGGCAGAGAAACATTTTAAATATTTTCACATTAAAAATCATGTTATTTCATCCCATATGTGTGATTAATTATAAATTATTTTCTTAAACTTCTGTGTTTAAAATTTAGAAAAATGTATTCCATATTTTTAATTACAATAATTAATAATTTCTAGTAGGTTCAATGTATTTTTTGAACAAAAATATTAGTAAAGTTAATTAAAATTAATTATAATGATTAAGGTAAAAAAAATTTAGTTTTATGTTAAACATTATCTTAATAGAAAAATGACATAGAAACATGTAAAAAATCCACTATATGGAAATATTTTGACCAAATAATTCAATTTAAAAAAAATTTACCACTATTAGAGGCACATTATGAAAGGGATACCTCTCAATAGTTTTTTCCTTTTTATATTTACAAGAATGTCAGTCCTCCTCCACAATCAAATGGTACTCACCTCCGCTCATGTATTTACACACATCAAGACATTTTAATCAGAGAGAACCTACCAAAATAAGATCCCAAATTACCTCCATTAATCAAGGATTACTAAATTTTGGTATAAATCCAACCAATGAATCCCTTTGGTAAAAACCAAAAGTAGTAACCCAAAGAAGAGGTAACATCCTTCAAAAAGAACTTTTTTCATTTTTTTCTCTATACAGTAAATTATTCTTATTATATGATTATATAATAAAATCAGTATCATAAATATTTTGATATTTTTTATGTAATGTTTTATACGTAAACCTACACACACTTCCATCAAATGGGATACACAATCATCATTTGTGTCTACGAGGACTTACCACCTCGCGAACTGATGTCTTTCATTCTTCCATTACCACCTCTCAAAGTTTGGAATAATAAAGTAATTAATCTTTTTATTATATATATGATATTTATGATTTATTTATTCTTATGAAATTATTATATAACACATACCTTCATTATTTCTATTTTTTGGGAACATTATAACATTGTTTGTGGATATGTGGACTACTTCCTCCTCAAAGTGATGTGATTCATTCACATTTTAAATGGAATGTATTAAAGAAAGTTTTAATAATAATATATGATATATATGAAATAATAATTGTACTATAAATATAATAATATATATATATATATATTTAATTTACTATTCAGTCTATTAAAATATTACAAGAAAATGGAAACATATATTTTACATACGTATGACCTACCACCTCTATGAATGATGTATTAAATTTCATATTTCTATATTTTATAAATTATTATAAATAAGTATATACTAAATAAATATTATATTAATATAATTTTTTAAAAACATTAAATTAGTAAACCATTAACTAATTAGTAGGATCAATAAGAACATGTAAAAAATATACAAAACAAAAAATTGCTAAATACCATAAACTTAAATGATACATGAAATTTTTAATAAACCGGTAATATAATGTCATAATACGATAATATGTGGTATGGTATATAATAATAATTTTTTTGGTATATTTATAATAAACTAATATTTATTATACATGATTTTTGAACATGTACTTATAAATTTAAGACTTAAGGTAAGGGTTTTATCATCTTACTTTTATTTTGGTGAGATATATGCTATATTCACCGCTTATTCTTGTTCTGTGATTCAAATATTTACCTATGAAATTTTAAATCATTAATTAAATTTTCTTCATGATATTAAATATTTTAATTGATTTTATTACTTCATTGATTTCAGTATTCTTAAGTAACTCATCATGTAGTAATTGAATTTCAACTCAATTTTTATATCCACAAGATACATTAAATCTTAACTAGTTGAGTATTTTATGTGGTATATATAATTCCATATGAAATGTTATATCATAAATCATATTAATTTCATGATATTTAATGTTTGAACTGATATTATTATTTCACAGGGCTCACGATTTAAAATTTACTCAAGTAGTAAGGGATTTATTTCTCACTTTTTACTTTTTTGAGACACATGATATATTAATGAACTCTATCTTTAATGTTTTGTATATAATTCCAATTAATGTTTTTTATAATTTTTATAATCAAATATAATGGTATTTATATAACCAATTTACTATATAAATTTTAGGGGGTTTATGGTTAAACCATTATGAAGCAGTAAAACAATTTTTGACTCAATATACCATTTTTGAGATGTACATTGTCTTATGAACCTAAATTATTTAAAGTGGTATATATTAAACCCCCTTAAACAGTAATAACATGAAATTTTTCATCATCATGATATTTCAAGTTTCATTTTATGTTATTCATCAATGGGGCTTATGATTCAATATTTTCAAAGTGGTAAGAGTTTATTTTTATAACCTCATCATTTATAAGGATTCTTTTTATGATTATGCTTCCATTGTTGAAATATTATGATAAATCTCTCAATAATACAATAAAATTATCCTCTAATTAGGTTATTCATTATATCACCATGTAATAGTAATTTTTTTTAATATTTGTTCTGAATATAATTATTAAAATGTTTTAAAAAAATTGAATTTGTCTTTCTCTTTGGTCATAAATCTATGTACTTTCAAAAAAATGGTTTCTAAAAATGTTTTAAAAATTTTCATACTATTCTACTATGATAATCAGTATATATTTTACCCATTTTTTAAATTTTAAAATAAATGTTTAGTAAAAAGGAATCTTCATGTGGTTTTCCAATTGAGGATCCTTTTTAAATATCCTATGGAAGAAAAAGAAAATTTTGACATGTACAGACTTATCCACCCTCATGGCCATCATTCATTTGAAGGTTAAATTGAATTTTTTAAAGTTTAATTTTTTTATGTCAAATTTTCATCCAAATATTTTGGAAAGTCGTTTTTTTATTTCAGTTTTCGTAGAAAAGGTGTTTTAATGGAAAATATTTTCAAAATTTCTTTATGTATAAGAAGTGTTTTTTAGTATTTTAAAATATTCATTTATAAGTTTTTAAGGTTTAATTTCAAAGGAAATGATATCAAAGATTTAAAATATTCATTTATATGCTTTCAAAGATATTTTCAAGGAACTTTTTTTTCATGAATTATTTATGTTTTAGAAATTTTTTTAAATGATCATAAAATCATCCATTATATGTTTTCAAAGGTTATTTCATGGAAAATAATACAAATAATTTAAAATATTATTTTATATGTTTTCAATTTATTTTAAAATAAAAATATATTTAAAATATATTTATTTTTTAAGAATAATTTTTCAAAGTTAAAATGATATTTTCTTCATAAAATGTATTCCAAATATATTTCAAAATTATTTTCCTATTTATGATTACATCAGTTGGTTTTAACAATTCTTACTAGGGATATTATCCATGATTATCATTCTTATATTTTTTATTATCATAGTTTATGTTTTTATGGAATCATGTTCATGACTCCCATTTCTCTACCACAAGTTATACCACAATAAAAAACTTATGAATCCCACTTCAATTCATGGGTTATGATTTGATGAAATGATTATAAAACCTATCTCATTTCCACATGTTATGATATGATGACATGTTTATGATACCCATTTCATTTTATGGTTTATGATATGATGATTTTTTATGATATTATGGAACACATATGTATTATTTCATTATGTGATGGGTGGGGCCTATATCTACTTTTAATCCATTGGGTAAAGATTTATATCTCATGAGATAGACAAAGATGGAATGGTGAGTTAACTCTATAAAGAAAAGGTATTTGTTCACCATGATGGTATTGAGAGTGATCCTTGACTACTAATATGGTTTTGGGAGTGAAACCATTCCACTAATATGGTATTAGGAATAAACCTTGATTAAAATGGATATATTTTTTTTATTATTATGTGTCTTACACAATTACATGTCTTATTATATTTATTCTCTTATATTCTTCAAATCTTTATTCCATGAATCATGTGAATTATCTTTGATATGTAGGGTATGATCTTCAAATGTTATTATCAAATTCATAAAGCATTGTGTTCTTGTTATTCTTAGATATCTCATTTATTTACCCTTAATGTGCATTTTAGATCACACATTATTATGTTTCATTTCCCCAAGTTATTAAGAAAGGTTTTCAGTAGGAGTACTAAAGGGTAATATCATTCTGGGAAACATTGAGGATCTTTCAAAAAAAAAAAAATAATATTATGTTTCATTTTTTCAAGGACACTAAATTATTATGGTCCCTAGGCATGTGATTTTGTAATGTTATGAATATTCATAAAAAATGATGCAATGTCTATGTATGTTAATCTATGGTTGTTGTAGATTGTATTAAAGGTTAGGTTTATTAAATATTTGGAAACTAGGGTGAGAAAACATTAGTGTGATATCTAATTATATTTTTAATGATATGTCTAGGGATTTATCTAAGGATAAGTCAAATAATGAGTCAATGGTTAGAAAAATGTCCTAGAATTTTGTTAAAGGATTTGGAAAGTGGTTTTCTGAAAATACATCCCTCTTTAGATACTACAAGTGTGTGTGGACCTAGAATATTTATACATGAGGCTAACAACCCCAGAAACACCATATTGAGCTAAAATCGATCGGGAATTTGAGCATGAAAATGGGCCATGCTGAACACCTCATTTGAAACTCCTAGGGATATGCTTTGAAAATTCATAAACACATAAAGAACCATCATTATGGATTAAAATATAATATGAAAATTAATGACCAAGTATGAACCTACGATGTCATATACAAAATAAGGCATCCTATTTTAGACATCCTATAAGTGATTTTTCATAATTATATTATTTTCCAATATGATAATTTCTACTCACACTATGATTTCTAGTTTTAGTAAATGGTGGGAAATAGAAGTAAATGGGTTAATATTTAATGTAACATACAATTTTCAGATGAGTAGTCGAATGGGATAATGACTAGAATAAAGTATGTTTTGATCATTCTTAATCATGTTTCACGAAACATGATTAACAAAATGTTCCTTAAAAAACTCTCAAACTCACCAAATTAGATAAGGGAAGAGTTCAGTGAGAATGGATACCATAAAAAAGATAATATTCCGTTTTCTACATGTAGGAATGTGAAAAAACTCATCCAAGTGAATGTCTTAGAGGAATGAGAAGTTTTTTGACTATAAAAAATAATGACACAAATCAAGTAACTATAAAAGGGAAAATGAAAATTCTAGTTCACTCTATGAATTTGAATAGTTCCCTCCCTAAGACATATTAAAAAGTTGAATTATTTAAATTTTTAATGAATGGTAATTATGAAAATCAATTTCCTAAGTGGAGAACTCAAGAAGAGTGTCAGCAGGGTGGTATGAGTAATGCTAATATTGTTGCTGATGATGAGACTACAAGTGAAATGTGAAAGGAAATGGGTATTAAGTAATATGATGAGGTATCCTTGTTAATGTATTAAGGATGAAGTGAAATAATTGAAGTGTTTATGTATTTGGATTCATCAATTATGAATTTTAAAATATATAATGATCTTTTAGTTTATATTTTTCACAATTGATTTACAAGAATTTGTGGATAAATTCTGATGAACTAGAGAAGTGATTTAATGGCAATGTGATATTCATGGGAAACAAATGATTATGGGAATGATAACCCTTAATAAGATCTTCATGTCAAGATAATGATGCCTCGATAAAGTAAATTAGATAGAACTGGATACCATTGAAATAAATTATTGATTTTTTGAAAAAGTGGGTTATACTATCATGAATGGAGTTCATGACATTTTTTTATTTAAGTAATATATATAATAAACACTGGAATAAGGAAACATTAAATTTTTCAACAATAATTTCTCATAAGTTAGGTTATTATCATGTTTAAAGAAAATACACGATGAAAATATTTAAAATTTTGGTATGTATCAAATAATAGAAACTTTATGATATATGGCGGATCAATATTAAGCTCATTTTGAGAAATATGGTGGCCTTATTTCTAATATATTGGACTTTCATCTTTTGTAAGGGTTATATGATTAAAATGTAACGAAATAGTTTATGTTAAAATTTAGATGAGGTTTTAGAGATTAAAGTATTAACTCACAATATGAGGATTTATGAAAAATAGATAACGTTTGATAACATTTTTTCTGTGGTGAAGATAGATGGAATGACCTGTTATTCTATTTATGGATCTCATGATTTACTAATGCTTCAAAAATGAAAAAATAACCATTTTTTCTTAGAATAAGAAATGAAGTAGAAATTGATCAAGTAACAAAAATAGTGAGATTGTGTGGAAATAAAGTAACTATATATTCTCATGAAAATTCTTCATATTTAGTATATGGTTCTGGAAATAAACTTTTATCACATTAACACAATTTTTGATGATATTAATGACATTTTTCAAGAATATCTGATTTACAAATTAGTGATCAATAACTTTATACTAACCATGTTCTCTATCATTCTCCATCAGAAATTTATAGTTATATTTCTCTTTCATGTCTATATTTTCACATTCCACATATATTATCCTATTTTTAAATATAGTTCTGGGTTACTTTGGGTAATCGTCATGTTTTCAAATTTTCATTTTTAAAAGAAGTATTTGTATTAATTTTCACTATGTGGGTTTATGTGAAATGAAATTTAATGTATTAAACATTTGATGCCCCATAAAAATTTGGATGGTGAAATTAATTTTAAATTGGGTAAAATGATTCAACCATTATTTTTATGATTTATTTTTTCAAATTAATTTAATCTTTTAGATATTTTTCATTTCACACAACACTAAATATATCTAGTATTATATTAATGAATTTTTTTTTGTTTTTTATAGAACACCATGTTAATATTCTGATAAATGAAATAACTATATTACAATGAAATACACACAACAATATTTCTGGCTTGTGTTACACATAATTCTGAGTTCCTTTGACAACTTGCGTGACATAGAAAGCCTAGTTTTACCAAACTACAAAGTACGACAAATATTAATTTTAAAATATTAGTATAGTTTTCACTTAGCCGTTGGAATTAAGGTTATGAAAAACATTAATAAAAATATGAAAATATGGTTTAAATGTGTATATAAGAATAATTATTTTGCAACCAATTAACTATAAATGAAAATAAAACCCTTTTAAAAATAGAAGGAATCTTTTGCTGGAAGACTATATTTATATAATGAAACACTTTTTACCTCAATAAATAATTTAAAACACTTTTGATAAATAATTTTAATGAAATAAAAATTATATTCAGATAAATATTTTATGTTCATATTTTATTTTTTATAGATAATATATAAGAACAAATCCAATAGTATGGATGAACACAGATATATTTTTGTAAAAAGTAATTTCACCGACTTTTAAAGGCACACCAATATTAAATGTAATTTTTTAAAATTTTATTAAATTAATCTAAAAAATTAGATTCACTTTTGAAATTAGTATATCAAAATTTTCTTTGTGTGAATTTTTTATGTTTTTCTGTGAAGTATCATTTTTTTGATGAATAATGAAAAAGAAATAATTTTAATTGAAAAATGTATTTTCATCAAATTTAATTATATAGAGAAATTATAAATTAAATTAGTTTTAAATTATATTTAGGCCAATTATACATATATTAATAAAATTTAGGTCATTATATTCAATTTAAAATTTCAATTGGAAATAAAATTATTTCAAACTTTTGAGGATGTTCACTTTTTAAACATATTATTTGGTCTCATATGAGGGATTAATTTTAAATTAATTTCAGTTAATTATGCATTTATAATTTTTGAAAAAGCGATTTAAAATTTTCAATGAGAATAATTTATAATTTCTAGAAATTTTAACTTCAATTTCGCCAAAATTATTAGTGAAGGTAATTAAAATTAATTACTGCAATTAAGGTTTAAAAAAGTTTACATAGTGGATAAACTTTTACATATGTGTAAAATAACCTATAAATGTGTCAAAAATTCCATTTATGGAAATATTTAGACCATATCACACATTTTATATAAAATGGACCATTATTGGAGTTGTATTATGTAATTTAGACTTCTCAATGGTTATTTCCATTTTATATTTATACGAATACCACTCCCCTTTTACTATAAAAGGGCGCTCATCCTCTCACTTATTAATATCAATAAATCCATTTATCTCAACCAAAAACTACATAAATAACATAAAAAATTCCCTAAATTCAGACGAGAGGCCTAAATTTTGGAAAAAATCCAACAAAGGAAGCCCTTTTTTGCAAACCAAAAGAAGTTACCCAAAGAAGTGGTAACATCTTTTAACAAGAACATTTGTTTTATTTATTTATATATAGACTAAATAATTCTTATTATGTTATTATATAATATATTTAGTGTTATAAATATAGGGAGATGTTGTTATGTTATGGTTTAGACCTACACCCACACACACATCCATCAAATGGGATACATAATCACGGTTCATGTGTACGGGGGAATACCACCTCATGAATTGATGTCATTTGGTATTCCATTACCACCTATAAAGGATTGGGATGATGATATAATCAATGTTTTTATATGATATATATGATATTTATATTTAAATTATGCTTTTGGAATTATTATATAACACATAACATTATGATTTTCAATTTTTGGGAATACGATAACTTCATTTGTGGACTTGTGGACTACGACCTCCTCAAATCAATGTAATTCATTCCAAATTTAAATGGAATATATTAAAGAAGGGTTTAATAAATATATGTGATATATATGACATACAAATTATAATATATATACTCTATATATATTTATATATATCAATTACTTTTCCTTAATTTGAAAATATTTCAATAAAATGGAAACACTATTTAGACGGATGTACGACCTAACGTCTCACTGAACAATGTATTTAATTTAATATTATAATCATTTATAGATTATTATAATCACTTATATACTAAATATAGATTATATTTATATCAAATTTTATATTTTATAAATAATTAAATCATTATCTAAGTAAGAGGATCAAGAATAACAGGTCAAAACATATACAAAAAACAATTCGGTTATTACCCAAAACATAACTTCAACATGAAATTGTTAATAAATAGGTAACATAAATTCATAATAAAATAATATTATATATTATATATATAATTTTTTTCATATTTATAATAAATATATATTTACTATACACGGGGATTGAATATGTATGATTAATGTCCTGACATAAGGTAAATGTTTTCATATCACACTTTAATTTTCTATGAGATATAATCTATATTCACCACTTATTAATCATCATCATATTTACTTATTTATCGAGAAGAGGGGGAGAACAAGGTAAAGAGTACAACCAAATAGGGATAAAGGGGTGAATGAAATTTAATCTAAGGGAATCCCCTCTCACGATAATGACCCCTTAGGGTTTAAGCTGGGTTAGATTTTATAAACAAGACGTACCAAGGCCTTGGGCCGTAATTGATGACATATGATCTGCCACATTATTCCCATTCACACCATGTATACTTCTCTTAGGTATTTGAGAGAATACTCCTTCTTTTTCTGATAGAGTATGAGATAGACCAAGGGGTAGGGAAAGGGCCTTGCTGCAAGTTGAGGTGAATAAGGGAGTCTGTTCTTGCTTCGGTGATTATAAGGCCCCTTGCTGGCAGAGGGAAAGTCCTGAAAGGAGGGAAAGGGCTTCCACCTATGTGGAGGTACCCTTTCATAGGAAAACCAAGAAGGAGAAAACAAAATATCGCCTAGAATCACAGACCAACCCTCCTCTCTTCATGACCCCCTCAGAACAGGAGCCATCCATGTTGATCTTTAAACCATTGGAAGTGTGATGCCACTGGACCCAATTACCACTAGGGACAATAGTTGAGAGACCGTAGACAAGATGTTGTAGAAATTAGAGTGAGGGAGCTTCATTCCACCCCTTAATATATCTGATCATGTTGACAATAAGGCTTAGGATGTGGGTAATGATGCTCTACCCTGAGGGGAGGATCCCTTTATACTGCACTTTGTTCTCTGCTTCCCAAATACACCATGAACCTGCATACAAATTGATATCCTTGGCTGTATATCCCACACCATTATCAGATAAACCCTGAAACGAGTAGGTGAAGAAAGGCACATCATTTGGATTGTGATTGTACACAGAATTAAACACACTAAAGGTATGATAGACCTCTAGAGCCCAAACCCCCTCATAGAAAAGGTTGTCCATACATTCCTCTTTATGATCTTTGATGCACGAGCAGTGGGAAGCAGTCAGGATACCACATTTTTTGAAATTGCAGTCTATGGAAAGGTTTCTATTCCTAATCCACAACATTTTTCACAACTTATTCTTATTCTTAAGTATATATAGTTCTCTATGACATTATATAACATAAATTTAATTTATTTCTTGAAGTTAAAAGTTTCAATTGATTTTATTCTTTCACAGATATCATGATTCAAATGTTTCTCACGTAGTAAGGAAATTTCATCTCACATTTTATATATTTGAGATACATGACATATTCATAACTTTAATTTTATTATGTGGTGTATATACTAACCAATGAAATTTTATGTCATGAATTGTATTTATTTAATGATAATAAAATTTTCAATTGATGTTTTATTTCATGGAGCTCATGATTCATAATTTACTCAGGTAGCATGGGATTTATATCTCACTTTTTTATTTTTTGAGACACGTGTTATATTCACCACCTCCATCATCTATGTGGTGTAAATAATTCCCATGAATGTATTTTATGATGTTTCAAATTAAATTTAATGATATTGACATAACCATTTTAGGATCTCTCTTTATTGGGGTTTATAGTCAAAATGATAGCCAAGGCGTAAATGGATTTTTGTCTCAATATTCTTTATTTGAGACATACGTTGTGTTATGAACCTATATTATTTAAATAGGATTATATAAATCTCCCATAACTAGTAATATCATTAATGTTTCCATCCTCATGATATTTAAATTTTCATTTTATTTTTTTTCTCCATGGGGAATGTGGTTCAATGTTACCAATTTGGTAAGGGTTTATTGCTACAATCTCATCATTTATCAACATTTTTTATGATTATGATTCCCTTAATTAAATATTATGATACATATATCAAGACTACTCCTGAATTTTATTTTCCTATATTTATTAATTATATCTTCAATTAATGGTTCCACTATTCAATATTTGGAACTTAAAATAAATAAGAAATTATTTTTAAGAAGATTTGACTTTATCTCTCTCTTTAGTCAGGAATATATATAGTTTCAAAATCAAGATTTCAAAAAATTACTTCAAAAAAAGTCTACTATTATCCCATAATCATTAAGAAAAATTACCCATGTTTTACATTTTTAATGAAATGGTTCTTAAAATGGATTTTTTGTGTCATATTTTGATTAAAGATCTTTTCTAAACATTTTATGGTGAAAAATAAATGTTCAGCATGTTCAGATTTATCTACCATCATGAACATAATTTATTTTAATATTCATTTACAAGTATGAAAGATTAAATTTTTTAAGAAAATTTTTTATCTACTATTATCAAAATTAGTTATTTTTATATGATTCTCAAATAAAAAAGTTTTAAAAAATAAATTATGTTCATGTTTTGTTTTAAATGAATTTCAAAGATTCCTTAGTTTTTTTAAAAATGGTATTTTCAATGAAATGAATTTAAATTATTTCAAAGCTTCTTTTATATTTTTTCAAAACCATTTTAAAATTAAAATGTTTAAAAAAATGATATATGTTCTGGAATTTTTTTAAATGATTTGAAAATATTTTATTATATGTTTTCAATATCTATTTTCAATGAAAATGATTTCAATGATTTGAAATATTCAATTATAAGTTTTCAAAGTTATTTTTAGATAAATTTATTTTCCAATTTTTATTATTTTTTAAAATAATAAAGGATATTTTCCATAAGAAATGTTTTTAAAATATCATTAAAAATTATTTTTTATCTAAGATGACATCCATTGATGATTCTTATTCCTTATTTAAGATATTATCCATGAATATCATTCAAATTATTTCTCAAAATGTTGTATATTATGATGGATTGTTGTTTATGAAACCAATTTATCTTCCACAGGTTATACCATCATAAAATTCTTATGAAACCTACTTCTTTTCAGGGGTTATGATCGGTGAAATGATTATGAGAACTATATCTTTTCCAAATGTTATGATATGATTATATGTTTGTGATATCCATTTTATTTGTTGGGTTCTAATATGATGACTATTTATGATCCTATAGAACATGTATCTATGATTTAATTATGTGATGGGTGAGACCTATATCTCCCTTTGATGTATTGGGCAAAGAATTATCTCTCATGATATTCACATGGATGGAACGAAGAGTGAACTATATTCAGTAAATGACTTTGTCTACTAAGATGGTCTTGTGAGTGAAAAATGATGTAATGGCTCAGAACTCCCTAGTTATTTAATTGGTCAATATCTAGTGTTTGAGGTGTTCTAGGAGGCAACAATTTCTCATTTCAAGAGTTTTTCCAAAATTCAATTTTTTCCATCGGTAGCTCAGAGTCAGTGGCTCAGCGTTAATGGCTCAACACTTATAGGTTGAGAATTAGTAGGTCGGGTGTCGGTAGGCTGGGCGTCGGTAGGTCAGGCATTGGTAGGTTGGGCATTGGAAGGTCGTGTGTCGGTAGGTTGGGTAAGTTATGCTTCAGTTGGTCAGGCATCGGTGACTCACGTCGGTGAGTCAGGTGTCGGTGGGTCGCATCAGTGAATCACTGTCGGTGGGTCATGTTGGTGACTCACTATTGGTGAGTTTCTTTTAGTGACTCACGTTGATGACTCACCCATCAATGAGTCATTTCGATCCTTTTTCCAGTCTTTCAAATTTCCCCCCTCTTACTTTTTATTTGAAGAAAATCGAGTTTAAAACCATGTTTGAGTGTTTCGAAAAGTGTTTCAAACGATCTTAATTATATTCTTTAATATCATAACACTCCTATAACTTTGAAATAGTAAAACCACATTATCATAATCATGATCCAATATTAATGGGCGTTGAAAACGTTTCCCTTAACTTGATATAGGATATGAATCTTCTAAGTCGTGATCTTCTCTTCCCCGTGTGTTTCCATTTTTTTTCTCTTGGTGCTCCTAGAGCCTTTCTTCACTGTAGAGTCATGCGTTGTGTTGTGGACTTTAGATTTGGTCTCCCTTAGAGACTTTTTCTACGTGACCCCTTATTTTTGGTGCAATGTAATGTTACTGATCATCTATTTTTTGATGTAGGAATTCCTTCATATCTATTTTAATTTCTTATCACGTACGTTGGGTAAACTCATGTCTCTTTGAGAATATTGTAGAATTAAAATATTAATTAAGGGTGTTATAAAGATGAACAGACCTATTATTATAACCGTTTTGGATCCCTTAGTAATAAATGAGGGGGGTATAATATAATGATAATGATTATGTTTTTTTATTTCTGATCATTGATACATGCTGTGAATCGTCTTGTTCGTATGCCATATGAAAATCATGCATGTTGGTGGTCTTTGTTTGCACACCTAACTCCTAAAACATTTTGTTACCCTTGTTTTTAATGGATGAAAATATGTAAATATAGTTAATCAAGTATACTTGACTAACTGAATTTCTTCCAAAGGATTAAACATTTGTTGTGATCACCCATGGATTAAGAATATGGAATTAAAGAACAATACTGGTCAAATTTGAAGACACTCGGTATGATAGGTGTGGATGTGTGTGGTGTACAATTATGTTCATCTATGGTAATGGTTACAATGGGTTTCTTGTATGCGTAGTTGTAGGAGGTGTCATGGAATCTCAGGTTGGAGAGTTTGATTGATTGTGGAATGGGTTGCTTTTGTGCACTAGGGCTATTGAGGATGATTTGGGAGGGATAATTTTGAAGAAAGATGGTGTTAATTTGCTTCTGTGTTTCACCAAATGTTTTTAGAGACAATTGTGAAGTGTGTGTGGGTTATGATTTTACTTTTGGTGTTCTGTGTTTCATGGTTTCCCAGGTAGGATTGGAATCAATAATTTTTTCTTGATTAAATATAGAATAATAATTGGTTAAATGAATTGGATGGGGTTATGAATTAATTCTATGGTTAGATGTGTGGTTATGAATTAAATGTGGAAGCGAGGGTAGATTTATGTGGGATGATGGTTTTTTTTGAAAATCCATAGTTTGGGATGAGTGTTGGTACATATATATACATGTAGCTCCATATGATTTCTATACACACCCCACCCATGTTGATCACTATTTACTGAAAAAACACATTATTATGGGAGAGGGTGTATTTTCCTAACATCCTAATGAGATGATGGATAGATGGATATTGTCACTTTTCTTCTCCCTCTTTTTGGTATTGGTATCCCAAGAATCTTTGGGCAGGTCATGGTACGGTTTTGATGCCCAGGTGCCTGCAGGAGAGGTGTGTTGTCCTAGGTGTCTTTAGGATAAGGTATATAGTGCTTTCCCAAGTGTCTTCTATATGTGGTTGTGGTTGTGGTCTAGGTGTGTGTGAGTGGGATGTGGTTTGTGGCCCAGGTGTGTTCAGTAAGGTTTTGGCAGTGAGACTTGTGGAAGAGTATGGTAGCTTTAAGACATTCACTATTAGGGATGAGTAGTTAACCAGTGGGAAGTCTGGTAACCCTATCATTTATGTTCTTACTAATTTAATTTTTATGACTTTTATTATTTTATGAGAGTTTCTTGGTGAGGTTGAGGTGGATAATACACATTGTTAAGTGTAGTTGAGTTTCTGTTATTTTTCTCACATGGGAATTAGTATTCTTCTCCCACTTGTAAATGTGTGAATTCTGCTTTTCCTACTAAGTATACTTGTATTCTCACCATACGAATATAAAAATATTTTCAGGTTTCCAGGTAGATTAGGAAGACCATACTGGACCATACTAGCTTAGGCATTATAATAGTTGTTTTTGTGATACTTATCTTTGTTCTTTTGGTATTTATATTGGATTTTTTTATTATATTTCTATCATTTTTACTATAAAAATACATTTTGGATGTATTTTGTATTCTTTTTTATATATTTATTTGAATTTTTTTGAGGTTGATACATATTATCTCCCAATCATGGTTACAAAAAATGGTAATTCCTTTTATTTTGTGATATTTTTACACCCTTGGTGTTGTTCGGTACCCTAGGGCCTAGTGGAGGCAGGACTCAGGGGTCATTATCACTTTTTCATCTTGAATATGGAAGGTTGCGACACTTTTACATCTATTCTCGCATCTTGACAAAGGAGGGTCATGACAGGATGGTATTAGAGGTTAATGGTTTTGAAATATGATGGTTTTTGGAGTTAGTAACAATGATTATTGCATGGGATGGTAGGAAAATAGTGTTTGGAGAACATGGTGCATGACATAGAATAGGGAATACCAGTTAGGGCCCCATATTTTAGGACCCTCATGATTTGATGCAAGTAATCTGAGTCTACAAAAGGACCAATTGCAGCTACAATATTTGTAGGGTTGAGACCCTAAGAATGGTTCATGCATCATGATGACTTGTGGTCTTTTTTTAGTTGGGATTTTGGGATAAATAAAATTATAAAAAGTTAAAATGATCCTTAAATAAAACTCTATAATACTAGATCTTAGAAGTTCCTTATTTACATTTTAGATATGGAACCCATTCATCATCCATGAGTGGATTAGTCAGTAGGGGCTCTGAAGTCCAATATGGATGACCGACAGAGGTTTGACCTAGTGGGGGAGGATGATTAGGGGCAAAAAACACTTCTTGATTTCCATAAGTATACTCTTGGATAATACAAAGGTGGAATTTTAGATACAGAGATAGAGAGTTGTCTTGAGGAGTTAGTGATCACTTTTAGATTGATCTGAGCTCCGACAGAGTACTGGGTTCCTCTGATAGTGATCCAGATGTTGGGTGTTACATGTCAGTGGTGGATGTTGTTCCTAGGGGAGAGAAGGTTGGCTGATGTTATGTGGTTCAATTTCAAGAGGGAGTTCTAGGAAAAATTCCGATCTCCGACCATGACGGTTGAGAAGAGTCATGATTTACTCTCCCTCTAGCTAGGGGTTATGTCAGTATGAGAGTTAGGGATCCAGTTCAAAGATCTCCTTCCCTTTTCTCTAGATCTCTTTCGGGATGAGGATTCTCAGGTGAGACGTTTAGAGTAGGCACTCCATTCTTCCCTCTAGTATGTGGTTTATCCCTTAACCTTGTCAACATTCCTAGAGGTATATAAAAAGGAGGAAGTGGTTGAGAGGATGAACTCGTGAATAAGTATATTTAGGGAGAGGACCCAACAAGGTTTTATGAAGGGGAAGGCTTCCAGTAGCAGGTATCAGGTGTCAGGGCCTTCAAGGATTCAGCTATAAGGGATTTGACCTTATCATCTTTAGTTTTTACCTTCTCGTCCTCTTTATTTTCCCATATGTTTGGGAATGAGGTGATTCACTTATATAGGCCACATGAACCTTAAGAGTTAGTACCTAGTTTGAGCTTAGTATGGTGGAGGTTGGAAGGATCAAAAACCAACTCAGCAACAATTTTTGGCAAGGCCATTTCAAAATTAGGGACAAAAGGATCTCACTCCACCGAGAGGAGATGGAGTAGGAGTAGGCTGACATTAGTGTTCTCCTTAGGGACCTCGACCCGAATGTGGTTGAAGAGGTATTTGATAGTAGAGGGGAAGAGGAGATGGTTGTGGATAGTTTCATCCTACATAAGAAGTAGTTCCTGTGGGGCTAGAGAAAATTAGAGGTATGATTAGTGTGTTCAGTACTCTTGCTTATGATTTTTTAATTCGAGATCATCAGACTCCTTCACTTCTCCCGCTCTAGACCATTATCTGGGAGTAGATATTGAGAGACTTTCCCTGAAACCGGTGTTGATTATGCTAGTTAGAGGCCAGACCAACATGTTTAATGTTTGAAGGGGATGTAGATTGATTTTGGGGCTGCATCAGTCTGGTGGGGATCTCTTCTTGATATAGATGCAACCAAACAATGTCATCCTTAAAATCAACTGATTTTTTTTCTTTTCATGGTTTAGTCAATGAATCTAGAGATGAGCCATGTTTTCAGATGTGGATGACAACATAGGGCTTTAGTTGGAGAATGTAGTTATCTAATGGGTAGTCCATATATGGAGCCCCTCCTTTACTTATTAGATGAGTTCTCAGTGGAATTATTGGATGATAAGATGGTGAGGATTCCCAGAGTTTTTGGGGGAGTTCTTGAATTTTATTCCCAATAAGTTTGTGACTGTACCCCAATAAAGTGATGTTGAGTTGATGATAGACTTACAACCCAGTGATTCTTCGATTTCAATGAATTCTTTTCATATGACACTTTCTGATCGGTGGGAGCTAAGGATTCAGATTGATGATAAGATGAAATGGGATTTATCTAGACTAATGTGTTGCTATGGGGTTATCCCATGTTGTTTGCCAAAAAAATGGTTGTCTAAGGCTATGTACAGACTAGTGGAGGCTGAATTAGGTAACAATCAACAATTATTACCCTGTGTTGAGGATATATGATCTTTTTGACTAGCGTAGGGGAGTAAATCAGTTCTCTATGATCAATTTGTCTGGATATCACCAATTGAGGGTGAAGATGGATGATATCTTGAAGACATCTTTCAGGGGAATGTATGGGAACTTTTATTTTGTGGTTATGCTGTTCACTATAAAAAATGAACCAGCCATGTTCATGGGGCTTATGAACTCTATATTCCATGAGATCCTAGGTTGGTTTATCGTTACATGTCTTAGAGGTTCTTTGATGCCACTATCTCTTTGGGAAGCAGTCTAAGTGTATGTTTTGGACACGAGAGGTGAACTTCCTTGGGCATTTGGTATATCAGTATGGGATAGAAGTGGACCCATCAAAGGCTAATGTAGTTGTTTCTTGGGTATCACCCAAGAATGTGGTATAAGTTCATAGGTTTCCTAACATGTAAGGATATTTCTAGAGATTTGTACCTGATTTAACTTGAGTTACAGATCTGTTGATAGCTCTGACCAGAAAAAGGGAATGATTTTTTATGGAGAGAGGAATTCTAGGTAGCGTTCGACTATCTGAAGGGGAAGTTGGATAGTTATCTAGAGCCTCAGTTTCACGAGGAAGTGGTGATGTTGGAGGTCTTTTTTGATGATTCCTATCTAGGCATGGGGAATGTTCTGATACAACAATGGGGAGTGATATCTTATGGGTCTAGTTAGTTACATCCCCAAAAATTTAACTATTCCACCCATGATCTGCAGCTAGCAGCAATTGTGTTTTCACTAAAGTTTTGGTGAGAGTACCTCATTGGGGGACAATTTGTGGTCATCATTGATCACAAGATATTGAGGTATATTATTACTAGTGATATCTGAACATTCGGTAGTGGAGGTGGATGATGTTTTTTAAGACTATGATTTTGAGATATCCTACACCTCATGAAAGGGGATTGTTGTGGCCGATGCATTGGGTAAGAAGTCATATAATAAGGTAGTTTGAGAATCTACGGATGCTTGGAGGGTGATGGATGAGTTGGATTCCTTGCACTTACATGAAAGAATAGATGGAGGTAGAGGATATTTGTTTCATATGATGGTGTAGTTATCTTCAAGGGATCTGGTTGAGGAGTCTTAGTGGGGAGATTCAGAGGTAGTGGTGATGTGTGATCACTTTTAGTAGGGTGATTCTATAGAGGGAAGGTCAGAGGATGGTCAGAATTAGACCATATTCCATGAGAATCTATTTTTTCTAATGGAGATGTGTGAGTGATTTATTTTTGAGTTTCATAAATGAACCCTAGTAGTACTCCTGGGGGTTTCTAAGATGTACTCTAGCCTGAGGGAATTGTTTGTGTGGCCTGGGATGAAGTGGAAAATGTAGGATTTTATGACAAGATAATTAGTATTCCAATAGGTGAAGGATACGAATCATATTACCAGTGTCTTATTATAGCAAATTGATGTCCTGGAGAGGAAGTGGTATGACATGTTGATGGATCTCTTAACCAGAATACATATGGCTCAGAGAAGCTATGATGCTATCTGTGTAGTAGTGGAGTGGCTGATGAAATCAGCACAGTTTTTTTCAATCAAGGAATCAACAACATTAGATTACTTAGCACGGAGGTATGTGAATGAGGTGGTGTGGTTTCATGATGTTTTGAGATAAAATCTTTTAGATCGGTATATACACTTTACCTCAATAGTTTCGAGTGGATTTCAACATGATTTTGGCACTCAGTTATTCATTAACACCATGTTACACCCTCAGATAGACGGGAAAACAGAGCAGACCATCCATACATTGAAGGGCATGTTGCGAGAATGCATCACAGACTTTGGTGGGTATTTGTTGCAACAATTTCCCTTGGTATAATTTTATTAAAATAATAAATACCACTATTCAATTGGTATGTCTCTATTTGAAGCCATGTACGTGAGATCGTGTCATTGACCTTTGTGAAGGATATAAGTTAGGGAGATAACAATTATTAGAATAGACGTAGTGCAGAGTATGACTGAGAAGGTAAAGCTAGTCTATGAGAGGATGAAGGAATCAAAGGGCCAAATGAATTCATATGTTGATCACAGGAGGGGGGCCTTGGAGTTCTAGTTTATAAACCATGTGTTCTTGAAGGTTTCCCCTCACTGTGGGTAGTGGAGGTTTCTCCAATGGAGAAATATTTCTCCCAGGTTCATCGAACCCTTTGAGGTGTTGGGTCGGGTCGGGAAGGTGGCATACTAGTTAATATTTCCACCATAGTTGGAGAGGAACTACACCATCTTTCATGTCTCCCATCTCCTTCTATATCTACATGATGACTCCCACATCATTGAAAGGATAGGGTTGGATATGAAGGATGAGAAAAACATTCGTGAAGCTGGAAGTGGAGATCCAGGATCATCGGGAGAATGTTCTACATGGATGGACCATTCTTATGGTTCATGTGTTGTGGAGGCATGGTGTCCTGTAGGAGTGTACTTGGGAGTGAGACCCATAGATGCGTGCCCAATACTAGGAGTTGTTTTGATTTTTTTCTTATGTTCTTTACATATGATGTAATTCTCTGACCATGTTTATGAGATGAATTACTTACACATTTCCTAATTATTGATGAATTTATAACATGTACAAATTTGAGGACCTGATTCCTAATTGAGATGCATTAATTGAGATGTGATTAAACCTGTGTAGATGAGTTAGTCCCACCCAGAGTGGATGTTATTTTTTCATGGAGGAAGTAATTCCCTAATTAATGACTCCAGATAGTTGGCGGTAATGTGGGGTATCTTGTGGTATTTTGGGTTTATAGATGTGGGAGGATGTGTTCTTGGAAATTGCAGTTTCAGTCCAACTTTTGAACAATGCCTGGCGGTTTATCGTTGATATGTATCTTACCAGGTAGTTTTTTGGACACCTCTTTCTCATGGGCTTGGTTTTGATTTATTAGCGGTGAGAATAGTTTGACTGGTATCTAATTTAATGGCCCAAACCTCCACAGTCCCTAACTTTATCAAACTCTAGGGTTTGGGGTGTTCTGGAAGGCAATGGTTGCCCATTTAAAGATTTTAATAAAACTCTAGTTTTTCTATCAGTAGCTCAGCGACGGTGGCTTGGTGTTGGTAGGTTGACGGTCGATTGGTCGGGCATCGGTAGGTTAGGCATCGATAGGTCGAGCATCGGTAGGTTGGGTGTTGGTGTCTCACATTGGTTGGTCAAACTAGTAGAAAAAGTATTTACCACATTAGAATTTTTTATTTCAGTTATAAATAACCAATGTGAAAAGCTGAAAAAATTTATTTATCACATCATTTGTACTATAACCGATGTAAAAAATGAATTAGCTGGACTTATAATGTCGTTTATTTTATATCTAGTGTTATAAATTTAGTATCTGGATTCATCACATTGGTTATTATATAACCAACGTGATAATAAAAATATAAATGCCTTATCACAACAGTTATATAATAAATGACAGTATAAATCATTTTATAACTTTAGTTATAAAATAATCAGTGTGATAAAAGATAGAAAAACTATTTATCACATCATTTATAAAATAATCGATGTGATAAATATTTTAAATTTTTTTTAAAGTTCTATTTTGTGTTATTCCAATATTTTTCTCTCCAGAGATAGTTACTCAGTCTCTCTCTCGTGGAATCCCTACATTCGAATATTCAACCCCACGGACTCCAAACTCATTTTGAAAGGTTCAATCACTGTTTTTTTATTGGTGTATATATCTGCTCGACTTGCAACTCTAAAGTGGATTATCAAGGTCAATCTCTCTTTTCATCTTTTTCATCATATATAATCTTCCATAAACCCATTCAATCTTTGTATGTCTATCCCACTAAACCATGATGGCTATGTGGATGAGAATAGGGTTTAGGTATTGTTTTAATTTGGGTTTTTTATTTTTGATTTTTATTGGGATCTTTTTTTATTTATCAAGATTCATTATTATATGATACTTTTTATAACTTTATTTATACTTGATATATGTAGGGTTTTGATATAATTAATTTAATTAACATGACATTTAATTATATATGTTTTATAATTACATGTTTATAAAATTAAATCTATATATGATAGTCCAAATGCATTTCATCATATTTGTACTATTTTTATCACTCTATATAATCAAATTTTAATAATATTCTAGTTTCTACAAAGTTCTTTCAATTTTCATTTGTTTTTTAAAATGATATTTTTTTTTTCTAAATGATATTTATGATTTGAATATTTTAAAATCATTTTGGTCATTTGATTAGAAAATGTGTAGTTTTCATGGATTTTTTTGAAACGAACGAAAATGGATGGATTTTAAAAGTGATTTAAAATTAATATGGTTTACACTTTAAATGGTTTCATATGTGGTTTTCCATGGCTTATGTTTAGAGGAAAATTTAATATTGGGATATTAAATTGTGGGAACAAATTTAAATTCTGAGTTCATTTTGGTAAATGCTCTGTTTGAATAATATAAGAGAGTTTTCATATTGAAGTTGAGACCCTTTACTGGCCCTCTTAATTTTGTAATACTTGATATGGATTGTGGTATCTAATGGGGATGTAGTTTATTAGGAATTTTGATGTGGTTTATTTTAAAAGAGACCAACATGGGCATTAGTGATGATATGATAATAATGTATATGAAATTATTTTTATTTGATATGCTAATCTTATGGTTCATTATTTGCACATATTTTTTTTTATATTCATGGGAACCCTAGGAACTGAGATAGAGGTCCATATGTATTCTATAGTTGTTAATAGTAGACAAGTTCTAGTGCCCCTAGTTATGTGATGCGAGGTATGGAGGCCCAATTATGTCAGTGTGGACTAGATGTATAGTTTGTGTTTTTGTTCGGACAAAAAACTTGCCACTAAATTGTCTAGTGTATTTTTACATTATAGGAAACGATAAAATTAAGTAATATTTAGTTTCCCCTAATACATAGTGATGGTTTATGAAATTATAGGGGATTACCGCCATTAAATTTATGAAATTCCGTTTTTTGATTGGATTGTGTGGAACCATGGTTTGTGGTTTCTTATCTTTATTGCATTGATTCTATAAGGACCCTCCCTTAAAACATTACTTAATCTTGAATTAAATTGAATAATTCACATTGAGAATCTTCTCAGGTTTATAGTTATAGATAATTAGATCATAAATCATGCATTACATTCCACGTTTAAACAATGTGGTTACATAAAAGATAGTATTCATTTTTTTCCATCAACGAAAACATATTTAAAATAAAACATGGATTTTTTCTTGACACTTCCTTGACACTATCATCATATCATGTAGATTTACCTTGACCTGTGAAAAACTTTTCAAAAACTTGGGATGAGCATAAAAATCTCAGTAAGGGATATAAAAATTTGGAAAGGAAACATTATTAAATGTATACATAAGAATCAATGAAATCATACTGTACTCATAAAACATAAGGACATTATCATACCTCATGAAATCATAAGATTTATGAATAACTCATAGAAAGAAAAAGACATAAAGGTAACTTGAGTCATTCATAACATTCTTATGTATGGAGTAACCCTCATGGTTACGTATGGAATACCCATCACAGTATATTCCTTAAATCTCTTCGGAGAAACCATAACGTTTAACCCCTTCGCATTACCCAATGCATTGGAGAGCTATATCGGGCTCACCTGACCTTAGTTTATCACAGAACCACCTGTATTCATAAACAATGCCCATGAACCATAGCATAATCATAGAACATAACTTAAGCATAAAGGAAAGATAAAATTTACACATTGTAATAACAATATAACATTTTAAGATATTGAAATAATGAATCCATTCTAAAAACCATTTTCAAAACCATTTAAAACATTTAATAAACAGATTTTTGAATCAAAGTGTCCCATACCACTTTGAAGCTTTTCACATTTTAAACCATTAATTTTATATAAATAAATCCTTAAAACCATTTTGAAAACATGGATTTTAATGAGAAATATTTATAATAATAAATCATTAAAACATTTAAAATGATATTTTAGTTAAAGTGTTTTTAACAAAATGAGAGAAACTTGAATACAATAATTGAGGAATAAAATTTAATCAGAACTTTAAAATATCTTGAGAATAAATGGATTCATGATATATTGTTCCAAAGGACAGTATATACACCATATAATAGTGAATTGGTTCATAACAACAATGAAGTCTCAAAAGAAATGTAAAATGAGATGAAATCCCTTATAAAGAAGGTATCCTTAAATTAAGGATAAATCAATCTCATAATTATGTGTGACAAATATAAATACACCCAATATAAGTGGATATTAAGTGAAAAAAAATCAGTGGTCATTCAAACATATTCAAAGGATGACATATTCAATAACTACAAGTTGAACCCAAAGAAATCAAAATTGGGTTAAAAAGTTCCCTTGGTAAAATTTGACAGCCTAATGGCATCACATTAAAATTCATAAAATTAGTTGATGAGAGATAAAATGGTATCTCATAACTTGGAAATAAAATTTAAATCAATAGTGATATATAATAACATATCCCAACATAAAAAGATGTAAATTAAAAGTCATAACAAAATAAGTCTTTTAAAAAGAGGAGGGTGTGAAGTTCACTTACTGATTTGGGTAACATTCGAAACGTACACCCCATGAAAGAAGGGTCATAAAATGAAGATGTAAATACAAATCTATGAGAGTTTATTATACAAATAGTAAAATTATGGTCAGTACATACACCACACAAAAGTAAATAGTGGTAAATGTAGCATGAATCTTAAGGGAATAAAAATTGAGAAGAAAATCCCCCTATGAAAATTCGGCAGCCTAATGACGCCACATAAAACTTCCAAAAATGGATTTTTAAGATCAAATAAGGTCTCTCATCATATTAACATAAAATTTAAAGCAAGAGGAATATAAAATAACATCCCCCAACATAATAAAGAGGAGGTTAAATTAAGTTACATAAAAAGAGTACTTTAAAAGAAAGAGAGAGGTAGGATCCCTTACCTCAAGTCCGACTTGCCTTGTTCATTTCTTTATATTCCTGAATAATAAACTTTGGTCAATTTATAATTTCTTAAGGTCCTCCTTAAAATATTATTATTCAGTTCATTTCACATATTACAATGTTATAATAATTGGTTACTAATGTGAGTTCATATCAAACGTTTTTGTCGATGTTTGGTACATGAGTCAAAAATGAACTTGTTTGAAAATGACTGTCCTTGTAGTTATAATTGAATCATCTCAAGAATAGTATTAATTATTTAAATATCATATATTTCTAGTAAATATTCATTTTATACTATTCCATAACATTTTGAGATAAAAATAAATGAAATGCACCGTTCATGGAGACAGTAGGCCGTATGTATGCATTAACGCTACTTTCATTTATTTGTCATATTAATGGAATTAAAAATAATTGAGATATATATATATATATATATTATAATTAAAGTATAATATATATGTTTTATAGTTTACATAAGTTCATTTATTTTATTCTTTATAAATTCCATGTAGTGCATGAACGAGTCACATCACTTGAGGCGGCGGTAGTCCACACTTCCTCGTATGAAATTATCGGAATTTCACAACATGAAAAGCATAAAGGTATGTTTTAAATGTAAAACACAGAAGCATATGGGAAACAAAAATACCATATATATCATATATAAAATACAGTGACATCATAATGTCTACCATGAAAGGTGTTAAGATAATATTGAACAATCATCGTTTTGTGAGGCAGTAATTCGCCATCCACAGAAACAGTAAGTTCTTTATCCATTAGAAGGAGGTGTGTGTAAGTGTAGCTATAATAATTAACATAACATCATCCTAATATATTTAATATAATTTTGTTGTTACAAAAGAAAGTAATAAAAAGAATTTAGGGGTTTTGAGAAGCAAAATAAAACAAAAGAACACAAGTGAAGACATTACCTTTAAATCGGGTAACTCCTCTTGGTTTGAACCAAAAGGGTTTCTTGAAGAGTATTCTGCCGAAGGTGAGTCTTAAATGATGAAGAGAGTGATGTTTAGAGATGAAATGTGCAGGGATTGGCTGAGAAAAAGGCTTGAGTGGTGTGGGTAAGGTGGTAGTGGTGGTGTCCTTTTATAAGAGAAGAGGAGGGGCACTTTTGGAAAGTTATAAACTATTACTTTATTTATAAACTGATTTTCTGATTTAAAAGGTCCAAAAATGAAATATTTCGAGGATAAGGTGATAAGGTTTAGAAATACACCCATACCATAGGTTTGTGACAATTTTAAGGCTTATATTTCACCCTATCTTCTCATTTTATTTAAATCGTTCATTTATGAGGTAATCACTACATCATCACGGTGTCATAAAAAAATAATTTATTTAATTTCTAAAAATTTAAAAACAATTATCAGGATCTAGGAAATCTTTTTATCTTTATAATTAATATTTATTGTCAGAAATATGACTTGTATAACCCCATGTAAATTATTTTAGTAAAACAATACATGTTTGTGACATTTTAATTTTAACTTTAAATAAAAAGTTATTAATGTCATTTTCCAACCAAAGTGGCTCAATGGGGTCCCCAAGTTGTCCCATGGATTGTCTTGGTCAGCCGTGACTCATCCAATAAGGGCAGGACATGTTTCAAGGTCATTTAATATTACTATAACATTATATTTACCTTAAATTACACAAATTACCTTTAATCACGATTAATAAAACGTAAAAGTTACTATTCACAAAAAAATTATTTTAATCTCATTGAACCATATTTTACTTCTTAATGAAAACCATGTATGTCAGATTTTTTAAAATCAAATCACAAATTGGTAAAGATTCATTTAAACGAAAAATCAGTTTCTTTAATTACCACTTAGTAGTTTCACTATTCATCAAAAATTGATGTTTTTCAGAAAAATACCAAAAATTCACCCTAAGCTATATTTAATATTCCAAATTCAAAAATGATGTCTATTTTAAAAAATTAAAAATATATAAGTTGAATTAATTAATTTAATAATTCATTCCCGCTGTCAAAACAAATAGCGTGTTTTTCAGAAACAATATCTATTAAAAGATTGACAATTATTTAAGTCCAATTTCATAGTGAAATTAATTCCAATGACCAACAGTGGATTAAATGGTAAAAATATAATCCAATTAAAATTTAAAACCAATTAAAAATATAATATAAACATATATTTAAATTAGATGAAAAAGTAGTTTTGTTGTAAAATGCGGTATTTTTTCACTATTCATTAAAAAAATCAACAATGTCAAAAACATACCAGAAATTTAACCAAAGTAAATTTCAATGTCCTAATCATAATGAATTTGTTTATTTTGACAGATAGAGCTTATAAAATTGTCAAAAGTAAGATTTAAAAAAGGTTCGCCATCAATAGGCGGTAAAAAATCTTTTAAAAATATTAGAGTATTTATTCTTAAAATTGGATTCATTTGGATTTTAAGCCTCTAACATTTATTGGATAAATGAAAAAATATTTAACAAACATATGTAATAATTTTGTAGTTATTTCTTTTCATTCCCGCCATTACAATGGTTAGGCGTTAGCTATTATTATATTATTATTTTATTAGTGTGCAATGTAAGATTTCAAAGAAACTCGTTGTTGTGTATTGGCTACGCCATCAAGCATAGCCTTCCCTTTAATGTAATATTAACATTTTATTCACAAATATTGATAAACATTATAATGTAATTTTATTTATTTAGCTGGGATGTTACATCCTTCCCACCTTTTTGGAATTGCGTCCTCGCAATTTCAAAATTGGGCTTGGAAACTTCATTGAATGTCCCACATCGGAACAAGAGTCAATAAAACTATCACATTAAAAGAAAGGGGGAGAATTAAAAAGGTCACCCGAGTTAACCCATACTAGGATTCCAAGTATGAAAATATTGATATGGAGGAGAAAACAAAAGGGTCATGTTCTGATGGAGAGTGATAGTAAATATGTCAAGGAGAAAGCCAACCCCAAGAAAATCCAAAAATTGTGATGGGTTAAATGGTATTCGATTTGCTAGTAGGAAAAGTTAACAGACAACATTTTTGATTTATGTTAATCTTCATTGAGGATTTTATTTTTGATCATTAACTAAATCATAATGAAACATACTTACTTGTCACATAGACTTTCAACTTTTACTAGATTCCTTAATCAAACACATATTTACTCCAAAAACGAGTATTTAGGAAGAATTGTTCACATTAAGAGTACTAGAATCAACTTCATGAGGATCACCTAATCCAAAAAAGAGAACTATATATTTTCCATGTCATTATATCTCAACCATAACCAAACCAAAAAATTTAGCACGAGATCAGATAATACCCAAAAATGATTTTTTACAAAAAATAAAAACTACTCCTAATCTCTAAAATTTGTCAAACAAAACCCAAAGTTCGACGAAGACCATTATATAAAAAATTTGACCATAAAATTATTCAAGGTAAACCCAACTAAGATTGAAACCAAAATATTTGAAGGATTTAATCACATAGTCTCCCAAGGTACAAATTAACATTTATCTCCAAATAAAATCAGTTGCTCTTAAAGTCTCATATTGAAAAGTAATTAACCTAATCACATATCCTCCTTGATAGGTTAATAATTTCCACAGATAACCCAAAATCAACTTACTCTTGATTCATAAAATCATCTAACTAAAAAAATAATTAGTCAAACTAACCAGGGACTTCATGTAGTCTAGTGGTAGGCGATAAATACCTGTCACTCTTTGGTTGTGGGTTCGATTCCCAAAGCATTGTCCAATGCGACGGGTTGTCACATGGTCTACGTGTTGCCCTTTTTCCAAAACTATATAATTCTTAAAACATTCCTCAAAATGAGATAAAATCTTTAAAAATAATCATAAAATATTTTAACCTCAAGTTTATCTCATGCCTTTCATTTTCCATCATAACATATAGTAACCCATAATTACCTCAAAAGTAAGGATCATATAAACCATAATGGTTACCTTTATAATTATCACATGAACTTCCACATCGAGTAGGTTCTATCGTACAAGAGGAATTAAAGAACTCACCAAGATTACAATAGTTGATCATGACTCCTGAGAGTTGGTTTAGAATAACCACGTGATTTCTCATTGAATCCCCCATTTCATCCAGTCTCTTAATCAGAGAACCACCACAGTTTCCTTCAAACCCATTGTCACTTTGCTGCCTATTAGATCCATCCATTTACTAAAACAAAAAAGGTCAATGTGAGTATATCAAAAAAATCATCATGTACTAAAGAGGAAGATAAACACTAAGATATACTTATCCATGTTATCTCAAACTCATTCCAACCTTCAAAAATAACAATGAATCTATCTAATATAATAACCATTGTGGTTATACACAACATTTCACTTATGTTTAAACAACACTATAACCTCTAAAGTTATCTAAACCGACCTATGATTCCAACTATAAGGACCCCGCCTTAAAACATTACTTAATCTTGAAATAATTTGAATAATTCACATTGAGGATCTTTTCAGGTTTAGATTTTTAGAGAATTAGATCATAAATCATCATTACATTCCACGTTTAAACAAAGTGGTTACATAAAATATAGTATTAATTTTTTTCCATCAACGAAAACATATTTAAAATAAAACGTGGATTCTTTCTTGACACTTCCTTGACACTATAATCATATCATGTAGCTTTCCCTTGACCAGTGAAAAACATTTAAAAAACATGGGGTGAGCATAAAAAGCTCAGTAAGGGATATAAAAATTAGGAAAGGAAACATTAGTACATGTATACATAAGAATCAATGAAATCATACTTTAATTATAAAACATAAGCACGTTATCATACCTCATGAAATCATAAGATTTATGAATAACTCATAGAAATCATAAGAAATAAAGGTAACTTGAGGTATTCATAACATTCTTACATAGGGAGTAACCATAATGGTTACATTTGGAATACCCATCACAGTATATTCCCTAAATATCTTTGTAGAAACCATAACGTTTAACCCCTTCACATTACACAATGCATTGGATAGCTATATCGGGCTCACCCGCCCTTAGTTTATCACAGAACCACACGTCTTCATAAAAAATTCCCAAGAACCATAACATAATCATAGCACATAACTTAATTATAAAGGAAATATAACATTTCAACATTGTAATAACAATATAACATTTTAAGATATTGAAATAATGAATCCATTCTAAAAACCATTTTTAAAACCATTTAAAACATTTAATAAAAAGATTTTTGAATCAAAGTGTCCCATACCACTTTGAAGATTTTTAAAATTTTAAACCATTAATATCAAAATAAATAAATACTTAAAACAATTTTGAAAACATGGATATTAATGAGAAATATTTATAATAATAAATCATTAAAACATTTAAAATGATATTTTAGTTAAAGTGTTTTTTACAAAATGAGAGACACTTGAATACAATAATTGAGGAATAACATTTAATCATTACTTTATAATATCATGAGAATAAATTTATTCATGATATAATATTACAAAGGACAGTATATAAACCATATAATAATCAATTGGTTCATACGAACAATGACGTATCAATAGAAATGTAAAATTAGATGAAATACCTTATAAAGAAGGTATCCTTAAATTAAGGATAAATAAATCTCATAATTATGTGCGAAAAATATAAATACACCCAATATAAGTGGATATTAATTGTAAAACAATAAAAGGTCATTCAAACATATTAAAAGGATTACATATTAAATAACTACAAGTTGAACCCAAAGAAATCGAAATTGGGTTAAAAAGTTCCCTTGGTAAAATTCGACAGCCTAATGGTGTCACTTTAAAATTTATAAAATTAGTTGATGAGAGAGAAAATGGTATATCATCACTTGGACATAAAATTTACATCAATAAGGATATATAATAACATATCCCAACATAAAAAGATGTAAATTAAAAGACATAACAAAATAAGTCTTTTAATAAGAGGAGGGTGCAAGGTTCCCTTACTGATTTGGGTAACTTTCAAAATGTACACCCCATGAAATAAAGTTCATAAAATGAAGATGTAAATACACATATATGAGATTATATTATAAAAATAGTAAAATAATGGGATGTACATAGACCACACAAAAGGAAATAGTGGCAAATGTAGCATGAATCTCACAGGAATAAAGAGTGAGATGAAAATCCCCTTATGAAAATTTGACATCCTAACGGCGCCACATAAAACTTAAAAACATGGATTTTTTAGATCAAATAGAGTCTCTAATCATATTAACATAAAATTAACAGCAAGATAAATATAAAATAACATCCCCCAATACAAGAAAGAGAAGGTTAAATTAAGTTACATAAAAAGAGTACTTAAAAAGAAAGAGAGAGGTAGGATCCCTTACGTCAAGTCAAACTTTTCTTGTTCGTTTCTTTATATTCCTCAGTAAAAAACTTTATTCAATTTATAATTTCTTAAGTTCCTCCTTAAAATATTATTATTCAGTTCATATCACATATTACAATGTTATAATAATTGGTTAATAATGTGAGTTCATATCAGACATTTTTGTCGATGTTTGGTAGATGAGTCCAAAATGAACTTGTTTAAAAATGAATGTCCATGTAGTAATAAGTGAATCATCTCAAGAATAGTATTAATTATTTAAATATCATATATATCCATTACATATTCATTTTATACTATTCCATAACATTCGGAGATAAAAAGAAATGGAATGCACCGTTCATGGAGACGGTAGGCCGTACGTACGCATGAACACTACTTTCATTTTTTGTCATATTAATGGAATTAAAAATAATTGAGATATATATATATATATATTATAATTCCAGTGCAATATATATGTTTTATATGTCACATATGTTCATTAATTTCATTCTTTATACCTTCCATGTAGTGCATGAACGAGTCACATCACTTGAGGGGGCGGTAGTCCACACTTCCTCGTATGAAATTATCGCAATTGCACAACATGAAAAGCATAATGGTATGTTTTAAATATAAAATACAGAAGCATATTGGAAACATAAATACCATATATATCATATATAAACTACAGTGACATTATAATTTCCACCATGAAAGGTGTTAAGAGAAGATTGAACAATCATTGTTTGGTGAGGCAGTAATTCGCCATCCACAGAAACAGTATGTTCTTTAACCATTAGACGGAGGTGTGTGTAATTTTAGCTCAAATAATATAAATAAAAACATCCTAGTATATTTAAGATACTGTTTTTGTTACAAAATAATGGAATAAAAAGAGTTTATGGGTTTGGAGAAGCAAAATAAAACAAAAGAACACAAGTGAAGACATTACCTTTAAATCGGGTAACTCCACTTGGTTTGATCCAAAACGGTTTCTTGAAGAGCATTATGCCAAAGGTGAGGCTTCAATGATGAATATGGGGATGTGTAGAGATGAAATGGGCAGGGGTTGGCCGAGCCAAAGTCTTGATAGTTGTTGGTAAGGTGGTAGATGTGGGGGCCTTTTATAAGAGAAGAGGAGGGGCACTCTTGGAAAGTTATAAACTATTACTTTATTTATAAACTTATTTTCGGATTTAAAAGGTCAAAAAAGGATATATTTAAGGGCTAAGATGATAAGATTTATAAATCCACCCATAAAATAGTTTTGTGACAAGTTTAAGACTTATATTTTACTCTATCTTCTCATTTTATTTAAATCGTTCATTTATGAGGTAATCACTCTATCATCATGGTGTCATAAATTAATTAATTTATTTAATGTCTAAAAATTATAAAAAAATTATAATAATGTAGAAGATCGTATTATATTTCTAATTAATATTTATAGTAAAAAATATGACTTGTATATCCCCTTTTAAAAATTTATTTAGTAAAACAATACATGTTCCTAACATTTTAATTTTAAATTTAAATAAAAAGTTATTAATGTCATTTTCCATCCAAATTGGCTCCATGAGGTCCCCAAGTTGACCCATGGACTGTATTGGTTTTCCATGACTCATAAAATAAGGGTAGGACATGTTTCAGGTTCATTTCATATTATTATAACATTATCTTTACCTTAAATTACACTAATTACCTTTAATCGCGATTAATAAAACTTAAAAGTTACTATTCACCAAAAAATTATTTTAATCCCATTGAACCACATATTACTTCTTAATGACAACCATGTATGTTGTAATTTTTAAAATAAAATCATAGAAGTGGTAAAGTTTCATTTAAATGAAAAATTAGATTCTTAAACTACCACTAAGTGGTTTCACTATTAATCAAAAATTGATGTTTTTCAGAAAAATACCAAAAATTCAACCTAAGATATATTTGATATTCTGAATTCAAAAATGATTTATATTTTATAAAATTCAAAATATATAATTTTCATTAACTAATTTAATAATTCATTCCCACTGTCAAAACAATAGCGTCTTTTTAAGAAAAAATATCTATTAAAAGATTGCCACTAGGTTAAGTCCAATTTCAAAGTGAAATTAATTCCAATGACCACTATTGGATTAAATGGTAAAAATATATTCCAATTAAAAATTAAAACAAATTAAAAATATAATCTAAACATATATTTAAATTAGATGAAAAATCAATTATGATGTAAAATGCAGTATTTTTTCACTATTCATTAAAAAATGAACTATGTCAGAAACATACAAAAAATTTAACAAAGTAAATTTTAATGTCCCAATCAAAAAGAATAAGTTTATTCTGAAAAATAGAGCTTATAAAATTGTCAAAAGTTAGATTTAAAAAAGGGTCGCCATTAAAAGGCGGAAAAACTATCATTTAAAAATATTATAGTATTTATTTTTAAAACTGGATTCATATGGATTTTAATCCTCTAACTTTTATTGGATAAATGTAAAAATATTTAACAAATATATGTAATAATTTTTTAGTTATTTCTATTCATTCCCTCCATTAAAATGGCTAGGCGTTAGCTATTATAATATTATTATATTATTAGTGTGCAACATAAGATTTCAAAGAAACTCGTTGTTGCGTATTAGGTACGCCATCGAGCATAGCATTACCTTTAAAGAAATATTAAAATTTTATTCACAAATATTGATAAACCTTAGAATGTAATATTATTTATTTACTTGGGATTTTACAGATTCTATGGTTCCTTTTGTGTTTCATTTTTATTCTTTAAATTTTATTTTATTTTTTAAAGCAAATTAATGGTGAATTTTGAAAAAGTGTGTATTCCAAAAAGAAATGATATTTTTCTATATTTATGTTTTTCAGAAATGGTGAGTTTTAGAACAGATTTTTTATTTTTTTAAAATACAGAACCATTCTCTCAAATGTTTTCAAAGTGTGTCTTTATTAGAGTAAAGATCATAAAAATTGTTTTTGGTATGATGTTTTGATTAACCTCATGTTGGTCCCATGTCCAATATCCAACCCATCCGTTATTTTATAAATCATTGGGTTTTCACAGATGCCCTAAATATTTGTTTTGAAATTTTGTTCATCACATCTATCACTATTAAACTATTCAGGTGGTTTAGTATCCTGCTATTGTTTTATCATTGGTATCCTAGAATTTTAATTCAATGATACTTTCTGTTTAGTTACCTACCTTTTTTCTAATGAGTATTTTAGGGAGATAAAAGTATATATGAATTTGCATTTAGATATTCATACCATGTAACCCAATCTACATTTGTATGCATCCTGATGTGTTATAAAAGGATGATACAATCATTGGAATACTAGAAGCCACTTTTATATCTTGATAATGAAGTCATTAGAACAACTTTTTCTTAAGGGATATTTGCACCACCTTCCCAAGAAAATCTAGGTTCCTATAAAAGCCTTTTATAAGAACATTTTCTACAATAAAATTTCAACAATAAACATAATAAGAATGTTAAAACTCATAAATGTGACCATAAATATTACATTAAATAATGAAAATATTTCAATTCAAAACAATCTTAAGTACTTTTAGGTAAATATTTTTGACAATTTGGGTAAAAAATCAAGTAAAAAAACTCATGTTTCAATGGGTTAATAATACATCATAGTATTGGATGGTGTTTTTTTAAAATTTAGTGGTTTTCTATCTTATTTCTCAAAAAAAAGATCATTATAATTTTCAAATAATAATATATCTATTTTATATTCCAAACTGTGTTACTTTAAAATTATGGAATATTTCATATAAATATAAAATCTAACTATATTTTCTTTTTAAAATTATTTCCTTGCATATGTTTTTATGATTTATCATTTATATTTAAACTTATATTCCATTATTGTATAGAATTTGTAATTATATTTTTCAAATATTCATATCATTTCATTATATTTCATAATTGTGTTACTTTCAAATTATGACATATTTTGTATAACTATAAAATTGACTTATCTTAAGAAGATGTATAATTATGATATTTTTTATAGGTAAAAATTAGTTGAAGTTGGATTATAGTACATCACATGAGTGATTAATATGGGGAAAGTGTTGATGATTTTTTGGAATTTCCTAAATAAAATGTTCCAAACAACAACAAATTTTTCTATCCATTCCTGAAATGTTTAAATATGAAGATGTTTAAAATTATAGAGATGAAAAATCATTTTTTTTCATGGTTTTAATCTAAGTTATAACGATTTAATTTGGCATGGGGAAACTTGTCAGAATTTTAGATCTACTGATTTTGATGCTTTACTAGATGGTAACTTTGATAAAATTGAATAAATGATTCATGATATTCAAAAAGAAAAAATTGAGAAAGAACAGACAATTGAGTGTCTATAGGGTGATGCTAAAAAACCGTTGTATCTTGGTTTCATAGATTTTATGGTTTTATCTTTAGTTTAAATATTGATTAATTTAAAGGGGAAGCATGGATGAAGTGACAAGAGTTTTACAAAGCTGCTACAATTTTTGAAATGCATTCTTCATAAAGACATCGATCAACCATATTCACAATATAATGAGAAAAATTATTATTCTCTATGTGATTGAGATACAAGAAAATACATGACTGTCTAAATGACTATATGATATTTAGGAAAAAATATGGATTTCTATTAATGTATCCAAAATGTGGGACATCATTGCATAAGTTGAAAGAAAAATCACTAACTGATGTAGAGAGTATAGAGATCCCTATCAATTTATTTTTTGTATCTTACTATAATTCCTCATTTGAAACATTTATTTTCTAATTCACATGATGAAAAGATGTTAATATGGAATGATGATGAGAAGATATGTGATGTAATAATACATCACCCTGTAGATTGTCCACAATATAAGAAAATTGATGAGATGTATCCTACATTCGGAAATGAAGTTATAAATCTTAGACCCGGTTTGTGCACAAATGGAATGAATCCATATCGAATCCTCAGTAGTACACATAGTAATGGACTATTTTACTAGTAATTTACAACATATCTCTCTAATTTTGAATGAAGCATAAATATGTCATGTTGAGTTTAATGATCTCTGGACCAAAGAAACCCAGAAATGATATTGATGTTTTCTTGTCACCATTAATTGATGATTTGAAACTCTTATGGGAGGATAGAATTAGTGAGAATGATTCTTATAAAATGGAATATTTTCTACTACATTCAATGATTATGTTCACAATAAATGACTTCACAGTGTATGGAATGTTTTCTGGATACAATTTTAAGAAGTTTAAATCATGTCTAATATGTGAAAAACCGAATTCATATTGTCAATTTCAGAATAAGATGAAAACTATTTACATGGGTTATCGAATGTTTTTTCTTATGGATCACTCTTATAGAAGATTAAATAAGGCATTAAATGTATCAAAATAATTTGATATTTCTCCAAAACCTTTATCCAATAATGAGTATTTTTATGGGGTTTAAAAACATGATGAAACATTGGGAAATTCACATAAATCTAGTAATGATATATATTTTGGTAGAAAATGTCAATATTTTTTGTGCAACTATATTAGAGAGATCATAAATTGAAACATAAAATTAATGTCAAGAACATAGAGAATAATATCTATAATAGTTTGATTGGAACATTATTAGATATTAAAGGAAAGACTAAAGATGTATTTAATGCATGATTGTAATTACAATCAAGGGGAATACATTTGGAGTTAACTCCCACTCTCGATGGAAGAAAAAAATTTCTTCCCCCAGCATGTCATACATTATCCAAGAGGGAGAAAATTATATTTTTTTCAGTGTCTTCATGATATCAATGTTATATAGGTTTATTCAAAAATTGTAATTTTTTTTATCTTTTTAAAGGATTTGAATTTAACATGTATGAAATCTCATGATTTTGACGTCATGATGTAACAACTTCTACCAGTTTCATTGAGTGGAATATTTCTCATCCATGTTAGAAAAACTATTATGAAGGTGTGTTATTTTTTCAATTCAATTTGTAATAAGTTGATTTATCTAGATTTTTCGAACATATTAGAATATAACGAAATTTCTTTACTTTTTCAATTGGAAATTTATTTTACTCTATTTTTTTGATATAATGGAACATTTAATGGTTTATCTGGTTCGAGAAATAATGATTTATGGACCTATATATCTATGTTTGATGTATCATTTTGAAATGTATATGTATATATTGAAGAGGTATTTTAAGAATAAATATCAACCAGAACCCTCCATTGATGAAAAGTATATTTATGAGGAGGTTGTGGAGTTTTTTATGAGATACTTTTCTATGATGGAGAACATTGTTTTTCCTCTATCTCACCATGAACGTGTAAATAATGAGGGAAAGGGAATTCGTAGCTAGAAAGTCAAATCTTTGTGAGGTGAACCAATGAATAAGGTACATTTATACATATTGAATAACATGACTGATACTCAACTGTATATAACATTTCATATTAATGAGTTGAAACAATGTCATCTAAAGATGAAAGAAATGTCAATTTTGAATGATCATAAAAAAGCTTTTTTCCCATGGTTTAAAAATTCCATGATTGGTATATCAGATGCATTAGATACATTATGATAGATAGTGGGTGGTCCATATTTAAATGTGATAACATCATGTGAGTATAAAATTAATGGATATACATTTTATACTAAATATTAGGACAACAAAAGTGTAGTTCAAAATAGTGGTGTTTTGGTGTTTGTAGAAGAAATTTAATTTTTATGTTCTAAAGAAAAACACCTAATTTCTACATCAAGTGAATATTATGGAGTCATTGATAATGTAACAACCCGACCCCATTTACCTATAGTTGGTTCATTATTACATAACATTTTCATGATCACAAGAAAGATCAAATCTCGAATGACCGATTGGTTTAGTAGCCTTGGAAACACTAGATATATTCATAATTCTTTACATTACATCATAATGTGAAAAACTACAACAACAACATATTGTATCCATAGTACACACTATTATCCCCTCATAATATCCCTGAAGTTCATTCATAATTTACATCTTCACATCCTGGGAAAAATAAAACATAGAAAAGGTGTGAGCTCAAATGCCCAGTAAGGATAAAAATATAGCAGAAACTTTCATAAAGAAGATTAAACATGTAAGGAAGTGTATAACTAAAAAAATCCTTTTAAACTTGAACTTCAACATAGTATGGAAAAAATAAAATGAAATAATTCCATTTACTTATTCACATGGATATTCTACTAATCCAATAATCACATGCCATATCAATAACCACTTTCATAATGATGGAATTCATAATGCCAAACTATCATAACCACATAGCCAAGGCCTCGTGCCAAGACTACAAATAAGTTTTTTCCAAGGCCTTGTTCCAAGACACTAGTTTGTATCATCAGGCCTACCGATGCATCGAGGAGGTATAGTGGGCTCCACCCGTCACATATTAAGTCCAATGCATTCCCATATGAAAATGTTTAAACATAACATAAACATTCGTATTAAAAATATCATAAAAAATGTCAATACTTTCACCATAAACCATGATTGGTATAAAAATAGCATATTCACAGTCAAACATATCACAAAACATTAAATACAATATAGAAGTTTTGTATCATAATAAATCAACTTCAAATAAGTGTAAAATCCATCAAATTATGTTGACATAGATGAAATCAAAAATCTTTTTAGAGAAATATATCTTTATATTTTGAAATCATTTAAGATTCATATATTTATAAAATAAAACATTTTCTTTGAAAACATTCTTATAAGCTTGTAACGGAAGCTTCGACGATTTTATAACGTCAGAAAATAGCCGCAACCGCCGTATAAGTTAAAAAAACATTCTTACCTTAATTCTGTTGAAAAGGTTAAGAAGCACCTTGTTTAGAAAACGACGGAAAGATTCCTTTATAAAACTCTTATAAAAAGTCAAACAAGGGTATAAATGACTTTAACCACTATTATTTTAAATAGTAAAAAGGTTTTGAAATACATTTTTAAGAAACATGGATGTGGATGATAAAGAGATCCCAATAGATTATTACGTATAAACAACCTCGGATAATGAAGAGATTGTGAAATAACCCATACCTTATACTTTTCCTTGGATGGGGGTAGGTTAACATCCTGTATAATGGTGAAATAATATTTATTAAATTGTACAAGAATCATATACATTAATATGATATCATATATGTTCTTTTAACATTTCTTTGTTCATAATATCTTAGTATTATCGTCGTTTCGGGTGTTAACTTACTCGTTTTATTTTATATGATTTGATACGTAAGTCGTGGTTGTCATGGATAGGTTGTATATTATTCATATCCAGAATCATATCAAGTCCTTAAAAATTATTTTTAAATCATCAAATGATAATTAATCTAGAATTGATACGATGGAGAATTAATCTCATCGCGTTGGTGGAGACGGTAGTCCGTACGTACGTACGAGCGACAATATCATTATTTTGATATTAAAATAATATATAATTGGATGGTATATCATATATACAGAATCATTATCATGTTATATTTATTATTTACATGAATTATAAATCATTATTATACACATCCAAATAATAATATATTGAATAACAATTACACCATGACGTGGAGATGGTAATCCGTACGTACGCACGTACGGTGAAATGTCATTCAAAGGATGGATAGAATAATGAATATGGTTGTACCATATTTATAATAATATTACATTATATTGGAGATACTAGATTCATTATTTTAAAATGGGAATAACAAAGAATGATGAAGTTGAAGTAGAAATGAATTTGAAAAAGTGTGGTGAAATCATTACCTATTCTTTGGGTTCTTCCTTTTTATTTGATCAAAAGAGTTCCTTAAGTAGGCTTTCTGACTAAAGTAAGTCCTCTAGGATGATGTTAGGGAAGTCGAGAGAGTATTGGGTAAGAGGTTGGCTGAACTAAAAGACTTTGAAGGTGTGAGTTAATGAGAAGGGAGAGTGCCCTTTTATAAGAGGGGTGAGGGGAACATTTGGAGAAGCTAGAAATATTATTTTATAATAAATTTATATTCGGTTTCTAATGGCTCCAAAGTGGATTATTTAAATGTTAAGGTGGGTATGGGTCTAAAACCACTCAACCAATATAATTTAGACAGGTTTGGGTTATTATATTAACCTTATCTTTAAGTATTAATTCCTCGTTAATTAGTTTCATTTTTACAATGTCTCTTTGAATTTTTATATTATATGGTTAATAAACAAACTATATACCTCCAAGAGACCCCCAATTGGTCCATTGATGATACACGTATCATGATATAAGTCTCTTTACCGAACCGTAGATTTTTAGGAATTTAATATCAATTAATAATATAATATTTGTTTTAAAAACTCTTTTATGTCAATTTTGACACTATTCAATAATCAATTTTTGTGAAAATCATAACAGAATTATTACTTCGAAAAAATTACATTAAGTCAATACCAACATATCATATTAACCTATAAAATTATTTTAATTCATAAAAGTCTCAAATTATATTTATTTGGATATTTATAATATCAATTATTTTAATTTTTCACTATTATGGTAATTACTGCATCATCATTGTGTCATAGATAAATTACATTATTTAATGTCTAAAAATTATAAATAAAATATAATTATGTAGAAAATAGTTTTATATTTCTAATGAATACTTAGATTAAAAAATCCAACATATATAACCCTATGTAAAAATTGTTTTTCTAAAAGATATCTGCTTTTGTCATTTTTGTATTTATTTTAGCTTAATTAATATAAAGTGTCCCTATCACCTACAAGTTGCTCCATGGGGTCCCAAAATCGACCCAAATATGCCCATGGTTGGAAATGTATCCACCAATAAGGTTAGGACACGTTTTAGGGTAAGTTAGTATTATTATAATATTATTTTGTTAACCCTTATTTATCAGATTTACCCTTAACCATGGTAAATAAAATATTTACTGAAGTAATTATTCAAAATGTCTAAAAATAAAAGTTACCTATTTACACAATATGAACATTCTGATTCCAAATATGGAATCCATTTTTCCAAATTCAAAACACAGAAGTGGAAGAAGTTAATTTAAAATTAATTCCCGTTGTTAAAACAAAAAGCGTGTTTTTAAGTAACAATATATATCAAAAGATTGACAATTGTTTATGTCCGGTTTAATTGTGAAGTTTTTTCCAATGAAAAAAATTGTATTAAATGTTAAAACTATATTCTAAATATACTTTAAAACCACTCAAATTCATAATTTATCACTACTAATTATTTTGATCAAAAAAGTTGTTTTTAATTAAAATTTAGTAATTTTCACTATTCATCAAAATATAAAAGTTATCTGAAAAGTACCAAAATTTTACCATAGGCTAAATTTGATATTCCAAATCCAAAAATGAAGTCCATTTTGAGAGATAAAATTTATTAAATTTAAAAAGGTAGGTATTACTATACATAACGGCTAGTTTGATTGGTTGTGGTGTGTGTTAGAACTCAAAGTTGCGTACAACGCACGCTACTATTTTATTCAAAGGAAAGCATACCGTGGAAGCTTGGGATGTTTCATTGTAAATTTTTGATGTCCCCATTTAGTCAAAAAGTTTAAAATATTGGATTTAAAAAGGGTTCACTATTAAAAGTTGGTAAAAGTGCAATACTGAAAATGAATTTTTTCTTACATTATGTCTAAGAAACTCATAATATGGATTCTAAAATTATAAGGATTATATAAAGTTTAAAATTTTGTTAATAATATTCATAACCTCTTTTTAAAGTCTTGTTTCGGAAGTCATGGTCCGCTTGAACTCGGTGTTGCGTGTAGTGCAAGTTATTATTTTGAAGAAATAACACATTATGAAATCTTGGGGTGTTACATTCTCCCCTCCTTCAATAAATTGTGTCCTCGCAATTTGAAATTGTTATTCAAAAACAAAATTTTGAATATAGAAAATATATTTGTGGGAAAACCTACATCGGGAATTGGGTTAATAAAATTTAGTCTTAATAAGAGGAAAAGAGAAATGAAAGGGTTACCATCAAATTAGGATCTCTATTCGGAGAACATTGTTGGAAATTAGAGACATATAATTGGAGGAAAAACATAAATATTTATAGGTAGTGATTGAGGTCATCAATCAAAAACAAGTGTAAAATTTAGGGCCTTAAATTCATCAATCTATGATGATTTAAAATTCCATCGGTTCAGCAAAACATATAGTATTAGGATAACACGTTTTTTTGTTTTAAGATCCCTTCAATAAAATGTAAGAATTAATTTCTTCATTGAATAGGAGAAGAAGAAAAATATATACTTGAAAATTAGAGTATCATCCATTAACTAAGTTTTACCACAAACTCATATTTCACTCTAAAAGAAAATAGAACTTAAAAATAATATTCTATTTATCCTATTCGTATAGGGTTAAAAAATGAATTTATAATTCATCTAGCAGAACCATTAAAAAACGGAATTATTCAATCCTTGAAATAATGTGGTTCAGTGGTAGGTGATACACCCTTGTCGCCCTTTGGTTGTGGGTTCAAGTCTCGCAGCCTTGCTGGACGTGACAGATTTCCGCCCGACCTCCGGGTTGTCCTTTTATAGCAATACAAAATAATCCAAACTAGAACTATCCAAAATACTTCAGTCATAAATTTATAAGGAAGGTAAACACAATGAAGATCATTTTTTCCGCGTAATAACATGTGAATACCTTCATCATGTATTCTATTAAAACACCGCAACATCCTGAATTACCATAAAACCTTATTGATTACATTCATGATCCCTTATTCCTTAAAGAATAATAGATATACTCCTTCAATCCAAAAATGTTTTAATCCCCAACAACGATGGAATAAAAAAATAATTAATCAGTTTCAAGGTAGTCAAGAATATCCAATATAGTTTATCCAAATCAATCATGTATTATTCTAAAATCACTACCTCGGTATCATAACCATATTATGGTTTATCATTCTCTCAACCATATATTTTCCAAAAATTTAACCTGCTATTGAGTCACTTTTCATTGTTCCACACAATCTCATGTCCTTAATGAAATAGTACTGTAGTACAATCCCTATATACTCCAAAATTATTATAAGAAGTACAATGTTGATACAACACTCAAATGACATAATCAACATAAGAACTCTAATAATTCCTCTTCAACTCTGGTAGTATCATAACTTTATTATTATCCAATAGCATCATTTGCAGCATAATCTGATGATTGGGACATAGGTTCACGTAGTGTCCAAAATCTTATCAAATGAAGCATTGAACATTTGAAACCATTTTCTTACCCTTGCAGTCACGTACTCTGTGCCCTTTTCCTCTAAACTTATAACAAACTCCCATTCCTTTCAGGCAAGTTCCAGGGTTTTTCTTCCCACAGTTACCACATATGGGAAAATTCTACTTTTCCCTCTTCCCTTTATCCATCTTTCTCTCTTCCATCCTTTTATTCTCTTTCTTCTCTCCAAAGCCATAGGACATAGTAAACTCTTTACTTATCTTATCAACCCATGATAATATTTCTTCATATGATGATAATACATGTGAGACTATTTCTCTTATAAATTCTGGCGTAAAACCATGAAAGATATGATCCCTCTTTCTCTTTGGATCATGTGCATTGCTGGAGTTCTCATTCCTTCTACTGGGCGCCATTTCTAAAGAATGACATACAGTAGATTAGTTTATGAATAACAATACCTAATCCCAAACTTGTAAAACACATAACATAAATTAAATGGTTTATGGATATAATCCATAATCATAAAAATGTCTCCTTTGAGGAAGTATATACTCATAAACCCTTTATAATGGGTTTTAAAGAAAATGAGAATTATCCTAATCATATCCCCCATGAGTTTCGTAACCAAGAGTGCAGCAAGGCCCGTTTTCGTGCACCAGTTCCGGTTCATGTCCAGCTCAAAGCGGTGTTTTCGGGTTTTACCTCTAGGCACTTCTGTGCCAGAGCCGCCTCTACCTGCTCGTATCCAGACAGGGATGTATTTCTCAGAAAACTTACAAAATCTCTACAATACCAAAATTCTAGGAATTTCTTCTATACTAATCCTTAAATTCCATCATAAATCTGTGTGCTCTAATCAGAGTTTATCTAAATCTAGCTTCCAAGGTTTGTACTAAACTTCCTCTGATACCAAATGTAATGCCCTAACCCCAGTTACCTAGAGTCGGTGCATTATTACATAACATTGGCATGATCACAAGAAATATCAAATCTTGAATGACCGATTGTTTTAGTAGCCTTGGAAACAGTAGATATAATCATAATGTTTTACATTACATCATAATGTGAAAAACTACTACAACAACATATTGTCTCCATAGTCCACACTATTATCCCCTCATAATATCCCTGCAGGTCATTCATAATTTACTTTTTCACATCCTGGGAAAAATAAAACATAGAAAAGGGGTGAGCTCAAATGCCCAGTAAGGATAACAATATAGAGGAAACGTTCATAAATAAGAATAAACATTTAAGGAAGTGTATAACTAAAACAAAAGCCTTTTAAACTTCAACTTCAACATAGTATGGAAAAAATAAAATGAAATAATTCCATTTACTTATTCACATGGATATTCTACTAATCGAATAATCACATGCCATATCAATAACCACTTTCATAACGATGGAATGCATAATGCCAGACTATCATAACCACATAGCCAAGGCCTCGTGCCAAGACTACAAATATGTTTTTTCCAAGGCCTTGTGCCAAGACACTAGTTTGTCTCATGAGACATACCGATGCATCGAGGAGCTATAGCGGGCTCCACCCGTTACATATTAAGTCCAATGAATTCCCATATGAAAAGGTTTAAACATAACATAAACATTCGTATTAAAACTAGCATACAAAATGTCAATACTTTCACCATAAACCATGATTGGTATAAAAATAGAACATTCACATCCAAACATATCACAAAACCTTTAATACAATATAGATGTTTTGTATCATAATAAATCAACGTCAAATAAGCGTAAAATCCATCAAAGTATGTTGACATAGATGAAATCAAAACTCTTTTTAGAGAAATATCCTTTTCTATCTTGAAATAATTTAAGAGTCATATATTTATAAAATAAAACATATTCTTTGAAAATATTTTTATAAGCTTGTAAGGTAAGCTTCGACAATTTTATAACAGAAAAAATAGCCGCACCTGCCGTATAAGTTAAAAAAACATTCTTACCTTAATTCTGTCGAAAAGGTTAAGAAGCACCTTGTTTTGAAAACAACAGAAAGATTCCTTTATAAAAATCTTATAAAAAGTCAAACAAGTGTATAAATGACTTTAACCAATATTATTTTAAATAGTAAAATTTTTTAAATACATTTTTAAGAAACATTGATATGGATGATAAAGAGATCCCAGTAGATTATTACGTATAAACAACCTCGGATAATGAAGAGATTGTGAAATAACCCTTACCTTGTACTTTTACTTGGATGGGGGTAGGTTAACCTTTTATATAATGGTGAAATAATTGTTATTAAATTATACATGAATCATATACATTATTATGTTATCATATATGATCTTTTAACATTTCTTTGTTAATTATATCTTAGTATTATCGTCGTTTCGGGTGTTAACTTACTCGTTTTCTTTTATATGTTTTGTTACGTAGGCCAGGGTTGTCATGGATAGGTTGTATATTATTAATATACAGAATGATATCAAGTCTTTAAACATTGTTTTTAAATCATCAAATTATAATTATACTTGAATGGATGTGATGGAGAATGAATCTCATCGTGTTCGTGGAGACGGTAGTCCGTACGTACGCACGAGCGACAATATCATTATTTTGATATTTAAATAATATATAATTGGATGGTATATAATATATACAGAATCATTATAATGTTATATTTATTATTTACATGAATTATAAACTATTATTATACCCATCCAATTAATAATATATTGAATAACAATTACACCACGACGTGGAGACGGTAAGTCGTACGTACGCACGTATGGTGACATGTCATTCAAAGGATGGATAGAATACTGAATATGGTTGTACCATATTTATAATAATATTATAGTATATTAGAGATACTGGATTCATTATTTTAAAATGTTAATAACAAAGAAAAAATATGTTGAAGAAGAAATGAATTTGAAAAAGGGTGGTGAAATCATTACCTCTTCATTGGGTTCTTCCTCTTGATTTGATCAAAATGGATCCTTAAGTTGCCTTTATGACTAAATTAAGGCCTCTAAGATGAAGTGAGGGAAGTTGAGAGTGTATTTGGGCCGAGTTTGGCCAAACCAAAAGGCTTTTATGGTGTGAGTTAATGAGAAGGGAGAGTTCCCTTTTATAAGAGGGGTGAGCGGCACCTTTGGAAAAGCTAGAAATATTATTTTATAATAAATTCATATTCGATTTATAATGGCTCCAAAGTAGATAATTTAAATTTTAAGGTTGGTATGGGTCGAAAACCACTCAACCAATAGAATTTATACAGGTTTGGGTTATTATATGAACCTTATCTTTATGTATTAACTCTTCATTAATTAGATTCATTTTTACAATGTCTCTTTGAATTTTTAAATTATATGGTTAATAAACTTACTATATACCTATAATCGACACTCAAGTAGTCCATTAATGATTCAACTATCATGATATAAGTCTCTGGGCCGATCCTTAGATTTTTAGGAATTTAATATCAATTAACAATATAATATTTGGTTTAAAATCTCTTTTATGTCAATTTTGACACTATTCAATAATTGATATTTGTGAAAATCATAAAAGAATTATTACTTCAAAAACATTTAATTAAATCAATCCTAATATATCATAGTAACCTAGAAAATTATTTTAATTCATAAAAAGTCTCAAATTATATTTATTTGGGTATTTATAATATCAATTATTTTAATTTTTCACTATTAAGGTAATTACTGCATCATCATTGTGTCATAAATAAATTAAATTATTTAATGTATAAAAATTATAAATAAAATATAATTATGTAGGAAATAGTTTTATATTTATAATTAATATTTATAGTAGAAACTACAACATATATATCATTATGTAAAAATTGTTTTACTAAAAGATAGATGCTTATGTCATTTTTGTATTTATTTTAGCTTAATTAAAATAAAGTGTCCCTATCACCTACAAGTGGCTCCTTTGGGTCCCAAAATCGACCCAAAGATGCCCATGGTCGGAAATGTATCTACCAATAAGGTTAGGACACGTTTTAGGGTAATTTAGTTTTATTATAAAATTATTTTTTTAACCCTTATTTACCGGATTTACCCTTAACCATGGTAAATAAAATATTTACTGAAGTAATTATTCAAAATGTCTAAAAATAAAAGTTACCTATTTACACAATATGAACTTCCTAATTTCAAATATTTAATCCATTTTTCCAAATTCAAAACACATAAGTGGAAGAAATTAATTTAAAATTAATTCTCGTTGTTAAAGCAAAAAGCGTGTTTTTAAGTAACAATATATATCAAAAGATTGACAGTTGTTTATGTCTGGTTTAATTGTGAAGTTTTTTCCAATGAAAAAATTTGTATTAAATGGTAAAAATATATATTCTAATGATACTTCAAAACCACTTAAATTAATAATTAATCACTACTAATTATTTTGATTAGAAAAGTTGTTTTTAATTAAAATTTAGTAATTTTCACTATTAATCAAAATATAAAAGTTATCCGAAAAGTACCAAAATTTTACCATAGGCTAAATTCGATATTCTGAATCCAAAAATGAAGTCCATTTTGAGTGATAAAATTTATAAAATTTCAAAAAGTAGGTATTACTATTCATAACGGCTAGTTTGTTTGGTTGTGGTGTGTGTTAGAACTCGAAGTTGTGTACAACACACGCTACTGTATTATTCAAAGGAAAGCGTACCATGGAATCTTGGGATGTTTCATTGTAAATTTTGTATGTCCCCATTTAGTCAAAAAGTATAAAATATTGGATTTGAAAAGGGTCCACTATTAAAAGTTGGTAAAAGTGCAATACGGAAAATGAATTTGTTCTTACATTATGTCTAAGAAACTCATAATATAGATTCTAAAATTATAAGGAATATATAATGTATAAAAATTAGTTAATACTATTCATAAACTCTTTTTAACGGCTTGTTTGGTAAGTCATGGTGTGCTTGAACTCAGTGTTGCGTGTAGTGCAAGTTATTATTTTGAAGAACTAACACACTATGAAATCTTGGGGTGTTACATTCTCCCCTCCTTCAATAAATTGCATCCTTGCAATTTGAAATTTTTATTCGAAAATAAAAGGTTGAATATAGAAAATATCTTTGTGGGAAAACCCACATCGGAATTTGGGTTAATAAAATTTAGTCTTAATAAGAGGAAAAGTGAAATGAAAGGGTTACGACCAAATTATGATCTCTATTCGGAGAACATTGGTGGCAATTAGAGAAATATAATTAGAGTAAAAACGTAAATATTTATATGTAGTGATTGAGGTCATCAATCACAAAAAAGTGTAAAATTGAGGGCCTTAAATTCATCAATCTATGATGATTTAAAATACCATCGGTTCAGCAAAAAATATGGTATTAGGATAACACATTTTTTTGTTTTAATATCCCTTCACTAAAGTATATGAATTAATTTCTTCATTGAATAAGAGAAGAATAAAAATATATAGTGGATAAGTAGAGTATCATCCTTTAACTAAGTTCTATCACAAACTCATATTTCACTCTAAAAGATAATAGAACATAAAAATAATAATCTATTGATCCTATTAGTATAGGGTTAAAAAATGAATTTATAATTCATCTAGAAGAACCATTAAAAAACGACATTATTCAATACATGACATCATGAGGGTCAGTGGTAGGTGATACACCCTTGTCGCCCTTCGGTTGTGGGTTCAAGTCTCGCTGCCTTGCCGGACATGACGGGTTTCCGCCCGACCTCCGGGTTGTCCTTTTATGGCTATCCAAAATAATCCAAACTAGAACTATCCATAATACTTCAGTCCAAAATTATAAGGAAGGTAAACACAATGAAGATCCTTTTTTCCATGTAATAACTTGTGAACACCTTCATCATGTATTCTTTTAAAACACTGCAACATCCTGAATTACCATAAAACCTTATTGATTACATTCATGATCCCTTATTCTTTAAAGAATAATAGATATACTCATTCAATCCATAAATGTTTTAAACCCCAACAACGATGGAATATAAAAATCATTAATCAGTTCCAAGGTAGTCAAGAATATCCAATATAATTTATCCAAATCAATAATGTATTATTCTAAAATCACTACCTCGGTTTCAGAACCATATTATGGTTTATCTTTCTCTCAACCATATATTTTCCAAAAATTTAACCTGTTGTTGAGTCAATTTTCTTTATTCCACACAATCTCAAGTCCTTAATGAAATAGTACTACAGTACAATCCCTATATACTCCATAATTATTATAAGAAGTAAATTGTTGATACAACAATAAAATGACATAATCAACATAAGAACTCTAATCATTCCTCTTCATCTGTGGTACAATCATTACTTGATTATTATCAAATAGCATCATTTGCAGCATAGTCTGACGACTGGGAAATAGGTTCGTGTAGTGTCCAAAAACCTTGAAAATTAAGCATTCTACATTTGAAACCATTTTCTTACCCTTGCAGTCACGTACTTTGTGCCCTTTTCCTCCAAACTTATAACAAACTCCCATTCCTTTCAAGCATGTTCCAGGGTGTTTCTTCCCACAGTTATCACATATGGGAAAATTCTTCTTTTCCCACTTCCCATTGTCCATCTTTCTCTCTTCCATCCTTTTCTTCTCTTGCTTCCCTTCAAAGCCATAGTACTTAGTAAACTCTTTGCTTATCTTATCAACACATGATATTATTTCTTCATATGATGATAATACACGGGAGACTATTTATCTTATAAATTCTAGCTTAAGACCATGAAAGATATGATACCCCTTTCTCTTTGGATCATGTGCACTGCTGGAGTTCTCATTCCTTCTACTAGGCGCCATTTCTAAACAATGGCATACACTAGATTAGTTTATGAATAACAATACCTAATCCGAAACTTTTAAAACACATAACATAAATTAAATAGTTTATGGATATAATCCATAATCATAAAAATTTATACTTTGAGGAGGTATATACTCATAAACCCGTTATAATGGTTTGTAAAGAAAATGATAATTATCCAAAGCATATCCCCCGAGAGTATCGTAACCAAGAGTGCAGCAAGGCCCGTTGTCGTGCACCATCTCCCGTTCATGTCCAGATCAAAGTGGTTTTTTCGGGTTTTACCCCTAGGTACATCTGTGCCAGAGCCGCCTCTACCTACTCGTATCCAGACAGGGATGTATTGCTAGGAAAACTCACAAAATCTCTACAATACCAAAATTCTAGGAAGTTCTTCTATACTAATCTTCAAAGTCTATCATAAATATATGTTCTCTAATCAGAGTTTATATAATTCAAGCTTCCAAGGTTTATACTAAACTTCCTCTGATACCAACTGTAACGTCCCAACCCCAGTTACCTAGAGTCGGTGCATTATTACATAACATTGGCATGATCACAAGAAAGATCAAATCTTGAAAGACCGATTGGTTTAGTAGCCTTGGAGACACTAGATATAATCATAAAGCTTTACATTACATCATAATTTGAAAAACTACTACAACAACATATTGTCTCCATAGTCCACAGTATTATCCCCTCATAATATCCTTGTAGGCCATTCATTATTTACTTCTTCACATCCTGGGAAAAATAAAACATAGAAAATGGGTGAGCTCAAATGCCCAGTAAGGATAACAATATAGAAGAAACTTTCATAAAGAAGAATAAACATTTAAGGCAGTGTATAACTAAAAAAAAAGCCTTTTAAGCTTGAACTTCAACATAGTATGGAAAAAAATAAAATAAAATAATTCCATTTACTTATTCACATGGATATTCTACTAATCGAATAATCACATTCCATATCAATAACCACTTTCATAATGATGGAATGCATAATGCCATACTATCTTAACCACATATCCAAGGCCTCGTGCCAAGACTACAAATAAGTTTTTGCCAAGGCCTTGTGCCAAGACACTAGTTTGTCTCATGATACCTACCGATGCATTGAGGAGCTATAGAGGGCTCCACCAGTCACATATTAAGTCCAATGCATTCCCATATGAAAAGGTTTAAACAAAACATAAACATTCGTATTAAAAATAGCATATGAAATGTGAATACTTTCACCATAAACCATGATTGGTATAAAAATAGCACATTTGAAGCCAAACATATCACAAACAATTCAATACAATATAGATGTTTTGTATCATAATAAATCAACTTCAAATAAGCGTAAAATCAATCAAAGGATGTTGACATAGATGAAATCAAAACTCTTTTTAGAGAAATATCTCTTTCTATTTTGAAATCATTTAAGAGTCATATATTTATAAAATAAAACATTTTCTTTGAAAATATTCTTATAAGCTTGTAAGAGAAGCTTCAACAATTTTATAACAACAGAAAATAGCCGCACCCAACGTATAAGTTAAAAAAACATTCTTACCATAATTCTGTCGAAAATATTAAGAAGCACCTTGTTTGGAAAACGACGGAAAGAATACTTTATAAAACTATTATAAAAAGTAAAACAAGTGTATAAATGACTTTAACCCATATTCTTTTAAATAGTAAATATGTTTTGAAATACATTTTTAAGAAACATGGATGTGGATGATAAAGAGATCCCAGTAGATTATTACGTATAAACAACCTCAGATAATGAAGAGATTGTGAAATAACCCTTACCTTGTACTTTTCCTTGTATGGGGGTAGGTTAACCTCCTGTAATATGGTGAAATAATTTTTATTAAATTATACAAGAATCATATATATTAATTTGATATCATATATTATCTTTTAACATTTCTTTGTTAATAATATCTTAGTATTATCGTCGTTTCGGGTGTTAATTTACTCGTTTTCTTTTATATGTTTTGTTACGTAAGTCGTGGTTGTCATGGATAGGTTGTATATTATTCATATCCAGAATGATATCAAGTCCTTAAAGATTATTTTTAAATCAACAAATGATAACTATACTTGAATGGATACGATGGAGAATGAATCTCATCGCGTTCATGGAGACGGTAGTCCGTACGTACGCACGAGTGACAATATCATTCTTATGATATTAAAATAATATATAATTGGATGGTATATCATATATAAAGAATCATTATCATGTTATATTTATTATTTACATGAATTACAAACCATTATTATACCCATCCAAATAATAATATATTGAATAACAATTACACCACGACGTGGAGACGGTAAGCCGTACGTACGCACGTATGGTGAAATGTCATTCAAAGGATGGATAGAATACTGAATATGGATGTACCATATTTATAATAATATTAAAGTATATTGGAGATACTGGATTCATTATTTTAAAATGGGAATAACAAATAAAGAAGAAGTTGAAGAAGAAATGAATTTGAAAAACGGTGGTGAAATCATTACCTATTGTTTGTGTTCTTCCTTTTGATTTGATCAGAAGGGCTACTTAAGATGGATTTCTGACTAAAGGAAGACCTCTAGGATGAAGTGAGGGAAGTTCAGAGAGTATTTGGGGAGAATTTGGCCGAACAAAAAGGCTTTGATGGTGTGATTTAATGAGAAGGGAGAGTTCCCTTTTATAAGAGGAGTGAGGGGCACCTTTGGAAAAGCTAGAAATATTATTTTATAATAAATTCATATTCGGTTTCTAATGGCTCCAAAGTGGATTATTTAGCTTTTTATGGTGGGGATGGGTGGAAAACCACCCAAAAAATATAATTTAGACAGGTTTGGGTTTTTATATTGACCTTATCTTTAAGTATTAACTCTTCGTTAATTAGTTTCATTTTTACAATGTCTTATTGTATTTTTATATTATATGGTTAATAAACATACTATATACCACCAATAGACCCCAAAGAGGTCCATTAATGATACAAATATCATGATATAAGTATATTGTCCGAACCTTATATTTTTATGAATTTAATATCAATTAATAATATAATATTTTTTTTAAAACGCATTTACGTCAATTTTGACACTATTCAATAATTGTTTTTTGGATAAATCATAACAGAATTATTACATCTAAAATATTTAATTAAAACAATCCTAACATATCATATTAACCTCTAAAATTATTTTAATTCATAAAAAGTCTCACATTATATTTATTTGGGTATTTATAATATCAATTAGTTTAATTTTTCACTATTATGGTAATTACTACATCATCATTGTGTCATAAATAAATTAATTTATTTAATGTCTAAATATTATAAATAAATTATAATTATGTAGGAAAGATTTTTATATTTCTAATGAATATTTATAGTCAAACATCCATCATATATAACCATATGTAAAAATTGTTTTACTAAAATATATATGCTTATATCATTTTTGTATTTATTTTAGCTTAATTAAAATAAAGTGTCCCTATCACCTACAAGTGGATACATGGGGTCCCAAAATCGACCCAAAGATGCCCATGGTCGGACTTGTATCCACCAATAAGGATAGGACACGTTTTAGGGTAATTTATTATTATTATAATATAATGTTTTAACCCTTATTTACCAGATTTACCCTTAACCATGGTAAATAAAATATTTACTGAAATAATTATTTAAAATGTCTAAGAATAAAAGTTACATATTTACACAATATGAATATCCTGATTCCAAATATGGAATCCATTTTTCAAAATTCAAAACACATAAGTGGAAGAAATTAATTTAAAATTAATTCTCGTTATTAAAACAAAAAGCGTGTTTTTAAGTGACAATATATATCAAAAGATTGACAATTGTTTATGTTCGGTTAATTGTGAAGTTTTTTCCAATGAACAAAATTGAATTAAATGGTAAAATTATATTCAAAATATTCTTTAAAACCACTCAAATTAATAATTTATCACTACTAATTATTTTGATTAAAAAAGTTGTTTTTAATTAAAATTTAGTAATTTTCACTATTCATCAAAATATAAACGTTATCCGAAAAGTACCAAAATTTTACCATAGGCTAAATTTGATATTCCAAATCCAAAAATGAAGTCAATTTTGAGAGATAAAATTTATTAAATTTCAAAAAGTAGATATTACTATTCATAACGGCCAGTTTGATTGGTTGTGGTGTGTGTTAGAACTCGAAGTTGCGTACAACACACGATATTGTATTATTCAAAGGAAAGCGTACCGTGGAATTTTGGGATGTATCATTGTAAATTTTTGATGTCCCCATTTAGTAAAAAATTTTAAAATATTGGATTTAAAAAGGGTTCACGATGAAAAGTTGGTAAAAGTGCAATACTGAAAATGAATTTGTTCTTACATTATTTCTATGAAACTCATAATATGGATTATAAAATTATAAGGATTATATAAAGTTTAAAATTTAGTTAATACTATTCATAACCTCTTTTGAACATCTTGTTTGGTAAGTCATGGTGCGCTTGAACTTGGTGTTGCGTGTAGTGCAAGTTATTATTTTGAAGAAATAACACACTATGAAATCTTGGGGTGTTACATTCTCCCCTCCTTCAATAAATTGCATCCTCGAAATTTGAAATTGTTCTTTGAAAATAAAAGGTTGAATATAGAAAATATCTTTGTGGGAAATCCCACATCAGAAATTGGGTTAAAAACATTTAGTCTTAATAAGAGGAAAAGAGAAATGAACGGGTTACCACCAAATTATGATCTCTATTCGGAGAACATTGGTAGAAATTAGAGAAATATAATTAGAGGGAAAATGTAAATATTTATAGGTATTGATTGAGGTCATCAATACCAAACAAGTGAAAATTTGAGGGCCTTAAATTCATCAATCTATGATGACTTAAAATACCATCGGTTCAGCAAAACATATGCTATTAGGATAACACATTTTTTTTTTGTTTTAAGATCCCTTCACTAAAGTATAAGAATTAATTTCTTTATTGAATAAGAGAAGAAGAAAAATATATACTTGACAAGTAGAGTATCATCCTTTAACTAAGTTCTACCACAAACTCATCTTTCACTCTAAAAGATAATAGTACTTAATAATAAAATTCTATTTATCCTATTCATATAGGGTTAAAAAATGAATTTATAATTCATCTAGTAGAACCATTAAAAAACAACATTATTCAATACATGACATCACGTGGGTCAGTGGTAGGTGATACACCCTTGTCGCCCTTCGGTTGTGGGTTCAAGTCTTACAGCCTTGTCGGACGTGACGGGTTTCCGCCCAACCTCTGGGTTGTCCTTTTATGGAAATCCAAAATAATCCAAACTAGAACTATCCAAAATACTTCAGTCCAAAATTTATAAGGAAGGTAAACACAATGAAGATCCTTTTTTCCGCGTAATAACATGTGAACACCTTCATCATGTATTCTTTTAAAACACTGCAACATCCTAAATTACCATAAAACCTTATTGATTACATTCATGATCCCTTATTCCTTAAAGAATAATAGATATACTCCTTCAATCCAAAAATGTTTTAAACCCCAACAACGATGGAATATACAAATCATTAATCAGTTCCATGGTAGTCAAGAATATCCAATATAATTTATCTAAATCAATCATGTGTTATTCTAAAATCAGTACTTCGGTATCAGAACCATGTTATGGTTTATCATTCTCTCAACCATATATTTTCCAAAAATTTAACCTGATATTGAGTCACTTTTCTTTGTTCCACACAATCTCAAGTCCTTAATGAAATAGTACTGTAGTAAATTCCCTATATACTCCATAATTATTATAAGAAGTAAATTGTTGATACAAAACTCAAATGAAATAATCATCATAAGAACTCTAATAATTCCTCTTCATCTGTGGTAGTATCATAACATGCTTATTATCCAATCGCATCATTTGTGGCATAGTCTGACGACTGGGACATAGGTTCGCGTAGTGTCCAAACTCCTTGCAAATGAAGCATTGTACATTTTAAACCATTTTCTTACCCTTGAAGTCACGTACTTTGTGCCATTTTTCTCCACACTTATAACATACTCCCATTCCTTTCAGGAAAGTTCCAGGGTGTTTCTTCCAACAGTTATCACATATGGGAAAATTCTTCTTTTCCCTCTTCCCTTTATCCATCTTTCTCTCTTCCATCCTTTTCTTCTATTTCTTCCCTTCAAATCCATAGGACTTAGTAAACTCTTAACTTATCTTATCAACACATGATATTGTTTCTTCATATGATGAAAATATATTGGAGACTATTTCTCTTATAAATTCTGGCTTAAGACCATGGAAGATATGATCCCTCTTTCTCTTTGGATTATGTGCATTGCTGGAGTTCTAATTCCTTCTACTGGGTGCCATTTCTATACAATGGCATACACTAGATTAGTTTATGAATAACAATACCTAATCCCAAACTTGTAAAACACATAACATAAATTAAATAGTTTATGGATATAATCCATAACCATAAAAATGTCTCCTTTGAGGAAGTATATACTCATAAACCCTTTATAATGGTTTGTAAAAAAATGAGAATCATCCTAAGCATATCCCCCAGGAGTGTCGTATCCTAGAGTGCAGCAAGGCCCGTTGTCATGCACCAGTTCCCGTTCAAGTCCAGCTCAAAGTGGTGTTTTCGGGTTTTACCATAACATACATCTGTGCTAGAGCTTCCTCTACTTGCTCGTATCCACACAGGTATGTATTTCTTAGAAAACTCACAAAATCTCTACAATACCAAAATTCTTGGAAGTTCTTCTATACTAATCCTCAATGTCCATCTTAAATCTATGTGCTCTAATCATAGTTTATCTAAATCAAGCTTCCAAGGTTTGTACTAAACTTCCTCTGATACCAACTGTAACGTCCCGACCCCAGTTACCTAGAGTCGGTGCATTATTACATAACATTGGAATGATCACAGGAAAGATCAAATCTCAAAAGACCGATTGGTTTAGTAGCCTTGGAAACACTAGATATATTCATATTGTTTTACATTACATCATAATGTGAAAAACTACTACAAAAACATATTGTCTCTATAGTCCACACTCTTATCCCCTCATAATATCCCTTCAGGTCATTCATAATTTACTTCTTCACATCCTGGGAAAAATAAAACATAGAAAATGGGTGAGCTCAAATGCCCAGCAAGGATAACAATATAGCAGAAACATTCATAAAGAAGAATAAACATTTAAGGCAGTGTATAACTAAAACAAAATCCTTTTAAACTTGAACTTAAACATAGTATGGAAAAAATAAAATGAAATAATTCCATTTACTTATTCACATGGATATTATACTAATCGAATAATCACATGCCATATCAATAACCACTTTCATAATGATGGAATGCATAATGCCAGACTATCATAACCACATAGCCAAGGCCTCGTGCCAAGACTACAAATAAGTTTTTTCGAAGGCCTTATGCCAAGACACTAGTTTGTCTCATGAGACCTACCGATTCATTAAGGAGCTATAGCGGGCTCCACCCATCACATATTAAGTCCAATGCATTCCCATATAAAAAGGTTTAAACATAACATAAACATTCGTATTAAAAATAGCATACGAAATGTCAATACTTTCACCATAAACCATGATTGGTATAAAAATAGCACATTTACAGACAAACATATCAGAAAACCTTCAATACAATATAAAAGTTTTGTATCATAATAAATCAACTTCAAATAAGCGTAAAATCCATCAAAGGATGTTGACATAGTTGAAATCAATACTATTTTTAGAGAAATATCTCTTTCTATTTTGAAATTATTTAAGAGTCATATGTTTATAAAATAAAACATTTTCTTTGAAAATATTCTTATAAGATTTTAAGGGTAGCTTCGACGATTTTATAATGGCAGAAAATAGCCGCACCCGCCGTATAAGTTAAAAAAACATTCTTACCTTAATTCTGTCGAAAAGGTTAAGAAGCACCTTGTTTGGAAAATGACGGAAATATTCCATTATAAAGCTCATATAAAATGTCAAACAAGGGTATAAATGACTTTAACCCATATTCTTTTAAATTGTAAAAAACATTTGAAATACATTTTTAAGAAACATGGATGTGGATGATAAAGGGATCCCAGTAGATTATTACGTATAAACGACCTCGGATAATGAAGAGATAGTGAAATAACCCTTACCTTGTACTTTTACTTGGATGGAGGTAGGTTAAGCTCCTGTATAATGGTGAAATAATTGTTATTAAATTATAAAATAATCATATACATTAATATGATATCATATATGATCTTTTAACATTTCTTTGTTAATAATATCTTAGTATTATCGTCATTTCGGGTGTTAACATACTCGTTTTCTTTTATATGTTTTTTTACGTAAGCCGTGGTTGTCATGTATATGTTGTATATTATTCATATCCAGAATTATATCTAGTCCTTAAACATTATTTTTAAATCCTCAAATGATAATTATATTTTAATGGATACGATGGAGAATGAATCTCATCGCGTTCGTGGAGACGGTAGTCCGTACGTACGCAAGAGCGATAATATCATTATTTTGATATTAAAATAATATATAATTGGATGGTATATCATATATAAAGAATAATTATCATGTTATATTTATTATTTACAGGAATTATGAACCATTATTATACCCATCCAAATAATAATATATTGAATAACAACTACACCACGACGTGGAGACGGTAAGCTGTACGTTCGCACGTATGGTGACATTTCATTCAAAGGATTGATAGAATACTGAATATGGTTGTACCATATTTATAATAATATTATAGTATATAGGAGATACTGGATTCATTATTTTAAAATGGGTATAACAAAGAAAGAATAAGTTTAAGAAGAAATGAATTTGAAAAAGGGTGGTGAAATCATTACCTCTTCTTTGGGTTCTTCCTTTTGATTGGATCAAAAGGTCTCCTTAAGTTGGATTTTTGACTAAATGAAGTCCTATAAGATGAATTGAGGGAATTTTACAGAGTATTTAGGCAGAGTTTGGCCGAACCAAAAGGCTTTGATGGAGTGAGTTAATGAGAAGGGAGAGTGCCCTTTTATAATTGGGGTGAGGGGAACCTTTGGAAAAGCTTGAAATATTATATTATAATAAATTAATATTCGGTTTCTAATGGATAAAAAGTGTATTATTTAAATTTTAAGGTGGGTATGGGTCTAAAACCACTCAAAAAAATAGAATTTACACAGGTTTGGGTTATTATATTAACCTTATCTTTAAGTATTATCTCTTCGTTAATTAGTTTCATTTTTACAATGTCTCTTTATATTTTTATATTATATGGTTAATAAACATACTATATACCTCCAAAAGACCCCCAAGTGGTCCATTAATGATACACCTATCATGATATAAGTCTCATGGCCGATCCTTAGATTTTTAGGAATTTAATATCAATTAATAATATAATATTTGTTTTAAAAACTCTTTTATGTCAATTTTTACACTATTCAATAATTGATTTTTGTGAAAATCGTAACAGAATTATTACTTCGAAAAAATTTAATTAAGCCTATCCTAACATATCATATTAACCTTAAAAATTAGTGTAATTAATAAAAAGTCTAATATTATATTTATTTGGGTATTTATAATATCAATTACTTTAATTTTTCACTATTATGGTAATTACTGCATCATCCTTGTGTGATAAATAAATTAAATTATATAATGTCTAAAAATTATAAATAAAATATAATTATGTAGGACATCATTTGAAATTTCTAATTAATATTTATAGTCGAAATCCAACATATATAACCCTATGTAAAAATTGTTTTTCTAAAATATATATGCTTATGTCATTTTTGTATTTATTTTAGCTTAATTAAAATAAAGTGTCCCTATCACCTACAAGTTGCTCCATGGGGTCCCACAATCGACCCAAAGATGCCCATGGTCGGACATGTATCCACGAATAAGGTTAGGACACGTTTTAGGGTAATTTAGTATTATTATAATATTATTTTTCAACCCTTATTTACCGGATTTACCTTTAACCATGGTAAATAAAATATTTACTCAAGTAATTATTCAAAATGTCTAAAAATAAAATTTACCTATTTACACAATATGAACATCCTGATCCAAAATATAGAATCCATTTTTCCAAATTCAAAACACAAAAGTGGATGAAATTAATTTAAAATTAATTCCTGTTGTTAAAACAAAAAGCGTGTTTTTAAGTAACAATATATATCAAAATATTGACAATTGTTTATGTCTGGTTTAATTGTGAAGTTTTGTACAATGAACAAAATTGTATTAAATGGTAAAAATATATTCTAAATATAATTTAAAACCACTCAAATTCATAATTTATCACTACTAATTATTTTGATTAAAAAAGTTGTTTTTAATTAAAATTTAGTAATTTTCACTATTCATCAAAATATAAAAGTTATCCGAAAAGTACCAAAATTTTACCACAGGCTAAATTCGATATTCTGAATCCAAAAATGAAGTCCATTTTGAGCGATAACATTTATAATATTTCAAAAAGTAGGTATTACTAATCATAACGGCTAGTTTGATTGGTTGTGGTGTGTGTTAGAACTCGAAGTTGCGTACAACACATGCTACATTATTATTCAAAGGAAAGTGTACCGTGGAAGCTTGGGATGTTTCATTGTAAATTTTTGATGTCCCCATTTAGTAAAAAAATATAAAATATTGGATTTAAAAAGGGTTCACTATTAAAAGATGGTAAAAGTGCAATACTGAAAATGAATTTGTTCTTACATTAAGTCTAAGAAACTCATAAAATGGATTTTAAAATTATAAGGATTATATAAAGTTTAAAATTTAGTTAATACAATTCATAACCTCTTTTTAACGGCTTGTTTGGTAAGTCAGGGTGCGCTTGAACTCGGTGTTGCGTGTAGTGCAAGTTATTATTTTGAATAAATAACACACTATGAAATCTTGGAGTGTTACAGATAAAATATGTCTATGTTATATATTTTATTTTTTTATAAATTTTTTTTATCATTTGAATGTTAATATAATTAGATATTTATTTACAGGAATACTTTTAATGGTAAAAAATATTTTGTATAGACAACAACAAAGACACTGTTCTATAATAACAAATTCAGATTCTAGTAGTCTTAAACAATTGTCAAGATATTATATTATTTTAGCGGGTCATTATATGTTTCCAATGGAAGGTCATGTTTTTATATGTGCAATAAGTATGGGGATTCTAAAAAATGATATCATGGATATTTTTATTGGAGATAAGTTGGGTATTAACATGGTAAAATTAATTTCTATCTTTATCTTAAAACAAATAATTCCCTACGTTAAATCTATTGAAAATTTATACCAATTTCTATTTTATATTAGGTATATTTATAAAATGTGTGAGATGAATGAGAAGACATATGCATATGGGTTTATGGAACCATAATTAATGTCACCTTAAGGGAATGAATTTGATGAGGAACAAAAACAAGTTTATATTATAAAATATTTCAATTGAATATAATTACGCAGTGTTGGATGTTTACTTATGTTGAGAGGTATGAAACATATGTATCACAAATTAATATTTTTCTTTTCACATAATAACCACTAAAATTAAATTTTATTTTATATCAGTGACCATTGGAATTTTTGTGTTTTTTGAAAAAGGGAGAAACCACTTTATCAGATATGCTCTTTCCAAGGCGATGGGTGAGGAAATTTAAAGAGCATGTTTAAAAAGTATGTTTTAATTTCTTAAAAATTATTTTTATTATAATTAATTTTAAATTTATTTCATTCATATTATTTTCTAACATGGGATAAGCTTTCTTTTTAAGATCAACAAAGAAAAAGAGTTCCATGTTCAAATATGTAAAAGTAAAGGTGAATATCTATTTATAATTAGTAAATTTGGGATTACATAAAAATGATATTTTGAATTCAAAAACATAATTAAAAATAATTTTCATAAACAAAAAGATATCATTGAATGCATATATTATATTTTAAGATTTATGTATGAAATAATTAAAACTAGAATAGTAACGATGTTCAACCACGTTATATTTCTTTATAAATTATTAATTAATATTTCATTTGTCTTATTAATTATACATTTTATTTATTACCTTTTTAATTTTTACATATTTGATGACCCTCAACCTTTTAGTGAAAAAGAGTTCAAAACCATACAGGTGGAATGGTTAAATTATTTTACAGGTTTGATTTGATTTTAGATTTTTTAGTGAATATTGTAATTTTGAATGTTGTAATTAGAAATGTGTAATAGGTAGTTTTTTGTTGGATTTATGTTTTTTAGTAAATATTATAATTTTTTTATTTTGTAAATGTGAATGTCCAATTTCACGGTTGGTTTTTGTTTTTGTTTTTTCTGTTTGTGCTTTTTTCTGGCATACTTTTTGTTAATTTAGGTCGGGTTCCTCCATGGAGAGGAAGGTTTTTATAAAATATATTTTTTAAAAATATTTTTTACCTCGGTTAATTTATAATCGAAATTATAAATAAATTTATGTTCGTTTTTTACAACGGTTTTAAAATAACCAATGTATAAAATGAGGTTTACCACTTCAGGGTTTTTATAACTGACATGGTATATAGTTTTTGACATCAGTTATTTAATAAATTACATGAAAAAAATTATTCCTGATGCATTTTTGACATCAGTAAATTAATAAATGATGTGAAAAATGCACCGGGAATGGGGTTTTCCATGTTTGTTATATAAAAACCAATGTGGTAGAATGCTTTTTTACATCGATTATTTAATAACTGATGTAAAAAACCATCATCAAAGCATCTTTAACATCAGTTATTAAATAAAAAAATGTGATAAACTGGAAAAATAAATTTTTTACATCTATTATATGAACTGACATTAAAATTCATTATTTTTTACGTCACCCGCAACAACGTAGTAAAAAAACTGCGCAGAAAACCTAAAAAAGGGTGTAAAAATTATTTTTTCAGTAGTGTCACATTGGTGACCCACTATTGGTAGATCATGTAAGTGAATTTCTATTGTAGAGTCACTTTTGTTGACTTTATTTGGTGACTCATCCATTAGTGAGGAATTTCCATAATTTTTTCAGTATTTTTTAGTTTCACTCCTCTTACATTTTATTTTAGGTAAATCATGTTTAAAACCTTGTTTCAGATTTTCTAAAGGTGTTTCAAATAATATTAATTACATCTTTAATATCGTAATTCTCCTAGGACATTGAAATAGTCAAAAAACATTATCTTGATCGTGATCTAACTTTAATTGCCCTTGAAACCATTTCCCTAGCATTGATATAGGATCTTCCACTTCTATTATCAGATATTCTCTTCCCCATGTGTTTTTTTCTATTTTTTCTACAGTAACCATTCTTCCCCATAGACTCATGTGTTTTGTTGTGGCATTATAATTATGTTTCCCTTGGAGTCTCTTACCACTTCCATGACCCCCTATTTTTTGGCACAAGGTGGAGTTATTGATCACCTATTTTTTGAGGTTGGAATTCCTTCATCTCTCTTTCAATTGTGTATCATGTGGGGTGGGTAAAATCATGCCTCTTGGAGAATACGGTTGAATCCAAATATTAATTTAGGTTTTTATAAAGATTAAAGGACCTGTTATGATAATGGGTCTAGCACCCTTAATAATGAATGAGGGACTAAGATTGTGATAAAAATTCTTGTATTGTTTTATCAGTTATCTTTGGTTTATGATGTGAATTGTGTTGGTTATATTCCTTCTAAAAATCATGGTCATTGGTGGTCTCTATTTTTGTACCCAACTCATGAATATTTTTTGTTCAACTTCTATTGAATGGATAAAAATATAAAAATATGGTTAATCACGTATACCAAGTTAAATTAATGGATGCCCTATGATTAAACTTGTGATGTGATCACCCATGAATTATGAAAGTGGAAATAAAGAAATGTGTGGGTCAAATATGATGACACACTGTTTGATAGGTTTGGTCATGTGCTGTGTATGGTTATGTTCAACATTCTTAATTGTTTTAATGGGTTTTTTATATAGGGAGGTTCAGAAGTTGTTATGGAATCTCAAGTTGGATAGTTTGATTGAGTACAAAATGTGGGGTTTCTCATGAGGTGGGGCTACCAAAGATGGTTTGGGATGGATAATTTGGAAGAAGGATGGTGTTACCTTGCATAGGAATATTTCCAAGAGTTTCCAGATAAATTTGTGGAGTGTGTGTGGGTTATGGTGTTACTTGTGGTGTCTTGTGTTTGATAGTTTCCAGGGTAGGGGTGGAATCCATAATTTTGGCTTGATTAAATATATAATGATAATTGTTTAAGTGAATTGGATGAGAATATGTATTATGTTGGTGGGTTTCTATGTGGTTATGAAATAGAGGTGGTAGTGATGGATATTTTGTGTGGGATGGTTGTTTTTTGGAAATCCCATAGGATGGGTTGAGTGTTTGGTACCTATATTTACACATTTAGTTCCATGTGATTTCAATACTCACCCAACCCAGGTTGAGAACTATATTCTGAAAACCACCATTATTATATTGAAGGGTTCCCTTTCCCAATATCTCAGTTGGAGGATGAATGGATGGTTATTGGATCATTTCAACTCCCTCTTATAGGTATGGGTAGCCCAAGGCTATTCGGGTAGGTTCTGGTGTGGTTTTGAGGCCCATGTGACTTTGGGTGAGGTGTGTTTTCCAAGGTTTCTTCGAGGTGAGAAGTGTTTTGCTTTCCAAGGAGTCTTCTGGACGAGGTTGTGGTTATGACCTAGGTGTTTATAGGTGGGATGTGGTATGTGGCCCAAGCACATGTAGGTAGGTTTTGGAAGTGGGTCATGTGACAGATCATGGTAGTATGTAGACGTTCTCCATTAGGGATGATTAGTTAACCAGTTGAAAGTGGTGTAGGGTAACCCAACATTTATGTGCTAATTACATCACTTTACTTGACTAGAATTATTTGGTGAGCATGCATTATTGAGGTAGTGGTGAATAATACACCTTGTTAAGTGGTTTTGAGTTTCTATTTTTTTCTCATAGTTTAAATAGTATAATTCTTCCACTTCTATAGGAGTGACTTCATCTTTTTCTACTGAGTATACTTTTATGCTAATCCTATGTATGTAAAACCTTTTTTGGTTTCCAGGGAGATTACATGGACCGCTCTAGACCCTATTAGCTCAGGCATTGGTATAATTATTGTGTCGCTTCTTAGATTTTTTCTTTTGGTATTCACATTGGATTTTTTCATTGTATTTCTAGTAGTTTTACTTTAAAAATCATGTGTGATGGATTTTGGATTCTTTTATATATATGTCTTGGAGTTTTTTTAAGGTTAATACATCTTATCTTATGATATTGGATACTATAGAAGGGTAATGCCTCCCATTATTTATTATTTGTAAACCCTTGGTGCTGGTTTCCACCACGGGGCCTATGAGAGGCAGGAATTATGGGTCATTATTGATTTTTCATCTTGAATAAGGATGGCCATGGCACTTTTCTATCCCTTCCCTCATCATGTCAAAGGAGGGTCATGACAGAATGGTATTAGAGACCGAAGGATGAGAGATATGATTGAGTTTGGAGTTAGGAATAGTGAGAATTGCATGTGATGTTCGGGAAATAGTACTAGGTGGCCATGGTGCATGGCATAGGCCAGGGGAAACCAGCTAGGACATGGAATTTTATGGGCCCCCCATGATCTGATGCAAGGAATCCGAGTCCATATAGTGGCCTAGTGTGACTACACTATTTATAGAGTAATGACCCTATAAAAGGCGCATGCATCATTATGAGATGTGTTCTTGTTTGAGTTAAGAGTTTTAGGGAAATTAAATAATAAAAATTTAAAATGAGCCATAAATAAATTTCTATACTACTTAGTCTTAGGAGTTCCTTATGTAATTTTTATGTACGACACCTGGTCATCGTCCATGATTGGCTCAGGTAGTGGAGGCACTATAGGTAGATCCAGCTGACCGATGGAGGATTAACAAAGTCGATAAGGATGACCAGTGGAAGAAGATTCCTCTTGATTACCAGTGGAAAACTCTGGGAAAGTAAGAAGGTGGTGTTTCAGATATAGATATTGAGAGTTTTCATGAGGATCTCGTGATCACTTTCTTCTTGATTCGGGTTCCAACAGAGTACTGGGTTTCTATGATGGTGATCTAGATGTGGGGTGTTGCAAATCCATGGTGGAAACTATACCTAGGGGAGAGAAGAGAGAATGATGTTATGTAGGTTGATTTCAAGACGGAGTTATGATAATAAATCCTTTATTCAACCATGAAGGGAGAGAAGAGGAAAGAGTTACGCTCCCTCCAGTAGGTGATTATGTTAGGATGGGAGATGGGGATCATGTTCACGAATCTCATTTTCTTTTCTTCAAATCTCTTTCAGTATGAGGACTTTCGGGTGAGATGCTTAGAGGAGGCACTCTGTCCTTCCCTCTAGTATGTGGTTACTCACGTAACCTTTCCGAAAAACATAGAGGTCTAGAAGAAGGCATAATTGGTTGAGAGGTGGAAAATGTGAAGAGGTATACCATGAGAGGGGAGATAGAAGGGTTCTGTGAAGGGAAAGGCTTCCATCAGTAGGTCTTAGGTGTGAGGTCCATCAAGGTTTCAGCCACTAGGGAGTCGACAACAATAGTTTTAGTTTCGAAATTTTGGTCTTAATGATTTTCCCATAGGATTGGAACTAATGTGTTTCGAATATGGAAGATGCAATCACTTTTAGATTTAGTTCCTAGTTCGAGCTCAATATATTGTAGGTGGGACGTTTTAGCACCTACCTTAGCAGCAGTTGTCAGCTAGACCATTTTAGTAGCAAGGAAAATAGGCTCTCAATACACCGATATGAGACAGAGCAGGCAGAGGCTGACCTCAGGGTGCTCTTTAGGGTCCTTAAACCAAACGTGGTTGAGGATATAGTTTATAGCATAGAGGAACATGATCTAGGCATGATAAGTTTCATGTTGCAAAGGAAGTTCTAGTGGGGAAATGATCTTTCGAGGTTCGACCAGTTTGTTCGGTACACTTTCATGTGATTTGTTTGATTGAGAGCAACAAAATCCTTCCTTTTACCCACTCAATACCATGCTATGGGAATATAAATAGAGATATATTATGTTTCCTTGTGTTTAGTATGCCAGTAGGAGTTCATACCATCTTTTTTGATGTTTTTCATGGATGTAGATTGATGTTGGGGACACATCAGTCTAGTGGGGATCTTTTCTTTCTACAGATTCATCCATATGATGTCATCCTTAGCATCTATTGGTTGTTTTAGATTCATTATTTCATCAAATAATTTCATATAAGATTTGTGATTTCATATGTGGATAGAAAAAATATGGATATCATTGGCAAGCAACACTTTTTGATGGACAATCGACTTATGTAGCCTTTTCTTTCCTTGTTGGATGATATATTAGTAGAATCAGTGGATGCTAAGATGGTGGTGGTGACCAGTGTTGTTGGGGAGTTCATGGATGTTATCTGGAGGATCTTGTGACTCTACCACCTCTATGTGATGATGAAATCTGGATAGACTTGCATCCTAGTGATTCTCACATTTCAATGGATCTTTATCTAATGAAACATTATGAGGTGCGGGATGTAAGGATTCAGATTGATGATCTAATGAAGAAGGGATTTATCTAGCCCAGTGTGTCATCGTGGTGTGCTCCATCATTTTTTGCAAAGAAAACATATGGTGCTATGGTAATGTGTAATGACTAACAAAGGCTGAATCAGGTGGTGGTTAAGAACCATTACCCCTTCTGAGGATAGATGATATTTTCAGCCAGCTAAGGAGAGTATATTGTTTCTCTAAAATCAATCTCTGGTCCGGATATCATCAATTAAGGGTGAAGGTTGGTGATATTATGAAGAATTATTTTAGGTGTAGGTATAGACACTTTGAGTTCGTGGTTATGTCATTCAGTGATACAAATGCACCAGTCGTGCTCATGGGGGTTTCTTAACTCTATATTCTGCAAGTTTTTATACTGATTCATCATCATGCTCATAAATGACATCCTAATTTACTCAAATCTAGAGGAGGAGAATATCGAACATCTCATAACTATTATTGAGGTTCTTCAACGCCACCATATCTATGGGAAGCTGTCCAAGTGTATGTTTTGGACATGATAGGTTCACTTTCTTGGACATGTGGTATCTTAATAGGGGATTGTAGTAGACCCATTGAAGGACGAGGAAGTTGTTTCTTGGGTAGCACCCAAGACTGTGGAATAAGTTCGTATCTTTCTTGGTCTGGAGGGATATTACTCGAGATTTTTACCTAACTTATCATGAATTGTAGCTTCACTGACATCTCTGAGCAGAAAAGGTAAAGCTTTTTGATTTAGGGAGTTGTTCCAGACGTCATTCAACTATCTAAAGTGAATTTTGGTTAGTTCTCCAATGCTCCGGTTTTCAGAAGAATTGGTGACTTTCGAGGTGTTTTGGGATGATTCTTGTCTAGTCTTAGGGTGTGTGTTGATGCAACAATGAGGAGTGATCTCTTATGGGTATAAGAAGTTACATTCCCATGAACATAACTATTCCACCCATGATATGTAGCTGTTGGATGTCATGTTCGCATTGAAGATGTAGAAACACTACCTTATTTGGGAGAGATTTGTGGTCTTCATAGATCACTAGAGCATGAGGTATGTCTTTTCCTAGTGAGATCAAAACGTTCTGCAGTGTAGGAGGATGAATTTTCTTTAGGAATATGATTTTGAGATCTCCTACACCACAGGAAAGGGGAATGTTTTGGCCGATGCATTCCACATGATGCTGTAGAAGGAGGTAGTTTGAGAATTTGCAGAATCTTGGAGGTTGATGGAGGTAGGGATACTTGGAGGTTGATGTGACAAATGATCGCATTGACAAGTGTGATTTTCTAGAGGGGGAGTTCAGAGGATGGCCAGAATTAGATGCTATTCTATGAAAATCTATTTGTTTTAGTGGTGATGCATGAGGGAGTTATCCAGGAGTTTCATAGATCACCACTAATAGTTTACCAATGAGTTTCCAAGATGTGTCGTAGCTCGAGGGAATATTTTCGGTGACCTGGGATGAAGAGGGTAGTGGCAGAGTTTGTGGAAGGATTCCTAGTGTGCCAGATAGTAAAGGTTGGACACCATGTTCTCTATATCTTGTTACAACCTGTAGATTCCCCTGAGTGGAAGTGGGATGACATATCATTTTATTTTTTTCATAGGAATATCTAGGTATTAGGGAGAATTTGATTATATTTGGGTAGTAGTGGATCAACTAGTGAAATTGAAACCCTTTTGGAAATCAAGGAATCGACCATATTAGATGCCTTGTCCAAGAGGTATGTGGATGAGTTGACATGGATGCATTGAGTTCGGAGATCTATTATCTCAAAATGGGATACATGATTTACCTCATGTGTCTGGAGGGGATTGAAACATGCTTTTGGAACTCAGTTAAGTCTAATCACCGCCTTCCACCATTAGATAAATGACCAGATAGAGCAGACCATATAGACGTGGGAGGACATCTTGTGAGTATGCATCATGGAATTTGGTGGGTTATGGGTGCAAAAATTTTCCTTGGTAGAGTTTTCTTAAAATAATTTTTATATCTCTTCTATTGGTATGGATGTGTTTTAAGACATCTACTGGAGACTATGTTTTCACCTTCATGGTGGAAAGAAGGTGGGGAGGCCGCAGTTCTTGTCCATACATGATGCAGAGCATGACCGAGAAGGTGCAGTTTGTCAATGAGTGGATGGTGGTAGCACATGACTGGAATAAGTCGTATTCCAATCAAAGGTGGAGGCCCTTTGAGTTTGAGATTGGAAACCACATGTTCTTGAAGGTTTCCCCTTTCCGTGGGTATATGAGGTTTGGAAAAGGGATAAATATTTCTTCTATGTTCATTGGACGCTTCGAGATTTTGTGGAAACTACTGAGGTGGAATACCAGTTTCCATTTCCACCATATTTGGAGAGGATCCATGATGTATTTCATGTCTCCCAACTTCGTTGGTATATACATGACGACTGCCATGTCATTGACTGTAAAGAGTTCGATATCGAGGATGATGCAACATTCTTAGAGTGGAAAGTAGAGATCCGGGATCAACGTGAGAAAGAGCTATGTGGACAGACCATTCCTTTGATTGAAATATTGTGGAGGCATGGTGGCCTGGATGAGAGTACATAGGAGAGAAAATTTCATAGGCGTGCGTAGTACCTAGAGTTGTTTCGATTTTATCTTATGTGATTTTCTTATGATGTAATTCCTGATCCATGTTTATGAGATGAGTTACTTCCTTATTCTATAATGTGTGATGATGTCCTGACATATTGATAGGGGATGAGTAGATTTATAATTGAGATGCATTAATTGATATGTAATTAAACCCGTGCTGGTGAGTCAGTTCGTCCGAGAGTGGATAGTATCTTGACATGGTGGAAATAATTCCCCAATTCATGTGCTTGGATAGTTATTTATATTGGGGGATATCTTGTGGATGTTGGGGTTATTATATGTTGGAGGATGTGTTCTTGGATGTTGAGGATTCACTACAGCTTTCAAACCACATAGGGTGGTTTATCCTTGAGAGGTACATTACAAGGTGGGTTTTCAGAACCCTCTTTATCTTGGGTTTGGTTTTGAAATATCAAGGGTGAGAATAGTTTTAGAGGTATATTGTTTAACGTCCTGGAACTCCTCATTCCATTACATTGTCAAATTCTAGTGTTTGGGGTGTTCAAGGAGGAAACGGTAGATAATTTCAAAAGTTTTCCAAAATTCAAGTTTTTCAATTGGTAGCTCAGCATCGATGGCTTTGTTTCAGTGGATCATCATTGGTAGGTCGAGCGTCAGAAGGCCATGCATTGGTAGGTCATGCATTGGTAGGTTGGGAGTCGTTTGGTTGGTCGTCAATAGGTTGGGCATCGATAGGTCTGACATCCGTAGGTTGAGTATCAGTTGGTTGGGTGTCGATATATCGAGCTTCGGTAGATCGGTTATTGGTGACTCGTGTCAGTGAGTCAGAAATCAATGTGTCACTTCTGTGACTCACTTTCATTCGGTCACGTTAGTGACTTGCTATCAGGGAGTCGATGTCAGGGACCGACGTCAGAGACTCACTTATCAGTGAGTCATTTCCAGCCTTTTTCCAGTCTTTCTAGTATAACCCATCTTACGTTTTTTTGACATAAATCATGTTTGAAACATTGTTTGAGAATATATAAAGGAGTTTCAAAAATATTAATTATATCTTTAATATCCTAATTATCTGGAAACTTTTAAATATTCAAAAAATTTAATCTTGATCAGGATATGACTTTAATGGCCCTTGAAACATTTTCCCTTCTATTGATATATGATCACGCTCTTCTAAGAAGAGATCTTCTCTTCCCCATTTGTTTCTATTTTTTTCTCTTGGTGCACCCATAGCCTTTATTCCCTTTGATTCATGTGTTGGGTTATGGAATTTAGATTCAGTTTTCCTTGGAGTTTCTTATGGCTTATGTGACCCCCTATTTTTCCGAAAGGAGGAGTTACTGACCCTCTATTTTTCAAGGTAAAAATTGATTCGTCTCTCTTTTAATTGTGTATCATGAGGGGTGGGTAAAATCAGGTCTCTTTGAGAATATGGACAAATACAAATCTTAATTAAGGGTGTTATGAAGATGAATAGACCTGTTACGATAATAAGTTTAGATCCCTTATTAATAAATTAGGGGCGGGTAAAATGATGATAATCAATGTGTTGTTTTATATGTTATCATTGATCTACGCTGTGAATTGTGCTGGCTATATGCCTTACGAAAATCATGGTCGTTGGTAGACTCTGTTTGCGCACCTGACTCAAGAATAATTTTGGTTAACTTTCATTTGAATGGCTACAAATATGAAAATATGTTTAATAACGTATACCTATTTAAATGATTGGATGCCCGTAGATTAAACTTGTGATGTGATCATCCCTAAATTATAAAAGTTGAATTAAATAGAAGTTCTGGTCAAATATGAAGACACTATATTTGATAGGTGCGGTTATGTGTTGTTTTTAGTTCTATTTGGCTTTGGTAATGGTAGTATTGGATTTTGTGTATGGGGAGGTGTAATGGAATCTCATGTTGGAGAGTTTCATTTATTTCAGAATGTGGTATTTTTTTGTGAAGTGGGGATACCAATAATGGTTTGGGAGGGATAATTTTGAAGAAGGATGTTGTTACCTTGCATGACCATTTCCTCATGAGTTTCAAGATACATTTTTGATGTCTGTTATGTTTTTTATGTTACTTGTGTTGTGCTGTTTTTGGTTGTTTCCAGGGAAGGAATGGAATCAATAATATTGGATTGATTAAATAAATAATTATAATATGTTAAATGGAATAGTTGGGGTTATGAATTAACTATGTGGATAGTTGTGTGGTTATGCATTAGAGGTGGTAATGAGGGAAGTTTTTTGTGGTATGCTTGTTTTTTTAAAACCTACTGGTTGGGATAAGTTTTTTGTACCGATATATATACATGTAGTTACTTGTAATTTCTACCTACACGCCACCCGTGTTTAAAAATATGTACCAAAGAACACCATTATTTAGGGGGATGGTTTCCTATCTAAAAATCCTAATGGGAGGACTGATGGATGATTATTGGATCTTTTCTTTTCCATCATCTAGGAATTGGAAGCCTAAGACTCTTCGGGAAGGTTGTGGTGCGGTTTTGAGGCCTAGGTGTCTGTGGATGAGGTGTGTTTTCCTTGGTTTTTTTAGAATGAGATGTGTTGTTCTTTCCCAGGGGTATTTAGGGCGAGGTTTGTGGGTTTTTACCAGTTGTTTGCGGGTAGGACATGGTATGTGGCTTAGGTTCATGCATGCAGGTTGTGAAAGGGGGCTTGTGGAAGAGCATGGTAGTGTCTAGATGTTCGCTATTAGGGATGAGTAGTTAACTAGTGGGAAGTGGTAAGGGGAACCCTATCATCGTTGTTCTTACTACATAACATTACTTCACATGAATTATTTGGTGAGCATAACTTAGTGAGGTTTTTTTGGATCGTATACCTTGTTAGGTGCTTTTGAGTTTTTTCTATTTTTCTCATAGCGACATTAGTATGATTCTCCCACTTGTGCACAAGTGACTTAAATTTTTCCTACTGAGTATACTTGTATGGTCACCCAAAATATATAATTTTTTTTCTTGGTTTCCAAATAGATTATGTGGACCGTGCTGGACCCCACTAGTTATGGTCTCATGATAGTTGTTGTGTCACTACTTAGCTTTTTTCTTTTTGTATTTAATTTGGTGTTTTCATTGTATTTCTAGGATGTTTACTTTAAAAATTCATGTGGGATGTATTTTGTCTTCTTATATAAACATGTCTTGGAGTTTTTTTTTGAGTTTTATACACCATATCTCTGAATATTGGTTATTATAAAAAGGGTAATGCCTCTCATTTTGTGATATTTTTACACCCTTGGTGCTGGTCACCACCCTAGGGCCTACGGGATGCAAGACAATGGGGTCATTATATCCTTTTCATCATGAAAAAGGATGGTCACACCACTTTTCTATCCCCTCCATCATCTTGAAGATGGAGGGTTGTGACACATTTCTACTATGATGGTTTAGGGAGTGAACCTATTCCACTTACATGGCCTTATAAATAAAACATGACTACTATAAAAATAAATTTTATATGCTTATGTGTCTACCACAATTCCACGTATTATTCCTTGTTATGCCTTCAAGGATTATGATCTTGATTCCCTCATGATCAATGCCTTATGTTCTTTCAATATTTATTCTGTGAAACATATGTATGATATCGTATATGCTGGGTATGATCTTAAAATGTTATACTCATGTTTTCATACATTTATGTTCATATTATGCTTATATATCTCCTTTATTTACCCTTATTGAGCATCAAATATCATCCTTTCTTTTGTTTCATTTTCCCAAGTTATGATGAATGGTTTTGAGTAGAAGTATTAAAGGAGATGATCTTTGTGGGAAGCACTGAATATCTTTCATCTTGTTATAATATTTTTTTTCAATTTTCCAAAGACATTAAAGTATTACGGTTCTCAAGAATGTAATTTTTTAATGTAATGAATATTAATCTAAAATGATATAATATCAATGTATGTTAATCCACAATCACTATAGTTTATCATTGTAAAAACATTTTATATTTTATTAATTGTTAAACTAATTTATCAAATAGATAAATATGATAATAGAATAGATATTAATATGAATGCAATAGAAGAATGTGACCTGAAAGACTTAAATAAAAATTGTTCCATTTTAGGAGTTCGAGGTACCTAAGAATGATGCTCTAAGAATATAGGGATAGATTCATTGAAACCTTTAATGAGAGACAATGACCATTTCCATTAATTATAATGATCGTATGTATATTCCCATATCTTAAAAGAATGAGGTGTTTAATCACTATGTAAAGGTAATATTAATTTAATAAACATTGAAAACTAATTTAAAATGCATGATTAATATTTTTAATATACTTGTAAAGTGTTATGTCTTTATTTGAAGATGTTTTTTCATTTTGATGTCTATATATATATTTCATACCCGTGAACCCTAAAAATTTTGGGCAAGAAATAGAGTGAATTTAAATCCAGATTATGGTACAAGATTAATGAAACATCTATATGATCTCATAAAATGTGTATAAAATTTCATGAAGGGATGACTTAAGAGTATTGAAACATTTTTTTTGATATCAACAGAATTTCGTGTAATGAAGTAAATGCATATTGTATTGTATTTTAATAACATAAATATAATAATATTATATATTTTATTAATTTTGTGATTTTTTTAAAAATTATCAAAATAAATTCAGTAAATCATAAAAAAATCCATTCATCATATCTTGGGTTTTATTGTTTTCTAGAAAAAGAAAAAACCTCGTTTTATTTTATAAATTATTATTTATGTTATTTTATTATTTCAAATTATTTTTCAAACATTTATAAATATATTTTATAAGGGATAATGAATTGGGTCACCCTGTCAGTTGGAAAAAGATATGGCATAAAGTTCATAGGAAACCTGATAGTAGGTTTATAAATGAAGTTACTAGAGATATTGATTAAGTAATTTTCATTAATATTTAATGTTAATTCATTAATATAAAAAAATAATGATTAAAAATAAATTACCCCTACCAAAAATCCTCAAATCATATTAAATGAGGTCATCTACATGGATCAAATGGTGACAATTAGATATATTGTCTTCAATTGATCCTTATAGATGTACCCAATTAATTGGTTTTATTTATAGTTTGTTTTTATAATTTAATTTTTATTATTAAGTTTCTATAGTAATTAAATAAAATTAAATATTAATGAAAATTTTATTAAAAAAAAATATTTTGATATTTTGATAACTTAAAAATTAATTGTTAATATATTTCTATTAATAGGTGAAAATTCAAGAACCATGAGAAGTGAACCCTTCATAATCATCACCAATTTCCCAGAGCGATGCGGTTGCAATAATTATATTAAAGGATCATTAAGGGTGTTTATAGGGGATGGGTTTTGGGACCACTCCATTAGTTATCTTTAGTAGGGTGTCATCATCATTTACTATTACACCTAGTGGGGGTTTGAGGAGTGTTGTTGATCGAGAATCAAAAAGAAAAATTTAAAGGTTGAAAAAAAGTTAATAGACATGAATCTTAAAAAATACAGGATTATGTGAAATTGATAATATAAAATTCACTAGTTTCTATATTTTAGGGGATTAGGGGAATGTCCCCTAATGATATTTAAAGTCATATAGCTCATCCTACCAAGGTGAATTTTAAACACATTCTATTACTTAATAAAATGTTTTAATAGAAATAAAAGATTTTAAAAACATCTATCAGAGTGTCAATATAAAATAAATGATGTCTGATGGATGTTAAATCATAAAACAACAACTTCAAATTTATTTTTGAAATGTAGGAATCGATTCTAAATCAATATGAGTTATGGTTTTCTCAAGATTCACAAAAATATTGTTTTTTTGTGTTTCAAAACATAAAAATATGTGTGTAATGGTAAAAAAATAGGAAAAAATTTCATATAGATGCAGAATCACTAGAGAACCACCATTGATTTATTATTGATGTGTATGATTCGACAAAACATCCATCTGACATGTAGTTTGATCGAAATGACTCAATAATAAGTTTTAAAACATATTACTTTCGTTAAGAACTTGTGTCAGGGGACCAAAACCCTAAAAATGGTGTTGGATGGATGTAAAACTATAGGGAAATTAAAGTCAATTGATTTTTAAAATATAGGAACTAAATCCCTATAAAATCGAGTTCTGTTTTTTAGGATGCTTGTAAATGCGTTTTTTGTTGTTTTAAAACACTAAAGCACACATGTAATAGTAAAAACCATAGAAAATGATATCAAATTGATGCATAATTCTAGAAAATCCACCATTGAATTAATTTTGAGATTTATGATTAGATAAATTGACCATCTTATGTTCAATGTGCTCTTAATGACTCAATAAGTAGTTTAAAAATATTTCAATGTCTATAAAACATAAATCAAGGTGTGAAAAAACAAAAGCAATATCATATGGGTATGAAATAAAAAAATACCATAGAATATTTCATAAATATATGAACTGTCACCACATCAATCTAAGTTAAATATTTCTTAGGATGTCTATAAAATCATTTTTAATTCTTTAAATCACAGAAACATGCATGTAACAATAAAAACAATAGAAAAAAAAATTTATTGATGAGAAATAATGGGAAAATTTTCCTTCATTATTTTTGATGTGTATGAGAATAAAACAGATCCATATGATGTGTAGTGTGTTTGGAATGACTCAATATGCATTTTTTAAAGACAAAAAAGACATTAAAACATGAATTTTGGGGTTAAAATCATGAAAAATATATTGGATAGCTCTAAAATCATAAGAAAATGATTATAAACTGATTTTTGGAATGTAGGAACTAACAACATATCAATCCAAGTTATTATTTTCATTAGATACCTATAAATAAGTTTTTGGTGTCTTAAAACATTGAAACCTGCATGTAAGGGTCAAAAATATAACAAAAAACCTCAAATTGATGTTAAATCCTGAGAAAAACAATGTTAAATTATTTTTTACATGGATAAGAAGAAAACACATCCATTTGATATGTGGTTTTCTAATGATGACTCAATAAGTTGTATTAAAAGATTTAAAATCCTTTAAAAAGTTTATCAGGCTGTCAAAACCAAGATAATTTCATCACATGGTCATGGAATCATTAGAAAATGATCATTCACTGATTTTTGTTATGTAGGAACTTGTTCAATTTCAATACAAGTTACAGTTTTCCTAGGATTACTATAAATTCATTTAAAGTGTTTTTAAACATTAAAACATTTTTATAATGGTCAAAACCACAAAAAATAACTCTTATTGATGTGGAATCATTGGAAAAACACCATTAAATTATTTATTATGTGTATGAGTAGAAAACACATCAATCTGACATGAAGTGTTCCTATAATGACTTAATAAAATGTTTTAAAAGATATTAAACACCTTAAAAATATTCTTCTAGTGTTTAGAATAATTAAATTGATGTCTAACAGTCAATAAATTATTGGAGAATGATATTTTATTTACATGTGAAATGTAGGAAGAAATGTGACATCTATCTGATTCATGATTTTCCTAGGATTATCACAAACACGTGTTTAGTGTTTCAAAACATTGAAATGTTTTTTGAATAATAAAAACCCTATTAAACAATTTCAAATATATATGAACTCATGATAAATCTATATTTTAATTCTTTTTGTTGTTTATGACTAGATAACAAATCCATCCAACTTGTGGTGTTCTTGGAATGACTCAATAAACTATTTTAAAACACATAAGATTATCAAAAAATGTGCGTTAGGGGGTTAAAAATATAAAAAAACATTAGATCGACATTAAATCATAGTACAATGGCCATATATTGATTTTTAAGATACATAAACTCATTTCAAATCAATATGAGTTATGATTTGATTGGATTAACATAAATGTGTTTTTAGTGTTGTAAGACGCTAAAACATGTGTGTAATGTTCAAAACCTTAGGAAATTACTTTATATTGGTATGAAAGAGTGGGAAAACTATGGTTGAATTTTTTTTATGTTTATATGAAGACATCATGTCCATATAACATGTAGTGAGCTCTAAAATACACAAAGTATATATAAAAGATACTAAAGTCATAAAAAGCTGTGTTAGGGGGTCAAATATAAGAAATAAATGTCAGGTGACCATGAAATCATAATAAAAAGGCCTTAGATTTTTTTTATAAATGCAGGAACTGACACCATGTAAATCTGAGTTATAGTATCCCTGAGATGCCTATAAAAGATATTTAGTGTTTTAAAACACTAAAATAGTAATATAACGGTCAAAAGCATAGAAAATGACCTTATATTGATGTGAAATCATGGGATAATCACTGTTTATTTTTTTACATGTACGTTAATAAAATCCATCTACCGTGCCATATTCTTGAAATGACTTAGCAAATAGTTTAAAAATATATCAAAATCTTTAAAAACATGCCTCAGAGGGTCAAAAAAAGATAAAAATATCTGATTAATTTTACAAAAAAGTAAAATTCCCATAGATTTATATTTTAAATATAGAAATTGGCTTCAGATGAGTCTAATTTATGGTTTTCGTAGTATTCCTATAATTGTTTTTGTTTTTTAAAATACTAAACTGTGTGTGTAATGGTCAACACCACAGAAATGAAATCATATTGACATCAAATTAGAAGATAACCCATGTAATTTTTTTTAAAATGTAGGAAATTATTCCATATCAATTTTTAAATTTTTTTTATTGATGAATTTCTAGTACACCACATATCGATTTAAAAATTTATTAGATTATTATATACTTTTCCCCTTTTAGTTCATAATGTTAAATCATTCCACAAAGAGGTTTCTTTTATGTATTCAAAGTGTTCTTAAAAATATATTATACTTTTATATTAACATTAATTGGATCTATTAAATTTAAAAAATATCCATTGTAAATGAAAAATTATAAATATATTTTGTGCATATTTTTTGTATTTATTTTATTAAAATTATTGGTTTCTATTATAGGTATAAAATGTTGGCAGTAGGAAATAGGTTTGACATTATGAATCCTAAAACTTTTCATAAGGTAGTAATGATGGCTCATATTTTTATTATGTTGTCAAATTTTATCAATGATTCTACTATAATTGTTTTTGTTATGTTCTATTTTGATTTCTACTCTTTTTTTATTCCAGTTGATGACAAGATGTGGCTGATTTCATGTATGATGATCAAACTATGGATGTATTTTGATGTAATAGAGGTGATGGGATGGTCATATTAGTCATGGTTTCATGAATTTTCGAAATATTTTATTTGTATATATATGATTAATAAGGTCATGGTTAGTCATGGTTTGACATTTTGTTATATTACTATATTTTTTATGAGAATATTATTTTTTGTTCAATATTTATTTTCAAAAAAATTATTTTATATGTTTAGAGGTAGTTTATAAAAACCTCTTATAAACATGAATAACACTAATTCTTTTAGAGTTGGTTAAAGAAGTTTCACTTATATTTTTCATCTAGGAATGTAAAACGCTTAAAATTATTTAGTAGTGATTTTGTTAATTTCTACCATTTGACCACCAAAAATATTCCACCACTAAATGAATATATAATTTATTATATTTACTTAAAAATTTAATATTTAATAACCACCATGAAACAATAGAAACCACCGATAAATTATTTGTGACCGTGAATTATGAAACATCTTAAATAAACACCACTAAAAAATATATTGAATGTTCAAATCACTACAAATAGTAAACAAAATGCCTCTATGAAAACATTTTTTTGCAGTAATGATATGAAAATAGAATAGTTTTTCAATATAAAAAGCATCATGTTCTAAATCCACTACCTTTAATCTAAAAAAATGATATTAGTTAAATTGATATTTTTTTCTAGGAAACTTGAAACATGTTATGAACAATTATATAACATTTTTATAAAGCTAATTTATAAGAAAATTCACTGATCCACCCAATGATCTCAAACACCCCTATACATTGAGGTAACAAATTCTATCATTTCCTTAGCCACCCGTGTCCTAACCTAGGAGTCACTTTGAATGAAACATAATCCCCAATATCAAATAATAAATGTTTTCATCAATTATTGAAGTTGATTTTTGGAATATATATAAAATCATATTCTTCTAGGTCAAATTAACCTAAATAGTCATCTATTACACCAAACATGGCTTTATAAGAGTCCTCTCACTTATCCCTTCCCAACACAATGGTTAAAAACATGGTCGACTATACAATACTTCAAATGGTGTTATATGAATTAATAACTTATAATAATTATTATATATAAAATAAACCATTATAAGATGATCCACCCAAGACCATTATGTATTGAGTACACTTGTATAGAGTACACAATCTAAGACAAGGTTAATATTCCCTAGATTCCCAACCGACTATGTATGATATAACTTACTCTTATTCAGTATAATTATCAAATAATTTGAGACCACATATAGAATGATATCATTAAACAATGATCAAAATTTGAGACGATAGACTTAAATACCCTATAAAAACTATAAATATATTTAATATAAGGTCTTCTAAAGATTTCAAGCAATGGATTTTCTAATATAGGTAAGAAATAAACTATATATATGGGATGATCAACTATAAACAAAACACCATATATAGAGTCAATAAATATATTAAATTTTAGTTTAATTACCTTAATTTTAGCACCTTATATAATTATTTATCAAGTGTTAATATGTTTTGTGTTAAATATTTCATTTCAACAGATTTGGTAAATATTGATTTTATTTTCCAAAATTGTGAATGTAATTTATTTATTTAACTGCTAAAACTAAATAAATTCATAGATATTAGCAATTATTTTTTTTATTTTTAAGGAAAAATATATTGGATAAGGTAGTATAAGTGAAGAAGAATATTTGTGTATTAGGGAGGAGGAAATTTAGATAAGTCAATATATAAAAGTCTTTTACTCATTAAGTATGAGTAATTATAAGTACAAAATTTAAAAATAAATAATTGACTATTCCATGTATAAGAATTATTCTACACATGTCTTTATATTTTTAAGAGTACTACCATTTAATACTAAAGAAACATTATAAACCTCCGTGTATATATATATATATATGACTCATCCAAATTCATGTAAAATTCATTTTTCTGCTACTAAGAAACATTTATAGTAATTGAATATATAAATATATATTTATATTATCCACTGATCTTAACAAGTAAAAGAATTATAAATAAAATTGAAGAAAATTGGACAGTCTGTATGAGAAGGCCTTGTGATGTGTAAGGTTCATCTTGATTATATGATGAATAATTATTAAAGTAGGTTGATACATAAGAGTAATTTTAAAATTAATTAAAGGAATGGTAATTTGTGTAATTATAGTATAAGAATACCACTATACGGAAAATTCAACCATTCCATGAAGAGTTTAAGGGGATTTTTAGTGATACTTCTAATATGAAGGTTCCCACAACCTAGATGAAGATTCCTAATAATATTTATTCTTAAGAAAAACAATTAGAGAAAATTAATAGAATTAAAATTCCATGGAAAATGTAACTAGAATGAGAGGAATTAAGATAATAAAATTATTAAGAACCATGATGTGTCCAATATCCCTTCCTATCAGGAAAAAAACTAAATGAGTTGATTGTAGTGTATAATCCTTTATAATACACTGATCCATTAAATTAATTTAAATTTATTTTATAGACCATGATGAATGAAAAGGGTTCAATGGATATTTCACGGGAATTTAACCAGAGATCAGGGAATATTTAGAAGAATTTAAAACTAGAGGAAAATATGTAAGTATACTAGATACATGGAAAAAATCCTAATAATTGATCCAATATCATGTGGATCATGCACATGCCTACAATTATTAATTCATTTCATAATAGATATTTAAAACCCTTTCCTCTTAGGTAGGGTGAGATTATTCTTTAGTTTTTCTAAAACAAATATCATGTGTAATTTATTTAAATATATTTTATTTTATTAAGAGTTTTTTATATCTCACCATCACTATCTCACTCGGTATCTTATTTTTTTCCTTATAATTTCTCATTATGATAAAATCTTCATAGTGGGGATTTATTGACCAAAGAAATCTTCTAATAGATTAATCCAATGTTAAAATGGAGTCCTTATGTATTACATTGAACCCACTTTGTGTTTATATTGTATTATATTTCAATAAGTGTAAATGAGATTGAATCTATCAAGGATGATTCCAATATATGAAAAATATTAATTACATGGAAGTTAGTTTGAGTTTTCAAATCTAGGAATCATTATGTGTATTAATGTTATAAATATTAAATGAGGATGAAATTTTTCCCATGAATCTTGGACTTGTTGTAAAGTAATACCACTGAAATATTCATGATCTATTCACATGTTAGTAATGTTCTTTTAAGAACTAGTTCAAGCATATTAGAGAAACATTTCTATAGAGTTTTTATGTTTTTGAATCCTTTATCTTTATAAAGTAGTTAACAAGGAAAGTTGTGGAGTTCCTTCATAGTTTTTACAAATAAATACAATTGATAGTGGATGTTTTTTAATTCAATGATTATTATTGAGATATTATAAGTAATATATTTTTTATTAGGACTTGGAATTGATCTTATATTGGTTTAAATTAAATTGAAAATATTTTAAATTAATTTGATGATATTGGTTGGGTTACTACCATTTGAGAATCACATGATGCTTTTAGTTATGAAAAAATGGAAAATGGATTGGTATCTCAATAAGATTAATTTAACCTTACAAAGAGAAGTTCAATTTTGGTTTCTGTATAAGTATCGGTTACAGGCATGTGAATATTGCTATTATTTAAAGTAAGTATTTTGTAAATTATTACGATGAGACTTCAGAAGGATCATACTTAGAGTTTATAAGTCTTCATGAAGACACTTTTTCATAATTACCTATTGTGTTCACAAGACAATGGACATGATTTTATTAGAATTAATAAGTTTTACAACGAACATTAAAAATTAGTTCCATAATTAATCCCACCAAAAAATATTGGTTCTTTATTTATGAGGTAGAAACTAGTGTCAATCATATCTAAGGCTAGGTGGAAAATGTTTAGTGGAGAGATGGTATGGCTTGGAACCATCATTTGGGAGTATAGAGCCACTATGTTCGGATAAATGATATAGTATTGGGACTTGTATTGTGTAATTCCACATGAGTTCAGTGGTATAAACTTCTGTATTCATAGTAATTAAAAAGCATGCTCATAAGATTATGTCCAATGTGGGGTATTGAACATGTTGGGATAGTTCATTACTTCAGTGACATATATGAACTCAATATTTTTTTATTGAAATGATCATTTCCCTCACCATATTTTACTTTAACACCCAGGGTATTCATGTGAGACAAACTCATGACAAGTCAAAGTATTTTTCCCTATGATTTTTATGAGTTTGCATGAGGCTTCAGAGCTAGTGAAACATACTGATAAGAAGAAAATGAAATTTATGAATTCATCCAGATCACATGATCATGATTTAAATCCATGTTATTGTACTACATATATATTAATAATATTATACATGATTATATGAAGCTATAGAAATGCCCCCTCAAGACAATACTTGTCATTTTATTTAATGGCAAGAAGAGATTCAAGTTTATTTAATGATAATTATGTTTAAATTTTCATTAATGATTTTATATATCACAAATAATTGTGATTCAAGTACATATATTTATATGTGTTACATTCTAATATATGTTGTTCCACATAATTTTTCATTGGATCATTCTTACACAGATGTAGGTTCTCAATGAATTAAAGGATGCTAATTTTTTAGAGTATTAAAAGAGTAATTGAGGATGTTTAAAAATATCAATTGGAAATAAAAAATATAATTGAAGGGTGATTTTAAAGGATGATAATTTAGGGGACTAAAAATTTTAATATCATGGAAACAAAATGAAAAAACATATAAAGAATATATATGAGATATAATAGTAGAAACATTTGTGGATATAACACCGATTTCTCTGATACTCTATAAAGTAAAAGAAGAGATGATGATCATTTAGTGTCCTATGTGAGTTGTAGAAAAGAGAGGAGAATTTGATATTATGGCCATATATAAATACTTTATGTAGAATATCCTAGATAACTAGTGATATATGTAGGAGATCATTCCTATTCACAAAAGAAGAAGAAAAAGATAAGAGTCTCTAGATTTTCCTAATGTGAATTAGATCCGTGTTGATGAATACAGAGTATAGTGACACATACTATTCATACACTTATATCACATCTTAATAAATTAATAGAAATTAAAAAAAATATAAGGATCCACATGAGAATCATATAGGTATAGTTCTTTTATAAACATGGATACATAAAAAAAGTTACATAAGTGAACTACAACATCTACCACATTTGTTTTTATAAATATCATCTCTTATAGACCTATCATATTTAATACATTTCTATATAAACTCTGTAAAGTTAAAATAAGAAAGAGTATGCTCTAATTATCTATATTTCTAAAAAAGTGATATTTCAATGTTAACTTAAATATAACATGAGTATGAGGTTATGGTAACATGATCATTACATTTATTAACCATACCTTGTATATTTTAGATCATAATATTGAATAATGACATAAACCTTTCAAGTTCATATTACATGAATCACAGGGAGATCAAATAACAAAATACTTAAGAGTATAACATTGGAATAAGACTTAACTTTTTGGTATACACATAAAAATATAAAATAATTTCTTTAGCAGTTAAAGATTACTATCAAGACTATCATAGTTGATTGGGTTCACTCCCCAAACCATCGTAGTAGTCGAGGTTCACTCCTAAAACTATGATAGTGGATAGATTCCCATACTAAATAGGATATACTTCCCATTATTATCCATTTAAACTCTTGAGATATCTATATTTACCCAATTCATTAGAGGTATATATAATTCTGGGACCACCAATCACGTAATGAAAACCATACATACATGTTCTATAAGATTAGAAAATGATCATTATATCATAATAATTTAAACCTTGGAATGAAAATGAGTTTAATAAACATATTTACATAATAATTATAAAAAATAAAGATAAATAATTAGTGTGTTATGATTGGATCATATCCCCACTAAATATTAGAAAACATTAAATGATTCCATATTAGATGGAAAAAGATTTTAAAAAACCACATGAAAATTTTCATGAGAAAGATAAACATTTTTTACTTTGAAATCACATATTTAAAATATTATTTTTTTCCAAATATTTAATCAAAACAATTTACTTGAAAATAAACTTGAAATTTTTTAAAGGAAGATTAAATTAATTGAGTGTTCATGATATCATGGAATTCCATAAATTTAGTATATGTTAAAATAAAACATTCCTTTCATACTTTTGGAAAAAATTAAAAATGTACCTCATTTAGAAACAAACAAGAAGATTCCTTTTAAAAATATTTTCAAAAAGTAAAACATGGGTAAAAATAAATTTAAACAATCATCGGAAAATATTAAAAACACTCATAATTTATTTTAGAAAACCTTTATATGGATGTCTAATTATTTTTGACCAAAGAGAGAAATATAGTTGGTTTTCATTAAAAAAATTATTTCAGTTTTTAATTAAATTAAGAGATGTAAATAAAAGTGAAAGATGTGTTATTCATAGATAAATAGTGGATAATAAACTTCATTAGTTTATTTAGAGATAGATCTTTAAATTTCATCATAATAAAACTTAATCATAAAAAATCCTAATAAACTATGAGACTCTAACATAAAACCCTTACCCCAGGTGTGACTTCATTCGTATGTATTAAAATATATTTTGTAGTAAATATATATTATTATACATATATTACCTAACCAAACAAATATATATCATATCATATATATTTACTTATAACCTTTTATCACTCGTTTATTATAAATCATTTATTAAAATCATTGTTCTTGGTGGAAACATCTTTGTTTTTCATGTATGCTTTCGTGGAATAGTTTGGATCCATGTAATTTCAACATGGTTACATAAAATCAAGAATGTTGGTCATAATATAAATATATTATATATTCATTATATATATATATATATATATTCATCTATACGAATCTTTATTTTCATCAATGTATAGAACCTTTAGTTTTTCATTTAATTCCTTAGATTTACCCTAATGGATATGCCTAATGAGGTTACTGAGGAAACAAGGGTATCTAGGGATTGTTAAAATCCCATATCCCTAGATGTTAGAGGAAAACAATGGTCCAAATGGTATTATTAAACTGTGTGGGGGTGTTCTGGTGACTTTTTTTAGGTAACTTGATTTGTCCTAACCATATATCCCAGGACACACGTCCATGTGAGTGTTACATGCTCTATTGAATAGGATTTTTACAAGGGATAGACATGGTTAGGATAACCGTCCACCTATCCCATGTGAGGTGTGTCTTAGGATAGATATGGCTGCACATGTTTTTTATGCTTTGGTGAACTGTGTGGCCAAACAGTGTGACTCAATAATTATGAGAGAAATTAAATTTTTTGCATGTATTATTTTAAAGGGGCAAAAAATCCTTTATTACTCATATTTATAGATTAATTATAGACCTATGATCCAATTTTTAACTCCTCAGAAGCCTAAATGTAGGATTTGAAACCATTATTTCATTCAGACTCTAATTCGAGTGCCATCTGGCGCCCTGAATAGCCATCGATAAGATCTCCATTCCTTTTTCTCATTTATTCGTTTAACTTACCATAAATATATTTGTTTTGGTTGAAGTTTATTTTCACTATTTTAGGGTATTAATCTATTATTCCATTTCCTTCTGATTTAGTCTAAAGCAGGGTTCAATACTAGACAAGGCATCTACTATATACATATGGTAGGTGGTCTATGAATTTTACCTCTAATTATCCATGTTTATAAATTGTCACCGTGTGTTAATGGAGGTTTCCTGAGCATTTCTTCCCAAATCATATGATTTTATTTAGTTTTTATAGGTTGTAATATAAGAAACTAGTGAGACTTTTTTATATTTTTGTAGGTTTAGACCTTTATTCTATCCTCCCAATTTATATTTGGTTTCTTATTATACTTTTAGTGAAAAATATTGTGGTTACCCAAGACACCATTAATGTGTGCATGACTTGAAATTTTATTGGGTAATTATTCAAATTTTCTAAGTAAATATTTAAATCATGAAATTTAAAGTATATATATTTATGAGTTGGCCTTGATAAATAGTAATTGAATTGGTATTTGGACACATGTCCTTATTGAACTTTTCACTTAGGATGAAAGGTAATGGAATGAACCTAATGAATAAAAATTGTATTAATTTTTAACATGGTGGTTGATTACATATGAATTAATATTAAATATATCTACAAGTTCCTTATTTCATATGAACATTTTTAATATTTATTGGAGAAATCATAATTGATACTGCATTGGATTCTTAAGGGAATTCATTGAGCCCTCAGAGGACGCCATTATGATTCATTAATCTAGTTTCCAAGGGAGGTGCCCACTTTCACACTTAGTATTTATTTATTTATTGATTTCCATCATGAGGCAGTAAGATATCAATCCTCCTCTAGAATATTTTAATTCCTAGGATGCACTCCTTGGATTCAGCATGATGTATTAGGGAATGAAATGCCTTGGATTATTCTCCTTTGGATCCAATCATTCTTAGGTTAGGATTTACATTATACCTGTTCCATAGACTCAGTTATATAAATTTATAGTTGAATGATATAGGTGTATCCATTAGATAAAACTTATCCCTTATATATAAAAATTATGGTTGTGTACTGTGAGCAAGATTGATCTTCTAAGGTAAAGGATTCCTTGTTTCCTCTTGGGTAATTTTTGGCATTATCATATTAACTTCATATAGTGACTAGTTTTATTTTTCTTAATCCCTTGACTAAATGATTAAATGAAAACATGAAAAGAGACATCTAGTATATGATGGAGCTTGTATGGCCCTTCAGGTGTCCCATGATAAACCTGATCTTGACTTGGGTTGTATTTATTTCCTATTTTACTTTTACATTTTTACAAACTATTACAGTTTATATTCACAGTCTATTTTTGAATGGACACCATTGGTGGTGGCCTACTAAGTTTATATTACAATCAATCCAGGTTTCAAATGTACCATGAAAGATTATATGATTATAGGTGTGGATAAGGGGAAGCATCTACTTATGGATGCATGAATTCTGGTAATAGGGTGGGATCTTGGTAACAAATGACCGGGTTGGTGCTCAGGATGCCCAGATTGCTTTTGGTGTTTTTGAATCTTTTTTACCTAACTAATACCATTTTTTCTTGTTCTTTTCATAGAGACATGACATCATTATTTTATATGGAAATCTTTATCTTGTGAGTTGATTATTTATGCCTTAGATGTTTTTACCTATTCCACTAACTTACATATTATTATTCATGATGTTATTTTTAAATTATTTATACATTTTTACATTTGTGTTTTACTTTGATCGCGAGGGTATAGTCTCCCCACTGTACCACCTTATATCCACACTGCTAATCATAATCCTCTAGAGTATGGGGAGGTGTTCTTAAAGTCATGTGGACAACCAGTTTGGTTACTATTATTGGGTGATTCAGGGTGGGATTTCATGAAGTTGTATCAGAGATTTATTTTGTTTATATTACTATTATGGGATGGTATAAAGAATACTTGGACATGCTAGAATTTTATAATTATCTTATTCTTGGGAGTAGCTAACCCACGTATGGGAGAAAATCTAAATTTCTTGGGATGGAAATAGAGGTTCTGGTTTATGAATATTATAGTTTTATCTATTCCACCATTTGGTGAAACATATGAAATGTGATGTTATTATTCCCATGATGTTAGATTAAATATTTTCCTTAACCTATCATGTAATGTAGTCATTAATTTTTCATCATTTTAGTTGTCGTATAGAATTAATATTTCATTCACGATTCCATGACATGTAGGTTTCATATTTTGACTACATGATATCTATTTTATATGCCTTCAGTGATATATCTCTAATGGAAGTAATGTTTTTGTAGGAAGATGGAAATTTAATAATTGGTTATTAACCTGTATTCATAGGCCTAAATAATGTATTTCTATATAGTATGATTATGGAACCTATAATAACCGGTTATCATATGTTTGAATTTTGTAATTGAGGTAACATAGATTAATAAATTTATTTATTGTGAATACATGGATGTAATTTGTAATTTTAAGAGTGAATGTACCTCTATAAATTGGGAATGATGATTTATTTTGTTAAATCATCTTATACTACATGTTACATTCTGCTTTTGAAGTTATAGGTCTAGATATAATTAAATGACCTACCAATTATAATTTTTTAAATCTTGTATTTGTATAAATTGGGAATGATATTTAATTTAAATAATCTATAATGTGAATTCAAGAACTAATAAATCCTAAATTAAAATAATATCACCATTAAATGGAGATTAAAATTACAAATTAAAGGTATTTTTCATCTATAACATGAAATTAGAACTCTATATATGTAGACCCATCACTAAAATATATATCTTGACCTAGAACCAACCTTAGTAGTGGGTAGTAGGCAATGTCTCTTATGGTTTTTTTGATATAAAATGTCACCTAGGCCAGGCTTGAAGTGAAAGTAGAGGGGTGTGAATTAATTATAAGAAGGATAGTACATGTATTACTTTTATATATATGGTATTTCATTAACAAATTCTACCTGAGGCATGTTCTTGGAATTTTTTGAGATATTCCACCATGCCATCCTCAAGTTGTTCTCCAGGAGGCCGGTGAAGGCCATGCTTCCAAGGTGGTAGGCCTTGATCCACCTATATTACCTATAGTAGTTACACCTATGGAACCTCCTTCTTTTCCCAATTTAACTGATGATTACTTATTCTAAGAGTGATTTTTATGTCTTAAAAAGAATTTGCAGGGAGCTATGAAACCATCATATTCCATGGAAGAATTGAAAAAAGAGTTTCAATAGTAGTGTCCAACTAGGTTTTTGGGGATGAAGGTCCTCTTGTGATAGATTCATTGTTGAAATCCATGGTATCAGTGTTCATGAACATTGAGACACCTTTAGAGAGGATATTGAAGATCACCACACACGTGTTTCTAGATTCTACCAAGAGTCGGTTGAAAGTTTTGAATCAGGATGACTAGTATTAGGGTATGTGTTGGATGGATTTATAGACTATATTTTAGGAATTATTATTACTGGAGATGATGTGACCTGATTGGGATATAGATTTCATACCCATGGAGGAGGGAACCATCTCCTTCATGAACTATTCATATAACTTTATAAAGCCTAGGAATTTTTCAATGACTCTAGTAGGTGATGAGCCATCTAAAGACTTATTCTTCAGGGATGGGATTTGATAAAACATTCAATTTTAGGTACATTTAGTTATTTTATATACCATCTCAATGATTTTGAATAATTACCTAATCACTAAATGCATTCTGAGGTATGAAAATGATATAGGGAATAGTGTCTTAGTACCTACATAGAGTAGTGGTTCCTCTAATGGATAAAAATATTGTCATGAGAATTATTAATGTGGTAGTGGAATCTGGATCATAGACACTGGTAGAGAAAAAGTGTGACATCAATTTGGCAGTTAAGGCCACTTATAGCCTCAGTGTGATAGGAACCGAGTAGAGTAAATAACCTATAGATTACAGGGAAAACTTTATAAATTCTCTTAGACCTTACAATTTGATTAATGTAGAAGAGTAGCTATGCGATATCCAATTTTATAATAACGATCAATAACTTGATATTTGGAAGGGAGATGGGTAGTGTCTAGCCGATCAATTTGTAGAGGAGGTCTTGATTGTGGTATCTAGAGTTATATTTTTCAACATCAATAGAGAGGAACTACTCTGGGTAGTCCAATTGTATCTTAAGGCCACAGATCTGGAAAATTTAACACAGTATAGATAATACCCATGGAATTGAGTCCATGACCATATATAGTATGGGGTACTATTTTAGTAGCCTTTACTATTGTATCCACTTTATTTGATACAAGTACATCACACTCCTTTTTTTATATTGATCATGGAATATCTTGGAATTTAAATATAGAAATTTTATGTCATGATGAAACTTGATAATTCATTATGAATTTGATCGAAGAGTGTATTCCAATGTAAGGAATTCACCTTTGAGGTAGGTACTTATCATTTCTTATGAGACCTATTTGTCCTAAAAATGACGAGCTTAGATTTCATTATTGGGATTTACTAGTTGTTACCATATCAAACTTAAGTAGAATTATACGATAATACAGTATTATTTACCTCACCACTGAGAGATAATTATCTCTAAAAATGTGAATTGGATGTACAGGAACGTATAGATGGGCCAAAGCCTCATGGACTAGATGGAGTGATAGAATAGATGGCTAGACCTTATATAAAGGATCATGGAATAAGTTAGGATGATATTCCTTATATGTAGTTGATCATTTCAAGGAAGTATTAATTAATTATTTTTTGAGATACATCCTACTATATATGTGTAATTCCATATATAAATAGTGCTAGGAGTATCATTAGTATCAATTCCTTCCTTTAGGATATCTACTATTGAGTTACATGATATAAAGAGGTAGTTAGAGGGCTCTAAATATAAAGGTTTTATATGAACCAATATCTAACATTAGGGTTCATCCATGCTTTTTTGCAAGAATTAGGATGATACCCTTAGGAATTTCAAGGATTACCGATGGTTGAACCAACTTACAGTTAACAACCAATATCTGTTACCCCACACAAATGATCTTTTCAATCATTTCCAAGGAGATAGTGTATTATAAAATATCAATTCGATGATAGGATATCATCAAGTATTTTTTATAAGTTATTACATACATCGTACAATATTTTTTTAAGGTATGGGCTTTAAGAGTATTTTTTTATTCCATCTAGTCTTATAAATGCATCAACTATTTTTATGGAATTGAGGAATCAAGTTTTCCACCCAAACATGGATTCTTCATTTTGGGGTTTGTGGATGAAATCTTGGTGGGCACAAGGACTAAAAAAATCAGGAAAAACAAATTGATATTATTTAATGTACACTAAGAGAGAATAGTTTGTATGCCAAACTCACCAAATAAAACTTATTAATTGACAAAGATTACTTCCTGGGTCATAATATATGAGAACTAGGATTATCATTTTACCATGAGACGTCGAGTTCCGTAGTTTCCAAGGATAATCCTAGAATAGTGTTTGATATATTGATTTTATCGGTACTATATGTGTATTACATGAGTTTTATACATTTTGTCTCCCATATTGCTGCACCACTTACCTTATTGACCCAGAAGGGTATCATGATTATGTGGTCTGAAGCGTGTGAGAAATATTTTTAGGAGTTAAAGGGAATATTTTCTACAATGTTGATTTGGGTCCTACCTGATCATGGAAGAGGCTATACAATGTAATGTAATTCCAAAATCATTGGCCTCAATGTAGTTATGAGGTAGGAAGATTGAGTTTCTATGTATGGGCCTCAATAGTTGATGCCTTATGAACATAAATACACAACATATAATCTTTATATAGAAGACATTTTCCATGAAATACATTTATAGAGAATATATTTGTGGGTAAATAACTTCATTATATATATAAATACCAAAAAATCCCTAATTATATATTCACATAGTGTGAATTGAACCTCAGATAAAATATATGGGTTGAATAGATTCATCCGTTTGATTTTGAATTGGCATCTATTCTTGTTAAGGGAAATGTAGTTTTTGATGCTCTGAGATCGAAGACATAGACATAATATTTTCAAGAATCTAGTGATGAATAGAGGTTGATGGATCATCTTTATGAGATGAATATGGATGTTCAATAATGTTAAAAGTGGCATTTTTATATAGTCTTGGAAGTAACCTCATCACTTTTGGATAGAGTGAAGGGGAGGAAGCTCTCAGATCCGAAGGGTTGGGTCTTGAGGGATAATATTTCATGGGAAGACCCACCACCATATTGGTTAGTCATGGAGATGACATACTACATATATAAGGGTGTATCTAGGTTTCTACAAATATCTTGAATGAACTAATGTGAGAATACAATGTTTCACAAAGGTAAGTTAACCCATGGATTTACAAGATGTATTGTTCCATGAACCACCAGTATTGGTGTCCTATGATGAATTATAAAATTGTAGGATTATCACTAAGTGTTCCACTTATCAGCAGGTGAAGGTGGGTAACCAACGGCCAATTATCATGGTAAAATTTCTAATTTTACCATAATAGAAATGGGATCTTGTCACAATGGATTTTGTGACTGGTTTACCAAGGTCCCCTCAAAGTAGTGATGCAGTCTCAGTACTGATGAACATGATGCTAAAGGTAGATCACTTACTTTATATATGAGAGACCTTATTATTATATGATATATGGAAACTATATGTCAGTGAGATTATATTTCTACACAGGTTCCCTCTTACCAATATTTCTGATAGGGACACTAGTTTCACATCAAGGTTCTATTAAGGGTTGTAGAAAGCACTGAGTACCTATGTACATCTGATTACATCTTACCACCCTCATATTGACAATCGAACAAAACATATGATACATATATTAGAGGAAATTCCTTGAGCATGTGTCATTTATTTTATAGGTTATTTGGAGAAACCTTTACATTTTTTCAATTTAACCTACAATAAAGGAAATCTAGAAACCATACAAATTTCCCCTCATGAGACCTTATAACGTAGGAAGTTCTGATCACTTATGTGCCAGATAGAGGAAAGATATGCCACACTACAATGGGCTCACATCATCAAGAAGATCTCAGAGTATGTGAAAATTATGAGAAATCATTTGGTTACTTCTCAGTCTAGACCAAAATCATATGTCGATCATCGTCTACATCCTTTGGATTTTGAGATTGGGGATGATGTTTTCTTGCATTTTTCCCTCTAGAATGGGGTATAGATTGATACTGAGTCAAGGGATGATAACTCTCATATTTATGGTACCATTAGATAATTTTGATAGAGTTATGATGATTGCATATTGGTAGTAATTTCCTCAGAGATACTAATCTCGGTATGACATCTTCTATATATCACAAATTCATTGATATCATTCTGATACATCTCATACTTTCTATCCCAAGAATGATGGACAGCTGGATGATGATTTTATTTTGGATTTTCTTATTAATATTTTGAATTGGATCGCAATTACTCTCTAAGGAAAGTATATATTTTTAGTATGGGTGATCTTCTAGTAAAACTGTATATATGATGAGACATGGGAGAGAGAGGCTAACATGCAGGATCAGTGAATAGAGTAATTCTCATATGATGCTTTACCACCATAGGAAGGGAAACTCAAGGATAATTTTCTTTAAGGGGTAATAAATTAAGAACCTTTATTTTCATTGAGGTGCGTATCCTTTAGTTTTCATTTTAATTATTCATCTTTATCTTAACAGAAATTCTTTATGAGAATACAAAGAAAATGTGGGTGATTGGTGATTATTTGAATCTTGGAGCCCAAAATCTTTGAAAAAACAAGTGGTTTTCCTAGTTAGGAGAAACCATGACCCCCAGTCCACATGTATTTAATAAACCGCATGAGGTGGTCCATAGATATTTATAGGAATGAACAGTTGTTATAACCATGAAACTCAGACCATAAAACCATGTGAGTGTTCTAGGTCCTATTATGGAGGTTTTTGTTACTTTGGTTGAACACAGTTAGTCTATCCATGCACCTAGATCATGTGGGGGTGTTTATGGGCATGTTGGGTCCACAGTTGGCACACAGTTTGGAGAACCTTGTAGAAAAAGAATGGGGCTCCTTAATTTTGGAAAAAATGAACATTTCCCTTAATTATTTTAAAGAGGATAAAATTACTTCATTCCTCTTATTTCTATAAAATTCAAAACTCTCTACTCCCATCGAGATATCCTATAAGATTCAAATCTGTTCTTCCATCCAAAATCTGATTCAAGTGTGGTCAATCACATTATATGGCCACTGATAAGCTATCTATTCCTGTAGATATATTCATAATTTATCTTTCCATAGATAGAGTTTTTTTTGTAAAAGATAATATTCCCTATTTTCATGGTATTCTTCTCTTATCCCATTTTCATTAAATCTAATCCAAAACAAGGGACGATATTGATAAAGAATATACTATATGAATATGGTAGGCAGTTTACGAATTTTACCTCAAAGCCACTTAGTTAATAAATTTTCTATGTGTGTGCATGTTGGTTTCACTAAGCATTGTACCTCAACTCGTATGATTTAATTTAGTTTTTCTAGGATATAATATAAATCACTAGAGATACATTTTTATATTTTTGGAGGTTGATTCCTCAATTCCAACCACCATATTTAGGGTGTGTTTCTTATTATACATTTACTGAACAACATTGTGTTTTCAAGAGACACCGTTAAGGTGTTCTTAACTTGAAATTTGATTAGGTAATTGCTTCATCTTAATAAATAAATCTTTATAATGTTAAATGGTAAGTATATATATATATATATCACTTGGACATGATAAAATTTAATTGAATAAGAATTTAGTTGCATGCCCTTAATGAAATTTTCACTCTAGATGAAAGGTAATGTTGTGAACCTAATGAATGATAATTATATTGATTCTTTCATAGACATTAATTCCATATAAATTGATATTAAATTGTTTTATATTGTGCCTATTGGATATAGATATTTCTCAACTTTATATGAGTAGTCATACTTGATCATGCCTTGCATTACTAATTGAATTCCTTGAGAACTCATAGGATTCAATTCTGATTCAATGAGCTGATTTACAAGGAAGAATCCAATTATGGAACCTAGTATTTGTCAATTAGAGGATGACCAATGTGACACCATAGAACCCCTATCCTTCTACAAAAAATTTGAATGTATTAAAATCAATTATTGGATTAATCATGATGTATTAGGATGTGAGCCACCTTGGATTATTCTCTATGGGATCCATTCAAGATTATCCTAGGATTTAAAAAAGAATTGATCCATGAACATGGTTATTGAAATTTTTAGTGTAATTCCTTGGGTTCATCCCTTTGATTAAACTTATCCCTTTTACCTAGGATGCATGGTTCATTACAGTGAGTTAGGATAACCTTCGAAAATCATGTATTCCTTATTTCCTCTTGGATGTTTTTTTGGTATTATCATATTTACTTCCCACGATCACTAAAATTATTTTCCCTAATCCCTTGACTAAATGACTAAAAAACACATGATCAATGACATCCAACATATGCTAGAGTAGGTATTGTTATCCAAGTGTACCATGAGGAATGTTTTCTCTACTATTATTTTATTTGTTTCCTATTTTTATTTTATATATGTTCATATTGTTACAATTTATATACAATGAATGGATTTGTATAGACACTATTGGTGGTGGCCTACTGAGTGTATCTCACACCCTATCCATACTTCTGATGGTACCCATATAGATTATATGATTATACGTGTGGATAAGGGTAATCATCTACTTATAGATGTGTGAAATATGTTTTTTAGGATGATATATTGGTAGAAGATGTACGAGCTAGTGATTGACATGATAAGATAGTTTTTGTTAGTTTAACTCTTTTGAAACTACCAACTGCCTTGTCTTCTTGTTATTTACATAGATTCATGAAAAAAGTATTTCATATGGTAATGTTAATATTGTGAGTTGAATATTAATGTGTTAAATGTTAATGTTTGTTCTTCTTCTTATTAATTATTATTGAATCGATTATTTGACACATATTTATACATTGATTATGCTATGTTCCACCATGATCATAAGGGTATAGTCTCCCCAAAATACCACCTTAGATCATCACTGCTAGTTAAAAGCCTCTAGTGTACATGGATGCTCAGTTTGGACATTTGGTCAACTAGTTAAGTTACTGTTACCAGGGTATCCAAGTTGGGATGTCACAAGATCAACAATATTTGATGAAAAAAAAAATAAATTACACCAATCATGGAGATGGTATGATGTATGTGTTCATGAACACTCTTTTAATTTTATGATGGATGGAAGGGAAGAAAAGTAAATAATAATTTACCATTCATGGATTTCTATTATATCATATTAATCATATATATTCATCAAATCAATCATTATTACCATCCATGTAAAAAGAAAATTAAAAAGTAGTCACATCACTTCATGGATGTGGTAGTGCACACATATGTTTATGTACCTAGAGCACCTTGAGTGGGGAGTGGTGAATCAGGGTGTCTATTGTTTTTAAAACAATATATATTATTCCCATTTTGGTAGAAACATCTCATAACTGTATGAAGGAATTCTATTGCAATTACAAAATCACAAGTAGGGAGACAACACATTATTTTTTCTTTGTTTTCTAGTAAGGTATAGTACAAGGACCTTATACCAACAATTTTTCTGTAATGAAATACAATAATATTTACTAGTTGTGTGAAATAAATGTTTTGACACAGTCACACTGTTCCAGGAACTCTTCCATTAGATGATTTTAAGGATATCACACTACCTTCATCATTTTTTTTTGCCAAATCTCCCTATCTCAATTATTTGGGTGAAGTATTACTCAATTTAACGACTTTAAGGACTCATTATTATATTGAAATTAAAGTATTATTCCATAACTAGAATGAGACTATACTTGAATTGATGTCCGTAGTTGATGCGCTCGAAAAAACTATTCACTTAAACTAGAAGATCAATAGTACTATTAGTGAAGATACCATCCTTCGTGAAACACCCTTTATGTTTTAAAGAATTAAAATTATTTTTGAGCCCACACACTTTACTGAAGTTCTCATAATTCATTGAATATATTGCCTTCACGAAACCCACTACCTTTATGGAATAGACTACCTTTCTGAAGCTCATAGTGTCATCAGGGAATACCCAATCATTGTGGAAGTTATTTTTCCAAGATATATAATAATTATCAAGACTAATAAAGTACTTTCATTATTATCATGATCACAATGAATACCTGATTTTTGTTACTTTAAGCCTTCATGAATTTATAATGATTCATCCTTTTCTTGAATTCTTTTTCGTGTAAAATGATATTAGGAAGACACTTATATATAAGCTCATCATTTCATGAAAATTCCAAGATACAATCATATTTTTTGTGAAACTATGAATTCATGTTCATGAATATAATTCATACATGAATGTCTAGTTAAATTTAAATCGTTGTAAAACATTCTCATAGTCATTTAGATTTACTTCACTTAATCATGAATTCGTGATACTTCTCATAGTTGAAAATATTTATCATCATATCATCACATCGTTCATGATCATTATTCAATATGCCTCAAATATTCATGTATAAAAACATTCAAAAACCTAGTCTTTCTAGGAATCATTCCTTTTCTATATTTGAGATGATTTCTTCTAGAAAACCCACTTTTTATGAAGATAATTTTTGATTCTCCATACCTTCCAAAAACATGCACCTTCCTCTTAATTTTGAGCCCAAAAATATGGGAAATACTCTGAAATAACACCAACTTCGACAATATTGTAATATTTTACTCTAATATCACTTGACTTGAAAACTACCTAATCAATCCTATGTGGATTGAAAATAAATAAAAACTAGACTCATTTGCTAACAATAAAAATCCTTGGTTCTAACAGTATTCATGAGTGACATTATTGTTTTCAAACAAATTATAAATTAAGAAGAATAATTTTTTATTAAAATTAAAAATTTATAATAAAATCAGAAAAATATTATATATACATTAGATTATTCATTATATCCTGTTGTGAGTGGCGGTGATGGAAATCATATTACATCAGTTCTTGAGGCAGTAGTCCCTCGTATACATGATTTAGGATTTCATTTCCCATTAGAAGGAAGAAGATATGGAGATAATTTATGAAATTATCATAATAAGATATATTTATATGCAAGATGCTGGTGTTATTATTTCATCATTGTTTAATAATATTTGATGGATATAGAAGAAGAAATTTATAAAAAATTCCTAGTTAAGTAATATACCTCTTCTTTAAATAACCTCATTAGGTTTATAATTAAGGGCTTATTATGAAGGGTTTATTATTTAACCATAGATTCTGGGACATGGTGAGGGATGTAAGGAATATGTTTGCGTAGGTATTAGAAAAACAAAATGGATATTGATCTGCGAATAAGACAGAATATGTGGTGTCCTTTTACAAGTGGGGTAGAGGACACACATACAATTTTTTAAAATACTAAAATATATTAATGTAATATTTACACTATATGGTTCCAAGATATAACAATACAAAATATTAAATCATATAGGGTAAAAATATATCTATATAATATAATTTTGAAATGTTTTAGGTCATTTTACACTTATCTTTTTATTTTAACCCTAGTAAACCTATTTTAACCTAAAATGTGGTAACATATTTTTCATATTTTATTATTTATAATGATAATAAATTTGGTTGACCTGAAAAATTAAAATATGAAATCCATTTTAAAAATTTAAATTCTCATAATTTGAGGAATTTAATTTAAAACAAAACCCAAAAACATGATGAAATGAAGTTTACCAAAGAAATTTTTTTCATAAGTATAAAAAGTTATTATATAAAAATTCAACATCAAATTGATTACAATAAAAAAATATTAGACATATAATAATATAATTTAACTAATTTTACTTTTAAATAGTTTTAGAACAAAATGATACTTTATAAATGTAGCATCACATCCTGAGTTCCAATGAAATGAGTCCTAGAATGGTGGGCCACATGGCCTCATGCACTCCCCAAACACCATAGGCTGCCAAATAGTAGCGATGGACCTAGGTGTGTCCATGGGGAGACTATGCATAGAGTTTCCTAGTAAGGATTAAAGTATCACTAATAGGGAGAGGGATTGAATCAATGATATCTTTTTCTTTTAAGTTTTTTGACATATGAAATAAACTTTGCCTCCTATTAAAGAATTGTATCCTTACTGAAAAAAATTCAAACACACATCCATAGGATCCCACAAAATTAAAAATATCACTACTGATCAAAAGTAGCTACGTCCTCATTATGATTTGGAAATAATCCAATACCAAACAATCCACCAGAAAATAAAACTTTTGTGTAGAGTACAATGAGTATGATAATCCCTTATACTTCCATAGAACTTTGAAAACAATACAGTAGTGTGTGTGCTTCATCTCACACAAAATAATGAAATACAATGTTACAATGATTCTTGATCCAATTCTACAAATCTGATCATTAAAAAAATTCTTCTCTTTCCTACCCAGAAGTTGGTAAGAACATCCTGCAATCTTTTTTGAACTACCCTACTTTCTCCATGAGCTATTGGTATCCTCTATGAACCGAGTTTCACTACATATCTTGAGTTCTTCATGGACAACCTCTTCCTCTGTGGATTGTCTCCACAATGAGGATGGAAAATTCATCACGGACCAAATCTTTGATGTGGTACCTTATATTTTATAGGCAATAGAGCCCCTAAATCTTATTCTGTGAACTGTCCCTATGAACTATCCCCAAGAACTGTCAACTTCATGCAAATCATTCCTCCATGAACTCTTTTCCTTCAAGGAATTCTTCTCGATGAACAAATTCAAACATTCCTAAATTCATCCCGCATCAATGATCTCTTATTATGCAATTTTCTCTTATTTATGGTATTAATGTCATTTATATAGAAAAATAAATCTTCAAATACTTATCAATTTATTTACCCAAATATTCAATGTGGTTTCACCTTCAACATAGACTCGGCTCCTTCCACAAATCATTTCTCCCTCCGCAGTACACATATCACCTTTCTTCTATCACAGTGAATGATTCCATCCACCAACGGATCACCGCATCTTAGTTGCAAATGAAAACCTACATGAAAACTATGATACTCTCACAACCATTTTCTCTACAAGGTCCACATACTATGCTTTGTGGTCAACTTAGCGCTGATATACAAAATACTTCCATTTTTGATTTTCTATCGTCATTCCACACACCTCCTACGCGGTCCATGAACTATCCTTCACAGTCCATAGACTGTGTTCTGTGGAAAATATCACTTCTATTAAATAACCAAAATCCAGATTTTGATGTTAAAAAATTTGTCAAACATTGGTAAATGATGCAACCTTAAAAATATTATTCGAAAACACAATCCATACGAAGTAACAAAAATCAGATTTAATTCTGAACTAATTTTATCATGATATTTAACCTTATATTTATCACCTTTAGTATCATTATATTTACCATGTAAGGTATTGTAACTTCAATATCTTCTGGAAACATCTTTATTTTCAATCAAACCTGAATAATATTTGAAAATATTTTATCCCCCTTTAATTCATATAGATTACATTACATTTTCTCAAAACAACTTATGATATTTTTGGAAAAAAATAATAGCTATATTTTCCATGATCATTAAAAATTTAATTTATATATCATTTTTTACAAAAATAGACAACACTCTTAAAAAAAATTCTTACTTCCTTCTCTATAGAACTATGTACCAATAATTCCATCGTATAATTAGGTATAAAATAGTAGTAAACAATATATATCAAGTAGCATAAGAATAAGAATAAGTAGAAATTGAAAGAGTAAACAAATAACCCAATGAGAGTAAATATATTACAAGAGAAACTGAATATCAATTATAGATACCAAAATGATGTCATGTCATGATATATATATAAGTATTTGTACTGGAAGATGGGGTAAAACCATATATTACATGCTATCAAAAACATCAAAAAAGAAAAAACTATTACAATAGCATCACCATCATAGGATCGGTCCTCTTCCCTGAACTCTATCCTATGTTGATATAAAATCAAGCATTAGAAGCAGAATACTTCCCTTTATTCACACAAATTATCACAAAGTCTACCCGGGTACCAAACGACACCTGATTAGGGAGTGAGATAATATTATTAGTAGTATGGAACCCATGATGTCTAGGAATTTTCATTCTGTGCTATAAAAATAGTAGTGTGCCAAAATATAAATAAAATAAAGCAAATGAAATAATTAAAACAACTACAACTTGGTCCGGATTCCCAAGGGGGCACCCATCCTATACATACTTCTTCGAACTAAGCCATATGTTTGAATAAAGTACATGTGCAAGGAAAAATATTTATACAAGAGTTTATGTAAACATGACAAGCCAAGAAGGTATATGAACCAAGATTGTTCTTTATCTTGGGGTTTATCTTACATGTTCTCATCCAAGTGTACTAATAAGATAATGAGAATTTTCACAAATTCATAACAAACCCATTTTAATAATAATTTATTCAACTCACACACATATATATATAAAATTCAATTAATCCATCAAATCATGTGGTGGATTCTGAGCCCATCTAGGATGATCTAAAATAATCCTAAGTATCACTATGGTAAATCTGACATAGTTCAATACCACTAATTCCATCGAAGGTGATCCTTTTTGAATCACAAGTATCACTCAGGACATGGAGACTCTGAGTCCATCCTAGGTATCTCATGTAGGGGACCATGTATCCCCAAAGTCATGGTGTAGCCATATCCCCAATGTTTTTTCCACTATTGTTCTCCTAGGAAACTAATATCACTTAGTAGTATAATAAAACACCTGGTAAGCTCTTGCATGGAAAGCCAAAGAATCACACCCGACATGTTGAGTCATAAAAAAAGAACAAGGAGAGTCCATCCATGGATCCTTAATATGGAACCCATGTTCTCTCCCTACCTGTGTCAAGTGAACCATGTATCCTAGCATATCATAAACAGGGAATATTACAAGGAAATTAATTTATAAAATCACATTCCAATAAAGTGAATATCAATATCAGACGCTCACAATTTCAAACAAGATATGCAATTTAAACCACACAATAATGCCACAAAGCATATTTCAATGTAAAAAACATATCGAATAGGTAGATAATAATTAAAAATCATATAATTTAAATAATTTCATTTCATCACCTGAAATTTAATGTAACAAGCTAAAAAGATTACTATTTCATCAAGCTTTTCAATTTAATCCAATGAATAATGTTGCAGTTTATATCACATGAAAACAAAGAATGTCTAATAACACTAATATCAACTTTTAGTTAGAATATAGTACACCTCCTTTGAGGAGTTTTGTTACGAAATCATTTCATTATTCACCAATAATTCATTTATTCATATTTAAAAATTTATTATAGAATCATAATTCATAACTAATAAAATTAAAGGCACATAACTTCCCATGTATATGGGAAACCACAAGGCATTAATAACAAGATAAATTATATTGAACAAGGAGGTTGTTATAGCCCAAAATCAAACAAGGAATATCCTAAAATCTATCAAGGCATATAACATAAATAAAGTGATTAAATACTAGATTGAGAAATTAAATATATGACATTTGACATTAAAAAGGAAACTTCAAATAAGCCCAAGGTATTTAGAATAATGCATGGTCTAGTCAATAATAATTATCCCTAAGAATTAACAAGGTATCCATCTCATTGTTCATTAACCATATTAAATCAATGTACCAAATTATTGGTTAAATAGAGGTAAAACACAACCCACATCATGATGAAACTTAGGCCAAAATGGATTGTGCACCAAAAAGGGGAATCCAAATGCATGGAGAACACCCTAAATATGAATTTCCAATAAATAAAGGTCACTATAAACATAGAAAATCCACAAAATAAATTTAATATCTGATTACATGATTTTTTAGAAGGTTCTAACGAGAGTTTTTTTTGGAAAAAATGAGCCGATCAGATCTCATTATAAAATAAAAGCAATATACACCAGATGGAAAGAGGGAATTTAGAATTTGTATTTTTTAGAATATATAAATGTTCATGTGGTAGTACTACAGAATAGAAACATGCATCGTTGGAAACAAAATTGTTGGTAAGGAACTTATTAAGGTTTTTGTCTTCATGAAAAGAATGTGTGATTATGTAGTTTATTTCAAAAATATTGATCATTCATTCATACCACTTCATAGTGAGAATCCATGAATATTTAACAATGTCAATCCTCACCGCTTTCACAACCATTGTCATGTAACATTCAAACTAATGATTCCTTTTATTATGATGTTTACCCAGGTTGATAGAATTTATGAAAGTGATCATTTTAGCTTCTAGTGGTGTGCATCATCCAAAGGGTCCATATGGACATTCCATTATATCTCTATCATGATCTTTGGTGATAATCCCAAAGACCTCTGGTCTATGATTACCTTTGGAAGCACCATTGATATTTCATTTATTCCAACCAGCTATGAGTGGAATCTAGAATGTTTCAAGAAGGACACAAGTTTAAGGGTACATACCTGCAAAATATATATGATTCTATTAAAAAAATAATCAATAGAGTTATAAAATTACTCTTTTTATAGAATATTGTCATTCTAAATTAGCATTGAAATTTCAATGAAAGTGTAAATCAAGTTGAAGGTCTCTTGTTCATGCATTTTCTGTTTCTCCCATGCAATATCACATGCAATAGTTTTACACATCCATCAGATAAAGGATTTTTATGTTTCTTGTACATATAAATTTTCATCACTTATTAGAGTAGGATTTTGATACTATCCATTTGAGGAGTGTGTAGACCAATCAACATGAATAGAGAATTCCATTGTGCTGAATCTGTAACACAACATAAGATATGGTTCATTTATTCCGTATGGTGTTGGAATAAAGAACACCTATAGAAATGATTGATAACTTTGTGTTGAAATCATGCGTCAATAGGAATACAACTACGAGAAATTCTCCATATAAGTGAAAATAATGAAGCGTGGAACCACAATTTATTATAGTCCCTATCCAAGCCTTTTTTACTTTACATCTCAAGAGTGTATAAACTCATTGAATTTAACATGCCATGTTGGGATGGTTACCAGACCAATAATTTTTCTTATTATAGGAAAACAAGTTTGAAATTTTATCTTTCAACTCATCTTGAAGAAGTTTCATATTCCTCAGTTGGTCTCTAATAGTAATACCAATATCATTTACCTAGTTCATAGAGTTTTTTATGCAGAGAAAAGGGATCCCATCCAATTATCCAAAAAATATATTAGACATGAATTGACATTTACTAGCCAGTGGGAGTGTCTATATACCTTGGTAAAAACATTCCTCAATATATAACATATTTAGGGTTCCATATAATGAAGCTTTCAAAAAATTAAGAGCAACATGAATTTGGATATAAGATGTTCTAGAGACTTGGAATTGTTGTTGGCCGACTTCCAGATGAATTGTGCTTAGAGATCTTGATTAAAAATTTCATAATTTTTTATTCCTAGTCCTCGCTGTTGTACGGTTTACAACATTGTTTCTAAATAATGTTTATAATTTTCCTTTTTTAGAAATTACCAGTCCCAATGATGTTCCTGATCAATGTGTTGATAATTTTGATCAAGGAAGCCAGCCAACTATAAACCAGGAAGGAGTAAATGATCTTGGAGATCACAACATGCTTGACCAAACAAACTCTTCCTACCATTGATAGATATTTTCATTTTTAAGAGGATAATTTTCTTCTTATATGATAAATGATATGAGAAAAATTTTTAACATTAAGCCTTCGCTAAGAAAGCAGAACCCCCATTTAGTTGAAAGGATGATCACCTTCCCTTATGCCCAAAAAATTGTGAATATTTCCACTTCTCATAGGGTAAATGTTTTTCCACAAAGTTGATAATATATTTCCACTAATTTACTTCCTGACAAGAGACACTTTCATATTGATTAAATGAATTCTTGATGTTTTTCCCTCTCTATGCACGGAAAAAATAATATTGACAGTAGAAAATAGACGAGAGGGAGAATATGTACCTCTAGGAGATTTGATAGTCTTCAAGTCACATTTTTCAACCATAAGAATGAATAACATACTAAGGAAATCTTCCATAATGGAAACAACTATTGCAAAGAGAGGGTCTCCTTTCCAATGCCATGTTTATCAAGTGATATATCCTTCATGATATCCATTCATGAGAATAGATAAATGTTCTATGCTAAGAATAGTTTAGATCCAAAAGATAAATTTCACATCGAAGCCAAAGTGGTGTTAAACATTACTAATAAAATTCCTTTCAATTATGTTGAAGGATTTTTTAATGTCAAGCATGACAAAAATGTTTCTGCCTATATATGGATTCCTAAGAAGGTTCACACATTCTGAAACATTTAGTTAATAGTCTTGTATATTTACTCACTTTATAAAGGTGAATTGGTTACAAGAAACAATTTTGTTAGATATTCTTGAAATAACATTTTACAGGATTTTGGAAACAACAATATGAATGGTATTGACCAGTGACACTTGTTTGAATTTTATAATTTTACATGAATTATTAACTTTAGAAATGAGGACTAAAAATTGAAAATTTCTACCATGCACCATAGATCCACTCTTGAAAAAGTACCTGACCAAATTGAGAAAATATCTCTGAATGATATCCCAGTAAACATGAAATACAGGATTGGTTAAGCCATCTAGACCCGGGGATATCCCTTTATTGAAACCGAACACAAACACCTTAATTTCTTATTCAATTTGGGATGCCATAAGCATTAGGTTACCTTATTTAGAGACTAGTTTAGGAATGATAACTTCCAAGAGAGGTGAATTTTTGGATGGGTTATTTAAGAGGTCCATATAGTTGGAGACAATGTACATCGAAAGAACTTGTTTATCTTCCAGAATTTGGGCATCAACCTTGAGAAGATAAAGAGGTCGGTTGTCCCTTTTAGTACTTTAAAGGGAACTGAATAATTTATTATTTCCATCCCTTTCACATAGATAACTGACCTTAAGGACATCCCTCTGAATTTTATCCCTATGTTTGATAAGATTCTCAAGTTTGGTAGGAACTTCATTTTATTGAGTGAGGATTCCAGGGAAGCTATTTTTGGTGATGTACTCCAGACGAGAATACAATTAACATTCAAGATCTTCAGTATATTCATCTATAAAAATGAATTTTTCATTTCTCTATTCCATAAATCCCAACATTATGAGTTTAATCATGATGATTCATGACATAGGGTCATTTTCCATCAAAAGATTATCATGTTTCACAAAAATATTTGGTGAATTCTTGTTGGGTAGTCCAAGCATGGTTGAATCTGAATGGTTTATGGATCAATAATTCTTTGTTAAGGCATTTCAAAATAATGGGATGATGGTCTGAATTATGTATTGCAAGGGTGACACATGATACGAAGCACCAATGAGAAAGTGAAAAAAAATTGAAAAGGGATCTATCAATTTTTTGGCCTAAACACCATTGAGATTCTTTCTATACCAATTGAACATTACCCTAATTAGATTGATATCTATAAGGTTATCTTATTAAATTAATTCCATGAAATATTTGATAGAGATGGAGTCTAAAACATCTCCATGTTTTTTATCCATTTATAGAATGGAGTTGAATTTTCCAATGACAATCCAAGGGTATGTAATTGTTCTTGATATATGATTTATACGAGACCAAATATTTCTTATTTTTTCATAGGAGTTGAAAGCATATATAACTGAGAAAAATATTTTTTGGAAATACTCTATGAAACAAATGGTATTGGATTTCTCATCACCAGTGATCATAACAGGGAAAAAACATCTTTATAAGCCAAAATACAAAGTCTGCTTGTGTGGCTGATGAAATGATTATTTCCCAGTAAGATAGGAAAAAGTCATATGAACCATTCTTAAATGTCATAGTACTCCACATGTCTGGTAAAAACCCTTGATTCAACAAAAAATAAAATAAATTTACAAATTTAACAAAACCCTCCAAATAGGGAAAAAATGTCACACCAAAATAGAGAAGTAGGTGATTGATAAACCATGAAATCGAGGGGTGAAGGAGAGAGAGAATATCGAGAGGAGTCTATTTCTTCTCACATCATCAAATCAGAGAATAGATGAAGGATGAATAATAAAACCCTCTTAGCGGGAGGAAGGAGCTTGTGCCACACCTAGAGGGAGAGGGGAGGAACGTCGAACATGGAGTAGAGGGGAGAAAACACAAGTGGATGAAAATAATGTAGATGAAGAAAAAGGAATGAAAAGAAAAAGGAAATTAAGGAAAAAGGAAAAAAAATAGGGGAATAAAATTTCATTTTTACCCAAAAAATCACTACACATGTTAAACGAATACAATTTAACTACTGTGAATAAACCAGGAATTTTCCCACTATCTATAAAGTACAATAGACAGCATGGGTGTGTTCCCGGGGTCACACAGTTTTAGATAGAACCTGCATCCTATAATTCTTTTTCTTTTTTGGTCCTCCGAGCTTCAATCGAGCCATGGACGCACCAAAAACCTCCATTAACCTCATAGGAATCAAATTAATGGACTTTATATTAATTTAAACCAAATATTTAATTTTTTATACCTTTGAAAAAATCTGGGACATTACAACCTCCCCTTCTTAAAATAACTCATTCATGAATTTCCCTTTTAAGGGTAGTGGAATGTCATCTGAGACAATTACCTACCACTATGCACGTACATCAGTCTCCCACTCCTATGTCTCATCTGGGTGACATCAGTGTTCCCATACCCTCCGAACCATAGAAACTTATCTACCTAGAAGATCATTCATTATACAATCAATGATACAAATCTTACACTCATTAAAGGATACATCTTCCTCAAACCTAACATCATCGGGGTCAAAAAAATGATACGAGTTTGGATGAGAATGTTGAATCTGAGATATGTGGAAGATGTCATGTATGGAACGGTATCATTGAGGTAACAAAAATCGATAGGCTCCTTGACCTACTCTCTATACTATATCAAATTTACCATCATATCTCGATAATAAATTCCCCTATATCAAGATACCTCTATGACCAAACCTTGCCGAAACAGGTAAAAGACCCAATGTCCCACCTCAAACTCTAGAGGCCAATGAAAATAATTTCTATAAGAATTATTCTTAGACTGATCTGTAGCTATATGGTTTTGAATCAACTGTAATTTCTCAGAATTCTTCTAAATAAGATCAGCACCTAGTAGAGTACCCCTCACCTACCTCAAGGCAGCGTAGAGATGAAAAAATTGTCTACCGTGGAGGGAATAATTCAAATCCAATTGAATTGATTCCTAAAATATGTCACTACTGGGAAAATCCACCAGGGGAATATGCTTCAGCCCAGAACCACCAAAATCAAGGCAACATTCCCATAGCATATTCTCTAACACTCGAATCATCAAATCGGACTTCCCATCGGTCTGAAGGTGATATGCAGTACTCAAGATAACCTTTGAACCTAGTTCATTTTTTATCCCATTCTAGGACCGTGATATAAATCGGCCATATCTATTTGAAATTATAGAACAAGGTACACCATGAAGTTTCACTATCTCCAAGATATACACCCTCCCTAACTGATTAATAGAGAAGGTCTTCTAGATAAGTAGAAAGTTCACAAAATTTTTCAACCTAAAGATCATCACCCATACTACATTACTACCACAATGATATATGGTAAAGGCTATAATGAAATCAATAGTAACATCAGTATTTTTCAATTATAGAGTGGATAAAGACTTTAGAATACCAGCGGGTCACTCGTGCTCTGCCTTCACCTACTGATATTTGGAGCACTAAGTGATGAGGCCCACTATTTTCATCATCATTCCTAGAAACCAATACTGATTATGCATATCTATGTACATCTCGGTAAGCTTGGGATAAACTTCCCAAACATAGGAATGAGATTCCATCATTAGATGTTCTCATATATTTGAAGGCACCCACACACTACCATGGTCGAACAAGGTCTCATTTCTATACATAACCCAACTAGGTGTTTGGTTATCTACCATGATGTTTTCTCTCAAGACAAGTCCCCTTGATCAAATAAATATCACATGTTTAATCACTCAATATGAGAGGATATCACTGTAAGAGCAGCTAAAAAAATGGCTTCCAATTCTATTCATGAACATTAATAAGAAAAAAAAGTCCATCATCTCCGACTCACTAATGGATACCTGTATGTCTTGTGTCTGCCTCTTACATCTCAAATTATCAAGCCTTAAATTACCCTTATCATGGGTATAATAAATCTCAATGTCAAATGAATTCAGGTATTCCACAACATGTGCTACCTCATATTCAAGTCTCTCTCTGTGGAGATGTATTTCAATATTTTTTGATCAGTACAAACAATGAATCAACTACCCAAAAGATAGTGCCTCCAATATCATAGAGTTTGAACCACAGCTGTATTCTCAAGATCATGGGTAAGATAGTTACACTCCTGTGGATTAAATGACATGATCCATAATCCACAAATAAATCAACTTTCATTTAAACTACACCCAGCCCGACTCCTCAAGCATCATAGTAAATATTATAACTTTTTCTAGACTCAGAAAGAATCCAGATCAGATATGAGATGGGTCTTCCTTTTAACTTCTGTAAATATTTCTCATAAAAATTAGACGAGATTAATTACACACCGATCTTAGTGAGGGTCTTATGAGGCACTGCTATGTGGGAGAGTCCTGGATGAAATGCCTGTAATAGCTAGAAAGCCCCAATAAACTGCCTATGTTGAACACATTCTTGAGATGTTCCATGAATACTATTATTCTATACTTTTATAGATAAAATAATACACATGCCTCAGATATGATATGACCAAATAAGTGAAACTTACATATCTAAAAGTGGCATTTATTGAGCATTCCATATAGTTGGCTCTCTCTCAGTGTATTCAGCATGATATTAAGATGATTTTCATGGTCATGTCTATAATTTGAATACATTAAGATGTTGTTAATGAAGAATACTATAAAATAAATAAGATAGAGGTGGAAAAACCAATTCATAATAGCCATGAAGACTCCAAGTGTGTTCATCAGACCGAACAGAATAACTAATTACTTGTAAAACATGTACCTTCCCTAGAACTCTATACATGGTATATCCGATAGTCTCACACACAAAATTGATGATAGCACAAACTTATACTGATCTTGAAGAAAATATTTTCTACTTAGAGTTGGTTGAATAGGTCATCGATATGGGGAAAGGGATACTGATTCTTTACCACATGCTAGTTCTGTCGATGGTATTCCACAAAGAATCTAAGAGTACCATCCTCCTTCATAAAAACAATAACTAGTAAACCCCACAGATATGTGTTGGGTATGAAAAACCCTTCTCATTTAGATCATAAAACTTCTTGTTGAGTTTCTAGAGCTATATAGGTGCCATCTTATAAGGAGGAATGGAAACAGGTGCCACACCTAACCCAAGCTCTATATTGAACTCAACCTCTCTCACAGGAGGTAACCCAAAGAAATATTCAGGGAAAAATCCCAAAAAATGATCCATAATAGGTAGTAATTCCTATAATTTTGTTCCCTGATGGTTTATAAAGAGACTTGCTAACTGAGTTGTCACTCTACTCTCCCCTGTACGCTTGGGTCATGCTCAACCTTCCTAAATATCCCATTCTCCCCTGTTTATATACATACCTTCCTCATATGATGTGATGGAAACTTGATGAAAATAAAAATCAACATGACAAGGATAAAGACCTAGCCAATCCATATATAGAATGACATTGATGTTGGTTATATTAAGGAAGAAGAAAATCCGGAAAAAATGGTGCCCAACTATCTCATGGGGCACTCTTAGCACTATAATAATACCTTTATTCTTACCCCTCGAAGAGTGTTGAGAGTCACAATGCAAAATAAGTACTCGATTTCAAAGAAACTACTTCACACAATTGTAGAAATTATAAAAGAGTGTGATACACCTATATCGAAAAGGGGAGAAAGCTACCAGAATAGTACCTAAAACCGTTTATGGCCCTGGACCATACTCCTCTTGTAATTTATGCACTTTATATATATGGACTCAACCTCATCCTTCAGATACTTCCGGAATATCCTTAGTAGATGAACTCTACTGATATTGTTGTTTTGAATCCCAACTGCCTTATCCAGAACCTCCATTGCCTCAACATGATCAGTCGGTGGAAGACCAACTCCTAGCATAACATGGAGTCACAAATCTTGCACCTTATAGAGGTGTGGGTACAGATCCACTGAAACTTCATGGTAAAGGAAAATAATGGCAGAATTACTGAAGGTCACCCATCATGTGAAAATCTCATCATTCGAACATGTTCCTCAAACATTGAGGATTTTTAAGGATGATCCTTCCACACTGATGACATACAATAAATCTTTCAATGTGTGCCATCTACCTAGAACCCCCCTCACATGCACCCTCAAAACGATTCTTCCTACGACCTAAATAACCAACACACTATCTTAAAACTAATCCACCCAAGCTCATAAGACCATCTTCTCTGAGATATCATTCTGTAATTAGGTCCTAGTTCATGATCTCTATAATGGTCATAAACAAAACAATATTCACCTAAAAGAGGAAAATAAACCTTAACCCATCCTCAAAACATCATGTTGTCTTCCATTAATCATCGGTTAAATATGTAGAAAAAAAACAAAAGATTAATGAAACAAGAAGAATGCACTGGGACACTCATGGATCCCTATTGATGATGCAATAACCCCATGTCATGATCCCTTATCAGAGTATATAGGGAAAAGTGATCATATAATGTCATCTAGAAGCCTTTCAAAACCATGTCTCAATAATGCTCTGACTGAGAAATGACATCCCACCAACCCTTGGAGGATTCATGATGTATATAGATATAAATATTAACCCTCATCTCTGGTGGTGTTTCACGATGGTAGAAGATGGATATCATAGATTCTATATACCACTCTACATCATGAGGACCACTATAGTGACTCAAATTCATATTCTGATTTATTTTAATAAAGTAATTAGGAAATATTGAGATCGCATGCTGAGGTAGCATGAGATTCTAAGACCCAGTGTGCCCAGAATTAATTTCTGAATAAATTCCATTTTTTTATTGAAAAATTATCGACGGATAACTTTGAACTTTAATAACTTCTAAATGGGTTCCCAAATAAAAAATATAAGGAAACCATTGCATTCCAAACATCATCTGTACCTTAGTCATGGCCTAACATCGTCCAACATGAGCTATAAAAATATATTATATTTTGGATGTAACCGTCATTAAATATTTTAATGAATTTTTTGTATAACACATCAAATTTTATTTCCGTTTTATTAAACCTAGAGGTAGGGGTCCATAGAGATAATTCAAAACCATGGAAATTTCCTAAGATCTATTGAGAGAAGTAACCTCAGAAGAAGGTGTTGGAGAATGATGAAGAATCAATGCCAAATTGAATCATGAATTAAGGATTAAAGGCATTATTCTGTGAATCTTAAATGATGATGAATTATCCCTCCATAAATAAATGATCAAAACCTTGATTGTGTGTTGTTTAATTTTGTTTCATTTCATGTTCTTCATTCTTTTCCTTATGATGAACGTGAATAAATCGACAAACTGATTGATTAATGAATTGGGTGTAGTGTGGGGTTTGGATTTATACTATGGGTTTTGAATTGAGGATTTCCCATGTTTATATTGAACCATGTTTAGAATTCTAAATGATTCCCATTTTTTATTCTAAGAAGGATATATTGGGGAAACATGAACAAGGACCAAATTTATCCACTTTGAGAATTCCTATGTTTTTCATATTCTTCATGGTGCAATGATCTAGGCCACCAGATCGATGCATGGTGATGGTAGCAACCCATGATCCAGGTGGGATTATAGTGATAGATCAGCCTGCGGCAGGAGTCTGTGGGTGAGGGTGGCGCCTGGCGGCTGCCGTCTCGCTAGCCGGGGGTGGAGGACAGTCGTCGGCTCGATGGGAGACAGAGGAGGCACTCCTGTAGGTAACATACATGGATCCCAGTCCACATCATATGTGGGAAGACATGGTACTGGTCCTAGGATTAGATAGGTTGCGTGGACTGGCCATGCCATATGGACCAGTCGGGTTGACCCACAACACCAGTTGGCCACATAGCAAATTGGGTGGTTGGGGAATGGGATGCAGTTAGGGAATGTCTGACGCAAGAGTGCCAGCCCACTCAAGGCATGGCAGGGTGGAGAAATGGCCAGCCATAGGTGGCCCAGCAGGGACAGAGGGGCTGGTTGACCAGGTGGTTCGGGTCGACCCGAGTTGGGTCGGTCCCATCGGGCCTGGACCCAACCAACCCCTTTTATAAAAATCCCCACAAATTTCAAATTGTAACTCTGTTTGATGATTCCTCAATGGAGTTGGTACCCTAGAAATGAGTTGGTCCTTTTGATATGGCTTTTTGATACCTATTTGAGGGAAATTATAGGTGCGGATCTTTTCCCCTTGGTTCATTCCTCAAGGGTTTGATACGACATGTCATAGTATTGCCTTCGAGCGACAGAGTCATGGATACAGTTATGGAATACTACATGGGACAATATTGATATTATATCACCCCTAATAGTGTTATTTGGATATTAAAATGACCTCCATGTGATGGGAGTTAATCCTCCATCTAGTGGGCCATATCCATAGGGTTCATGGTATTCTCTTGAACCCCCTACATTGTGATCCACAACAGTAGGGTTCATGGTATTCTATGAGAATCCACTAAGTTAGAAAGAATTAAATATTTGGTTTGGAGTATTATATAAGAGAATATCCTCTTTATATAACATAATATAAATCATTTATGACATCAAGACTCGAGGAGCGAGTCGTCCTAGAATGATCACGCCTCGAGTGGAATCCTGTGGCAGAAGTTTGGATGTGACTTATCCTTTCTACCTTATGATTTTTATTTGAGTATATATAGATATCCTTTGTATATGTAAGGATGTATTCTAATGTAGGAATGATTGTGCATTATTTTTGTGGGTTTTCCATTCTGGTTTCTGGATTTCCTACTATGTACTATTTTACTCACCCCTGCATGATATTTTCCCACATGTGTCATGTCTTATTCAAACGACTAAAATTTATATAGAGTCCTAGGTAGAGCAGGACCAGGACTGGGACTGAATGCTTATTTGTGAGATTATATGGACTGAGGTGTTTTCTACAGCTTTCAACTATAGCTTCAGTACCCTTGTTTCCAGGTTATACTTTTTAGTTGTCTTTCTTTTTTTGGGCTAGTATTCTTGACCGATTTACCATCAAGTACATTACATTCTTGGTGTACTCTATGGTAGGTTATTTTGGTATACATGCATGGTAGTTGTTGTTTTATCTCTTTTTTTATCTTTTTGGCTCGAAGATGTGTGTGTTTGTACATGTACATAGGCAAAGGCCACCTTGTTTGAGATATTCCTACTCAGTGATAGTCACAAGACCCTGGCCTATAGGAGGTGGGTTTGGGGTAGGTGCGGCATGAGCCTCACTAGGATGGGTCATGATAGTGTGGTATCATAGTGGGTCAGTTCCACATTGGAACTGGAAGTCACTGAGATATGTTTAGGGAAACAATGTTTGGTTTTTTGAGTTCGGCTTTAAGGCTAGGGAATCAAGTGTTGGTGTGGCTGTCGATGTATCCATACACCCTGAATCTAGGTACCAACATTATGAATCGATACATGAAAAAACTAGTTTCATGGAAATTAATGGAACATGCATCATATTGGAATGTGTTGTGTTTTCCAGGTCTTTCTTGAATATTATCTATAGATATACTCAATTGATCATGATTCATCTTGATCTGTTTTAGGATTCCACCATACAGAGAGGCAACCATGATCCTGATGCTCAATCACGAGGGTGATATTCTTATAGAAGGGGCATTATCATAAGGGTATATTCTAGAAATGGCACCCCCGAGTGGTTTTCATTCTATAGTACCACCCGAAAAGCATCAATTTTCTTTAGAACTACCTGTATAGGATGCATGTAGGTTCAATGTGTTTCATTAGTTCCAGTGGTAGAGACCAATTAGTTTTAGGGGTGAGACTAACCCCCAGGTAGATAAAGATTGGATTGAGGTAGTTACTCACATCTTCCACCTTGTGAGAACACACCGCTTGATTAGGTGAGAATATGAGATGTGAGCCTTCTACAGGGATCAACAGGACGATGGTGGAACTTAGTGATCCTAACGCATGATGAGACGACTCTATCATGGGATCACATTGAGTGCCTCTTCAGAGAGGATTTCTTTTTGAATACCTTGTGGTCATTACACATCCCTGATCACTTTCATATATATATGGGCAGCCATACATCAGTGGAGTACTCGACGGGGATTACCAAGAATTCTTGCTACTCCCCAGATATGGTATGAGACCAGTTATTCACGGATCAAGCTTTTGAGTAGGGACAACATCAGGATATCAAGGAGTCTGTGGTGTCTCTTGTAAGCCTTACTTAGGATAGGGTATTGGATACATCTCTAATTGTGGAGAGATTCTTGGAAGAATAGGCGGCAGTAGTGGGAGCTACCAATAGAAATCAGGTGGCAGAGTCCTCAATAGTGCATAGCAGGCAGTAGATGAAGGATCCCAGGTGGGATAGGTTCTTTAGGGATATAAACAAGAAAGGGGATCAGTGGTGTGAGGCTCCCAAAATAGAGTGGGATAGCTAAAAGAGAGACTGTGCTTCACGTCCGGTGGTCTGGGACACTTAGCTCGTGACTGTCTGACACTCTATGACAGCAATAAAAAGATAGATGAGGGAGCACCAATGATGAAATAGAGTTTTGAGTAGGATGGTTAACCGAGTGGCATACATGGTAGGGGAGTATGTATAGTAGCTGAAGGTGGATGAATGTTCGAGGTACCACCACCACCAACCCTATGCAGTCTTCCACGGGCTCAGGGAGCCACTGGAAATGGGAGAGGATAGATTTAAGGAGGGAGGCTTGCTACCCTGACATTACAGAGATGATTAGAGGTATGGTATGTGTATTTTACAACCTAGATGTAGTTCTTATAGATATAGTTTCCAGTCACTCCTTTTATATGGACCTTATTCTGATCTCAGAGATTCTAGTGGACCAGTTGGCTCAATCCTTACATTCAGTGACTCATTAGAGAGGGGATTTTAGGATCACACACTGGTTCCAGAAGAATTAGATTACTCTTGGAAGTGAGATATTTATATGCGATCTCCGTGAAGAATTATCAAGTCATTACAAGATCTTTCTGGGTATGGACTTGTTATCCACAATCCATGCTCATATTGACTATATTAGGTGAAAGGTGTAGTGTGTCTATAGAGATGGGACAACATTTTGCTTCACCGGTGAAAACTAAAATCATGTAGCACATGATGGAATTTCTCAGAGGAGGTTAAAGTCGATCACCCACAAGTTGGATAGCCTCACCCTTGGTGCGGTGGAGAAGAGTAGTCCCTAGTTTTCTATAGTGGTGGACAAGTATGAAGAAGTCTTCCTAGAGGACGTTCCAGGATTACCTCCTTATAGTTAGGTTGACTACTGCATTGATCTATACCCTGAGACAACGCTGATATAGAAACTATCTTATCGTATGGATCCCGTAGTGCTTTAGAAATTGAGGATACAATATTAGGATTTGCAGTGGAAGGGCTTCGTGAGGCCCATCATCTCACACAGGGCGGCCCCAATGTTTTCTTCTAAGAAAAAATGGGATTTTGAGGATATGTGGGGACATAAGGAGCCTTAATTAGTTGATCGTGAAGAAGAAAGATCTACTACTAGGAATTGGCGACCTCTTCGACTAGCTGAAGGGAGCACAATTTTTTTCTCAAAGATAAACACGAGATATGGATATCATCAACTTCATGTATAGGATGAAAATCAACTGGAGACAACCTTTAGATGTTAGTAAGGCCACTACAAGAACATGGTTATGTCATTTTATGTAACCAATGTTCCAACAGTGTTCATCAGACTCAGGAACGAGATCTTCCAGCCATACCTTAACCAGTACATTATGGTCTTCATTGATGACATTCAAGTGTACTCGGCATTCGAGTAGGAGGATGAGAAACACCTATGAATGGTATTGGACACATTATTAGAGCACCAACTTTATATAGTTATCTTGAAGTGTTAGTTCAGGATTTAGGATGTCCACTTTCTAGGTAAATTTCATTTCGGAGGTTGGAGTTGTTGTGGATTAGGTGACGATTGAGGAAGTGATTTATTGGGATCCACCCATGAGTGTGACCAAGGTGAATAGTTTTTTGGGTATGGATGGGTACTATCAGAGGTTTGTGCCCAAATTTTCTCGGTTAGCATCACCCTAGATGGATTTGACATGGAAGTGACATCCATTAGTTTGTACAAAAAAGTGCTAGTACTGTTTCTTGAGCTATGATGGAGGTTGATGAGCACTCCTATTATGATACTACTGAAGGAGGGTGTCAGGTATGTAGTTGTTTGTACTACATAACAGATTTGGATTAGATGTGTCCTGATCCAAGGGAAATTGTTGATTGCCTATGGATCACTCTATTTGAGGTATCCTAAGTATAACTACGTAACCCATGATCTTGAGCTGGTAGAAGTAGTATTTGCATTGAAGATGTGGCATCATTACTTGATGGGGGGGAGTTACCATATATTCTGACCAAAAGAGCATCAAGTACATCTTTTTTCAGAGGGACCTTAACATGAGACAGAGACATGGGATAAATTTGATTTATGTATATGACATTGAGATCATCTATACTCATGGGAAGAGAAATGTGGTGGTAGAAATGCTCAAAAAACGTTCCAACGTGCAGTTGCTGAGTGAGGCATCAATGAATTTGGCCACACTGCAGATATCCTTCATGGATGATGGTGGGGTATCTTACCTCTAGTTTATGGTAGTTTCCACTCCACTCGTGTGGAGTGTCAAGTAGGTACATCTTGGGGATATCAACTGTGAGTCCTAGCTTGATCGTTTTTTCATAGGGAAGGAATGTAATCACATATTTGATTGGTGGGGAGAACATCGTTCTTTTAAGAGAGGGAACCTTTCTTCCAATAGAATTACGAGAGGAGGTTCTGAGTGAGTTCCACACATCCCCCTTGGTAGTACATCTGGGTGTGGATAAAATGTATTAGGACCTCTGATTATAGTTATAGGGGCTAGGGATGAAGAACACAGTGTCAGAGTTCATTACTTAGTTCCTCACTTGTTAGAAAGTGAAGACATAGATCTAAGTTCTAGTAGGCTTGAATCAGCCACTTGAGGTGTCAGAGTGGACATGGGATGGGATATAGATGGAATTTATTATGGGTTTACCACACATGTCTAGGGGACATGATACCATATGGGTGATCATTGACCGAGTCACCACGTCGGCCCACTTCCTACCCATTCAAGAGTAGGGTTCCGTAGAGAGCATGGGACACCTTTAAGATCTAGAGATAATTATACATCACATGGTTTCTTTGATGACCATTTTAGACTGTGAAACTTAGTTCACTTCCTAGATATGAAAGGGTTTACAAGAGGATTTTGGGAATCAATTTCGATTTAGCACAACTTTTGATCCCTAGATGGATGGTCAGACGGAGAGGACTATCCCAGTTCTAGAGAACATGCTTCGTGCCTGCATCATGGAATTTATCGTAGTTAGGAGGAACACTTACCTATGGTAGAGTTGTCATACAACAATTTATACCACTCTACCATCGGTACGGCACCATTCAAGGCCTCGTATGATTGACCTTGTAGATCACTATTATACTAGAATGACCTAGGGGAGTCAGTACTTGGGGGACTAGAGTTGGTGTGGGATACCATTGAGAAGGTGAAAATCATTCTGGAGCATATTAGGACTGAAAAAAGGGGTAATAAGTCATATAATGACTAAATATGGAGGCCTTTGGAGTTCTTGGAGGGAGGTAATGTTTTCCTTTGGGTATCACCTCGATAGGGTTTCTAGAGATTTGGCTGGGGCGGCATGTTGTCTATGAGGTTCATTGACCCCTTTCAAATTATGAGTAGAGTTGGCAAGTTGGCATGCCACCAAGATCTACCCCCATGGTTGAACTGGGTGAAATATTTCTTTCATGTGTCACAACTGAGGAGGTACGTTCATGACCCATCACACGTTATCAACTAAGGTGAGCAAGAAATTGACAATAGGGATATGTTTGAAGAGTTCCTAGTAGAGATCGAGGATCAGTTGGAGTGGAACATTCGTGGGAGTTCTATTCCACTAGTACACATTCAGTAGCTGTACAAGAACATGAAAAAGAGCACCTAGGAGCTAGAGGCTCAAATGGGTTCTCAACACCCTCATCTTTTTGGTGAGTATCCCTTATATTGGATTTCAATGATGTAAATCCCTAAGGTGGGGAGAATTTAATGAATCATATTATCAACTAATTTATTTTAATAAATTAATTGAAAAAATACTGAGACTGTATGATGACACTACCTAAGATTTTGAGACTCGGTGTGCCTAGAATAAATTTTCAAATAAGGATCAGTTTTTAATTAAAAATATGCTCAGCAACTAACATTGAACTTTAATAAGATATAAATGGGCGCCAAAATAGAAAATATGTTTGAACCATTTATTTTGGAACATCAAATTTACCTTAGGTGGGCCTAACATCCTATGACGTGAGACAGACAAAAATGTTAGATTTTGTAGGTAACCGTCGTTAAATATTTTATTAAAAATATTATCTTATTACGTAGCAGATTTTATTTCTGTATAATTAAATCAAGAAGCAGGGGTATAGGGAGAGAAGTCACAGCCCTAGAAATTCCCTAGGAACTCTTGAGAGATAGAACCCTAGAAGAAGGAATTGGCGAACGATGATGGATCAATGCCACCTTGAATCAAGGATTGACGATCGATGGAGTTCTTCAGTTTATCGTCAATGATGATGAATTCTCCCTACATCAATGACTGATCCAAACCCTGGAAGGGTGTTGTTTTATTTGATTTCATTATTCGTTCTTCTTACTTTTCTCCATGTCATACATGAATCAATCAATAATGTGATTGAATCATGGATCGAGCGTAGTACAAGGTTGGGATTTATACCACGTGTTTTGAAATAGGGATTATCCATGTTTAGATAGAAACATTATTAGAATTGTGAATCCTTACATTTTAGATTCTAACATGGATAGATCATGCCCACACTAATAAGGCCCATATCTATCCACTTTGATAATTCTTGTGGCCTTCCCATTATTTGTGGCACAACGATCTAGGATGATGACCTGTTGGCCGGCAGTGGTAGTAACCACTGTCCAGGTGGGACTGTGGTAGAAGATCATCCCGCGACAGGAATCCACAGGTGAGGGTGGAGCCAGGACGACATAGGCTCGACAACTGACGATGGCAGAAACCTACAGTCATGGTAGTACCATAGCGGAAGATCAAACCATAGAAGGGGCCTTCTGGTGAGGATGATTCCAGGTATCTACCAACTCGATAGCTAGCAGCTACGAGCAGTTGTGGTTGTAGGCCACATCATTGGCTATCATGACTCCCCAAGATGCGGGATCCAGTGGGTAATGTGGACCATATATGTTGACCCATGACACCAGGTGTCCATGCGAAGGACCACATGGTTAGATAAGGGGACAAAACATGGACGCATCCGACACAAGTGGTCTGACCTGCTCATTATGGGTAGGCTGGAGAAACAGGGTTACCCTAGGTGGACGAAAAGTCTGGGTCCTACTATCCAAGAAGGTCAAGTTGACCTAGAGCATCAGGTCGGACCTGAGTTGGGTCAGCGGACCCCGGTCTAGGTAGAGACAGTTTGGTCCAACCAGGTCAAACCGACCTAGACCCAACCAGAACCTTTTTTCAAAAATCCCCATAACTTTCAAACCTTCTGTCCATTTGATGAGATGTTTTTGTAGTTGGGACCATTGGGATGAGAATGTCCTTTTGAGATGGAATTTTGAGACCATAGTGAGGGCCAACATAGGTGATGATATTTTCCCCTTGGTCTCTTACTTGAGGGTTTGGTATGGCATTTCAAATTAATCCAATTGAGAAATAGATTCCTAGATAGATTTATGGAATCCTCCTTGGGAATGGAGTGATAATATATCACCCCTGATGATGTTTGTTGGGTGTTGATGTGACCTTTGAGCGTAGGGTGTTAATCCTCCATCTAGTGGTATGTATTAGTATGGATTGTTGTATTCTTTGTAATCCCCTACATTATGAGACGCATCGGTTGTGTTCATGGTATTGTGTAAGGATAACCTACATTGTGGGTTAATACATATTTGGTTTATGGCACTTTTTATGATAATACCCTCTCTATATAACAAAATATTGACCAGTGATGGCATCAAGACTTGAGGAGCGTGTCCTCCATTAAAGAGAATGCCTCAAGCGGAATCCTGTGGTGAATCGTTGGATGTGACTTATCCTTTCTACCTTATGATTGGTATTTGAGTATATCTAGATATCCTTGGTATATGTATTGTAATATACCTATGTAGAGATGATTGTAATTTTTTTCCTATGTGGTTTCGGGGTTTCCTACGAGTACTGTTTTACTCACCCATGTACAAGCCTTTCCCACATGTGTCTAGTGTTGTGCAGATGATCGAGGATTTGATGGATTCCTAGGCAGAGAAGGACAAGGACCATGACTACACAGAGCCTTGAGAGATTATATGGACCGATTTGTTTCCTAAAACATTCTACTAAAACTTTAGTACCCTTATTTATAGGTTGTAATTTGGAGTTATCTTTCTTATTTTGGGCTTGTAATCTGGCCCAATTTACCTTCCTAAACTTTACTTTATTGTTGATCTATGTGATTGGGTTTTATTGTATTATTGCATGGTGGGTGGTGTTTTCTCTATTTTTAGATTTTTGGATTGGAGATGTGTGTGTGTGTGTACATGTAATTAAAGAAATTCCTCCTTTGTGTGAGATATTCCTACTTGGTGCAAGTCTTCGAACCCTGCATTATCAGAGGCAGGATTGGGGTAGTCGCAACATAATCCCAACTATAACAGGTCTGGAAAACAACCGTCCCCAAGAAGGTGGGAGGATGTATCATATAAAAGTCTCATGTATGATCTTCCTTAGTTTAGGCAATTATGGGATTACCATGAATGGACTACATGAACCTAAAAAACTATCCCTGAACTAACAATTTAAACCTAATGGAAGATTAACATGATGTTCTATAAGAGGCACTATATGAGTCTTTATGGGTGGATCATGCCCCACCACCTCCCTAGTGTGATCATCAACACTCTATTGGTGTATGATATGAGGAAGACACAATATAATAACTCTATAATTTCCAAGCATGCACCTTATGGATTTTTTAATAATAAATAGAGAAGACAGATAATGAATAAAATGAAGAGGAAAAGTACAAGTCCTACCTATGAGCATAACGCAACTAACAGCCTACTCCAAGAGCTAGATCCATGAAAGAATAAAAGAAAATAGATGGCATACACATTCCCTATAATCCATTTCCAAGGTAATTTAAATTCAAGGTCCCACATTTCCATTTAGGGTGGAAATTTCATTATAAAATGGTTAATTTATTTCAGATCATTTATGATTTTAATTCCTTTTTGAAAATATCAAATTAAGTGCTTCCCCATTCAAATTTATAAAGACCCATACACCTTATAAATTGAAATTAGATGTCCACTAAATCCCATTAATAACATTTCTCTGCAAAATAAATTGTCACATTTATACATTTATAGTAAAACATGCACTAATAGTTAAACCATCTATAAACATCAGCAATCACATAAAAACATGAAATGCATGTAGAAAATTAATATGGAATGGCATAATGAATGTAATTTCAATTATTATACTTCCTTGTATGAGGAATGTTATGCAGCTCCTTCATATCATTTGGATGAAATAATATAAATTAATATCTCAATAATAGAAAAATTAATAGTTGTAAAAAATATGTTTTCAGCCAACAGTGATGTTGTATCAATGATAAATGGCATAATCAATAACTGCAATTCCAATCCCAGACAATTTGGGGTTCCCCAGTATATGGGTCAGCTATATATAAAGCACAAGGCCATTTCAAAATTCTATAGTCCCAGTATCCTTTCTAAATTATAATCATAAGAAAAAAGGAAAAAAATGTATCTCTGATACCACATTGTAGAATCTCATCTTGAGTGCCACTGAACCGAACCTCGAGATGATTGACCATATGACCTCAAGTGCATCCCTCAGAACACCAAAGGCTTTTGAATAGTAGAGAAGGCCCTATTTGAATTTGTGGGGAGATTATTCCTACATAGGTTTAGGTATAACACAATGGTAAAAAATATATATCCAGTATTGAAATCATAAGAATAAGGATACAATAACAGATCAAATAAATAACCCCAGAAGAGTATAACGATAATTGTAGAAACTAAATAAAAATAATAGATACAATAATGATTTCATGGAATGATATATATACAAAATAATGAGTACTTGAAGACAAGGGTAAAATCATATACTACATTCTATCAAAAAATACAATAGAGGCAAACACTTCTACAATAATATTTCAATAATATTCTTGGTGCTCTTCCCAAAACTCCATCCTAAAAGAGCAATAAAATCAAGAATTGGAAGCAACAGACTTCCCTTTATACATACCAATGATCATAATGTCTAATCACGTAACAAACAGCACTCAATTAGGCTGTGAGATAATAATCTCAATAGTCCATCACCCACAGTGTCTATGCCTTTTCATTTTGTGCTATAAACAAATGAAACATGCCAATATATATACAAAAGAAAGAAGATAAAATAATTAAAACACCTACAACTTGGTCCAGATTCCCATAAAGACACCCATATCATACCACCTACTTTTACCAAAGTCAGAAGTATGAATTAATTTCTTTTTGAGGGATAAATTTGTATACAAGGTCAAAAGTAAACACGAAATACCAAGAAGGCATACCCCCAAGCTTGGGATTTGGGCTGGGGTCTATCTAACATTTCATCATCCAAGTGTGTTAATAATTTAATGATAAGTGTCAAAAATTCATTATAAACCTATTTCAATAATATGGTATGCTTATCACATATAGATAAACAAAAAATTCAATCAATCTTTCAAATCATGTGGTGGAGTTTGAGCCTGTACCTGGAGAACTAAAAGAATCCTCGGTATCAATATAGTACATCTGATATAATCAAATACCACTGAGTCTTTACAAGTAGATCCTTTCAAAATCCAAAGTATCAATCAAGGATCAATGACTCTGAGTTTGTCCTAGGTATCTCACATAGGGGACCAAGTATTATCCAAGGAAGGGTGTAGCCATCTCGCCAGTGAGTCCAGCCACTTTTTCTCTATAAGGGAACCAATATCAAATAGAAGTATCATAAAAAACTTATGAATCCTTTACTTGTAAAACCTTAGAATCACCACCATTGAATCATGTTATAACAAAAAATCATAGTGAGTCTATGCATCAATCCATAATAAGGAACCCATGTTCTCTCCCGAACCGTGTTAGGTGAACCAAGTAGCCAAGCATATCACATTCAAGGAATATGACAAGGAAATTAATTTATAAAAGCACATTCCACTATAGAGAATCCCAATAAAACATGATCACCATTTAAAACATGTTATGGAATTTATTCCACCCAATAGTGGCACAAATCATACAATAAGGAAATAATATTTAAAACAAGTGAGGAATAAGTGATAAGAATAACATTTAAAAACTTTTATATCATCACAATCAATTTAATTTAACAAGCTAACAAGATTACCCTTTAATAAATATTTTCAATTTATTCAAATTAATAATGAAAATAATTTATATAATAAGCCAAAAAATTATGTATAATAACAATAATCACTAATTTTATCTGAGAAGAAAGTGCACCACCATCGAGGGGTTGTATTAAAAAAATGATGTCACTATTCATCACTAATTTGATTTTACATAGGTGATAATTAATGATAGAATCATAATTTCTCCATAATTTAATGTAAGGTACATCACATCAAATGAATATGAGAAACCACTAGGAATTAATCATAAGACAAGGCCTAGAGAACATGGAAATTAGCATAGCCTAAAAGAAAGAAAGGAATATAACAAAAGTAAGGGATTCAAAACAATCATGAGAAATTTAATAAATAACACGTGACATTCAAAAGTAAGCTTCAATTAAGGACAAGAAATATAAAATTATATACGGGCTAATAAAAATGAATTATGAATAATTTTTAGAAAGGGATCTAACCCATTATTAATTAACTATATTAAATCAATTTACCAAATTAAAGGGTCAAACCGATGTGAAACACAACTTAAGGAATGATGAAACATTGGCTAAAATGGATGGAGCACCCAAACGTGGTGGCCAAAGGCAAGGAAAAAACCTTAAATAAAGGTTTCACCATAAAGAAAGGTCACAAAAGACACTGTAAACCCACCTAATCAACTTAATATGTGATAACAAGATTTTATGGAAGGATATTATGAGAGTAAAAATGATGTGATATGAAATATGTGATGAAATGATGAGGAAAATGAATAGGAACCTTACCTAAATGTCATAGTACACCACTCACTCGGTAACAACCCATTAATTGACCGACAATAGATGAAATCAACGAATTCAGAAAAACCCCAAAATAAGAAGAAAAAAATATCACATAAAAATATCACAAAAAAAATGGAGGAACCATAAAATATATGGGTGTGGGAGACATAGCGTACTGATATGAGTCTGTTGCTTTTGAAGAATATAAAATTCGAGAAGAGATGGTGGAGAAATCACAAAACCCCCATAGGGGAGGAGGGAGCTTGTACCATGCATGGAGGGAGTGTGGAGACACACCATTCTTTGAAGAGAGAGGATAGAAAAAAATATGTAGAGGAAGGGAAAGGGGAAAAAGAAAAAGGTAAAAAAATAAAATGGAAAAAGAAGAAAAAGGATAAAGTAAAATGAAATGTGGTAGCCTATTTCATTTTACTGACAAAAGGACTGTGCATGGGAAAGGCACATGATTTAAATAAAAATGCACAAATTATTCATTTTTCCACTATTTGGAACTTGTAAAAAACTACACAGGCATGTTCCCTGGGTCACACTATTTTAGAAAAACTGTGTAGCCCTGTATTTTTTCTCTTTTTTTTGGTGCTTAGGTCTTAAAATGATCCCCAGATGTACCCGAAACCCCAATCAACCTCATACTCTTCAAATTAAGGGATGTTTAAGAATTAACAAAAGTATTTAATAGTTTGTACCATTGGATAAATCTAGGATATTACAATAAAAACATTAAATAAAATGAATGTTGTTAATAAAAATAGTATTTTCATTATTCATTTAAGAATAAATCATTTTAGAAAATTATCAAAAATTAACTATAATATAATTTTGAATTTTTTTTTTAAAAAATTAATTTCATTTTGAAATAAAACTATCTTAAATTAGAAAAAATTAATTATATTATTCTATCAAAAAAATCACTAAAACCAATTTATTGGGGAAAAAAATATTTTTGAAACATATAAATACTATTAAAACAATATTTAAATTATCGAAAATATTTATAAACATTTCTAAAATTATTTAATTCCGGTTAATACTATGAATTGTATATCTAGGTTAAAATGATATATAATATTATAGTTCATTTAGATTAGGGGTTATATGTACTACAAGGTATCGAAGACACCTAATCTATTTAAAAATAAATTTATCATAAAATCTCTTGGTGTTACATTCTACCCCTATAAAATGAATTTCAACTATGAAATTATACAACTATGATACCAAAAATGATGATATCATTGTTTTAATAGATCTTGAGTTTCCCAGGTGGATTCATCAAATTTATGATTCATCCAGATTACTTTTACTAGGTGAGTAATCTTGTACCATAGTACTTTATTTCTATGTGCAAGGATTTTTTTTCTTTTTTTCATAAAAGGGTCATTATTTAGTGGTATGATCTATGAGTTTAGTTAATGTGAATGATATGATCTGTTCATCCTCATAAGAGATACAAGGAACAGATCCTAAACATAAGAGAGGTTTTTTGGTGATAACAAGCGATAAGCTACTATCCACAGCTGATAAATAATATCGTAGGAGTACATAATCACAGGGCTCAAAATTCTTTTCTTCCCAAATATCATAACCGTTTTCATTGGGTAAATTCATAGAAACTCATTCTCACTAACTTCAAACTCCAAATCTTACCAACGATTTTCAACATAACTTTTCTATTAACTCAAAGTTTCTTTGATGGTTAGTTGAATGGTTCTGACATTATTTTCACTTTCCTAAGGTATATTAGGTCCCAATAAAATTATTTATAAAACTTCATCCCATAACATTAGATTTATAAAATTATTTTGACACAGGTATTCATAAGGATCCTCCTATATGTTCGATTGGAAGCTATTGTTATAAGAAAACTCAACTAGAATATGTTGATCCTAAACACCTTTGAATTCCATAGAATAAGATCACAATATATCTGTCAGGGTTTTAAAGTTTCTATTAGACTGACCATCCATTTGAGGATTATAATAATTTATAAAATATAACTCTTTCTCTAGATCCTACTAAATAAATTTCTAAAACATTGAGGCAATCCTTGGACACATATAAGATATAATAAAATATGGTACTCCCTGAAAACTTACCACTTCTTTAATGTATGTTATGAGAATATAATCAAGAGAGAAATATTATCTGATTGAAATTATATATGGGAACTTTCTATGGTGATTTATTACAACCCAAATAAAATTATGGACTTTATACATTTTGGGGAGTCTTTTGAAAAAATAAATGGTGATATTTTCCCATTTCCACTTTGGAATGGGTAATGGTTGTAACGTCCCCTTTTACTTATATCTATCATCATTACCCTGATGATATGACAAGAATCAATATATATAAAACGAAATATATCTATTTATTCCATCTCAATATAAATAATATGCTATATCTCTATACATATTTTTATTTGTTGTATGAATATATATTAAATAACTATGAGTCTCTTCTAATAGTACCCTCCTGAAATCTAGTACGGATATAACAAATACATGGTTCCCAAACTTTTTCATTCCATCACAATCACTGTTAAACTAAGGAAAATTTATCACCTTCTTCTATAGTTCCATATATTCCTTCTATGGATATTTAATCCCCACATGGATATATTTTTCAACACTAATTTAAAAAAGCTAATATTTCTACCTTTATTTTAAGATGTATAGACAGCCTTTGAAAATCCCAAAATATTGGAACTTTTTTAATCCGAATTATGGATAAGATAAATGATATTTTAAAATAAAATAATCACTACTACAAAACTGGGTTTATCCTGTACTAGGAAATTAACTAAACTAGCTAGAAGTGCTATTTAAGATCCCATTTGTCAGTGAAAAAGAGAATGTTAAAGGGGGTCTTTAGCAATTCTTTTTTGTCACAGTTAATAGGGGTATTTAATAGCGCTAAAAAGTGTTGTCAAAGGGGGCCATTTATTACTGATTTTATAAAAGAACTGATAATGGTTATATTTAAAATACTATATTTAATTGAAATTAAAATATTAAAATATTAAAATATTTATATTGATATAAATATATTATATGTTTCTATATTTGTTTTTGATAAGTCTAAATAGGAATTTAAACTTAAAATATATGATATTGAGTAAAAATGTATTATAATATAATTAAAAATGTATATTTAATTAATAATTTTCAAATTATTATAATATAATATTCATTTCATAAAAATTTGATGATTAAAAATTCATAAACATAATAAAAGAATTGAAATAAGTTGCAAATAAAACTCAATCTTAAAACGGCCATAAATTTTGATTTGGGTGCCCATTTGGGTTCTACCATATATCATATCGAATCCTACAATGAGATAAATGATGATATGACCCCGAAGGACACTATTCTCTATTTATTCGAAGACAAAATAGGCCTAGATGGTCTCCAAAACTAAGTTTTTAGTTGGGGTACCCCAATTTTTTAATATTCGATGGAATTTCAGCCTCTTTTAACGGTGTCTTATTTTCTTTTATTAGAGAGGAATCGATTTATTTCTAGATATTACATTCATATTGATATTACGGTTTGAAATTTGTATCATTTTTATAATTTACTATTATAATTAATCCAATATATTACAATATATACACATTTATAAAAAATATTCACACATAAACAAAAAAACATATTTTATATATGTATTTAAATATATATATATATATATTTATATAAACACATATATAAAGATATATAAAAATAGATATATAAATATATGGGTTAAATATTTTAAAAAATATATATAATTTTATAGATATATCATAAAATTGAATACAAAACAACATTATGGGGTGAAAAATGTGTTGGGATATGAGCATGAGGTCTCCGGTTCAAAAGATGCTTGAGGTAGGGTTGCACATGGGATGTTGGAATTATCGAACGTGATGATAAAGTGGGTTGGAGGAATTTATAAAATATGGGGTGAGAAGAGGACCTAATACAATAAAATTATCCCCATATTTTTAATGGGGCATTTATTGTCCTTTTTGACACTACTAATGACCACCTTTATCATCCCTAAAAAAATTTCTGATAAAGGCCCCCTCTATCAGTGCAATCTAGATCTATTTATGGGGGCCTTTAAGTGATTTTAGTAGAGTTCTATTAAAGAAAATCCTTTAACATCATTCTCATTAGAAAAACATCTAAAGTGTGGATAAATCCCTTTTACTAGAACTCATAATGGAAAAATTTGTAGTAGTGAATCAATATCTTCTTCTCTTTCCTAGGGAGGTAATGTACTGAGAATTCATTTCCATTAATCAGGTCCAATCATCTACTTAATAAATTATTCAAATATTTATATTTGAATATGTACTTTATAATTTTTTATCATTGTATGTATCAAACATTTCTCCATGAAGATAATTCCTCTATATCTTTAATGGAAAAATTAAGAAAACAAACTCGAAATCATTATTTGGGTAATGTTTCTCATAAAACATTAATTTTCATGAGGTATAATCTAGTACCATATCATTCTATATGAGAATTAAACTTAATCCCTTCTTCGATAAATCATTATAGATTAAAACCATTGTCCACTATAGGGTAATGTGATCACAAATTCATTAACTATCCTTCTCTATACTTCCTTGAAATTTTCTTCACATTAATCCATCCAAAGAAACCAGGTACCATTCTAAGTTAACTTAGTGAATAGATTAGATAGTTGTGAGAAATAATTGACAAATCAGTAATAATATTCATCCAAACCATGAAAACTATAGATCTAAATCATAGTGGTTAGTTTGGGTAAATGTTTAATAACATCCTTCATTGATTGATCAACTGATATACCCTCTCTTAAGATTACATAACCAAAAAATGAAACTTTTTATAGATAAAATTTAAACATTGTAAATTTTTTATATAGATTCTCCATTCATACGTTCTTTAGTAAAATATTTAAGTGATCTTAATGATAATCCTTAATCATTAAATACAATTGAATATTTTCTATAATAATATTATATAAATACTCTATTATAAAAAGACATTAAAAATGTCACAAACCATCCCAGATACCCTAGTTAGATGATACCCGAGCCAATCGTAACATGGCCCAAAGGAAATTCCTGATCCCTATGGGTTGATGACCAGAACATTGTATCATACAAGAATCATGAGGGAATTACATTTCCAAAATCAAATAAGATAAAAGATACACGATAAAAGATAGAGGTCATTATTTTCAATACTCTAAAGGGAGAAGGTACCAGAACCAAAAAGGTAAACCAACACCCAAATAGTAAATAATCAAACAACACTATGTATCCAAAAATAAAAACATAGAGATGTCCCATGAAAAAGGTGGATGACACCTCCACTAGTCTCCTCAATTACTACGGGTACCAATGATAAAAAAACATTCACCATAATTATTTGGGTCTTTCCCTTTTTATAGACATTTCATAAGAAAATATGTAAATCACTAAAGGAATATGTAGGGTGTGAGGTATAAATCCTAATATGGTGTCATCAGGTGTTCCATCATCAATTCCAAAAATACTAAAACAAATATTATTTTAATTTAAATAAAAAAATTCATGCCATTAAGTATATACATATTTTAAACTAAAAATTATTTCAAAATCATAATTGATGATAGATATATCAAAATAGACTTAAATAAACATGTTATGTAAATAATTTATATAAAAATGTTGGCATCAATGAAGTTGTTCCTTAAATCAATGGCATGTAATCATAAAATCAACCATTTAATATAACCATTTATGAAGACCTATGGTTTTTATTTTTTGGTAATAGGATCTTTACACAACTCAATCCTTGATATTGGCTCAATGAATGCACATTTCCCATGAATCACGATTTTAGGACTCAACCACCCATCGGGGATAATCATTACTCAATAAGTTTATATCAGTTTTTTAATAGTTATTTGTGGTTATTTCCTATAATACTTATCCTAATAACCTACTAACTACCTATGACCACAAGTTCTTTAGTCAATCAATTAATAAATCATGGTCAAATCAATTATTTCAAATCAGTTCAAAATTTAATTTCCCATTTTCTGTTTTGACCATGTCTTTACCATTTAAAAACCAAAACATAGGATTTCATCCCTTAATTATTTATCAAATAATAATTCAATGTAATTTCTTTATCTCAAAAAAATTTATAGGTCCTGACATTAATTTTTCTCCAATCTTACAAACAATTTCAATTCCATTGAAATTGGTGGGTTTTCACAATCTTTCTTAAATTTTAAAAATAATCCATAAATAATATCCAATATATGATTTTAAATCATTTAAGTACTTCTTTAAATATAATTAATTGATTTAAGGTTTAAATTGTAGGAAAAATCATATGGAACCACCTACCTTTAATCAACGATCAAATCAACACCCGTAATGGGAAGAAGCCAATGAAGAACAAAGGAGAATGAGACCAAAAAGGAAATCCTAGAAACACCATCTATAAAAATATGGATCTAATTTTTCTTCAACATGAGGATTCATCAAAATAAAAGGAAAGAATATAAGAAAGGAGGAAAACTAATACAAGAGAGATCACGTACTGGAGAGGATTCAAACACTTCCCTTGGAGAATTGATATGAGTAGAAAAGGGTTCAAACACCGCTAGAGAGCCTTCCATATTAAATGATTGAACTATATTCAAGAATGATAAAAGGAAATATTAAATGGTGATCAACGAATTTACATATAAAAAATATAAACCACAAAATATCCCCCATGGATGTGGTGATGAATGAATAAGAATAGTCGAACCGTGGTACAACCACCCCAGAAAACACTCCAACCACCCCAATCAATCATCCCCTTAAAACCATGATTCTTATCTCAACCAAATTCAATTTACCTAATGGAAGACCCCAGTGAAACCTATGAATCATTCTACAGTAGTGCCTAAATAGTTAGTATAACCAAAATGAATTAATTCAGGCTCTATGATACATTAAAAACTCCACAACACAATTATGAGAAAACTAGAAGAAGCTATGAAAAATACCCCTAGGGATCTACGATGTATCCTACAACTTATCCCACAACCTTGGACAACCTCAAGCTCCATTACATCGTAGAATGATAGTCCAAGATATAGTTGGTACTCTCCACACTATATCTCACACCACATGGTGCAACACCATACTAACACATTTATTCCTGAACACTATTATCTCAAGAAAACATATATCTAAAAATAATAGGTACTTTTTACCAAAAAATATCTCCATCCATTAAAGACCCAAAAATCTCCAAAAAAGGGAATCAAAGCAAGAGTCGGGATGTACTTTAAATAAGGTAACGAGATGTTACAAAAAACTCATGAAGAGTCGACATATCATCAATGTGGATTTTGTATCAAATGATATGAGATAACATCCATTTTGAATTTCAACAAAGACCCATAAAATGGATGTGAATTCAATTGCAAGTTCATATTTATTATCACACAAGTAGATAACCATAAGTTAGTTCCAAAAATCACAAACAACTTCTCTTCATTGGTAATTAATTTGGGATTTATTTATAGAAATACCATACATGTTAAAGGTAACATCAAATATAACAGAAGGTATTTTAATGACATTTTTAATGCCCCAACCCTAGTTACCTAGAATCGGTGAATTATTACATAACATTGGAATGATACAAGGAATCATGTCCCGAAAGGCCGATCAGTTTAGTAGCCTTAGAAGTACTAGATACATATATAAGTTTTATATTACATCAAGAAATAAATAAAACAACATTATGTACCCTTTTAACACTCTTATATCCCTCAGTCTATTCCTACAGGTTAATGATAATATACTTCTTTGCATATTGGGAAAAATAAATGATATGAAAGGGGTGAGATCAGATGCTCAGTAAGGATATCAATATAGTAGAAACTGTCATATATAAGAATAAACATTTAAAGAAATGTATAAGACTAGAACACAGGCCTTTAAAACATAAACTTCAGCATAATATGGAAATGATAAATCAAATAATTCCATTTAATTATTCACATGAATAATCTACTAGTCGAATAATCACATGTAATATCAATTTCCAATTTGATAATGATGGAATGCATAATTCTAGACTTCATAGTAACATATTCAAGGCCTTGTGCCAAGACTAAAATTAAGATTTTGTCAAGGTCTTGTTCCAAGACACTAGTTTGTCTCATGAGACCTACCGATGCATCGAGAAGCTATAGCTGGCACTCCCCGTCACTTACTAAGTCCAATGCATTCCTCATTTGAAAAGTTTAAAACATAACATAATAATTTGTATTAAAACTAGCATATGAAATGTCAATACTTTTTCCATAAACAATGAATTGTATAAAAATGACACATCCACAGTCAGACATATCACAAAACCTTCAATACAGTATAAAATATTTTTATCATAATAAATAAATCTTGATCAAGAATAATATCCAGTAAAGGATGTTGACATAGTTGAAAATGATCAATAAATATCTTTGAGAGAAATATACCTTTTTCATGAAAACATTTAAAAGTCTCACTATTTATTAAGAAGCTGTTTAAAATAGATTTTTGAATCAAAGTGTCCCATACCAATATGTATCTTTTAAATGGAGTTTTGATTTTCAAACATTAATTTCCATATAAATAAAACCTTAAAACCATTTTTAAAACATTTACATTATTGAGAAATATTTAGAAGAATAAATTTTTAAAACATTTGAAATGATATTTTTTTTAGAGATCCTAACCAAATGAGAGACACTTTAATTCGAATAATCGAGCTAATTAAAACATTATTATATCATGAGAATAATGGTATTCATGATATACTATGTCAAAGTAAATTATATACACCAAATAAAATTGAATTGGCACATGATAACAAAGAAGTCTCAAAGGAATGTAAGTTGATATTATTTCCTTTATAAAGAACATATATTTTGGTTAAGGATAAATCATGAAATAATTATGTGTGAAAAATATAAATACACTCAATATGATTGTATATTCAGTGTAAATTGATCGTAGGACATTCACACATATTATTGTAAAAAACACTTGCACATGAGCCTTAGACTGGTTGGCAAGGACTCCGTAAGTGCATCCGGGAGACCCATGATCAAATCCAGGCGGAGACATTTTTTTCTGGTATTATAGCAGTACTGTAGTGGGAACTGTTCTGTACTGTAACTAGCATTGTAGTGGGTACTGTAGCAGGTAATATTTGGAACTGTAGCAGCTAAGAATATTCCCCCATTTGGCCCTTTATGACACTGATTTGGTCCCTGAGTCCATTAAGGCCTTCAAGCCACCCATGAAATCAGGTAAGTAAGGCCTCCAGGCCGCCTCAAGGACTTAGGGACACCTTAAGTGAAAATTAAAACTAGACGACCTACAAAGAACAGGTTCTACAAGGAGAATGATCAAAGATATTTCACCACCGCAGAAGCTAAACGGATTGCAAGAATGAGAGGGTATGGATCATGCCATTGGGGTAATATAGTAAATAATTCCTATTCTAGAATACATGTGAAGGTGGAGAGTTGATTTTACGATAAAGATGCTAGGGAGGAGCAGTTCCAAGTAGTTATTCTGGGTTGTATATAATGTTTTAAGCACATGAGCCTTATCCTGGTTGGTAAGGACTCCATAAGTGCATCCAAGCGATTAAGGATCAAATCCAGGAGGAGGCAGAATTGCCGAGGCATTGTAGTGGTACTGTAGCAGTATCGTAGCAGGTATTGTAGTAGTACTGTAGCGAGAAATATGTATTACAGTAGAAGGTATTGTAGCAGGAATTTTCACAGTCACTATTTGGCACTTTAGCAGACGAGAATATTCCCCTGTTTGGGCCTTCAGGGCACCGATTTGGTCCCTGAGTCCTGTAAGGCCTTCGGACCACCCAGGCCTTCAGGTCAGTAAGGCCTTAGGGCCACCTCACGTCCTTTGGGCCACCATTAAGTGAAGATGCAAACTAGAAACATTCAAGGAACAAGCTCCAAAATTATGATGAGTAAGGAGATTTCACCACAGAAAAAGAAAAACGGGTTGAAAGAATGAGAGGGTATGACACCTACTATTAGGGAAAGCCTGTACATGCATGTTAATGCCTAGACGAACAACCATGTGAAGGTGGAGAGAAGATTTCATGATGAGGATGATGGGTAGGAGAAGATCAAAGTTGTTAGTCTGGGTTTGTATGTAAATTTTGAAGCCTACAAGCAATAAATTCCTTTAAGGCCTATGGGCCATATAATAAAGGGTTCCACATCAGCACTTGAAAGGTGGATTATCAAAAATCAATAAAAATATGAAGGCCTTATGTAATGTTTGAATCCTACGGGCAAATGAATTCCTCTAAAACTTACAGGCCAAGTAATAATTATGCCTACATGCCTTGTAAGGGTTCCACCTCACCCCTAGAAAGGAAGATTATCGAAATCAATAAAACAAATTAAGGCCTTCGTGCCATCGGATGGATAGGGTCTTGTGAAATCAATACCAATGACTTGGATGTTTAACTCAATGAATAGAAATTGAGTTAAAATTAAACTTATAATGTTTATATCGATGAATTGAGAATTAATAAATGGAGTGATTATGTGTACCAAAATTATATCCACACAAATGGGAGTTTAAATTACTACATAAATAAATAAATAGTGATTTCACACATAATCATGGAGAAATGTAATCAACGAAGTTTCTGTAAAACCGAATGAGTGGAAATTGAAATTTCAAATTCCCTTACCGATTTTGTAACTTACGAAACATATAACCCATTAAAAAGGGATCATCCAATGATGGCGTAAATACCCATAAATTAAGTTACATTACAAAAAAAATACAGTCATGGGTAGTATATTCACCACACAAAAGGTAATAGTGGGAAATATAGCATGAATCTCACGTGAATAAAAGTGAGATGAAAACCCATTACCTTTTTTGTTTACATAGTGTAGGGTAGGTTAAAATCCTGTATAATGGTGAAATAATTGTTATTAAATTATAAAATAACCAAATAAATAAATTTGATATCATATATGATCTTCTAATATTGCTTTGTTAATGATATTTCAGCAGTATCATTGTTTTGGTTGTTAAATGATTCGTTTTCCTTTATAAGTTTTGTTATGTAAGTAATATCTGTTATGTATATGATTTATTTTATTCCAATATAGAATGATATTAAGTTCATAAAATCAATTTCTAATCATAAAATAAAAATTATTCTTGAATTATTATGATGGGGAATGAATCTTATTGTGTTCGAGGAGATGGTAATCCGTACTTATGCAGGACCGAAAATATCATTATATTGATGGTGAAATAATATTTAATTGGATGGTATGTCATATATAAAGAATAATTAAAATTTTATATTTATTATTTACATCATTAATACTCATTATTATACCCATAAAAATAAAGAAGTTTTTGAATAACAACTGCACCACGACGTGGAGACAACAAGTCATACATACACACTAATGGTGATTTTGTCATTTATATGGTGGATATAATAATGTATATAGTTGTAACATATTTATAATAACATCACAGTATGTATAAGGTACTGGATTTATTATTTTTTTATGGAAACAAAAATAAATAGGAAGTGGAAGAAGAAAAGAACTTGAAAGAGGGTGGTGAAATTTTTACCTCTTATTCGGGTGTTTTCTATTGAGTTGATCAAAAGGTCTCCTTAGGTTGGACTTCTGATCAAGGTAAGGCCTATAGGATAAAATGGGGGAGGTTGGGAAGATATTTCGATAGTGGTTGGCTGATCCAAATGGCGTGGGAGGTGGGAAATTAAGAGAAGATGAAGTACCCTTTTATAAGAGAGGTGAGGGTAAATTTAGGAAAAACTTGGAATATTATTTTATAATAAAATAATATTCAGTTTCTAATGTCTCCAAAATGATTTATTTCTATGCTAAGGTAGGTAGGGGTCAATATCCTCTCCACCAATAGGGTTTAGATGATTTTAGGTTACCATTTTAATCGTATCTTTTTGATTTAATGCTTAATTAAATAGTTTGACTTCTACCATGTCATCTTATATTCTTACACTATATGGTTAATAAACGGACTCTAAACTTCCAATAGAACCTAAATTGGTTCAATAATGCATATATAATATTATTTATGCTCTTTGGCCAAACCTTATATTTTTAAGAATATTATATCAACCAGTAATATAGTATTTGTTTTAAAAACTAATTTATGTCAATTTTGAGACTACATGGTATTTTTGTTATTGTGAAAGTCATAAATACGTTATCACTTAAAAAAATTATTTAATCAACCCTAACATGTTATATTAATCTATAAAATTTTTGGATGGAGTCAAAACTATTAAATTATATTTATTTTAATATTTATAATATAAACTATTTTAATATGTCATGTAGAAGGTAATTACCACATCATCATTGTATCACAAATAAATTTAATTATTTTTATCTAAAAATTATAAATAAAATACCATTATATATGAAATATTTTTATCTTTATAAGGAATATTTATAGATGAATTTATCTTATGTATAACCCTATATTAAAATTGGTTTATTTAATGGACTTTAAATTTAACACTTTTAACTCTTCTTTAAATAAAATAATAATAAATTTCCTAATCTAATCCAAGTGGACCTAAAAGATCATATTTTATTCATAAGGTTGTTTTTTGTTGAATAAAACTTATCCAATAGAATTAGGACATGTGTTAGGTTAATTATGATATTATTTTTACCCTTAATTACCCTATTTAATTTTAACCGTGGTAAATAAAACTCAAAAATTACAATTAACAAAAAACTATTTGCATTCTATTCAACCAAATTTTACATTATGATATTATCCATGTCTCTCGGATTTTTGAAATTCATCTCACAGAAGTAGTAAAATTATGTTTTATGCAAATTTCCAAATGCTCTTAGGAGGTGGGTAAAACATGGTAAAAAGTTCAATAAAATCTTATACATATAATTTTAGTATAAAATGACTCTAATGAATTACTTTAAAAATATATAAGTATTATATATCTATTTTTACTTAAAAAAATAAAAAATAATAATTTATTAATTAAAAAGTCGGTTTTAAACAATAACACAGTGTTTTCACTATTCATCAAAAATTTAATGTTTTCAAAAAAATACTAAAAATTTACCATAAGATAATTTTGATATTTGGAAATAAAAAATTAATTATATTTTACCAAATTCGAAACATAGAAGTTTCTTTAATTAATTTAAAATAAATTCCTGTTTTCAAAACTGAAAAGAGGGTTTTTAAAAAATAAAAACTATCAAAAGATTGACATGTGTTATGTCAAATTTAAATGTAAAATTATTTATAATGACCTAAATTGTTTTAAATGATAAAAATATAATCTAATTATACTTTCAAACCATTCAAATGAATAATTTGACACTATAAATTATTTCGATTAAAAAGTTTTTTAATTAAAAATTAGTATTTTTCAGTATTCGTCAAAATATGAATGTTATCAGAAAAGTACGAAACATTTATCCAAAATAAATTTTTATATTATAATTCTAAATAAGAATTTAATTTCATTAAATTTAATATATAAAAGTGTCAAATATTAGTTTTAAAAGGGGTTTTCTAAAAAAAAGTGGTAAAATTGCATTTTTTAAAAAATGCATTTTTTATCTGAAAAAATGAATTTGTTATTATATTATGTCTATGAAACACATAATATGGATTCTGAAATTATATAGAGTATATTATATTCAAATTTTAGTTAATACTATTCATAACCGCTTTTTGGTCAGCTAGTTTGATAAGTCGTGGTGTCCTCGAACTCAGTGTTGTGTGTTGCACAAGCTATTGAATTACTTTAATGAAAATAACTTACTATGAAATCATGGGGTGTAACATTCATCCACCTTTTGGAAATTTCATACTCACAATTTTAAAATTGGGCATGGGAACTTCAATGAATGTCCCACATCATAAAAAATAGTAAATAAATCTATAACTTTAAATGAAAGAAAGAGAAGTACAAAGGTCACCCGAGATAAACCATACTAGGATTCCATGTAAGAAAACGTGGATATGGATGATAAAATAAGTCTAAATTTTTTATGGAGAGTGATAGAAAACATGATCAGGAGAAAGTTAATGACAAGAAAACCACAAACTTGTGATGGGATAAAGGGTCCATAGTTTCCCAGTAGGAAAAGTAAATAGACAATGTCTTTTGTTTTATATTCTATTTCATAAAGTTGAGGAATTTAATTATGAGATTGAATAAGAAAATAAATAGATATACTTAATTTTTAATTATAGTTTCACCCATTAATAAATTTTTACCACTAACCCATCCTTTTTTTCCAACGATTAGTATTTATGATGACTTGGTCACACCTGAAGCGTTAGAATCAACTTCTATAGAATCACATTATTCAAAAAGGATAAACAATATATTTAACTTGTCTTTATAGATTAACCAAAACAAAAATTGTTAGTATAAGATCACATGATCCCCAAAAAGGATAATCCTTTAGCGAAAGAAATATTAATCTTAATTTCTAAAACTAAACCAACAATACCCAAAGTTCAATAAATACCATTAAATAAACAATTGTCCTTAAAATACTTCAATATAATCCAAACTACTATTGAAACCCAAAACTTAGAAGAATTTGATTATGTAGTCTTCCACGTTAAAATTTATCTCCAAATAACATCAACTACTCTTAAAGTAACATGCTTAAAAGTAATTAACCTAATAACATATTCTATATGATAGGTTAATCATTTCCATAAATAACCCAAATCGCAATAAATAAACAGTAGAAACATATTTACAAATCCACCATTACTCCACAAATGAAATCCCATAGTATTCTATTTTCTTTAGAAATATAGTGTTCCCAAGAGAGTGAACGTCTTACAAAATAACATTTTTAACTTAACCACCAAATCATTTTCTTATAATAAGGATATCCATTTTATAAGACACAATATCCAAAACCAAATTATTATTGATCAATAAAATGATTTAACTAAAATGAATTAGTCACACTATCCAGGGACTTCATGTAGTCCAATGGTAGGCGATAAATCCAAATAGCACTCTGGTTGTGGGTTTGATTCCCACAAATTGTACCGATGAGATGGGTTGTCACACAGTCTATGTGGAGTCATTTTTGAAAAACTATATTTTATAACATTCCCAAAATGAGATATATTCCTGAAAATAACCATAACATAATTTCACAATAAATGTTATCTCATACCTCAACTTTTTATCCCAAAATTTAATAAATTTTAATTGCATCAAATTGAAGGATCATATAAACCCAAATGGTTATTTATAACTATATCCACAATAGAAAAGATAAATTTTCTAAAATAGAATTTTCACATAACAAACTACATGGTTACACATACAAGAGAAAAGTCATCCATAGTAATCCTATCAATAACGAGAACTAATACTTCTAATAATTTCACCATCCATTTATATCCACATTGGTTCTTCCTTGACCAAGAGGTTATCCTATAGAATAGGGCATTCACTCGGCTAATTCCCAGGTCCCCTACCTTTATGGAAAATGACTTTAATTGGATTCTTGGGATCATTTTTATTTTCTTCCATAATACTATTCATTTTTCTTCACAAAATCTTTACTTTATGTCCTTCATTCCCACACATAAATCATTTCTTTATTCCATTGAGACACTTTACTAGGTGTCTCCTTCCACATTTCATGCATGATGGAAATTCACCGTTGTTTTCTCCATGGTCTCCACTACTTGAGATCTTCTCCTTCACCTCCTTTCTCTTCTTTGTTGTGTCTGAGAGTTGGTTAATATATATGTTGTTGATCATATTTTTGGAAAACTGATTTGGTATGAACATGATATCTTTTACACCTATAAACATTCCATTTTTTTGCTAATTTCCACCAATGTTCCCACCTTTTACATCATGGTCAATGTTACTATAACATCCTTAGAATACAGTCATTGACTAAAATAAGAAAGAATAGGGTGATTCATAAAATCATTTAGAGAATATCAAAAAACCTTATTTTTAATATAAAACCCCTTAGGATTAACCACGGTTATTTATTCTCATCTTATATTAAAATCCATCAAATCGGGTTTTAAAGAAAATGTGAAGTGTCCTAAGAATATACCATGGGAGTGTCATAACCAAGAGTGCATCAAGGCCAGTTGTCGTGTACCAGGATACCCCGAGTTATGCCCGAAACTCCTTTTAGAGTTTTCACTCGTAAGTATATCTTTTCCAGAGCCACCTCTACCTACCCGTTACTAGACATGGATGTATTGCTTGGAAAAATCAAAAAATTTCTACATTACAAAAATTCTAAGAATTTATTCTATACTAATCCTCAATGTTTATCATGGTGTAATGTTCTTTAATCATATTTTTTCAAAATCTAGTTTCCAAGGTTTGTATTAAAAATATTATGATACCCACTATAACATCCTAACCCTAGTTACCCAAAACCAGTGTATTATTATATAACATTGACATGATAAAAGGAATCATGTTCTGAAAGACCAATCAGTTTAGTATCCTTGGAAGTAATAGATACATACATAAGTTTTACCTTACACCATGAAAGAAAAAAAAATTGTGTCCCCTTTGAACACTCTTATATCCAATATAATATTTTCAAATGTTAATCATCAATAATTCTTTGCATCCTGGGAAAAATAAAACATAAGAAATCAGTGAGATCCGATTCCTAGTAAGGATAACAATATTTCAAAGACTACCATAAATAAGAATAAACATTTATGTCAATGTATAAGACTAGAACATGATCCTTTTAAACATAAACATAAGCATTATATGGAAAAGATAAATCAAATAATTACATTTACATATTCACATGGATATTCTACTAGTCAAATAATCACATGTAATATGAATAGCCAATTCCATAATTATGTAATGCACAATGCCATACTTCATAACCACGTAGTCAACGCATTGTGCCAAGATTACAAAAAAGATTTTTTCATGGCCTTGTGGAAAGACAATAGTTTGTCTCATGAGACCTACCAATGCATCAAGGAGCTATTGCAGGCTCTACCCGTCAATTACTAAGACAATTCATTTCTCATATGAAATTGTTTAAACATAACATACACATTCATATATAAACTATTATACTAAATTGAAATAATTTATCCGTAAATAATGAATGGCATAAAAATAACACATCTACAGTCAATCATATCACTAAACCTTTAATTTAGTATTAAATATTTGTATCATAATGAATCAACCTCGATCAAGAATAATATCCCATAATGGATGTTGCCATATTTGAAAATTATCATTAAAAATATTTGAGAGAAATGTCCCTTTTTCATGAAAACATTTAAAAGTCCCACTATTTATTAAGAAGCTGTTTCAAATAGATATTTGAATCAAAGTGTACCATACCACTTTGAAACTTTGAAAAGTAATTTCAATTTATAAAAATTAATCTCCATATAAAAATAACCTTAAAACTATTTTTAAAACATTGAAATTAATGATAATGATTTAGAAGAATAAACTTTTAAAAAATTTAAAATGATATTTTAGTTAGAGTTCATAACAAAATGAGAGATGCTAGAATAAAATTAATTGAGGTAATAAAAACTTTATAATATCATGAGAATAAAGGTTTTCATGATATACTATGTCAAAGTACATTATATACACCAAATAAAAGTGAATTGGTGCATAACAACAATGAAGTCTCAATGGAATGTAAGATGAGATTAATTCGTTTACAAAGACAGTATCCTTAGGTTAAGGATAAATCAATGAAATAATTATGTGTGAAAAATATAAATACACTCAATGTAATTGTATATTTAGTTTAAATAAATTATAGGATATTCACACATATTTTGGTAAAAACAACACCAATGACTTCGATGTTTAATTCAACGAATAAAAATTAACTTAAAATTACTCTTATCAAGTTTATATCGATGACTTGAGAATTTATCTATGGATTGATTATGTGTATAAAAAATATATCCACACAAAGGGGAGTTTAAATTAATACATAGGTAAATAAATTTTTATTTCACACATAATCTTAGAGTATATTAATCAATTAAGTTTTCCTAAAACTGAATGAGTGAGAATTGAAATTTGAAATTTCCCTACCAATTTGGTAACATACAAAACCTACAACCCATGAAATAAGTATCATAAATGATGATGTAAATACCCATAAATTTAAGTATATTATGAAAAAAATACAATCATGGGTAGTACATACACCACACATGAGATAATAGTGGAAAATATTGCATGAGTCTCAAGAGAATAAAAGTGAGATCAAAACCCCTTACCATGAATATTTCCTTAGTGTAGGGTAGGTTATCCTCCTTTATAGTGGTGAACTATTTGTTATTAAATTATTAAAGAACCAAATTCATAAATATGATATCATATATGGTCTTTTAATGTTGCTTTGTTAATGATATTTTAGTAGTATCATTATTTTGGTTGTTAACTGATTCATTTTCCTTTATATATTTTGTTATGTAAGTCATTTTTGTTATGTATAGGATGTATTTGATTCATATCCAAAATTATATTAAGTTCTTAGAAATTATTGTTCATCACAAAATGAAAATTATTCTTGAATGATTACGATGGGTAATGAATGTCATCACGTTCATGGAGAAGGTAAGCCGTACGTACGCACGAGCGACAATATCATTATATTGATGGTGAAATCATATGTAATTGGATGTTATATCATATATAAATAATAATTAACATGTTATATTTATTATTTACAACATTTAAAATCATTATTATTCACATCCAAATACTGATGTGTTTGAATAACAAACTACACCACAACGTGGAGACAGTAAGTCGTACGTACACACGTATGGTGACTTTGTCATTTATAGGATGGATAGAATAACGAATATGGTTGTAACATATTTATAATAATGTCACATTATGTATAAGGTACTGTATGTATTATTTTAGTATGGAAAATAATAGGAAGTGGAAGAAGAAAAGAACTTGAATGAGGGTAGTGAAATTATTACCTCTTCTTCGGGGGTTTCCTTTTGAGTTGATCAAAACGGCTCCTTAAGTTGGATTTATGATCCATTTAAGGCCTCTAGGATGAAGTGATCGGAGTTGTGAAGATATTTTGGCAGGTTTTGGTCGAGAAAAATGGCTTTGGAGGTGTGTAATTAAGATAAGGGAAAGTACCCTTTTATTAGATAGGTGAGGGTCACTTATGGAAAAGCTTGAAATATTATTTTATAATAACATAATTTTCAGTTTTTAAAGGGTCAAAAATCATTTATCTCAAAGATAATGTGGTTATGGGTCTAATTCCTATCATCCAATTGGTTTTAGACATGTTTAGGTTACCATTCTAACCTTATATTTAGATTTAACTCCTGGTTAAATAGTTTTACTTTTACCATGTCTTCTTGTATTCTTACACTACATTGTTAATAAAGTAACTCTAAACTTCCAAGAGAACCTAAAGAGCTTTATTAATGAAATATATAATATTATTTTATCCCTTTTTATAAACTTTATATTTTTAGGAATATTATATCAACCCATAATATAGTATTTGTTTTAAAAACTAATCTATATCAATTTTGACACTATTTGGTATTTTGTTTTTGTGAAAGTCATAACAAACTTATAACTTCGAAAAAAATTTATATAATCAACTCTAAAATGTTATATTAAACTATAAAACTCGTGGATGACATCAAAACTTTTAAATTATATTTATTTTAATATTTATAATAAAAACTACTTTAATATTTCATTAAGAAGGTAATTACTTCATCATCATTGTGTCATAAATTAATTTAACTATTAAATCTCTAAAAATTATAAATAAGATAACATTATTTAGGAAATATTTTTATCTTTCTAATGAATATTTATAGTCGAATTTATCTTATGTATAACCCTATATTAAGAATGTTTTATTTAATAAACTTTTAATTTAACATTTTAACTCTTCTTTAAATAAAATAATAATAAATTTCCTAATCTAATCCATGTCGATGTAAAGGATCATATTTTATTCCTATGGTTTTTTTCGGTCTAATTACACTTATCCTATAGAATTAGGACATATTTTAAGGTATTTATGATATCATTTTTACCCTTAATTACTCAATTTACTTTTAACCGTGGTAAATAAAATTCAAAAGTTATTATTCACCAAAAACTACTTTCATCATGTTGAACCACATATTACTTACTAATATTAACCGCATCTCTTATATTTTTAAAATTCATCTCACATAAGTGGTAAAATTATGTTTAATGCAAATTCGCAAATGCTCCTAGGAGGATGGTAATAGACGCTAAAAAGTTCTATAAATTTTATACTGTAAATTTTATTATAAAATAACTCAAATGAATTACATTGAAATTATATAGGTATTATATATCTATTTTAAATTATAATAAATTTAAATAAAATATATAATTAGTTAAATAAAATGTTATTTTTTAACAATAACGTAGTGTCTTTCAGTATTCATCAGAAATTAAATGTTTTTGGGAAAAATACCAAAAATTTACCCTAAGATAATTTATATATTCTAAATTCAAAAATTATTTTATTTTACCAAATTCAAAACATATAAAATTCATTAATTAATTTAAAATTAATTCCCGTTGTCAAAACCAAAATGTAGGTATTTAAAAAGTAAAAACTATCAAAACATTGACATGTGTTTATGTCAAATATAAATGTGAAATTACTTATAAGGAACTACATTGAATTAAATGATAAAAATATAATCTAATTATAATTCTAAACCATTCAAATTCATAATTTAAAACTATAAATTATTTTGATAAAAAAAGTTGTTTTCAATTAAATTTTGTTCCAGTATTCATCGTAATATGAATGTTATCAAAAAAGTACCAACAATTTACCCATAATAAATTTATTATGTCCTGATTCTAAAGACGAATTTAATTTCAATTAATTGAATATATAAAAGTTCCAAATTTTTGTTTTAAAAAGGGTTTTCTATTAAAAGGTGGTATAATTTCATTATTTGAAAAATACTTCTTTTATTAGAAAAAATGAGTTTTTCCTTATATTATGTCTAAAAAACTCATAATATGAATTTTTACATTATATAGACTTGTAAAATTCAAAATTCAGTTAATACTATTCATAACCTCTTTTTGAACGACTAGTTTGTTAAGTCGTGGTGCACTCAAACTCGGTGTTGCGTTTAGCACAAGCTATTGAATTACATTAAAGAAAATAACTTACTATGAAGTCTTGGGGGGTTACATCATTTTTAGAAGGCAGATTCCCAAAAAATTATACCTGGTAAAAATCATATACATGAGATCATCACACCATTAGGTATTTTCATAACTAATTCAGCATCTAATTTCATGGATGGTATTTTTATTCTCTAATAATATTATTCAATTAAAAAGTGTGTAAATACATTTTCAAATAAGATATTAGTAGTCCTATATTGGATGGAATGTATACCTTTCACCCCATCATTATCACACCCCTCATTACAAATAGTGATAAAGTGAAATTTCACTTTATCTCTAGGTGTATGTGGTTACTCATGTTTATCATCATCATTAACCTCTTGGTTTGAACACCGATTAGCATAATGTTTATAATAATTTGATTTAAAACAACTCATTGTGGGTGGATAATTCTTCGGATATTTCTATCTTTTCACAATTTAAGATAAATTATTTTAATCATTTTGGTATTTTATTTCTCTATAAACTACGTCTCTACACTTAAAACATTTACCAATACCCATTATACAATTTAGTCTATATTTCCCTCTACACATCTATCATAAATGAAGACCTATATTTCTTCTCTCCATGGTTTTTAGAAATTAATTTGAATTATAACATTCTTTTCTTATTACAACAATGATATTTATTGGTAATCCCAATATTGTTTTCCACGATGATTGTACTTCAAACTATTTATTCATTGATATTGAAGTATCTTATAGATACAACCCTTCATCGAATTGTTTTTAAGCTAATGAAGATTCAATCAACCAAATATTATATTTGATTGATAATACCTAAAGAATTCCTAAAAATTTGTCAAAACTTTATCACAAAGGTACTAATTTTTTTGCATCATTTTACTTTAGATCATTGAATTATTTCTCGTTTTTCATATGATGAATTCATAAAATGTACTTATTGAAAAATAATATCTTAAACTAATCCCACTCAATCGAGTAAATTTAGTTCTATTCTCTCGTATTCTCTATAAGAGTGTATTATTGGTCTTTTACTCCTTCCAAATAATAGAAAAATAAAAATACTTCTCCATGCTTTGAACGTTGGAAAATAGAAAATATCATTTTCAATGGTACTTATCAATTTTCTTGAAGTTAGTAGATAGGTGGACCCACTTAAAGGCGCTGGAGAATGCCTTATGAAGGAATAAATAGATCATTGTTCCCTCCTTTTCTCATTTCTTTGTTCATGATAATTCATAACATGAGAAAGTTTAATAAGAATAGTAAAAATATTTTTCATTCCAAATCCTACAAAATTTGATTACTCATGAGGAAAATCATGGAATTATCCATCTCATTCATTATTAACATAGATAATTTAGGATCCAACCACTGAATAAAACCACAAATCACAGTGTGTGAGACTATTATCATAGTGGAAAGCCATAAAATCAGGAAAAAAAATTTTGAAGGATGTGTAAAAAATGTAACCTTATTTTCAATCTATGACAATATAGATTTTACCTTAGTCATTGGTGATCATTATATATTCAAATTATTCATGATTTTTTATAAAGGAAACTTGAAATAACCTAATAATATCCATTGGGTATGGCCAACCAAGTGTCTAGTAAGGTTAAACTCGCCGTACACTAGAATAATGGATGAGATATACATGAACAACTATTTTTAGGGTTATTACCCCTAGATGCATATGTTAAAAAACCAATTATACTTTTAGTATCTATAAAGAGATGTTTTAATAGGAAAATAAAACTCCATTATTTACTATTACTTAAGAAATTATACTAGAATTAGGATTACCCCAAGGTTTATTACTAATGTTTTATTATCCTAGTTTCCAAAGGAAACTAAAACATTTTTATGATGCCAATTATTGTGACCCATACTCATTATACACATAAATCCCATTTTAACAGAGGATTATTCATTATAATAACACAATGATCCTTGCAAGAATCCTATAGGTCTTATGCATTAAAAAACATGGTTTTATAAAAAACTGGTTTATAAGTAATATTCATAAATCCAACTATGTTCTTCATAACTATAACCCTTCTTTGATATATCAAACTTAATAACATTAAACATATGTTGGTTAAAGGAAACATAATAAAGGGTGAGCTCAAATAAACACTCAATAAGGGTAAAAAGAGTTAGATATCAATTATCACTTAAAAATATAATTAGTATAAGGGTATGATAATGTGAGAATAAAATTTGAAAAACATACCTTACATAAAATAGATTAAAATTTTGAATACTGAAATAAATATTGGATGTTCGTAAGACTAGTATCATAAATGGATTAAATAACATGAGCCATGAGAGAAAAAAAATGCATAAGACATAAGCTTGGGGAAGATAAATAATAATATAAAATAATTTCATTAGTAAACCATTCTTAATACTGAGACTATCACAGTCTATTGATCTCACTTCCCAAACTATCGTAGAAGTTGAGGTTAACTACCAGGACTATCAATGAGGACAAAGTCCCTTACTGAATAGGGTGTAACCATTCTAGTCATATTTATCTCATGACATATTCACATTTACACAAATAATTGGCGGGATATCTAATTATTCAACCACCCATAACATAATTAAAACCAAACATAGGTGTTCCAAAAGATCATAAAATACCCATCATATCATCATAACATAACTTGTGGACAGAAAATGGGATTAAAAAATATCTTTTAATCATAGTCATAAACCATTCATATAAACAATAAGGATAGTGTAATTAGATTTTATCCACAATAAATAATATAAAATATCAAAGAATTCCATCTTAGATGGAAATTTCTTTTAAAATATGTCTCAGAACCTATCATGGGGAAAGTAATCCTTTTTTACTTTAAAATAACTTATTTAAAATCTAATTTCTTAAAAAAAAATAAAAAAAAAGTAATTTAAAAAAATCCTTTAAAAATTGTAAATTAATATTTAAATTATATAGTTATATTAATAGTGTGAAATTCCTTTCATGTCATATAACTTCAAATAAAAATTCATCTCGGAATTTTGTAAAAAAGTAAAAACCACATATTTCAGAAAACAAAAAGAAGATTCTTTTGAATCCATTTTATAAAATCTCAAAAATGGATAAAAATAAATTTATAAAATCATAGTAAAATATTAAAAACACTATATAAAACATTCTTAGAAATCATGGACAAGGAAGAAAAATGATTTTCAAAAAAAGATGGTAATATATCTAGTTTTCCATAGTAGCATTATTTTTGTATTTCGAGTACTTAGAGAGATAAAAATGAAAGAAAAAAAACATTTTTTTTGAAATATACAAATTATAATAAAATTAATGAGTTTATTTAGAGTTATATTAATAAATTTCATCATTATATAACAAAATCATAAACAATCTTGATAAACTATAAGATTGTAACATGAAAATCATACCTCAAGTCCGACATCATTCAGACATGTTTGAAAATCCTGTATAGTAAATATAGAGTTATTATAATAATATTATATAACTATAATTGAATATATCATATGACATATGATTACTTGTAACCCCTTTTCAACCTTTTATTAACAATTCTTTATTAAAATCATGGTTCTAGGTGATAACTTCTTCGTTTTTATGATTTTTTTGGTTCATAAGTCTTGGTCACTATAATTTTATCATGGTTACATAATATATTTAATGTTAATAATTTTATAAATATCACATTTATTCATTATATATTTATTTATAGTAATATATAAATGTTAAATATAAAAAATGAGTTAAACCATCCAAAGAGACGGTGGACTGTACGTACACATGATATTTTTTTAAATTTTTTGATGAATATAATAAAAGGAAATAAATTATAATTAAACTATAAATAATAATTATTATATCATATAAATAATTAATATCCATCAAATCAGTCCTTATTTCCATCCATGAAAAACATAAATAAAAAAATGACTCAAATCATTTTGTAGAGGTGGTAGTCCACACACATGCATGAGGGACATTATAGTTTTCCAATAGATTTGGAGGAAAGAAGGCAGAAATGATATTATAATTAAATGATTATAATTTTTTCATAATTATTATATATATAAATTAAATAAATCATCATATTCTCTCAGGATAGGTGATGATGGAGAACAAATTACATCGGTTCATGAGGTGGTAGTTTGTCCTACACATGATCAACCATTTCTTTTCCCATTTTATGGAAGAGGATATGTATATATGTTTTTAAATTAACATAATAAAATCAATTCATATGTAATATGTTGGTTTTGTTATTTCATTATTCTGAATTAATATTTTACGTAGTTATAACTAGAAATAATATAAAAATACATGGTTAGAAACTATACATTTTCTTCACACAATCGCATTAGGTTTCTACCTAAATTATTCATAGTATTAAGTTCTGATAAAAATGACTATAAGACATGGTATATATTTAATTACGAGGATTTTGTAGTCATATTATGAACCAAATGTCTTTTTATGTTTATATAGAAGTTGATAGGGTGTTACCTTTCATATGTGGGGGAGATGACACAATTATACTTTTTGAAAATAATAAAATATATTAATTTTTTATTACCACCATATGGCTACACCATGTACCATTACTGAATATTATATGATATAAGGTCGATATATGGCCATAAAATAGTATATAGATGACTTATTAGGTCATTTTTACCATTATGTCTTTAGTTTAACCCTTGATAAACCTGTTTTAACCATGACCATGAAAATAAATTTTTAATGGTTTTACTTTTCATTATGAAATAAATTAAGTTCAAATTATTAACTATTATTAACTATTACTATTAATATAATTTAGTCCACTTTATAAAATTTAATTCACATAAGTGAAAGAAATTAATTTTATATTAAACTTGCAAACATGATGAATTTTGTTTCCAAGGAAAACGTCTTCTTAAGTATAAAAAGTTTTTATAACAAAATTCATCAAAAAATTAATGATAATGCCCTAAATATTATTAATAATAATATAATTAATCTAATATTACTTTTAAAAACATTTAAAAATAAAATCAATCTTTTGAAATACTTTATATGAAAATATAAATTTTTTAAAACAATTTGTTTTTTCTCTATTCATTGAAAAATTAGTCGTCTAAAAAAATCTAAAAAATTAAATCTTAGATAATTTGGAATTATGATTTAAAAAATGAGGTTAATTTTTTCATATAAATTTAATAAAATTTTAAGAAATCAATTATTTTATTTTCTAACAACAAGTAATAAAAATCATTTTATGGAAAAAACATCATTTTGCAGCAGATAAATACAATGGGAAAAAATATTTTTTCTTTATATAAAACATTATAGATATAATTAAAATATATATATTTCGATTAATAATATGAATTTAACCACTATTATATAATAATATACTATGTTATAGTACATTTAGACTCTAGGTTATGTATATCGCAATCCATCTGTGAAATTAAATTTATTTTAAAATAAATATATCTAAAAAATCATGGGGCGTTATAGAGAGAAACAACCTATGATATTAATATCAATTTTAATTATGAAGGAGTTCAAGGTATGCTATCAAATTTTTATAATTGGGTAATAATATCATTATTACACTATCCTGGAAGTACACACACATTTTAATGATGATCTACTATAAGTGGTGAAAGACAATTATCCGGTATGAAAATAACATCAAGTTTTTTCTTTATCTATGCCTAGATTTTTCTTGGATAACAATTCCATTTATATAATATTTTTGAAAATTATTTTTATTGAAATATAAAAACTATGTTCATGGAATAACCACCATCACTTACTAATGATGTATGCATCCTAAATAGATTCGAACCTCATTAAGAAATATTAGTGTCCATATTACATTACAATCTTACCTAAAGTACTATATTTATAGCGAAAAAGGGAGGGTGATAAATTATAATAGATCCATTCATTTAAAATTGAGTAGGTAAGATGGATAATGGTTTAAAATGAGAAAGAGATATCAAGACAGATTCACGTCATTTCACTGCTGACAATTTTCTATTATGATCTTATTATATTCATATTTAAAAATTTTGTTACCGCCATTAAATTATTCTAAGGGTAATTATTCATGGGGAAACATGATAGTTTTTCCACAGTGTAGTTATTTTATCATTAATTTACTCTTCCAAAATATTATCCCTTCCTACCATAATCATTAGTAAATACAATGAATCCTTGATTATTTAATTTTGGATGGGTTAAATTTCATTCCAGGAAGGTGGGTTAGAGGTTCTCCAAATTAAATAGCCCTTTAACATTCCAAAACAGATATGAGATATATGTAATTTTTATTGGTGATTTCTATGAACACTGTATATTCAAAACTACAGTATAATTGAATGACTACACATACTATGGGGTGTTATCATTGAGTAGGTATAATATTATCCTTCCGAATATGAAGGTTTACATATAGTAATTAACTTGGGAGTATTTTCTTTCTTATAACTTCATTCGTTTTGTTTTCCTTTACATTTCATGTATGCTTTTATGTTCTATCCCATTCCATTTATAAAAACTCCAATTTTCATTACACCATGTTAAAATAAAAAAATAAAATAAAAAAAAGTGATTGGAATATTTAGGGATTGACATAGAACCAAAGTCCTTTAAATAAAGAGACAAACATTGTCGAACAATGTACCACGCTGGAAAAAAGTATTAATTTTTTACACCTTGTGAGGGTGTGGAAAATATTTCGCCATTGATAAGGGTCTAATATGTAATATCCCATGATTTTAGAACTATCTCATGTGGCCAACATAGGTTGATAACATGACCTTAAGCATGCCTCCTCGTATTTCAGAGGATGTGGACAAGTATTCGGGGAGTGATGAGTATAATGGGGAGACAATATCCACTTTTGCAAAGTTAAAATATAGTGTAAATGAATTATATAAATAAAATTAAATGTAATAAAAATAGTGTAAACAGTACAATATACAAATGGGAAGTAAAAATAGGATCCAATAAACCAATAATAATAAATCACGTAATGAAATGATGAAATATCTAAATGTCAAAGTAAAATTAATACAAATAAAATAACATATAGGAAAAAATAAACTCAAATGACCTTCGTCCCAAACCCAATTTTAGTCCTGACTCCAAAATCCAATCCATACAGTATGAAAAATCAATAACAAGGTCCCTTTCCCTTATCCAAACTAGTATCCATGTAATCATCCCAGACACTAAAAAGTGGCCCAAATAGAGAGTGAGTAAAACATGGTAATTTGACACCACCGTGTCTAAATAGAACCAGTTTGATAATAACTGCGTGGAATAAATAGATAAATTGTTTTATTAATTAATAAACTTAATATAGTACACCGAAAAACCTTCTTTAGCAATATTCCATAATATCTTCAGTCATCTACACCACCATACTAACCATAACCACAAAATCATTAAATAATCAAATAACCAGTTGGAGTCCTCTATATTAGAATTTAATCATCTTTTCCAATCCCTATATGTATTATTTAATCCTATTAATAAACCTCTATATAATTATTATTTTATAAAACTAGGGAAAACCCTCTATATATGCATTATAACCTGAAAATTGTATAATCCCACAATATAAGCACTATATCATGAAACTTGGCCAAGACTGCTATATAATAATTACAACATGAAATTGGTCCAAGACCTCTATATAAGAATCACAACAAGAAACTAGGATAAGACTCATATATAATAATTACATCATGAGAAAAAACTAAATTAAATAAAGTAAGGATATCACAATATAATATCATATGCCTCAATGTATAATTCTGAAAATTACAATCTGACATCAAATTACACATTCATTTATCAAGTTGTTCTTAAACCATTAACATGCCAGTTTTGTTCTAATAATATCATATCAAACATATCCATTTCAACAATAAATAAACCCATTTTCAATGTGAATCTATCATAATATGTCAACTATGGTCTCATGTCATGCTAAACATACTTTAATCTATTATCCAATTCATTATTCTTCAAGGTTTTACTCACCCTATGGGCATTCAGAAGCTAGAAGAAAACACCGTTGGTTCCAAGGGGTACTAGGAATAATAAAATCCATGATTTATCATCAGTCACAAATCAATTAAATAATACACATGTATTTTGACACAATCAAAATATTTCACACACTTAGCAATTAAATAGACCATTGGGTTAGGTTCTAGAAAACCTACCTAAGAATTGATATCAACAGAAGGCTTCCAAAAGGTAACACCAATAACAAATATGGAACAAAAGATCATAAGAATAAACATTGATAAAAAATACCTATATCATAACACCAAACAATCACAGTCAAGATATTCCATTTCCACAATGGAGAGAAATGGAGAAGACAATAACACATTAGAAAAACATCTCATCAATGGGTGATCACTTGAATGGGAAATTTGGACGGGAATGAGAGATTCTAAAATTCCATGGATCACTATAGGTATTTAGGGAGGATATACTATATGTGGATGGACATAAAACATAAATTCACAACATGACTCAAAACCATTGAGCCCGAGAAATACCAAAATGTAAATGTATTACCTAGAATGTAATTATTGATTTATGAGGTATATCAAAATTCACATCACCTAAACTAAATTTAACCCTCCTATGACATTAAAAATTATGTAATAAGTTCTTTATGTGTATTAATTTGACTTCATAAGGATAGTTCATGGATCTTGATTGGTTATTTCATGTAGTATAATTCATTTACAGGGCATATAAATGACATTAAATATTCTTTAAGCCCCATTCCATAAAAAATATTCTGAACCACCTATGAAGCCTTCCAAACTCATAGTAAACCCTCATAAACCCCTTTATCATGTTTACACATGAAATAAAATATTTTAAAAAAACGTACATCCAAAAACATGGGTAATTTATCCCAAAAAAGATCTCTATTCTTGAATTAGACTCGACCACCAAGGTTTGACGAAAAACGAAAACCCAAACGAAAGAGGTTAAAAAACTAAAAGTGGGGTGTGCCAAGAAAATTATTGTATCATACAACCTCCCCACTATATAACATCTTTTCCTTAATTTGATTCAAGAGTAAATATGGGGTCTTAATTAACAAGTCTGTACACAATGCTCACATATCATATTCCCTCTTATAGGCCTCCTACTAAAAATTCCCATGCTACCACTAAACTAAAATTAAAGGTTCAAGAATACCCTAAAGATACTTATCAAAATGTTCCAAAAATTATATAATATTATCCTAGATGGAAACATCTAGAAAAATCTAAATTTACTTGATTTTTACCCCATGATAGGGTGTAGGATGATATCTCCAAAGACAAAACATGTGAAACATGTCATGCATGGATCTATAGAAGGGATAATCAGTATTCCACTGTACCAACCCTTTCCTCTATCTTAAACGACCTGATGTACCTAGGTTACCACTTTCCTAATTTCTTGATATGTTGTTTCCTCCACATAAGAAATACCTGATGTAAAACATGATGACCAACCTCAAAATACATAGGTCATTTTTCATTGACAACATAAAATTTCTACCTACTTTGTGTTCCCTCCAACCACCTACTGATCAACTAAATCCACAAATTAATCTCTTGTATGAGACTAGGTCCAACAAAAACTGAATCTCCTTCCTCCAAACAACATATAGTGTAATGGAATAAATTTTCATATAAATCCTAATTATATATATATATATATATATTGATTTTTAGAACATTTTATTATATAAAAATACCTTTTGTTACATATAGTCCCTCACAAATCACTTTAATCCAAAACAAAATATTATAACATATCCTATATAAACTGAATAGTCCAGTCACATTGACTGCCATTCTATGGATTATTGGAAAAACATGAAAGAACATGTGATCCCAGAGCCATTTTAGGACCCTTCCTAAACTGTGAGGAGAAACATGGATAAGTTACCGAATCAATACTCCTCAAAACATCATGTAACTAATATACCCCCCACATATAAATACTCCATAGATCCTAAACTATTAAGGTATACCTATTAGTAAAAAATTAATATAACATCATTATATTATCAAATATCACCCACACTACATAATTATTGTCATTTTTACAAGGTAATAATATCAAAAAATCAACGATGACACCATCCGACTTCCACTCTAGAATAGGAAAAGGCTGTAAAATCCAAGCATACATTTAATTCTCGACATTCACCTTCAAAAAGTTGAAACATATCATCCCAAATACCACTATATATTTCTTAATTACTATCCACCAATACTTTTTATTTGAATATTATGATATATCCTTATCAGCTTAGGTTTTACCTACTCTCTAGAAACATGTACCTCTCTCATAAGTTCCTCTTACAAAGCTATAGGAACCAATACTCGACCATATGAAAAAATATAATTTACGTTTCCGTGAGACCGTTCAAAGGGTAGTTCAACACCCAATAAGGTATCTCTCAAAGATAAGCCCTATTTATTAGATAACTAATATCTCTTGATATGAACTAGAAGAATGGGTATAATTGAAGTTCAAGCCATACCTACTCATACCGGGGACTTATGAACATCTAGATGCATGTTTTCAAAGAGTTACATCATCCAATACTCATTGAAAGACTCCTAAATTTTCTTTGTATATTTATCCCATATCAATTTAATGATAATGATGATTCCCATTAATAGTGTATAATCTAACTCAGAGTTAAAAGACTATAAATACTCAACCCCCTCCTCTACCAATGGTTCTAATCCTTTTGAGAATAGATGTATTTGATGATACTATGGTTGTGTACCCCACAAACCTCTTTCCCAAAATATATTTTCTCCATTATATCTAGTCATGTACCATCATAGGTAACTATATATAATGAGTAGGGTAATTCTTCTCATGTGGGTTCAGCTATTTTGATCCATGAACAACCACTCGAACCATCTACATTAGAACTATTCCAAGTCTATCTTTGGATGCATAACAGTACATGGTTTACTTCTTACCGAGCATAGGTAAAGTGAGGATAGGTCACAACTATTTGAATAAACACCATTACTCTTTTCTTGTTCATCCTGGACATCGGTGATACCAGATGGGATAAGTCTAACATATAGCACTAGTAATAACCTTCTAAACCCATAAAAATATGTTTATCAAAACAATTATGGGGTTACTCCAAATATACCATAACTACATATTTCTCTAGGTCCAATGACACTCCATCATCTAAGATGACATGGCCTAAAAATGCACTTTATCAATCAAGAAACTGCATTTAGTTAGCATGGAATAATTTCAATTATCTCTCAATGTACTAAAATTTATTTTAATGGGTTTTTATTATTGTATGATTACTATGAGTAGACTAATTTCTGGTAAAAACCCAACAAAAATAGTTCTAGACAAGGGTGAAAGACCAGATTCATTAGAGAAATAAATACCGTTGGTAAATTCATCAAACCAAATGATATAACTACAAACACACAAAACGCACACATGCTCCTAAAAGAAGTTAGAGGTATGTATTTTATAATCAACCACAACTTGTAGTATTCTAATCTCAAATCGACAGTGGAGAATATCTTATCACCTCTCAAATGATCAAAGAAATCATTAATGCATTGAAAGGGATACCAGTTATTGATGGTTATCTGGTTCAACCTCTGATAATCCACAAATAAGCATAAATTCCCATCCTCCTACTTAGAGAATATATCTTTTGAATCCCATTCATATGTAATTGGATGTATTAAACCATTAGATTTAGATCTTATAACTGAAATTTCAACATATAAATATCTACTGGTTTCATCCTCTAAGGTGGAATAGAAACTGGATATACTCCTTGAACCAAATCGATCATGAAATTGATCCCTGTATTAGGTGGTAAGATGTATAACTCGTTAGGAAAGAACTCCTGAAAATGGCCTACCACTAGTGGAAAATTGTCATACATCATTCAACTATCATCTATAATAGGGGTTGTTGTCTGCGCCATTAAATAATCCAATATGAACTGAATAGTTCCCGAATGACCGATGTAAATATACACTCACCCAAGTGAGAATGGAATCATCCTTTAAATTGAAATGTAACGCTCCTATGGTGATTGTTGATATTATATTGGTATAGAAATAAACAATACATACCGTGAATCAAATTGAAACTTATCATTTTTAGCAAAACAGTTCCAAAAAGAAATGGTAACCACCAATCTCTAGAAAACACAACATGCGACATTTGGTATTCTCTAACATAAATCCCAATGAAGTATCTATGGTAAAAAACCATCATTAATTTTCACAACCATGCCGAATTGTTTTCTCAAAAAGTGTATAAAAATGAATGTGATGACCCAATTTCAAAATAATTTAAAAAATAGTAGATGATATAAAAATTAAAACCCTAAGGGTAAAAGGGCCTACATCAAAACTAGTTGGAGTAATAAGAATATCATGAAGCTGACTTTCCCATATACCTTGGGCTCTAGTCAAAACCTCCTTTGATATTCACCATACCTTGTACTAGCACTCCTAAAAAGGGTATTACATCCCTTTCCTTGACCTAAACATATAGGGGAACTCTAGCTACCAATCTGGTGATGGTTAGTAGAGTCCTCCCAAGACTCTAGTATAGATTCTACTCTCTTTTCAATGATTTCATACTAAAAGCACCTACAAAATATAAACATGTGAATCAACCCACAGAAGGCATGGAATTCCAATGTGGTTTATGGACATTGAGGCCGCTTGTGGCCCAACATGCCACACTGATGAAACTACAATATACCACTATCCTGAGATCGGTTTCAAGTACCATTATAACTCTACCCACTATTCCCTTTGTAAATTACTATCATATCAGTGATTCTATCGATCATAAGAAGTTCTCTCAGTTCTCCCTACTAAAATAGCCAAACCACTGCCCGAGGCCTCTCTCAGACTACTTTCAGTGATGAGTTCCTAATTCAACACAACTAAAGATATAATCCAACAATAAATGTTCACCGGCGATCTAATATAATAGATAATCCAATATTAAAATTTTATTACACTATAAATATCATTAGAACTTAAATATGGAACATATTATAGTAGGTCGATGAAGCGTCCAGTGTAGTCCATCACTATCATTCCCTCCTATGTCACTTGCATGAACTCGTGATACTTTTCATATTAAACATATCTAGATAAAAGTGTCTCAAGAACATCCTCTATAATTCATTCTAAGATAACTCCACTTTCTACTCATATTGTGCTGGAATGTCCCACCAATGCTTAGGAGTTCCATGAAGAATATACCCAACAATATTAACCCTCTTATCTGTGTGTGTCTCAAGGTTATTGAAGATCATCTATACTAACTTGATCTAGAATTTAGTTACCTAAGGGCCTCCATCCCAAGTTAACATATGTGGCTACTACTGCAGAAACTCTATTTTTAGATCAGATGTCGAAGGTACAATGTGAATAGTCTCCCTCTATATGGATCACATAACATAAATTAACGTTTTATAAATTCAAACATCCATATATTACCCATGAGATACTAGAATATAAAAATTGGGTGTGTTACAATTGTGCTTATTACAAATCTCTTGATGATCAATTCAAAGAATATGAGGAGGCATTTCCATTATAAGGAAAACAAACTCTTTATAACACTGGTTTATATTAAGTTCAACCTCAACAGATGATAGAAAAAGAGAAACACTGGCTCATGTTCTATGTAAATATGTGATACAAGTGTTTTACTATGGAATAAATTTTCATCATTTTATTTATCAGATATAACAGGTGTCACATATCACAATTCTTAAATGAAAATATATCATATGAAATAAATATATCCAAATCACAAATAATGCATGCCAAGATATATCCTTATGTGCCTAGAATGATGCATACATACTCATATCTCACCTTACCAAGTCAAAACTATAAATATAAAGAAATAATAAAATCACACAACATCTGAATTACACTGGGTGAAATAACATCAACTGTAACAAGATAATATCATGAAAAAATATCATCCCTATGGACAACAATTTTCCCTTGTACATCAGTTCTATAATACCCTGAATAATCTCATTGAAAGGTCCGAAAACATCTTAATATCCTTTATAACGTTTCAATATAGTAATAAAACATTGAATAAGAACCTGATACTTTGTTACCACCTTGTATAATCCTCTGATTCTGAAAGTCTCTCATGTGGCCAAATTATGTTGGCTATGGGACCTCATGTGCACCTCCCCGATTGCAAGAGGTTGCCGACTAGAAGTAGGGGTGTGATGAGTATAGTGGGGAGACTATTTCCCTCTGTACAATGTAATAATTTATAAAAAATAAATAATATAAATAAACATCAGAGTAAAGGAAATAGTATAAATAGTACAACATACTACTTTTAAGTAATGGGAGCAACTGATAAACCAGTAAAATTAAATCATATAATATCATACTGAAATGAATGTAAATGTCAAAGTGAAAGTAATAAAAATTAAAATAACCACTTGATTAAAATAATCTTAGTGTAACCTGATCTCGAACCCCATTTCAGTGCCATCTCAAAAATCCATCCCATCTATTAAGAAACAATCAACAAAAATGACCCTTGCTCCTATCCGAACCTCTATCTATGTAATCTACTTGGGTACGAAATTAAGTCCTGGAGAAGGTGTGAGTCAAAAATTTTGGTTGACATCACCTTGTATAATCAAACCCAGTATAATAATAAGTGATCTCAGTAAATACATATAAATTTGTATTAATTAATCAACATAATAACATAAAACAATCAACCTGCTTCATCCCCATGCCATATTTTCTATGATTATGTAGCCCGACCATGCCAACCATAACCCCAAAACCATGTGATAATAAAATAACATGGTATAACCATATATATAATAATTTCATTATCTAGTCCAAGCCCTATAATAATTACAACATCATTGGAATAACCATGTAAATAATCTTTACAACATGAAAATCAGGCACACCCATTATATTAGCATATAAACATGAAATAGGGCCAAGCCTGCTATATAATAATTAAAACCTGAAATTGGGCCAATCCCTCTATATAAGCATTACAAACTTAAACTGGGCTATTCCATCTATATAAAAATCAAAACATGAAACTAGGTCAATCCATATATATATATTCTTTATTTTATGAATCACAACACAATTCATAACAAAAAGGATATGAAAATTTCATATTATAATACTTAATGGACAATTCTGCAAATTAACATTTATCTTAAGTTGAACATTAATTTATCAAGTTGGTATTAAACCATTAATGTTCCAATTTTAACCCCATCATATCACATTAAATATATCCATTTCCAAAATCAATTAATCCTCTGTCTAAGGTGAATATATCATAAGAAATCACTTGAGGTATCATGTCAAGGTAAATATAATTTAACCCCTTATCAAATTCATTATTATTAAAGGGTTCTCTCACCCTATAGGTAGTAACTATATAGTTTAAAACCCCATTGGATCCGAGGGATCCAATGAATAATCTAATCCACGATTTATCATCATTGATTATTCAATTAATTAGTGGGAATGTTGTGTTAGTGAAATCATAATATCTCATATACTTAACAATTAAACAGACCATAGAGGTAGGTTTTAGACCAGCTACCTTAAACAGATGATCAACACAATCCTTTAATCAAGTAAAAATAACATGAGAAAGGAACATAATATCATAAGAATAATCTTAGATGAAAAAAATACAAAGATCCAAACCTCAAACAACCACTATAATGAGATTCCACCACCTCAATGTAAAACAATAGAGAAGAGAGGAAAACCTAAGATAAGCAACTCATATGAGGTCGATCGCATGAATGTGACATCTTAAAGGGAAGAAGAGAAATAAAAATCTCCAAAAAAAACTTATATTTTGATGGAGGATAGGGTGTAGTTAGATGTAAATAAATCATAAGCACATGATATGGCTTATAATCACTAAGCTCAAGAAATACACAACATGTAAATATATTACACAGAGTGTAATTATTTATTTTTTAGGTATGTTGAAATTGAGGCCACCTTGGTTGAATTTAACCCAGATTGAACATTAAAAATCATGTAATAGCTTCAATATGTGTATTAATTTCATTTCATGGTCCAATTAAACACCATTTTACTGGTGATAATTACTAGTCATGTAATTCATTTACATGGTGTGTTAATGACCGACAAGTAGCTACATGACCCATCTCTTACAGAAGATCCCAAACCAACTATAAAGCCATACATACTCTTAATAAGGCTTAATAATCCTATATAACATGTTTATAGCTATACACCATTAATTAAAACAAACAAACATCCCTAAATATTATGCTTTCCCCCCAAAAAAAAGATATATGTCCCTGAATGAGACTCGACCACCACGATTCGAAGAAAAAAAGAAAACCCAAATGAAAGAGGTTTCATTAAAATAATAAAATAGGGATATACCTTGAAAATTAATGGATCTTTTACAAACAAAATTTAAATCTTTTTTCCCATTTCATAATTTATAAATAATTTTATTTTCTTTAATAAAAAACAAAAAAATGGAGACTGTTATTGATTCACCCTCTCCAGTGAAGGGAATTGCATTATTTGTTTTTCTAAATGGATAAGTGGAGTCCAAATATAAAATTTAAATGAGGAGGTGTCTTTAGATACTATTAAATATCATAAAGTGGACAATGATTACCCAATTCTTGAAATATTTTATACAGAACTAATTGAGTTCTCATACTACTTTCTATATTTTTATTAGCATGTATATGAAGAATCCATATATTATATTCTATTTTTCTTATAATCCATGAATACATTTAAGAGGATGATACTACATTGAAATGTGTTCTTTCACCTCAACATGAAGTCATACATACAATGGAATTAAATGGAGAACAATATATACTAGTTTAAAATTTTATAATGGATGAAAAAACCCTTGATTAATAAGCCTTTAATTTCTCTTAAATTAATTGGAATACTAAACCTATTTTTTTAATGATACATATACAATAGTTTTGGATGATTCCTTAAAGTATGTGGAAGAAAATGAGATATTTTTATTTTTAAAATGAATTATTTACCCACATTTCACTCCTAAAAACATATTCTATGAGGGAATTAATATAGAAAAATATAAAGGGATTAAGGATAAACTACATAGGGAGTTTAACTTTATTTATATTATATTAACATTATTTATTATATTTTATTAAATGCAATATAACACCCTCTATTGGTATATTTTAGATATAGATGATTTATGAAAAACCCTAAAAATTATAAATAAATACAAACCATATTTTTGGAAAGAATGGTGCTGGAATAGAATTAAGAAGAATAACCATTGGTTTTCTATGATGAAGAAAAACTACAATAGGAAAATATTTAGTGGGAAGATTTAGATATTGATTTATCTTGTTTTAATTTCATAAAAACTAAAATAATCACTAATATAATTTTGTTTGAACATTTTAATGAAGTATTTAATTCACATTCCATACTAGTAGAAATTGAATCCCCAATAGTAATTATAATCAAAGTAGAAGAGGACCTATACCTACTCATATCCTAACCTTGCATGTCATATCTCAAATTAACCGGAGAGGAATTAAAACATGATATTAAATGGTTTCTCTATAACTAGTTCATGTGGATGAAACTAGAAGAATAAATTCATGGTGTTACCATCATAGAAACCCTGTCCTTATACATATTTGGGAATACCACAAGACTTAGTAACTATTATAATTATGAACACAACACCTCTTGGGGGAATACCTATGTTTGGATTTAATTTTCTACATTTAATACATTATTTAATTTCTAAATAATAATTTCTTGTTTTTTTATTTATTGTATTTTAAATGGAATATTCTAAGAGAATAACACCAGGATATCACTAGAAAATTAACTCTGTTCTATTTTTCCTTCTTCTTTTATTCATTCTAAAAATTTTATATACATTTATCTTTTTCATTAATTAAAAGGGGTAGTTGAATTTATATTTGGTGGATTATTAACCAATTTAACATTTTTTTGTGATTTTTCTTTTGTTTCATTTCATTGGAAATTTAGTCCTTGATGAGTATTAATTATCTTTTTTCACTCTTAAAATAAAGTTTATTGGGACAAATTTATTTTAAAAAAATTAATAAAATGATTTTTGAGATGAAAGATTTTCTAAGAATTTGATTTTCATAAATTTTTATAATAATGAGAAATTTATGAAATCTATGTCCATGAAACAGTAACCCAAAATATTTTTCTACTCCGTAATGGTAATTTAAACCCTTTAGATATACTTTACCTAATACCCTTAATTTTTAAAGAGAAACATGATATATTTTGAGAATTGGAACTTGTGAATATCTCTCTTACAAAGGTTTGGAGATAATGAAACATCTCATTCATAGGATATAAGAACTTTTTTGGATAGAACATAATTTTAACATGATATATTTTCCTTAAATAAACCCTTTTTATCTTTTAAATTCCTTGTATTTCCCTATAGGTTTAACAAAAATTACAAACTTATTTATCCTCACCCCCTTCACACTTAATATATTTTCGTAACTATTTTAATATCTAGTGTGGAGGAAGGGTATTTTTCATGTGTTCCTATGATGAAACACATTTATGGGTGTTTGAGGTATGTGACTCTATTTTCGGAATTGGGGATATAAATGGACGTGAGCCATTATCATTATTGCACTCCATTTATTATCATCCCATTTTCTACAGGAAACAAAAAAAGAAAAAGATAAAAAATAGAGATGATATTGAATTATTCATTATCGTATTAGTGTGAATCATGAAACACTAAAGAATAAATGGGTATGAATTTTATTTTATTCACTATATTGAATTTTCATATAATATTCCAAAAAAAGATATAATAAATGAAGATAAAATGGGGTAGAATATGTAAAATGCCAATAATTTCAAATATTAATTGACTCATGGTGTATGATAAGAATAGTTCATGTGGTGTACATTTTATTATGTTTAATTGAGTAAGGTATATTCCTTATAGTTTCACTTTAATATTAATGCAAGTTTATCTATTTGATAAAACAACTTCTTTTCGACCTTTAATCTGTTTAAAAAATTTAACTCACCAAACCATAACCACCAAAATATCATTGAAAAATTACTCATGATTGAAAATAATATTTTATATCATGGTGTGTAGAAATTAGAGTTTTATAATTTTTTAATGATATATGAATTGTAAAAGTATGAGAATAACTATAGATTAAATTTCACTTGGGTGAATAGTGACTTGTATTTTCATATGAGGTAAGATTTGATTGGACCATGGATGGATTTTTGAGGTTGAATAAATTCAAATTTATGAGTAGAAAATATATATAAAATTGTTTTTTATAGATGATACATTATATTTTCAATTTTTACAAATGATATTTAAATTACCTCATTTTTAATTTTTTTGATGATTTGATATGAATATTTGATGATTTCATAAAATCACAATGTTTATGTGTTGGTTAATTGAAATGTGAAATAAATATATAATATTTTATTGATATTACATTCATTTAATCCCCTAAAATTAATTAGTTAATTGATTTTTATGATGATTTTAGAATAAAATGTAATTTAAATAATTTTGCTGAATAATGATTTAAATGGTTTTTTATTTTTATTTATTTGTTTAATTTTAGGAACTAAATTAATTGATTTATTTTGATAATAATTTATTTTATTTTAAATATATGAAATATTTTATGATGTTATAGCGGTTAAGAGGAATCTAGCAGTAGTAGGGAGGAAAAATTTAGCAAAGTCCATCTATAAAGGTCTTTTACTAAATAATTATAAATCAACATAATTTGAAGATTAAGAAATTCGAAAAGGGATGGTATATTAACATAATCCTTGTTATTTTCAAGAGTGCATCCCATTCTAATAAACAATCCTTCCAAAATATAATGAATAGAAGACCATGTTGTGGAAAATACAACTTTGTTTTGAACATGCTAGGGGGATTTTTAGTGATATTATCAATATGGATGTGTGAATTCCATAGAATTTGAGTTTCACCACAATGGATTATGTGGAAAAATACTTATATAAATTTAACACAAGGAAAATTCCATGAATAATGTATCCACATCATGAGGGTTGAGGACAAAATATATATTAATAACCCTACCATGGAGAATACCCCATAATAATGTGAGGAAATTAAAAGAGTTGATTACAAAATGGAATCCATATTGATACTCTTTGACATTAAAGCACCATACATATATTTGGAAGAATAAGATAAGGAATATAAAGTCAAGGGATATTTTAATAGAATTTGTTCTTTGGTAAATAAAATATTTTGAAGTCATTAAAACTAAAGGACAATATGGAAGCATACTACCCACATGGAAACATCACACCACCACAAACACTCTCACTGGAATCATGATCATTCATAAAGAAACTCACTATTATTACTTTTTAAATTATTAATTAATTTCATAAAAGGGATTGAAATTAATTTCCCTTGATCATGGTAGAGATTTTAGTTTATGTTTAATATTTTTGTTTTCTCTATTATAATTGATTTTATAAATTTAATTGTAACAATTTCAGTGTTATATTTCTCTATCTTGCTCAATCCTATAATTATTATTGTTTTTTCTCAATGTTATATCTAATCATCATGATAGAAAAAAATTAACCCGTGTGATCTTTATAGGGATGGATCTATTGCAGATCTTATGTCCTTTTATATTCCTATATATAATGTTTCTTACTTTCATTGGGTTATTTTGAGGATAATTGGTAGTTTCAGAAAGTGGCAGTGCATAATCAGTATTGTTTTCATATTTTTATCATTTTGTTCTATAATATTACCCTTCCCCTCTATAGTTGTTAGGAATATAGATAATCATTGATTTTTTAGTGATAAATGAGTGTTATTTCCAAATACTATGGGGGTTGGGTTAGGGGTTTATTTCGATTGGGGATCCCTTCAACGTTCTAATAAAGGATGAAGTGGATGCGTAATGTACTTAATGATTTCTAGGTACTATTTATATTACAAACCAAGGTAGAAGTGGATTAATACACCAAAGATAGAGTTTGATCATTTAGTAAGTATAATACTAGTCAAGTGAAAATGATGGTTTACCCATATTCTCTTCATAGTATTCACATTCTTCTATCCTCATTTATTATATCTTTATTTTAAATCTCATTTAACTTTTATGATTGATTGAATTTTATTTTCAAACCTCCATTTTCATTACGTCCAATTAAAATATAAATTAAAAAACAAAATTATTTATTGTTATATTTATTGATTAACTATGAACAAAATTATCCTCAATAGATAGACAATTTTAGCCATCCACTATATTACACTATGATGATAATTATTTTTTTACACCTTGCGAAAAGTGTTTCAACTAAAATACTTATATCACTATATTAGTAATTCAATCATACATCCCATATAAATATCATCCCATTTATTTTTACAAATTGGTATATGCTACAAGAACCCTACTAGAAAATGGGTTAGATCTATGTTCCAATAATATGTTTATTTTGAAAATAACTTCGATCTTTAGTATATTTTATTTTTATATAAATTATTACATTCTTATGTATGATTTAAGAATATTTTTATCTTATTTTGAAGGTTAAACATAAGTATAATTGAAAATAATTCTACATTTCAATCTTACAATTTTTTGTACTTGGAATATATTGTTTTATATGATAACCTTACAATGTAAATAAAACATGCACATAATCATAATCCTAATCTTATTATTTCTTAGTTCATTGTGATTTCCTTAAATAACTAATCTATAAATAGTATTTATTATTTTAATTGTATACAATTTCTTGTTTATTTTTCATTTACTGATAGGATGAAATAAATATTATTTTTTTGAATTTATTTTTGATTATGGATTTGAATATGTTTCATGGTGTGGATTCTTTGAAATAAATACACATTGTTAGGTATTATCCAATGACTATGTCTAGCCAATGACACATACATGAATCACCAAAACACTACATCCAATGGAGAACTAATTCTTAAGTGATAATGTGAGAGTACATAAGTTCTAATATATTATTGAAAAGTTAATGAATTATATTTAGTATGTTATGTAATATCAAGATGTTTTGGAAAAGAAAAAATATAATATTTACTAAAAAATTTAAAGGCAATGTAAATTTAAACTTATTTATGTGTAATAATAAACCTTATGATGAGGAAAGATTATGTAGATGATAATCAAAATTCATATACATATTTTTGATACTTTTATTTAAAGTTAAATATTTATTTATTTTATAATATATAGGGGTTTGATGTGTTTTTTTGATAATTAGAAATTTTAGTCTAAAATAAGGTGATGCTGGAAAAATAGAAAAATAAATAGGAAAAATCAGAAATCTAAAGTAAAGGACATGAACTGCTAGAGCAGAAAACATGCAAGTTGATTTACAAGATGTGAATCCCAAATAAAAGGTGTTAACCATGTAAATGACATGAATAAAATTTACACATCATTAAAGGATAAATGTTGAAAGTCTAATGAGATACATGACATGATCTCAGTACATGACATGGGATGTTCAAAACCTAATTTCTCTCAACAGTACAAGACATGAAATCTAAAGAACCAATATATTCAGAGGAATTTTAGGATTTTCATTAAAAAAATTGAAAGAAAAATTCACACTATGAAATCCTTGATGAAAAATAATTTAAAGCTTATTCACGATATGAATTAGTCACATTCCATCAACTGGTTGGGGCCTATATATATCCAGCAACCTCGATGCGAAGAAATAGGCTAACGTCCAAAATCTTTTCTTCTATTCTTCATTATTTCTTTTTTTGTTTCTTTCAATAATGTTTATGTTGTTTTATTTTATTGTTTTAATAATTCCTTAGTTCAATATTTCTATTTTGAGACTCATTCAATTATTTTTTCTGTTTGAATGACTAAATCTAACTCCATTTTCCATGAAACTCTGATTTCCACTATGTTCATTATTTTTTTCTCATTCAATTATGTTTTTAATTGACATTACATGATTTCTATTGTGTATTTATTTTATTTAAACTATTTCTTTATCATATTTAGAATGTTACATATTTCCATGCATTCATTAATACTATCATGTTTGGCTAATCCACTTAGGGTTATGTGTCTTGATTAATGGTGGATTTAAATGTCATGGATCCATGAATGAAAACATGGTAACCCTATGATTAATAATTAGTTGATTTTTTTAATCTATTTTTTTACTACCCTATCCATTAGAGGTGAAAATGAAGGATCACTTACATAATTTGTGTTGAGTAGGACAAGAATAATATCCCGTGATTATTGTTTCCTATAAGCAAGAATTTATAAACATAGGTTGTTGACTATATCTAGACCTTGAATTAGTTTCCAACATAGGTAGATCCAATTGGATGGACCAAAACCAATTTTTGACCTTTACACTAATTTATAGAATAATTCATAGGTCAATCCCAATATATATTTAGGATTATATTTTGAATATAACCTAAAATTAACCATGAACCATTATTTTCATCTAATTAAATCCCTACTTACATATTTATTAAAAAACCCCAAACAAACGAGTTATTATGAGGAATCATGCCAAAAGGTTCTTACCACTAGGTTGATTTCCAATAATCTCTTTTTGTGGGTTCAACCCTGAATTTCAACTTTACTATGAATTAATAAATTAGTGGTGTTTGGGAAATATACATTTTAATATGATCAATGCTAATTCCTAATCAACAATTGTTTTGCTAAAAGTTAAAAAATTGGTGTCATTTCCAGGGATAGCTCTTCATATGTACGATGACCTTCTATATGAATATAATATTACCTCAGCCACTTTTTTCTTCATTTTCTTTCCACTTTTTATTTTTAAAACATTTCTCATATATTAGAACCTGCATATGACCTTATTTTGGATTAGTGCATGTGTCAGGGACCTCTGACGCACTCAATGATTCTTAAAACTCAATAATTTCTTCCTTTCTATCATGAGATCAATAGATCTATATCTACACTATGATACTTTTTCATGGTTGAACAAAATAATAATTCTACACCACATCCCAAAAACATATAGTAAGTTCTACCGAAACATTAGGGTGAGCGACCAAAACTCCAGGGGTGCACCATGATGGAAAACATCTTGTTGTCCATTAATGGTGTTAAACGCAGAATTTTTCACCCCCTATCCTGGAGAATTATTTCAATATCAAAACTAAAATCATCCATATAATCTAGAAGATGTGGAAATTTAGTGGAATTTAAACTGAATACCCCCATGAGAACATTTATAATGTTCTAGAAGTTTATGACACCTTAATAAACTAGGGTGTATCACATGATACAATTAGGCTTAAATTATTCCCTTTATCCTTCCATGGAGAAGCCATGTATTGGATTAAAAAATATTCCCTTTAGTTTATCGTGACATAGGATGATTTATAAAAGAAATCCTTTGATAAATATTTCCCACTCATTAAATCATGGAATCATAGAAATGGGATTAAAACTTTCAATTTATCCTATGGAGAGTCTTCTTGGGAAGAATGTGACCATTTTAAAAAGATATCACATTAGTGTCCACATCATGGACTTGATGTGTGGGTTCCACTCCAAACTTTCTATTAAAGACTTCAACCAAATACACACATATTTTTGGACACTACTATTGAATGTGGGATAATTCCAAAGTCACCTAATGTTGGTAGACAATTATAAGATGAAATTTCCTACAATAAAAGTCTATAGAAAATGTAAACGAAGACTTCCAAAGTGTATGATCAATCAAATAGAAGAGAACACCCATCTAACAAAATAGTTTGATTCTCTCGCAAACAATCTTCAGTGTTTTGAGATTCAATATCCACCACCTTCATCTCTTTCCGATATAATGGAAATAAAATCATATGACATGTGTGTGGGCCTGAAAATATTAAAATACTATAGGAGTGTTTTATTGGAACATTAAATCCATGATTTTAATTATGTCAAATACAATAATACAATCAGCAGTTTCAAAAGCCCCAACAATTTTAGTAGCATTACTACTAGTAGAGACTGAATTAATAGCTATAAGAACATAAAAAAGGTTACTATAAATAGTAGGGTGGAAATATTTCACCCAAAAATCATTCACCAAATTGGTACCCACCAGAAAAGTCTATCTCCTTGATAAAAATAGAAATTTCAACAAAATGTTCCCCATAGAGCTCATCATTTACCACCCACTCAACAACAACAATTCCATCTTGATCCACTTGAAGGTCAATAACAAGACCAACCTCTTTAGTAAAATATTTAGAACCTACTCACTACCTTTTTGAGAAAATTATATTAGAGGATTAAAATCCAGGAAAATTAAATTAATAATCAATGGGATACCTTGCACAACCTTGATCATCATTTGGGGAAAATTTCTAAAACCCAATTGGATCGTTTACCAGGTACATTACTCAAAACAAAACTGAAACTCATCCTAGATCGGAGGATATGTATATAGTTATTAAGATTGGAATGATGCTGGAAATTCATAATTAGTTCATAGCTATAGAAAATAAACTTGAAAAATGTGAAAAACATGCATCAATCATCACCCTAGATGGTGATGATAAAACCCATACAGTTGGTCCGGAAAAAGATCTAGAAGTTGAGCCAATTGAAAAATGTTTTGTTAAAGAGAAACATGAAATGGAATAAGTTTATGTGTTAGTGCCACAATATGAAACCCCTCTCCTATTTAATGGTAATGATACCCACTAATATTTAAGGAAATTAAAAGAAAATATCGATATATGTTTAGAAAATTACACATCAACATCCCTTTTGTAGAGTTGATTTCTCAAATTTCTGCTTATGTAAGATTATATAATGATTTTATTTCTAGCACAAATAAAATTGAGGACTTAAAATTCAAATAATTAAATTAATAATTCTCCGCATTTGTTAATTTGAAGCTCCATCCTAATATGAGAGACTAAAAAAGCTTCTCAATTCCTTACATTATAAGGACATGAAATTTTGAAAAAGCCTTGTTTTAACTTGGACCAAGTATAAATATCATTCCCTTGAGTGTCTTAAAAAATCTTGGTATAATATAATTAAAACCAAGAAGAGTTGAACATAAATTGGATGACTAGTCAGTCAAGCACCCTCAAGGACTTCATGAGGGAATTTTAACAAATGTTGGTAAATTCATCTTTCCCACTAATATTATTACCCTATATGTGGAGGAAGAAGATAATATTTCAATAATTATTAGGTGGCCATTTCATTCAACTAAGAAGTTGTTGATTGATGTAAATTAAGAAGGATAATATTGGTAGTCAGTTAGTAACATGTAGTTTTTGACTTAGTTAAATCTTTTATGTAAATTAGTGAATCATAAGATTGTAAATACATCTTATTTATTATTGATAATGATGATAAAATGACCTATAATTATGGAAGGAAGACCATAATTCCTGATAAAAATAGATACAGTGATCACAATTATTTGAATCATACTATATATCTGATGAGGTATACTATTACACCATTTGTACACCCTATTATTAAGATCCATTCCAAGAGGGGAGTGTCTTTTTTTCAGATAATATGAATAGAAGCATGTTTAACTCTTGAAAATAAAATAATCACTAATTGGGAGGGATCCATATATATATTTACTAGGTTATTATATATTTTATTATATTTCAATAACATGGAGTAGTGTTTAGAGGTGTACTTCCAAAAATTTTAATTTTTTATTTTATATTTTTGTAAATTGTTGAAAAAAAATTCACTTAATTTAAACATGATATATGAAATGAAATTTTCCGGATTGAAAAAATAAATTCTTTTGTTTTTTACATTGTTTATTAACGACAAAATGTTCAATCCTTTAGGTGGAATTTAAATCCATGAAACATCAGTTAATGGAACTTCCCTAACCCCCATTCCTCCTTTCTCGTGCGACCCCCTAACCGCTGATCATTCTTTTCCTCCACCATCAATATTAAATCATTACTTCCCTCCTCTCTTCAACCACTAGGCACCACTACTTGTACCATATTCACATTAATTTCTTACCCTAATCTATATATAATAATTTATGGACCAGACCAAAACAATGAAGCATGTGGCCCAACGAGAAGACCAATCTTCATCTCCCATGTGGTCGAATCCAAAACCTCCATCACCACACATTGATTTGACCCCCTCACCATTTGTATCTATTTATTCCAAACCATCAGCATCTAGACAGTTCAAGGAATCATAGTACACTTCCATTTCATCCTATCCTACAACACCACAACATCACCTACACCCATGATAATATGTTTCTTCTCCCAAACATCAGATTTAATTTTTCGATATCTAGACCAAGCCTAAAAGGTACAACAACACTTTGGACGTACTCATTCTCAACAATATCCATGTATAAATGTTGTATCCTAACCTTTTGTGATGGACGAACCTCTCCAACATCCCAGATGTCTAAGAGGATACATATATGGAGATCATCCTCGAGTTATTGTCCAAAATGGATATCGTTGTGGCACACGACACATTTTATCTTTGTGGAAGGCCCTAGGAGGTCAACATTGGAAAATTCAGCATCAGAATCTATACTTACACTAAGAATTTGATCACATACAATATATACACTACCATGTGTCCAGATCTGTGCAAGGAGTATTAAGTGGGGAATTAAAAATTGTTCATCTATGATTAGAAAAGAAAACATGATCTACATATGGTGAAGAAAACCTAGCTGTGAGGTTCTACCTTACGTATTATTCACTATGTTCTCACCCATGCCTTGTTAAAAATAGGATATACTATTGGAAATGTTAGTCATATTTTAGTGGTCATCCTATACTCAACAATGGGTATCCCTACTACCAACATAGATAAATAGTTTTACCATTACTACAAGAACCATGTATGGGGGATTAAGGTACTCTCATTGGGGGAAGTTTCATCACACATCTGTCCTAAAATCTAACACATTCAATGCTTCTTATTCCCTCACTTACCTTGGGAAGATAAATTTGATCAATATCTTATTGCTCCACAAGATGGGTCTATTGAGTAAGATTGAGGTGAGATACTAGTGGCCCCCAGTGTATATCATCGATCATACTGAGGCTCCATCTCTACCTCCTTCATCCCCCTCCCATGTCCATGAGGATGTTTACCTTTACGGACCATCAAATGACCCTACCTCCACCTCAACCCCATATTCATATATTTCTAAATCATCATTATCCCATACCTCCACTGAAACAACACCACATACCCTATATGCACCTGCACCACCCTTACCATCAGACAACATTTTGGCTCTCTAGTTCCTTGTGGAGAATGAGAGATGATGTTTACCCCCCCCCCCCCACCGTATTCCATTCACCAAGACATCCCATTTAACCACCCACCCCACTACCATCAATATCATCTTCCCACCCACCACCCTCTACTGACCCCACTATGAACTCAATTCCTACCCAGGTCATTCTACATCCTGAGCTCACCAACCTTGAAACCCATAAAGAGTTTCTAGAGGAGAATCCAAGTCAGGGAAAGGTCACAACACTTACATCCACCTCTAAAGTTCTTATTATTGATCCTACTTCGAGAAAAACATCCCCAGTATAGATCATCAAATCCCCACCCACCCCATATGTGACTGGTATAGTTTCTATTACCACAATGTTGACTACAACAGTTGATCCATCTACCTTTTCCACTATTTATAGAAAATATCGTGAAGGGCTGCTTCAGTAACCCACTATTACGGAGGTGGACTACTAATAGGGATATAGGTTACACTGTCTATGATATTTAGTTTTGTCCTGGTACCCTTTCATGTTGTAAACATTATCTGGGTTTCTGTTTTTTGTATTCTCATTTTATTTCTTATACCCCCGTGTACTGTTTTTCACATCCACAGATGAGACATAGTTTTGACTACATTATATGGATTTATTATTTTCATTTCTTATTCTGCATTCATTTTATCCATGTCTAGCTCTACTACATGGTCTTTGATCATTAATGTTTCTATCAGACTAGTCTACTTTCTCCAACATGAGATCTTTCAATGTGTGGATGATATAAAGAGATATCATGAGGGTCTACAGCTCTAGATCCATAATCAGAAAGATATTTCTCCCTAATTTTCATGGGATTTACTACATCCACATAATGAATTTGGTTGACCCATTTATATGGTGGTTAACCCCACCAAGTTCCCATGCAAGGTTGATAACACCACCAATAGTTCCTGCAGGTGGATGAGTATTTCTAAGACAATGTATGGAATCAATTGTTCATTTTTTCAATCATAATGGACGATGATTTCATATTTAGGACATTATGGGGGGAAAACCATAATTTTTTTGTTTTCTATATTTTAGTTATATTCATAGGATAATTGTTTTTCATTTATATCATTTTTTCACTCATCAGTTTTCCAAATCATCTTTGTGGAAAATTGTTTCATTAATATGCTCTATTTTCTCCTATTTTGACCATGTGAACCTGCCATTTTTCTACAACTTTATTGATTAACTTCTCTATACTAATGGTTTATCAAGCATGATTAATATATTTTCTAATAATTCTTGATGTATCCCAATTATTGATCATCATCCCAAAATTTTACACATGAAATGGAATTCACTACACGGAGCTCTCAATTTCTCTGATTTTAAATCATAAATTTCAATTTGATTTTTTATGTCACTCATTTTATATCTCTCCCAAGTTAATTTCAATAATAGTGTTTATATTGTCTCATTTTATGTTTGGGGGAGTCTTTGTTGATATTTAATGTCAATACACTTGAATTGTTACCCTTTTCCCCAGTATAAGGGACATTTTTCTTTGAAATAATTATTTTACTTGAAATATCATTACACCCATTTAAAAAAAAGAATGATTTTTTTTATTTTATTGAAATCCATTTTTATTCCATTTTAGATTTTGAGAACGATTGCACGGTAAATTAATTTTATTTTAATTTTTTTCAATTACATTATATTGACATATTACTAGATATATTTACATGTTGGATTTACAAATATTTTTTATATATAAACTCAATAACAATAAGACATATAGACTTACAATGTCTTACTATTTTATAATTATATTTTTTGATAGATACTTGGGGCATGTAATCCTATCAAAACATGCCTTAGAATCTGTTGAAACTATGAAAATGCATCCAAGAAGGTATCAAAAAACAATTAAACTGACTCATAAACATTATTCATTTCATTATATTTGATTAGACTTGTATTAGATCTCAAATATATTTATGTATGAAACATTATGTTTGTTGAAGTAAAGATAAGTAAAATGGTTAACAGAGGTCCATTTGAAAAGGTCCCTTTCACGGAGGTCCTTTCGTGAAGATCCATTCAACCAGGATCTAATCACAGAGGTCCCATTCGCATATTTCCTTTTGTGGAGTCACAGTTCTTAAGGGTCCCATTCATGGATCTCCCTTCACTAGCACACAAAGTGTTGATGGTACCTTCATGCAATGAAATTCGGAGTCACGGAGGGCTTCACAAATGCATGAAGGGTTGATGATGTATACCCGAAAGAAAAATTTGGAGTGATGAAGACTGCCAACTCAAGAAGCTCATAATTCTTCATGAAATATTCTAATAATCATATAAACAATGCTCTACCCCCCCCCCCCTCATGCCTTCATTTGAGATGGAGAAGAGACACTGAACTGTGACATCATGCTCTTAATTCACAAAGCTCCATAACTTCTTGAATTCAAATAACTCATTAAGTCCACAATTCACGAAACCCCCTCCATCATGTTCGTGAGATCATAAAACAAAATTATTGATGCCATTTTTGGAGGGAAAAACCCTTCATAGAGGAAGAAGGACCTCTGAGGAACTTGAGGCTTCATGAAGCATTCAACCGTCAAAAATCACTCACTACATGAATTAGAACTATACTGCGAGGTAGGGGAAACCTGTTTCAAGAATCCATATCCTTCACGAGACCCTAAGATACATGAACCCATCATTCACAAGAGCCTACATTCAATGAACCCATCCATTATGATAACCTGAGCTTTGTGAATACCCATCTTTTAAGAGACCCCTGTCATTCAAAACTATCCTACCAACATGCCCATTGGTCTATACCATGGGAGAGGAACCCCTATATCCTTTCATGGGATTAGTAATAGTCTACGGCCCTAGGCCTCTAGCCTAGTCCCTTCATTACAATCACACACCCCTTTGAAAAATGGATATTCTCCCAACAACATTTTTGGGTTGGGTCGAGGACATTTTGTGTTGTGCCATTGAATTTAACCAACATCCACCCATGGAATACCATGAGTTTAAATAATCCTCTACACTCTCTAAAATTCATCTAGTCTCTCTACTCCTCTATGTACCTTCTTCCTCTCCTCCATTAGTTATTATCCTCTTGGATTCCCTTTGTACAACGAGTTGATACACTCTTAAAGAAATTCTTAAAACCCATCACTCGACTCCCATATCAGGATGAACTAGAAAGGGCCCCTTCAATGTAAGTCCAACACAATACATTGGTATGAATCTTCCTTATAGTAGTCCATAGTACCTAAATTTATACTATAGTTTACCCTATTTTATGTGACTATTATTTGTCTTGTGATAAACATGAGTTGACTTTTGAATCAAGCAGAAGATTTCCAGTAGTACACGATACATGACACCCCATCAGATGTGATTTGGATGCATCATGTGAGATACTTGGTATACCCTATGTATCAACTATAAGATTCATAGTAGTAATTTCTACATGACATTAAATTGTAGTATACCATATGTGATGTGAATTAGATTCCCCCTATGAAAACAATTAGACGCCCTATTTATCAAGAATAATATGACTCATAGTCTTCACTACACATATTTAAACTAATGTATACCTTGTATGGTGTGAATAGTATGAATCCTATGATAAACATGAGATGCCTTCTGCATCAACCATAATATTCCTATAAGTCCTCACTATAGATGGATTTATACTATAGTATACCCTATCTGATGTGAATAGGATGCCACCTATAGAAAACATGAGATGACATATTCATCTAGCATAAGATTACAAATAGTCCTCAATATATGAATTTAAACTAAATTATAACCTATATTAAAAACAAATTATGCTTCCTATAATAGAAATTTGATTATTTAGGTGCTAATCTAATGATTCCTCAAGTTGTAATCTTGAAATTTCCATCAAACAAACGCCATGGGAATCCTCCTCAGGTGCAATCCCCAAATCATATCCCTTGACCTGTTAGCAAGTTGATATGCCAACATGACCAAAAATGAGGATGAGATAATGGGAATATTAATTCATAAGGCCCACACAACTATTCTATTCACAATGAGTTAAACTAAAAACTAAACTCTTTCAATGGACACGAGATTCCCTCAGGAATTGACATGAGGATAAAAGGATGGGAAGTTTCCATGCATAATATTCATGAACTATCACCTTTCACATGATGTTAAAAAATACTCTTAACCCCATGAAATTGAGATGGGATTAACTAATGAACTTATAAGAGGAAGACAAAATGAGTTGCTTCCATGCATAAGCCATGACAACATCCTTGCTACTCCCAACAGTGTATGGGCCACTTGCATATATATGACCCAGCCAAATCATCATCACTCATAACATCACCCGTGAAGCCTCAATGAATAATCCCCATACCATGCTTCATCAACACTCCTTCCTCAACATGAGGATCCATATTGTATGACATTAAACTGCATGGATCAGTCCTATCACATGACCTTAAACGAGGACATTGAACTACATGGGTTTTGATCCATGTCATCTAAATAGGGTATGTAGGAATCATCCCCGAGGTTCAATCCTATCCAATTTTTAACATAGGTGCTCCATCTGCGGGACAATATTCCACGATCCTTCTTAAGTAGTGTTCAGATCAAACCTCTATATATGACACCACAAGGTGATCCGATCCATCAGAAAACCTTCTAGGTGCAAAATCTTCCCTTATATGGACACACCTCTCTGGTCCCCCTTAAGGGGAATTCTGATAAACCATATGGATCTACCTCATGGGGTGTTCCGATATATCCACCCAATCATGAAATCTTCCCTCCTAAGGACACGCCTTCTTGATCCTCCTCAAGGGGTGTTTTGATCAACCTTTTTGGTCCACATCTTAGGGAGTTATTATCTAATGGTAACCTAAGTTTATCCAACATAGGGAATCACCTCTATGATTTTCAAAAAGTGATATTCTAGTAAACCATTTATATCTACCCCCATGAGGTGTTTTTATTCAACTATAACCCTTCTTGGTGATACATCTTCCCTCGAGGGGTGCACCTCCCTAATCCTTTTCATGGGGTGTTTTGATTAACCTTTCATATATACCTCGAGGGAAGTTCTAATCTATTAGTTTAGACACCATGAAATGTGTTCCACGAACTATTATGTATGAGTAAATATGTTTTCATCAAGAAGGAATAAGAAGAAGTCTAGATTTTATGTGTCAAAATACTACCCCATACCGATTAATAAGTGGAATGATTTCCCAATCCCAGAGGAGGCATCGGATTTCCAAGATCGATGATGAAATGGTGTCGACACATTAAATTAAATATACAAGTTTTATATGAGAATACATGGTGTATTTACCATCATAAGAAGTAAATACATTTTTATGACCTTTTATTTGACTGTTCATGGATCCCAAATCGACTTATAGATCAAAAGTTATGGCACACAGAAGTTAGATAAATTTCGCAAGGGGACCTGTGCTGAGGATCTATGTGGAAGACCTACATGGAGGACCTATGCAGAAAATGAATTTTTACACCCCTACACTGAAGACCTATGATGAAGAACTACATAAAGGACCTGCATGGATAACTTCCCTTCGACCAGGTCCCCTCTGTGCTTATAAATAGGACACTTGGGCTCCCTATTTAAAGGACGGAAAAAGTTAGAAGATGTACTAAAGATCCCATTGTGTTGATCTTTCTCCCAAATCCCCTAAATAAACTTAAGTAACTATATAAAACACTGGATAATAGATAATTAAATGGGTAAAAGTGGTTCAATGTCCCATCAAGGTCTAAAACACATGGAGCTGTGCGGAGCACCTGTGTGGAGAACCTGCATGAAGCACCTGTGCAGAGCACATTTGCGGAGCACCAATGGGAGGCACACTTGAATGAGGTACCATTGAGGGAGAGCATGGTATAAAATAATACATACCAACTCAGTAATCTCTTTAAATCCATTCGTGGCAGGGTATCTTCTTCCTTGGTTCCCTTATCTAAAAGGGACTAAGTTGTAGACTCCACCAGAACCTCTTGAATTATCAAGCCTTTGGGGAAGGCACATTAGCGTGTCTCCTATTTGTGTTTCTATATCTATAGTTAGAGGTTTCCCACATTTGTTTTATAAGGGAGTTAGTATTCATGTAGTGTCTATGGGTTTGTATATCCATGGTCAAATGGATATTTATTCTAGGAACAATGTTTGGAAGTTCTCATTTTGGAGGAGGGTTTGGGTCCTAGCCTCTCCCTTCTCAATGAGATGACCCGGAACCTCAGGTCTCTGGTAGGGAAGGTACAGTTCACACTTTTTTTTACACATAAGCATTGGATAAATTTCCCTCCCCTTCCAAGATTAATATTAGGGAAACCAGCCTGGCATAAGCCCCTAGATTTTCTTATAGGAGGAAACATCATTGCTCCTCCTCTCCTCTTCAGTTCCAAGGACCATAGGATAGATGGCCATGGAGACTGTCATTACCCTTTCCCTATATCGTTGAGCTTGTCACCATGGGAAACCATACCCATGTAAGCTCATAAAATTCATCCTTTCCTCCTTTCATTGGACCCTTGTCTAATGTAATGTGATTATAGGGAAGGCTCATCGCCTCACCCTCTTCTTGGGTCAACCCATGCCTTGTCCCCTCTCGCCGCTATAGGTTCTCCCTCTTCCACTAGTGGAGGAGGAAAAGTACATGTGTCATTGTTTAAGTTTTCATTTCTTTTTATTTCTTACATCAAGAATGACCAACATGGGCTTAGATATTTGTGATTATTACAACATCTGAACAAACACTCATGATTTAATGAACTACGAGAACTATGATTCCCACCCTAATTGGGATAAATAGGAAGCATTCTCGGGGCCTAAGATCACTAGATATCCCCTTTTGGAATCCAACCCTAAATCCATTAATCTGGGAATCTTCATTAGGAATAAGCCCAAAATTAAACCCCTAAATCATCAAGGCATCCTTTTTAGGAAGTAATCCCAAACTCATTTCTCTCAAATGACTATTTATTCCTATGAGATTCATCGAACTATATGGGATTTGATTCCCATACACATGCGATACGTGGTAATTCTCCTTGTGCTTCAAACTGAGCATTTCAAAATCAACCCTGTTCTCCTTGAGCAATATTCACAAGAGGGTCTAATCTAACATGAAAACCCATATCCTTTCTATGTTCATTGGGCCATTTTTGGCATAATTCCCACACCAAACATTGACTAATAATTTTTTGCTTAGATCTCCTTACCACGTGATATTAAACTATATGGTTAGGTCCTTATCACATGACCATAAAAGATATGATGTGTCCTATTAATAGGAACTAAACATTGAGGGTTCTGATACCATTCACAAGGATGTGTAGATAAACCATTTTATTGTACGATCCCAATATCAAAAAAAATCCTTCGTCATTCTAGATGAAAATAATTTCTAGACTGCCCCACTGAGTGGCTTAAAAACTAGTATTATCATAATGATTATTAAAAGAATCTTGAGATAGTATATTATAGGATATCATTGATGGGGAACCTTGAATACATATGAATATATCTTTTAATGAAGAACCTTGAATGCAAGCTAATTATTCTAAATTTTACACCTGTTAATAAGTGATTGTAAATTCCAAGAGAAACTTTTGTTATGATTGTTTAATTAATATGGATTATTGAAAATATATTATATTTATAAAGAGAGTCTTAGAGTAGACAATAATTCTCCCTAAAAGGGTGTGCTGAGTCCGACATACCATCAACTCAACCAATGTACATTCTTAAGTATCGAAATGTTCAGACATAACCAACACTTTCCTTTAGAATGTAAGAACCCTTTGGATAATGAATTGTCAAAACATTCTAGTTCCCTAAATAAATCCAATGGAAACTGCCTAAAAGTAGTGATTTTTAAAACTAGATCACACATTTCAAGGAACTATGAAACCAAAAAGGTGAACCTGATGTGAATCCTTAACCAAGTCGATAATGTTACACACCTATTAGGCACCTAACAATTGATAAAGGAAGGCTAGAAAAAGAAATCAATCACACATGTATCCATCTAAAAGATGTTATTTTTAATGAGTTTATTGTTGTTTCTCAGTTTTTCTCAGAACCCTCTTCACTCCGAAATGGCATTCTTCAAAACAACTTCTGTGAACTTCCCAACTACTACTCAAGCCGGATCCTCATCCATGGGAAGGACAATATCACCCACCCAACATCTTCTGTGCCAGGTATCTAATTTGGTGGAAAAGGAGTACCATCAACACCGTACCTTTATGACATTGGAGGCTGCCCAAAATAACCTCTAGGTTAATAAAAATCCTCAATTTTCCAGCCAACAATGACCGATGATCAAGAAGCAGATAGCACCCACCACTGTCTTCAAACCTTTTTGGTCCTTATCCCCAGAACGCAACAACTAGTCCCTACCATACTATAGGGAGTTAGATCACGATGTCACTTAGGTCCTCAATTCAAGAGTGTGGGGACCCTTCATGATGACTCCCACCAACAATTGCTGCCAATGGAATCACGTGGTAGTGAACCCCAACATGATGGGTTGTTTCGTTTGGATGTTTTGCCCAGGTCTCTCAGACCCGGGCATGAAAAACGAATCATCGGGGACAAATAACAGTTAATAGGGAGTTTTTTGTTACCTCTACCTCCACCATAGAAGTCCATCAACCTAACTTGATTGAGACCAACGACCGATCACACTCACCTGTTCATTATAATTTCACTGTTCAGCATACTCGTCTGGTAGAAACCCCCCAATACCACTAGATAAACCTGGTGGAGTACTGTGAAGATTCACGTAAACCATGTTACAAATTATCATTCAGTCATCATTCTTTCCTGACTGCATTTAAAGAATCCTGCAAATCTATTGTTGTGGAAAATGGTAAACATGAACACACACCTTCTTACAAGAACCACTTCTACTAGCAGTCTTTCCTACAAGTATTGATGGAAGTCCATCAATAATAATTGATGGAAAATATCTACCAAACATATACACCTTCCAGTGTCCATCATGAATTCCAAAAGTCTCATTTGGCCGCACATAGAGAAGTTAGTCTGAAAGCTCCGACGACAAATATTGGGCAGACCCAACTCTTTTCCCCCATCCATGAGAACTTTCTATACCCATTTATAGGAAAAGGAGGAAAAGAGTAAGAACATACACCTACTATTGATATGGAATGGATGTATATCCCTATTACGGCCGCTAAAGTCCCCAAACACATCTTATCAATAATAAAAGGGAAAATGCAATTCCCTGCCCATATTCTGGAATCATGCCAGGATATTAAAACAACTACTTCAGTGGTTCCATGGGACCAAACACATAAATATGTCCCCACACATGGTATGGAACATTGGCATGCCATCCCGAAGAAGATACACACCTATGTTTTAGTCCAAAAGGGTCCTGGACCATACTCCCCCATATCAAATAGAAAAAAATATTAAGAAAAAACACCCTTTCCAATTGGAGGTAATCGGTCCAACTTGGTAACCAATATAAGGTTGGCACATACACATACCCATGATAACCATTTCTCCCAGTAAGTGGCCCCAACTTATTATACGAAATAATCCAAGAATAAAGCTCGTCAAAAAATCTTTAGAAAATCAAGAGTCAAGATGTAATTTGGCTCCTCTTAATGCCGGGGTTCTTGAAGCACTCAGACATTTATCTATTGCAGCTCACGATCCTATCCTCTCATTACCAAATTATGGGAGTGGTAGTAGATATTATGAAGTTCCTCATCAGAAACATCATCATGAAGGCTTGCTTTGTGAAAATTCGGTCAATCCCAAGTTCCTATCAATGGATGAGATCCACAGAAACCCTACATGTGTTCAGAAGAACAAGGAGCAAGGGGATTCATCCCTTTTTATAACCCACCATGGTGTTCCTCCCCATGATGGAAATTGCTGAAAATGTTAACTCCACAATAGTATTCCCCATTTTCAAGATAATTCTATAATTGAGAATGTAGCGATAAGAAAGCCCTCCTTTCTCAAGGCACTTGCAAACACAAGGCCAGTCATGTCTGATGCCTTGTCATTGATGGGTGAAACACTTTCTCAAATACATCTTAAGGGAATGGTCATTCTATGAACCTATCTTAGGTCATTTTTCATAAAATATAGAGCATCCACTTTGGTCAGACCAAGTATAGAAATATTTGGTAAAAGAAGATGAATATATGTTAAACATGAGAAAGAAATTGGCTAATGGAACAATACCAGTCATGTTCTAGCCTTTCAGAAATTCTTATTATAACATTCCAGAATTGATGAAAGATGATTGTATTCATGATATCCACCTAAATTTACAGATGAAAATTTGTCATTTGAAAACCAAAGTAGTACCATTTAATGAATATCAAAATCATATGACGGTAATAGAAGGGTTTCAATGCCGAATTGATATGGAATCTCTCTTAGTTTCCTAATATCCAAATACTAAAAAACAGTAGAGAATCCTTCAGTGTGATTTCCTCAATAGTTTAAAAAGGCCACACCAGTTAATTTATGACACCCCATCTGGTTTTCGTATTAGAGTATGGGGTGCACATAGAGAATTTAATTTCACTGCACTCCAAAATCAGAAAATTCCACCCAAAGTGGTTTCATGCAATGTCATTGTCCACAATCGGCCACAATCAAAATATTTTTTATGTAATCAAATGTACAATCAAGAACAGGACTCAACCAGATATCATCAAGGTTAGGCCCAATGAAAAGAATATATTGAGTTACTTTTACATCAACATATGAGAATCTTGAGGATATATCCCACTTAGAGGATTTCAACTGTCAAAGAATGAAAATTTATGAAATAGCACATTGATCCTTTAAAATAGGTAATTTGAGTGGTTGTAGGAAGGTGACCCAACTAATGTTCGAACCAAAATTAACAAAATTAGAAGGCAAGTTGCATGAATTTCTACCATAGCAGTTCAAGAATCACACCATCTTTGAAAGATGGTGGCTCAGTTAATTCAACATTCAAATTCCTGAAAAAAAGTTTAGAAGTTTGAAGAATAAGAATAGGAACAGCCCCATCCTATAGGGATGGGGGCTTTTTTACATCTACAATACCCTCCTTAGTGGAAGTTAGTTTTGTCCGGACTAGGGAAGAATCCACAAAGATAGTGCACAACTGAACTATCTGAGGATTACCTTCGGGTTACTATCCACCAAATAGTTCCCGAGAATTCATTATATAGAAGAACAGTGTCTCATGGAAGGTACAAATGTAGAAGATCTTACAAGGATACTAACAGAATGCCATCAATTCATCATGCCTCAGTAAATTTCATTAACATGCTTATAGGGGTTCCTGCAAAAAATGAGTCTAGTTTGGGGGAATCAGAAGATGAATTTCTTATTCGTAATACGATACAAACTGAGGAAAATGAAGAAGGTGTACATTTCTCAAATAAAAGGTTTCCCCAGAATCTATGTATGCCTTCAAATAACCAACACCCACCCCTCTAAAAGGCATCTAACAAGGGGAAAGGTAAAAGTCAGATTGAATCTCACATTTACACTAGATAAGGTCAATCAATTTCGCTTGAAGAAAGATTTTCACATCAAGATGTGGAAACAAAGGAGTTGAGAATACTTAATACAAAGTTACTTCAAAGAAGAATATCTACTAAATGTACTTCCCATGAAGGTCCTCAACATGAAAATACTATATAAGATCCTTAGAAAATTGGATTTGTAGTAACTACAGATACAGATAATGAATTCCATCTATTGGGTAAAAAACTAAGGTAGGATCAAGAAAATCAGGATAATATTGTTCCTATGGGATATTCAAGGCAAATACCAGAACCAACAACAATGGTTTTACTGGTCGTTGCACTTGCTCAAGCTCCAGTTTCTATTCCAGCACAAGTTCCAGCTCATCCATATATTCCCTAAATTATGATAAACATATTTGAGGTATAATCAAATCGATTTCAAGCAATGGAGGAATGACGTGCACCATTTCAGTAGGAAAATAAGGCTTACCCAGAATTGGTAGATCTGATTCCCCCCCCCCACATATTTTTTTTTGAATATGACAATTCCAATCTTTAATGGTTTGGGATTTCTTGAACAACACATACCACATTTTTTTCTCACTGTGATACATTGATCAGAACTCCTCGATAATAAGTAGTAAAACTCATGTGTTTTTTGCAGTGTCTACAGGGACCGTCTTTTGTTTGGTATACATGTTTATAATATAGATCAATTACTAGATTGGAAGATATCCACCAGAAAGTCCTTCAATTTAGCTCAATGTTACTGAAGACAATGATTTTTGATCTCACAAATTGTAAAAAATAGGTAATAAAAGATTATCAGATTTCATTTCATGATGGAAAGGATTAACATATTACTTAATTATAACACTTCTTCAAGAATATTTGTTGCCAATTTTTGTGTAAAATCTTCATGATGAGTTACGCACACCATTGATCCCTTTGAAATACCCAGGAGGGTTTCAAGGCCTTACTTCAATTTCTCAATAGATAGAATATTCTATTATTGTAACTAAGGATAAAAATCATGTCATTCCATAAGATCTAGGGAGGAGAATAGGGAAAGAGGAGGCAACCACTATTACACTCAACCAAGTACTTATAACTACTTCCACTTTAAAACCTTCATCGTATAGAAGGGATCCACCTCTAGAAAAATAGCAGAAACAATCGTCTCTTCGAGATGATCGAACAGATCTAATGTGGAAATAATTTTTAGGAATTAAAAAGAATTTTTAATTCCTTATAGAATGATAACTTCCCAGTTACATCATCTCAGATCTGGAAAATAATTTGGTTCAGTTTTAAAGGTCTAAGAAACCAAATAAATAAGGAGATGATGATCTTCTAAATTATTGTCCCTTTCACAAGATGTTCGGACATCCCATTCAGAAGTGTTTTGTTTTCAAAGATCTCCTGCAAAAAATGGTAGAATCTAGACAAGTGAAACAGATTTGTTTTTCATATCAAGTAGCATGTGTTAATACTACTGATCTAGAGGAAGAAGTCAAATGGTAGGAAGTCAAAAGTAAAAATGTGCAGAAGAATGATGATTTGATGATCTGGAAAATAATCAACTGAACTCATTCCATTTAATGAACACAATTGAAACAACCAAGAGTGTTTTCCACCACTCATTCCACAAAAAAACACATTAATCAAAAGTTAAATCCTCGAAGAAGCGAAGTGATCATAATGATAAATAGCAGTCAGAAGAAGATGAGAGCATATCAAGGCCAATGTTGTCCTTAACCCTGGAAGATTTCATGCCATATGTTTCAAAAGAAAGGGAACCGCCCCACCCAATGGCGCAACCAAAACTAACCTGTCGAGAAGAATATTCATCAGATGAAGAATTGATCTGTGGTTCTGTTAATGTTATCCACATAACGGATCTTTATGCCAATGGTGATTCTAATTATAATGAGCAATAATTCCTTGTACCTAACTCTGGAACCAGGGAAAGAGGCCAAGGTTGAGGACACATGGGAGGATGTAGGAATTATAGAAACCACCATTTTAAATATACCTCTCCTCGAACCATATATGTGAAAGAAACTTGTGGAAGATCCCTTCAGTGATCTCAATAAGAACAAAGAGTTTCTTCCATGCAAGACAGGTTTGGTTTTGATTTTATTATTTTGAAGGAATGATTAAGAGTTACACCGTCTTCCTATCAGCAAGTAGATCTACCTAATCAGTCTAATCATCCAAAGCTAAAAGTATTTCTAGCTTCTTCTCTAACATAGGGTACATCTACATCAGAATCATCAACTTCCAAAGTACCTAAAAAACCGCATCTCCGGGCTAGGAAACATAGACCTTTGGACCCAAAGTTTGATGTTTTGAAACAACTGGCCTAATTAACAGCCAATTTATTGATTTTGGATGCCTTAAACTACCAAAATATTTTTTTAGAAGCAATTATTGAGGCTTTTTTCAAGTCCTCAAGGGTTTGAAACTGAAGTTGCTGCTGCTGAGGTTTATCGTATAGAGAATGATCCTGAATAGTGTCATGCAATCATATCTTTTATAGATGATGATAAAGATGATGATGTACATGGACATATCAGAACCTTGTATTTACATAGAATGGTTAATGATATAGACATCCAACGAGTTTTGATTGATAATGTCTTTAGAGTCAACCTCATTTCTGTTCGTACACTTCATCATTTAGGCTAGGCTGAACTTGATTTATCTCTTTCAACTTTAATGTTGTAAGGATATGACATGAATGAGAAAGAACATCTGGGCAAGATTACACTCAAAAGTCAATTTATAGATCTTGTGTCTAATTAATATTTCATGGTTGTTCATCAGGACACAGCCTTCAACATTCTACTTGGAAGACCTTGGCTGCATCAACATGCGGCCATACCTTTATCATACCCCCAATGTCATAAATACTATTTCAATGGTCAAATAGAGATGTTTTAGGGTGACAATGCTCAGTTCAAAACATGTCAATATCAATACATTGAGGCATAGTTTTATCACACAAAAGGAATGACATCCATGACAAATAAGATAACCATAGTTAATTCTCCAAATGGTTTGTAAAATATTCCAGAAAATCCATTCATACATTTCAGTAAAAATTATATGCTACCCATCAATCAAATTGAAATCATAAAACTAAATCTAAGAACTTGTCTAGTGACTTCCATAATATCGTTTACATAAACTGAGGTAGACAAAATGGGAGAAACTGTTGATTCACTAAGCAGTGATGGAACCTTTAATGGAGATGTTTTGATTTCATCCACTAAACGATAGCTAGCATCTAATTTTTATGTTAGAGTAGATGAAATTTTAGCAATATTATAGGAATTCAAAGATGTTTATTTCCAATCCATAATCTCATATTTACTACCGCAAGCATACCCTTCGTTATCAGTAGGGTCAGATATGGTGGCCTCTTCTTCAGGATGTTCAAATACTATCTCCTCCCCTAACTCTGGATGTTTTTCCTCATCATATACTATGCAAGTAGAAATGAAAGATGTAACACATAATGAAGATGAAGGGGAGGATCTAAAGGATGATCCTCCCATATTTGAGTAATGTTTATCTACCATTGTGGATAATATCAGATAAATAAACTTCGGTAAACAAGAAGATCCACGCTCCACAATAGTTAGTGCAGCCATGTCTTCTGAAGAGTAATGGGTGTATACATAATTTCTAAAGAAACATCGAGATATATTTTCTTGGAATTACATAGAAATTACATGTATTAATCCTTATGTATTCACTCATAATTTGGGGTTCTCAAAATAACATCAAGGATTCAAGCATGCAGTAATAAGAACACACTGACTCATGCCTCTAAAATTGAAGATGAAGTTGAATATCTTATAAAGGATAAAATTTTCAGGGAGGTTGAATATCCAAAATGTCTAGCCAATATTTTCCAAGTGAAAAATAAGTATTGATAAATCAGACCTTTCATTGATTTCAAAGATCTTAACCGGAATTGTCCTAAAAAGGATTATCTAGTTTTGATAACGTAGAATCTAATTGATGCTATAGTTGGAAATGAAGTTATTTCCTTAATTTATGGCTACTCTAGTCATAATAAAATTTGTATGGCCATAGAGGATGAAGAATATAAAGCCTTCATATCCCCTCAAGTATTGTTTTTCTATCGGGTAATTCCCTTTTGATTAAAGAATGCAGGTGCAACATATCAACGTAGTAAGAACCTATATCCTTTTTTCAGTTATGTCTTCATTCTACTAGTAATTTTTGAGAAAAAGAGGAGTTTTTGGAAATTTTTGAAGTACACACCGTGTAATTTCTGACTACACACCGTGTACTTGGTTACAACGGGTATCCGGGTGCTGGTCGTGTAGCGGACATGTACACGACCGTGGGTGGTGACCTATAGACAGCCTAATGTGGGGGTCGATGAAGGCATGTACACGCCATGTACTTCTAAAGTACATGACGTTTACTTTATGTTTTTCATTAAATGAACCAGAGTCATGTCTAGTTGGATGAAATCTCTCCTTTTAGGTTTATTTCATCCGAGAGAGAGAGTATGGCCTCGATCATTCTCTGATCCCCCGATCGAGCGCCAATTCTCTGATTCGACCATCGTCGATGGTGTTGGGATCGTCTCGGCAAGCTAATTCATTATGTGTGATCTTTATTTCCTGATTCCCCCTCTAACTCAAGTTATCCTCAGTTGATTTTTTTAGACATATTTATAGATCTATGGTGTTCTTGGGCAATTCAAGGCATGAGTTTCATGTATAACAGTCTCCCAACACTAAGGTAGGTGATTTGTGCCTTTCTGTTGAATGTCTTTGAGTTATATGTGAAAAATCTCCAATACCCATGAATGGGGTATTGCGAGTTTACTGTTTTAGTCCTATTATTTACCTACTATGATTGTATGCTTGAATAGAGGTTGAATTGATTGTGAGTAGGGTGAATTTATATGCTTTGGAGGTGCTTTCCCATGCATGTTTTGTTTATAGCTTTTTAGTTCTGCTTAGCTTGTTAGGCTATGTTGTTTACATATTCCTAGTATTGTAGGATGATTTGACCATTATCTTGACCTGATATTCATATAGACTACTAGCTAAGTAATTTTTGAGGTTTAATTTGCCCGATACACATTGCTATACTTGTTTGACTTACACAAGGCTGTGAGAACCTGGTGTAGTAGACCATAGGGATAATGGACATAAGGGATCCTCCAGAGTGTCTGTTTTACTATTACGATGTGAGACCATTTGGGGAAATTATGTAAGTGCTTCCTCAGAGTGTCGGTAGTTCCTCAACGCAAGCCACATAAAGAATGTGATGTAAGTGCTTCCCTAGAGTTCCTTTAGTTACCGATATGAGACTATAAGACGAATTGATGACATGTATTTCCTCAGAGAGTCTATTATTAAGATGAACCAAAGGTGTTAGATTGAGTGTACTGCACAGATGGTTGCTTGTGTTTCTAGGTAGGACCAGAGGGGATAGACTGGGATTACTTCCCAGTTGGTTACCTTTTGTGTTTAGTTGCTTCCTTGAGTTGCTAAGTATGACCAGAGGGGATAGGCAGTGAGTACTTCCCAGAGGGTTACCGGTTTGTGTTTACCTTCTTTGTTTAGTTGTTTCATGATATGTTAAACAGAATTCATTGAAACTGTGGATTGTTTACTACTGAGTGCTTCCTTGTTTACTACTTTCTGTAATTATTACCTACCATACATTCAAAGACTATTAGGAACAGATCCTGTGGTGGTTTCTTACTAGTATTTAGTCTCACACCCTATTTGGGCCATGATTTTGGGCCCAAATAGATTATATTGTTGGAGTTATTGATAAGAGAAAGCATCCTTCTACTTCCAGTACTTCATTTCTGTAGAGATGGAGAGCATAAGACCAAGCTAAGTCTCGCGATGTTAAGGATTTGTTATCTGTTTTCTTTTGTACTTTGGTTTAATAATGTTTTTATTATAGATTTGTGATTAGTTTGGCTGATTTCCAAGATATATGTATCATTCAACAATTATATATATATATATATATATATGTGTGTGTGTGTGTGTGTGTGTTTGTGTTTCCTCTAGTTTATTATATTTTAGTCTTCCACTCTTAACATTATTATGGATTATTACTACTTTGTCTATTGTTATTGTTCTCTTCCGTTGTGTTACTCTGCCAATGAGGGAATAGTTTCCCCACTATCACATCAACGGACCTCACTACTTGTCGGCAACCTCTAGTATTTGTAGAAATTCTCTTGAGGCCATGTGACCAACCAGGTACGGGGCACCTCTAGGTGCCTTCTGGAGTCCGGACATTACAAACGTTCCATGCAGCATATATTAAAACCCTTCTTAGGGAAATTTGTTTAATGTGTAGTGGATGATTTGGTGGCCAAATATATACAACGTTCCAACCACTTGGATGATCTAGATAATACATTCAGAAAACATTGGGAACATAGTTTGAAGATGAACGCCTTGAAATCTGCTTTCGGGGTTAGTTCAGGAAATTTCATCGTCTTCATTGTACCCCATCATGGTATCAAAGTTGATCCTGAGAAAACAAAATCAATACTTGGTATGTAACCTCCTCAAAATTTGAAATAATTAAGAGGACTCCAAGGACACTTGACCTACATTCTGTTCTTTATCACCAATTTGGTAGCCATATGCTTTCCCTTCCACAAATTAATAAAGAATGAAGTCACCTATCAATGGATTGAATACTGACAAGAAGAATTTTATACCCTCAAAAAATATCTCTTGAGTCCACTTGTATTAATTACACCTATTGAAGGAAGACCACTTATTCTTATGTGATGGATTTAGAGTGATCACTGGGTACCTTCCATGCCCAAAATAATGATGTTGAAAATGAAAAAAACCTTTTCTATTTCAGTCAAACTATGCTTAATGCGGAAACATGATATTCAAGTATTGAAAATTGATTCCTACGATTAATCTTTGAAGTTTATAAATTGAGGCACTACTTGCAATATCATGAATTCAAATTATTGTCTCTTATTAACCCAATCAAACTTATCCTCAGTCATCCTATGCATACAGGGTGTCTGGAAGGGTGGGTAGTTATTCTACAACAATTTGATATCTTGTTTGTGCCTTATAAATAAGTAAAAGACCAGGATATGGCTTAATTCTTAGTTGAACATCTATCTATGGAAGATACATCATTAAATACTATTTTATGATGAACATGCCTTCTCTATTCAGGATAATTCCCAAACATGGGAGATTTAATTTGATGGTGCTTCTAGAAGTCCAACAGGGAAGATAATAGAAAACCATAAACTTAACAAAGTTGGATTTGGAATTGTCCTTATTTCCATAGAAAAGGTAGTGTTTCCTTACTCCATAATTTCAGAAGGTGGTACCAACAATGAAGAAGAATATCAAGATCTCATCATATTTTTGAAATTGGCCATTTAGGTTCAAGTGAATCACATAAAAGTGAAAAGTGATACATAATTAGTGACCAAGAAAATCAATGGGGAATATTCTATTAGAAAAGAAGAGTTAATACCTTTGTGTGATTACATCATAGGGTTGATGGATGAATTTCCCTCATAGCCAATATTTTCTTATGTCCAGCGATCACAAAAAGTTCAAGCTGATTCACTGGATAATGCAACTAAACCTCTAGAAGATCCAAATCGGGATTAGACAATAATTAGCATATCCCATCGTCATGTGGTATCACCTTTTTTGCAAACCATAATGGAGGAAATTAATGAAAATAGCCATATTTCTGATCCATATGGTCATATCATGGGATTTAGAACACCCGTCATTTTATATCTTCAAAATGGAATACTTCCACCAGATAGGGCTAAAAAAGAACAGATCTGATGACGAGCGGCCAATTTTACTTTTTATGATAGTCTAGACCATTATAAAATCATTTATAAATGTGGATTTGTTAGAATCCTCCACAAATGTATTGATGGAGAAGAGACTATAGTTGTCATTAAAAAAGCACATTCAAGAACTTGTGGTGCCCACCAGTCAGGGAACAAACTCTCTAATCAAATCCAAAGGCTTGGATACTTCTGGCCTTCAATGACACATGATTATAGAGTCTTCACTAAAAAATTCCATACCTACCATGTGAATTCCAACTTCATTCATCAATCCATTTAGTTTCTACATACAACAAAATACTCTTGGTCATTTTACACATGGGGAATGGATGTATTAAGACCTTGTCCTCCAGCTACAGCTAAGAAGTTCAAGTATATTTTTACTGCTACTGACTTCTTTTCCAAATGGGTGAGGAAATACCTCTCAAAGAAGTCGGAGAAAAAAGCATAGTTAGTTACTTCAAAACTAACATCATCACCCGATTTGGTGTTCCTCATACTATTTTGACGGATAATGGCCCCAATTTTTGTTTTGATGAGGTAAAAAACTAATATCAGGAACATAATATCAAAACCAATAATTCATCTTGAAATCATGTGATAGCCAATGGATAGATATATACCTTTAATAATACCCTATCAAATATAAACTAAAAAATTGTGGATAAATATAAGAAATCATGGCTTGATAAACTTTTTCATGCTCTATGGGCTTATCGGACTACTACATTTACTCCCAACCATGAAACTCCGTATTCATTGGTATATGGAACAGAAGCAGTTTTCCCAATTAAATTATTATTTCCTTCACAAAGAGTTAAAATCTGGGATCAATTATCTATAGATGAGAGGTCTCAAAAAATGTTTGATGAGATATAGAGGTTAGACGAAAAAAGATTTCATACTTTGCATCACTTGGAAGTCTACGAGAACAAAATAACATGATATTTTAAAAAGAAATTTCACCTCCGTTCATTTCTTTAAAGATAATTGGTATTGGTCCTCAGGACTTCAATGATACCAGGAAAGAAACCTCCAATGCTTGAAACAAAGTGGGAATAACCTTATTATATACATAAGGTTTACTTAAATGGAACTTATGCCTTAATATCAATGGATGGAGAGCTCATTTAAACCCCAATCAGTGCATGATTCTTGAAGAAATACATTTTTTAGTTGACAACATTTGTAGTCTTGACAAGAATAAAAATTCTATATCCCCCAACATCCTCACTGCTAGACTTAAAAGTAAATAATCCCAAATGTATTTACTGCAAGACTTGAAACTGCACAGTACAATGTCCTAGTTGCAAGACGATAAACTGCATAACAACCATAAGCGTCCATTCTGCATGATGTTAAAATGCGTAGCAACTTCATCATTGTCATGTGATGTTAAATTGCATGGCACCATCTATCCTCTTTATACTACATTGAACTATACGACTAACGTCTTCTCTACTTGATGTTAGGAACTTTCATAAACAAGAATCATGGACATAATTGCTACTATTTAGTGGCACATAAGTCCCTATATTCCCTATGTTTGAGTTAGATATTCATAGGGACCTTATTAAAGAACTATGTATGTCTTGATTATCATCTACTTAAAATACGTATAGATGCCTGTATCTCCAATCTTGGGCCCAAACGCTATCAAAAAAATTTTATTTCCCTTTTTCTTCTCCTGTAAATGGACTGGATCTATACAGAGTACACTTTTAAGATACATGATTTGATTTTAATACTATATCTATCTTAAATTTAATCATTCTTCTAGAATGTGTTAAATACCCCCATATCCCATTTCAAACTCGATTGTTGTGGGAAATAATTGTTTAAATAACTATGTACAGTATTATTCTCATCCATATGTGATATATAGAGACACCTAGATTTCCAATCATGGGAACATCAATGGTAAAAAACAAAAAACCACTTTATTTCTTATATAAGAATCAAACATGCTTGGGGAATGTTTAAAAAACTAAGTATGGACTGATTCTTTCCCTTAGCAAGACATGTACTGACAATTGGGTTTTATCCATTAGTCAATCTACAACAAGTATTTCTTTTCACATCAGTTCATCTTCATCCTTACTGAATGACATTAAACTACATAGAAATCCGAGACCCATATTATTCATTTGTGTCACCTTTGTATTATAAAACAAGTCCTTACTACTCCTTGTTTATCACACCAAGCACAACTCACATGGGATTAGGAATTGGGTAAACAGATTATTTATAAAAATAAGGTGTCTCAAATTCTTCTGGGGCTGTTAATGTCCCCACTGCATGACTTAAAACTGAATAGTAAAACTTCCTAACTAGATGAATTAAAACTACATAGTATCCATGTCCTCGTTGCATGAATTTAAACTGCACATCTCAATATTAATTCAAAGGAAATAATGAAATTGTCCATTTTACATATGAGTCAGATCTATGTTAATGATTTCAAACTCATGGCCAATATTGGTTCAAACATTTATTATGTGCATTGAGGATAACCCCCATCTATGTTTCACACTCTTAGTCTTGAATATTTTCTAGATCTTCATAATATTTCTTACAGTTTATGGGGATATACTTTCTAATACCTGAGAACCCTTTTGTCTGACTATGTAGCACGTGCCCTTTGGTGTCCTTGCATAAGTTTCACACATAATGGGTCTGTCAATCATACGATTCCATTATTTGGATATTCATCGTATTCCATAGTTGGACCTAAATAATACAACCCTCATAATGGTTTTTTAAAATGATGATAATTTAGTTCTTGGTTATAGTGTCTTTTTCCACTTCAAAATTTGATGACATTATACAATAATATGTATTTTAAAATAGTCATTCTGGTATACTTGTTCTATTATCTTTCTCTCGATCTGAAACTCTTCAAGACCATGGTTTACTCATTTCCCTCTCTATGTGTTTAAAGAAATATCAAATAACCTTGGAATCACATGGCCAAATAACATATATTGTTTCCATTTCTAGTCCTATTTGTATGACCTAAAACCACAGACACTACAACTCCTACATTTGGGTAAGACCTATGTAAAATTCCTATTCACCCGATTATTTGGAAATCTTGGTTGGAAATTCAATCTCCATATTCAGGTACCTTTTTCCATAAATAAAAATTTATGCTTCGGAAAATCTGAATCTCCTTCATCTTTTTTCATCTTTTAGAAATATAATTTCAACATCCTTAAGAGAAATTTTTCTTGACTTAGGTGTCCTTGCATAGGATGCCTACATAATGGGCCTATTAGACAAAAGATGCCACTATTTGACTATGAAGCATATTCCCCAATTTTCATGGAATAATACACCCCCTTTAACGGTTTGGTAAAATAATGGTAACTTTATTCTTGAATAAGACATCCTCTAATGCCTCTAGACCTTTTTGCATTTCATTATTCAGATCTAGAAATTCCCAAATCATAGTTTAAAATTTCCCTTCCATACCTGAATATGGTAATATGTTTCCAAAAAAATTACCAAGAAATTGGAAGATTTGTATACCTTTGGTCAAAGCTAAAGACCTAAAAATAAATCCACACAAAGTCCTCACTGCATGACTTAAAATATCATAGTACAACGTCCTAAATGCATCACTTAAAATGGCATAGTACAATGTCCCCACTGCATGACATAAAACTAAACATTACAATGTCCTCACTACATGACATAAAATTGAACAGTAGTTTCCCGATTCATGACATATGTTTGCATAAAATGACCCTTTTTCTTAAAATCCCTTTTCCTTAGCAAAGATACCCACAGTGGTCTTGAGTCACCCAAATATTATTTTCCCTTGTCTATCAATAGTGAAATGTAACATTCTTAAGATCTCTTCTGCTTGACTATGTGACATGTGTTTTTAGGTGTCCTTGTATAAGTTTCCTTCATAATGGGCCAATCAACCAAAATATTCCACTATTTGGCTATGTGACATATGAGCTAGTTTGACCGGCATTTTACAACTCCCATAATGATTTTCTCAAATAATGGTAACGTTGTTATTGGAGGAAATTCCCCTTATGTTGATACAAATTTTAAATTTGGTTACCATAAAAATCATGGCTTAAGATTCCCCTTGGAAATATTTTAAATAATATTAATACAAGTCTTAGACATTGAGCCTTGTTTGGGACCTAGTTTCAAAATTTATGGTCAAAACTATTTCGACCTCAAACATTAGCCTTTTAAAGTCTAACATGCATGACTCTAAACTAGTAAGGGACATGGTACTCATCAGATTGAGACCCCACAAATGGCACTCTGAAAAAAATTCATGTCCCAACTCACTAAACATACATTTTTGTATGATTTAGGTAATATAGATCAATAAAGAAAGTCAAAATATATGAAGTTTGTAGGGTTATCAATATGACCCTAGAAATAATCAAACTATTCTCACCAAGACCATTTTAATTAGTAAAAATTAAATAATTCTTTCAATCATTGTGTATCTCCAAATATAACTAACCAAATGACGTTGTAATGTGTCATGGTGCCCTAATTTTACCATAGAACAAGATTCTTTTCATTATGAACAAATCAAATTCTAGGGGGGATTTTGTAGACACCATGAAATGTGTTCGATGCACTTTTCCATATGAGTAAATTTGTTTTCACCATAAATGAATAAGATGCAGACTAGATATATATGTGTCAAAATACTACCTCTTACCGATGGATAAGGGGAATGATTTCCCAATGCAGGAGTGGGTAGTGAATTTCCAAGATCGATGATGAAAAGGAGTTGAAACATTAAATTCAACTTTTGAGTTTCATTCAAGAACACATGGTGTATTTAATATCTCAAGATGTGTAGATATTTTCATGAAATTCGATTTGACTGGTTATGAAGCATAGATAGACATACAGATAAAATGTTATAGCACTCAAAATTAGGATAAGCTTCATAAAGGGACCTATGCGGAGGACCTACATGGAAGACCTACACAGAGGAACTAGGCAAAAAATGAAATTTTTATATCCCGACATGGAAGACCTACATAGAGGCCCAATGAAGAGGGAATGTGCGGAAAACTTACCTTCGACTAGGTCCCATCTATTCCTATAAATATGACCCTTTGGCTCCCCATTTAAAGGAAGAAAAAGTTGGAAGAAGTCCCAAAGCTCTTGTTGCATAGCTCTTTCCCCCAAATCCCCCAAATAAACATAGATAAATCTCTAAAACATGAGAGAAGAGATAATTAACGTGGAAATGTGGTTCAAATTCCCATCATGGTCTAAAACACATGGATATGCGTGGAGCACCTGCACGGAGCACCTGTGCGGAGCACCTGTGCGGAGCACCTGTGCGGAGCACCTGCACGGGGCACCTGCACGGAGCACCTTTACAGAGAACCTCGTAGAGCACCTACGCATGACACACTTGCGTGAGGTACCAACATGATAGATCTTGGTATAAAAGCCTATATACCAAGTCATTCACCCTCTATAAATCCATTCATGGAAAGGTATCTCCTTCATTGGTTCTATTAACTGAAAGGGACTAATTTGAGGCTTCCACAAACACCTCATGACTTATCAAACCTTTGGAAAAGGAACATTATCATGTCATCTATTTGGGTTTGTATATCCATAGTCAGAGGTATCCCACATTTATTTTATAGGGGATTTAGGATTCATGGAGTGCATATGGGTTTGTATATGCAAAGTCACGTGGACCTTTATCCTAGGAACAATGTTGGGACATTCTCGGTTTGGAGGAGGGTTTGGGTCCTCACCTCTCCCTTCTCAAAGAGATGACTCAGAAGCATGGTTCTCTGGTAAGGAAGGTACGGTTCACATGTGGTTTTCTATGCAAGCATAGGAGGAGTCTCCCTCCCCTACCAGAATCAATTTTCAAGAAACATACTTGTGTAAGCTCCTAGCTTTTCTTGCAGGAGATAGCATCATTGCTCCTACTCTCTTCTTCAGTGCCATAGACTAGAGGAGAGATGGGAATAGGGACTGTTGTTACCCTTTCCCTCTTTTGCTGAGCTTTTTCACCAAGGGAATCCATCCAAGTCTAATCCCATAACCTACATCCCATAATCCATTCATTGGACCCTTGTCTAATGTAAAGTTAATAGGGGGAAGGTTCGCCAACTCACTCTCTTCTCGGGTCATCTCAGGCCTCATCCCCTCTCACTGCCATAGGTGCACCCTCTTCCACCAGTGAAGGAGGAAAATTCCTTGTGTAATTATTAAATCTCTCACATCCTCTTGTTTCTCACATCGAGCATGACTCACACGCGCATTGAGATTCATGATGATTTCAACATGTTCCCAAACACTCATGATTGAATGAACTATGAGAACTCTGATTCCCACCAGACTGGGATACGTATGAAGGCTTCTTAGGGCCTGAGCACACTAGATATCCTTTCTAGGAATCCAACACTAATTCCATTAATAAGGGAATCCTTTTTAGGAATAATCCCCAAATTAAACACCTAAATCATCAAGGCATCATTTTCATAAAGTAAGCCCAAACTCATTCCTCTCAAAGGACTATACACACCTATGAGATTCATGGAACTACATGGGCATTGATTCCCATCCACATGGGATATGTGGGAAGCCTCCTTGAGGTTCAAACCAAACATTTCAAAATTAAACCTATCCTCATTGAGCCATATTCCCAACAGGGTCTAATCTAACTTGGAAACCCATATCATTTTCATGTTCATTGGGTGGTTTTTGGTGTAAGTTTCACACCAAACATTGACTAAGTACCTTTTTCTTATATTTCCATACCACATGGCATTAAACAGTATGGTTAGGTCCTTATCAAATGACCATAAAATGTATGAAGTGTCCCATTAAGTGGCACCGATCTACAAGGGTTCTGATTCCTTTCACAAGGATACCTAGGTAAGCCATTTCATAGGTACAATCCCAATACCAAAACAAGCCTTCATCTCCCTAGATGACAATAAATTCTAGAGTTCCCCGCCAAGTCGCATAAAAACCAGTATCATCATAATGATGGTTAAAAGAATCTTGAAAAAGTATATTAGAGGATAGAATTGATGGAAAACCTAAAATGCGTATGGATATCTCCATTAATGAAGATCCTTGAATGCAGAATAATGATTCTAAAATTTACACATGTTAATATGTGATTGTAAATTCCAAGGGAAACTTATATTATTCATGGTGAATTAATAAGGATTCATGAAAATAACTTAAATTTAAATAGAGAGTCCCTGAGTAGAATGTAACCCCCCAAAAGGGTGTGATAAGTAAGACCTCCCATCCTCTCAACCAATGTATGTTTCTATGTATCGTAAAGTTCAAACATAATGAAACCCTACCTCTAGAAAGTAGTTCCTTTTTGGATAAAGATCTATTGGATGTTTCTGTTTCCATAAATAAATCCAATGGAAACTTATTGAAAGTAATGATTCATAAAACTAAAACACATGTTTCAAGGAACTAAGAAATAATCAGTAAACCTTCTATGTGTGACATATTACATTCTAGGGATAGAATTCCTAGATCTACCTCTATAGGTCATTTTTATCCACAAATCTGGATCCACCTCCACTAGGAGATCTGAAATAAAGCACCATATTGGACTCCAATGGGTATTTTTATCAATCAATAAACCGTAAAAGTGTGACATATTCCCTCCTATGCAGTCACCTCATAGATCCACCTCTGTGTGGAATTTTGATCCATTATAAATCCATCAAAGTGTGATATCTTTCTATAAAGGGACACTCCTCCCATATCCAACTCCATGGGGGAATTTTGATCCATCCATCCTATCCCCACAAGACATTAACAATATTTTCCTACTCACAAGATGTTAAACTCATGAGATAATATATTTCAACTAGATGTTTTGATTGATCTCCATAGGGTGTAAAAATTGTGACATAAATTAGAAAACCAAACCCCTGTATAATTGTAGGATGAGTGATGTTAAAAATCATTTGAATACATACACATCTGGCATCATTACCTCATAATCGACATTTTATTCCTTGGGTTATTCACCTTAAGAGTCCTCATATTTGATTTCCACCAGAGAGGAATAATATACATGACCAATACACCCAACATACAATGATTTCTATACATTCCCAACATTACCATCTACACCCATAAAAGGTTTCTAACATGTTGAGATAGAATCATCATAACTAAATGGAATCCACAAATAGGTCACATCAGGAATGTGTTTCATGAACATGAATCAAATCCATGAAGGAAAATCAGAGTAGGTGGTGATATCCAAGGAGGAATCCATTGAAGGAGGAACCAACATCCCATCATCCAGTTTTTATCAGGGATCCAACATAACCATCCATGGTGTCAAAGGATTCCAACCTTTGGAAATATAGAATGCAAGGAGATAAATTTCCATCATTGAAATAAAAAAATTCCACTACATCGAAAGAGTCAAAAAACAAATGGTAAAACTAATTTGAATATCTTTTCTTTAAATAGTGAGTAGATAAAAAATGTAAGACTAGGGGCCATCTGCTCCTCATGGATAATACCACCCTCATGAAGAATATAGGGGTAACCACCATCCATTCCATATATGGATTGAATACACTATAACTCTCATGGGACACATAGGGGATGTCACCCCATTCCATCAGCAACTCCCCGACATCGCCTTCCTCAAGGGTTGCACATAGGGAAACCATCCCCATTCCTTCGACGCCTCACCGAAATTTCTACCCTCATTGGCCGCATATGGTAAAACCACCCCCATTCTATCGATGCCTCATTGACATCGCCTCCCTCATGGGACACGCATGGGGAAACCACACCCCATTCTGTCAACACCTCACCGACACTACAACCCTCACGGGCCTAGTAGGGGGTAAGAATGCCCATTCTATCAGGTCCCCACAAATACTACCACCCTTATTGGATGTTTAGGGTTAAACAACACCCATTCCATCAGTTCATTACTGACACCATAGCCCTCATGGGATATTTAGGGGGAAACAAAACCATTCTAATGGTTATCCACTTTGTGAGTCTCTCCCCAAAGCTATCTGATAGCCCACTCCCCCTTGATAAAGAGGTAAGGGGATATATGAGCCATAACTAAAACAAATAAAATTTGGGATCATCAAAAGATGGCTCTAACCTAGATCTCCAATGCCAAAACCTACCATTTCCACGTGAACATGAGATGTTTTAATTCTCCCCTACTCCGATGGATTTGGTCCCAAACACCTAATGATGACATCAGGGATAACCCATATCATTTCCCAAAAAGAGGCATCTTATGTAGATCTAGTGGCCCTTGTACCCATTAGAATTCATATCCCATCATATACCTATGAATTCCAATAGAATCAGTAGTTAGCATTGTAGGCTATCTTGTGATGGGAAAAAAGTCACGGAGGTCCTCCTCATCCCCATCATTTGTAGGAATGTAGGTCCACTGTATCTCCAAAATCAACATGCATGGAGGTCTTCCCTATATCAATCATCAGAAGACATAAAGGCCCTCTTTATACCTATCATCAGTAGGTAAGTAGTTCCTCCCCATATCCATCATTAGAAGACACAGACATCCTCATCATCTCATCATCATCATCTAACTAGGGACGAATGATCATTCCCCAACTATATTTTAACTACTTTAGGAGACCCCAATCTTATAGAAATCCCTAGCTTCTAAACAACTTTTCCCTATCATACCAATGATCTTGGATTCCATGCCTCCTGGGTACCATTGCCCTATTATACCGATGATATAGGTTTCCACACCTCTCAGGACCATCTCCCCATAGAGATGATGTTCCAAGATTCCATGCCTCCAAGGTTCCATAACCCCATAAATATGACATTATTTGATTCTAATACTCCAGGTATCCATCTCCCCATCATATCGACAATCTTGAATTCCACACCATCTAATAACATGAAACATCATTCTGGTGATCAAGGTTTATATGCCCCCTTGGGTGCCATTGCCCCATTATACCAACGATGCAGGCTTCAACACCTCCAGGGCGTCATCTCCCCTTGGTAATAACGTTCCAGAAATTTATGCCTCTAAGTTTCCATCACCCCATCACATCAACCATCAAATATTCCTCACCTCCCAGGATCCAACACTCCGTCGATCTGATATTTCTAGATTCCATACCTTCAGGGATCCATCGGCCCTTTGAAGCAATGATCAGTGCTTCTACTCTACTGGGTTCCATCATCTGGTCTGTTAGGGATGTCATGTCAACTCTATATACTACTTGATATGAAACTGCATTGGTACTCCCTGTGGAAAAAACACCTGCTTGAGAAAATTTACTTATGAAACAGCCCAGTTCACTCTTGGAGAATATCTACACATACAATGGGGTATTTTAGGTTAATCCCAGGGTAGAATCCCCCTATTATATTCAGGGATACTAAACAAATAAGATGATACATATATGATCACCCCTCATCCATCATAATTCAGAGGGTCATGGTATGATCTCTATCACTATTTAGGTAGATCATTATGGAGGATCTAATATAGGAATGTGGTTAAAAAAATATCAGCTCGTTATAAAATCTCTTCAACCAGGGCACTATGTGTGCAATAATTCCCCACGAGTCCTAGTTGTATGATGTTAAATTACACAAAAACCGTCATCTCAGTTGCATGATGTTAAAAGGTGATTCAATGTTTTCATCAAAAGACATTAAACTATATTATGTATTGGTCAAAGCTATGTGACCTAAAATTATAGAAACTACTTGACCCAATCACAAGAAATTAAACTGTGTGATTGGTTCGTGCCCTAATATTGAAATCTAATATGCACACTATTGTATCAGATTCATGAAATTAAACTATGCTTAATTCATTATTGGAGTGTGGTGTGTGGTGTTGGTCCATTTTGGTCCCCAATTCACATCATGTCTGTCACTCCACCACACTACATATATCTATTTGAAATTCACCTCAAGTCCATGAAATACATAGTTAAACAATTTAAAACACACATGTTATTTACCATAGGTCCACCCATGTTCCTTACCTAGGATCTACCTATCTCTTCTACCTTGGGTGCATCAGTGTCTTTATCCTACCAAAGTAACCACATCCTTGACAACAGGTTTGACTACCACTTCCTAAGACACCCTATTGACATACTCAATTGCGTTGTGTTGTAGAACCTAGAGTATTAAATTCCATAAAAACATTACCTAAATCCATTTCCAAACTTCGATTCCTTCACATTTTGGATTTCCAAAACCCTTCAAACCCTAATAGACCCTCTATTGGAGATGGTTCCTAGCCAAAAATGGCACACCTCCCATCCTGTTCCATTTCCCTAATGGATATATAAAAACAAATAATAGATGCAATGTTTCAAAGATGATAAATAATCTATGTTTTATTTTCTCACCCCATTTGTTACCAGCATGGTTCTGGACCTTGTTTTTAGAAATCAGTCTATATTTTACCTCTTCCCATCAGTTACCCCCTTATTCAGATCTCACATGTCTCAATTTACCTACATTCTACCTCCCTATGTCTTGGTATAATTCAAACACCCTTAGGGTCACCCCTTAATGTATTGAAGAATGCGGATTATGAATGATAGTGACATTGGGACATTTCCAAGATGAAATATACTCACCCCCATTTTGGGATTCCATGTGTTAGGGAAATCCCCTCACCATCCTTGTTTCCCACACCAAGAATGACTCACTAGATCATCAGTGTCCTAGTAGGTTTTGTACCTACATGGTCGAGCTACAAAATATTTATGGTCAAAACTCTAAAACCATAAACTAGAAGTCATGGTACAAACTATATGGCCATAAACTAGGAATAAAATTACATGGATCATGACTTTATATAGTGTTCATATCTTCTCAGTAATGTGTTTCACTATATTGGGCCTCTTCAAACCTCATTCAAATTGCTCTTTTCACTCTTCCATGCTACACATATCCATTTGAGATGATCGGTCATGGTACAAACTATATGACCCTAAAATAGGATCCCCCTTGTCCAATCATTATAACCATAAACTATTTTCCTATGGTCCATACATTATAACCTTGAATTAATATCCCTATAGTTCGAACTCTATCACCATAATCTATAAGTTCATGTCCAAGAATTACACCTTTAAACCATATGAAATACTCCTTCGGAATATGTGGTGTGGTTTTGGGCCTCCTTGGCCCCCATTCGCACAATTTTCGCCCTCTATCATGTTACATATATCCATTTGTGATTCCCCTCTCCATGGAATGTGTTGTGTGGTGCGTGATTCACTTTGGATCCATTCACGTCCAGATTCTCACTCCACTGCACTGCACATATCCATTTGGGTTTCCCAACCACTATTTCTCAAACTCCATAACCATCAACTAAGATCCCATGGTCCAAAATCTATGACATTAAACTAATATCTCATGTTCATATATTTAAGATCTTAAATATATTTCCACACTATAGTCCAAACTCTATGACCTTAAAACAATATCCCCCCATAGTTGAAACTTTGTGAACAAAAATTAAGATCCCATTATCCATGATTTGAGACCATAAACAGATATCCACCATATGGCCTAAAATATTTGAACTTAAACTATGATCCCCTCGTCATCCATGCATTAAAAAATTAAACTATTTGTTTCCCCATAGTTCAAGTTTTTCTAATATAAACTAAAAATACCAACATACTCAAAAAATTAAATTAAATTGCATCATTTCCCCAAGTAAAACTAGGATACCTCTTTAGAGTAGATTATTTTTATCCCTTATGAAACTGAGATTCCTCATAAGATATTTTTGGGATAGTCAGAAGACATTAACCCATGCGCTAAACATGAGATGCATCACGAAAACTATGGTACACTTTTCTACCCTCACTAGAGAGGATTTACCCTATCAATGTCAGTCTTCCATAAAATTATGTCCAGGAACAACATGTGGCTTTATTCCCATCCCCATGGGATACATAGTGACACCTGGGCTTGTTGTATTTAGGCCGATCTAAAAAATTATCAACCCTTTTTCTTATTCGCCCATTAATGGTCTAAAAATATTACCTCAAACTACATGAAATTATTATAAAGGTGTGTATGTGGTACATGAGACTATTTGGCTCTATTCATGTCTGGATTCACCTATTTTATGTTACATACAATCCCATTGAGACCAATGTTTCCATAATTCTATTCATCATGACATTAAACTATTTCTTTTCAGCCATGGTCCATGTATTTTGACCCTAAACTATGTTCTATATTCTTCATAGTACATGTATGGTAAGAGAGAATATATATATAATTTTACCTATTTTGTGCCACGCATGAACCCATGGGACAAAAAATCCCCCAATAGTCCATGAAAAATGACTTTAAACTGTTTACCATGCTCCAATCCATATGAACATAAATAGTGTGTACCACCCATCTCAGGAGTGTTTTTGAAGTATATAGCCTCGTCAACTCCTATACCATTAGGCGTTAACTCTTTCACTATGTGAAAATCCTCAGAGTATCTTAATAGTCCAATAATTATGACCTTAAACTATGTGCATTTATGTTTTGTTCTTATGGTATTCTTTACCCCAGGTAAAGTATATAGCTCCACCTTCTTTATAGAACTCTGTATGGATTAATTCCCATTCTAATGGTATTTGTAGAATCGCCTAGACATTATATCACTAGGTCATACCAAAGATTCACCCCCAAACTCTCCACTACCTAGAGTGATATCACCCCGAAATGCACCCATCGACCTTCTTTTTATGTATAATCCCCATTATGTTACACCGACCTATCAATGGGATGAAATGACCTCATAGACTGATATGAGGAAGAAATGTATAGAAATCTTAATGTGAAAGCCCCACCAATTTCCTCTACACACAATGTTAGACTGTAATACCACCCCATATAAAACTCAAATTTCTCTTAATTAGATCCCATTTTACTCCACTTCAAATTGGGATGCACCATATAACAAATATGGTATGAAAAAACTCATACATCATTGACTGATGATGTTATAATATGATATTAACATGTACAAATGATAGACATATCAGTGAGTAATGATTCATACCTTATATAATATTTGGATTCCCTATATATAAAATATAGGAGGAACAATCACAAAAATAATCAACACACAATTCTAAACTATAGCTTCACCCCATATAAATTCATGATGCCTCATATCCCCATATGATAAGAGTTACTATCCTCATTCAAGATTGTAGTCTCCCCCTTTTGGTGTTATTTTATTACCACTCCATGATTAAGAACTACATGTGGCTATATTACTATCCTTATGGAATACATAGCAACACTGATGTATTTTATCTTGAGTCTAGTCCCCCTTCGTTGACTTATGGTTTAACTTTTCAATGTTTGGTGTGGCATTGGTCTTTCTAAGCTCCATTCACATTAGGTTACCCCTAGTAAATATCCTTCGAACCATCTTAGGACCCCCAATACCCATTGGTCATAGATAGGTGACCTTAAACCATAAAGTTTCCAAGTCCAACGTCTATGAATTTTAAATGGTATCAAACCTAGTCAATGTTTTATGTCTTTAAACTACCAGGACTAACGTTCTATGTGCATGATGTTACACTAAAAATTTACCCAATTTAAATTCAGGATGCCTTATATGATAAGTATAAGATTGATATTTAACCTATCTAAAATTGGGATAACTCATATGATAAATATGGTATGAATAAAAACACAACATATTTGAAATTGGGATTCCTCATAAGGTGTGATTATTTAACATGCTCTCCAAAGAATACATAACCCTAATGGAATCAGTCTCCTACCATGCTGTATTTCAAGTGATTTTCAATTTCACAAATCTAGATAACCATAATACTCATATTATAGAATTATCTCTAATAGAAATGGTGCCTAGCCATAATGACCCGCCCACCATCATGGGTTTACACTTCAAAGGATTATATGTACCAAACAAAGGATCTGGTTTTTCAACCTTGTTTGACTTTTGATCTTACATTTTTCACCTCATCCCTAATTGATGTAGGTATAAAACCTATATTTGGAACATGATTAGTATTTTTACCCTATCCATCATTTTTTCCACATTTTCATTATCGCGATCCAAGAATCCGTAGAAACCCTCATGATATTTTTTTGAAACTTCTACCCTCATTTTATTTTCCCCTTCAGGAAATAGGAACTCTATTCCACTAAATATTTCCCACACTAAGCATGGATCACCTATGCTTAGAATTTGGGAGAAGGTTTCCATTAGCATGGTCGAATTGTACAGATAGTCTCAGTTCCAATATTAATGAGCATAAAATAAGAGACTATGGTCCATGAAATATGATTATGAACTATTTACAACCTTCCACTTTTGTTTCACGTGGATTTAGGACTCCTAGGATCCCCTATCATAATAGGTTAATACTTATTAATTACACATCTAAAATTTTAGGGTGCCCATAGTCTGGTGACTATAAACCCTCAACTCTAAACATCATTAATTTGAACTGTGTGTGAGTCTTCTGAGAAATGTGATGCATGGGAATAGGATTCCTTGGCCCGTCATTTATGCCAGGTTTGTAAAATCATCATGCTACAAATAACCATTTCAGATACCCAATGTAGGTATAACTTACATCACCTTAAACTAAGATTCTTAGTACCACATATGAGCTACAAGTCGTTAAACTTCAAGACATTACATCCCAATCAAAAAAAATTAAACTATGTTATATATTACTCTCACCATAAGACATTAAACTGTGTGTCCAATGTTTTCACTATACTACATTAAAAAATGTGTCAATATTCCTCATTTTACAATATAAAACTATGAATCACCATAGGTTCCCACCCAAGAATCCCTTACCTATAATGTCGGTTATCTACCACATTGTTCAGGTTCTTTTTACATCATTCGACAATGAATACGGTGCTTCCCCGGGAAGATGAATTTGCCTTATTTTCAGATCGATATGACTAAAACAATGAGATATTAGTCATGGTTAAATTATTTATGGAGTTTGGAATCCATTAAAACATTCCATCACATTATCTAGAAGCTTCACGTGCCCCTCATATGGATCATCATTCTCCTCCATGTCTGAAGGGAACCCTATTGGCATGGTGTATGGGAATCCTGTCTCACCTTCCATATTAGTCCATTAATATAGAGGTCTTTGGATGTCATTTTGAGATAGGTCCCATGTCTCAGAACATGTTCAGGTACTGACCCTCACTTCTTTGTTCCTCTTCTTAACTAAGCATTATAGATGCTACATTTTACATATGGTCAATTGTAATCATATATTGTGACACCACCCATTTTTGGTTTCTAATTTTGGAAATAATGATTCAAATTACCTATTCCCATTTCTTTGGGTATAATTAAATACCCATGGAAATTCCCTATTGATGCACTAGCACAGGTTGGAGATGATAATTGCTGGTTCAGAGTGCTCTGTTCTCCATCCATAGGTCATAACACTAACAAAGGTGGTCAATGTACCATTTTAATCCCAACACATTTTTACCTATTTATCACTCTCATATAGAAATATAATTGAGATAAATTGTACTACAGGAAGGTTTTTTCCTTAGCTCTTTACTAATAACATGGTCCGTCTCTCCCTCATCATCCTCATTGAACCATATTCTGAGGATGTGAATGATTAATCATTGGGAAAACCCATCATAAAATATACAAAAAATATAAAGAAAATGATTCAGAATAAAATTTAATTTAATAGGATTGAATTTTACTGGTCGTAGATCCTAAACATAGTAATATGTAATATGATTTTTCATTTTGAAGACAGTATACAGATAACATTTTAAGGAGTTTTGTTCGTAATGGTCCTATTTACAGAGGCCTTTTTATGATGATCTGTTCGTAGATGTCCTAATCATGGAGGTATTTTTCACATAGTTCCTTTTTCATAAGTCTATTTCATAGAGTTCCCACTCCTGTATATCCCTTCATGAGCACACAATGTTTTTGTGGTACAATTATGCAATGAGAATCAGTGTTACGTAGGGCTTCACGATCATGCAGAGGGTAGACGACAACTCCTCAAAATTGAAATTTTGAATTGTTAAGACGCATTGACTCAAAAATATCATAAATGATTATGAAATAATCTAATTAAAGTGAATCCCACACCCTAAAAATACCCCCATGACAATTCTTGAGATGGAGAAGATATGTTAAGTTGCGATATCATGCTCTCAATTCACGAAGCTCCAGAGCCTAAAAAATTATCAATACTCATTATTTCCAAGATTTACGAAGCCCCCTACATTTTTTACATGAGATCCTCCACCTAAATTAGAGATTCCGTTCACAAAGGCCCAATCCCTTAAAAGAGGAAGAAGTCCCTATGGTGCACTTAAAGCTTCACGAAGAAGTCCCCTATGAGTTAGGACTTCTCTTAGAGGTAGGGGAACCCTGTTTCACAAAGCCCTATACATTGAGAGACCCTAAGGTACATGATCCCACCTATCATGAGACCCATAGCTCCATGAATCCCCAAAAATTGTGAGATAAGAAGTTCTATGAAACCATCATTCAAGATACCCTGATCTCTATAAAACCACACATTAGAAGAAATTGAGCTCTGTGAAGTCCCATCCTTCTTGATACCCCTATCTATCGAAAATATCCTAACTCTTCACCCACAGGTCCATATTGAGGGGGAATCATCCTAGTGTACCTGCTCAGTATTAGTGTTGTGCTATGGTCCCAGGCCTCTATACCAGTCCCTTCATGAGCGTCACTAACCCCCATAAAAAATGGAGATTCACGCCACATTATTTTCTTCTAGGTTGAGGAAATTTTTTTGTGACCTTGTATTTCCCCAATATCCACCACAATAATACCATGTGTTAGGATACTCCTCTACACTCTCTAAAATACCTAGTGTTGGAAATCTATTCTTGGTCCCCTTACCAAGATAGTAGTTTATATTGTCTTATTGTATTACCAAAGTACATTGAGTCGATACACTCCTCCAGAAACACCTAAAACCCATCAAATGGCTCCCATGAATGCTCAAACCAGAATGGTATGCTCCAGAATAAGTTCCACAACATCCATTGTGAAGAATCTTCCTCCTAGTATTCCTTACTACAAGAATTTAAACAATATTATACCTAATTTTGTGTGAATAGGATGCCTTTAGTGAAAAAACATGATACACCTTATGCATAAAGTATAAGCTCCAAATAGTCCCCACTAAAAGAATTTAAACTTTAGTATACCCTATCAGATGTGAATATGATGCCTAATATGAAGAAAATTAGATTTTTTATGCATCAAGCACATGATTCCTAGTAGACCTCGCTACATGACTTTATACTATAGTATACCCTGTCTGATTTGAATAGGATGCCTCATGTGAAAAATATGATATTACTTATGCATCATGAACTAGATAACTAGTAGTCCTTAAAACACGACTTTAAAATGTAGTATACCATATTTCATGTGAATAGTATACCTTTTTTGAAAAACATGATAAGACATCAATCATATGATTTCCATTAGTCCTTTCTGTAGGAATTTAAAGTGCAGTATACCCGAAATGAAAAACATTGTATTCATATAGTGAATAAAATTAATTTCCTTACGCACTAAGACATGGATGCCTCATGTTAAAATAATGAGATGACCATCAATCAACCTCCTTGGGAATCCTTCTCAAGTGTAATCCCTGAATCATATCCCTAGACCCTATATCAATGATAATTCCCTCAAGACTAGACACGATGAAGATATAATGGGTAGCTCAATGCATAATACCCACACACCACATCCATTCAAATGATTTTAAACTAAATCCTTATCCGATTTAATGGACATGGGATTCCCTCATGACATTACATGACGATAAAAGGATGCAAAGCTTCCATGTATAATCCATGTGCACTAAATTATTTCACCAGATGTTTAATTGTACTCTTACACCATGTAATGCACATGATATAATCTTATGACCAATCATGAGGAAGGAAAAAATGGGCCACTCCCACATGTAATCCCTGAACACATCCTTTATACCCCCATAGATATATGGGCTGCTAGAACACATAATCCCCAACCATAGAAGCACCACTCCTAGAAGTTCCTGACAAACATCAACATGTAAGCCCCATATAATCCCTCAGTAATTCTACTTTATTGACACAATTATCCTTATTGTATAACGTTAAACATCATGGAATACTCCTTTTACATGAACTTAAACTATAGAATTGAACTACAAAGGTTTTTTTTTCATTTATTATAAATAGGTAATGTTTGATGCCTTTTTGAGGTTCAATCTAGACCAATGGTAAACCTTAGTGATCTCTCCAAGGGATGCACCTCCATAATCCATGTCCATGGGTGTTATAACCAACCTTTCAAATCCACCTCCACAAGGTATTTTGATCCTTCAATATAACAACCATGTGTGACATCTTACCTCTTAGTGACACCTCTCTAATCTACCTCAAGGGGAGTTATGATCAACCTCTCGAATCAACCATAAGGGGAATTCTAATCCATCCACCCATGTGTGACATATTTCCTCTTAGGGATGCACCTACCTAATCCATCTTAAGGGGTGTTCTAACCATCCTTCAAGATACACATAATGGGTAATTCTAATCAAATGGTAAACATAGGTTCTCCCTCAAGGGACACACCTACCTAATCCAAATCAAGGGGAATTCTTACCTACACATCAAATATTCCTCCATGGGGTGTTCTGATCCATTGGTAAACCTTTTAGGTGTGAAATCATCTCTCATGTGGACACACCTTCTTAATCCTCTTTTAGGGGTGTTCAAATAAAAATTTCAGATCCCCTACAAGGTGTGTTATTATCCAACAGTGAACCTTCAAAGTGTGAAATATTCCCTCATAGAGACACACCTCCCAGATCTTCCTCCATAGGGTGTATGGATCCATTAGTAAACCATGATGGTAATACATATTCCCTCCTAGGTATGAACCTCCAGGATCGACATCCATGGGGTGTTTTGGTCCTTTCGTAAACCATCCATGTGTGACATCTTCCCCCTAGAGACACAACACTAAGATACACCTACATGGGTTGTACTGATCTATCCTTTATGTCCCCACAACGCATTAACCCTTTTCTCATCTCAACAAGACATTAACCATAAGCATGATCCATCTCAAATTGAAATTATGATCCATCACCACTGGATGGAGAAATTTTAACCTAAACTAGAAAAATTACCCCATGTATATGTTTGTGATATTTAATGTAAAAATCTTTGGATGAAATATTCCTATGGAATAATTAACTCAGGATCAGAATTGGTCAGATTGGGTTACACTCCTTAAGATTCCTCTAATTAGATCCCCTCCCAAGTGGAATAATAAAGGTGTATAATGTGCCAAACATCTAGTGATGCATTGAAATGTCCAACGTAACCATATAATCCATTGAAAGGATTCTACCCTTTTGAGATAGATGAAGTGTAATTAAGTGGAATCCACAAAGAGATGTCATTGAGATTGATTATCATGAACAGATCTAATATCTAAAATGGGGACCTAGACTCAACGATGAAATCCAAGGAGGAATCCTTGGAAGGAGGAATTGACATCCCATCATTCTATTTTTATAAAGGATATAACATTACCGTCCATGATAACGATCATTTCCCTACTTTGGAAAGCATAAACTCATGGGTATAAATGTGCATCCCTATGATGATGTATTCCCCTACCATGAAATAATCAAAAAAATATATTATCAAGGCTAGGATATAAAAAAATATACTATTAAAATGATCGATGAAATATTTTCTGACACAGTCATCCCAGGACACACCTGTACATATTTCATTGATTATACCATAGTATCCATGAATAACCTTGATAGGATGGTATAATTTGAAGCATTTTTTCCATTTATACCCTACTCTTAGTACTATTCAGAATTTTCTGTTGAACAAGGGAGGATTTTTTTTATCATTTCCATATAGATGATGTTGTTATTGAGGATATTTATGGTGTGATTGTCCCTATATTGATTTTACATGGTTCATGATTACTTATGGAATTTTCTATTCGTACCGTGTTCCTTGGAAATATAATATTATTTTTTTAAAAATGTGTTGTGTATTAAGAAGATAAAAAATCACCATTAACAGATATATGAATCTTATGATGGGTAATATGTGGTTACGTGATTGATTTGATATTTTTACTAGTAATGAAATTAGGAAAAAATGTATTAAAAATTAAAGGGACATGGAAGATTATTTATTCTTTCTTTAACTCTTCATAGAAGTGCTATGAGTTATTTAGAGAATGGGAAACAAATTTCTAGGAGGAGATACTTAATTGAACTGTTCATGATTATTTTGATTTATACTAACGATCTTAACCTCCATTTTGATATTCTTTTTATCAACGATCCACCTGAACTCCACCTTAGAGTTATTTGAAATTTATTTCCAAAGACATCATTATAAATTTTATATTTTTATTTATGATACAGAGATGCTAGAACCAATGCATTCTTATGGTAAGGAAAATTTATTCAGGGTATCATCATAACTACAATATTATCTTATCATGAATGATGATAGAAAATTTATTTGTATTGTAAATTGAAAATAGGGAATCACTTCTAAGGAAAAGTTTTGTAATTGTACTTAAGGGAAGAAATAATATAAATATAAAAGTTTACTATGAGGAATTCCTAATTTTCTATGCATGAATGATTCTAGAGGACTTGTGTTTTCCAATTTCACTTATTTTTATTTGGTTATTTTTAATAAAAATATCTATTTAAAAAAATATTTATTTGAATTACCTAATGAGTTTCTTTTTTTATTGAGGGAAAGAAATTTTTAATGTGTGGGGGAGTTTGATAAGATGAATTCAAATTCAAATTATGGATATAATTATTTAATGTTTAATATTTTTATTGTTTGATCATACATTGTGTTTTGATGTGTTTTTCATAGGAATTAAGAATCAAAGAATAAAAGGAGGATATCCTAAAAAAATTAAAAAAACAATATTATAGGTCATGAATCTGATGTTCATAATGTTTAATCCTAGAGTAGACCACCTAAAGACATTTTAAATGCTACAAATCCCAAGTACAAAGCATAAAACATGTACATGATGTGAATTAAAATTTCACATAGTGGTGAAATAGAATTATAAAATCTGATGACATAAACGATGTGAGCTTAGTACATGATGTGGAAAGTTTAAAACCTAATTTCTATAGACGATTCAAGATTCTAAATCTAGATATCCAAGATATTCATAGGAATTTTTGGATCTAAAGTACATGACATAAAAATACAATTACATTTCATGAAATCCTTGATGCATAAAAAATTTAACACTTGTTCATGACATGAATTAGTTACACATTGTTTACTAATTAGGGACTTTGTATATATAATGACCTTGACACATAGAAAGGGGATGATCTTTGAACACATTTCATCTGTTATTATTTTTTTCATTTCCATATTCCTTACAGTTTATTTATATAATTTTATTTCATTGTTATAAGTATTTCTCTGTTACCTATTTTGATTTGAGGACTCAATAATTTTTTTTTTCTATTCCAACGTTCAAAACCAATTTGTTTTTTCATGTAACTCGGACTTCCGCTACATTCATTATTGTTTCTTTATTAATGTCTTTTTTAAATTGATTTTACATGATTTCAATTTTAGATGGGTTTGATTTAAATATTTTATTAATCAGGTATGGAATGTTTCCTATTTCCCTTTATTAATTTAATAACATCATGCATGGATAATCCGCTTAGGGTTAACAGTCAAGAGTATGGGTGTCTTTAAATGTAATGAATATTTAAATCAAAACTTGGTAACCCTATGACTAGTAATTTCGTTAAATAATTATTAATCTAGTTATTTTGTAACTACCCTGACCATCAGTGGTTAAAAACATTGGATCCTTGACCTAATTGGAGTTATACAGGATAGGACCAATAGCCTATGAATCTTTCTGAGTAGAATACAAAATTGCTGCACATATTTTTTCTACTATCTCTGGACCAAAAAATATTTTTTATATTTTGAAGATAAACTTTCATAGACTAAGTCAATTTGGGGGATTATTCACCACTTTGTTTCCTAATCTATAAGTCGATCCGAAGATATATTTAGGATTATACTCTTCTAATACCCTGAAAATGACCCTAAAGACATCATTTCATCAAATTAAATACCAAAATACTTAGTTCCAGGAAAACACCGAACAAAATAGTGATCATGATGAATCCTTCCAAAACGTTATTACTACAAGGCTTATATACTACTAGGTGTCTCTATGGGACAGATCTGGACTACCACTTTACTATTAATTAGTATTTGAGAGTATTTTGGTAAATATAAATTTTATTTTGATAAATTCCCACATTTAGTCTATAATTCCATACAAGTCGGTTTGTAGAAAAAGATTTCTGAGGAAGAATAATATGTTTAATTTTTTTTCCAATATAGTTTCAGGTTAGGAAGTGTCCTTAGATTTATATTAATAATATTTTATGCTATTATTGTGGACTATATTGAATAAATAATGTATTATTAAAATTCAATAGGGGATTGAAGCATTACAATGATTACATCATAATTTTTAAACCATAGTAAACAGTACATTTGATTCATGTTTATGGACACATAAAATCGTCTCCAAGATCATTATAGATTAACATATAAATAGAAATCAAATAAAACCATATGATACATTATTTTTAATGTATGATCACTTCATATATTCTAATAAAATTCATCTAATTTTTTTTCACAATAAATCCCACTCTATTAAGTGATTATGATACTATAACCATTTAATCATCATTTTTTCTTTCTAGTTTTACCTGTATCAATTTGTAATTTCATTATTATTTAAATATTTATTAAACTATTGGTGGTTCATTCTTTTTCCCTTTCAAAAAAGAATTATATTTTGGTTCTACCTCTAAAAAAGGTACAAATCTATAATTTTTTCTTCCACCTAGCTAGAAGGATGTGTATTGGTTATACCTTCTTATAAAAGGTCTTTGTATGTGGGTTGGGAATCAAATTGAAAATCTAGGTTTATTATGAGATACATACCTCTCAATGAGTATGGATGAGTGGAGAGTATTTGTAAGATATTTTTTATCCAAAATATTATAAAAATATTATGTTTCTCTTGTATAAAAATTATGATTTTATCTATTATATCCTATAAATTCAATCCATATTTTATTTCAAACATCCACTCATCCGATCAATCTATTTGAATCAAAGCATTGGTTGTTTTTGATATCCTAATGTGACAGACCATATATTAGAATTAATAGTACAAGGGAAATATCATTATAGATAGTAGGATAAGGACCAAATGATGGTTGGATCTTATAAAAACCACTATTCTTGGAATGGAATGACCAAAATTATAGAAAAACTAGGATGAAATCATACCTTATGAAACTAATTCTATAAATGTGGGGTCCTTAGACCTAACTTGAGAAACAATTTTGGATTACCTTATCATGTATATAATGAGTTATACAAGGTTTATTCTTTCCATAACAGTGTTATTTCTTCTAATTTTCTATATTTACATGATAATTTCCTTTAATTTCATATTATATAAAAAGGTTATAATAGTTCCCATCTATAATTAGAAACTACAAATATTTTGGAAGTAATCTTGTAGATATATCTTATAGTCGAGATACTACCTACTAATAAGAAATAATGTATGTATTACTATCAAGAACCCAAGGATTATATGTATTGGTACCTTTTCATAGAATGTTTGAACATAGTGATCTCTAATAGAGGTGCTCATGGGGACTGACCAATAAATAGGAACAACACATGTTTTTGGTATCAATGAATGTTCACAACTATGAAAATATGTTTTTTATACGTAATTGAGATCATTATCATTGTATTCCATTTAATCATGAAATTTAATGCATTATGAAAACCAAAATATGTTATATAAGTTGAATGGTTCAATTTTTTGGGTGTTTCCATAGTGGTATTATATTGATTGAATAACCGCAACATGATTTTTATCATTCTAAAGGTAGAAAATATCTTTTCCAACTTGATGACCAACCATTTATATGGTGCATCATGCCGGTTACACCGTCTCCCCCGCTTCGGATGACCTAGGCGATGGCAGTATCGCCACCCCCTCTTCAGCCCTCTTCGGCCGGGGGAGGGGGGGAGGATCCTCCTCTTCCACCTCCTGCCCTCCCATCCTTATTCTTTCCATTTAAACACCCTTCATCACTCCCTAGATTTCCCTCTATTGAGGTTTTCCCTAATGTCCAAACATGTGTTTGTGGGGTTCCTATGGTCTCGATATCATCCACAGAGTTCAATAAGGCCTCTGTGATGATGGATATATCTTTTATAGCTCGCTTTGGCAAGATACATCCTTCTGTTAAAATCTTCAAAAGGTTTTCAGCTGATATGTGGAAGCCTCATGCATGCACAAATGTAGGTCTATTGGATTCAAAACATTTCTCAGTTCGTTTTTCATTGGAAGAAGACCTAATTTCAGCTTCTGTGAATGATCCTCACGCAATCTCAGGTTTCCATTTTTCCCTCTTTCGGTGGTCCTTCAATTTTCATTTGATATGAGATCCTCCATCCATGGATATTTGGATCTCGCTCCCTCGTCTTCCCCTCCCGTTCTAGAACCCTGTGATCTTTCACCTGATTGGTAACCTATTGGGTCGTTTCCTCTGCGAGGACCCGAGAACCCGTGCTGTACGCCACCCGATCTCTCCCATGTTTTTTTGTTGAAGTTGACGTTTCTAAGGAACCGAATAACACTATCTATATTGAGATAGAAGGTGAACTGAGGTGGTATCAAAACGTTTGCTACAAATCATGTGTTCAGTTTTGTGTGTCCTGCAATCATTTTGGTCATGAAGCCCTCAGTTGCAGACAAGGAATGCTTGGATTTTTGAAGTTAGATCTACCTTCGAACAACTCGGGTGAAGGATACCCTCTGAAGGTTATGGAGGAGGTTAGTAAGGTTCTTCTGGATGCTTCCACTAGCCCTGAGATGGTGGATCTAGCTGCTCCCCCTATTCGTAAAGAGTCTAGGGGATTGATTTTAGAGACAACGGTTGCTGAGATTTTTTAAGAGATCGACTCATGATTTGGGAATTTAATCAGCAGAAAGGGAGGATACCTAGGGGCCCCTAAAAAGGCTCCCATCTCCCCTCTCATATGCAGAGGCTGTGACTTCAAATGGTGGAAAGATTCCAGTCTTGACACAACATGAGGGATTTGAAATGTTTTGCAAACAGGGGGCTATTCAGCCAAGTGCAATGGAAGATGTTAATCTGGATATGCTCAAGGCTAATTCACATGCTCTGTTTGTGGTTATGCACCCATCAGATGATGGTAATTCTATATATGGTTAGGAGGGGGAGGTTCTCATGCTCAGATCAAGTAGGCCGCTATGTCCAAAACAAGGTCCCAATCTGAGAGAGCCTCTCACCAGTATCAATTTGGACAGCCTCTTTGAGGTACTGAGCTCTGATGGAGGGGCTGAATGTGGAAAATTTTGTTCCATAGATTTGGAGTTAGATGGAGAAGGACAAACCTCAGGTGACAGTGTTATAGGAAGGATCAGAAAAGGTCCTCAAAACCCAAAGAGGAAGAAGGGAATTAAAGAAAACAAGGACATGGGGTGTTTCATTGTTTCTAAGAAGCATAAACCAAATGGTCAAAAAGACTACTCATATCTCCCTTGTACAATGGATAATCGATTAGAAAAAAGGTAGTATTTCCAAGGAACTCAAGGTCCAGACTATTATAGCCATGGAGACTCATCAAGTCGGAGACTCCGGGTCTCTAGAGAATGGAAAGGAGAAGTCTACAGACATGGATAGCTTTGACATTTTTGTTAACCCTATGGGAGATGCAGTCGAGATGTTCGAGGTTTTACATGGGGAGACATGGGAAGTTATCATCCATTCTGAGGAAGAGATGTTGGAGAAATCAATTCGATTCAACACCTCATAATAGGATTGTGAAATGATGTCTGAGAGGGAACTTTAGGTGATGACTAGTAATGTGAAAACAGAGTGAATTGATAAGCATGACCATATTATGGAAAGAGGATTTAATGAGGGGAATTTAAGCATGGAGGTGTTTTTACAGACATGGGACATGCTTGCAATCTGGTTTGAGGACCTTATCAAGGATGACCCGAATTTAGAGGTAAACAGTCTTCTCTGGAAACTCCTTAGGAATAATGTGTCTAATAGTCTCAAGATTTATTTCAATGGTTCATCAGTATCTTTTTATGTGTGATTCTTGTTCTTGTACAGACATGGGTTCTCACGTCCCCTAAAAAGTGTTCGAAAATAAAAACGTAATTTTTAGTTAGTATTTTCCCACTTTACTGGGTGGTCGTGCCTTAAATAAATCATTAACTATGGCATGGTAAATAATGGTTATCCAGTAAATTCAATAAAAATAATTAATCATTAAATGATAATGGAACAAACTATGTATCATTCTTCACAAAATATCATAAGAGAGAGAGATAGAGAGGTTATATTATATGGTTAGTTTTTGTAGAAGGTTATCACAACTATAATTGATCCTTTTCTATTTAGTGTCTGTGCTGTTTTTCTAGATATCACTCTTGGAATGTGAGTATGACTTAGTACTATTAATAGAAAGTCATATAGGGTCACACACCAAGGTTATGCATAATTTCTACAAATTAAAATGAATTGGAATTTATGATGATGAGGCCCCACATGTGTGTGACATTGAATGTCTGAATGTGTATAGTCAACAATAAATAATTTTAAAAAATAGATTATACAATAGCTATGTTTATAATAATAATTATAGAATTAATTTTTCAAGGTATTGGAATATTATATGTATAAAAGTGAACACGAAAAAAATATTATTTCTGAATGAATGTTACATGTTCAAGGTTTTATAAATAATTTTTGGGAAAACAGGTTGAGTTAATGGATCATAAATCATCAAGGGACATTTTTGAGTCTTGAAATTTATCAAGAAATATTCACGACAAGTACAATATTCTTAATAAATCATTCATTTAATTTTTGTATGGTTTAATATGTTTAACCTATATAAGAGATTAATTATAAATTTTGAGAGTTAAACATATATATTTGAACTCATTTTTGAGAAATGAATATTAACATAATATATTTTGAAAAATGTCGAGATATCACCTACTATTGTTCCTTATCTCAGACATTTAGAGAGAGAAACTAATGTAAAAATAAAGAACAAACTCACCCATGTTTGAGGATTGATAGTGTGATCTTTAATTGATTGAATGAGTTTTTTAAATCGCTTAAAACATTCACACTAGAACTTTATAATAAAATAATTATATTTTAAGGGGTTTCTACATATTTTTATTCCTTAAATAGTTCCAATTTTCTTCTATTGAGAAACAAAAGGCTAAAAATAAAGGGATTACATCGTCATTTGTTGATTGAATGAATTATGGATTCATTTTTATTCTTTATACTTAAATTTATTTTAACCTGATATGTGAGTAAATTTGGGTGATGGTATTATAAATTATGTTTTGCAACATGGATCTGAAACAAAAAAATTTAAAATACCATTTTTTATTCTTTTCTTACACACGATGGATCTTAAACTTTTATCAACGTGGTCGAGTAAATTTTTAAGTTCAATTTTCAATCAAAATTTCTGGAATTATGATAAATGTATTATGTATTGTCCCAAATCCACTTAAAATGAATCAATAAAAGTTTGAACACCAATTATGTTTTTTTCAAAGTATTTATAACATATATATATATAACCAGTCAGACAGGGGGTTGATGGAGGGCACTTTTTGAAGGAGTGACTTTGGCCAGGGTGATTTGATAGAACATGACATGTGCGTTGAAAAACCATATTATTAAAAAAGGATCACACGAGGGTGTGGAAGAATCCTCCCATTCGATCAGGGGGGGTCAACATATCACCCATAAATCATGGGTGGTCATGTTTTTTTTCAAACAACTCCCCACTTGTGTGATCTGTGTTCTCCCAGTCATGAAAGCGCATGAAAAACCCATGAATTTTCTCTCATCTAAGTATCCCAATCTTGAATGATCCAAATCTAACCCAAAGACCATGTTCACCATCCATAAGAACATAATGACCCATGAAGACTTCTTTTTTGGTATTAAATGGGCCCAAACGATTTAATATTTTTTATAAAATTAAAAAAATGAGTTTAATTTTTTAAAAATATTTAAGGTGTTGTGTAATGTATTTATAATTTTTAAAAATTATTATAATATAACATTAATACATTTTAATTACTATATTTTTAACTTAATATTATTGAATTTTTATTATATGAGTTTAATATATATCGACTTATTATTAGGAAAGATTAACCAAAGTATGTTTGGAAATTTATTTATTTAATTTAATTATTATTATATATAATTATTTATAATATATAATTATTAAATTTTATTTTTAGATGATCTACACATTATAACAAGGTTTTTAAATATATAAGTGCTTACATGTCCACATTTGAGTTATAAAAATGTAATCCCTCAACCCGAGTTCCCACTCACCTATGTGTGAATATGAATTGTAAAGATTGTTGGAGTTTGTGATGATAAAGTTTGAGTATGTGTACCTGCATGGATCTAAGAAATAGATGATACACATGATTTTATGGGTATTACAATTTCAGTCATGACACCACTCTAGGAATTTCCCTATGATAGCAATTTCTCTATCTTGCATTCAATGGATCAACTGGAAGAAAATAGTTCATAGTCACATCATTTTTTATTCTTTATTATGAATAGTTAATTATGTGTGAATTTTTTGATGATACATGGTAACTTAGAAAAATTAAAAATCATTCACAAATAAAAAATAATAAAAATTCATTATTAATGGTTTCTATTTATTCATGGTAAAAGTTATGTGTGTGATCAAATAGTAGTAATTATGATAAGTAGAATCATATGTCAATTATGAGGAAAATTTTATATTAAAAAATACATTAAAGTAAATATTAAGTCACATAGACCTTATATCACATATGGTATAAGGAATATATAGTTTTTTGTACTTATTATCTATAGTTGAGGGTGCCTCCTCCTATAAAGGATTTCCGAAAAGGGTTATGGGTTGTCTTTTTTAAAATTATAATCAAATAAATTACAATATCTAGGGTTTTTAAAATTTTATGGGAATGTTTTGAGTGAATCAAGGTTAAATATTCATAAAAAACATGACTCTACACTATATATTAAGGGGCTAATATTCAATTTGGTTTCCAACCAAAATCCTACCATAGGCTCTTGGACTAGTGCTGATTACATAGTTGAGGATATAAATAGAGGTTTAAGGATTATTTCTAATTATAATATTCCAGAGATAGGGTATTGATAATCTAGTAGTTGAGATCTAGTAGTATTTAAATAATACAGAGGGAGACATATAATATTAATAAATTATGAATTTCTAATCAATTGATAACCATGATAAAGTAAAAACCATTTTATTTTGTAGATAAAATGGAAAATAATACCACAAATTCGTTATGATCAATACTGGACAACAACAAAAATATTTACTAGCACTAATTATCAAGAGTGTTATAGGTAATTGATCATATTATTGTTATATGAAAGTAAATTATATGTTTTGGAGTCCCCACTACCTGAAAAGTATCCTCATTAAGTATGTAAGGTTTAAAAGGAAGTTTGTAGGAGATACACATATAATGTATTTAATGAAAACATAATTATGTTAACATCAATTTCCAATGAGTTATTAAAGTAACTTGATATCGTAGATGTTAACAGAACGTTCTCTCATCTTTGAGATGTATTCATGGAGAAAGGAAATCCATAAATAAATAATATTATCAATAAACTAAATTGTATTAAATTTATAGATGAAATAAAGGTTAGTCCATAGGTAATCTAGAGGATAAAGTAGATTGATCTATTTTACATTTTGGGATAAAATATGAATACATATAATTTAACACATCACATTCTCTCATCATTATCACTTAGTTACTATAGCTTCATTGTGAGTTATAAAATTAACAGCACGAAGAAACCACTTCATTATCAATTCGTTTTAGTATTCCACGAAATTAATAACTTTATGAAATAAAAATAATTAATTATTATAGTGAATAATAATAAATAAAAGGTTAAAAATAAAATGGAATGTGGGATTCCAAAGGCTCATTTACAATATCCTTTTAAAAAACCAAAGTTAAAGATTGCATTCATCGAACAAAAAGAATTTTACCTAACATATGAAATGAAAGGTCATTAGAATGGAAACTAAAATTAATTAAATTGTATGTAATAATAATCATTTTATTCAATTATATTAATCTTTAAATTTTATATTTATGTTTCAAATTTCAGATATTAGATACAATATGTGACTTAATTATTCATATCTAAAAACATGAAACCAGGATGATCTGAATGATCACTAGAGTGAAGTGAATATTCTTGTTTATAATATAGATTTACTCCTATATTATAAGGATAAGATCACATCCTCAAATTCTTAGTGGATATATTCTTGAATTTTAATAATATTATTAAGTGATCTGTGTTACCAAATAATTATCAATATGTTAATTTTAGACACATGGATATTTTATTTCAAATTCAATTTTTTATGGTATACGATACTAAATTAATAGTTTTATTATATATGAATTAAATATATCATATGTCAAAGGATAATATTTTATATAAAATAATAAAATAATACCACCTTTGGGTAACTTTGTTATTGGTTATGTAATATTATAATCACATGTCAAAAAATACTAAGAAGGAAATTTAGAATAATTTTTAGCTAAAACAGTTAGTTATTTGAAATTATTTATTTTAAGGATTCATGTTACCAAGATGAAATTTTACATTAAAGGTAAAAATGACACAAATATTATAGAACTAGTTTAAAAAGTGTCATGTGAACTATTTTAATAATATTCTAGAAGTATGTTCATATACTACGTAAGATTCCTTTAAAAGGATTAAGGAATGCAATGAGTAGAATAAAATGATCTTGGTAATAAGATAAAATATTCATTGGGTGAGTGAAATAATTAATATCTTTACCAATAATTCAGTAGTAATTAATATGTTGGGTGGAGTTATTTCAAAACTCACATTTCATTCTACACCTCAATGTTATATTCTTAGTAAAATGAGGATAGATAGAGAGTCTTATAGGTTTTGAAAATGATTTCAATATCATTCAGTAAATTACTCAAGTATAAGGTAAATAACCCTCAACCATATGCTAACTATAATGAAAAATGGATTTTGTATGATTTATAATATAAATTAAATCCATTATATAAAAAAAATCATATTTTTAGATAAAAGGAGTTTGTCAAATATAAGTTAATAAAAAGGGTTCGTCAATAAAAAATTAGGATATCAGTCAACTATCATAAACGTTTCTAAGGATATTAAATTAATCACTAATATTAAAAAGTTATAGTCAAGTGAATTATTGTATTTCTATAAGTCAGTGACCCTATCTATCTAATATAATGGGACAATGATAGACTTGGAAAAAGTAAATGATACGTATAGATAGTTGGAATGGGAAAACGATACATTGGAGATCATCGAAAAGGAATTTTCTTGAGAAACATACCATATTGTAATGATTAAACCAAATATAATTGGTTTTATTAGGACCAATTACGTGATATAATTTTCATTAAGAGTAATGAATCTATAAAAAAGAAGTAAATTATAATAAGTTCAAATTAAATGTGGATATGAGTTTGGAAAACATTAATCCATATACCAAAATAAAAACTATATTCTAGTAATTTTTTTAGTTGATGTAAATCCCACTCGGTTAGAATAGGTATTCATGGGAGAGATAAGCATGGATAGTAATTTTATTACCTAGAAAATAATATTTCTAGTTTATGTCTTAATATTATTCAATGTGTTGAATTTATATAATGCTTTTCACTAATAGATATTATTACACCCATTTTTATTTACATTTATATTATATATAACCATGATTATTGTATTTGGATGTTGAATTTAAAAACTGGAAACACCTAAAGAATATTGTTTAGATATAATAATAATGGTTTGAGACATCATAAGTATCCAATATAATGTGTAAGATATAAGGATTTACTTATTGATCAAAAGAAAAAATTAAATCATTTAATGATTATATTTCGATGTGTTTATAATATTTTAGTGGGATAACCATAGTTTTACAAGTGTAATACATTTAAAACATATAGAATACATATATTAGTATCATAGTTAGGTAATTAAAAAGATTTAAATATTTCTTCAAAACCTAAAAACCTAATTTCTACTGAACAATATCAATTTCGACTAATTTATGAAGTTTTTTAGACCAATTAAAAAAATATATATATTGGAATGGTGTTGAATAATACAATATTAAACAATTTGATATGGAATTTTTCCCTTTTTCACATTTCATAAATCAATCTAAGAATATATATTTATAACATACGAGGAGACTAAGACAATGTGTATAGATACTTAAATATTAGAGGTGGATCTACCATATATTCCTTGCTACGCACTAGATTTGATATATCCAATTTATATATTATAAAAAGAAAATATAGAGTAAAACTAGATGAACTGAACAAGTATCAATAAGATTTATCGAATAGTACAAGATTATATAAAGGGATATATATATTTTTCTAGGATAAGATGGTATAATAAATATCATAATGGGATAAAACTAGTATTCCAAAATAATAATTTTATATATTATCACAATTAGGGTATGAAAATGTGCCAGATAAGCTCACTAATTCCAATGGTACACATATCTATAAATACCGAGTATGTTGTGGATTTTGATGAAACTAAATAAGTAGTTAAATACAATAATTTTTTTCTAGTTCAAATAATTGTACCAAATGATGATTTAATTTTACAATATATGTTGTACTAATATTACAATGTTGTTTCTAGCTAAGATCTCAAGGTTATGAAAGAGGAAAAAGGTATATACTCGGTGATATTATCTTTTGGGTGATAGTACAGAAGGAGGTGATGTTGTATATAACATAGTAGAAATCGAATAAAACCTGATAGGAATAATGAATACATTCGTAAATTTGGTGAGTTACTATTTAATCAAGTGAGAGATGAAATATTTATGCTTAGAAATATAACTTTAGTGAAAGTGGTAGTATTGTAAAAGTGGATTCCCTAGATACATGTTGAAAAATATTATTATAATATATAATATTATAGTTTAGAATAATGAGTAATGAAATTATTTTTCATGGTATTCACATATTAATTAGTTTAAATGTGAATATGAGAAAATTATAATCATTCAAATAAAAATTACACATTCAGGGTTTATGAATAAATTTTGGGTGGAACAAACTTAGTGTATAGATCATAATTCACCATAGGACATTTAATTGTTCTACATGTTAGTGGTGAAATATTAATGAAATTTTTGATATATTGTTTATATAATTTATGACATTTTCTCCTGGTTAAAGAGAATTAACTTATCTATGTGATTTAGTAAAATATTAGAGAGTTAAAACGAAATACCGAAGATCATTTTTATTTCATAAAGAGTATTCAAGGTAACATAAAATAAATTATAGATCTTCTAACCTCTCCCCGATTATCTCATGATTTTGGAGATAGAAACCAAAGGGAAGATAAAGAAAAATCTCATCCATGTTTTAAGATTTACACTGTGATCTTTTAATGATTGAAAAAGTAACATAATGATATTTGATCATTTATGATATTCCTAATGAATTAAATAGAAAAATTCAAATGGATATAGTTCAAAATTTTATGATCCAATGGTTTAATTTTTTGGATAATTATAGCGATGAAACAATGATAATAAATGTATAATATTAGAAATTTATTTATAAAATTGGTATGATTGTTTTTTATATTCTCACAGATAAATTTATTTTCACATGGTTTTTGAGATAATTAGGGTGATTGTATTCTAGATATTGTGTTTAAAGAAGGATTTAAACTTAAAATATTTAAAATACGAATTTTTTTGCTTCCAAACATGATTAGGATCCTTCAATTGAGAATCAAACATTGGACATCAATGGTAATACCTAACAAACTGATTTATATTAAAAATTATTCTCTTATTTGTACTGATGAAACTAATTAAATTATAAACAATAAAATACTGAATATTATATTTCATTATACTAACCAAAATTTATTTATTCATGTTATGAATTTTAAGACTGATCATGATAATTTTATAAGTTAATAAAATACTCATTATTGTATTACAAGTTTGAAAAAAGATAATTGGTAACTTCAAATGATAAGTATAAATACTTTAATATATGATATAATGATAATATAACTAAAATGTTTTAAATATTTCAATCATTATGAATGGAATTCATGAACTTAGAGAAAATTTAGAGAATACTATCATGGTATAAAATGTTATCAAATAACTACCAAATAAGTGGCATAACCAAAAGTTATCCATTTATGAAATCATGAACTTCAAAGAGTATACATTTGATAGTAGACCAGGTTTCTAACAAAATATTAATTATATTCAAAGAATATAGATGAGGGTAACTAAAATAAAAATAATGTTGTAGAATTTAAAAAAGGTAAATACTATTCCATATTATTCAATTGATTCTATGTTTTAAGGAAGAAAATGGAAAAAGTAAATCAACTTGCAAGAGGAGTTCATAAAGATATAAAATGGAGGATTTATAAGGTATTTTAAAATAATTAATAAAATGGATAATAAAAAAATAATCTATAATGGTAGTTCAAATTATAATTTGAATATATCATTCCTTACTTGTAATGAGTGCTGGAAGAAAGGACATATCAAAATAGATTATCGAAGACAAAATAAAAAAATTAAAGAAAAAACAATCAAGAAAAAATACGAAATACCAATTACTATAGCATGGATATTTATTTAATATTCATATGAAATTGATGAATGAAACACCAAGATGGAATTTCGAAACATTGTTTTACGGAAACTTTTAGTGAGGATAGTCACTCTAGTTTTGATTTTAAAAATGATTTTATTATTTAGTTTAATCATGATAATCGAAGTGTTAATGAGTTGAATACTTTTTAAAAAAAAATTATGTAGAGATAATATTATAATAAATGAGTAGTATAAGTAACATATACTATGTAATAAGAAACACGTTGAGGAAAATGATGTTTTATATAAAGGGAATTAGAATTTTATGGAAAAGACTTCTAGGATGAATGAAAAGGTCTCTGATGATATGGAGGCTATTTAGAAGGATAATGCAAAGTGAAAATATCAGAATGAAATCCCAAATGATACTTTATCCAAATTTTTTGCAAGGTGGGAAAATTTATGAGAAGATTATATCACTGAATTAAGTGAATAAAAAATGATGGACCTACTTACAATTTTCAATTTCATGATTTCTACAAAAAAATACGTGTGTAAAGTTTGGATTGTAGTGTTTGCACTATTATATGTTTAAGATATATAATGTCATGGAATTATTCTGGAGAATGTTCTCTTATAAATATAAAATCAATGGGAAACACAAAAGAATATATTTTTAAATTTTTTTCTTGAAGTACCATTTCTAATAATCATTTGAAATCTATTTGTGTACATAAGAATAGTGGGAATAATCATATTGGACCAAAAGTAGCATGGGAACTTTTTTATTTCTTGATAATTTCCAGAATGATGTCTTAGAAATATTAAGAAATATTTGGGGTATATGTATAATGTATTATCTAGGAATATGACTGGATTTGAATAAAAATTTATTTCTTATAAAAGATGTGATAGAGGAAATGTCAAATTTAAATACAATTCCAAAGGTAGGGTAATATGATTCAATGAGGTTAGTAAATTAGATTTTTCAATTATAAATAATTTTATTTATATTAAGGGTTTTATCATAATTAAATTAGTATTTATCAATTAAGTGAGAATGGCATGAATGATATGTTCAAAAATGAAAAGCTACTTAATTCTTAACAAGGTTCTATTTTTCATTTATATAAATTGAAAAGAGAATTTTTATATAATTATCCTTTATAAAATAACCCTTCATCATTTAATGTCTTTCATTACTATGTATACATATAATGTTTTATAGAATAATAGGTTTGGGTATATCAATTTCAAAAGGAATAAAAAGATATCTAAAAGTGCGTAAGATCATAAACTCTAAGTGTATATGTATCATTTATGTGATCTATGTCTGATAGAAAAGAATTAAAATTATTTAATATACATATAATAAAATTGAACATCAAAAAACCACTTTAATTGGTTCATGATTCTTGATTTTGGTGAAATCATACTTTTACTATTAGAGGAAAGAAGTATTATTTTTTTTGTTATAGATGAATACTATATAATAACATGGATATATTTTTTGTTCACAAAAGTTAAAAATTATCTAAGTGTTCTTCCTACTATAATATTTTTCAGAATGAGAAATGATACATGATAATATCGGCCAAAAAGTGCTTATGCATTTGAAATATAGAATTGATAGTTATATATGTTTTGGTGAAAGGAATGGATATTATTATTATTTCATGTCATGTAGTACTCCCTGAAAAAACGGAGTAGTGTAGTGGAAGAAGAAAATCCTTGAAATAATGGGAAGGACCATGAAATGTGGTTAAGGTTTACTAAGGCATTTTTTTCTAAATCTATTAACACTATTTTTTATCTTACAAATAATATTAATACCATAAAAATTCTCAAGAATACCCCTATAAGTCATGGAATGTTTAAAGACCTAATTATTTTTATTCAAGAGTATTTATATTTAAGATGATCATTATAAAAAAATGGATATATTGGATAAGCGTGATTCAAAATCTAATTAAAGAATATTTTTGTGTTATTTTGACTAAAGATAACCTCAATAGTTTATAATAAGTGAACTATTATTGGTAAAATAATTTCTTCATATCAAATTTTATGAATATGATCCAATGAAAAGATATACAATGATTTATTAGATTAATAAAAAATTAGATAACCTAATATAGAAGATTTTTTAAGTATTGGGAAATCTAAAAAATTAACGGGGTACCAAGTAGAGGAATTTCATTGGTTTTATTGCAGGGTCACTCAAGGATTCAAATTTATTGAGGAACCCATAAACACATAATGATAAATAAATACATAAATTACCTTACGAAAATGTTCAAAGTTTTTTTTAATTTTTCTCTAACAATTTTGATAGAAAGTGTTTAAAACAATAAATGAAACGTTAAACATGAATAACTAGATACTTTTATCTCCAAAATAAACTTTCACAGGATAATTAATGAATTAAAGGATAAAAATCATCAATATAATAAATTAACTTCCAAGAATATTAATATCCAAGGGAATTTAATAGAAAATAATTGAATTTGTTTTTTTATATTTCATTAAATATGAATATATTCAAGAAAATGAAATTTCATTATCTTTGAACATGGGGAATGCCAGAAAAATGTATCTATCCAATAATTTTAAACTAAATAAATGAATTTCAATACCCAAAAATATTTTTACCTAATATCTCATGTTATTCGAGATAAATATTAATCTTTTAGGAGAGTTAAGGAAACATATTTATAGAAAATTAAATAGTAAGAGCCTGAATTTTAGAAGAGTTATAGGAAGAAAGCTAAAACTTCTCAAAATAATTATTAAAGTGGAATTAAAACCAATAAATATATACATATTAGTGTAATACCATTAGTTAAGAAGAGTTAATAAAAAATTTAAAACCGTAGGAAAAATAATGTAATTCTTGGATGAGAATGAGAAATTCAGGATTTTCAAATTAAAAAGGAAAATGATTCCAAGGAGGCATCAAAAAAATCATAAATGAAAAAAACATTAATAAAAGTGACCATTAATGAAGAAGTGGATTTCAGTGTCTGTTATACTAGATGATTTTAGTGAGGAAGTATCCAATTTATATCAAAATATTACTACATCTATATACATTTAACTCCAATAGTTTTAGAGGCATCTACAGTTCTTCCAAAGTGTATGGTGAATACATTACCTATCCTTACACAACATGTTATTATTTATTTGAAAATTATTTTACCAAAACAATCAATAGATGATATAATTAGAGAGTCTATTAAGTGGTTAATATAAATGTGTTATGATATTTCTCGATGATGCAGCGTGGTCGTATTAATCCCTATTATTGTGGGTCTCAATTATCTAGGATTTTCGACCTCCTATTTATTGATGATCAGGTATTATTTATCAAAAGCCATAATTCGGCCATAATGGGTTTCAATTCTCTCAATCCATAGTACACGAAATGTAGCAGTATGGTCATAAATCATGATAAAAGCGAGGTGTACCTCACCAACTCTTGCCCGCATAGGTGCAAGATTATGGTTGAGTCCTCCCTGGGAATCAAATGCAAGTGATTTACTATGACTTACTTGGGTGGCATGATAGCCCAAGATAAGGTCCTAATTAGACACTTAGATACCTTAATAAATAATATTGTGTCACACATTAGTAACTGGAAGAACATGTTCATGTCCATTGGAGGTAGAATCACCCTTATCAGCAATGTTCTATATTCCATCCCCATGAACATTCTCTCTGTCTTCATGGTTTGAAAAGTAATTATCAGATGGTTAGAGGAAATCATAAACTATTTCCTTTGGGATGATCAAGGTTAGGGATGATTCCATTGGGCTTCTGGGGAAGGCTTCTAGACCTTTTGAGAAAGGAGAAATCAGTGTGCGAGACGTGGGGAGGGCTATGTTCTTTATTCATGGTAAACTAGCAGGGGAAGTGATTGAGGGCTGGAACCTATCAGGATGTTTCATTAGATGGAATTAAGAAATTAGGTTCATAGATACTGGATAAGCTCCCTCCACATCATAGACATATCTATGCGAGTACATCCCTAGGCTGTAAGACTATTTGAAGTGGATTCTGAGGTGTGGGGACATCTCTTTTTGGGAGTGCAATTGGGGGGGGGTCTGGGCTTCCCAAGCTTCCCCACTCATGCCTTAACCTTAAAAGAAGCTTGTATGCATATCCCATTCATCAAGGCTATTCTCAACACCCCTAGGATTCTTGGTTTAACAGTATCATTCTTGATGCATCTCCTTCCCAGTGTATATTCACAGACCCTCCCTCTAGCAGATTCTCGGAAAATTATTATAGACTTTCTACTGTCTAGTAGCCAAAATCTGACCCTTGGGGGTGACACCTCTTGACCAAAACTATCCCTTCCAAGTACACCATTCTCATCTAGAGAATATGTAACTATGAAATCCATTCGGAGGTGGCTATCAAGGGAAAGGGTTTCCAGCTAGCCTCTGGGTGCGCCTGCGGTATTTCCCCAAAGGAGGTGTCCTCGCTCCATCATTTCTTTCAATGTGAGTGGGGGTGGACCCCATGGAGTGAGATGGGGGAGTTTAGGGGCGGTTCGGGTGGGTTGAACTTCAATTATGAGTTCCTCATGCAATGGTTTGCAGCTGCAGGTAACAAGTGTAATGAAGAGGCTTGTCTCTCCCTTCTAACTGTGGGTTACTGTACCCTATTGTAGGAGCACAATCATGTCAGGCACCACAACCCCCATCCTTAGAAGTAGGTTGTTTCCATTTGGGCCAAATTCCTTGTTGTGGAACTAGTTAGGAATCTCAAGCACTCGAAGGACACCCCCTCACTTAGGAAATTTGGTCATAGCATACTTCCCCTCTCATATCACAATTCCCGCTCAGTGGGATACTGGGTGAGATGGTCCCCTCCTCTATAAGGCCTTATGCTCATCACTAACAGGGTCTATAGTCAGGGGAGTATGCGTGGGGGTAGACTGGTTCGTGAACTGTATAGTTCGGTAAGCCTTGAATTTTGGGGTTTTTATGGTGCGGGTGACTCTTCGACAATAGAGGTAATGGCCATCCTCACTGGATTCGAGCTCTGGAGCTCCAAGAATATTATAGTTTCCTTTGTGGAAACTTAATGAAAAATTTTATTGAGTTCCCTCACAGGAACACTTCCCCTGCTATGGACCATCACGTACCTGATCCATAAATGAAAGGGTCTCCTCTCCAGTAATACTGAGATCCTGCTTATGTGGCATAAAGTTAACTGTGCAGCTAACTTCTTGACCTCCAAGGATACCCAGGAATCACCTATTTCAGTTCTCTATACTCTCAGTTCCCTCCCCCAGGTGGTGTGGATGTGGTATCGGGGATTCCCTTGGAATCCAATTTTGTGGAACCCCATGATGTGTATCTGCTTATTTTTCTTTGAAATAAAAAAGTAGTCATTTTGTAGTAGTAGTATTTTAAATATTTGTCTATTTTTTTTATTTATCTTATGTAAATTTATTAATTAATTCGTTTTTTATTCATGTTTTTTAGTAATGTTTTATTAATATATTTAGTTATTTAATTATAGGGTTAAGGTTGTGTTAGAGAGACATAGTCCCACGAAAGAACATAACACTATGTTCCCTAGAAAAATGTAATTATGAGTTAACAGTTCAGAAGGTATCACCACAACAACATATCCTAGTAGAAAACAATGATAATGCATCATGTAATAATTATGCCTCCATTATAGCCTGACATAGCACTTGTACATCAATACTACCCCACAAAGCCACCTAACATAATATTGACTAATCAACACCAACCCATTGAGTATTCTCACACAATGATTTTATATTAATATATCGATCATTGTGACACCCTTTTTTTGGTGATTATTGAACTACACTTATATTTTAGGAATTATTATTAATTTTCTTAGTAATGTAACCTTTTTTATATTTTTCATTTCATTTAACACTTAAAATAGTTTATTTTATATTAAATCACTATGTTTAGTTTCTATTATATGAAACACTATGTTAATAGTGAAATTTAAGAAAAAAAATATATTTCTATACCTAGAACACGGATGTTATCTTGTAGTACATGAAAAGATGAATTTCCTTGATGGGTTTAATAACACGTAAGACCATGTTTTACCAAACTATAATATATTATTAAAATGTTATTATATAATATAATAAGATATATCCTAGATATTAAATTAGAGGTTATTAATATTAATGAATAATTAATGAAAATATATTCTCTAAAAAAATATAAGTTGATCTCATAGGTTACCAATTAATTATAAATTAATATTAAAACTGATTGAATATAAAAGGTAATATTATTATTTATATGGACACAAATTTTTTTTACCCTAATAATTTAAATTAAATACATGTAAGGTGTGATATTAATGTAATATATAAAATTTACATTAAATCAAATATATTTGATATTCATTCAATAGATTTTATAGACATAAGATAAGAACAAACTAAATTTAATTCTTAAAATCATATATTTTTATAAATGTAGTTTTACCACTTTTAAATGGAGGACCCATTTTAAATCCTAATTTTTTAAGTTTTATAGATTTTATATGGAAGAATGAAATTCATTTTTTAATTAATAACTTAAAAATTATGTATGAATAAATTTGAGGTATTTTTCTATAAGGTTTCATTTTTTAATGAATAGTTAAAAATACTAAATTTTAATTAAAAATTTCTCTTCACTCTAATTAATTTATAAGAATAAATTACATATTAAATTGGATTCAGTGTTTATTTAGATTAATTTTTTTATCAATTATACCAATTTAGGTCATTGGAAACAATTTAAATTTGAAATAGGGTATAAAAACATATAAATCTTTTGACCGTTTTTTAGTTCAGAACCCTTTGTTTAGTCCCATCAGTGATATTATTTTTTAAATTAATTTCTACCAATAATTTTTTCAGAATTTAGGAAAATTGATTCCATATTTTGAATCCACTTATTTTATAATTTTTAGTCTATTCAACTTAGTTTTTGACCAAAAATATTAGTGAAAGTGATTAAAATGGTTAATAGAAAAAATCAGTTAACAAAGTACTAACCCTTAAATTTAAGATCTGAAACAACCTATAAACCTGTCCAAACCCAATTGGATTGAAATTATTCAATTATAAACTAAAATTATTTAGTGTTATTTATTTTTTATGAATTGTTTACGGTAAAAAATGGGTACATATATATTTGTTTCGAAAAAGCTAAGTGTGCTCTTTCCCTTCCAAATAAATGGCCACCATATCTCCATTTTCATCAAACCTATCAAAACAATTATGTTCAAAAGATATCTACTAAATAAACATCCAAAAATCCCTAAATTTATCCTATATGCCTCTCCATGGTTACAAATCAATCCAAGGAAGCCCTTTGGCACAAACCAACAGGAGTTACACGATTAAGTGGCAACATCTTCTATCAAGTTCCTTTAATTTATTTTCCTTATACTACCCCTACACTCTCTTTAATTCGTGGTTGTATAAAAAAAATAATATTAAATATAATAGGATTGTTTATTATAATGGTTATAACTACACATACATAAAACACCATCTTATGGGTAATGAAATTTCTATTTATGTGTACGATGAACTGTCACCTCACAAAAAGTTGACTGTTCATTTTTACTTACCACCTATAATTGTGGAAATTATGATGAACACTCAATATATATATATTATATATTATTTAATATAATTAATCTTATTTAATTCTTTTAAGATACATATATTTATACTTATAGTTTGTTTTAAATATTAGAATTTCATTTAAGGAAGTGTGGACTAACGCCCCCTCAAAGAGATGTGATTGGTTGACCACTACATTGAATTTTAATGAGAATGAGTTTAGTTTACTTCTATGATATAGATGATATAATAATTCTTATAGAATAATGACATATATATATATGTACATTTATAAAAATATTTCAATAACATTCTTTCTTTCAATATGATAATAAAAACGAAAACAACGTTATTGCATGCATACGACTTACCATCTCTATGAATGGTGTATTTCGTTTCATAATTCTATATTTTATAAATTATTATAATAAAAATATACTAAATATACATTATATTAATCTCATGGTTTAAATTCTTAAAATAATGAAACATGTTTAAGGAAAAAAATTATAACAAATTAACACACAACTGAAGAACATAGAGAATATTAGCAGAAGTGAAACCTAGACATATGATTTCTAATAAGAGGGTAATATAATGTTGTAATAAAACCATATATGATATTAGATATTAAAATATTTTTCTTTAAAAAAATATATAATAAATTTATATTTATTATACAGGTGGTATGAATGAGTATGATGAGAGTCATGAAACAAGGTAAGGGAATTTCATCTCACTTTTTATTTCCATGAGATACATCCTTTATTCACTACCCATTCCTTTTGTGTGGTGCAATACTTCTCATGGATGAATTATATGTAATAATAATCAAAATTATGTGTATTTACAAATACATTCTATGATATTTATTTCATGGAGTTTATTTTTCAAAATTTATCAAATTGGTAATAGAGTATTGTTTCAATTTAACTTCTTTGAGACATATCCTTTGTTATGAACCTATATATATATATGAGGTGTATATACATCCTTGGAAATTTTATATTTTTAATATACTTCATTTCATGATATTTTAATATTCATGTAATTTAAATTTATTTCAAGTGGAGTGTGGTTCACAATTACAAAGTGATAAGAGTTTTTGGAAACAATCTCATCAGTTTTTTAGATTATTTCTGATTATGATGACTTTCTTGAAATATAATAATCCATATATTAGATATAATCAATAATTTTCTTCTCATATGGTTATTACTGATATATTATTGTATTGGTACCCTTTTTTAGCTCTTTGGTGCATGATATAGTTAAGAATTATTTTTAAGAAAGCCCTACTTTACCCTAACATCGGTCGGAAATCTGTGTTCCTTCACAACCATCATTTCTAGTATATTATACTACTAGCCTATGATATTTAAAATAAATTTTCCCTATTTTTATTTTACACTTTTTTTAAAAATAATATTCTTTTCACTTTCTGAATAATTAATTTTTCTAATATTTTACTTTGAAAAAAAGAAATGTTTTTCATACCTCATATTACATGTACTGATTTACCCACAACCTTTTTTGTGAGCTCCAATTTTCGTGTTTAAATTGTTAATTTTTAAGAATTTGTTTTTATAATTATATTCATATAAATGGTTTTCAAAAAAAATTCATGATTTTTATATATTTTTTCAAATTATTTTTCATGGAACATGATTTTCAAAAGGGTTTTAAGCCTTTTTTATATGTTTTTAATGATTTTTTTCAAAATGTTTTCAAATATTATTTTATACGTTTTTATGTAATTTTTTTTGAAAAAAATTCAAAGCCTCTTTTAAAATTTTCATGGAAAAAGTTTTTTCTAAATTATTTCAAGATGGATTTATATGATTGAAATTTATTTTACATGAAATGGTTTTCAATACCATTTCAAGCTCCTTTTATACATTTTCAAGAAAAATGGTATTAATAATTTTTTCATGATATCTTTATATTTTTTCAAAGTAAAATGTTTTGAAATGTTTTTCAATGATTAATTCTATTCATTCATGTTTATGTTCAAGAAAAAGGATTTCAAAAGGTTTTTATGTTTTAGAGAGAATTTTTCAATAAAGAATTGGTATTTTCACCATGACATTTTTAAAAATAAATTTCCAAGTTATTTTATATATAATATGACATATGTTGATGTTACTCAATATCTTATAAGAAATGATACAATGGTTCAAATCATATTCATTCTTGAATGGTTTATATTTTGATGGAATAATGATTATGACACCCATTTATCTTCCATGGGTTATATGCCTTTGAAACCCACTTCTTTTCATGAGTTATGTTTATGATGAAATGATTATCAAACGTGTCATTTTTTATAGGTTATGATATGATTACATGTTTATGGTACAAATTTAATTTCATGGTTTATGGTATGATTTTTAATGATTTTTTGAATATGTATGTATGATTCAATTATGATATGGGTGGGACCTATATCTCTATACAATGCATTGGGTAATGATATATATCTTATGAGATAGACTAAGATGGTATTGAGAGTAATCCTTGACTACTAAGATGGGCATGGGAGTGAACAGTGACTACTAAGATGATATGAGAAGTGTACTTGTGATACTAATATGTACGTGGCAGTGAATAATGACTACCAAGATGGTATGGGGAGTGAAAACGTATTACCAATATTGTGTCTACAGTGATGACTTGGATACCATGGAAATCATATTATATAGTTAGGTGTCTGTAATAATTCGATGTTTTATTTTGATGTTATGATTTCATGGCTTACATTATCTATTTCCTAATGATTCATGTCTTCTAAACATCCTTTTTTATGCCAAGATTCATGTTTATGATCTTCTTTATGTAGGTTATGATTGTTTATTTTCATGATCATGCTCTCATACCCATATTCTCATAATTATTCTTACACATCTCCCTTTTTGACCCATACCAAGCATCCAAGCTCACCCTTTTTTCGGTTTCCTCCCCGTAGGATATGAAGATATTTATTATGTTTTATGTGTCTAAGAAGGGTTCTAGTCATGAAGGACATAGTGGGATATTATGTAGCTCATTTATGTAGCAGCATTTACATTTCCATATCTCCAAAGGAACTAGAATAGTATTGTCTTTGGGCGTCTTTTAGTATAATGTTTTATGTATTTCGAAAATAGTTTGTAATGTTATTGTATAAAAGGGGGTCTCAATAGTTAGTGTTAGAGAGAAGGATTAGTTTTCCTTTCTAATCTAGTATGAGAAATCCTTAGTGATAACCTAAAGGAAATGTCTAAGTACAATTCTAAGGATAAGAAAAAGTATAGGAAATGGTCCCGTAATTTTTGTAAAGGATTCAGTGAGTGGTTTCCTACCAATACATCCATATATGGATACTAAAAGTGGATGTTGGACTAGAATTGACGTAACTCGATGTTACAAATCCAACAAGATGTTCTAGGACCAAATTAGGGTAATATGGTACTTGAAAAATTGGCTTTAATGCACACCTTGTTTGAAACTCCTAGGGGATATTATTTGGGAATGCATAGACTCTTCATAAAACATAAATAGGGATATAAATATAAGTTGGATGTAGATAACCTAGGATAAACCTATGGTGTCATATATTAAAAATTGTTTCATGATTTTGACAACTTATATGTAATTATTTTCATGACTTTTTGGTGTTATGCTATTATATGTAATGATCACACTATGCTTTGGGTTTAAGTCAATGGAGGGAACCGAAATGATATTGATTAATCTTTCATATGATGGATAAATTTCTAAATGAAAAGTCAGGTGGGATAATCACTGGAGTGAATGATGTTGTGATAAAGACTATTCAGTTTTCATTGATCATTATTAACTACATTTTCCTTAACCAACTATTATATTCACCATGGAAGAGAAAGAAATGTTTTTTTTGAGAGTTTGGGTAATGGATACCATGGAAGAAATAAGATTCAGGCTCCTTTGAATCATGAATGTGGGAATAATAACCTAAGTAAATGTCATAGTTGAATAAGAATTTGTTTTTCTTGTGGGAAATAATGACACACAGAAAGTGAATGTATGTTAAAAATGAAGAGTTTAGTTAATGAAATGGATGAGCATATTGGACTCCCTAGGGAATCATCAAAGGTTAAGTGTGGAATAAATTATCATTTTTTCAATAAATGCCCCATGAGGAAATATCAAGAAATGAATCATCAAGATGGTGTATGTAATGGTTATATTGATGATGATCATGAGACTATAGATAATATGTGATCAAAATAGGCATTAAGTAATAGGATGAGGTACCCTTCTTATGGATAATAGAAGAAGATGAATAACCTAAGTTTTTAGGTTTTTAGATTCTAGAATTATAGAATGTGAAATAAATAAGGATGGTCCAGTTCATGTTTTTTATCTAATGATTTATAAGAATATGTAAAATGGATCTGATAGAATAGAAACGTTATTTAATCGCATGGTGATGTCGATAGAAAACATATAATTAAGGAAAATATAACCCTAAATGTCACAACCCCATCCCCACAAAGTGTACCCCTCCTGGGCCGGAAATGTGAGAAGGAAGATAATAACCCCCGAGTCCCACCTTTAGTAGGACCCGGGTTGGCGACTAGCACCGAGGGTATAGTAAACACACAAATGAGAGGCATTACCCTCTAAGAGAACACATACAGAAGCGAGAGATAAGAATGAAACCAATCAACTCCAACTCAGAATTGAAATATAAAAGAAACCCAAGTACATATCTGAAATGTCATGCAAAAGTACTACTACAGAAAGGAAAAACTAAAAGTACCCAAAATAAAGTAAAACGACAGCGACCACAAGCCCAAATAGCTCCTCCAACCACAAACTAGTAGTAACCAGCTTGATCTCCAACCTACTCCAAGTAACCTGAAAAATAGTTTATGTATACATTGGGTGAGTATAATAGTATACTCAGTAGGATCCTCCCCAATCCTCTCGTGAAAAAGAAAAGAAAGCATGCTAATTCCCAGTGAACAACAAGTGAAACTAACTCTTTACCTAAACAGGTATACTATGTTCCAAACCTCACCATGGACACTCTCTCTAAGTAATGAATACAAGAATATAGAATATAATAAAAAATATCAAGGGTACCCCGCTACTACATTCCCACTAGTTTGCCGCTTTTCCCCAATGACATACATCCTATGCATCTCTCTCCAAAGGCTTGCCGCAGACACCTGGGCTAAGCTCCACAATCTGCACCTCGTGCACCACAAAGGCTTACCCGCAGACACCTGGGCAAAGCACCACACCATCCTCACAACCAAAAGTATCCAGGTAAGTTCTGGGATCCTCCACAACCCACATAACGTGTATCATACATCGGGTATTATACCTCAAGACATTATATCCTATACACCGAGTAGGGATCCTCAAGCCATCACAACCAATACACGTTACACATATAGTTGTCCATAGGATACTATATCAAGAATATATGTGTGTGAAATAACCACAAGACATTACATCCCTCTACACACATATATGGGGAAACTAACTGTTGTTCCTATTGGCACATGTATCTACCAAGAGACCAGAGCAGGTCCAAAGGGGGTGGTCAGCCATTCATCCTCCCATCAGAATGTTGGGGAAAACACCCCCTAGGGCTCAGAATCCCATGGGTGTCAATTGCCCTTACCGATAGGGTGGAGTAGATTATAGAAACAAAAAAGTACAGAATATATATATAACTCACATCCACACTATGGGAATTACCTAGTCTTAGATACAACTGCAGCTAATGTCTCTCAGACTCCAGGCTGCTACATCTAAGACTAGGTGTCCTATAAGCACACAAAAATTTGAAGAGCTTTATTAGATTACTCCATTCCCATTTTATCAGTTCCACTGTACGTTAATTAATAAATTAAACATTAATCAACCAAGAATAATTTAACATCAAACTTCATTAGCATCACACCCAAAATCAACTGCTCCTTTTAAGATTCACATCACCTTTAAATTCCAGTATCTCCTTCCCCATGGATTATTATCATTTAATCAATATTTCATTAAAGAAATAATTTCCCATATTCCCAGGCATTCTAGAAAGGCATCCTATGCTACTAAACACAGAGAGGCTCAACACAGTGAGTAGATATCTACCCATAGAGTCTTTTCCACCTATATCAAGAGCATAGACCCGTTCTCCCTCGAGAGGATAAACACAGAAAGCACGTGGCATACCCCGCGTGTCTTCGCCTCCTTCAAAAGGAGGGTAAGCAAGACCAGCTTCCTTGAGCAGTGGGGAAAACTAAAGAAGATAAACAACCAAACAAAACCACCAACATCCAGCCATCACATCCATCCCATACCATCATCCTTGGTGTCTTCCCCAACACCCACATGCATAAGTTGATGCATCTCACCACCCTAGGCGTCATCCACTACCACAACCACAAGTCCCCATGCCTCCACATATCACAACAACCATCCAGGCTCACATCACAACACAATAAGCAAGAAAACACAACATCACATCAATGGGATCTTGACCCTTTAACAATCAAGAGGGTATCTCAGAAACCTTTAATAAATTATCAAACAATCTGTTCTTTAATCCATATTGAATTAGAAGATTTGTTATTTGTAGGTTCTAATTATGGGCGACCTAATCAGTAAGCTATCACAATTAAATAACCATGCATACTACCCAAATTTGATTAACCTCAAATTAGAACAACTACAACAATGACAAAAACCAGATTCATTTACATGCCACTTTATCTTTATGCAATTAATTAACAATTAATTCCTACTTTACGTTCATTATCAATTTCCATCAAGAACGAACAACTAATCAAAGAAACCATAGATATCACTCTATCAAGAAAAACATGAGGCCAACTATTATCATGGTACAAAGCAACAACATGCGATCAACCAATTCTTTTAATTCGGTTCAAGTATTTAATTAGGTCAATTTCATTGTGATCCAACGGGATAAATCATGATAATTCTACGTTTGCACATATACAATTAGAGAAGCCACGAATCCCCTACCTCAAAGAGTTCTTGATGTCCTTTATCCACACAACGGGTCACAATCCTCCTCTCACGACAACTGCATCCACCAAAGGATGCCACGATACGACAGTACCAACCAACCCCAAGAAAAACCAATTAGAATCTTAGAAATTACATGGTATAATATGGAAGGGAGAAACAAAAGAAGATGATCCCCAAAGGAATGATGATAAAACATACCTTATTGAGAAGATTGACCGACACAGATCAGTTTCATCCAAAATAGAGTGGAGACAATCGGAGGATTACGGTTTGATTGTGAAACTCCTACATGAATAATTGAAAGGTTTTAGTGTCTCATAGCCATGAACAAAGAGGAAGAACAAGGGAGAATAATATCTGGTTCCTTTTTAAAGATTTAACGAGGCGACGGTTTAAGATTATGTTAATTCTTCATTAAAAACAAATCGTATTAACCCATGCGGTTTGACCATGTAAATACATCCCAACCTTTGGAATAATTAATATATGATTTATGGCCTTTGAATCATCCTTAGAGTCCTTAAAATAAGGCTTTAAATGTTTTTTACGTCAAAAGAAATGTGAAAAGGGGAGAAACTATTGGAAGCTGGAAACACTATTCATATACATGAAATTTGGCAAGGGAAATAATAGGTGGCACTTAGAAGGTCACCATTCTAGAAACACTATTCAAAAACGTGAAATTTGGCAAAGGAAATAATAGGTGATACTTAGAAGGTCACCGTTCTGGAAACACTGTTCAGAAATGTGAAATTTGGAAAGAGAAAAAAAGCTCACCGTGGGAGCTCACCATTCTAGAAACACTGTTCACAAACGTGAAATTTGGCAAAGGAAAGAATAAGTCACCGATGGAGCTCACCATTATAGAAACACTGTTAACAAACGTGAAATTTGGAAAAGGAAAGAAAAGTTCACTGATGGAGCTCACCATTTTGGAAACATTGTTCACAAATGGAAAATTTGGAAAAGAAAAGAAAAGGTCACCGATGGAGCTCAACATTCTGGAAACACTGTTCACAGAACTCAAAATTTGGAAATTTGTTGGGGATATGTCACCTTGACCACCCAGAACACCAACAACACCACATTTTCACAAAGTAATGGACCCGAGAGGTCCGAGCCATTACATCAGATACCTCTCAAAAAATTCTCATCCTAGAGAATTCAAAACCAACCTAAAGGGAAAAAAGAAACGGGGCCCGAACAACCACCCAACGAGATACCTCTCAAAAGAGAGAAAGCCACAAAATGGAACAAAAGTTAATAAATAAAACATGAAATGTATAACTACAAAGTGAACATCATTACATGAAAAGAGTTAAACATTAAACAACTCTGGGTACTGAGCATGAGTCTGTAACTCACGCTCCCATGTACTCTCCTCCATGCCACCATGCCACCACAAGACACGAACTACGGGGATAGAACACCCTTGAAACACCTTCTCCTTGCGGTCTTCGATCTCCATAGGTCTCTCCTCGAAGGTTGCATCCTCATCAATATTGATCTCTACCCAATCAATAACATGAGATTCATCAAGAAGATAACGATGCAGCTGTGATACATGGAAGACATCAGGTATCCGAATCATCTAAGGGGGAAGTGCTGCTTGATACGCCACAACTCCAACATGAGATAACACCTCAAAAGGCCCAAAAAACTGGGGAGAAAGCTTACTTCCACAACCAAATAGTCGTTGTCCACGAAGGGGAGTCACCTTCAGAAACACATGATCCCCAACATTAATCTCTAAGGGTCTCCTTCTTTGATCAGCATATGATTTTTGATGATTTTGCGCTGTCTTCAACCTCTCACGAATCACCTGGACCATCTCTGTTGTATTCTGCACTAGTTTTGGTCTGAGAATTGCTGACTCTCCAACCCTAGTCTAGCACAACTGAGAACAGAATGGCTGGCCATACAAGGCTTCAAATGGCTCTATACCGATGGTAGAGTGAAAACTAATATTTTAAGCAAACTCTACCAAGGGTAAGTGCTTCATCCATGAACCTCCAAAATCAAGAACAAAATAGTGCACCATGTCTTCATGATTCTGGATGGTTCACTCTATCTGACCATCCATTTGAGGATGAAAAGAAGTGATAAGGCACATTTGAGATCCAAAAGCATGCTGGAGACCTCTTCACACCCTGGAGGTAAAACTAGGATCTCGATCAGAAATGATCATCCTAAGTAATCCATGAAGTCTCACCACCTCCTCTAGATACTGCCTCGACAAAACTTCCACTGAGCTCGACTCCTTGATCGCTATGAAGTGGGCCGATTTTGTTAAATGATCCACTACCACCCATATATCTTCATGTCCTCCTGGATCTCGAGGTAAACCTAAAACAAAGTCCATTGAGATGTCCTCCCACTTCCACTGAGGAGTCTCTAATTACTGGAGAAGACAACCAGGAACACGGTGTTCGGCCTTCACCTTCTGGCAGACTAATCATCGAGACACACACTCTGCAACCGCACGCTTTAGCCCAGGCCACCATAACTGACTCCTCAAGGATCGGTGCATCTTTTTCAGACCAGGATGTACTACCAAGGGAGAACTATGGAACTCTTGGAGAACTGTCTTGCACATCGCCAAGGGAACAAAAATCCTTCCATGATACAACACTCGGTGTTGATCATCCTCCGACCAACCATCAGGGGCCTCACCACAAACAACTCTGTCTCTCCAAACTTCCACCTCTAGATCACCCAAATGTGACTCTTCCACATTCTACATCAGGGATGACTGAACCGTCATCTGGAATAGAAAACCTCTACCCCCAACTTATCCCATATCAAGATGCATAGCTGAAACCTCTTCCATCACTCTCCAGTAATCATTAGATTCACGCACAACATCATTACGTGTCTTTCAGCTCAGTGCATCAGCTACAACATTCCATTTTCCAGGTTTATATGATATTTCAAAGTCGTATTCCTGCAAGAACTCCATCCACCAATGCTGCCTCATGTTCAAGTGACGTTGGGAGAAAACATATCTCAAACTCCTATGATTGGTGAAAACCACAAAGTGCTCACCAATAAGGTATTGTCTCCACAACTTTTGAGAAAACCCCATGGCTTCCAACTCAAGTTCATGGGTGGCATAGTTGCATTCATGGGGACGCAACTGCTAAGACCCATAAGAAACAACTGACCTCTGCTGCATAAGAACACAACCAATCCCTAGATGAGAAGCATCACAGAAAACATCAAACTAGACTCCCTCTGCAGGAAGACAAAGGACTGGTGCACTCACCAACTTCTCCTATAGATACTCGAAAGATACATGACACTGATCATTCTATATGAACACTTGATCCTTCCTGGTCAAAGCTATCAGAGGAGTCGCAACTCAAAAGAAATTGGCTACAAACCTCCTATAATAGCCTGCGAGACCAAGGAATCTACGCACCTCTGACACAGTCTTTTGGATTCCCAAGACACCACTACTTTTATCTTCGACAGATCCAAAACTACTCCCTATTGGGACAAAACATGCCCCAAGAAACGAACTTCTCGAGCCCAAAATACACACTTTGACAACTTCCCAAACAACTGATGTCGGCGAATAACTCGCAAAATTGCTCGTAGATGCTCTGAATGCTCCTCTTCAGATGTGGAGTACACAAGGATGTCGTCGATGATAACCACAACAAACTTGTCCAGGAATTCATGGAACACCGAATTCATCAACCCCATGAAAATAGCTGGAGCATTCATCACACCGAATGGCATTAAAACATACTCATAATGCCCATGATGGCAATGGAAAGCAGTCTTCGGGATATCCTCAACCTTTACATGCATCTGATGATATCCTGACCGCAAGTTGATCTTTGAAAGCCAACTTTCACCCTTCAGTTGATCGAAGAAGTCATCAATCCGTTGGAGAGGATAGCAGTTCTTTATTGTCACTTTGTTTAATCGATGATAATCGACGCACAACCGCAAACTACCATTAGCCGTTTTCACAAACAAAACTGGCACACCCCTAGTGACCCACTTTGCCGAACAAAACCGCACTACAACAGACTATCAAGCTGTATATGTAGCTCTCGTAGCTCAGAATAGGCCATCCTATAAGAAGACATAGAGATAGGAGACGCTCTTGGCTGTATCTCGATCCCAAACTCGATCTCTCATCGAGGGGGTAACGCTACAACCTCTTCTGGAAAGACATCAGGGTACTCCTCTACGACCCTAGGAAACGCCAACTGTTGAACCTCTAAAGAAATCAGAATCATCTCAGCCATCATGGATGATAAGGATTGAACTCATCTATGACTCATCTGAGGATCTCGCTCACCAACAGACATCACTTTCTCTCCATCTCCATCAAAGAAAATGACCTTATTCCTGTAGAAATCCACAATAGCCTGCACCGAATACAACCAATACATGTCGAGGATGACATCATATGGTTGTATTAGTAAACATAGCAAATCACCCCATGAGCGGTGTTTCCCCAACACTAGCTCATAGTCTCTACATACTTCAAACAAGTCAGCTCGACCTCCAGCTGGCGTAGTCCATGCCAAGGGCACTGGAAGGATCTCTACCTCATGTCCCAAAGCATGGACAAGGGTAGGTGATATGAAGGATTGTGTTGCTCTTGAGTCAAACAAGGAATACACCATGGTAGAAAACAAGAAAAGGGTACCTCAAATGACATATGTCTCACCTGGGGCTGGCAATGCTAGAGCATGAAGCTGCCCACGACCTCCTCCACGGCCTCTCTGACCCTGATGACGACCACCACCGTGGCCACACTCTGCTCTCTGAGGACGGGGAGCATCATGGGGCTGTCCTCTTCCTGATCCATCTACCCTCTGGTGATCTAAAGCTGGTGCAACCTTCTGCTGTTGCCTCTGCTGGAACTGCCTCAACGGAGGAACCTGGAGCGGAGTGCCCATTGCACGATGACTGCTATGAAATGTCGGGCACTCCCGCTGCTGATGACCACGACCACCACAAGAAAAACAAGGACCTATTCCCTTGGCATAGGCTTGAGAGTTGCTGCCTCCAGAGAAACGAGATGGGAAGGGTTGGGACCAACCCCCAAGTGAACAGAAACTCTTCTGCCTTGAAAACCGGGAACCCCAGACCATAGCTATGCTTTGTGAGGAATCATGACGATTCCCCTCTCGTGACGATCCAGTCCTGGCCAAAGTCCTCTCAACAACCTCTGCCCTCGCCAGCACTTCAAAATATGTCTTCAACATAAATGGGGTGACCTGAGGCTGGATCTCTGGATGCAAAGCCTCCTCAAAATGCATCACCATGGCCTCCTCATCTAGTATTAGGTCTAAAGCATATCGTAGAAGGTTTCGGAAACGAATTACAAACTCTCAAACACTGGAGGTCCCTTTTCGAAGGGTAAGATGCTCCTGGCGACTGGACGCCTTCGAAGTTGATTAATGAAACTCAACTCTAAACCTGTCTCGAAACTCCTCCAATTAGATCACTGACTCCTCATGATCCCCGAGGAACAAGAACCACCACTGCCTTGCTGCTCCACGCAATATCATCACATCCAAGGACACCTAGTGTGCCTTTCGAGCACGAATCGAACTGAATCCTATATCGACCTCCTCCAACCAGTCTTCTGTGACTGCATCTGAAACAGACCCCTCGTACTTCTGTAGACTCTGTTGCTGAAACTCTCAGAGTGTCTTCCTCAAAGTTTCATTGTCGTCATCCTCTACCTAGCGGCGATCTGCTGGAACAGCCTGCTGGACATCTTCTGCGCGAATCTGACGAGGACGTTGACCTTGAGCCATACTTGTAAAATAAAAACTATTAGATCTCCTTATCCTGGAATATGGAAGACTCAACATTAATAAATTAAATGTTTTCTTTTATTAATTTTAGGTTAACCTATCCCAAGGTCTGCCCATTCAAACACAGGCGCAAAGAAGAATGATGGATGATCCTTTCCTAGGTCTCTACCAGGAAACAAGTATCACATTGTTTAGTAGCCATCGTAAAATTAAAGGTCTGTGAAACAGATCATAGGGGTCCCTAAATGCCTATGTCTCTGCCATTCTCCAGTGTTTACCCCACTTTCTAAACATGAATGACATCGTTTCCCTAACATCCCATGCAACCTTACCTGTGCCTAACGCCAAACTTCATCCTATCCCTCAACTAGACCACGGATACCACTCTGTCACGACCCCCTCCCCAAAAAGTGTACCCCTCCTGGGTCGGAAATGTGAGAAGGAAGATAATGACCCCTGAGTCCCACCGCCAGTAGGCCCCAGGTTGGCGACTAGCACCGTGGGTATATTAAACACACAAATGGGAGGCATTACCCTCTAAGAGAACACATGTGTAAGAGAATGATAAGATAGAAACCAATCAACTCCTACTCATAACTGAAATATAAATGAAACCCAAGTACATATATGAAATTTCATAAAAAAGTACTACAACTGAAAGGAAAAACTAAAAGTACCCAAAATTAAGTAAAACGGCAGCGACCACAAGCCCGAACAGCTCCTCCAACCACAAACTAGTAGTAACCAGCTTGATCTCCAACCTACTCCAAGTGACCTGAAAAAAAGTTTATATATACATTGGGTGAGTATAACAGTATTCTTAGTAGGTCCTCCCCAAGCCTCTCGTGAAAAAGTAAAGAAAACATGCTAAAGCCCAGTGAAAAGCAAGTGAAACTAACTCGTTACCTAAACAGGTATACTAAGTTCCCAGCCTCACCAGGGACACTCTATCCAAGTAACGCATGCAAGAATATAGCATATAATGAAAAATATAAAGGGTACCCCAATACTACTTCCCCAATGGTTTTCCACTTTGCCCCAATGACAAACGTCTAGTGCATATCTCTCCAAAGGCTTGCCCACAGACACCTCGGCTAAGCTCCACAATCTGCACCTCATGCACCACAAAGGCTTGCCGGCAGACACATGGGCGAAGCACCACACCATACTCACAACCAAAATTATCCTGGTATATTTCAGGAGCCACCACAGCCCGCATAATGTGTTTCATACATCAGGTATTATTCCTCAAGCCATTATAGCTTATACACCGAGTAGGGATGCTCAAGCCATCACAGCCTATACACGTTACACCTATAGTAGTCCATAGGATACTATATCCAGAATATATGTGTGTGAAATAACCACAAGCCATTACAGACCTCCACACACATATATGGGGAAACTAACTGTTGTTCCTGTTGGCACATGTATCTACCAAGATAAGAGAGTTGGGACAAAAGGGGTAGTCAGCCATTCTTCCTCCCACCGAAATGTTGGGGAAAACACCCCCCCCCAGGGATCAGAATCCCTGGGGTGTTAGTTTCCCTTACCGATAGGGTGGATCAGCTTATATAAACACAAAAAGTACAGAATATATATATAACTCACATCCACACTATGGGAATTACCTTGCCTTAGATACAACTGCAGCTAACGTCTCTAATACTCCAGGTTTCTACTTCTAAGACTAGGTGTCCTATAAGCACACGAACATTTGATGAGCTTTATTAGATTACTCCATTCTCATTTTATCATTTCCACTGTACGTTAATTAATTTTTTAAATATTAATTAACCATGAATAATTTAACATTAAAATTCATTAGCATCACACCCAAAATCAACTGCTCCTTTTAAGATTCACATCACCATTAAATTCCAATATCTCCCTCCCCGTGGATTATCACCATTTAATCAATCTTTCATTACAGAATTACTTTCCCATATTCACAGGCATTCTAGAAAGGCATCCTATGCTACTAAACACAAAGGGGGCTCAACACGGTGAGTAGATATACTACCCGTCGAGTCATTTCTGCCTATAACAAGAGCATAGACCCATTCTCCATCGAGAGGCTAAACATGGAAAGTACGTGGCATACCCCGCATGTCTTCGCCTACTTCAGAAGGAGGGTAAGCAAGACCAGCTACCTTGAGAAGTGGGGAAAAATAAATCATATAAACAACCAAACAAAACCACCAACATCCAGCCACCACATCCATCCCATACCATCATCCTTGGTGTCCTCCCCGACACCCACATGCATAAGCTAATGCATCTCACCACCCTAGGCGTCATCCACTACCACAACCACAAGTCCCCATGCCTCCAAATATCACAACAGCCATCCAGGCTCACTGCACAACACAAGCAGCAAGAAAACACAACATCACATCAATGGGATCTTGACGCTTTAACAATCAAGAGGGTAACCAGAACCCTTTATGAAATTCTCACACAATCTGTTCTTTAATCCATATTGAATTAGAATATTTGTTATTTTTAGGGTACAATTATGGGATACCTAATCAGTAATCTATCACAATTAAATAACCATGCTTACTACCCTAATTTGATTAACCTCAAATTAGAACAACTATAACAACGAAAACAACCATATTCATTTACTTGCCTCTTTATCTTTAGCCAATTAATTAACAATTAATTCCGTCCTTACGTTCATTATCAATTTCCTTCAAGAAGGAACAACTAATCAATGAAACCATAGATATCACTCTATCTAGCAAAACATGAGTCAAAACGTTATCATGGTACAAAGCAACAACATGCGATCAACCAATTCTTTTAATCCAGTTCAAGTATTTAATTAGGTCGATTTCATTGAGATCCAAAGGGATAAATCATGATAATTCTATATTTGCACATATAAAATTGGAGAATCCATGAATCCCCTACCTCGAAGAGTTCTTGACATCCTTTATCCACACAACGGGTCACAATCCTCCTCTCACGACAACTGCATCCACCAGAGGGTGCCACAATACGATAGTACCAACCAACCCCAAGAAAAACACATTAGAATCTTGGAAATTAAATTCTATAATATAGAAGAGAGAAACAAGAGACGATGATCCCCAAAAGAACGAAGATAAAACATACCTTATTGGGAAGATTGACCGACACAACTCAGTTGCATCCAAAATAGAGCGGAACCAATTAGAGGATTACAGTTTGATTGTGAAACTCCTATTGTAATGATTGAAAGGTTCTAGTGTCTCTTATCCGACAACAAAGAGGAAGAACAAGGAAGAATGATATCTGGATCCTTTTTGAGATTTAACATGGCGACGGTTTAAGATTCTGTTAATTCTCCATTAAAAACAGATCAAATTAACCCACGCGGTTTGACCAATTAAATACACCCCGGCCTTAGGAATAATCAATATAGGATTTATGGCCTTTGAATCGGCCATAGAGTCCTTAAAATGAGACATTAAATGTATTTTACATCAAAAGAAATGTCAAAAGGGGAGAAACTATTGGAAGCTGGAAACACTATTCATATACTTGAAATTTTTCAAAGGAAAGAATAGGTGGCACATAGAAGGTCACCGTTCTGGAAACACTATTCAGAAACATGAAATTTGGAAAAGGAAAGAATAGGTGATACATAGAAGGTCACCTTTCCAGAAACACTTTTCACAAACGTGAAATTTGGCAAAGAAAAGAAAAGGTCACCGATGCAGCTCACCATTATGGAAACATTGTTCACAAATGTGATATTTGGAAAAGGAATGAATAGGTCACCGATGGAGCTCACCATTCTGGAAACACTGTTCACAAACATGAAATTTGGAAAAGGAAAGAAAAGGTCACCGATGGAGCTCACCATTCTGGAAACACTGTTCACAAACGTGAAATTTGGCAAAGGAAAGAAAAGGTCATAGATGGAGCTCACCATTCTGGAAACACAGTTCACAGAACTCAAAATTTGGAAAAGTGTTGGCGATAAGTCACATTGACCTCTCAAAACACCTCCAACACCACATTTTCACAATGTAATGGACCGAAGAGTTTTGTGCCATTACAATAAATATGTTCTTTATGTCACAATATTTTTTTTGGGTAATGATATGTTGGATATAAGTAAATTTGATGGTACTAATTACCTTGGAACTAATTAAGGAATTGTAGACAAGTAGCTCATGGTTGATAAGCCTAAATGTTTTTTATATTTTTCTCTCATTTTTCCATTTTTTTCATTCATTTATTGAATAATGAACATGGTAGATGTCAAATATTGTAAGAAATAGATCTTTACAAGATTCCAAGGAAGAAAGATAGAAAAGATACCTAAATGGCCAAGTATACTTCAGGATGGACAGGTTCACATTGAGTCCTTGATGATCACAGCCTTCATAAAGCTAGAGAAATTGCCAATTCACATTGTGAATCCCTCCTACACATCGTGACAAAAGTCAAACCATAAGCTGAGAAAGCCGTGAGGATTCAATCCAACATGCTAGCTAGCCATGGGGTGCACATCATGAACCACCTGTACACGATGTGAAAACAGTAAAACTCCATTAATCCATGGAAGAACTGCATGCTACACTAGAGATTGTGGTTGAAATAATTCTGATCAATGGTTTATGATGTGAAGATTTAGTACACATCGTGACCATTTTCACTAATTTAAGGAGTAGCTCAGCAACACAATTGAGGATGCATAAATTATCTCTCTATCCCTTTTAGAAACCCTTCAAAATTTCCTTCCCTTTTCCCTCTTAAAACACTTTAGATCTTTTTAATTTCATTATGTTTTCAATCAAAGAGCCATGTATTCATTTTCTTCAACGCCTTTAATTTTCACATCATTTCATTTCAATTTCATTCCTTCCGGGCAAGGTTTTATTTATAGTATTCTTAGATGTTTAGTTCATATCATTACATGTTTATTCAATTAAATTCCATTAGCATAGTTATTATGATTTAATTTTATCACTTTTATTGGTTTAATTACCATCAAGATTAGATAAACACATCAGGGGTAGTGATGAAGAGTCAATGTATCTACACACTTAATTAGAACTATAAATCTAAACACATAAAACCAAATTTTATTAGTAATTAGAATATAAACCAAGGGTAAAACCCCATTTGTGAGACTGTACTGTGACTATCAGACATTCCAAAAAATGACCCTATATTAATTGGAGTAAACTAAGACTATGGACATTATCTTAGGGAACTTTCTGCAATAGAAGGTGAACATATTGCATCTAGGAATGTAATAATACTCCTAACCATGTAATACTTACACCTAAGTTATAAATATAAGGCTGGACCAAGGATAACTAGAGGCTATCTCTTTCTTCATAGACTAAGTAGTTAGAACCTTTCCATGATTAGAATTAGGATCACCTTCATCACGACTCTCAGACATGATCCCGACCCCTCTTGAATTAATTGAAGTAAACTAGAAAATTGTGAGAAAACTCCCAAACATTAGTCAATATATTAATTTATCCTACAAAGGATTCAAGACTATATTTCATCTCCCCAGAATAGAATCCTCTTAGTGGGATCGACCCCTAACTTCTACAATACTATGCCCTTATAGATAGTAATGTTTGGTACACATATACATTTCTATTCTGACATGACTGTGTAGAAAAAAACGACCCGCGCAGTTCCCGCCTGTGAAATATTGGAACCATTTATGGGGAGGAAGTGTTGTTTTGATGTATTTGGACTATGTTTTAGATCTAGGATTACCTTTACCTCACCACCTTTCTTTCATTTTTAGATGCTCATGTGCCTCTTCCCTTTTTACTGTACATGTACCAAGGTCCCTTGATGCATTCAAGGAATGTTGAAGCCCAATCCCCATTGGAATTTGGTCCCAAGAACGAAAGGAATATCTCTTCTCTTCACCAGTCACTGATGGATGATCAATTACAATCCGCATGACCAAACCCAAAAAACCCGAACCATCATTTCATTTCAGGAGGACACCCTATAATTAATCCACCGAAGACGATCATGGATTATGGATTTCCATAAAACCATGGTATGATCCCTATCATTTTTTGACCCCTATCAATGCCCATACATTCGAAATAAAACTAGGAATCATTTATATTATCCAGAAAATGGGGCTATTTAGTGGTCTTCAAAGTGAAGATCTGCATGAACATATTTCCAACTTCTTGGAGGTATGAAATACCTTCCACAACCAGGGAGTTTCTTCTGATGGAATAAGAGACATTTGTCTTCCCATTATCTTTAAGATATATAGATAAGGACTGCCTAAATATACAAGATCCTGAGTTAATTATGACAAGGGATGAACTGACCAAAATGTTTTTCTATCCAAGTACTTCCCACCCATCCAGATCTAGAAGTTCTACATGGATATTCAAAATTTCAACCAAATTTATGGAGATCCATCTTGGTAAGTGTGGGACCTCTTTAAAGAACTAATGATGAAGTGTAAAAATCCAGAAATTGATATGTGGATAAAACTCCAAACATTCTATCATAGACTCTATTCAGCGACACATAATGTTGTTGACGAAACTACTGAAAGAGGTCTCATGTTCAAGACTCCCCAAGCTTGAAGAGCCATTATCGATGTGGTCTCCCACAATTCAAGTCTATGGTAGAGTAATCTTGGACCACAGCGGTATGTAATCCACCATATTGATGAGACCACATGGCTAGTAGCACAAGTGTAACCGCTCACCAAAAAGTTATAAGCATTTAAGATACCAACTACTCAACCCCCTCCTACCCCTGTAATGAAAATGAAATCTTTTGAGATGTGCAATGGACCACATATGTATATCAACACTGCAAAGTTGGATATGAAGAACCACAACAAGATTTTAATTACATCAATTAAAATCAGCTAAACCTGCCATTCTAGCAGCAACAATATTAATAAAAGAGGCCTACTCAGTACCAACCACAGAACAATCAGGGTTATTTTCAAACGAGAGGTGTATAGAGGCAATTTAGAGCTCAAGGACCACCAAGGTATCCTCCTATAAACTCTATAACAAGACCAAAAGATCATAAAAAACCCATCCCACAAAGAGCGTAATAATTTTAGCCACCTCATCCAAGACCTCATGAAGTACCTATGCAATGAAATCTGGAAAACCTCAGGGCATCATTTTCACAAATGTCTGATCAAAGAATAACGATAGATGAGACAGATATTGAACACTAGAGAGCTTCTCTAAGAAACCTTGAAGTAAAAATGAGTCAAATCTCAAAGGCATTATCTAAGAGATTACCAAGTACTCTACCAGGTAACACTAAGACATACCCACGAGAGGATGCTAAGGTAGTAGTTATGAGGAGTGGAAGAATTATATATTTCTAACAACCCAAATAAGAAATATTACAAGAAGAAGATCTAGTACCTAATGTAAAAGCTGATAATGTCACTCCCAATTTACATCATATAGAAGTACCAGCTAATAATGATCATATAACTATGTAATATAAGGAACCTATGAATGTTTTCCCACCTCTATACCATCCACCTCTTCCCTATCCAGAATGAGAGTGAAAATTTTAGTAGGAGGAACAGTACAATAAATTCTTAGATATGTTCACTAAATTACATATCAACATTTCTTTTACTGAATCTATTTACTATATTCTAATTTATTCCATGTTCCTAAAATAATTATTATCAAAAAAAGAAAAATAGAAGACCCATGAGTCATTTCTCTAAAAGATTTACGATCTACTATAGTACACCAAAGAATTATACCAAAGATAAAAAACCCTAGAAGCATCTCAATCCCTTGTGATACTAGAATGTGAAATTTTTTAGAGAACTCTGTGATCTTAGAGTGAGCATTAACCTTATGCCAATGATTACTTTTCAGAATCTCAGACTCAATGAGCTAATAAAATAAGGGTATTACAGAAATTAGTTGATCGCTCGATCAAGTACCCCCGAGGAATTCTGGAAGATGTGCTAGTAAATAATGATAAGTTCATTTTCCTAGATAATTTCCAATTGTTAGACCTGGAAGAAGAAGGTGATGTGCCTTTTATACATGGATGACCATTCCTAGCTACAGGAAATAAACTGATTTATGTGAATCAAGGACATATTATATTCAAAGTGGGAGAAGAACAAGTTGTGTTTAACCTAATTACTGTTGTGAAACACTCATATGACACTATGGACTATCACACAATTTGTATCACCCAGAATGGAGAAGATTACATGGCTATCGAGGAGTAAAGTGGCGACTCTTTTACAGAAAAAGAGACTATGACTTCAAGGAAGTCAACTTTATTGAAACACTCAACCGAGATGTTGTACCATAATTTATCCAGTCAACCATGTATGACCCTATATTAGACATGAAACTACTTCCAAGTACATTAATGTACTCATTTCTAGGGGAATCTTCCTCGTTGCCTGTTATTTTCATGTCCGAACTATCCCAGGATGAAGAGGAAAATTTGGGTGATGTCCTAAAAAAAAAGAAGTCTATATCCTTGGGAGCGGTAAACAGTAGAGGGATCAATACCACTGAATTGACTGAAAATGTTTTACTCAAATAGAATGAAAATCCAAAATGACAACCTTAGAGGTGACTCACGCCACCCATGGAGGATGTTGTCAAGAAAGAGGTTCTAAAACTTATATATGTCGTAATAATATTTCCTTTATCAAATAGTGAGTGGGTGAGCCCCTTCAAGTCATTTCCATGAAGTGAGGACTCAACACACACCATCACTAGATGAAGACTTTTCATAGATTAAATATGTTTGAAGTTGACCATAAGAAAAGACCATTTTTACTTACCATTTAAGTAAGAAATTTTATAAATAGTAGCGGGGCATGATTTTTATTGTTTTTTGGATGGCTATTCATCATATAGTCAAATTTCACCAAAACCAACATTAACTTCCGTTTTGGTACTTTCACTAGTCCAAAAAACATTTAACGCCTCATCATTTTTCATGTCGGTTCTATATAACTGACGTACAAAGATAGAAAAATTCGTTTATCACGTCGGTTATAAAACAACTGATGTGATAAATCAGTGAGAATTGATTTTTTATATAGGTTATAAAATAACTGATATAAAAAATACCAAGATTATACTTATCACATCAGTAATTTTATAACTGATGAGACATATATAATCTAGGTGCTGTATCACATCAATTATTTTTTAATCGATGTGATAAATCAAATCCAGGCAATTTATCACATCAGTTATAAAATAACAGACATGATAAAGTATTTTCTACATCTGTTATTAAATAACCGAGATTATAAACATAAAAAAATATTTTATCATGTTGGTTATTAAATAACCAATGTGATAAAGCTTTTAAATGATTTATCATGCCTCATATTCTGTCATTATGTTTTCTTTGATTGGGAGACCTGCAACTCATCTCTCTCACGAGGAAAACTCAGAAAGGATTCATTGAAGTTGTTCCCTCCAACTTCATTTTTCCAACATCATTCATCATATTTATTATCACTTGACTTATAAGGTTGAATGTAAACACTCAAGTATGCCTCACACGCCTCATTTTCATTTTTTATTTTTCACAATGACCTAAACATATGTTTTGAGATATTATTTCTATATATTTGTTCTTTCTATCATGGTAAGTGTCATAGTGTTCTTTTATACCATGATAAATAATTTTCTAGTAAAATAAACCATTGGAATTATATCACGAAAGTTCAATGATTTTTGTTTCTTCCATGTGTGTTCTATCATGTGTGTGTATCTACATTCATGTGTGTGTGTCTGTGTCTGTGTGTGTGTGGGGGGGGGGGGGGGTCCAGGGGTGGGGGCTATCCTTGGTGGTGGTGGTGGTTTCCATGTGGTGTCCAAGGGGGTGGGGGTGTCTAGGGGTTTAGGTGGTGGTCCAAGGGGGTAGGGGGTGTCCAGGGAGTGGGGGTTTGGGGGGGGGGGGGGGGGGGGTCTGTCAAGGGGGTTGGGGGTGTCCATGGGGGAGGGGGTGTCTAGGGGGTGGGGGTGTCCAGGGGGTGGGGTGTCTAGGGGGGTGTATGGTATCCAAGGATGTGGGGATGTCTGGGGGGTGTGGGGATGTCTAGGGGGTGAGGCGGCTATCCATGGGGGTGGGGTGTCTAGGGGGTTGGGGTGGTGTCCATGGGTTGAGGGGGATTTACAAGGACGTAGGGGTTTTCTAGGGGGTTGGGGGGGGGGGGGGGTCCATGCGGTGATGGGATATCCGGGGGGTAGGGGGTGTCCCGGGGGTTGGGGGTGTCTAGAAGGTGAGGTATTTCCATGGGTTGGTGGATTGTCCAGGGGGTGGGGGTTTCTATGGGGCTGGGAGGCAATCAAAGGGGGTGGGGGTGTCCATGGGGGTGTCCAGGGTTGAGGGGGATATCTAGTGGGGTAGGTGTGTCCAAGGGGTGGGGGGTAGTGTCCAGGGGGTGAGGGTATGTCCAATGGGTAGTGGGTGTCCATGAGGTGAGGTTGGGGGGGTGTCCTGGGGTGGGGAATATCCATAGGGTGGGGTGCTATCGTGGTGGGTGATGGTGTCTAGGGGTGTCCTTGGTGGTGTTGGGGGTGTGTCCTGGGGTGAGGGGGATTTCAAAAAGGTTAGGGGTGTCCAGGGGTGGGGGTGTCCAGTGGGTTAGGGTCTATCCAAGGGGGTATGGGGTGTCTAGGTGGTGGGGGTGTCCGAGGAGTTGGGGGGGGGGGGGGTTGTCCCGGGGTTTTGGGGGGCTATCCATGGGGGTGCTAGTGTCCAGGTGGGGTGGGGGCTGTCGAGGGGGTATGGGGATGTCTAGGGGTGGGAGTTTTTGTGGGGTTGGGTACTATCCAAGGGGGTGGGGCATCTAGGGGGTGTCTAAATGGGGGTGAGGGTGGTGTCTAAAGGGTGAGTGGGATGTCAATGTGGGTTGGGGGTGTCCATGGGGCAGGGGTGGTGTCCAGGGAGTGATGGGGTAGTCCAAGGGGGTATGAGGTGTCCATGGGGTTGGGGGGGGGTGTCTAGGGGGTGAGGGAGATGTCCATAGGGGCAGGGGGTGTCCATGTGGTGAGGGTGTCTAGGGGGTTGGGGGCTGTCCAGGGGGTTGGGGGCTGTCCATGGTGGTGGGGTGTGTCCAGTGGGTGGGGTGTCCAGGGGGTGGGGGGATGTCCAATGGGTGGGGATGTCTAGTGGGGGGGAGGGGTATTCCAAGGGGGTGGGGGATGTCTAGTTGTTGAGGGGGCTTTCCAAAGGGCTAGGGGTGTCCAGGGGGTGTGGGTGGTGTCCTGGGAGTGAGAAAGGCTATCCAAGGGGGTAGGGGGTGTTAGGGGGGAGGGGGGCTTGTCTACGGGGTGGGGGTGTCCAGGGAGAGGGGGGGTTTCCATGTGGGTGGGGGTGTCCAGGGGTTGGAAGCTGTCCACGTGGGTCAGGTGTCGGGGGTGTCTAGGGGGTGAGAGGGCTATCCAAGGGGGTAGGGGTGTCTAGGGGTGGGGGTGTCCTGGGGGTGGGGTGGGGGGGATGGGGCTGTCTAGGGAGTTTTGGGGGCTCTACATGGGGGTGGGGGTGTCCAGGGGTGGGTGGATATCCATGGGGTAGGGGTTGGGTAGCTCTCGCATCCCCCAAGACACCCTACCCCCTTGGACAGCCCTGCACCCTCCAAGACACCACCCCCTGGACACCCCCACCCTTGGACACCCCCACCCCCTGGACACCCCCACCACCATAGATAGACCCCCACCCCCCAGACACCCCCACCTCTAGACACCTCCACCCCCATGGACAGCCCTTAACCCCCTGGATAGCCCCCCTCCCAGACACCCCACCCCTGGACACCCCTACCCCATAAGACAACCCCATCACCCCCCTGGACACCACCCCCATCCCTGTGGGCACCCCTACCCCCTTGGAAACCCCCACCCCCAGGACAAACCCACCCCCATGGACACCCACACCCCCTACACATCCCCCACCGCCCTAGACACCCCCACCCCCTGGACACCCCCACCCCTATAGATATCCCCCCATCCCCTGGATACCCTCCACCCCACGTTCAAATAGATTATATACTAGAGAGTTTATGCCAACGATTCACGAACCGTCGGAATACATAAATCCCAACTATTTCTATGAAATTGTTGGAATAGATTAAATGTGGGACAATTTGTATACCAATGGTTCTTGAACCCCTGGTATATATACATCACAACACTTTCATTGAAAGCATTGGCATATATTAACTTCAGGCAGTGCATACCAATTTTTCATGTATAACTGTTGGTATATGGAAATTGCAACAACCGCCATGCCAACGGTGTGTGAAACCATTGTGATATTCTATAGTAATGATTTTAGGGGCTATCCTAACAAATTAAAATCCTTGGGATAGGTATAATTTTAAGTAGTGAATGTATACATATTTTAATATTTATACTTCATATTTCTTGTTTACGAAAGGGTTAATTTGTTATCTAGTTTTAGTAGGATGTATTATTTATGTACCTTAAGAAGAATGAATCCAAGTTGAATTAATACTATTATATCATGATCCAAATCAGAGAGATGTAATCATTAAATTATTTTCATATATAAATAAAATGGAAATATCTAACAATATTTTCTTTTTAAAATCATTTTTATGCATAACTTTTTCAAATATGTGTATATTTGTTTTATATTTCAAAAAAAATTTACATTCCAATTATGATATTTTTCATATAAATATAAAATTGGATTATCTTAACAAGATGTATAATTTTGATATTTTTATTAGGTAATGATGAGTCAATCTTGGATTATGGTACATTGAATGAGTAATGAATATGAGGAAGGTGTTGATGCCTTTTTGGAATTTTTTAAGAGAAATGTTCCAAGTAGTGACATTTTTTTTTCTGTCCATGCCTAAAATGCTTGAATATGAAGGAGTTGAATAGTAGATAGATCAAAGATCATCTGATTATTCATGGTTTTAATTCAAGTTACAACCCTTAGATTTGGCAATGATTAATTAGACACAATGTTAGATCTACTGATGATAATGACTTGCACGATGGAAACTCTGATGGAATTGAAGAAATGATTCGTGATTTTGCAACATAACAAATTAAGATAAAACCCAAAATTTCACGTCCATATGGTGATGTAGAAAAACCATTGTAGTCTAGTCGTAAAAATTTTATAGGTTTTTTTGGTGGTCATAATATTAATTAAACTTAAGGAGAAACATGGATGGAGTGACAATAGTTTTACAGAGCTGCTATAGTTGTTGAAATAAATTCATCCCAAAGTCAAAGAACTTCTAGATTCATGTTATAAGGCCAAGAGAATATTATTCCCTATGGGATTGGGATAGAAAAAAATTAAATGTATATTTAAATGACTATATGATATATAGGAATGAATAATAATTTCAGTCAGAGTATCCTAAGTGTTGGACATCACTGTATAAATTGAGAGAAAAATAATAGGATGATGTAGATATTACAGAGATCCTGAAGAAGTTATTTTGGTATCTTCCAACAATTTATCATTTGAAACGTTTGTTATCTAATTCACAAGACGAAAAAGGTTATGTTTGCATGCTGATGAGAAGATATGTGATGGAAAAATATATCATCCAGCCGATTGTTAATAATGGAGGAAAACTTATGGGAATTATCCTACATTTGGAAATGAAATTAAAAATCTCACACTTGGGTTGTGCACGGATGGAATGAATCCATATCGAACCTTTAATAGAACACATAGTTCATGGCCTATTTTATTTTAATTTACAGCATATCTCTTAATGTTTGTATGACGCGCATATATGTGATGTTAAGTATAATGATATCTGGTCCGAAGCAACTCAAAAATGATATTGATGATTTCTTTTCACCTTAGATTGATGATTTGAATCTTTTATGGGAGGATGGTATTAGGGTGTTTGATTCTTATAAAATTGAATATTTTCAACTACATGCAATGCATATGTTCATTATAAATGGCTTCCCAGCATATGGAAAGTTTTCTGCATATAGTGTTATGGGGCATAAAGCATGTCCAATTTGAAAAAAATAGACTTCATATTGTTAATTGTATCATTGGAGGAAGACATTATAAATGGTCATCAAATTTTTTTCCCTATGGATCACTCATATAGAATAATAAAAAAGGCATTCAATGGCTCATAATAATTTTATATTTCTTCGAAACCTTTATCCCATGTTGTGTATATTGTGAAGCCAAAAAGCCTTGATGTGACATTGGGAAAGACATATAATTATGGTAATGAAGGACTTATTTGGAAGAAATGGTCAATATTTTTGGAGATACCATATTGGAGAAATCATGAAGTCAAACATAATATTGATGCCATGCACATGGAGATGAATATCTGTTATAGTTTGATTGGAACATTATTAGATATTAAATGAAAGACTAAATATGGGATGAATGCATGATTAGTATTATTATCAATGGGGATACATTTGGAGTTAGCGACCACTATTAATGGAAGATGAACATTTCTTCCCCTAGATTTTCATACATTATCCAAGAGGGAGAAAATTAGCTTCTATCAGAGTATTCACGATACCACAGTTCCTCAAGGTTATTCTTTAAATGTAATAAATTTTTTCTCTTTAAAGGATTTGAAGTTGATAGGTATGAAATATCATGATTGTCATGTCAGAATGCAACAACATATACTAGTTTCATTGTGTGAAATATTTACATTCTGTTTTAGAAAGACTATAATGAAGTTGTGTTGTTTTTTCCAATAAATTTGTATTAAAGTGATTGACGTGAATGCTTTGAACATTTTGGAAAAGGATGGAATTTCTATACTTTTTCAATTGGAAATGTATTTACCTCTGTATTTTTTTAAAATAATGGTGCATTTAATGGTTCATCTGGTTCAAGAAATAATGATTTGTGGACTAATATATCTTCCTTGGATGTATCCATTTTGGCGGTATATGAAGTTATTGAATGGGTATGTTAAGAATCCATATCGACCTGAAGCATCTGTTATTGAAAAGTATATACATGAGGAGGTTGAAAAGTTTTGTACGAGCTACATGGCTATTGTGGAGCACATAGGTTTGTCTCTATATCTCCATGAAAAAGTTAATAATGAGGTAAAGGGGATTCATTTCTTGAATGTAAAATCTTTGTTAGATGAACATATGAAGAAGGTAGAATTATACATCTTAAATAAAATAAATGATGCACAACCATATATCGCATTGCATAAAAATTATTTGAAACAATGTCATCCAAACAAGAAAGAAATGTAGTTTTTTAATGAGAAAAAAACATTTTTCCAAGGTTTTAAAAGACCTTGCTTGGTAGATAAGATACATCAGATACATAAAGTTGGTTAGTGGGTGGTCCAAGATTAAATGTGGTATCATGGTCCGGGTACAACATTAATGGCTCTACATTTCATAAAAAAACTCAGGACAACATAAGTGAGTTCATAATAGTGGTGTATTGGTGTTTGTAGAAGCAATGATTTTTTTGAGTTCTAAATACAAAAACCCAATATCTGAATAAAGTGCATATTATGGAGTCATTGAAGAAATATGGGAGGTTAATTACTTTAAAATAAAAGTTCCTATTTTTAACTGCAAATGGTTTATTAGTAAAAACAGTTTCAAACAGAATTAGTTTGGAATGAAAGTTGTTAATCTGAATATATTGAAAGACAAAACATATTCATTAATAATGCGAACACATGAAATTTTTTTTATGTTGTTGATCAATCTTATATGAAGTGGTCCATTGTTTTATTTGGGAAATACAATATGTTGGTGAGGATCAACTTGAATAAGAAGATGATTTATGTGAGATCCCTACTTCTATGGAAATATTAGCAGAAAATAATGATGAGCATGTTGAAGACATGGTTTGTTTCATAATACATGATCATGATGAAAGAATTTGGGAAAATAATCCATTTTTACATTCCTAATATTACAAGTAGCATATGTTTATTTCTTTTTTATATTTATTATTTACATAAAATGTAAGATATTGCAATTTTTTCCATTATTAAAGAGAATATTAAAACTAATAAGTAGATATTTTGTTTATTTTAATTTTATTTAGTTTATTTTATCATGTTTACCATTACGAAACTTATATATCTACTGATTTTTTTTTGAATTCAAATTACTTTACCATGTTTACCATGTTTACCATATATTACCTTTATGTAACTTATGTATTTATTGTTTTTTTGAATAAAAATTACACTAAAATTTTTACCATGTTTACCATTATTTAACATGATTACCTTATTTACAAGGTTTACTATTACAAAACCTAGTTCAGTTTTACATTTTTTATTTACATCATTATTGTAATAGTTTAATTTTTATATTTGTGAACTAGTGTTTCCTTTTTTGATTTGAAGGATAATGACTGATCAATTAGTTGATCAACCACATGATTATGGAGATAAGCATCATGATCATACCAATGGGGAGGAACATTCACATGCTTCTCTCGATGTTCTCCAATCTACCTCATGTGCTCCCATAATGACAAAGATGATTTTAAGAGTTGGTAAAAGTGGCTACACATATTTACCAAAATTATCACTTGCTTGTAACTAGGACCACAAGAAACTCATTGAGTTTGATGAGAATTTTATTCCTAGAGGTCCAAAGGCAAAATATTTTTAGATTTTCATAACAACTCAGTGTAAATCAATGTAATCATTTTCTATGATGATTTCAGAAGTGTGTAAAAATTCATAATATCTTAGTTGTGGTGTCACGAACCGAATCTGGTCACCGCCAAAACTGGCACCAAACCCAGCCCGTGACATGACCCGAAGGGCGTTCCCTATCCCCACGGGCTGGAACAAGTGCCCGGGTATCATTTATTTAGGTTTGGGAATGATTTACCCGAATATGAAGGCATAAACCATTAAAAACAATCAATAAACTGAATCTGAAAATTTATACCAAATGATGTTAAAACAAAAACCAGAACGGAATACATAGGTTTATATTCAATACAAAAGTTCCAATGACACAATGGAACAGAAACAAAACAGCCCCATGGACTCCACATGACAAGGGGTCATCACCCCCAAGTCGTCTCCACTACTCCGCCCCAAGGATGAGGACTAACACCCTGAACCGCCATCACCCTTAGCCTTTCCTTTACCTGGGTCAAAAAAAAGGTCTACTTACACCCAAGGGGTGTAAGTAGGGTGTGATCCTAATCCCAATAGGATACCACCCTATGATTCCAAGGTGCATGCAATACAAGGTGAAAAAGCAAGCAGTTTTAATATACAATTAAAAGCGGTGAAAATTTCCACAAAATGAAACTTTAAATTGAAAACATTTTTCAAGATAAAACTTTCAGAATGTTAACACATTTAAATAGAAATATTAGATACTGAATTATAATTCCAAAGACACCCAAAAACAAGGGCAAATACCACAAATCCACTGAGCAACAAAACCGGGAACACCCCTAGGCACTAGATAGTCTCAGGCCCCATGTACCTCGTACCTCAGTGTAATGTAACCATAGTAAAATCATTTCTTGTGCACGAGCCACTAGTAGGGAATATACACATAACCTAGTGGTCCCCAATCATCATTCACAAAGTTTAGTTAGAGTTTTCGTTATCGAAATGCTAAGTGAAACAGGGACAAAACCCATCCGGTCCACTAGCCGTACTAGTACAAATCCGCCCCACCTAGGTACCCGGGCTTCCCCCTTAGTGCTCAAACAATTTCAGGATTTAACACACATCCATTTTAATGTAAAACACCAATACTGGTCACATACAACAAATACAGTATCTATCTCATTTTATACCACTTAAAACACACAAAAAACTCTTTGAATTTGAATAAATCAATTTCACAAAATCTCGTGTAGTTTTGCACACAAAACCCCTTAAGAAACCCACTTGTACATGATGTTCACAATTGTAAGTTACCAAAACAGTAAAGGCAGCCCAATAAATATCAATTAAAACAACAAATCAATTTTTGGGCATCCTCATGTTAAACAATAAGTATTCTCTTTGTAAAACCTTCATTTTCACACAAAAGTGCAACCAAAAGCTTCACTTTCTTTACAAGCACAGTTAAAACTCATTATTTGCAGCAATTACCAGAGGGGATAAACATTATAAACAGTATTTTATGCCTTATTACAGATCAATAAAAACAACTAAGTATTTATAGGGCATCCCCAAATAAACAAACAAAACACTTCTTTGGAAAACCCCCAATTTCACACCAAATTGGCATTTTAAATTCAATTGCAATGGAAACATTATTAGAACCAATTTTTGTAGGAATAATAAAATTATATAAATCTGAAAATATGATAAATACAGCATGCTAATACACAAATATTGCATCAACATTGGAATCACCTACCAAATCAAATGAAACCATTGAATCCTTTGTGCGAAAACACAAACGCACCACCGCCGCACCTCACGAAGGGTAGATCAAACCTAAAAATAGAAAATTGGACCAATAAAACCCATGGTTAAACCTTAGGTTCGAACCCCTACCCACTGGTCATTGTTCACTTCAATAAAAAGGGAGAAAACCCTAAAAAAATAGAATGAAACCCTAATCAATTTGAAAGGGGAAAAGAAATGGACAAACATACTTGAGAAATCTAGAATCAATCTCCCCAAAACACTAGTATCTGAAATTTAAAACGGCCAAAACACAGGGGATGGTCTCACAAGAATTATTAGGTCATTTAGGAATTGGAATGGAGGTAAAATATTAATAATAGAAGGAGTTATGAAAGGATCAATTTACCTCTCCAAAATCTGGACGATTTCTGAAATCCAGAAAGTTTCGACTATTTTCGCGACTCTATCGAGCTCAAAATTGTGGGAGGAGGGCATGGGGTCGCGCCTGGGATTCTTAGGGTCGATAGGGAGGTGGAATCACCAAAAAATCCATTTTAATAAATAAGATATTAATAAATTAATGAAACAATTTAAAACTGGAAAATGGGCCTTCGGGTTGGCCCAACTCTGAAATAAAAACCAAACTCCCCCATGCTTATGGATTTATAAAGGCCCCAAATTTAAATTTGGGGTTAATCTATCAGGGGAGAACAATTAGGAGTTGGAATGAGTCAAAAATATTAAAAATTGAAAAACTTATAAATGAAACAAAATTTATTTTTAAATCTGGAATTGGGCTCGCAGTTTGGCTCAATTCATGAAAACTCACCTATTCTCAATAAAACCTTTGGAAACCACCAAAAAAAATCATGAGTGGAAAATAAATTTAAAATAACCCTAGAATAGGTTACGTACGTGAAAATTCTCCCCACCTTGAAAACTTTCCGCCCCGGAAAGTCACAGCAAGGTCAAAGCAACAACCAAACCCAACTAAGAAACCAATAGGTACACCCTTGCCAGGTTTCACCCCCAAAGGTCAGAACACCTCCAGTGATCAATGATGGAAGGAATACTATCACAAACCAAACTTACACCACTTTCCTGAAACAATAAAGTACATTCAGGATTTATCCCAAATGAAAACTCCTCAAATACAATCTGAACAATACTCAATCAATTTACCCAAAAAAAACAACAACATTGAACAAGGTTACACTTCCCTACTATAACTAAACCATTGGAAACTCTCCAATATCAATGTTTACCCAATGAATATGTAGGTAATTAGATATCTTCGAATGATAATACCTACTTCCTAGACAAGTCCAAAGAAAAAAAAATATGAGTTACTCGTATGAAGAGACACAAATGGGCTCCCCACCATAAGAGACAACATAAATTGTTTTCCCGAGACAGAATCAAGACACTAATAGTGGGAGGCCCAAACATACTCTCTATTAAAAGGGATATACTTCCATTAAATGTTTATGAAGGAATATTCATGAGAATCATAGTGGGTCTCCCCACAATAAGAACTGACCATCTTAACCGACCAGCATGGGCCGACACAGAAAGACCCAAAAAGAAATCAAAGATTTAGGAAGGGCGCAGGATTAGTATGCATGGTTTGGGAAACTGTGCACTAACTATGAATATAATTCTTTCTACATGGCTTCCTAGCACACGGCCACTACTAAACGTGCACAAACTATGTTCTCAACCATGACGAAACCATAGGTTTGAACTATTCCCATCTTTTATACTAAGGATAGGACTTTGTACAAGGGTTTAAATGGCCCTGGGATTTTCCCTGACTACGAGCCAGCTTCTCTCCGAGACCTATGGCTGGAGCTCAAATGATTGAAGCATCTTCGGCCTCGTAGTTAATATTTGGAAACCCACTGAATGAGAATTCTTCTTTTCGGTGCCACCAAAAACTACACCGCAGTCCCAAATAAGTTTTCTAGACATAACACATTCCAAACTCACTTTACCTTATCCCGATATTTCACTGAAACAAGGGCTGAGAAGATACACACACATCACAACTTGTTTCTTCAGGTGAGAAACAATATAAGTAAAGAACACCTACACTCACATTCCTCTAAAATAGATGATTTTGAAGTTTTTCCAAGGGAGACATTTGCCCAACATAACAGGGACTCTCAGAGGATTTCACTACTTTCACCTGTACAGTCAATCGAGTACATGACATCATAAGGCATCACCAAACATGACCATTTCAACTGATATAAACAATTCATGGAGAGGGACCTTATACAACATCCCCAAACAACACACAATTCTAGAAAGTGGCCACAATATCCTATTGTGACCATATTTCCCACACCGGTGGTTTAACATGAATTAATGCATCAAAGAAACTTTGAAGAACCCAAGGGTCCTCTTAGACACCATCGAGACACTCATCCACACTTACAACCAAAGAACACTTCCACCTTCGACGAATCATGAAACTTTAGAAACTAAGGTTTCTTTCAACCTTCCACAATAACTTTACCACTACAAGAGGATCCAAAAATCAACGAAATGAATGGGTGTAGACTCAATCAACAATGATCGATAAAATATTCCTTATATTGATCAACTGGAGGATTTTCCAATGGAGAAACAATATGGATTGCACTTCAGCTGTGCATTAACCCTTAATGGGGGCATACCTTATCCAATGAGAGAACCCAAGGACCCAACCAATCTGGTCCATTAGTCAAAACATGCCTCAAACCAGATCCAAACACATGAAGGGAACCACCGTAGAGGCATCCCAAAACATTTTTCAAAAGAGACCACTAATCGTCCCTACAACACAGCTCACCGACCAAACACAAACCCAAAACACAGTTCAAACAGGAGGGGTTCTTGGACTCAAAACATCCCACAACATCAACATTATCAAAAACCCAAAATAAAAACTATACCAAACTATTCATCAATACATCATGTTTTTCTTTAAAACTATTTCTTTGAAAACAAACGGTTTTGCAGTAAGAGTATCCACCAATGGTACCCCATGGGCCTCACACATGCATGTTTTTGTGTCATACTGGGAACCCTCCTCATAACCATCTCAGCACTCATCCAGTCATGCCATCAACCATACATCATCCCATATAACCCCATGCATGTGTTCACTCATGGAAATACAAAAGGGTAAAACAAAAATTCCTTCCACTTTTCAAAAACAAAATGCTCAACCAACCCAACCTTTTTCTCAAAACTGCTAACAATGAGATCAAAATCCCAATTCACATCTTACAAAACATTTCATAAAGACACAACAATTTAGAAAAGAACCCAAATTCAAGATATTCATATCAATATCAAAACATCTCATCCCATTAAAACACTGTTTTATTATTTAGAAAACTCTATTGGAAACACTTTTCAAAACCAACTTTAATATAGTTCCTTCTTTCAAAAGAGGTGTAAGCACACCATTTTACATTTCAAAACAATTCTGAAAATTCAATTCCTCAATTTCATAAACCTAACCATTCCCTATTTATTTGAAAATCATTTCATAAAAACTTTACGCTTATTAAAACCAAGTCACCAGAAAACCAAAGTGCCAGGATTTCAAAACTAAAGCACAAAACAATCCGAGAGGAAACTAGTTTCAATGGGTGACTTGGCTATATGGTTGGCAGCCATATTCCAATCACTTCACTGTCACAGAGAGTGTTTTAGGGAATATCCCCAGCTTCACATGGCTTTCCAGGCCCTGCGAGCTCACTGAGACCATTATCCCAACTCTCTTTTCATTTCCCCTAATCATCATCAAACCAAGAAAACCAAAGGAATTAGATAAATCCCAACTTCCCATGGAGACTCGAATCCTGTCATGAGGTGTGGTGATCAGGCACACTACCCATAACTGAACTACCAAGTCCCAACAATCATAACTTTATACTATCCTGACTGTTCCCCAAATAACATGACCCAAAGAGTTAACCAGAACCTCCTTTGATACCATTTTGTCACGAACCGAATCTGGTCACCGCCAAAACCGGCACCAAACCCAGCCCGTGACATGACCCGAAGGGCGTTCCCTATCCCCACGGGCTGGCACAAGTGCCCGGGTATCATTTATTTAGGTTTGGGAACGATTTACCCGAATATGAAGGCATAAACCATTAAAAACAATCAATAAACTGAATCTGAAAATTTATACCAAATGATGTTTAAACAAAAACCAGAATGGAATACATAGGTTTAGATTCAATACAAAAGGTCCAATGACACAATGGAATAGAAACAAAACAGCCCCATGGACTCCACATGACAAGGGGTCATCACCCCCAAGTCGTCTCCACTACTCCGCCCCAAGGATGAGGACTAACACCCTGAACCGCCATCACCCTTAGCCTTTCCTTTACCTGGGTCAAAAAAAAAAGGTCTACATACACCCAAGGGGTGTAAGTAGGGTGTGAGACTAAGCCCAATAGGATACCACCCTATGATTCCAAGGTGCATGAAATACAAGGTGAAAAAGAAAGCCGTTTTAATATGCAATTAAAAGCGGTGAAAAATTCCACAAAATGAAACTGTAAATTGAAAACATTTTTCAAGATAAAACATTCAGAATGTTAACACATTTAAATAGGAATATTAGATACTGCATTATAATTCCAAAGACACCCAAAAACAAGGGCAAATACCACAAATCCACTGAGCAACAAAACCGGGAACACCCCTAGGCACTAGATAGTCTCAGGCCCCATGTACCTCGTACCTCAGTGTAATGTAACCATAGTAAAATCCTTTCTCGTGCATGAGCCACTAGTAGGGAACATACCCATAACCTAGTGGTCCCCAATCATCATCCACAAAGTTTAGTTAGAGTTGTCGTTATCCAAATGCTAAGTGAAACAGGGACAAAACCCATCCGGTCCACTAGCCGTACTAGTACAAATCCGCCCCACCTAGGTACCCGGGCTTCCCCCTTTGTGCTCAAACAATTTCAGGATTTAACACACATCCATTTTAATGTAAAACACCACTACTGGTCACATACACCAAATACAGTAGCTATCTCATTTTATACCACTTAAAACACACAACAAACTCTTTGAATTTGAATAAATCAATTTCACAAAATCTCGTGTAGTTTTGCACACAAAACCCCTTAAGAAACCCACTTGTAAATGATGTTAATAATTGTAAGTTACCAAAACAGTAAAGGCAGCCCAATAAATATCAATTAAAACAAAAAATCAATTTTTGGGCATCCTCATGTTAAACAAGAAGTGATCTCTTTGTAAAACCTTCATTTTCACTCAAAAGTGCAACCAAAAGCATCACTTTCTTTACAAACACAATTAAAACTCATTATTTGCAGAAATTACCAGAGGGGATAAACATTATAAACAGTATTTTATGCCTTATTACAGATCAATAAAAACAACTAAGTATTTATAGGGAATCCCCAAATAAACAAACAAAACACTTCTTTGGAAAACCCCCAATTTCACACCAAATTGGCATTTTAAATTCAATTGAAATGGAAACATCATTAGAACCAATTTTTGTAGCAATAATAAAATTATATAAATCTGAAAATATGATAAATACAGCATGCTAATACACAAAGATTGCATCAACATTGGAATCACCTACCAAATCAAATGAAACCATTGAATCCTTTGTGCGAAAACACAAACGCACCACCGCCGCACCTCAAGAAGGGTAGATCAAACCTAAAAATAGAAAATTGGACCAAGAAAACCCAAGGATAAACCTTAGGTTCTAACCCCTACCCACTGGTCATTGTTCACTTCAATAAAAAGGGAGGAAACCCTAAAAAAATAGAATGAAACCCAAATCAATTTGAAAGGGGAAAAGAAATGGACAAACTTACTTGAGAAATCTAGAATCAATCTCCCCCAAACACTAGTATCTGAAATTTAAAACGTCCCAAAATTAGGGGATGGTCTCAGAAGAATTATTAGGTCATTTAGGAATTGGAATGGAGGTAAAAGATTAAGAATAGAAGGAGTTATGAAAGGATCAATTTACCTCTCCAAAATCTGGACGATTTCTGAAATCCAGAAAGATTCGACTATTTTCGCGACTCTATCGAGCTCAAATTTGTGGGAGGAGGGCATGGGGTCGCGCCTGGGCTTCTTAGGGTCGATAGGAAGGTAGAAGAACCGAAAATTCCATTTTAATAAATAAGATATTAATAAATTAATGAAACAATTTAAAACTGGAAAATGGGCCTTCGGGTTGGCCCAACTCTCAAATAAAAACAAAAATCCCCCATGCTTATGGATTTATAAAGGCCCCAAATTTGAATTTGGGGTTAATATATCAGGGGAGAACAATTAGGAGTTGGAATGAGTCAAAAATATTAAAAATTTAAAATGTTATAAATGAAACAAAATTTATTTTTAAATCTGGAATTGGGCTCGCAGTTTGGCCCAATTCATGAAAACTCACCTATTCTCAATAAAACCTTTGGAAACCACCAAAACAAATCATGAGTGGAAAATAAATTTAAAATAACCCTAGAATAGGTTACGTACGTGACATGTGGGATAAAATTTTGGTAAGATCTTTTTCTATTGTTTGACTAATCATTAAATTTTTATAGAGTAATATGTTTTACCTCTTTTTTATTAGATGAAATTTGATATTTCTTACACTGGAGGGGTTATGAGGAAATGTTTATCAATAGCTTCTAGGAGAAGGAGGGATTTCAAATCAACCGTCACATCTGATTTCATTTTTTGTCATATGAATCAGGATAATCAATTTCATATATATCCTTTCATAAATGAAGATACATGGATAAAATTTGTTGAAAGTAGAAGAAAAGATTCAATTTTGGTAAGGGAAATGTAAAATTTTATATGATTTGTTATATAAATGATATTATTAATGATTTGTTAATGATTTATTATTTCTAATTTATTGAAAACAAGAATATCTCATCAAGAGATCCAATCAAAAAATGTATACCCTCATAGTTTATCTTGGGGAGGGTATAAATTATTGGAAGAAAACATAATTGTGGAAAACATAAAAAAACTGAGAGATTAGTCTTCCGGATCTAGAGAGGTTGCCCCACTATCCCCTCCATCTTGATATGAAAATAAAAGAGAGCTCAGATGATCAAAAATGGTTAATATCTTTTAGGTGAATCGAGAATCGTATCTGAGAGGATTGTATGAAATTTATTTTATTTATTTAGGTTAATTATATTCTTTATATAGTTTGAATCATTACAAAAATGTTCAATTAATCAATATAGAATTCTCTTAGGGAGAAGAGATCACATGGGGTATTTATAGCTGCTGGGAGGCAAGATATTTTATCTGCAACATTTGTAAATCTCAAACACCCCGGTTGTGTACGATGATATCTAATGGTTGCATCAGTAAGAAAATTGTTTCCACATTTTGAAACATCTTCCATTGAGGGTGTTTATAGAAAAAAGAATACTTGGAGGCTGATATTAATAATATTAATTTCATGATGGTTTAAAAGATTAGAGCATCGATACAATCTATGTTTGTAGACATGCAAAGAAAATTTCATACTGCAGCTCTCACTCCTTCACCTCCCTTTATAGACCCCATTATTTATCCTCCACCTTCACCAGTAGATCCCACTCCCCCACATCTGCCCGAGGACCCCATTTTTTTATCCAAATCCTCCGACACAACTTCCTACTTATTGTGAGTTGTATGTTGATGATCATCACCATTATATAGTTGCATATAGGCAGGTATATTTTATTGAAGTTACTGTTCATCATCAACAGTTAGAGGTAGGGAATCTCATGCTCACTATATAGGATAATATATATGGATCACCTCGAGTACCATTAACTATAGATGAAGTGACGACAATTAGACATAGTATCAACCACCTTTTAGTTTGGCCATCCAAACATCTGTGACCCATTACAATAGTGGTATGTATGTTATATCTTTTATTTTATTTTTTAGTAAAGTTATTTTAAAATTTGAAAAATAATATATTTTCAATTTATATTTACATGAATACTTTAATGGTAATGAAATAAAATATATACAACAACAAATACATATGTATATGACATCAGATACAGATTCTAGTAGTCTTGACATATTGTTATGATATTCAAATTTGTTAGCAGATCATTATGAGTTTCCAATGTAAGCTTATGTTTGTGGACATGGAATAAATGTGGGGATTATGAAAAATGATATCATGGAGATTGTTACTAGATATATGTTGGGCATCAACGTGGTGCATATTTTTTTCGTGTAAGTCTTAACATCTTTCCCTACGTTATATTTATTTAAAATGTATACGTTACGTCTATTTTGAATTAGATATCTCTATAAAAAATGTGAGAAGAATGATCAGACAGAATTATATGGATTCATGGACCCTCAGATGATTTCCCCTAAAGCTCATGCATTGGTTGAGGAACAACAAACACTTTATATTGCTGAAATATTTGAACAAAATATAATAACACAATGTTGTATGATTCCTTTTTGTGAGAGGTATGAAACTAATATCTGGAAAAGTTTTTTTTATCATTTAACATTAAAAAACACTAACCATAAATTTTATTTTATATATGTGATCATTGGATGTAAGTTATTTTTTACAAGGGAGAAAACACTTTATTCGATATTCTCTGTCCATGGAGATGTGTGGGGAAGTTTTAAGAAAATGTTGGAAAAGTATGTTTCATTTTCTTAATAGTTGTTTATATTATAAAAAATTTTAAATTTATCACACTCATATTATTATCTAATAGGGGATGGAAATACTTTCGAAAAAATAAAAATAAAAAGAGTGCCGGGATCAAATATGTAAAAGTAAAGGTAAATATCCATTTTATAAGGGGTACTTTTTGATGTATTACATAAAAATAATATTTTGAATTGAAACTCATTTAAACAGAATTGTCATGATAAACAGGGCATCATCGAATGCAGATATTATATGTTATGATTTATGTATGAAATAATTATAACTGGAAGAATAATGAAATTTTACCTAGTTAGATTCCCATATAAACCTTGACAGAATATTTTATTTTATTAATTCATTATACATGTTAACTACTTTCCTTTTAATTTGTTGTTATTTGATGAACCTTTGGGTAATGACCCAAAGTTTTTCAATGGAAATTCCCATCTTATAATCATGTCATAAAGTCACATGGAATCACAATATAATGAATTACTAAGTGCTAAGTGACCTCTAAACATAAGTTTTTCACTTATATGTTTTGAATTTTGAAAATCCGACATACATGGTTGTGTTCAAGAGGATTTCTGGAGTCTAATAAAACAAAAATAATTTATGGTGAATAGTAACCTACCCTTATGAATAGTTACCTACCATTAGGAATAGTAATATGACCCTTATGAATAGTAAATCATCCAACATAAGAGTAACCTTACCCATGAATAATTATATAAAATTTATACATCTTTGAAAGTGACAATTTGTCCTTAGTAAACATTTTGGTATTTTGTATGTCATAAATAACTAATTATAATTAATTAATTAATTTAAAGGAAAATTTATTTGCTCAAAATGTGTTCATTAATTATCAAATCAATGTATTATAGTCTTTAGATAATATTATAAGACCCTACGTAATTTTGGAAAGCACTATAAAATCAGTTTTAATCTTAAAAATTGTTTTTTAAGTAAATAATGATTTTAATTAAATAATAAATTAATAATATTTAGAAAACTATTTTTGAAAAATAAAATTCATTTTTTGATTCTACATGTTGAAAAATTGTAGGGGTAAATCTTTTGGATTTTTCTGAAATACATGAATTTTTTATGAATAGTCGAATACGATAATTCACAATAAATGCTAAATATTGGATTAATTAAGTCATAAATGATGTTCTGATGATGTAAGCACACTTTTTTCAGGATCACATGATAAAATTACTTTTCTTGGTAATTCCAGACTCACAATTCCATTACTTAGGGGAAATTAATAAACTAATGAATTTTATATTAATGAAACCACTCTCCCCTCCACTATAAAACCACCCTTCACTCCCTCATTTTCTCACACATCTCAAGATCCAAGACTTCCCTAAACTCTGCCCAATCTCTTTCCCTATCCCCTCCCCCACGTTCAATAGCTTCTGGTCTCATCAAAAGACCAAACTTAGGACCTTAAGGAGGTTCTCAAGATAAGGATTCAAGAGGTAATTTCTCTCCCTCTTCTCCTTTAATTTCCTTTCATGTTCAAGTTCATTTCTTGATCTCTCCCCACCTATACTATTCCAAATGATATTGTAACTCCAGTATTATACATATAATGTAATTTTATGATTCTAAAGGTATATTATACTATCCAAAAACCTTTCCCTCTTCCTTCTATTTTATTAAAGAGAACGTTGTTTGTGAGGTGTTAGATTATCACCTTCAAGAATGACATGATTTCTACATCCATTTATAGCTTCATATATATTCATGAAACCATTTTAATGGTTGAAAAAGAAATGGTTTTATGTATTATCTCCTATTTAAATATATGGAACTAACTTATGATCATATTTCCAAGTGATAAAATAAAACAAGTTCATTATGTTTGAAAATCGCTCTAATTAACACAAACAATCATCATTTAATTATTATATAATGATTCATCCACATAGATCTAATATAATTCATTAAAATATCATCAAAGCACCTGTAATATCATTAATAAAATTTAATATCAGTTGTGGATGTTTACCCATGTTCTACCCAAACTTCAATTTAAGAATAGAAGTGAACCACCCAAGGAATCCATAAAAACAAAAATTCTCTGATAATGTTTTTAAAACTCTATAACTCATCCAAAGGCGCATAAAATCACTTAATGAACCCATAATGAACCATATTAATGTACACAAGGTTCTTGATTTCTAATTAATGAATATAATGTCATTATACAAGACATTAATGAGAAGAAATCATTCAGGTACAAGGTAAGGGGAAATTCTTGAACCCAACTTTTATCCTTCGGGTTCTACCTCTTTCACTCTTTTTTGATATGGTTACTCCTTAAAAATATTTTTTCCATCATTGTATTTAGATTTCTGGGATATACATGTTTTCACTGGTATTTATGAAAAAAACAAATGTTTTCCAAAAGAACTCTTCTTTCAAGAACACACATTTTACCTCCCATTCTTGATTGACAGTTCTTGTAACATATATGTTATTCCCTCTTTCTTTTGGGAAACCAGTTTTTATGAATGTGTTATTATGAGATGAAACCCATAACTTTTCATGGGTTCATTATGTTTATTTATTTTATATGTTCATTGTGTCATGCATGATAAATGATAATGTTATGATGCGACGGGTGAACCCAGAATTATATAGCGCAATATGAGTGTTGTGATGTGAGGAGTGTGCCCGGAATTATACAGCACTCCAATGCATTGGGTAAAGTGATGAATCTTATGAGTAAATGTGAAATGATATGTGAACATGATTCTGTCTTTGTTCACAATTATGTGTGGTTGTTAATTACTAAGGCATGGTGTTTCATTTTTAGGCACTGCCACATTTCAAGTCTTATATTTATGATTCCTCTCATGTTCATGATCTTTTTAACATGTTATGATTATGCTCACCCCTGCTATATTTTTCTTATCTATCCTCTTAATGGGATTCTATCTCACCCCTTTGGATGTATATCCTCAGGTGGCTACATGTACTAAGGAGAGGACAAGTTCCAATACAATTCTAGAGAATAAGAAATTAAATAAATTTTTTGCTTGATGTTCTAATTGATATGTATGGTCCAAGATTTCCCAAGACACTAAAACTTTTGATCCTCTATGTGTAATACTATTATGTTTTTTATCATTAAAATTATTTAATTGTAATGTATGAAAATACGGGGATGATATAGTTTGTATTAGAGGAAAGGTTTAGTTTATTTGGGAATTAGGATTAATGAACCCAAGGGAAATCCTATAACATTAGACTAAGTAAAAATATGCACAAAATTATATTTACATAGGGATCCCATATGTTATGTTTTTGGTATAAATATTTTAAATGAATATTTTATTCATGACTTGTTTACTTATGTTTTGTTTGATCCTTTTATATTTTAGAAAATGTTGGGAAACAAGAGAAATCAGGCCAACAACTTGTGCAAGGGCCAATGCAACTATTTCCCAAACGACACCCCCAATGATTTGGGAGGTGGAGTTCAAAAAATCATGGCAATTCTTACCCAATTATATCAGGTTATTAACAATTAATATAATAATGGGGCACGTCCCCCTTCACCAAATAGGGAGCAATTGGCTATTGAATGTTTTATGCAGCAACGACCACCGAAGTTTTGTGGATCTTCTGATCCACTAGTTGAGGAATAGTGGGTCAACTCCATGGAGAAGATTTTTTATATTCTTCAATGTTCTAAGAAGGAGAATGTGACCCTATCAATTTATCTTCTATAAGGAGAAGCCAATCGATGGATGGCTTTGATTAAGAACACCAATCCAAGGGAGAAATTGATGAAATGGAATGGGAAGACTTTAAGATAATGCTTCTTAACAAGTATTTCCCAAGAAATCTTCACACGAATATGGAGAGGGAATTCATAAATTGGTTGAAAAAAGAAGTAAAATCTGTGACAACCTATGAAGTAAATTTCCCAAGGCTTGTAGGGTACGCTTTGGGTTTTGTTATCAACAATGATAGAAAAATTGATAGCTTCTCTAGTGGATTAGAACCACACCATCGAAAGGATCATTCAATTTGATACTTTGGGAGTTATGAAGAAGTTGTTCGGTGTGCTCTAAAAGTGGACAAGGAGTTTGGATAACGGTCCCAAAACTATGGTGAAATGAAATGAAAGATATAGTTTCAAGATGGAGGGTCTAATGACAAAAGTGGGAAGAAAACTCAACGACCTGCATGAAAAAAATGTGGTCAGTTGCGCCATGGGAACTGCATCAAAGGGACCTGGAAGTACTTCAAGTGTGGAAAAGAAGGACACCGTGTTCAAGAGTGTCGAAAAGACACAAAAAGGAAGGATAATGTATCCGATAAAAGGAGAGAACCACTCACGGTTCAATTCTACAACTGCATGGAACATGGGATCTATGAAAACCAGTGCACTAAACCTCATGTTCTCGAGGGTAATCAGCATCAGCAGCCACCAAAGCCAACAGAACAAGGGAATGCTTATTCCATCATTACTGTAGATGTGGAGCATGATAATGAAGTCGTACAAGGTACACTTCTTATTCACTCAACAATGGAAAAAGTCTTATTTGATTTTGGTTCTACATATTCTTTTATATCTTGCATGTTTTCAAGAAATATAGAATCGAAGCCCCAAAACCATGAAGTAAAGATATCTATAAAAACACTAAGTGGTGTAATCATTGAAACCCAAGTGTTTGACTCTTCTCCTGTTGGTGTATGTGGGAATATTCTTCCAGAAAATCTCTTAATACTTCCATTGGTGGAATTCGACGCTATAATGGGAATGGATTGGCTCTCGTTATATAGATCACATATCAATTGTTAGTAAAAGGAAATATATTTTCATATTCTGAACCATCCCATTATCCTCCAAAAATGCAAGTAAGGTCATTAATCTCCTTGGAAAATTCCATCAATGGTGTGGGAGTTGATTCCCTATGAAGAAGCATACCTCGCCCAAATAGTTGAGTTGAAGGAAAGTACCTACCTTGAGGAAATTCCCATCGTGAAGGAATACGACAATGTATTTCCTGACGAGTTACCCAGAATTCCCACAGATCGTGAGGTAGAATTCTCAATTGAACCCATAACTGGAGCTACTCCTATCCCAAAGTGTCCCTATAGGATGGATCCTATCGATATGGAGGAGTTAAAGAAGTAGCTTCCAGAGAATCTGGACAAAGGTTTCACACACCCTAGTGCATCACCATGGGGTGCACCAGTGCTCTTTGTGAAGAAGAAAGATGGAACAATATAGTTGTGTATTGATTATCGGGAACTCTACAAGATCAACATAAAGAAAAAGTATCCTTTTCCAAGGATTGAAGACTTGTTCGATCAGTTAAGAGGAGATCAATAATTCTCAATGGTGGATCTTCATTCTGGATATCATTAGGTAAAGGTGAAGAAGGAAGATATTCAGAAAACTGCCTTCCGTACAAGGTATGGGCACTATGAGTTTTTGGTGATTCCCTTCGGACTTACTAATTCTCCTGTAATCTTCCTGGATTTGATGAAAATAATATTTATACATTACCTCGACAAATGTTTGGTAGTGTTTATTAATGATATTATCATCTACTCCAAGAGAAAGGATCAAAATAATGAACATCTAAGACATGTGTTGGCGACATTGAGAACAGAGAAGCTATATGCCAAGTTCAGCAAGTGTGACTTTTTGATGAAGCAAGTCATGTTCTTGGGACATGTGATCATGAGTGAGGAAATTTCTATAGATCCTACAAAAAAAGTGATTGAAGAATGGCCCAGGCCCTCTAGTGTCATATAAATACTTAGTTTTCATGGATTAGCTGGGTAATACCGATGTTTTTTGAGAAACTTCTCACAATTGTAAAGCCTTCTAACTATGTTAACAAGGAAAGGGGTAAAGTATTTCTGGACGAAAGAATTTGAGGGAAGCTTCGTGGAGCTAAAGAGAAGGTTGATCACTGCACCTATACTCACACTACCAAAAAGTGGAAAAAGTTTTTTGATATACAGTGATGCGTCAAAGAAAGTATTGGGTTGTGTACTCATGAAAAATGACAATGTGATAGCCTACACCTCATGGAAGTTGAAGATCCATGAGAAGAACTACACGACGCATGATCTAGAGCTGGCAGCCATGATTTTTGCTTTGATAATATGGTGACACTACCTTTATGGAGACACGTATGACATATACACTGACCACAAGAGCCTAAAGTATATATTCACACAAAAGGAGATCAACATGAGTCAAAGGAGACGGTTAGATCTAATCAAGGATTACTATTTCTCTATTCACTATCATCCTGGAAAGGTGAACAAGGTAGCTGATGCTCTATGAAGAAAAGAAACCGCTACTCTATCCATGTTGCGGATTGAGAAAGCCCTTATCTTCCTTGATATGAATATAATGGATTTTTAAATCATTAGGGAAGTGGATACATTCTACCTTTCCAAAATTATTATGAAACCATCCATCCAGGAGAAGATTAAGGAATCACAAATGGATGACGTGTAGATACAAAAGTGGGTGAATGCAGTAATGAAAGGGAAGCTTCCAAAGTTCCATATCGATGACGGTGGTGTGATTTAGTATAGAATGCGGCTTGGTGTGCCTTCATCACCTGGGATAAATAAGGAGCTATTGGATAATGCACATAGCTCAATATTCTCTATCCATCATCGGAGTACCATGATGTACCATGATCTTCGAGAACATTTTTGGTGGGATAACACGAAGAAGGAGATTGCGGAATATATATCAAGGTTCTTGGTATGTTAGCCAGTTAAATATGGGCAAAATAAGTCCAATGTTATAATGAAGCCATTGCCTATACCCTTGTGAAAATGGGACAATGTTACTATGGACTTTGTCACGGGTCTCCCAAAGACGTAGAAGGGAAATAATGTGATATGGGTTGTGGTTGACCGACTCACCAAGACTGTCCATTTTATCACTATTCGGGAAGATATCTTGCTTGAACAACATGAAAAGACATATGTGAATGAAGTGGTGAGACTGCATGGTGTTCCACTCTCGATTGTCTTTGACCGCGATCTAAAGTTCACATCTAAATTCTGGAGGAGCCTTCAACATGCTTTGAGTACTGAATTAAATTTCAGCATAGCCTATCACCCCCAAACTGATGGACAATATGAAAGAACTATTCAGATTCTTGAAGATATGCTAAGATCCTACTTTATATAATTCAAAGGTTGATGGGATCAACATCTCCCATTGGTTGAGTTCACATACAACAATAGCTTCCACTCGAGTATTCATATGGCTCCATATGATGCTTTGTATGGAAAGTGATGTAGAACTCCAACCTTTTGGGATGAATTTAGAGAAAGAAAGCTACTAGGACCTGATCTTATTCAAGATATGACAAAGAAGGTTCATTTCATCCAAAAACACATTAAATATTCTCAAAGTCAGCAAAATAGCTATGCTGACAACTGTCGAAGGGACTAGGAGTTAGACGTTGGAGATAAAGTCTTCCTTCGAATATCTCCATGGAAGAGAGTCATGCGATTCGGGAAGAAAGGGAAGCTAAGCCCAAGGTATATTGGCCCTTTTGAGATCCTTGACCACATAGGAGTCGTGGCCTATCGTCATTCACTTCCATCGAATATGGGTCATGTTCAGGATGTGTTTCATGTATCACTACTGATAAAGTATATACCAGACCCCTCACATGTACAAAATTCAGAGGTGGTGCAGCTGGAAGATGACCTCTCTTATGAGGATAAGCCAGTAAAGATTCTAGATTGGAGAGATAAGGTTCCATGCAACAAGACAACCCTTCTTGTAAAAGTGTTGTAGAGTATCCATAAGTTTGAGGATGTAACATGGTAACTAGAAGAAGCAATGAAGGAGAAGTACCCTTACCTATTTATCTAAAGAAAAATTTCGGGGGAAAAAGTTCTTAATGGGGGAAGAATGTAACGATCGAATGTTTTTCAATGGAAATTCCCTTCATATAATCATGTCATAAAATGACATGAAAACACAACATAATGAATTAATAAGTGATAAGTGACCTCTAAACCTAAGTTTTTCATTATATGTTTTGAATTTAAAAAACCTGACATACATGGTTTTGTTCAAAAAGATTTTTGGAGTCAAATAAAACAAAAATGATTTTTGGTGAATATTAACCTACCCTTATGAATAGTAACCCGCCCTTATAAATAGTAATATGAACCTTATGAATATTAAATCATCCAACATAAATGGAACCTTACCCATGAATAATTATATAAAATTTAGACATCTTAGAAAGTGACAATTTGACCTTAGTAAACATTTTGGTAATTTGTAAGTCATAAATAACTAATTATAATTAATTAATAAATTTAAAGGAAAATTTATTTTCTTAAAATTTGTTCATTAATTATCAAATACATATCTTATCGTTTTTATATAATTTTATAAAACCCTACGTAATTTTTGAAAGCACTATAAAATCAATTTTAATCTTAAAAAAATCTTTTTTATGTAAATTCGTATTTTAATTAAATATTAAATGAAAAATATTTAGAAAAATATTTTTGAAAAATGGAATTCATTTTTGGATTCAACATTTCAACAAATGGTAGGAGTAAATTTTTGTGATTTTTCTAAAATACTTGAATTTTTGTTGAAAAGTAGAATCTAATAATTCACAATAAATGATAAATAACGGATTAATTGAGTCATCGATGTTGTTCTGCTAATGTAAGATCACTTGGTTCAGTATAAATGATAAAATTACTATTCTTGGACATTCAAGGATCACTATTCCTTGTCTTAGGGGAAAGTAATAAACAAAGGAATTTTATAATAAGGAAACCCCGCTCCCCTCCACTATAAAAACCTCCCTTCACTCCCTCATGTCCTCACATCTCTCAAGATCCAAGCCACCTCTAAAATATGTTCAAACACCGTCCCTAGCCCCTCCCCCACGTCCAAGAGCTGGTGTTATCATCAACAGACCAAGCTTAGACCCTTAAAGAGGTTATCAAGAGAAGGAATCAAGAGGTAATTTCTCTCCCTCTTCCCCTTTAATTTTCTTTCAAGTTCAAGTTCATTTCTTGATCTCTCCCCACCTATATTCTTCAAAATGGTATTATAACTCTATTATTATACATATAATGTAATTTTATGATTCTAATGGGATATTATACCATACAACCCCCTTTACCATTTCCTTTTATTTTATTAAAGAGAATGTTGTTCGTGAGGTGTTAATTTATCACCTTCAAGAATGACATGCTTTATTCTTCCATTTATACCTTCAGAACTGGTCATGAAACCATTTTAATGGTTGATCCAAAACATTTTGTATTTATTATATACTATTTAAATATCTGTAACTAACTTATGATCATATTTCTATGTGATAAAATAAAACAAGTTCACTATGATAGAAAAATCGCTCTAATTAACCAAAACAATCATCATTTAATTATTATATAATGATTCGTCCACATGGATCTAATATAATTAATTAAACGATCATTGAAACTCATGTAATATCATTAACAACCTTTAATATCATTTCTGTATGTTTACCCATGTTCTACCCAAACTTCAATTTAGGAATACAAGTGAACCACTCAAGGAAACCATAAAAACAAACATTCTCGAATAATGTTTTTTTAAACTCTATAACTCATCCAAAGGTGCATAAAATCACTTAATGAAACCATAATGAACCATATTAATGTAAAAAAGGTTCTTAATTTCTAATTGATGAAAATAATGTCATTATACCGGACATTAAAGATAAGGAATCATTCATGTACAAGGTAAGATGAAATTCTCGAACCCAACATTCATACTTCGAGGTATCCCTCTTTCACTCTTTTTTGATATTGTTACTCCTTAAAGATAATTTTTTGATCATTTTATTTAAATTTATGGGATATACATGTTTGTCACTAGTATTTATCAAAAACTAAATGTTTTCCAAAATAACTCTTCTTTCAAGAACACACCTTTTACCTCTCAATCAAGATTGACGGTTCTTGTAACATGTATGTTATTCCCTAATTCTTATGGGAGACCATTTTTTATGAATGTGTTATTATTATATGAAACCCATACCTTTTCATGGGTTCATTATGTTCATTTATGTAATATGTTCATTGTGTAATGCATGATAAATGATAATGTTATGATGTGACGGGTGCACCCGGAATTATATACCTCAATATGAATGTTATGATGTGATGGGTGCACCAGGAATTATATAGTGCTCTAATTAATTTGGTAAAGTAATGAATATCATGAGTAAATGTGAAATTATGTGTGCAAAAGATTCTATCTTGGTTCAAAATTATGTGTGGTAGTTATCCACTAAAACATGATGTTTCATTTTTATGCATTTCCACATTTCAAGTCTTATATTTATGATTCCTCTCATGTTCATGATATTTTCCCATTTTATGATTATGCTCACCCATGCTATATTTTTCTTAACTATACTATTACTAGGCTTCTATATCACCCCTTTTGATGTATATACTAAGGTTGCTACATGTACTATGGAGTGGACATGTGCCAATAAAATGCTAGAGAAGAAGAAATTAAGGAAATGTTTATTCTTGATGTTGTAATTGCTATGTATGGTCCAAGATTTCCCAAGACACTACACCTTTGGATCCTCTAGGTGTAATAATATTATGTTTTTTATCTTTTAAATGATGTAATAGTAATTTAATAAAATTTTGGGATGCTATACTCAGCCTTATTGTGCTCAAGAGGTCGAACACTTACAAGTGGAATGGTTAAATTATTTTACAAGTTTGAAGGGATTTTAGTTTGTTTTTAGTGTAAAATGTAATTTTAAATATTGTAATTGTAATTGAGTATTTGGTAGTTGTTTTGGTAGGGTTTAGGTTTTTTAGTTGACATTGTATGTTTTGAATGTTATATATGTGAATGTTTAATTTTTCTCAGGTTCTTCTTATTTTGGTCTAGTTCTGATGTTTTTTTGTATAGATTCTTCTCTACTTTTGGTCTCGGATTGGTCTGGTTTCTACTGGTTTCAGGTCTACTTTGGCAGGTCATAGTAATGGTATTACAGTTTTATAAAAAAATTGGTTTTTACATCGATTATTTTATAACTCACATAGTAAATGCATGGGTATAGTTTATTACATCAGTTATTCTATAACCAACATCATATATATTTTTCCACATCAGTTATTTAGGAACCGACGTACAAAACACTTCAAAGGATCAATTTATCATATCAGTTATTTAATACCCGATGTGGTTTATAGTTTATTATATCAGTTTTTAAATAACCAACTTAATAAATTGACTTTCTGAAGGGTTTTTAACATTGGTTATTCAAGAACCGATGTGAAAACCCCTACAGAGGGTTGATTTACTACATAGGTTATTTTAAAACTGATGTAATAAACAATATACCACATCATTTATTTAATAACCGACATGATAAATCCTGCTTCCAAAGGGTTTCTCACATTAGTTTCCAAATAAATGACATGAAAAAACCCTTCATAGTCTTGATTTATCACATCAGTTATTTAATAACCGATGTGAAAAACTATATATGAGGTTGGTTATTAAACAACTGATTTGATAAATTGAGCCTCAGAATGGTTTTCACGTCGGTTATTTAGGAACCGACATGAATTTTTTTTTGATTTATGATTTTTACATTGGTTTGAAAACAGCCGATTTGAAAAATAATATTTATAATGTCTCCTTTAATAATGTCAGCTAAAAACTGACCTAAATAATGATATAAAAAATGTTTTCTGCATTAGTTTTTTTCACACATAAGCATATATTTCAGTATGTGTAATTCCCCATAAAATTTTGAAAGATTTATGACACACATCTTTTATGATATGGTGGAACAATTTATTTAAATTTTCATGGACAATATCTCAGTTTTTGGGAGATCATTCGATGTCCATCTCAGCAATCTAGAACTAGTTCTTCAATGCTATGAAAAAATTTCTTGGTGCTGAATTGGGAAGAAATGTCACTTCATGGTGCAAGGAGGAATCATACTCTGCCACAACATCACCAAATAAGGCATCAAATTAGATCCTGCAAAGATTAATTTTATCAAGGATCTACATGATCCATCTACTATTAAGTGTATTAGAACTTTCCATGGGCATACAAGATTCTACAAATTCATCGTAAAAGGTTTTTATAATATTGCACATCCTCTGACACACTTGTTGTAAAAAGTGTTTCACTAAAATTCAATTAGGACTATCGAAAATCATTCAATCCTTTGAAAAATATCCTAATGATGTGCCCAATTATCTTTTCACCAAACTTGGAAAAATATTTTGAGATTATGTGTGATGAAGGTGACCTTGCTCTACGATTTTTTCTATGAAAAATTTAGAGAAACATCTTCTGCCCAATTAATTATGCATGTCATACCATAAATGAAGCCTAGACTAATTATACCACCATGGAGAAGGATATCTTAGATGTTGTGTATGCCTTTAAAAAATACAATATGTTCTAATATTATTCTATCAAATGTAATTGTTCATACCGATCACGCTGCCCTTTGATACTTGATAACTATGAAAGATACAAAATATAGGTTAATATGCACGATTCTATTGCAATAAGAATTTGAATTAATCCTCAAAGATACCAAGGGAATAGAAATTGTCATTAAAGATCAACTATTCAGAATACCTATTACGATCATCAAATACAACAAGGTTGATATCGAGGTATATTTTTAAGATGATTCCTTATTTAATATCATAACCCAGTCATGGTTCTCTGAAATAGCCAATTTTCGTGCAATATAATTCCTTCCTCAAGAGTTATCTTATCAGCAGTGAGAAAAGTTATTTTTAGATTCTATGAACTACTTTTTTGGATAAACCTATATTTTTCATGATTTTTGCTGATGCCCTTTTAATACGTTGCATTCCAAAAGAATAGGCGCAAAACGTAATCAAAATGTTCCAAACATTTCCCACTAGCAGACATCATGGAGTAGAGCACACAGTAGCTAAAAGTATACAAAGTGGATTTTTTGGACGTCATTGAATCAAGGTGATAGGATATTTTTATACCACTATGAATGATTAAAAATTACAAAGAATATTAGTAAAATAAATGATATTCCACATAACCCCATGCTGGATGTTGAATTTTTTGATGTCTAGGGAATCAAATTTATGGGACCATTCTCCACGTCACATGATAAAAATTACATTCTAGTTTTAGTATACTATGTATCTAAATGGTTCAAAGCCAAATAAATAACTCATGAAACCTCCATCATGGTAATAAATTTCCTTTGAATAATTGTGTCTGCACATTTTGGATTTTCACAACTTCTCATTATGGACTACGAAACACATTTCTCTAATCAACCAATGTGAAAAATGATTCGAAGATATAGGATCTGCTACAATACTGGAACCCCCTATCTCCCAAAAATGAGTGGTAAAGTAGAATAGTCAAATAAGGAGGTAAAGAAGATCCTAGAAAAATAGTCAATACAGGAAGAAATGATTGCATTTAGAAGATGGATGATGCATTATGGGTGTATAGAATGGCTTATAAAACACCCATAGGCACCACCCCATTTTGACTGGTTTATGGAAAACCATATCATCTAGTGAAGCTAGAGTACCAATCATCTTTGGCCATAAAAAACAGAATTTGGATTTAGAGAAGGCTAGATAGGATCAGTTATTGCAATTAGCAACATTAGAAAAATTAAGGAAAACAGTGTATGAGAATGTATGAATTTACAAGAAAAAAACAAAAGATTATAACGACCAACAGATTGCAAGACGCACCATCATCCCAGGGAATAAGGTTCCTCTATTCAACTCAAGATTGAAACATTTCTCAAGAATGTTGAAATCAAGATGGTATGGTCATTATGATGTTATCCATGTTTTTCTTGTATGGAGAAATCAAAATTCCACGAGATAGAGAGCCACCATTCAATGTGAATGGACAATGGTTGATGATTTTTCAAGAACCATTCTATGAGGTCTATGTACTCATCCTCCCACTCGCCTAAGATCTAATGAAGTCAAGCACTCATCTTTAATTGAATCATTTTATGTGAGACAACCCATAGTTGTTATTGAATTTTTTTGAGTCTTGTATTTTTCAGTGTTTCATTGTATTAATTTGTACAAAATTTCATTTAATAAATAACATGCCTACCGCTATTCCTTATTTTTTCACCTTCTTTATTTTCAGCTATTCAAATATTTACACCTATGAATTAATGTTTGTTAGATAGTGATGTATTTATCTTCTATCATGTATTTTAGGTGAATAAAACTAAAATTTTAAGACTACCCATACACCCCCAAGGCATACCAATTCATCTCAAGGAGCTATCGATTCCATCCTTTTAAATTCTGTCATCACTTCCATGTCAATTCAATAACAAAAAATAAATGCCACACCACTGGCAAACATTATTTCATTGATATTGGGGACACTATTTATTTTTCTTCGACTGGGGGGAGGAGGGTTATAATGATCTCACTAGTGATACAATAGATTTTTTTCTCTTTTCATGGGTCAAAGATTCATTTTTCAAATCGATAAGCATGATATAAATTTGAAAATCACTATTCCCTTGTAAATTAAAAATAATGTTAAAAACAAAATTTTAAGAACCATTTTTCACCCCTTCTTATAAATTTAGTGTGACTGATGAGTTTATAAGATTAATTAAAATTTAAAATCATTGAAATTATTATTAATTGACTTACAATATAGGATTTATTAACTTTTTAATTTCATGTTTTTATTTTATTCACATTAACGTAGAGGATTCTAAAACTTCAATGTCATTTTCTTTTTTGAGCATATTTCTTTAGAGATACCTCAGACATGTAAAACTACTTGGACAGGCACAGAGATCTTATCAAAATGATGACTGAACAATTGTAATTTTAAAATTATTGAGGCAGCCTCTGATAGCCATTTTATCTGAGACCTACCTAACATCTATCCATCGTTCATCCCATAGTTTCCATGAATCACTTGTTAGAATAAAAATCTATTTCAAACCTATTTTCCATCCCACCTTGATCCTCGTACAATTCTCAAAGAATATTTATGAAGAAGTGTTGGGGAGGAATTAAAATAGTATGAGATGATTTAACTATTACAGACGTGTAGTAAAATCACTAAACTTCTATGTTGTGATCCATATACTTTTTTGTTGTATATCATTTTTATTAGGTTCCATTTCAAAATTCAAAATAAAATAAGATAAATTGATATGGTTTGTGTAATAGGATGGTCCAAAATCACCATTTTCTAGATTGATGAATCACTTGAAGGATCATATGTGGTTTGGTGATGGATGTGAGATCTATCCTAGACATAAATTTCGAGAAATAAAAATGAGAAAGACAAAATAAAGGAAAAAATAATTTCATTATCTAATTATTTGCTATATATACAGATCCAAACCAAAGCTGATTGAGTATGGACTAGATTCTCCACATGGAGGAATTTTGTCACATTTTCCGTGTTGAATCTTTTTTTTCTTTAGATATTATCCCTCTTTTGTGCATGATTTCCAAATTTTACCTACCTATGTACAACCTTAGAGTCATCAAAACACTATTGATAAATGTTCTCAATATTATGTTTATACCTGTCTATACACATTAGAGATGAAAGAACAAGTGAAATCCTAGGGTTAGGAACATGGAATCAGGGTACGAGCACAACATATTTACATTTTACCCAGAGTGATGAAAGCAAATAATGGCGAGGTAAATTAAAAATAGGCATATAGATTACAGAACAGTTAAAATATTTTGATTAATATAATAAAATTTATTTCGAAAACCTGAACTATAAGGCATGACCAATTTAATATGTATTATAAAACTAGAAAATGAATACTTTTCAGCTGAAACATAATTTATTTACATGGAAATAATATACATTTATTTATCTACAAACTACTTATCCTTTTGAAATCGTTGTTGAGATATTTTTCTTAAGGACATCAATGATTCAAGTATAGGGGGATTTAATAAGACAAAATGATATTTATATTTTTCTATCACTTTCCAATTATTTTTCATTAATTTACTGGATAATTCATGTTGTAGATGTCCAATATTTTAAGAAATAGAGCTTCACAATATCCCAAGGAAGAAAGTAAGAAAAGATAAAGAATGGACAAGTAGACGTCATGATGGACAAGTTCACATCGTATACTTGATGATCATAGCCTGCATCAAGCTGGAGAAATTTCTAGTTCACGCCGTGAAGCCCTCCTACATGTCGTGACTCAAGTCCGACAAAAAGCTGAGAAATATGTGATGATTTAACGAAAAAAGACACAAAGACATGGGGTACATGTCGTGAACCACCTGTACATGATGTGACCATGACAAACATAATTATTAAGTAGAAGATTTTCATTACATTATAGAGAACCTGGTGGAAATAATACATATCATGGGTTTAACACCCCAAGATTTCATAGTATGTTTTTTCTTCAAAGTAATTCAATAACTTGCACTACACGCAACACTGAGTTCTAGCGCCCCATGACTTTCCAAACAAGACATTCAAAAGAGGTTATTAATAATATTAACTGAATTTTGAACATTATATAATCATTATAATTTTAGAATCCATATTATGTGTTTCTTAGACATAATGTAAGAACAAATACATTTTTTTCAGATAAAGGAAGTATTTTTCAAAAAATGAAATTTTACTGCCTTTTAATGGAGAATCCTTTTTAAATTAAATATTTGAAACTTTTATATATTCAATTTGAAAAAATAAAGTTCTTTCTTAGAATCGGGACATAATAATTTAGTTTCAATAACATTTTGGTGTTTTTATGATAACTTTCATATTTGGGTGAAAAGTAAAAAATACTATATTTTAACTGAAAACAACTTTTTAAATCAAAATAATTTATATTGTTAAATTATACATTTTAATCGTTTGGATGTATAATTAGATTATATTTTTACCTTTTAATCCAATGATGGTCATTATAGGCAATTTCACTTTGAAATTGGACATAAACTACTGTCAAAAGTTTGGTAGTTGTTATTTCTTAAAAATACACAATTTGGTTTTGACAGTGGGAATTAATATTAAATTAATAAATGAAAATTATATGTTTTCAATTTGGTAAAATAGACTTCATTATTGAATTATTATTATCAAAATTATCTTAGGGAAACTTTTGAGTTTTTTCTGAAAACTTTTAATTTTTGATGAATAGTAAAAAACACTGAGTTATAGTTTAAAACCGAACTTTTATTTAAATAATTATTTATTTTATTTAAAATTATTTTATGTTAAAATATATAAATATTAAATATATAATTTCAATGTAATTTATTTGAGTCATTTTATAATAATTTTAGATATATACAAATTTAATTGAACTTTTCACCGTCTTTTACCCACTTCTTAGGAGAATTTGAAAATTTACATAAAACATAATTTTTCCGCTTTTTTGAGTGGAATTTAAAAAATCATAGAGACGTGATTAATATCAATAATTAAAATGTGGTTCAATAAGGCCAAAATATTTTTTGGTGAATAGTAACTTTTTACTTTTATTTACCACAGTAAAAAGTAAATAGGGTGATTAGGGGTAAAAATTATATTTGTATTACCTTAACACATGTCCTAATTCTATTGGATAAGTATAATTCGACCAAAAACAACCTTAGGAATAAAATATGAACCACTTTGGTACAGTTGTTTTAGATTAGGACATTTATTATTGTTTAATTCAAAGAAGAGTTGAAAGAGTTAAAATCATTGTTTAATAACTAAACAATTTTTAATATAGGGTTATACAAAAGATAAATTAAATTATAAATATTCATTAGAAAGATAAAATTATTTAATACATAATGTTATTTTATTTATAATTTTTAGACATTATATAATTTAATATATTTATTACACAATGATGATGCTGTAATTACCTTATTACTGAAATATTAAAATAATTGATATTATAATACCCAAATAAATATAATTTGAGAATTTTAATGAATTACATGAATTTTATTGGTTAATATGACATGTTAGGATTTATTAAATGAATTTTTTTAGAATTAATAATTTTATTAAGACTTTAAAAAAATCAATTATGAAATAGTGTCAAAATTGACAAAAAGGCGTTTTTTAAAACAAATATTATCTTATTAATTGATATAATATTCCTAAAAATCGATGGTTCATCAAAAGGACTTATATGATGATAGGAATGTCATTAATAACCCACTTGGGGTTCACTTGGTAGTTTATATTATGTTTATTAACAATATAATATAAAAATACAAAGAGACATGATAATTGTCAAACTATTTAACTAAGAGTTAAATCTAAAAGATAAGGGTACAATAGTGACCCAAACCTATCTAAAACCTATTGGTTGAGTTTTTTTCTTCCCATAAACACCTTGTATTTTAAATAATTCTGTTTGGATAAATTATAAACTGAATATGAATTTATTATAAAATAATACTTTAAGTTTTTCCTAAAGAGCCCCTCCTCCCCCTTATAAAAGGACACAACTTCTATCCAATTACTCACACCTCTAAAGCCTTTTGGTTTGTCCAGAGTCAGACCTATTAAGCTCCATAAATCAATCTCCTCCCACTAGAAGCCTTAACATAGGCAGAAGGCACTTCAAGAGCCCTTTTTGGTTCAAACCAAAGGGAGTTACCCATATTAAGGGTAACAATTTCTCTTAGCATCTTTTATTTTATTTTACTTCTCCAACCCCTAAAATCTTTTTATTATGATATTTTGTAACCAAAAAAGTATCCTAAATATATTAATATATTGTTATGATAAGTATTATAAATACACTTACACACACCTCCATCTAATTGGTGAAGTACATAATGTTTCTGTGGATGGAAACAAAACACCTCACGAAACCATGACTGTTCAATTATCTCATACCGCCTCTCATGGTGGCCATTATGGTGGAACTATAATTAAATATTATATTAATGATATTTATTTTATATATAATCATATGAAAATTCATTTTATAGCATACCATTATTCGTTTCATGTTGTATATATATACGATAATTTCATTTGAGGAAGTGCGGACTACCGCCCCCTCAAACTGATATGACTCGTTCATACCATACATGTAATATATAAAGGATGGTGTTAAGTAACATAAAAAACACATATAAGATATTATATTACACTGGAATAAAAATATACCTATTTATCATTTGGTTTTGATTCCTTTTAAAATGAAAAATGAAATGGAAGTAGCGTTTGTGTGTACGTTCGGACTACCGTCTCCACGAACGCGATGAGATTCATTCGCCATCATATCCATTCAAGTATAATTCTCATTTTATGATTAAAAATAATGTTTATGGACTTGATATCATTCTGGATATGAATAGGATACAACCTATCCATAACAAACCCAGCTTATGTAACAAAACATATAAAATAAAATGAGTAAGTTAACACCAGAAACGACGATAATTCTAAGATATTATTGACAAAGAAATGTTAAAATATAATATATGATATCATATTAAAGTATATGATTCTTTTATAATTTATTAAAAATTATATCACCATTATACAAGAGTTTAAACTAACCTCAACCATGTAAAAGTACAAGGTAAGGGTTTATTTCTCAATCTTTTCATTATCCGAGGTTGTTTATACGTAATTATCTACTAGGACCTCTTTATCATTCACATCCATGTTTCTTAAAAATGTTTTTAAAATCATTCTTACTATTTTATAAACAATTTTTTAAAGTAATTTATACCTTTTTTTACTTTTTATATGATGTTTATAAATGAATCTTGCTGTCACATTCCAAACAAGTTCCTTTTTAGCATTTTTTACAAAATTAAGGTAAGAATGTCTTTTTTTAACTTATATGGTGGGTGCTGATATTTTCCACCGTTATAAAATCGTCAATGCTTCCCTTACAATATAATAGGAATATTTTCAATGTAATGTTTTATTTTATAATTATGTGGCTTTTAAATGATTTCAAAAAAAGAGATATTTCTCTCAAATAGTTATGATTTCATCTATGTCAACATCCTTTGATGGATTTTAAGGTTGTTTGTAGATGATTTATTATGATACAAAACATTCATATAGTATTTAAGGTTTTGTTGATATTGTTGACTGTGGAGGTGTTATTTTTATAAAATTCATGGTTTATGGAGAAAGTATTGACATTTTGTATGCTAGTTTTAAGACAAATGTTAATGTAATGTTTAAACCTGTTCATATGAGGAATGCATTAGACTTAATAAGTGACTGGTGGAACCCACTATATCTCCTTGATGCATTGGTAGGTCTCATGATACAAACTAGTGTCTTGGCACAGGGCCTTGACAAAAAATTATTTGTAGTCTTGGAACAAGGCCTTGACTATGTGGTTATGATAGACTGGAATTATGTATTCCATCATTATGAAAGTGGTTATTGACATTGCATGTGATTATTCGACTAGTATAATATCCATGTGAATAAGTAAATGGAATTATTTAATTTTATTTTTTTCCATATTATTATGAAGTTCATGTTTAAAAGGATTTTTTTATTTATACATTTCCTTAATTGGATATGCATATTTATGAAAGTTTCTGCTATATTGTTATCCTTACGGTGCATCTGAGCTCACCCCTTTCTAATTTTTATTTTTCCCAGGATGTGAAGAAATATTTTATGACTGAACTATAGGGATATTTTGAAGGGGATATGAGTGTGGACATGGAGACTATATTATGTTAGTTTTTCACTTTATGATGTAATGTAACATTTATGAATGTATCATGTGATTCCAAGGCTACTAAACTAATCATTCTTTTGAGACATGCTCTTTTGTGACCAGGCCAATGATATTTAATAATGCACCGACTCTGGGTAACTGGGGTCGGGGCATTACAGAGGGTATCAGAGGATGTTTCTTACAAATATCTGAAGCTAGATTTAGATAAACTCTGATTAGAGCACATAGACCTAAGATGGACTTTGAGGATTATAATTCAAGAACTTCCTTGAATTTTGCTATTGTAGAAATTTTGTGAGTTTTCCGAGCAATACATCCCTGTCTGGATATGAGCAGGTAGAGGAGGCTCTGGCACAGATGTACCTATGATTAAAACCTAAAAACACGGCTTTGAGCTAGACTCAAATGAGAACTGGTGCAAGAAAATGTGCCTTGCTACACTCTTGGTTACGAAACTCTCGGAGGATATGTTTAGAGTAATTCTCATTTTCATTACAAATAATTATGAAGGGTTTATGAGTATATAATTTCTCAATGATAACATCTTTATGATTATAGATTATATACATAAACCATTAAATTTACTTTAGATATTTTAAAAGTTTGGAATTATTCATTGCAATTCATAAACTGACCTAGTTTATGCTATTGTAAAGAAATGCCACCCAGTAGAGGGAATGTGAACTCCAGCAATACGTATGACCCAAAGAGTAATAAGGATCATATCTTTCACAGTATTAAGCCAACATTTGTAAGGGAACTAGTCTCCCATGTATTCTCAACATTTAAAGAAATAGTATCATGTGTTAATAAGATAAGTAATGAATTCTATGGGTCCTATGTCTTGGAAGGGAAGAAATAGAAGAAAAGTATGGAAGAGGGATATATGGATAAAGGGAAGAGGGAAAAGAAGAATTTTCCCATATGTGATAACTGTGGGAATAAACACCCTGTAACTTTCCTGAAGGGAATGGGAGTTTGTTATATGTGTGGAGAAAAAGGACACCAAGTACGAGACTGCAAGGGTAAGAAAAAGGTTTCAAATGAACAATTTTTCATCTGCAAAGAGTTGGGACACTACGTGAACTGATATCCAAATTAACATAGTATTACCCAAATGATGCTATTGGATAATAACCCTGTTATTATACTCCCACATATGAGGAGGAATGATTAGAGTTCTTATGTTGTTATTAGAGAATTATGTCATTTGAGTGTTGTATCAACAATGTACTGGTTATAATAATTATATAGTATATAAGGATTGTACTGTAGTAATATTTCATTAAGGACTTGAGATTGCGTGGAAATAAGAAAAGTGACTCAAAGAAGGTTAAATTTTTGGAAAATATATGGTTGAGAGAAAGATAAACCATAATATGGTTCTGATACTGAGGTAGTGATTTTGGAATAATACATGATTGATTTGGATAAATTATATTGGATATTCTTGATTACATGGAAACTGATTAATGATTTGTATATTCCATCATTGTTGGAGTTTACAACGTTTTTGGATAGAAGTAGTATACCGATTATTCTATAAGGAATAAGGGATCATGAATGTAATCAATAAGGTTTTATGGTAATTCAGAATGTTGTAGTGTTTTAAAAGAATACATGATAAAGGTGTTCACATGTTATTACGCGGAAAAAAGGATCTTCATTGTGTTTAACTTCCATATAAATTTTGGACTTTGAGTTTGGAAAGAAGATTTTTGGATACTTATAGTTTGAGAGTATTTTGGGATTGACATAAAAGGACAACCCGGAGGTCAGGCCGCAACCCATCGGGTCCGGCAAGGCCGCGAGACTTGAACCAGCAACCGAAGGGAGACAAGGGTGTATCACCTACCATTGGCCCATGTGATATCCTGGATTAAATAATGTAGTAGTTTTTAAAAAAAATTCCGGTAGTTGAATTATAAATTAAATTTTTTTGAACCCTATACGAATAGGATAAATAGAATATTATTTTGAAGTTCTATTATCTTTTATAGTGAAAGGTGAGTTTGTGATAGAAATTATTTAAAGGATGGGACTCTACTTATCAAGTATATATTTTTATTCTTATCTTATTCTATGAAAAAATTAATTATTATACTTTAGTGAATGGATCATAAAAGAAAAATGTGTTACCCTAATACCATATGTTTTGTTGAACCGATGGTATTTTAAATCCTAATAGATTATTGAATTTAAAGCCCGAAATTTTACACTTGTTTGTAATTGATGACCTCAATAACTACCTATAAATATATACATTTTTCCTCCAATTATATGTCATTAATTTCCACTAATGTTTTCCTAATAGAGATCATAGTTTGGTGGTGACTCTTTCATTTGAATTTAACTTTTATTAAGACTAAATTTTATTAACCTAATTTCTGATGTGGGTTTTCCTAAAGGTAGTTTCAATTTTCAATCTTTTATTTTTGAAAAATAATTTCAAATTGCGAGGATGCAATTTATTGAAGGAGGGAAGAATGTAACACCCCAAGTTTTCATAGTACTTTATTTCTTCAAAGTAATTCAATAACGTGCACTATACGCAACATGAAGTTCTAGTACAACATGAATTGCCAAACAAGCTGTTCAAAAGTGGTTATGAATAGTATTAAATTAATTTTTAACTTTATATAATCCTTATAATTTTAGAATCCATATTATTAGTTTCTTATAAATAATGTAAGAACAAATAGATTTTTTTTAGATAAAGGAAGTATTTTTAAAAAAATGCAATTTTACCGCCTTTTAATGGAGAATAATTTTTAAATCAAATATTTGAAACTTTTATATATTCAATTTGAAAAAATAAAGGTCTTCCTTAGAATCAGGACATAATAATTTAGTTTCAATAACGTTTTGGTGTTTTTATGATAACTTTCATATTTGGGTGAATAGTAAAAAATATTATAGTTTAACAGAAATTTTTTTTAAATCAAAATAATTTATTTTTTTAAATTATACATTTCATGGTTTGGAATTATAAATAGATTATATTTTTACCATTTAATCCAATTACAGACATTGTAGGTAATTTCACTTTGAAATTGGACATAAACAAGTTCCAAACCTTTGGTAGTTATTATTTATCAAAAATACGCCTTTTGGTTTTGATAGCAGGAATTAATTTTAAATTAATAAATGTAGCATCTATGTTTTGAATTTCGTAAAATATACATAATTATTGAATTTGTAATATCAAAATTATATTAGGGTCAAGTTTTGGTATTTTTCTGAAAACTTTTGATTTTTGATGAATAGTGAAAAACACTGAATTATAGTTTAAAACCAAATTTTTATTTAAATAATTATTTATTTTATTTAAATTTATTTTATATCAAAATAGATACATAATACCTATATAAGTTAAATGTAATTCATTTGAGTCAGTTTAGAATAATTTTCGATAAATAAAAATTTTATTAAACTTTTCACCATCTTTTACCCACCTTCTAGGAGAATTTTAAAATTCACATAAAACATAATTTTACCGCTTCTCTGAGTAGAATTTCAAAAATCCAATAGACATGGTTAATATCAAGGAGTAAAATTAAGTTCAATAAGATAAAAATAATTATTGGTGAATAGTAACGTTTTACTTTTATTTACCATGGTAAAAAGTAAATAGTGTAATTAAGGGTAAAATGATATTATTATTACCCTAACACATGTCCTAAATCTATTGGATGAGTATAATTCAACATAAAAAACCTTAGGAATAAAATATGAACCTCTTAAGTCTATTTATATTATATTTGGACATTTATTATTTTTTAATTCAAAGAAGTGTTAAAAGAGTTAAAATCAATGTTTAACAACTTAAACATTTTTAATATAGGGTTATACATAAGATAAATTCGATAATAAATATTCACTAGAAATATAAAATGACTTCATACATAATGGTGTTGTATTTATAATTTTTAGTCATTAAATAATTTAATTTATTTATGACACAACGATGATGTTGTAATTTCCTTATTAGTGAAATTTTAAAATAATTGATATTATAAATACCCAAATAAATATAATTTGTGACTTTTAATTAATTACAAGAATTTTATTGGTGAATATGAAATTTTAGTATTGAATAAATTAATTTGGTTCAAATTAATAATGTTATTATGACTTTAAAAAAATCAATTATTGAATACTGTCAAAATTGACAAAAAGGTGTTTTTAAAACAAATATTATATTATTAATTAATATAATATTCCGAAAAAATATATGGTTAGGCCAAAGGACTTATATGATGATTTTTATTTCAGTAATTAACCACTTGGTGTTCTCTTGGTAGTTTATATTATGTTTATTAACCATATAATTTAAAAATACAAAGAGACATGATAAATGTCAAACTATTTAACTAAGAGTTAAATCTAAATATTAAGTGTACAATAGTGTCCCAAACCATTCTAAAACCTATTGGTTGAGTGGTTTTCGACCCATAACCACCATACACTTTACTAAATCCAGTTTTGAGAAATTATAAATTGGATATGAATTTATTATAAAATAATACATTAGGTTTTTCCTAAAGAGCCCCTCCTCCCCCTTATAAAAGGACACCACTTCTAACCAATTCTTCACACCTCTCAAGCCTTTTGGCTTGTCCAACCTCTGCCAAATTAAGCTCCCTACATCCCTTTTTTACTCTTATAAGCCTTACCTTAGGCAGAAGTTTCTTAAAGAGTCATTTTTTGTTCAAACCAAAGGGAGTTACCCAAATTAAAGGTAACAATTTCTCTTAGCTTATTTTATTTTATTTTACTTCTCCAACCCCTAAACTCTTCTTATTCTTTTATTTTGTAAAATATAAGTATCCAAAATATACTAGGATATTGTTATGAGAATTATTCTTACAAAAATTACACACACCTCCATCTAATGAGGGAAGAACGTAATGTTTCTGTGGATGGAAACCAAATGCCTCACGAAATGATGATTGTTCAATTATCTCCTACCACCTCTCATGTTGGACATTATGATGGCACTATAATTAAATATTATATTAATGATATTTATTTTATATATAAGTTTATTTAATTCTATTTTATAGCATACCATTTTTGTTTCATGTTATATATATATATGATAATTTCATTGGAGGAAGTGCGGACTACCACCCCCACAAAGTGATATGACTCGTTCATACCATATATGGAACGTATAAAGGATGGTGCTAATGAAAATAAGTAACAAATATAAGATATTATATTATATTAAATTATAATATATATATGTATCATTTGGCCTTTATTCCTTTTAAAATGAAAAATGAAATGGAAGTAGGGTTCGTGCGTATGTATGGACTACCATCTCCATGAACGTGATGAGATTCATTCCCCATCGTATCCATTCAAGTATAATTCTCATTTTATGATTGAAAATAATTTTTAAGGACTTGATATTTTTCTGGATATTAATAATATAAAACCTATCCCAAACAAACACAACTTATGTAACAAAACATATAAAATAAATCGAGTATGTTGACACCCGAAACGATGATAATACTAAGATATTATTAAAAAATCAATGTTAAAAGATCATATATGATATCATATTAAAAAATATGATTATTTAATAATTTAATAACAATTATTTCCCTATTATAAATGAGGTTAAACTACCCTCAACCATGGAAAAGTACAAGGTAAGTGTTTATTTCACAACCTCTTCATTATGCGAGGTTGTTTATACGTAATTATCTACTTGGACCTCTTTATCATCCACATTCATGTTTCTTAAAAAAGTATTTCAAATAATTCTTACTATTTTATAGAAAATGGGTTAAAGTAATTTATGCCCTTATTTAATTTTTATAAGATGTGTATAAAAGAATTTTTCTGTCGCTTTTTCAAACATGGTCCTTTTTAACCTTTTTGACGATATTAAGGTAAGAATGTCTTTTTTATCTTATAAAATGGGTGCAACTATTTTCCACCTTTATAATATCTTTGAATCTTCCCTTACAAGATTATAAGAATATTTTCAAAGTAAATTTTTTAGTTTATAAATATGTGGCTTTTAAATAATTTCAAAAAAAGGGATATTTCTCTAAAATAGTTTTGATTTCTTTTATGTCAACATCATTTGATGGATTATAAGTTTGTTTGAATTAGATTTATTATGATAAAAACATTCATATAGTATTGAAGGTTTTGTGATATGTTTGATTATATATGGGTTATTTTTATACAATTCATGGTTTATGGAGAAATTATTGACATTTCGTATGCTAGTTTTAATACGAATGTTTATATAATGTTCAAACATGTTCATACGAGGAATGCATTGGACTTAATAAGTGACCGGTGGAACCCGTTATAGCTCCTCAATGCATCGGTAGGTATCATGAGTCAAAATAGTGTCTTGGCACAATGTGTTGACAAAAACTTATTTTTAGTCTTGGCACAAGGCCTTGACTATATGGTTATGATAGTCTGGAATTATGCATTCCATCATTATGAAAGTGATTATTGATATTGCATGTGATTATTAAACTAGTATATTATCCATGTGTATAAGTAAATGGAAATATTTAATTTTATTTTTCCATATTATTATGAAGTTCAATTTTAAAAGTCTTTTGTTTTAGCTTTGCATTTCCTGAAAAGTTTATGCTTATTTATGAAAGTTTTCGCTATATTGTTATCCATATGGATCATCTGAGCTCACCCCTTTATATGTTTTATATTTCCTAGGATGTGAAGAAATATTTTATGACTGATCTACAGGGATAGTAAGAAGGGGATATGAGTGTTACCATGGAGACTACATTATTTTATTTTTTCACTTTATGATGTAATGTAACATTTATGAGTATATTTAGTGATTCCAAGGCTACTAAACTAATCGGTCTTTAGAGAATTGATATTTTGTGATCATGCCAATGATAAATAATATTGCATCGACTCTGGGTAACTGGGGTCGAGGCATTATAGTTAGTGTCAGGGGAATTTTAGTACAAACCTTAAAATCTAGATTTAGATAAACTCTGATTAGAGCACATAGACCTAATATGGACTTTGAGGATTAGTATAGAAGAACTTCCTAGAATTTTTGTATTTTAGATATTTAGTGAGTTTTCCAAGAAATACATCCCTAACTGGATATCAGCAGGTAGAGGCGGCTTCGGCCCAGATGTACCTAGGGGTAAAACCCAGAAACACCACTTTGAGCTAGAATCAAACGGGAACTGGTGGACCACAACGGGCTTTGTGGCACTCTCGGTTATGACACTCCAGGAGGATATTCTTAGGATAATTCTCATTTTCATTACAAATCATTATGAAGGGTTTATGTGTATATAATTCCTCAATGAAAACATCTTTATGATTATGGATTATATCCATAAACCATTAACTTGAAGTTTGGTATTTACAAGTTTGGAATTATTCATTGCAATTCATAATCTAAACTAGTTTATGCTATTGTATAGAAATGGAACCCAATATAAGAAATGTGAACTCCCGCAATAAGTATGATCCAAAGAGTAAGAAGGATCATATCTTTCACAGTATTAGGCTAAAATTTAGAGGGAAAATAGTCTCATATGTATTCTCAACATATGAAGAAATAATATCATGTGTTAATAAGATAAGTAAAGAATTCTCAAAGTCATACAGATTTGAAGGGAAGCAAGAGAATAAAAGGATGGACAAGATAAAGATGGACAAAAGGTAAGAGGGAAAAGAAGAATGTTTCCATATGTTATAATTGTGGGAATAAACACCCTGGAACTTGCCTGAAGGTAATGAGAGTTTGTTATATGTGTGGAGAAAAGGGACACCGAGTACGTGACTGCAAGGGTAAGAAAAAGGTTTCAAATGAACAATGCTTCATCTGCAAGGATTTGGGACACTACGCGAACTGATGTATAAATTATCATAGTATTCATCAGATGATGTTATTCGATGATAATCATGTTATGATACTCCCATAGAAGAGGAGGAATGATTAGAGTCCTTATGTTGTTATTAGCGAATTATTTCATTTGAGTGTTGTATCAACAATGTACTGGTTAAAATAACTAAGGAGTATATAAGGATTGTACTGAAGTATTATTTCATTAAGGACTTGAGATTGTGTGGAACCAAGAAAAGTGACTCAATAGCAGGTTAATGTTTTGGAAAATATATGGTTGAGATAAAGATAAACCATAATATGGTTCTGATACCGAGGCAGTGATTTTGGAATAATACATGATTGATTTGGATAAATTATATTGGCTATTCTTGATTACCTTGAAACTGATTAATGATTTTTATATTCCATAATTGTTGGAGTTTACAAAATTTTTAGATAGAAGGATTATATCCAGTATTCTATAAGGAATACAGGACCATGAATGTAATAAATAATGTTTTATGGTAATTCAGGATGTTGCAATGTTTTAAAAGAATATATGATGAAGGTTTTCACATGTTATTACGCGACAAAAAAGTTCTTAATTATGTTTACCTTAATTATATATTTTTTACTGTGAGTTTGGATAAATGTAGTTTGGATAATTCTAGTTTGATATTTTTTTGGATTTCCATAAAAGGACAACCCGGAGGTCGGGTGGAAACCTATCACATTCGGCAAGGCCGCGAGACTTGAACCCGAAACCAAAGGAGGACAAGGGTGTATCACCTACCACTAGCCCACGTGATGTCCTGGATTGAATATTGTAGTCCTTTTTAAAAAAAATACAGGTTGATAAATTATAAATTAATTTTTTTGAACCCTATATGAATAGGATAAATAGAATATTATTTTTATGTACTATTATCTTTTAGTGTGAAAGATGAGTTTGTGGTAGAAATTAATTAATGGATGGTACTCTACTTGTCAACTATATATTTTTCTTCTTCTCTTATTCGTCGAAGAAATTAATTCTTATACTTTAGTGAAGGGATCTAAAAACAAAAAATGTGTTATCTTAATACCATTTGTTTTTTTAAACCGATGGTATTTTATATCATTATAGATTGATGAATTTAAGGCCCTGTATTTTACACTTATTGGTGATTGATGACCTCAATAACTACCTATAAATATTTAAGTTTTTCCTCCAATTATATGTCTTTAATTTCCAACCAATGTTCTTCTACTCAAGATCATAGTTTGGTGGTGACCATTTCATTTCCCTTTTCATCTTATTAAGACTAAATTTTATTATCCTAATTTCCGATGTGGGTTTTCTCAAAGGTATTTTTTATTTTCAACCATTTATTATTGAAAAATAATTTCAAATTGTGAGGATGCAATTTATTGAAGGAGGGAAGAATGTAACACCCCAATATTTTACAGTACGTTATTTGTTCAAAGTAATTCAATAACTTGCACTACACACAATACTGAGTTCTAGTGCACCATGACTTACCAAACAAGCCGTTCAAAAGTGTTATGAATAGTATTAACCAAAATTTTGAACTTTATATAATCCTTATAATTTTAGAAGGCATATAATGATTTTCTTAGACATAATGTAAGAAAAAATATATTTTTTCAGATAAAGGAAGTATTTTTCAAAAAATTCAATTTTCCATCTTTTAATGGTGAATCCTTTTTAAATCCAATATTTGAAACAGTTATATATTAAATTTGAAAAAAATAAATTTCTTCTTTAGAATCAGGACATAAGAATTTAGTTTCAATAAAATTTTGGTGTTTTTCTGATAACTTTCATATTTGGGTGAATAGTGAAAAGAAATATATTTTAACTGAAAACAAATTTTTAAATCCAAATAATTTATATTGTTAAATTATACATTTTAATGGTTTGGAAGTATAAATAGATTATATTTTTACAATTTAATCCAATTATGGTCATTGTATGTAATTTCACTTTGAAATTGTACATAAACAAGTGTCAAACTTTTTGTAGTTATTATTTCTTAAAAATAGGCCTTTTGGTTTTGACAACGAGATTTAATTTTAAATAAATAAATGCAAATTATATTTTTTGAATTTGTAAAATAGACTTAATTATTGAATTATGAATATAAAAATTATCTTACGGTAAATTTTTGGTATTTTTCTGAAATTTTTTAATTTTTGATTAATAGTGAAAAACCCTGAGTTATAGTTTAAAACCGAATATTTATTTAAATAATAATTTATTTTATTTAAAAATATTTTATGGCAAAATAGATACATAATACTTATATAAGTTCAATATAATTCATTTGAGTCAGTTTATAATAATTGTAGATATATAAAACGTTTATCGAACTTTTCACCGTTTTTTACCCACCTCCTAGGAGAATTTAAAAATTCACATAAAACATAATTTTACCGCTTTTATGTGTGGAATTTTGAAAATGCGAGAGACATGGTTAATATGAAGTAGTAAAATGGGTTCAATAAGATTAAAATAATTTTTGGTGAATAGTAACTATTTTACTTTTATTTACCACGGTAAAATGTAAATAGGGTAATTAAGGTTAAAAATGATATAGTTATTACCCTAACACATGTCCTAATTCTATTGGATATGTATAATTCGACCAAAAAAACCTTAGGAATAAAATATGAACCTCTTGGTCCACTTGGTTTAGATTAGGACATTTATTATTATTATATTCAAAGAATAGATAAAAGAGTTAAAATCAATGTTTAATAACTAAAACATTTTTAATATAAAGTTATACAAAAGATAAATTCGATTATAAATATTTGTTAGAAATATAAAAGTATTTCATAAATAATATTATTTTATTTATAATTTTTAGTCATTAAATAATTTAATTTATTTATGACACAATGATGATGCAATAATTACCTTATTAGTGAAATATTAAAATAATTGATATTAGAAATACCCAAATAAATATAATTTGAGACTTTTAATGACTTACACGAATTTTATTGGTTAATATGTCATTTCAGGATTTCAGAAATGAATTTTTTTTGAATCAATAAAGTTATTAAGACTTTAACAAAAATTAATTATTAAATAGTATCAAAATTGACATAACGGTGTTTTTAAAACAAATATTATATTATTAATTGATATAATATTCTTAAAAATCTAAGGTTAGGCCAAAAAACATATATGATCATAGGTATGTCATTAATGAACCACTTGGGGTTCTTTTTTTAGTTTATAGCATGTTTATTAAACATATAATACAAAAATACAAAGAGACATGGTAAATGTCAAACTCTTTAACGAAGAGATAAATCTAAAGGATAAGGTTATAATAGTTATCCAAACTTGTCTGAAGCCTATTGGTTGAGTGGTTTTAGAACAATAACCACCATTTAATTTAAATAATCCAGTTTTGAGCCATTATAAACCGAATAATAATTTATTATAAAATAATACTTTAAGTTTTTCCTAAAGAGCCCCTCCTCCCCCCCTTATAAAAGGACACCACTTCCAACAAATTCCTCACACCTCTAAAGCCTTTTGGATCGTCCTAACTCTACCCAATAAAGCTCCCTAAATCCATATTTTCCTCCTAAAATCCATACCTTAAGGAGAAGGCACTTCAAAACTCGTTTTTTGGTTCAAACTAAAGGGAGTTAACCAAATTAAAGGTAACAATTTCTCTCAGGTTCTTTCCTTTTATTTTAATTCTCCAACCCCTTATCTCTTTTTATTATTTACTTTTGTTTCAAAAAAAATATTATAAATATACTAGGATATTTTTATGAGAAGTATTCTAACAACACATACACACACCTCTATCTAATGTGTGAAGAACATAATGATTCTGTGGATGGAAACCAAATGCCTCATGAAATGATGATTGTTCAATTATCTCCTACCGACTCTCATGGTGGAAATTAAGATGGAACTATAATTAAATATGATATTAATGATATTTATTTTATATATAAGCTTATTTAATACCATTTTATATAATACCATTATTCATTTCATGTTTTATATTTATAACATAATTTCATTTGAGGAAGTGCGGACTACCGCCCCCTCAAAGTGATATGACTCGTTCATACCATACAAAGAATGTATAAAGGATGATGTTAATGAACTTATGTAACACATATAAGATATTATGTTATACTATAATAATAATATACCTATTTATCATTTTTTTTATTCCTTTTAAGATGAAAAATGAAATGGAAGTAGCGTTCGTGCATTCGTACGGACTACCGTCTCCAAGAACGTGATGAGATTCATTCCACATCATATCCATTCAAGTATAATTCTCATTTTATGATTAAAAATAATGTTTAAGGACTTTATATCATTATTTATATGAATAAGATACAGCCTATACATAAAAAACACACCTTATGTCACAAAACATATAAAATAAAATGAGTAAGTTAACACCCGAAACGACGATAATACTAAGATATTATTAACAAAGTAATGTTAAAAACTCATATATGATATAATATGAACTTATATGATTATATTATAATTTAATAACAATTATTTAACAATTATATATGAGGTTAAACTACCCTCAACCAAAAAAAAGTACAAGGTAAGGGTTTATTTCAAAATCTCGTCATTATCCAAGGTTGTTTATATGTAATTATCTACTTGGACCTCTTTATCATCCACATCCGTATTTCTTAAAAATGTATTTCAAATAATTATTAATATTTTATAGAAAATGGGTTAATGTCATTTATACACTTGATGAATTTTTATAAGATGTTTATAAATGAATCTTTCCGTCACATTCCAAACAAGGTCCTTTTTAACCATTTTGACAAAATTAAGGTAAGAATTAATTTTTTTATTTATACGGTGGGTGCCGCAATTTTAAACTGTTATAAAATCTTCAAAGCATCCATTACAAGATTATATGAATATTTTCAAATTAAATGTTTTATTTTATAATTATGTGTCTTTTAAATGATTTCAAAAAAAGAGATATTTCCCTCAAATAGTTTTTATTTCATCTATGTCAACATCCTTTGATAGATTTTAATCATGTTTGAAGTTGATTTATTATGATAAAAAAAATTCATATAGTATTGAAGGTTTTGTGATATGTTTGACTATGGATGTGTTATTTTAATATGATTCATGGTTATTGAAGAAAGTATTGACATTTCATATGATAGTTTTTATAAGAATATTTATGTTATGCTTAAACCTGTTCATATGAGAAATGCATTAGACATAATAAGTTACGGGTGGAGCCCTCTATAGCTCCTCAATGCATCAGTTGGTCTCATGAGACAAACTAGTTTCTTGGTATAAGTCCTTTACAATAACTTATTTGCAGTCTTGGGACAAGGCTGTTACTATGTAGTTATGATAGTCTGGAATTATACATTACATCATTATGAAAGTTGTTATTGATATTGCATGTGATTATTTGAAAAGTAGAATATCCATGTGAATAAGTAAATGGAATTATTTCATTTTATTTTTTCCATATTATTCTGAAGTTCATGTTTAAAAGGATTTTGTTTTAGTTATACATTTCCTTAAATGTTTATTCTTGTTTATGAATGTTTTCTCTATATTGTTTTCCTTACTGAGCATCCGAGCTCACCCCTTTATATGTTTTATTTTTCCCAGGATGTGAAGAAATATTTTATAACTGACCTTCATGGATAGTCTGAAGGGGATATGAGTGTGACCTTGGAGACTATATTATTGTAGTTTTCACTTTTTGATGTAATGTAACATTTATGAATATATCTAGTGATTCCAAGGATACTAACCTAAACAGTCTTTTGAGACTTGATCTTTTGTGAGCATGCCAGTGATACGTAATAATGCACCATCTATGGGTAACTGGGGTCAGAGCATTACAATGTGTTCACGATGTGACGATAAAGAACATGTTGTGACCATTTCTTTATATTTAAGGAGCATCTCAACAACACATTTGTGGTTGCTTAGAATATCTATCTCTCCATTTTAGACTATCTCTGAAATTTCCTTCTATTTTCATTCTTAAAACACTTTAGATCTTTTAATTACATTACTTTTCCAATCAAAGAGTCATGGATTCATTTTCTTCAATGCCTTTAATTCCAACGTCATTTCATTTCCATTTCATTACTTTCATTAAATGTTTTATTAAAATTATGTTTCCATGTTTATTTCATTTCGTTACATTTTTATTCAATTTAATTTAATTAGAATATTTATTATGATTTAATTTATCTCTTTTATTGCGTTAATTACCGTCCTGAGTGTCTAACCGCATCAGGGGTAGGGATCAATATTCGATGTATCTACAATCTTAATTTGACCTCTCGTTCTAAACATGGAAAACCTAATTAGATAATGAATTAAAATATAAACCAATGGGGAAAACCCATTTGTGTGACTGTACCGTGAGATTCGTACTTTCAAACAAACAACCTATCATAATTGGAGTATACTAAGGCTTTGACTATTAGCTTAGGGAACATTTTTACAGTATAAGATGAATTTAATGTATCCAAAACTATAACAAGACTGCTAACCATAGAATAGTTATATCCTCTGTAGAACAAGAATACTAGACCAAGGTTAATGAGAGAATATTGCTTGATTCAAAGAATAAGCAGTTAGGACCTTTCTAAGATTAGAATTAGGATCACCGTCATCTAGATACTCGAACTTGATCCTGACCCCTTTTAATCAATTGAAGAAAACCCAAAAATAGTTAGAAAACCCCCAAACATTATTCAATATATTAAGGAATCCTTAAAAAGATTCAAGACTATATTTCTTCTCCCCATAAAAGCATACTCCTCTTAGGATCGACCCCAGACATCTACTATACAATTCCATAGTAGTTATTAATGTTTTGGACACATATAAATTTCAAATATGACATGCCCATGCGAAAACAAATGAACCACTTGGATTACACCTATCAATGATATCAGGGATAAAGATTAAAACATCAGGTATTTATTGAATATACCCAGTAATATAATGAATAATAAATAATGCATGTTTTCTAGAAGTATTTATGGTAATTCAGGTTATTACCATATTTCAAAGATTATATGATGAGTGTATTCACATGTTTGGAATGTGACAACCAAGATCTACTTTGAGATATACAGGGTATCAATGATAAGCTAATTTTATGACTTTATTTCTAACTTTTTGGATTTTTATCTTTCTGAGGGGTTATAAGGTTATCCAATCATTAAATGTTTAATTTAGACTTTGGAGGAAGTATTTATTTATTGATATTCTATTGAATTCCTTGGTTAAAAGGATATTTAGCGATTAACCTTATTTTAATGATGTCTATTATATTTATTTTGGAAATTATATTAGTGTGGTTTTAGTAATGTCTATTGTGTATGTTCGATGACAACTAATAAAGTTACCAGGGCCATGGGTCTTGACCTAATGACCGAAGGATGATAAGGGTTTCATTCCTAACACTAGCCTATGGGATGTCCTGGTTAATGTATAATTATTTTTTATGAAAAATTATTTATGATGAAAGAATAGTCATAATTTTTATGATTAGTGATTAAGGTATTAACCATATTAGTTTTTAAGAATAGTTATATATAAATAGTTATACTTTTCATTCTTTTTTGGGCTTTAATATCTTCTAAAAGTGTATTTTATTTTGTTGGGCATCAAAGTTAATTTTTGGACATCCATTTCTTGAAGTAATGGATGAATTAGAAATAGTAAAAATTAGAAGCAAAGAATGATTTTTTATTGAAATATATAAACTATGTATATTTCGATATATTCATGTCCAATAAAACCAATTCTCAATGATAAGATAATGATAAAAAAAATGTTTTCCCCATACCCTAATTTCTATAGAACTGGTGAACTTTTAAATCATCACATATTTTTGACTTTAAGGCCCTATAATTTTCATTGATCTTTAAATTGTTTTTGATTGATGAATTTAATCACTCCCAATAAATATTTATGATTTCCATAATTCCAAATCTCCACTCCCAACCTATGTTATCCTATGCATAATCGTATTTATATGTTACTTTGGGTAACTATTATGGTTCCAACTTTACCTTTTTAAGGAAAGTTATATTATTTATTTTTACAATGTGGGTTTTTATAAATGAAACATTCAAGTATTAATCCTTTCATAACATAGAATATTATTCATCAAAATTCATTTTATGGGGGATATAATGTAACACCCATATATTTTTTGAATTATAATTGTTTTAATTAATTTATCCTATTGGATTTTTTTTCATTTGAACTAATACTGAAAGTAGGTTATTTTATATTAAATAACTATGTTTGGTTTTAATTATACGCAACACCATGTTATTAATGAAATACACGAAAAGAACTTTTATCTTTTTCTACATGGAACACCGATGTTACCTTGTGTTATATAAAATAATGACTTTCCATGAAGGCATGACTTACACGCAAGACCATGTTTTACGGAACTATAATATATTATTAAAATGATACTATTTAATATAATATAATATTTAAATGATATAAAATAAGAGTTTATTAACAGTACTAACTAATTTATGAAAATATTTTTTTTTGAAAAAAATATAATATTATTACATAGGTCACCAATTAATTACAAATTAATATGAAAATCTGTTGAATTTCAAAAAAATACTATAATTTTTACCGTCAAAAAGCAATTTTAGCCTAATAAAATAAATTATATAAATTTAGTGATAGAAAATATTGTAATATATATATATTAAATATTCAATAAATATTTTTTAAAATTCATTCAACAGATTTAATAGACATAAGATAAAAGCAACAACAATTTTATTCTAAAAAACATAAATTTTCATAAATGTGGGTTTATAACCTTTTAATATAGAACAAATTTTAAATCCAAAATTTTGAACTCTTAAATATTTATCATGACAAAATAACCTTTATAATTGAAATAGAAAATTAAAAAATATGTTAGGATATTTGTTTTAGTATTTTTCTATATGGTTTTATTTTTTAATGAATAGTTAAAGATACAGAATTTAAATTCAAAACTACGTTTTCTTCTAATTAATTTATAAGCATAAATTATATTTTAAATTATTTTCAAAGTTTAATTAGATAATATTTTTTTCAATTAATTCAATTTAGGTCATTGTAATCAATTTCACTATGAAATTGGGTATAAAATATTTACAATCGTTTGGATGTTTTTACCTTGAAAACCCGAAGTGTCTTCATTTCAGCGGGATTTTTTTTAAATTAATTTCTTCCACTTATAAGATTATAATTTAGAATAATTTATTATATATTTTTATTAGTATTATTTATAATTTCTAATAAATTAAACTTATATTTTGACCTAAATGATTTGTGAAAGTGATTAAAATGGTTAAGAGAGAAATTAGGTTAATAAAGTACTAAACCATAAATATGAGACCCAAAAGGACCTAGAAAATTGTCCAAAACCAATTGGATGTATAGTTTTAGGCCATAAAACATAAATTATTGATATATCTTGGTTTTTTTATGAATTTTGTAATGTTAAAACATTAATACACATAACCTGTTTTAAAAAAACCAAGTCTGTCCTTTCTATACCCTATAAAACACCACCACCTCTCCCTCTTCATAACACATCTAAAAACACTTATTATCATCCAATATCTTACCAATAAACTGTAAAAAATCCATCTCCTACTCCTAAAATCCCTTACCAAGGAATAAATCAATCCATGTAAGCCTTTTGGCACAAACCAAAATGATATACCCATTTAAGAGGTATCATGTTCTCTCAAGATTTTTTATTTTAATTTATTTTTACACCCCTAAAATAACTTAATACCATGATATTATAAAAAAATAATATATTAAATATAACATTATGTTTTTATACAGTTTATACCTACACTTACAGTGATATCCATCTAATGGGTAACAAATATACTATTTTTGTGTACGATGAACAGCCGCCTCACCAAACGATGATTATTTATTTTTCCTTAACACCACTAATTCTAAAAATCATGTTGAAAAATATTTTTAAATACTTCTTATAATATATTTATTATTTAATAAATATTATATAATTATTTTAAAACACATATATTTATACTTTCCATTTGTTTTAAATATGATATTTTTGTTTGAGGAAACCTCCCCTCAAAGCGTTGTGATTCGTTTACACACTATGTTGAATATATTAAGGAAGCATTTTGTAAGGACCTGAACCCACTTTCCCAGAGCCGATGTATTATTTGATTATATTGGCATACATAAAAGGAATACAGATCTCAAAAAAAAGTTTAGTTTAGTATTATTTTAAACAAGTTACATACATAAGTTTAACATTACAACAAGAAGGAAAAAAACAACACTAAATTATTCCACTAAAAACATCACGTCTCCTAGATTATACTTTCAAGTCATTTAGAAATTACTTCTTCATATATTGAGAAAATGAAACATAAGAATGGGGTGAGCTCAAATTCTTAGTAAGAGTAAGTAATACAATATAAGATAATATATAAATGAGATATGGTGAATAATTTAAAACACATGCCTTTAATAATAAACATGAAACACATTATGGCAGGAATAAGAGGTGGGTAAATAATTCCATAATAAAACATAATCATGAGTATTATACTAGTCGAATAACCACATGATCTTTCAATTAATAGCTTCAAAAAGAGGGAAGTGCATATTCCAGACATTCTGAATCATTTTTTCATGGCCTCAGCCAAGACATTTAGAGATTAAGGCCTCGGCCAAAATCCACATCACATTGGGAAAGGCCTCGGCCAATTCCTCGTCTATTTGTCTCATGAGACCTACCGATGCATAGAGGGGATATAGTGGACCACACCCATCACATTATAAGTCCAATTAATTCCTCATATGAGAGGGGATCAATATAAACATCATATACATTTATGTTGAAACTATCATATGAAATGTAATTAACCTTCACAAATTATTGACCATAATCACTAACTATTCAGAATAATATGATGAATGGTTTTAGGATAGATCATCCACAAAAAAGTTATTCATAAACCAATAAATAAAATATGGTATATGACTTCATAATTGATTAAACTCAATAATACATTGTAATCTATAAGAGCATTTAACGAAAATAATCTTATAAAATCATTAAGAAATTTTGAGATTAATACTCTTTTATTTTAAAAAGAAGAGTTATTTTGGAAATTATTTTATAAAAACATAAGTGAAGTAAGATAGTATTTTCATAATAAAATGTGTATTTTTAGAAAATAATTGTTTCAAAAAATAGATTATAGAGTGCCCTTGCAAATAGATATGTATTGGAGAAATTCACTAGAATCGAGCTTCTATTTTGGAAACAATTTTGAATGTTTCTTTTAAAATGTGTAACTATCCATAAAATAAGGAATGGTTATGATTTTTAAAAATATATATGATAATCGAACAGAATATATTATGAGTACATAACAATAAATAATAATTTCATTCAGGTAATTAGACAATGAATGTGACCTGAATGAATATGGAAGTTCAGGTGAAAAACCCTTACCTTAACTCCAAATGTGTTCTTATCTCGAACTAAGTTCCTAGAATATGAAATTAAAATTATTAATAAATTATTTAAAAACCTATTATACATGTATTTAGTTTATCATAATTCTTTTTAGTTCATTTATGTATTTATTGACAAGATATTGTATTGAATTTCGTCATTCTGGAGTGTTTGTTTCCATTATTTTCATATTCGATTAACTTATTTTTAAGTAAGGGAGTTCATATAGAAAGGTTATAAATCTCTTGGATTGGAATTATATATTTATTTATAATCATAAATAATTGGTAATGGTCATTTATATCATTTGGTTATATGGAATGAGGATGAATCAATAGATGAGAACCACTTCGATTATTTGGCGGTATTTGGATTATTATGAACTAGTTTTGTCATATAACTTAATTATAAGTACATAATCGGGTTCCTGAAAATTAATTAGGTTATAAAACATATATTATAGTCTGGTTAAACCATAAATATGGTTTCATGACCAGTAATGAAGAAGAAATTAAAGAACGAATCTTTGTCGTCCACGAAGGCTTCAAATTGGAAACTGTTAGATGTTGATTTCATTTATAAAAATAAAAGGGAGGGAGTAAGAATATTTATTATGGGGCTTCCATTCACACGAAATAAATACGTTATATATATTATACTTGAGTAATCATGATCATTTGGACAGAGGATGTGAGGAGAGAAAAATAAAAGAGATGAAGATGAAAATAAAAAAACTTAAAAGATCCATTATGAAAATTCGGCAGTCTAACGACATCACATAAAATTTCATAAAATCAAATAATGAGAAGAAAAGGGTATCCCAACATATTGAAATCAAAAGTAAAATAAGAGGAATGAATAAAATCAAACCTCAATATATGAGAAAGTGATTTCAATTAGATAACAAAAAAGAAGTGTCGACTTAATGAAGAGAATGAATGATTCCCTTACATTGTAGAATAACTCCTTGATCTTGATGGTTGGAAACTTGGGGTCTTAAGGACACCGTTGGAGGACTAATAGAGAGGTAAAACCACCAGATCTTCGAGGATGTGGTATTTGGAATGAATGAAAACGAATGGATGAGTGGGTATTTATAGAAAAAGAGAGGTAATTTTTTAATAATTTCAATGGGACACTTCATTAGTGGTTTTTGCCAAACCATGGGCTTGCCCATGGTATTTGCACATGGCATAAGCCTCTTGGAACACCTCATGTCATAAGTTACTATAAAAAATTATTCCAAACTTTTATTTTAATTATTATGTCATTATGATTTCATTAAACTACTGAATACTCAAAACTGTATTTTTCACTATTCACGAAAAATTCAAGTATTTTAGAAAAATACCAAAAATTCACCCCTACCATTTTTCAACATGTATAATTAAAAAGTGAAATCCAATTTTCAAATATAATTTTCTAAATATTATTAATTTAATTTTTAAATAAGGTCACAATTAATTCGAAGAATAACAATCTTGATGTGTAATTAGTTTTATGTGACATTGGAAAATTAATTAAGATCCCATTATTCTATTGCCTTAAGAAAATAAAATAATATTATTATTTACTATTCATAAGGTCATATTACTATTCATATTACTATTCATAAGGGTATGTTATTATTCACCAAAAATCAAGTTTGTTCTATCAGACTCTAAATGACTTACTGAACACAACTCTAGATAACCATTTCTTGAAATACAAAACATAGAAGAGGATAGATTATAAAATTTCATTATATATTTATTTTCAACACCTTACGGTGTTACATTCTCCCCTCCTTACAAAAATTTCATCCTCCAAATTCACAAAATATTACCTGAAAATATTCAGTTATGTCTTAAACATAAACTCCTCAGGATCCCATGTTGCTTCCTCCATCTTATGTTTCCTCCATAGAACCTTTACCAGTCGAGTCGTCCAATTTCTCAATACTTGTTTTCTAGTATCAAGAATCTTGATAGGATCTTCGCAAAAAGACAGATCAGGCTCAAGTTCCACTTCTTCATAAGTGAGTACATGTGTTGGGTTTGGCATGTACTTTCTTAACATTGGCACGTGGAACAAATTGTGAACCTTGGAGACACTTGGCAGCATTGCCAAACAGTAAGATATGGCTCTAATTCGTTCTTGAATTTCAAAAGGTCTTATATACCTGGGACTCAATTTACCTTTCTTACCAAAACTTATAACTCCCTTCTATAGAGAGACCTTCAAGAAAACATGATCTCCTACCTGAAATTCCAAACCCTTCCTTCGGTTTCCATCATAGCTCTTCTACCTACTTTGAGCTATTTTGATATGGTTCTGGATAATCTTCCCCTTCTCCATTGTTTCTCAACAAGTTCTGGGACCACGAGCTTTCTTTCACCAACATCGTCCCAACAAGTGGGTGTACGACATATCCTCCCATATAATGCTTTATAGGGTGCCATCTGAATACTTGAATCGAAACTATTGTTGTAGGAAAATTACATGAGAGGTAAATAAAGATACCACATGACTTGAAAATCATGTGAACAAGACCTCAACATGTCTTCCAATGTTTGAATAGTCTATTCCGATTGTTCATCAGATTGTGGATGGTAGGAAGTTCTCAAATGAAGATCAGTATCTAGGGGCTTCTGATGACTTTTCCAGAATATTGGTGTAAAACCTAGATCCTGTTCAGAAAATATCGATAGGGATACTTCATGAAGTCTCACAACTTCATTAATATAATGTCTTTCGTGTTGTTCAAGTGGTAGATCTTCTCTTATAGAAAGAAAATGTGCTGACTTCGTATGATGGTCAACAATGAACCATATTGCATTATTCCTTCTAGGAGTCTTTGGTAGTCTCAAGACAATGTCCATTGTGATATTACCACATTTCCACTCAGGTATGGGAAGAGGTTGCAATACTCCTCTAGGTTGTTGCCTTATATCTTTCACTTGTTGAAAACCATACATCTTGACACAAAATCAGCAATCTCCCTCTTCATGTTGTCCTACTAGAAATGTTCCTTCAAATCCCTATACATCTCAGTGCTACTAGTGTGTATAGAGAAATTGGAACTATGAGCATCATCCAACAATTCCCTTTTTAGATCAGTTATATTGGGAACACAATGTCTCTTCCCAAATTTCAAGATTTCATCTTCATATACGAAGTCACTCATCTCCCATCATTCACAACAATAATCTTCTTTTGAAACTCCACATCATGAGTAAGATATTTTATTATACTTTATAGTAAATTTGGTTTGGTAACCATTTGAAAAAGCATTGATGTTTCACCTTCCATGGTTATTCCCATATCTATCTTTACTAGATCCATGAAAATAGTATCCCTTTCAACTATCATCTTTCTCAAAACTCCATGATCCTTTCTGATCAAAGAATCTGCTACCTTATTTGCCTTCCCTGGGTGGTGGTGTATCATGCAATCATAATCCTTGAGTAGTTCAAGCCATCTCCATTTCCTCATGTTGATTATTTCTGTGAGAAAATATACTTCAAACACTTGTGATCAGTAGAAATATCACATTTTTCACCATAGAGATAATTTCTCCATATATTTAAAGAAATAATTACAGCTACTAACTCAAGATCATGTGTTGGATAGTTTTTCTCATGAATTTTTAGTTTTGGTGATGCATAAGTAATAACCCTATCATTTTTCATAAGGACACAACCAAGTCTGTTATTTGAAGCATCTCTATAAATAACAAACCCGTCATCCCCCGATGGTAGAGTCAATATAGAAGCATTGACAAATCTTCGACTCGGTTCTTCAAAACATTCTTCACAATATTTTGACAAACCAAATTTAACCCTTTTACGTGTGTGCTTTGTTAGTGGGTTATCCAATCGGGAAAAATTCTATACAAAATGCCGATAATAACCTGCTAAGACAATAAAACTGCGTACCTTAGTTATGGTAATTCGCATGGGACAATCTTGGATTGCCTTTGACATTTCAGGATCAACTAGGATTCCATCCTTAGAAACAATATGGCCATGAAAAAAAATCTCTGGTATCCAGAATTCACACTTTCTAAACTTCCCATATAATTTATGTCTTCTAAGAGTCTTCAGGATAATGCGCAAGTTATTTTCATGTTATTCGCAGATTTTAGAGTGTACCAAGATATCATCAATGAATACTACTACAAAATCATTGATATATTCCTAGAAAACACTATTAATTAGATCCATGAAGACAGAGGGTTCATTTTTTCATCCAAAAGGCATTACTGTAAACTCATAATGCCCATACCTGGTTCGAAACAATGTTTTCAGAATGTCTTCCTTCTTTACACTCAATTGATGATATCCAGATCAACGGTCAATCTTTGTAAAGTATTGAGCTCCATGCAGTTGGTCAAATAAATCATCAATGCGAGGTACGGTATACTTGTTCTTTATTGTTATATCATTGATATCCCTGTTGTCGATACATAACCTAATAGATCCAACTTTCTTCCTAACAAAAAGGACAGGGGATCCCCACTGAGAAACACTAGGGAGGATAAATCCTTTATTACTCAATTCTTCTAGTCGTTTCTTCAGTTCCACTAGTTCCACAGTGGCCATTCTATAAGGGGTCTTCAATATGGTCCTTGAACCAATAATTAAATTGATGGAAAACTCAATTTCTCATTCTGGAGGATGTCCAGGTAAATCTTCTAGAAACACATCAACATATTCTCTCACAATAGGAACATCCTCTATTTGAACATTCATTTTCTCACCCAAAATTATTTCATTCTATTCCTCCCCAATAGTTTAATTTAGTTGAGCTACTGGGGGTGGATCTAGATAAGAATCATGTGGTGACGGTTCTGCTGAATCGATAAGGTGTTCTTTATCATCATCATAAAAAATCATAACATCCTTCTTCTTACTATAATTTTTTACATCATGATACGAAATCCAATACATACAGAGGATTATCTCGAATTCAATCATGGGTATGATGATGATATCAGTAGATAAAGTACAAATTTATTCCCTAATGGGAAAAAATTGACAGAATATTGTAAGAAGGATACGTCCATTAAGAGTTTTGACAGACAACTCCCTTGTTAAATCAAATTGCAAATATCTAATTTTCTTAGAAAACTGGGAAGATATGAAACAATGCGTTGATCCAGATTCAAATAAACCATTGTCTAAGCTTGAGAAAACGATCAAAGTACCTGCCACCATGTCACGTGGAGCTTCAACCTCTGCAGTTGTGATTGCATATGCTTGTCCTTGCCCCCTTGGCCTCTTATGTTTCATATTTACTTGACATTTTGGAAACTTATTAGCTTAGTGCCCCATATCCTATCAATTATTGCATATAACATCATTGGATTCCTTCTTTCCTTTGTAATCACCAGAAATATGGCCTTTCTGACCACATTTTTAGCATACTCCTTTTCCTTTTAAGCACGCATCGGGGTGTTTCCTTCCACAATTGTCACATTGTGGAAATTCAACTCTTCCCTTGTTCCCTGTTTCCTTATTTCCTTTCCCATAGTTTTCAGCAGCCGTCTTCTTTTCTTGATTTCCCTTAAAGTCATAAGACTTAGAGAATTATTTTTCTATCTTGATGGCACATGAAAATATATCCACATATGATGAAACATTTTGAGAGACCAGTGCTCGCTAGAGGAGTGGATTTAGGCCATCAAAGAATCGATCAATTTTTCTCCTAGGATTTCGTATATAGTCCACATCATGTCTTGCTAACCTTGTGAAGTTAGCCTCATACTTGGCAACATTTTCATCCTTTTTCTACCTCAGATTCAAGAATTGTCTCTCCATATTTGATCGCTACTCTCGAGGGAAATATTTTTGTAAGAATATTTCATTAAAATATTTCCATTCCATGTCTTATATCTCTTCCTCTTCCTTTTTGTTTTGGATTAATGATCACCACTGATCCGCATCTCCCGATAGAAAATATACTGCCAGGAAAACCTTCTCACTTTCATTACATCCCAAAACAATAAATTCTTCTCAAGGGAACAAATGCACTGCTCTACTACAAACGGGTTTGCGGTCCATTGAATGATGGAGGATGTTGTCACATAAAGTGATCTAGTATGTCTCCTCCACGTGGTGGATCCGGATGCCCCATATGGGTAAGGATATTATTCATAACCTGATTAAGTTTTCCAATATAGTTATGAGTTTCTCAGCACCAGTCACAGCACCAGAGCCAACATCATTGTCTTGCGTCGGAGGAAAATCCCTACAGGGGACAGGTGAATTCATGTGATTTCCTTTCCGTCCACTGGGTTCCATATCTAGATAATGGCATACACTGTATTAGGTTATGAATCATAATGTATAATCTTAATGTAAAAATTCTCAGAAAAATTTATATCCTACACATGGATAATCCCATATTAAAAAAATGGTTTCCTTGAGGAATATTTATATTAAAATCCTTCATAATGGCTTGTAATGAAATTGTGAATTATCTTAAGTATATCCCCCAGGGGTTTCGTAACGAAGAGTGCAGCAAGGCACGTTTTTGTGCACCAGTTCCCATTCGAGTTTAGCTCAAAGTGGTGTTTTAGGGTTTTAGCCCTATATACATCTGTGCCAGAGCCACCTCTACCTACTCATATCCAGACATGGATTTATTTCTTGAAAATTCCACATAATCTATTCCTTAACAAAATACAAAGACGTTCTTGTATGTTTATCCTCATGGACTATCTTAGGAACTCTTCCCTAATATATGTTTTCTAAATCTAGTTTCCAATTTTTCTACTAAACTTACTCTGATACCAACTATAAGGACTCAACCCCAATTCCCCTGAGCCGGTTCTTTATTTTATTATGTTGGCATACATATAAGTAATTCAGATCTCGAAAGATTGAGTAGTTTAGTATTATTGGAAACAAGTTACATACGTAAGTTTAACATTACAACATGAAGGTAAATCAACAATAAATTATTCCACTAGAAACATCATATCTCCTAGATTATGCTTGAAAGTAATTCATAAATTACATCTTCATGTACTGAGAAAATGAATCATAAGAAAGTGGTGAGTTCAAACTCCCCGTAAGAGTAAGCAATAAAACGGAATATAATATAAAAACTAGACCTGGTGAATAATTGAAAACACATTCCTTTAATAATAAACATGAAAAACATTATGGCAAGTATAAGAGATGAGTAAATAATTCCATAATAAAACAAAATCATGGGTATTATACTAGTCGAATAACCACATGAACTTTCAATTACTAGAATCATAAAGTGGGAAGTGCATATTTAAGACATTCTGAATCATTTTGTCATGGCATCGGCTAAGACATCTAGAGATTAAGGCCTCGGCCAAAATCCATATCACATTGGGAAAGGCCTCAACCAATTCCATGTCTATTTGTCTCATGAGACCTACCGATGCATCGAGGGGCTATAGCGGGCCCCACCCATCACATTATATTCCCAATGCATTCCTCATATGTGCGGGGATCAACATAAACAACATATACATTCATATTTAAACTATCATATGAAATGTAACTAACCTTCACAAATTATTGAACATAAACACCAACCATTCATGATAATATGATGTATGGTTTTAGGATAGATCATCCACAATATAGATAGTCATAATACATTAAATAAAATATGGTATATGATTTCATAAATGATTAAACCCATGAATACCATGTAATAAATAAGATATTTGAACAAAAATACTCTTATAAAACAATTAAGCAATTTTTAGATAAATACTCTTTTATTTTAAAAAGAAGAGTTATTTTAGAAAATCTTTGTATAAAACAAAAAGTGAATTAAGATAGTATTTTCATAAAAAATGAGTATTTTTAGAAAGAAAATGGTTTCCAAAAACCGATTATAGAGTGCCCTCGTAAATAGATATGAATTGGAGAAATTACCTTGAATCAAGCTTCTATTTTTGGAAACAATCTTGAATGTTTCTTTTAAAATGTGTAACTATCCATAAAATAAGAAATATTTTTGGTGTTTAAACATATATATGATACTCAAACATAATATATGATGAGTACATAACAATTCATAATAATTTTATTGAGGTAATTAGATAATGAATGTAATCTGAATGAAAATGGATGTTCGTGTGAAAAACCATTACCTTAACTCCAAACGTGTTCTTATCTCAAAATTAAGCTCCTGGAATATGAAATTATACTTATTAATAACTTATTTAAAAAAGTATTATACATACATTTAGTTTATCATAATTCTTTTTAGTTCAGTTAGGTATTTTTTGAAAAGTTATTGTACTGAATTTCATCGTTCTGGAGTGTTCGTTTCCATTATTTTCATATTCGGTTTACTTGTTTTTAAGTAATGGAGTTCATGTGAAAGGTTATAAATCTCATAAATTTTAGTTATATATTAATTTATAATCATAAGTAATTGGTAATGGTTATTTATATCATTTGGTTATATGTAATGACGATGAATCATTAGATGAGAACCACTTTGATTATTAGGCGATATTTGGATTATTATGAACTAGTTTTGTCATATAACTTACTTATATGTACATAATCGGGTTCATGAATATTAATTAGGTTATAAAACATATATTATAGTCTGTTTCAACCATAAATATGGTTTCATGACTAGTAATGAAGAAGAAATTGAAGAATGAATCTTTGTCGTCCACGAAGGCTAGAAATTGGAACCTCTTGGACGTTGATTTCGTTTATAAAAATAAAAGGGGGGAGTAAGAATATTTATGATGGGTATTATATTAAAATGACATAAATATAGTATATATATGTTACTGGAGTTATCATTATCATTTGGACATGGGAGTTGAGGAGAGAAAAATAAAAGACATGAACTTGAAAATAAACAAAAAGTTAAAAGATCCCTTATGAGAATTCGGCAGCCTAACGATGTAACTTAAAATTTCATAATATCAAATGATGAGAACAAAAGGTTATCTCATAATATTGAAATAGAAAGGAAATTAAGAGTAATTAATAAAATCATTCCTCAATATATGGGAAAGGAATTTCAAATAGATAGCATAAAAGAAGTATCGACATAAAGTAGAGAATGAAGGATTCCCTTACCTTGTAGAAGAACTCCTAGACTTGAAGGTTGTAACCTTGGGGGATTAAGGACAACTTGGTTGGACTCTTCTAGAGGTAAAACCACCAGAGCGTCAAGGATGAGGGATTTGGAATGAATGAAAACTAATGGATGAGTGGGTATTGGTAGAAAAAGAGAGGTAATGTTTTAATAATTTCAATGGGAAACCTCATTAGTGGGTTTTTCCAAACCATGGGCTTTCCTATGGTATATTCCCATGGTTTAAGACCAATGGGACACCACATGTAATAAGTTACTTTAAAAAAGTATACCAACATATTATTTTAATTATTATGTCATTATGATGTCATTAAACTACTGAATACTCAAAACTGTATTTTTCTCTATGCATGAAAAATTAATGTATTATAGAAAAATCCCAAAAATTCACCGCTAACATTTTTTGACGGGTAGAATTAAAAAGTGAATTACATTTTTCAAAAATAATTTTCTAAATATTATTAATATAATTTTTTAAATATGGTAACAATTAATTTGAAAAATAACATTCTTGAAGTGCAATTAGTTTTATGTGACATTAGAAAACTAATTAAGATACCATTATCCTATTTCCTTAATAAAATAAAATAATAATAATATTTACTATTAATAAGGTAATATTAATATTCATAAGGGTATGTTACTATTCACCAAATATCAAGTTTGTTCTATCAGACTCCAAATGACTTATTGAACACAACTCTAGATGACCATTTCTTGAAATTCAAAACATAGAAGAGGATAGATTATAAAATTTAATTCTATATTTATTTTCAACACCTTGGGGTGTTACACATTTAGTGAATAAATATGATATATTTACAATATAATAATAATAATTTAATTATTTTATATATGAATATGTATGAACATATTTCATATACTTTTTTTATTAGAACATGAAAATAAAAATTGAAACAACGTTCGTGCATACGTACGGCTTACCGTGTCCATGATCGATATATTCCATTTTATACATATATATTATATAGATTATTATAGTAAAAATATAATGAATATACATGATACTTATATCATGGAGTAGATTCTAGAAATTATGATATAAGTAAAAGGACCAATGATATAACAAATTAAGACACATGCGGAGAACAAAGTGAATATTACCCGAAGTGAAACCTTAACATATGATTTTTAAAAAGTGCATATTATAATGTCATAATCAAAACATAAATTGTATTATACTTAAAAATCTTCTTATGTAAAAGGTTTACAATAAATTTTTATCTATTATAAAGGTGGTTTAAATTAGTACGATGAGAGTCAAGATAGAAGGTAAGGTAATTTCATCTAAATTTGTTTTTTGTGAGATACATGCTTTATTTAGCAACCATTCCATTAATGTAGTGTATATTAATCCCATAGATGTATTATAGGATTAATATAATTAAAATTATGGGTATTTAAATATACATTTAATTATATTTCTTTCATGAGATTTATGTTTTGAAAGTTACAAAATCATTGAGATATTATTGTCTCAATTTACCTTATTAGAGACACATGCCATGTTATGCATCTATACTTTTATATGTGGTTTACACAGTACCATTAACACGTTAAATTAATCATATAATACCTTTAATGATATTTTAAGAGTCATCTAATTTAAATTTCTTATAGAGAGATTATGGTTCTATGTTACTTTGTGATAAGAGATTGTTGAAAAAATCTCATCGCATTCGAGATTGTTTATGACTATGTCTCCTTTATTGAAGTATTATAATAAATATCTCAAGAAAATTCATGAATTTTAATCCCATATAGTTTTTAATTATATAATCATGTATTGGTTCCATTTTTCTAATCTTTGGTACATAATTGTGTTGATGAATTTATTTTTATGAATTTTAGAGCTTACCCTATCTTCGGTCAGAAATCTATGCTCTTTCAAATTCATGTTATGTAAAAAGGTTTTATAAGAATATTATACTATTATCCTACAATATCTTAAAGATATAGTTTCCCTTATTGTAATCTTCCAATGTTTTCAATGTAATATTATTTTCACTTTTCGGACTAGAAAGTTTTCGAAATTCTTATAGTGAAAAAAAGCATTGTTATTCTTACCTAGTATGACAAGTATTGATTTACCCACCATTATTTCTATGAGGTTTTTTTCATATTTAAATGAAAAAATTTTAAGAATATTTTGTCAATATAATCTTCAATTTTTTTTCAAAACCCATTCATGATTTCTTTATAATTTTCAATTTATTTTTCATGGAATGTGTTTTTCAAATGGTTTTTATGATTGTTTTATAATTTTTAAGGAATTGTTTTTTTGAAAATGTTTACCGACATTATTTTATATGTGTTCATAGAAAATAGGTTCAAAAATTATTTCAATCCATATTTATATGTTTGAGAAGTATTTTAAAAGAAATTGGTTTAAAAACAATTTCATGTTCCATTTATATGTTTTCATGGAAAATGGTATTAAAAATGTTTTGAATCTCCCTTTATATGTTTTCAAAGAAAATGTTTTCCAAAATGTTTTCTTGAATTTCTTTATAATATTTCGTGTTTGTTTTCATGAATATGATTTTAAAAAGATTTTTTTGTTTTAAACAGTCTTTTTTCACAATAATAAAAGAAAATTTTCTCATGAAATGTTTTAAAAATATACTTCTCATATATTTTCCATCTATGATGATATATTCTGAAGTAAATCATGACCTTATAGGAAATGATCTTATGGTCCCATTAAAATTTTTTCTTGAATGGATTATGTTTCTATGGAATAATGATTATGAAAGGAAATTATATTCCACATGTTATACACTTTTGAAACTAGGTTTTTATCACGGGTTATGTTTGTGATGAAATAATTATGAAACCATTCTTTTCCCATAGGCTATGAAATGACTTAATGTTTATGATACCCATTTCATTTAATGGGTTATGATTTGATTTGTAATGATATTTTGGAAAATGTATGTATGATTTCATTACGAGATGAGGGAAACCTATATATCCATCCAATACATTAGGTAAAGATTTGTATTTCATGATATATAATATGATGGTGTTGGGAGTAAACCTTGACTACTAAGATGAACATGGGAGTGAATGTTGACTTCCAGGATGGTAAAAGGATTGAACTCATGCTACTAATATGGACATGTGAGTGAACCATGACTACCAATATGCTATGTGGAGTGGACCCATATGATTATGATAGTATCAACAGTGATGTCTTGGGTACTATAAAAATTATATTATATGATTATATTTCAGAAACCATTCCTTGGTTTATTAATATGTTATTCTTTCTAGACTTACTTCTTTATTTCCTTATGACTCATGTCTTATGAACTTCCCTGAATTATTACATGATTCATGTTTATGATCTTTTATTTGTAGGATATGAGCTTATATATTCATGATAATGTTCTAATAACCTTATTCTCAGAATTATGCTTACACATCTACTTAGTTTATCCTTAATGAGAATCAGATATCTCATCTTTTTATGTTTCCTTCCCCAAGGATATGAAGATATTTATTATATTTTATGTGTCTAATAAGGGAGTTAATCAAGAAGAACATCATGGGATATGACTTATCTCATTTGCGTACAAGTGTTTATGTTTCCATGATTCCAAAGGCACTAGACTAATATGGTATTTGGGAATCTATTCATATAATGTTTTGAGTATTCCAAAAAATTTATGTAATGTTAATGTATAATAACATAGGGTTTCTATAATTTTTTCCTTTCATAATGACATAGTATGGGGAGTGCCAACATAGTTCATTTTCGACCACTACAATATATCTAGATCTAATACATCGTCAAGAATAAACTAAGAACCTATTAGTGTGTCGACACAACCACACATTAATGATCTGAATTCTATTATACCATTAATATAACATCATAACCCGTATCCATAATAAATTTACAAATCAATATATCTTATATTGATCAGTGAACTTTTATAAATTTAAAAACTAATTCTCAAATATTTTTTTAAAAACATTAAATGGGAGAAGAATATTATAGAATGTGGAAATGAGTTCAGGAAGTGGAATAATCCAATATCCATAGATGAAGATAAAATTAGACATGACTTAAATTCACACAATCTTGGGACCAAAATTAGATTCTATCAAAATGAATAATAAAATTTGGTAAAAAATAATCAACTTAAAAAACTATCAATTGATTCATGAGTGATGATGAATTAACTAATAGTGGAGTAGGGAATTGAAATACATGATGGGGGAAGTAAAATTTCCATATGTAGTTATGTCATGATACTTATATACTATGTAGAATTGATCCAAAAACCTGGGGAGGAATGACTAATGAATATATTTATAAGAAGAAGAAGTGAAAAATAGATTAAGGGAATAACAATTCATTAATTGTGATAATACTATTAAGAAGGGAATGAGTGACTTCATGAAAAGGGATATTTATATGTATGAACTAATTCTTCAAGGGGAATTCCCCTTATTAGGATACAGAGTAGAGATATATATACATGTATTTTATAAACCCATTTCTTTCTATTTTCATTGAGTATCAGATATTGTAATTATAGTGATATTTATAATGTATGAATTGGTAAGGTATTTAAATTGTATTTCCTCGGTGAACCTATAGTATTGGCTTTTAGTTAGTGAATATTTCTTCAATATTTTTTTAAAATTAATGTGAGTTAGTGTATAATTATGAGGGTGGATCAACTAGTGAAATTTATGATCAAATTCCACACATTTTTTGTAACTATTATCATCAATTATGGAACCAAGGGTGTAATAAATATGAAAATAATGAGAAAATACTTAAGAAATAGGGAGAGATAATTTATTCTTTTGAAAATGGTAGTGTAGGGTGTGAAACCCACAAACACTGATTAATAACCACACCAGTTATATTCTGATAAACCTAAACTGGAAACACAATGTAAGAAGGAAAGTGTTAGTGAACACATCACAAAGTGAGTTCTCTATTCTTGTTGTTAGGGCTTAACAAAAAATCCAAAATGAGACTAGTATTTTTTCCTGAAATTCGTTCGGATGCATCAAAATATTATTCCAAAATAATCAGTGGTCGATTCTCATCAGAATTATCAGGAAAATGAGAAGACTTATTAAGATTAGTGGATTTATCTTACCTTGAATATTTTTCCATTTATGGAGGATGCAACCCTAGGTAGTTAACCTTGAATTGCTGGTATCTAATGTACTAGTATCATTATCTTCACATAGATCATCACATTTTTTTGTTTAACATTTTTTTATAAAAACAATATATTTACACTTTAAATGACACATTCCCTTGAATATATGGTTTGGGTCTCACTAGTATCGTATTACATATAACAGAGTGAGTTTTTTCCATAAAAACACATTTTAACTAGATATAATTGGATCTTTTTTCTAGTATATAAGGTTAATTTATTATGGTTTTAGGAAAAAAACATAAATAATTTGAAAATAATAATAATAAAAAAGATAAAATTAAAATTAAAAAACAAAAAAAAGAATATCATTATTTTATATTGTGAGGTAATTATGTGGGTATTTTTCATTTCATATATTAATTGTTTTTATATTCACCCCTTGGGACTTATCTATTATTTTCATTTTTTGTGGGAAACATGAATAGATTAGTAATGAGTGACCAAACATATATATCATGTGATATTTTGGGGGAACATATAAACTATATTTTATATTTTAAATGGATTGAGTTAGGGAACATTCCCACCCATGAAAAAGTACAACGTGAGTTTGTATCTAACACACATTAATTGATATAATAAAATAATATAAATCAAGGAAAACCAAGCTAAATGGGAAAACCAACTAGAGAAAATCAGCCACATAATCTATTCTAAGATAGAGGAACATATAATAATAATTATTGATATTTAAGTCCCAATCCACGTTATATAAGAACATTATTAGAAACTATAAAAAATAGATGTGTATGTGGATAAATATATTGTGCTCTTACAAAAATGTATATATGCATAACCTAGAAGAGTGTGTTCATAATGAAGAAGAAGAGGAAATTCCACCCTTGAAGTGGAAAGAAGATGTGAAAATCAATTAATCCCATGGAAAATATTCCCACTCAAAATATACCATCAAAAATCCTATCACGTTTACCATTATCATGGTGGAAGATGAATATATTCAATATTTTACAAGAAAATAATATCTTCAATGAATAATTATATATATTTAGGAGAAGTATTCTTCCAAATATCCTCTAATAGACCAATTAAGTATTTTAATCACGACGATCATAGGTGAAATCCATTTCTGTTGGTTCCTACTAAGGAAACCACACCCCATAATGACTAGATATATTTTATGAAGAAATTATGGATGAAGGTCACTAAATAAATGTATTATATAAGAGGAAACCCATCGTATAAAATTATTTCACCATCTTTTCACTTTTATTTTCTTTTCATAGTTATTTTATTCTATTTTAATCATAAAATCCCAACCTTTTCCCCTATATTTTATATTTTAGGAATATGGATAATCTAGGAAGATGACGAAGAAGAAACCAACCCACTATTAGAGGTGGATATATACTCACATGAGGGGATTATCTAACATAACATTACTTTTATCTTCCTTTTATATTCCTAATTTTATTTTTTTTATAAATTTTCCATGCCAATTTAATTTCAATTTTTAGATATATATACTAATAAAATTGTATGTATTTGGTGGATTATAAATATGGGTAACCTAGTTAAGATGTGCACATAACTGATCTGGGATGCATATTGGTTAGAATAAGAATAAAACATTAAATCATCTAGATTATTCAAAAAGAGTAAAATTAAAGGGTTATGTGTCTTGTAGACTTACTACTACGAGTGTATTTGGTTGAGAAACCACGACTTGGGTAAGATAATGAGTTTTAGAAAGTAAGATATTTTAAAAATTCATTTCAAAATTATAAATAGATATTAATATTTATCATAGTAGTTGACACTTCTTAAATAAACATTGGAAGTCTACAAACATGGAAGTTCCATGCGAGTAACAAAAAATTTGTGAATAAATTCATTAAATAATAGTTCATATATATTTTAGAGATATATTTCCCAAATTTATTTCTTTGATTGACTATAAAAAATTTCCCTGAGAGGACTTATTATTGGAATTTCTGGTTTTATATTTTCTAAACTCACTCAATAAATTTTTTTCACAAAATAACAAAAAATAATAAAAATCCATATAATGTGTGTACCAAACCATAATAGATCTTGGAGGGAGATTTATCTTCAATTCATAAACAAAAATTAGATACATACCTAGAAATTCAACATATAATATATATTTTTAGAGTGAACTATCATACTTAAATAGTTTTTGGATTTATTTGATAAATGGTGGATCAAATTTTTATGAATTAATGTCTAAAAAATTACTCAAAGTTGTTTTTTTTTAAAATTTAAAGAGTTCTATTTCTTAGTCCTGTGAAAAATAAGAAATTATTAGAGACTATTCTAAGATCATGATTTAGGGAAATCGTGGTTTATGTCTGTGTAGACGGGGAGGGGTACATTTCTGGTTTTTTATAGTTTTCCCATTATTTTATGATAATTTTATAGATTTCATGGAGAAACCCCACGTTTACATTATGTTGCACAATGTTTTGGGTTATATATATATTTTTTGAACAGTCAATTTAATTACCAATTCAGGTCATTATGGGAATATATTTGAAATGAAACTAATGAACTTATTGAATACCATATATAAATATGTAATTGATAAACTGGATCATGTATTTTATATATATTATGATAATTAATTCAATTATTAAATTTATTATTTATATATTTTAATTGTAAGTGTTTTCAGATTAATTAATTTAAATATTCAATTATAGGGTTGTAGTTACATTAGGGTTCCAATATAGTCCCATGAAATAAATTAATATTACATTCCCTTGAAAAAACTAATCTCGTGTTAATAGTTTAGGAGGAGGCACCATGCCAACATATTATTATGGGGACTAGTGAGAACTTGTCAAGAAAGAACCCAACCCCATTTCACAACATGAAACAACATTAAAGCATTAATTTTTCACCCTAGAGTTTTAGGAAAATACATTTCTGAATCAATGTATCCCTACTAAGGAACCTTGCACTACATCTATATGTAAACGTATCTAGCATTTCATTAATATTTTTTGGGATATTTTTTATGACAATGATGTAGTATGAGGAGTTCCAACATAGTCTCAAGATTTACCCCTACATTACATACAACTCAAAAATATCCTCAAGACCCAAACAATATCCAATAGAAATCCAACATTGCTTCACATTAACTCTCTACATGACATAATCCTATAAACACAACACCTTCATATGGATTTTGAATATATTGATTAATAAAAGAAATCATATTTGGATCAAAAAAATTAATTAAATTATATAATTTCCACTTGAAAATTTTTATAAGACTTTAGATGGGAGAATAAAGTTATATAATGTGGATTTGATCAATGGAAGTAGAATAATATCTATAAATATTGATGATTATAGCTTTAAATGTTTATTTTATACACACAAGTACATAATTAATAGAATATTTCATTTTAGTATCATACTTAATATGGCAAAACACAAAAAAACTAGATATGTGTCATCTGATCCAGGAAAGAATAATAATTAAGAGATAGTAGGTTCAATCACTAAAATCAAAAAAGTGGAATGTTCACTATCAACACAGTTTCATATCATGATTTTTTATACTAGACTGAAGTTATCTAAAAACCAAAAGATGAATACTCTATGAAGCTATATATAATAAGAACGAAATAAAAATAGGGATGTGGATCAATAAATACATGGTCGAGTTTATATGGGTTAGAAGAGAAGGATTAATTCGAGGTTAAGGGATAAATCTTGGGAGGAACTAAATATAGGAGGAGAGTTATCACAATTATTAGGAGTAGTACAGATCTCCCTAGAAGAGTTTTCCAAAACCCTTTATCAATATTTTAATTAAATATCTGATACTATAATTACTCATATTTTTTATAATGTATGAATTTTTATTGTATTTAAATTTATTTGACTCTATTAACATTTAGTTATTATCTCTTTAAATTGAACATTTACATTGATTTTAATTTCTATTTTTTGAGATTAAGTTAAATATTAGTTTAACCCATGATAAACTTATCTTTATTACACAAAATTTACATAACTTTAACATTACATCTCAAAATAATTACAAAATCATTGAAGAATAATGTATTATGTTTTTTATGAATAGATATATAAGAAAATCAATTTTTAATTTTTTTGAATATATCTCTATCATTATGTCATACTAGACTCTATTATAGACTTCTTATAAATTATACTCATCATCATAACTTGTGGAATGGAAACATAAAAATGGATGAGGTAAAATTACCAATATTGGAGAAATCATGAACATGTTATCAAGGGTATGATCACAGGAACGATAGAAAAAATGAGAAGAGGATAAATATATTATTAAAATGAACATGGGATAATAAGAGTTGTTAACAATCCATGATATAATGACATGTCTCTAAAAAGATAAAATATATACCACAGAATGAGAGTGAAAAACATGATACCATAAACATAATAAAATATGTATTATTATAGGAACAAAGATATAAAATTTCATCAAAAATAAACATAATAAAAAATTATGGTGCTAACATTGGTGTATAAATCATAAAATAGTAAAAATGGAATCACTACTAGTTTACCTAAACAAGGTGGATCAGGAATAACTACTCGATTCCTACAGTGTATTAAAATTCACAACCTGATTACCATAAATATTTTGGAGTAGACATCACTACCTTATTCTCATATGATAGAAGAATTGGCATCACTTCTTTATTCCTAATGTATTGTAAGCATTAGTACCTGATTACAATAAGTATAGCATGAGATATAAATAAATAACCAACAAATTTTAAGTTGGAATAATACACCAACCATTATATTAATAATCATCTATACATATTTGTTCTATTAAAAAATGAAAAAAATTATATTCCAAACATTTATTAATAAATATATTAAAGAGAGATGGGTTTCATAAAAGGCTTTAAAATAACATTCCAAAATACATCCTATGAAATAAGTTGGATGATTGATTAAAAATATCCATAATGTAACTTAAGGTGCATTAAATATGTTTTCATCGATGAAAAATAACTTTTAATTCCTTTGGATAAATAAGTTATAAAATAAGACGTAATAACCCTTTTTTGATAGGCATGAAATCTCATTAGAATATTTTGATCGAAATGATATATTTGATATTGATAAAACATTCAAAAATAATTCTATAAAACCATAGAATATTTTTTTTGAATAAAAAATTTATAAGTTAAATATGTATAATTCCAAGACTTAAGTACGTAATATTTAATGATTCATGGAATTTGTTTCTAATAAATAAAATTAAATGATCTAGAGGTATAATGTATTTGAAAGATTAAAAATAAAAATAAATGATCATAAAAACGACAAAATAATCATTATTTAATTCTCCAAATTGTGTTCCAAACTCCATTAATTCGTTTAAAAAATCATATGATACCTTGGGGAAAATATATAAGAAAAAAGTGGAGCTATAAATACTAGTAAGGGAATAAACATGACAATAAATCATAACATGAGTGTCAAGTGGCATAATAAGCGATCAAAAATAGGATGAACATAAGAATTGAGAAATGAAATAATTAAATTATGTTATAAGAAAATAATATGTGGAAATAACATAAAACATGATATTATATACAAAATTCAAGGGTCACTCCTTGGACTATCATTATAAATTGAACAAAGTATCATAGTGGATTCTGTTCACTCTATAAAACCTTACATTACATATCATGAGATGTAATGAGTTTACTAATTCATTATTGGTACATATAATTATGATCTATCATGTCACATAAATGAAATTCATACATATGTGTGAAAAAATAGGATAAATAAACCATACATAAAACATAAGCACGATCAAACCCATGATAAGTAAGGGGTTTCATAATTCTAAATCAAGGAATAATAAAATAATATTCATAAGGATTCATGAGAAAATAAGGAATTAAATCATTTTGATATTAATAATTTAAAATGAAACATAAGTCATTATCATTTCATTCCAATATAGAGATTTCCTGAGAAATATATAGAAGAAGAATGAATAAAAACATGCCACTAGGGTGAAGCTTTTTGAAATATGTAAAAGTTATTTTAAAATATGGAAATAAATTATGATTTAATATAAAACCAAAATTTATACATTGTAGTTAGTGATACATTAATAAATTTTTTAGAATCTATACATGGTTTAAAAACATTTGATAGTGGTGATTCTTGTCACGGAATAAGAAACATGAATGTTCCCTTAAATCAAGTTTATTTAAAGTTGAATTTTCGAAGTGAAATAAAAATAAATATAAAAAAATACTAAGGATATTAAAATAGTTATATATTTAAGATTGATATATACAAAAATAATAATATTTTCACGATAATAGAATATTACAGAGGGTATAAAATGAAAGAGAATGCCTAACATACATGTCATGAAAGAGGTATGGACGATCTGTTAAGGCCTAAGAAGAATTCTTATAAAACCACTTGAAAGAGATAGAAAAATTGAATTGAAGTTAAAATAATAATTATAAATATAGTTTATGATATTAAACATCTAATTGGAACTATAATCACCATTTACAATAAATTTTATGCAAAAATAATTTGTCACAATGAAGGAAATTTTAAGATAAAATCCTTATGGCCTTAAAATCAAAAGTCCTTAGAAGATTAATAAGGATACTATTATGTAAATATAATCCATAAAGTAATTGAATATTAAAAAATAAATTATTTTTAACTATATAAACCATATAAATATTAATTTCTTGCATTCCCTTAAAACATGTCTCAATGAAGAGAAGTTGAGATGAAAAAGAATCACCATGTTTTCTAACTTCGTTGATGAGACTCTAAAATCTAATAAAAAACATAGATACCTTAATAATATATTAAAAAAATTTATTTTTATATTAAAATTTTTATCCATAATTTATGCTTTTTTATTACGGGTTTATTTTTTTAGTTATATCTAATATTATCCATCAGGAGTTAGTAACTTCAACCTTTTGTGCATGTTTTATAATACGGATGTTATTACCAATTGTATAACACCATGTAAGAAATTAAATTAAAATTTAAGATAATATAATATATAACGTAAATTTAATTATCAATCTATTATATAATTCCATTAGTGTTGTTTTTATGTTTCATTAAAATAGATTCGGTTTTGGCTTATTTGAGTGATTTCAATAGATGAAAATGATACTTTAATAATAAGTAGAATGACTAATATTATACTTATAAAACAATATTATAATTAAAATTTAGTTATTCTATTATAATAATATTAGTATTTATATTTCAATATTCATCCATGATAAGTCCAATTCATTCCTCATATGAGCGGGGATCAACATAGACAACATATACATTCATATTGAAACTATCTTATGAAATGTAACTAACCTTCACAAATTATTGAACCTAAACACTAACCATTTGGAATAATATGATGAATGGTTTTAGGATAGATCATACAAAATATATTTAGTGATAATAAATTAAATAAAATATGGAATATTATTTCATAAATGATTAAACCCAAGAATACTATATAATCAATAAGAGCTTTGAACAAAAATACTCTTATAAAATCATTAAGCAATTTTGAGATAAATACTCTTTTATTTTGTAAATAAGAGATATTTTTCGAAAATCATTGTATAAAACCAAAATTGAAGTAAGATAGTATTTTCATAATAAAATGAGTATTTTTAGAAAGATAATGGTTTCCAATAACAGATTATAGAGTGCCCTTGTAAGTAGATATGAATTGGTGAAATTCCCTTGAATCAGGCTTCTATTTTTAGAATAAATTTTGAAAGTTTCTTTTAAAATGTGTAGCTATCCATAAAATAAGGAAGGGATCGAGTTTGTAAACAAATATATGATACTAACACATAATATATTAGGAGTACATAACAATACATAATAATTTCATTCAGGTAATTAGACAATGAAAGTAACCCTAATGAAAATGGAAGTTCGGGTGAAAAACCGTTACCTTAACTCCAAACGTCTTCTTCTCTCAAACATAAGCTCATGGAATATGAAATTATACTTATTAATAACTTATTTAAAAACCAATTATACATGTATTTAGTTTATCATAATTCTGTTTCGTTCATTTATGTATTTATTGAAAAGTTATTGTATTGAATTTCGTCGTTCGGGAGTGTTCGTTTCTTTTATTTTCATATTTGGTTTACTTGTTTTTAAGTAATGGAGTTCCTGTGGAATGGTTATAAATCTCCTAAATTGGAATTATATATTTATATATAATCATAAATAATTTGTAATAGTTATTTATATCATTTGATAATATTAAATTAGGATGAATCATTAGATGACAACCACTTCGATTATTAGGCGGTATTTGGATTATTGTGAACTAGTTTTGTCATATAACTTAATTATATGTACATAATCGGGTTCCTGAATATTAATTAGGTTATAAAAAATATATTATAGTCTGCTTCAACCATAAATATGGTTTCATGACTAGTAATGAAGAATAAATTGATGAATGAATCTTCGTCATCCATGAAGGCTATAAATTGGAACCTCTTGGACGTTGATTCCGTTTATAAAACTAAATGTGGGGGGGGGGGGGAAGTAAGAATATTTATGATGGGTCTTCCATTAACATGACATAAATCTAGTATATATATGTTACTAGAGTTATAATGATCATTTTGATAGAGGAGGTGAGGAGAGAAAAATAAAATACATGAACTAGAAAATAAAAGAAAAGTTAAAAGACCCCTTATAAAAATTCGGATCATAATATCAAATGATGAGAAAAAAAGGGTATCTCATAGTATTGAAATCAAGAGGAATGTAAGAGGAATGTATAAAATCAAAACTCAATATATGACAAAGGAATTTCAAATAGATAACATAAAAGAAGTATCGACATAAAGAAGAGAAACAAGGATTCCCTTACCTTGTATAAGAACTCCTAGACCTTGAAGGTTGGACCCTTGGGGGCTTAAGGACACATTGGTTAGACTCATAGAGAGGTAAAACCACCAGAGCATTGAGGATGAAGGATTTGTAATGAATTAAAACGAATGGATGAGTGGGTATTTATAGAAAATTAGAGGTAATGTTTTAATAATTTTAAAGGGACACATCATTAGTTGTTTTTTCCAAACCATGGGCTTTCCCATGGTTTAACCCACCTGGGACACCTATAAACAAGTAGACCAACCTTTTATTTGAATAATTATGTCATTATGATGTCATTAAACTACTGAATACTCAAAACTGTATTTTTCTCTATTCACTATAAATTAACGTATTATAGAAAAATCCCAAAAATTCACCCCTACCATTTTTGAACGTGTAGAATTCAATAGTGAGTTCCATTTTTCAAAAATAATTTTCTAAATATTATTAATTTAATTTTTTAAATATGGTCACAGTAAATTTGAAAAATAACACTCTTGAAGTGAAATTAGTTTTATGTGACATTGTAAAATTAATTAAGATCCAATTATCCTATTGCCTTAAGAAAATAAAATAATAATATTATTTACTATTCATAAGGTAATATTACTATTCCTAAGGGTATGTTACTATTCACCAAAAATCATGTTTGTTCTACTAGACTCCAAATGACTTACTAAACATATCTCTAGATGACCATTTCTTGAAATTCAAAACATATAAGAGGATAGATTATAAAATTTCATTCTATATTTATTTTAGACACCTTGGGGTGTTACACATTTAGTCAATAAATATGATATATATACAAAATAATATTAATTATTTAATAATTATATATATTAATATGTATGAACATATTTCATATAATTTTTTTATTAGAACACGATAATAAAAACTGAAATAACGTTCGCGCATACGTATGGATTACCATCTCCATGAACGATATATTCCATTTAATACATATATATTCTATAGATTATTATAGTAAAAATATAATTAATATACATGATACTTATATCATGGAGTAGATTCTAGAAATAATGATATAAGTAAAAGGACCCAAGATATAACAAATTAAGACACATGCAGAGAACAAAGTGAATATTACCCGAAGTGAAACCTTAACATAGGATTTTTAAAAAGTGGTTATTATAATGTCATAATCAAAACATAAATTGTATTATACTTAGAACTCTCCTTATGTAAAATGTTTATAATAAATATTTATCTATTATACAGGTGGTTTAAATTAGTACGATGGGATTCAAGACAGAAGGTAAGGTCATTTCATCTAAATTTGTTTTCTATGATATACATGATTTATTTAGCACCCATTCCGTTAATGTAGTGTGTATTAATACAATAGATGTATTATAGGATTAATATAATTAAAATTATTGGTATTTAAATATTCATTAAATTATATTTCTTTCATGGGATTTATGTTTTGAAAGATACCAAATCGTTGAGATAGTATTGTCTCAATTTACCTTATTTGAGACACATGTCATGTTATGAATCTATACTTTTATATGAGGTTTACATACTACCATTAACATGATAAATATATAATATATTAACATTAATGATATTTTATGAGTAATCTCATTTCAATTTCTTATAGAGGGAGTATTTTTCTATGTTACTATGGGATAAGAGTTTATTGAAACAATATCATCACTTTTCGAGATTGTTTATGAATATGTTTCCTTTATTGAAGTCTTATAATAAATATCTCAAGAAAATTCATGAATTTTATTCCCATCTATTTAGTCATTATATAATCATGTATTGGTTCTATTTTTCAACTCTTTGGTACATAATTGTGTTGATGAATTTTTTAAAGAATTCCAGACATTACACTCTCTTCGGTTAGAAATCTTTGTTCTTTCAAATCCATGTTATCTAAAAAGTCTTTATATGAAAATTATAATATTATCCAACAATATCATAAATAAATAGTTTCAATTATTATAATTTACCAATGCTTTCAATGTAATATTATTTTCACTTTTCGGGCCAGAATGTTTTTGAACCTTTTATAGTGAAAAAGGATTGTTATTCTTACCTAGTATGACATGTATAGATTTACCCACCGTAATTTCTATGAATATTTTTTTCATATTTAAATGAAAAAATTTTAAGAATAATTTTTCAATATAATATTCAGTTTTTTTCAAAACCCTTTCATGATTTCTTTATAATTTTACAATTTATTTTTCAATTAAAGTGTTTTTCAAATGGTTTTTAGGATTGTTTTATAAGTTTTTAAGGAATTTTTTTTCCAAATGTTTACAAACATTCTTTTATATGTTTTCATAGAAAACAGGTTCAATAATTATTTCAATCCATATTTATATGTTTGAAAATTATTTTATAAGAAATGGGTTTAAAAAACTTTTCTTGTTCCATTTATATGTTTTTAAGGAAAATGGTATTAAAAATGTTTTGAATCTACCTTTATATGTTTTCAAAGAAAATTTGTGCCAAATTTTTTTCTGGAATTCCTTTATAATATTTCGTGTCTATTTTCAAGAAAATGATTTTAAAATGGTTTTTTTGTTTTAAACAGACTTTTTTCAAAATAATAAAGTATATTTTCTCATCAAATGTATTACAAATATACCTCTCGTATATTTTCCATATGTGATGATATATTCTTGAAGTAAATCATGACCTTATTGGAAATGATCTTACGGTCCCATTAAAATTTTTTCTTGAATGGATTATGTTTTGATAGAATAATGATTATGACACGAAATTCTCTTCCACAGGTTATATACTTTTTAAACTAGGTTATTTTCACGGGGTTATGTTTATGATGAAATAATTATGAAACCAGTATTTTCCCTTAGGCTATGAAATGATTTAAGGTTTATGATACCCATTTCATTTCATGTGTTATGATTTTATTTGTAATTATATATGGGAACATGTATGTATGATTTCATTATGAGATGGGTGAAACCTATATCTACATCCAATACATTGGGTAAAGATTTATATTTCATGTGACAGAGTAAGATAGTCTTGGGAGTAAACCTTGACTGCTAAGATGGACATGGGAGTGAATGATGACTTCCAAGATGGTATAAGGATTGAACTCATGATACTAATATGTACATGTGAGTGAACCATGTCTACCAATATTCTAGGGGCAGTGGACCCATATGATTATGATAGCACCAACTATGATGTCTTGGATACTATGAAAATTATATTATATGATTATATTTCAGCCACCATTCCTTGGTTTATTAATTTTTTATTCTTTCCAGAATTACGTTATTTATTTCCATATGATTCATGTCATATTATCTTCAATGATTTAATCTATGATTAATGTTTATGATCTTTTATTTGCAGAATATGAGCTTATATATTCATGATAATGTTCTAATACCCTTATTCTTAGAATTATGCTTACACATCTACATAATTTATCTTTAATGAGAAACATATCTCTCCCCTTTTTATGTTTCCTTCCCCTAGGTTATGAATATATTTATTATATTTTATGTGTCTAAGATGTTTGTTAACCAATAAGAACCTCATGGGATATGACATTTCTCATTTGTGTACAAGTGTTTATGTTTCCATGATTCCAAAGGAACTAGACTAGTATGTTATTTGGAAATCTATTCATATAATGTTTTGAGTATTCTATAAAAGTTATGTAATGTTAATGTATGATAACATGGGGTTTCTATAATTTTTTCCTTTCATAATGACATAGTATGTGGAGTGCCAACATAGTTTATGTTCGACCACTACAATATATCTAGATTTAATACACCATCAAAAATAAACTATGAACCTATTAGTGTGTTGGCACAACCAAAAATTAATGATCAGTATTCTATTATACAGTTAATATAACATCATAACTTGTATCTATAATAAATTAACTAATCAATATATCATATATTTATCAGTGATATATTATAAATTTAAAAACTACTTCTCAAATTTTTATAAAAAAAATAAATGGGAGAAGAATATTATAGAATGTGGAAATGAGTTAAGGAAGAGGAATAATCCAATATCCATAGATAAAGACAAAATTAGACATTTCTTAAATTCACAGAATCTTGGGACCAAACATTGATTCTATCAAACTGAATAATAAACTTTGGTAAAAAATAAACAACTTGAACACCTATCAATTGATTCAAGAGAGATGATGAATTAAATGATAGTGGAGTTCAGAATTGAAATACATAATGGGGGAAGTTATATTTCCATGTGTAGTAATGTCATTATACTTATATAATATGTAGAATTGATCCACTAACCTGAGGAGGAATGACTAATGAATATATTTATAAGGGTAAGAAGAGAAAAATAGATTAAGGTAATAATAATTCCTTAATTGTGATAATACTATCAAGAAGAGAAAGTGTGACTTTAAGAAAAGGTTTATTTATATGGATGAACTAATTATTCAAGGGGAATTACCTTTATTAGGATACAGAGTAGAGATATATATACATGTGTTTTATAAAACCATTTCTCTCTATTTTCATTCAGTATTAGATATTCTAATTACAGTGATATTTATAATGTATGAATTGGGAAGGTATTTAAATTGTATTTCCTCTGTGAACATATTGTATTGGATTTTAGTTACTGAATATTTCTTCAATATTAATTTAAACATAATTTGAGTTAGTCGATACTTATGTTGGTGGATCAACTAGTGAAATCTATGATCAAATTCTACACATTTTTGGTAATTATTATCATCAATTATGGAACTAAGGGTGTAATAAATATGATAATAATTAGAAAACAATTAAGAACTAGGGATATATCATTTATTATTTTAAAAATGGTAGTGTGTGGAGTGACACCCACCCACACTGATTAAAAACCTCACCAGTGATTTTTTGAAAAACCTAAACTGGAAACCCAAAGTAACAAGGAAAGTGTTAGAGAACACATCACCAAGTGAGTTCTCTATTATTCTTCATAGGGCTTAACAAAAATCCAAAATGAGACCAGTGTTTCTTCCTAAAATTCATTGGGCTGCATCAAAATATTATTCCAAAATAATAGTGGTTGATTCATATCAGAATTATCAGGGAAATGGGAAGACATATGAAGATTATTTTATTTTTCTTCCCTTGAATATGTTTACCATTTCTGGAGGATGCAACCCTAGGTAGTTAACCTTGCATTACTGGTATCTAATGTACTAATATCATTATCTTCACAAAGATCATCACATTTTTTTATTTATAATTTTTTATAAGAATCATATAATTACACTTTAAATGACACATTCCCTTAAATATATGGGTTGGGCCTCACTAGTATAGTGTTACATATAACAGAGTGAGTTTTTTTCCATAAAAACACATTTTCAGTAGACACAATTGGTTCTTTTTTCTATTATATAAGGTTAATTTATTATTGTTATAGGAAAAATACAAAAATAATTTGAAAATTATAATAATAAAAATGTTAAAATTAGAATTAAAAAAAAAAGAATATCATTATAGTATATTGTGAGGTAATTATGTGGGGAGTCTTAATTTCATATATCTATTGTTTTTATCTTCACCCCTTGGGACTTAGATATTATTTTCATTTTTGTGGGAAACATGAATTGATTAGTAATGAGTGACCAAAAATATATATTATGTGATATTTTTGGGAACATTTAAAATATATTCTATACTTTAAAAGGATTGAGTTAGGGAACATTCCCACCCATGAAAAAGTACAACATGAGTTTTTATCTAACACACATTAATTGATATAATAAATTATTATATATCAAGGAAGGACAAGCTAGATGGGAAAGCCAACTAGAGAAAATCAGCCACATCACTTATGTTGAGATAAATGAACATATAATAATAATTATAAATATTTAAGTCCCAATCCATGATATATAATAACATTATTAGAAACTATAAAAAATGGAGGAGTATGTGGATAATTATATTGTTCTCTTACAAAAAAAGTGTATATCCATAACCTAGAAGAGTTTTTTCATAATGAAGAAGAAGAGGAAATTCCACCCTTGAAGTGTAAAGAAGATGTGAATATCAAATGAAACCCATGGAAAATATCCCCACTCAAAATATACCATCAAAAATCCTATCTAGTTTACCTTTATCTTGGTGGAAGATGAATATATTCAAAATTTTACAAGAAAATAAGATCTCCAATGAATAATTATATATTTTTATGAGAAGGATTCTTCCAAAGATCCTCTAATATACAAATTAAATATTTCAATCATGATGATCATAGGTGAAATCCATTTGTGTTGGTTCCTACTAAGAATACCTCTCCCCATGTTGACTAGATATAGTTTAAGAAGAGATTATGGACAAAGGTCTCTAAATAAAATTATTATATAAGAGAAACCCCAACATAAAAAATTAGTTCACCATCTTTTCACTTTTATTTTCTTTTCTTAGTTATTTTATTCTATTTTAATCATAAAATCACACCCTTTTTAGCCCCTCTATTTTATATTTTAGGAATATGGATACTCTAGGAAGCTAAAGAAGAAGAAACCAAACCACTATTAGAGGTGGATATATACTCACATGAGGGGATTATCTGACATAACCATACTTTTATCTTCCTTTCATATTCTTAATTTCATTTTTTTTATAAATTTTCCATGCCAATATAATTTTAATTTTTAGATATATATATACTAAAAAAATGTATGTATTTAGTGGATTCTAAATATGGGTAACCTGGTTAAGATGTGCATATAGCTGATCTGGGAGGCATATTGGTTAGAATTAGAATAAAACATTAAATTAACTAAATTATTCAAAAGGAGTAAAATTAATGGGTTATGTGTCCTGTAGACTTACTACTACGAGTGTATTTCATTGACAAACAATGAATTGGGTAAGATAATGAGTTTTAGCAAGTAAATTTTTTTACAAATTCATTTAAAAATTATAAACAGATATGAATATTTATCATAGTAGTTGACACTTATTATATAATCTTTGAAAGTATACAAATATGGAAGTTCTGTGTGAGTAAAAAAAATTGTGAATAAATTCCTTAAATAATAGTTCAAAATATATTTTAGAGCTATATTTACAAAATTTATTTCATTGATTGACTATAAAAAATTGCCCTGAGGGGTCCTATTATTGGAATTTCTAGTTTTAGATTCTCTAAACTCACTCAATTTATTTTTTACAAAATATCTAAAAATAAGAAAAAAAAACCATGTAATGTGTGTACCCAACCATAATGGATCTTGAAGGGAGAGTTATCTTCATTTCATAAATAAAAATTAGATACATACCTAGAAATTCAACATATAATATATATTTTAAGTGTAAAATATCATACTTAAACAGTTTGGGATTTATTTGATAAAAGGTGGATCAAATGTTTATGAATGAACGTTTAAAAAAAATACTCAATGTTGGTTTTTTTAAAATTCATAGAGTTTTATTTCATAGTCCTGTGAAAAATAAGAAATTATTTGAGACTATTCTGATATCATGAATTTGGAAAATCATGGTTTAAGTCTATGTAGAGGGGGGTACATATCTTATTTTTTTCTAGTTTTCCTATTATTTTATGATAATTTTATAGATTTCATGGAGAAACCCCATGTTTACATTTTGTTGCACAATTTTTTGGGTTTTATATATTTATTTTTTTGAACAATCACTTTAATTAGCAATTCAGGTCATTTTGGGAATATATTTGAAAGGAAACTAATGAAATTATTGAATACCAAATAAGAATACTTAAATTGATAAACTGGATCATGTATTTTATATATATTATGATAATTCATTCAATTACTAACTTTATTATTTATATATTTTATTTTTAAGTGTTTTCAGATTAATTAATTTAATTATTCAATAATAGGGTTGTAATTACATTAGGGATATAGTATAGTCCCATGAAATAAATTAATATTACATTCCCTTGAAAAAACTATTCTAAAGCTAATAGTTTAGGAGGAGGAACCATCCCCACATATCAGACTAGTGAGAACTTGTCAAGAAAGAACACAACCCCATTTCCTAACATGAAAAAACATTGATATATTAATTTTTCACCATGGAGTTTTAGGAAAATACATTGCTGAATCAATGTTTCACAACTACAGAACCTTGAACTATATCTATATGTAAACATATCTAGCATTTCACTAATATTTTTTGGGATACTGTTTATGACAGTGATGTGGTATGAGGAGTTCCAACATAGTCTAAAGATTGACCCCTACATTACATACAACTCAAAAATATCCTCAAGTCCCAAACAATATCCAATATAAATCCAATATTTCTTCACATTAACTCTCTACATGACATAATCTTATAAAAACAATAGCTTCATATAGATTTTGAATACATTGATTTATAAAAGAAATCATATTTTGATCAAAAAAATTATTGAAATTATAGAATTTCCACTTGAGTCATTTTAGAAGACATTAGATGGGAGAATAAAGTTATATAATGTGGATTTGATCCATGGAAGTAGAATAATATCTATAAATATTGATGATTATAGATTTAAATGTTTATTTTATACCCACAAGTAGTTAATTAATATAATATATCATTTTTTTATCAAACATAATAAGGTAAAACAAAAAAAACAAGATATGTGTCATTTAATCCAATAAATAATAATAAATAAGAGATATTAGGGTCAATCAAAAAAATCCAAAAAGTTGAATGTTCATTATCAACACAATTTCATATTATATTTTTTAATACTAGATGGAAGTTATCTAAAAACCAAAAGAGGAATATTCTATGAAGCTATATATAATAAGAACGATATAAAAATAGGGTTGTGGATCAATCAATATTTGGTCAAGTTTAAATGGGTTAGAGGAGTAGGAGTAATTTGAGGTTATGGGATAAATCTTGGGAGGAACTGAATATAGGAGGAGAGTTATCACAATTATTAGGAGTAGTGCAGATCTTCCTAGAGGAGGTTTCTAAAACCCTTTCTCAATATTTTAATTAAATATCTGATACTCTAATTACTCATATTTTTTATAATGTATGAATTGTTATAGGATTTAAATTGATTAGACTCTATTAACATATAGTTATTATCTCTTTTAATTGCACATTTACATTGATTTAAATTTCTATTTTTTATATTAAGTGAAATATTTGTTTAACCCATGATAAACATATCTTTATTAGACACCATTTATATAACATTAACATTACATCTCAAAATAATTACAAAATCATAGAAGCAAAAAGTATTAGGTTTTTTATGAATAGAAATATAAGAAACTCATTTTATAATTTTTTTGAACATATCTCTATAATTATGTCTTACTAGACTCTATTATAGACTTATTATGAATTATACTCATCATCATAACTTAGGGAATGGAAACATAAAAATGGGTGAGGTAAAATTAACAATATTTGAAAAATCATGAACATTTCATCAAGGGTATTATCACAAGAACGATAGAAAACATGGGAAGAGGATAAATATATTATTAAAATGAACATGGGATAATAAGAGTTGTTAGTAATCCATGATATCATGATGTGTCTCTAAAAATATAAAATATATTCCATATATTGAGTGTTTAAAACATTATTCCATAAACATAATACATGATCTATGATTATAGGAACAAAGATATAAAATTTCATCGAAAATAAACATAATAAAAAATTATGGCACTAATATTGGTTTTTAAATCATAAAATAGTAAAAATGGAATCACTAATAGTTTCCCATAACAAGGTGGATCAGGAATAAATACTCGATTCCTATAATGTATTAAAATTCAAAACAAGATTACCATAAATAGTTTGGAGTAGTTATCACTACCTTATTCTCATATTATAGTAGAATTGGCATCACTTCCTTAATCTTAATGAATTGTAAGCATTAATACTCGATTACAATAAGTACAACATGAGATATAAATCAATAACCAAATAATTTTAAGGTGGTATAATACACCAACCATCATATTAATAATCATCTATAGATATTTTTTCAATTAAAATATGATAAAAAAATTTATTCCAAACATTTATTAATTAATATGTTGAAGAGAGATGGGTTTCATAAGAGGCTTTAAAATAACATTCCACAAGACATCCTAAGAAATAAGTTGGCTGATTGATTAAAAATATCCATAATGTAACTTAAGCTGCATTAAATATGTTTTCATCGATGAAAAATAACTTTTAATTCCTATGGATAAATAAGTTATAAAATAAGAGGTGATAACACTTTTTTGATAGGCATGAAATATCATTAAAATGTTTTGATCGAAATGATATATTTGATTTTGATAAAACAATAAAAAATAATTATATAAAACAATAGAATATGGTTTTCAAAATAAAATTTTTATAAGTGAAATATGTATAATTCCAAGACTTAAGTACGTAATATTTAATGATTCTTGGAATTTGTTTCCAATAAATACAATAAAATGATTAAGAGGTATAATGTATTTGAAAGATTAAAAATAAAAAAAAAATGATCATAAAAACGACAACATAATCATTATTTAATACTCCAAATGGTGTTCCAAACTCCAATAATTCTTTTAATAAATCCTATGATACCTTGGGGAAAATATATAAGGAAAAAGGGGAGCTAGAAAGGCTAGTAAGGGAATAAACATGAAAATAAAGAATAACATGAGAGTCAAGTAGAATAATAAGATATCATAAATAGGATGAACATAATAATGGAGAAATGAAATAATTAAATGATGTTATAAGATAATAATATGTGGAAATAACATAAAACATTATATTAGATACAAAATTCATGGGTCACTCCTTGGACTATCATTATAAAGTGAACAAATTCTCATAGTGGATTTAGTTCACTATATAATAGCTTACATTACATATCATTATAAGTAATGAGTTTACTAATTCATTATTGGTACATATAATTATGATATATCACATCACATAAATGAAAATCATACAAATCTTGAAAAAAGAGGATAAATAAACAATACATAAAACATAAGCATGATGAAACCGATGATAAGTAAGGGGTTTCATAATTCTAAATCAAGTAATAATAAAATAATAATCATAAGGATTCACAAGAAAATAAAGAATTAAATCAGTTTGATATTCATAATTTAAAATGAAACATTGATCATTATAATTTCATTCCAATATAGAGATTTCGTGAGAAATATATTAAAGAAGAATGAATAAAAACATGCCACTAGGTTGAAGCTTTAGGAAATATGGAAAAGTTATTTTAAAATAAGGAAATACATTATTATTTAATATAAAAAAAATTTATACATTTTACTTGATGATACATTAATAAATTTTTTAGAATCTATACATGGTTAAAAACATTTGATAGTGTTGATGCTTTTCATGGAATAAGAAATATGAATGTCCCCTTAAATCAAGATTATTTAAAAGTTGAATTTTCGAAGTGAAATAAAAAAAATAAAAAAAAATGGTAAGGATATTAAAATAGTTATATATTTAAGAATGATATATACAAAAATAATAATATTTTCACGATAATAGAATATCATAAAGGGTATAAAATGAAATAGAATTCCTAACATACAAGACATGAAGGAGGTATGGACGATCTCATAGGGCCTAAGAAGAATTCTAATAAAACCACATGAAAGTGACAGAAAAATGAATTGAAGTTAAAATAATATTTATAAATATAATATATGATATTAAACATCTAATTGGAAATATAATCACCATTTATAATAAATTTTAGACATATAAAATTTGTCACATTGAAGGAAATTTTTAGATAAAATCCTTATGGTCATAAAATAAAAAGTCCTTATAAGATTAATAAGGATACTATTATGTAAATAAAATCCATAAAGTAATTGAATATTAAAAAATAAATTATTTTTAATTATATAAACCATATAAATATTAAATTTTTGAATTTCAATAAAACATGTCTTAATGAAGAGAAATTGAGATGAAAAACCTTCACCATGTTTCCTAGCTTAGTTGATGAGACATTATAATATAATTAAAAAATAGATACCTTAATAATATATAAAAAATCAATATTTATATATTTTATAATTTTTATCCATAATTTATAATTTTTTATTATGGGGTTATTTGTCAGTTATATCTAATATCAACCATTAGGAGTTAGTAACTTCAACCTTTTGTGAATGTTTTATAATACTGATGTTATTACCCCTATATAACACCATGTAAAAAATAAATTTAAAATTTATGATAATATAATATATAACCTAAATTTACTTATAAATCTACTATATCATCCCATAAGGGTTGTATTTATGTTTCATTAAAATAGATTTGGTTTTGGCTTATTTTAGTGATTTCAACAGATGAAAATGATACATTAATAATAAGTAGAATGACTAATATTATATTTCTAAAACCATATTAAAATATTAATTTAATTATTCTATTATAATAATATTAGTATTTATTTTACAATATTTATCCATGATATAGTTTTATATCATCATTCTTGTAGGTGGTTAAACATTCTACAACATGAACATGCATTAACTTGATGGGTGAGTATGGTTAAAGAGGTGTTTATTTTGACAAAACATCATTATAAAATAACTATAATGATATTATTTTGGTTTTTTATGATTTTGAACCATATTTTTTTTTGAAATAATGAAAAACAAGATGAAAAATGAAAAAAATTAATATCCATGTAATCAGGAGTCCGTGTAAACACATGATTGACATTCCTTTGACTTTCTATGTAAAATAAATGAATATATAAGGTTTGAAATATTTATAAATAAAATGTAAGTTTTAAAATGGTAATTAATTCATAATATTATTCTGGTTATTAGGTATTTGGATGATTAATATTTGGTTTAATAACTTAAGAAGGAGATAATACTTATATTCACAACATGATATTTCATTGGAATAGTCTAAGAAATAGAATGGCTTAAGATGAATTATTATGAACAGGGACATAAAAATGTGATAGTTAATTAAATTATAGTATTTTTCAGTGTTTAAAGGTAATTTATAATGGGAGGTTTATGTTCAAAATGGTGTAATTGACACCCTTTTATAAGAGTGAAAAATGAAAATTTTGGAAACATGCTTTTTTAATAATTACATGACACTAATCCAAGGACAATATATTTGAATATTATAAATAATGGTTTTTTAGTGTATTTAGTCCAATAAATACAAAATTAAATATCTAAACACATTTTTTTAAATTTTTAAATGTTATATACCATCAAGTGTTTACTTTTTACTCTTTTACTTTTAAACTAGGTTACTAGTTTTTTTACATGGTTATTTTATGTTTTTTTTAATATAATGTAACACATATAAAAAATTTAAGTGTTATAGAAACAAATTTAACAATTCTTTAATATAATACAATTTATATATATATCATAGTAGAAACATTAAAATTAAAACTATAAATTTGTAAAAAAGGTTTTTTGTAAAAAATTCCTTTTAACCATTATGGATTTCTAATCTTATTTTTCATTGATTAACAATTAAATGAATTTCAATATAATTATTTATGCGTTTATAAATACTATAATATTAATTATTTAAATGAATTATTTTTAGTTTATTTGATATAAATTCCATGATATTCATAAAGTAATAATTTTAATATAATAGTTTCAAAATTATTGTGGCAATTAGGATTAAAATTAATAATCGAATTTTTATTTATAAAAATTAAATTAGGAATATTAATTAATATGTAATTTATAATCCAAAAATATTATAATAATTTAATTAAATTAACGTTATACGTGTACTGAATGTTATATCAAAATTAATGCACATAACACATAAAAGTCTGTTTTTTAGAAAAGTGTATATTTAATCACAATTATTTGGTATAAGAAAATAATACCAATGTTCTTGATTAAAATGATATTAAAAAGATAATTATTTATAAAGTAAGATTTAATTTATTATGAAATAAATCAAAAATCTATTTTTCCTATGTTCAAACTTATATAATTAAACTATGAATTGTTTTAATAAAATAGTAATAAATTTTAAAAAATATTATACACTAACATTAAGAATCCAACATATTATATTAAAATTCATAATTTCAATATATAATATTTATTTTTTAGCGTAAAAGGTTTTAAAAACCATTAAGTCATAATTTTATAAAAGTGAAAGTATTAGTCAATATTTGTATACTTTACTATTTAGTAAATATTATTTATTTTTTTAAAATGAAAAAATTATCATAATATAATTTTTATATTATAAATTCAATAATTAATTTATTTTTTTAAAATTTAATTTCTATAATTTTATACTTTAAATTGTAAATAAATTCTAAAAATAAAATTATGAAGTGTTTTTATAAGAAAATATCTTTTCAAAATGATATTTTTTTGTTATCCTTAATTTATTAAAACATCAATAATGATAAAATCAATCAATCAATAAAATGTTTTATTATGATTATAATTTCACAATAATTTACATAGTTTTATTTAATAAAAATTACTGTGCATACAAAGATAGGTTCTAAAGAACAATAACGAATAATGTAAATTTGTATAAAATAAATTATGAATATATATATATATATAATTCATAATTCAGTTACACATGTTCATATGTAATTATATCTCAGTTTTATTTTAGTTTAGTTTTTCATGTGGGGAAAGCTATCAAACACAACTAAATTAATTAAAAGAAAAACATATTTTAAAATCTCATGTCATTATATTCTTCCACCTAAAATAAATTGTCTCAGCACAATTTAAATTTCAATAAACTAATTAATTTTTCTTTGGGTATTCTTATGATATTTATCATTCATAATATAAACTATTAATATGAAATCCTCCTTACATAATTAAGGCTATATTCAGTTACATTTTCCCTTATAGACAATATTAATCCTTCGCATATTCATATACTTAAGAATATATATTCCCAAATGATAAATTATCCCTAACATACCTCTCTAAAAATTATTTTAATCACTAATAAACTAATCAATTGTGAAATTAGATATTACATAAAATGTTAACTCTTATCTTTATCCATTAGATCATTAAGTCACATAGTAGTAGTAGTGTATATATATATATATCATAATCCAAAAAATGAGATAAACTTCACAAAACAATATCATGAATTTATTATCAATCCCAATGTAAATAATACTATTCAACTTTTTTTTTCTAAATTAATAAACCCTTTATTACCTCAACATCAGAAATATATTAAACCCAGGAGTTATCCATACCTCAATCACATGTTTTCATATTGTTATCACAATAAATATAACATTTTAATAAAATTATCTTTCAGGGTTATGGTAGCATTTAATTTATGTTTACATATATTTAAATTAATACTACCAATAAATAATACATAGATTGTTCTAATAACCCGCATAAATATTATAATATACTAGAATACCTTGGACAAATACCTCTTTCTAATAAAAACACCCGAGTGTATCCAGATTTAATTTATTTTAATATGTCAAACTCACTACCTTAGGTATGACTAAGAAACAATCCTTTTCAATCATCACATGAAAATATAAACATTCTCAACCATTTAATTATTCTACCTTATTTGGATATAATACATTGTTGTTTCTAGATACATACCATTCTCAGGATCATTTCCTTGATCATGTTTCAACCAAATAATAAAACCCAAAATTTTTATCAATATAATCATAGTAAATGACCATATAATTATTAAAAATAAATCCTAAGAATTATTCTTTAATGAAAACTTCATTTAAACCTATAATACATTTATTTAAAAAATCACACACTTGGTTCCTCAAATAACACTCATGGTTCAACCTGGGTTAATTTAGGTTGGGTTATGTTATACTTATCATCCTAGTCCCTCAATGAAACAAGAAAATAAATCCCCCATAGAAGCTTTTATAGAGATCATGATTAATTAAAGGAAATCCCCTAGGTGTGTCTATATTGGTTTTTAGTTTGGAATATTTTTTATGCACCAGTCCATGGTTAAATTAATACTTAACACACCCTATTTGAGGATATTACACCTAGGTTCAACAATTATAGATTTTTCACCCACATTCCAGTATCCAGATAGGGATGTATTTTTTAATAAACCACACAACCTTTACATTACCAAAACATTATCATGTCATCCTATTATTAGGCTTATATTTTATAATTCACTATAGTGTTTTCACTAAGTTATATCATCCCAATCTTTAAAAATTACTAAACATTCCTTTAATACTGACTGTAGTAACCCCAAAACCCATATATATTATGATTATTAATTTTTTTTTGACAAATACAATATAAGGATCTAGATATTTAGAGTTTTTGAAAGATTAGATATACAAAATCACAACATTAAGAATAAAAACATCATATTTATTTAATAATACAATTAATTCATATAAATTACATCATTCCTCTAAGACCTAACATGATATCCTGAGGGTGATACATAAAAAAATGGGGGGGGGGGTCTAGAAATCGCTATATGGGAATAAAGATGGGAACAAATCATAAGATGAGAGTCCAAAGGCATAACATGATATCCTAAAGGGGATTATCACATACCCGAACACATGGAATAAGGAAATGATTTCACTAGATCATAATCATTTAGAAACAAAATGTAACATGATATCATAAGAATATGGAAAGTGTCACTCACATTACCTTCATAATAATGTTAAAAACGTTATATAGTGGATTTAGTTCTCCCACTAATCCATTACATAAAATCTCGATAAATATAAATATTTACCCAATTAATAAGAGAGATAAATAATTTTCGGAACTCCCATCACATGAATGAAAATTAGATATATGCATACCACATGAGGAAATAGAAACTATACACAAATCAAAATAGTGATCAGATCCATGATAAGGAAGTTGGTTTCATAATTATGAATCGAGGAATAACCAAATTCTTAATCATAAGGATTAAATATTTAATAATTAATTATATAATTTACATATTCATATTTTAAAATGAAACATAGGTATTTAATTTTGATTTACAATATAGATATTTCATGAGAGGGATCTAGCAGAAGAAAGAATAAAAAACACCACTTGGGTGACGCATTAATAAATAAGTAAAGGATATACATAATGGAATAAAAACCTTATTATTTTATATAAAACATTATTTGAACCATGATGGGTTCATATAAATTAATTACAGATTTTAAAATCAATGAATGGTTTAAAAATATTCTATGGGGGTGTCTCTTTTCTTGAAATAAGAAACATGAATGTTTACATAAATAGAGTTTACTTAAAAATATGATTTTCAAGGGAAATTACAAAAATATAATACTAGAAATTATATTGATATTTAATAATGTATATATTTATGAAGAATATAAAAAATAGATAAATTGTTTATTAGAATAATAAATCATTAAATGGAAAAAATAGGAAAATCTGTAATTGAAAAGTCACAAAGGTGGCATATATTATCCATTATGGAATAAGAAAAGTTATAAAAACCCCATTATAAGATATAGATATATAAGTTGAAGTTAAGATACCTTTAATAAAAAAAATACATGGTGTTAAAAGTTTATTTCTTATTATACACACTATTTAAAAGAAATTAGGTGCGTAAAAGAAAATGTGTCTCAAATAAGGATTTTTTTAGGCAAAACCTTAATGGATTTAGTAATTATTAAATCAAAACTAATTATAAGTTTGAAAATAATATGGTTATGTAATGAACTTGAATAAAATATAGTATTATTACAAAATAAATTCTTGATAAGTATATACACAATATAGATAATAAATTTGTGCATACTATTAAAACTTGTCGCATAGAAGAGTAGTTGAGACGAAAAACACATACATTGTTTCTTTTCAGGGTTGATGAAATTATAACCTCTTATAAAAAACATCGATTACATAATAATAAATAAAAAAATTATTAATATATTTTTCCATTTATATCCCTTATTTATAATTATTTATCATGGGTATATTGGTTAGTTATAGTTTATCAAAACCATTTTTTGTTAAAAACAATAACTATCTCGGAACATTTTATAATTTTGGTATCATTGCCCTTTATTTGACACCAATTTATTAAAAAATTTATCATTTAATATATTTTAATATATTTTTTATATTTTTTTATTAATCCCTTTTATATTTCAATAAGTGTTTTATTTATTGTGTGTGAAAATGGAATCAATGTTGGCTAATTTATGTGATTTTAGAGAAAACAATGATACATTAATAATGAATAAAATAATTAATATAATATTTTCAGAATCATATATAAATCAATATTTTATTATTTTATTATATTAATATAAGTATTTATTTCCCCATATTCATCTATTATATATTTTTATGACTTAATTTATATAAGTTGTTAAACTAACCCACTCATTAACTCACTTTTCCTTGATGGGTGAGTGTGGTTAAGGATGTATTTCTTTTGACATAATATCATCATAAAAGAATCATAATGATATATTTTTTTATTTTTATATGATTTTTAACCATATTTTAATATTTTTTTATAAATATTAAAAAACCATAGGGAAACAAATGATTCTTCATGAAGGTGGTAGTACGCGCACACGCACAATTGATGTTCCTTCATTTTTATAAGTGTATAAGAAATAATAATTAAGGTAAGAAAAATTAATATAAAAATATATTAGTATAATATTTATATGGAATTAATCATATTATTATGCTTATAAGTAATTTTGAAGAGTAATATTTATAATAATATCTTAATAAATAGATAATACAAACATTTTTGACATGATCTTTATTTGGGAAACTCATTGTAATTGAAGTGATTAAGAAAAAATTGTGTAATCATGAGATGAATAAAGTGTGTGTAACTTATAGGATATTATATTTAGGTATTTTTCAATGAAATTTAATAATGTATGTGTATTTTTGAAATTGTGTAAGTGACCCCCTTTATAGGAGATAAAAATAAAACTTTTCGAAACACCATTTATATTTTAATAATGACATGACACAATTTAAAGGAAAATGGAAATTAAAATATAAAATATTGGATTTTGTGATTTATTTTTGTTGATTAAGGCTCATACATGTCTTTAAACATTTTATAAACATTTTATATGATTTTTACCATTACATTTTTATATTTTACACATTTACTATTAAACTAGGTGACTAATTTTTAAATAAGTGACTTTATGTTTTATTTAAAACATAACATAACCATTAAAATAAATTTACTCTTCTAGAAATAAAATTAAACTATATTTAATACAATTTATTTTCTAAATATTTTAAAATTAAATTTCAAATTAAAATATACAATGTGTTGAAAAATGGGTTTTTTATGGAAAAATGACATTTTGACCATTGTAGTTTCATAATATTATTTATTATTGATTTCCCTTAAATGAGTGTGAATATATTTATTTATTTTCACATAAATTATATAATAATAAGTATTTTAAGTATTTTATTTTAATATATTTGATAGAAATTACATGGTATTAAGAAAACAATAATTTTAAAACAATTGTTTTACAATTAACATGCTAATTTGAATTAATCCTAAGAATATATTTTTTTCATAAAAATGAAATTTTCTATATTAAATTATATGAAAATTACTATCTCAAAAATTTCCCACCATTTTTTGGGGGATGGTAATGTTTTTTTATGGGGGGGGGAGGGAAAGGTCATGTGGTCAAGTCGCCAGAACTGTGAGTCTACTATGATTATCATCGTTTCATTATAATCAATTATGGAAGATGAAGTCAATTAATTATTATCAATAATATAGTGATTTGTTTTAGAAAATTAAATATCTAGTTATAGGGAAATTAATATTTATGTTAGTTCATGTAATCTGGAAAAACAATTTTTTTAAAAGTGTATTTTTAAGCATGATGTTTATGTATATGAAAAAAATATTATTTTTATTAATTATAATGAAATTAAAAATATTATTACTGATTAAATAAGAGTTATTTTAGTGTGAAATAATTATACAAACTAATTTTACCCATGTACAAATTTAATTAAGGAAATTGATAAAAAATAATTTTCATTAAATATTACTAAATATTCTAAAATGTTATACAACATTGTTTTCTAAAATAACGGATTTCAAATATATATATATATATATCTATATATTTCATATATTGAAAAATATTACTAATCATTCAAGTCATAATGCAATAAAATCTATGGTATTAGAAAAAATATTTATGATTTAATATTTTCCTTAAAAACCATTTATTTTAGAAATAACCCAATAAAATTATACTAAGATAATTTTGTTATTATACATAAGAAAATAAAGTTCATTTATTCAATTTTTTTTATAATTTAATTTTTTAAATTTTACAAAAAATTATATAATAAAATGGGATACCATTTTTATAGAAAAATAACTTTTTAAAATACTAGTTGTACTTATTATTTACTTCAATAAAACAATATAATTTTAACAATAATCAAGAACTATTATATTTTACTAATACCATTATTTAACAATGAAATATATAGTATTGTTTAATAAATTTTATAGTGCATAAAAATATATATTCTTACAAACAACAAGGAATTAAGTAAATTTGTATAAATAAATTTTTTATATAGAAATATATATTAATATATTTTGTAATCCAGTTTCTCCCATTCATATCAACTAATTAGAGTTTAAAAATATTAAAATCCAAGTTTGTTACAATATCCTCTCACAAATAAAATTTCTTTTTCAAGACATAAAAACTCAAAATATTTATTTATTAAGGACAAACCCAAGACTACAATATCCCATTAAAAAATCAATAATTTTGTTTTAAAATTAAACATTTACTTTTGAAAATTATAAGGAAATTTCCTTATCTATTGAAATTCATAAAGACATAAAATAATTTTGAATGATATTGTAAAATAAGTAAAGGAATATTTATAAAGACGAATACTCATACAGTGAGAGAAACCATGAAATACATTTTATAAAACACTCCCACTATATTCTTAAAAAACAATGTTATAAGTCACATCGAAAATCCATTTTAAATATGGTAATGTGAAAACATTTGATAAATTTTAATTTTGGAAAATATCTTCAAATAAAGGATACATGAAAACTGTATAAAAGTTTTTTGAAGTAATATGTAGTGGAAGATAAAGCATTTAATTTTTAAAGAATGATGTTTTTTTAAAATTCAATAACAAATTTTTTAAAAACCCATATAGTAAAAAGAATAATAAATCAATTAATTAAAATATTATAATTGAAATATGAATTCTGCATGAGATAAAAAATATTTAGGTTGCCAAATATATATGATAACATTAGAGGGAATAGTAATTTTGGATTAAGTGGAGAAACCATCATTAATGATGTTAGGGATTATTCTTAACAATGATATATGTTTTAGAAAAAAAAATTACCAAGGTAAAATATTTGAGTAAAAAAACTATTATCCCTAGGGTGGAAGATAATGTTCCATTAAATAAAATCATTATTTTGAATCAAATATGTAGAGAAAAAATATTTCAATAGGAGGCATTATAAATCAGAGAAAGTATATTTGGGTTATCAAAATACCTCACAATAATTCGTAACACTGAAAATATAAAACCTCGGAAAAGGGATCTAAATATAGATTTATTAATAAATTATATTAAATGGAATTTTATGATAAAATAAATTCATTTCGAATATATATATATACTATAAAAAATAAAAATTGGTAAATATTTATCATATGTCATTGAAGAAAAATTCAGATAGAGAAAACCCTGACAACCTTGATATGCTTTGAATAAAAATACCATTAAAAATAATTATGAGTATATTAAAACCCTATTAATACAATTAATATTATAGGATATATTAAATAGGAATTAAATATTTGAGGCCAAAGCCTCATTTTATTCCTCAAAAAGGCTACAATACAATGAAAATCAAGCAACAAGCAGTACAAGGATGAACTCTATGAGAATTGAACTGGACAACTCATCGATCCCCACAAGGAAAGCTACCAAATAAATTTATTATTGTTCACAATAGTAATTAATCAAACTATACCAAACATATTAAGGTTAATAATATGAAATGTGTCTCAAGAAATGAAATATTGGACAAAGAGCCCCTACATTAATTCATTAATTCAATTAATGATCGTGAATATCGTGTACAAAAAAACCATCATAATAACATATTTCAGAATGATTTTCCTATATATATATTTTTATAAAACTCTTTTATAATTAGATTCTACATATATATTATTTGTTTATGCTCAATTTTCAACATCGGGTATGAGTAATCATGGTCGTTTTAATCTATTTTCATAACAAAATTTTTGTTCCTCATTATTCTCCAAAATTTCATCATTAAAAGTCAAAAAGGATAATTTAATTAGTGATTTATTGTAATTTATAATGGTATAATTCCATTCTAAGGGATTTTAGGTTATGATCCTTAAAGATGAAATTGATAATGAACACATTTCATTAAAATTTAGCGAACATACATTGGTATCTTAATTAAAGAGTTTAATGATGTTATTACCATTAAATAACCATACTATAATAATAATTTACATATCTATATAATATATTATCTATAATTGTGTTCTCATTGTCATCTATCTTAGTAGTTTGTTGCATTTTTAAGTAGGTGGTTAGATCGAACCAAACAAGAAAATAACATAATTAACTGAAGATTTTGAAGTTATTTTGTTATATAATTATTATAGATGTGTATTGAAATTTTTTAGGTTTCTTATAAAATTAAATACCATGATTGATGAGAATTATTTAAATATTTAATGAATAATAATCTTTTACATGGTATGAATTTTTTTCCTAGTAGTTGTATTGTTTTAGATTGTTGAATTTACAACGATTGTTTAATTCCTGTATTGTTAACTGGTTTTCCAATTTTTTATAACAAAATACTTACAATTTTATGAAAATAATATATATTTATTAAATTCATAATTAATAAAATCCTTGTAATTTGGTTATGTAAAATAAAATCATGATGTTTCATGGGGTCAGTAGTCCTCATGTATACACAAATATAACTTGTATTTTTCTTAAAGGAAAATGTGAAAAATTGATAATATTTATAAAAAAATGTAAAAAAATAATCTAACTATAAATTCGTATTTCATTATACAATATTGGAAAAAATATATATTAAATGGAATGATAAAAAATAAATAATGTTAAGAAAATGTTAGTAATTATGTTGAGAACTTGATATTTCTATTGGGAATCTCCTTGGAAATGGTGGCCATAGGATAACTAATTGAGTTCAAAGGATTATTAAATTTATAGATTATTTTCGATGGATAATAATTTTAGAGTTTAAAGAAGAAATTATAATGGATATTTGTATCCTGATGTAGTGGAAGTGACCACCTTTTACATGTAAATAAAAATGAAATTTTTTTAATTACATTAGTGTTTTAAATGATGACATAACACTATTCCATGGGGAAAAAAATTATTCTTCATGAAGGTGGTAGTACGCGCACACGCACAATCGATGTTCCTTCATTTTTATAACTGGATAAGAAATAATAATTAAGGTGAGAAAAATCTATATAAAAATATATTAGTATAATATTTATTTGGAATTAATCATATTATTATGCTTATAAGTTATTTTGAAGAGTAATATTTATAATAAAATCTTAATAAATAGATAATAAAAACATTGTTGACTTGATATTTATTTGGGAAACTCTTTGGAATTAAAGTGATTAAGAAAAAATATTATATTCATGAGATGAATAAAGTGTGTGTAAATAATAGGATATTATATTTAGGTATTTTTCAATGAAATTTAATATTGTATGTGTATTTTTGAAATTGTGTAAGTGACCCCCTTTATAGGAGATAAAAATAAAACTTTTCGAAGCACCATTTATATTTTAATAATGATATGACACAATTTAAAGGAAAATGGAAATTAAAATTTAAAATATTGGATTTTGTGATTTATTTTTGTCGATAAAGGCTCATACATGTCTTTAAACATGTTATAAACATTTTATATGGTTTTTACAATTACATTTTTATATTTTACTCTTTTACTTTTAAACTAGGTAACTAATTTTTAAATAAGTGGATTTATGTTTTATTTAAAATATAACATAACCATTAAAATAAATTTACTCTTATAGAAATAAAATTAAACTATATTTAATATAATTTATTTTATAAATATTTTAAAAATAAATTTCAAATTAAAATAAACAATCTGTTGAAAAATGGGGTTTTTATGGAAAAATGACATTTTGACCATTGTAGTTTCATAATATTATTTTTTATTGATTTCCCTTAAATGAGTGTTAATATATTTATTTATGTTTTCATAAATTATATAATAATATGTATTTTAAGTATTTTATTTTAATATATTTGATAGAAATTACATGGTATTAAGAAAATAATAATTTTAAAATAATTTTTTTACAATTAACATGCTAATTTGAATTAATCCTAAGAATATATTTTTTCATAAAAATGAAATTTTATATATTAAATTATATGAAAATTACTATCTCAAAAATGTACGACCATTGGTGGGGGGATGGTAATGTTTTTTATAGGGGGCGTTAAAGGTCATGTGGTTAAGTTACCAGAACAGTGAGTCTACTGTGATTATCATCGTTTCATTATAATCAATTATAGAAGATGAAGTCAATTAATTATTATCAATAATATAGTGATTTGTTTTAGAAAAATTAAATATCTAGGTATAGGGAAATTTATATTTATGTTAGTTCAAGTAATGTGAAAAAACAATTTTTTTAAAAGTGTATTTTTAAGCATGATTTTTATGTATATGAAAAAATTATTATTTTTATTAATTATAATGAAATTAAAAATATTATTAATGATCAAATAATAGTTATTTTATAGTGAAATAATTATGTAAACTAATTTTACCCATGTACTAATTTAATTAAGGAAATCGATAAATAATAATTTTCAGTAAATATTACTAAATATTCTAAAATGTTATACAACTTTGTATTCTAAAATAACTCATTTCAAATATATATATATCTATATATTTCATATATTGAAAAATATTAAAAATCATTCAAGTCATAATGGAATAAAATTTATGGTATTAGAAAAAATATTTATGATTCAATATTTTCATTAAAAACAATTTATTTTAGAAATAACCCAATAAAATTATACTAAGATAATTTTGTTATTATACATAAGAAAATGATGATTATTTTTACAATTTATTTTTTATAATTTAATATTTTAAATTTCACAAAAAATTATATAATAAAATGGAAAAACATTTTTATAGAAAAATAACTTTTTAAAATACTAGTTGTACTTATTATTTATTTCAATAAAACAATATAATTTTAACAATAATCAAGAACTATTATATTTTACTAATACCATTATTTAACAATGAAATATATAGTATTGTTTAATAAATTTTATAGTGCATAAAAATATATATTATTAAGAATAACAAGATATTAAGTAAATTTGTATAAAATAAATTTTTTATATAGAAATATAAATTAATATATTTTGTAATCAAGTTTCTCCCATTCATATCAACTAATTAGAGTTTAAAAATATTAAAATCCTAGGTTGTTACAAAATCCTCTCACAAATAATATTTCTTTGTTAATACATAAAAACTCAAAATATTTATTTATTAAGGACAAACCCAAGACTACAATATCCCATTGAAAAATCAATAATTTCGTTTTAAAATTAAACATTTACTTTTGAAAATAATAAGAAAATTTCCTTATCTATTGAAATTCATAAAGACTAAAAATAACTTTGAATGATATTGTAAAATAAGTAAAGGAATATTTATAAAGACGAATACTCATATAGTGAGAGAAACCATGAAATACATTTTATAAAACACTCCCACTATATTCTTAAAAAACAATGTTATAAGTCACATTGAAAATCCATTTTAACTATGGTAATGTGAAAACAATTGATCAATTTTAATTTTTGAAAATATCTTCAAATAAAGGATACATGGAAACTATATAAATTTTTTTGAAGTAATATGTAGTGGAAGATAAAGCATTTAATTTTTAAAGAATGATGTTTTTTTTAAATTCAAAAACACATTTTTTAAAAACCCATATAGTAAAAAGAATAATGAATCAATTAATTAAAATAGTATAATGGAAATATGAATTCTACATGAGATAAAAAATATTTCGGTTTCCTAATATATATGATAACATTAGAGGGAATATGAATTTTGGATTAAGTGGAGAAACCATCATTAATGATGTTAGGGATTATTCTTAACAATGATATATGTTTTAGAAAAAAAATTACCAAGGAAAAATATATGAGTAAAAAATCTATTATCCCTAGGGTGGAAGATAATGTTCCATGAAATAAAATAATTATTTTGAATCAAATATGTAGAGACAAAATATTTCAATAGGAGTCATTATAAATCAGATAAAGTATATTTGGGTTATCAAAATACCTCACAACAATTCGTAACACTTAAAATATAAAACCTCAGAAAATATATCTAAATATAGATTTGTAAATACATTATATTTAATAGAATTTTATGATAAAATAAATTCATTTCGAATATATATATAATGTAAAAAATGAAAATTTTTAAATATTTATCATATGTCATTGAAGAAAAATTCAGATAGAGAAACCCCTGAAATCCTTGATATGCTTTGAATAAAAATACCTTTAAAAAATTTATGAGTATATTAAAACCCTATTAATACAATTAATATTATAGGATATATTAAAGAGGAATTAAATATTTGCGGCCAAGGACTCTTTTTATTCCTCGAAAAGGCTACAATACAATGAAAATCAAGCAACATGAGTTACAAGGATAAACTCTGTGAGAATTGAAATGGACAACTCATTGATCCCCACAATGAAAGATACCAAATAAATTTATTATAGATCACAATAGGAATTAATCACACTATACCAAACATATTAAGGATAATAATAGGAATTGTGTCTCAAGAAATGAAATGTTGGACAAAGAGCCCCTACATTAATTCATTAATTCAATTAATGATCGTGAATATCGTGTATAAAAAACCATCAAAATAACATATTTCAGAATGATTTTCCTATATATATAATTTTATAAAACTCTTTTATAATTAGTTTCTACATATATATTATTTGTTTATTCTCAATGTTCATCATCGGGTATTAGTAATCATGGTCGTTTTAAATTATTTTCATAATAAAATTGTTGTTCCTCATTATTTTCCAAAATTTCATCATTAAAAATCAAAAAGGATAATTTAATTAGTGATTTATTGTAATTTATAATGGTATAATTCCATTCTAAGGGATTTTAGGTTATGATCCGTAAAGACGAAATTGATAATGAACACATTTCATTAAAATTTAGTGAACATACATTGGTATTTTAATTAAATTGTTTAACAATGTTGTTACCATTAAATAACCATACTATAATAATAATTTACATATTTATATAATATATTATCTATAATTATGTTCTCATTGTCATCTATCTTAGTAGTTTATTTCATTTTTAAGTAGGTGGTTAGATCGAACCAAACAAGAAAATAACATAATTAACTGAGTATTTTGAAGTTATTTTGTTGTTATATAATTATTATAGATGTGTATTGATATTTTTTAGGTTTTTTATAAAATTAAATACCATGATTGATGAAATTATTTAAATATTTAATGAATAATAAACTTTTACATGCTATGAATTTTTTTCCTCATAGTTGTATTGTTTTAGATTGTTGAATTTACAACGATTGTTTATTTATCGTATTGTTAATTGGTTTCCCAATTTTTCATAACAAAATACTTAAAATTTGATGAAAATAATATATATTTATTAAATTATTAATTAATAAAATCCTTTTAATTTGGTTATGTAAACTAAAATCATGCTGTTTCATGGGTTCAGTAGTCCTCATTTATACAAAACTATCACTTGTATTTTTCTTAAAGGAAAATGTGAAAAATTGATAATAATTATTAACAAAATGTAAAAAAATAATTATACTATAAATTCTTATTTCATTATACAATATTGGAGAAAATATATTTTAAATGGAATGATAAAAAATAAATAATGTTAGGAAAAAGTTAGTAATTACGCTGAGAACTCTATATTTCTATTGGGAATCTCCTTGGAAATGGTGGCCTTAGGATAACTAATTGAGTTCAAAGGATTATTAAATTTATAGATTCTTTTAGGTTGATAATAATTTTAGAGTTTAAAGAAGAAATTATAATGGATATTTGTATCCTAATGTAGTGGAAGTGACCCCGTTTTACATGTAAAGAAAAATGAAATGTTTTTAATTACATTAGTGTTTTAAATAATGACATAACACTATTCCATGGTAAAAGGATCAATTTTTTTTTGAAAAAAGTTAATGTGTGACAAGGTTTGGAATATAATCATCTAAAAACATTTAAGAGAATACTTGATTTATTTTAGGCTTTCCCCTTAATTTTTTTTAACATTAACAATAATTAACTTTTACTCTGGAAAATAATTTTTATCCCCACTAGTTAATTTTGATGATAACATTAAGATTGTAATTATGAGATAACTTCAAAATTTTAATTCCATATCTAAAAATAATAATATTAAAATAAAATTTTTATACGTGACAAAATATAGTTTTATAATTATTGGATAAAGCATGTAATTTTTTTTAAAATGTCATCTTTAAGCGTTAAATTTATGTATTTTATAAAATTGTCAATTTTATTTATTTCCAGAAGATGAATTGGTTTTTTGTAAAAACATGGAATGTTTTTTTCCAAATCAGTAAATTTATTTTTACCAAAATAATAATTAATTAAAGGAAAATACCAAAAAACTTCTTTCAGTTGAAAATATTACTTATTTATTTAAAATGTTAATCACATCCTTTATAAATTTAACATAGAATTTGTAAGTGAATAATATTGTTCATTAAATATATTTTATATAATGAAAATCATTTAATATGTTTTTCATTGATACTATTTTCTTGATATAGTCATAAACTCTATGATTTAAAAAAATTTCATTTTCACTATTCTCCGTAAATACAACAATTTTATGAAAAAACCAAAAATTTAACTGAAGATGATCTTGAAATAATATATTAAATAACGAATTTTATTTTCAAAAATTTAAATTCTATTATTTGAAAAATGATTTTTTAAATATTTAATGGTTCTTGATATTATTTTTTAAGCATTTATAATTGATCATAATAATTATATTTAAAAAAGATTTTATTATACTTATATTTTTCAATATTATCTATATAATATGTTTCAGATCCTTTTTGTTCTATGAGTCCTGTGGCGCAAGGTGTCGAACATAGTATTAATTTTTAGATATATATATTCCAAAATTTTAGGATGTTAAATTTTAACCCTAAAATAAAATGAATCATAGAAATTATAATTTTAATTAATAAAATGATGAAGTAAAGTGGTCCTTGAGAATCTCAAGATATATTTTCTTCTGATATATCCACCTCATTATCCATGGAATGAATTGGAAACTATTTATTCCAAATATTATTTGTTAAGAGCTTATATCGAAATTCCTTTGAAAATTTCTTTTGCATGATCATATTTCCATCCAAATTATATAAAAATGTTATTAAAATTTATAATTAAATTATATAAAATAATAATATAAAAATGAAAAATAAATCCTATGATATCTTCTTCAATGAAACATTAATTTGAACCAATGATATTTTCAGTCAAACTGGGATATAATAGGACCAAACTATCACTCCTTAAATTTAACAATGGATTTATATGGTCATTATACAATTATGTTCCCTAATATAACTCAACTTAAAATTCAAATATATTTTAATCCTTCATATTTTATTATAAAGAGAATGTGTTTTAACAATTAATACAACTCAATAGTATGTAGATAACTGTACTATGTTCGGCCTAATCACTGTGCATCAAATTAAAGATTAAGATGATATTAAACCGTTTATTCAGGGTGATCAGCAATAGGGTAATCTATAATAAAAACACATCCACTTCCTAGTATCAATAATTTGATTTCAAAGAGAACTAAATATTCTATAATATACCAAAACAATTGGATAACATATTACACCTACTTATCCCGTAGGCTTATCATTTGGGTTATCATTAAAGTTATCAAATCCTTATATCTAAAGAATCTAAACCAATCCTAACAAATAAGTAAATAATTGTATGATACCAACTGATGTGACCCATCATTAAAATATCTTTTCTAAATACTATTTCATAACTTCACCACTATATCTCACTGTAATAACACAATAATATAAATGTAATGATTTAGTGTCCTTTAGGACAAGATACATAAGAGACTAAAATTATATCACATGTGAAAATTTCTCTATAATTGAGTTATATGTGACACTCTTCAAGACAACCCATAATTAATACATATATTCATAACATTGGGAATAGAAACATAAGAAATGGGTGGGCTCAAACACCACCTAGGGGAAAAATCATCAACATTTTATAAAGTATTTGAACATAAAAATGATAAAAAACTAGAGAAGGGGATATATATATTATTAAAAATAACACGAGACAATAAAAATTTCATCCAATTCATGAAGAAGACACATATATTAAAAGAGAAAATATATAAATTGTCATAAGAGTGTGGAAAATGAGATAATAAACATGATCCATAAAGTTTAATTATAGGAATAAATGTCAAAACCAAACCACCTCGATCCATAAACATAGTGAAATGAAACAAATGGATCTCCTATAAAACCATTGTTTCATTCTAAGAACCCCAAATTCTATTACACCCTAAGGTCACTTATCATATTAATTATTATCTACATTGTTCAACACATGTTATTTCATTATGATTTGTCATAACTCAGACACTCCTTGGGAAACATCACAATATTTCACTCTTCATGACACTAATCAATGCTAGTATCACTTATATATAGAGTTTTAATTAGGTAGGTTCCCAAATATAATGGTGAACCATTATTTCATGGCCAGTAACATGTATAATTTTTATGTCTAACTTTTCTAGGGCTGTTATAGTAAACCCCACACATAATTATTGACTGTCCCATTAATTGAGATCCAAAAATTACCTTTAATGTATTTTAAATCCAAAAAACATAAATATGTGATTGATCTATTATAGCTAAAAGTCGTCACACTATAGTCAAACGTCACCATTGAATTGCAAAGGGTTATGATTCATAGAATCTAATGTGATATTATCCTCCATTGATATATTTTTATTAGTATAATTTCTAATCCCCTAGAAATCATTTATAATTTAACCTATCACTTTATAGTCCACGATATCTTGATTCATTTCACCTTTCCCATTACCATATTCAACTATATCTCTCCTAGGAAATATGTTCTAAAACAAAAAAATGATTCACACATTAAAGATAAAAAACATTATGCCAATGGAAATCCACTTTTATATAATAAAATCATTTTCACTACAATCATAAAATGCGATGGAGTCTATACCATTACAAGAATGTTTCATCGAATATTTATTATTTTTACACAACATTGGTTAAAATTTCCTAAATAATAGTTTTATGAGGTTATCATAAACCTCAATCTAACACATAATTCCTAGTAACCTAAAGTTCACTATAAAAATGTTATATATGTATTTTTATGGGTATATTTTATTACAAACAACACATTTTATACATTATTATTACATATTTTCTATGATAAACATACATAATAATAAAAATCCAAAAATCAAAAGGTTTAGTATCTTATGATTTTTTTCATGCAATATGTATATATATATAACAATAAATAATATTTAAACAAATATGTATGGTATTCCTAATGGATTTAATAATACCTTAGTAGTTATAATCACATGGGGACATATATCAAAGAAATAGTGACAAAACATACTAGTAAGGGGAAGAAAAATACAGAGTACTTGAGATATGAATCAATATTAGAAAAAGGGTGACCATAATCATCATTATAATTTCATAATAATGTCATCATCATCATCATTTTATAGAAAATAATTTTAAAGAGACATGGAATTCAGAACATTTATACTAATTAAACATTATACAATTTTAGAGAAAGCTAACTACACCTTGTATACATATATAACATTGACATTGATATCATCATGATCATGAATAACATATGTGTAAAAAGGAAACAACATTATTGGAAAATGAAATCATCATGTTCATTTTAAATAATATCATGACATATATCACTTTACGTTATTGATTAAAGGGTTATATATTTTCAATCCCACCCATCACATCATAATATGCTCATTATCATGCATCCATATAGAAAGAAAAACATATATCAATCAGAAGTATGAAATGAAAACATGATAATATTATGTGTCTTGTCATGATGTTATAAGCCATATTTCAAAGAATACTCTTGATGAATTTTATAATAATAGGAGAGAATATCACCTTTGAAATTTGAGGATGTCATTAATAATGAAATGTTTATATTTATTTAAAAATAAAATAATAAATATGGGAAGAATAAATTTTATACATTGATAATAGACACTTAATCATTATTTATAAAGGTGAATAAAAATTAATACAAAATAAATGAACACATTTATATACCCATAATAATAAAAGGTGAATAAAATTTAAATTAATCTATTAGGGATGATGAAATAAACATGGGGAAAAGATATAAGTGGAGAAGATAAACTCAAAATAAATAGTTAGGTTTGAGAGTCACATTACCATAAATCCCATTTTGTTTCATAAAATTTAAGCCTCATAAAAAATATAAACTTTTTATTAAATAATAAACCATTTAATGAATAAAATTTATTTATATTATTACTGAACAATAATTTTTATAAGAAATTATTTATTATTTTTTTGTTAATGATTAAATTATTCAATGCAATGCTTCTTTTATTTATTCTATTTTGATTAAGTTTCAAAGTTTTGATTCATTTTTATTTATAAATTAGTAACATTACATAAAAATAATTAAAATAACTAAAACTCTATATCTATACAATATAAATAATTTACTCTAACAATAAATTAATGTTGTGATAAGTAAATAATTGATAATTTCCCCATAGTCCGTTAAATGACCATTAGTGGGACATGCCGAAACGGGGAAAACGGATAATATATATTAATTAAATATATATTATAATAATAATATTATATAATATTTTTTGATTAATAATAAACCATAAATAAATATATATGTTATGATACATAAATATTTGATATCTCCTTGAAGGTGGTAAACATTCAATTAATGTGAATCTGTAAAATAGTGGGAGAGAGATAATATAAATATTATAAATGGGATATTATAAATATATTGTATAATAATAATATTTTTATAGTGCTTATATGATAATTAAATAAATTTAGATTTATTGTTTAGATGATGGAGTTAGACTTCGAGTATAGGAGAAGGAAAAATTAAATGGAGTAATCGACAAAGGTTAGCTCGTTCATAGAAATTGTTACTTTTTTAAGACCTTAATTTCATGAAGGACTAATGTTGAATGAGATAATAATTTATATATTAATACTAAGAGGATTATGATAAGGCTATTGTTCATATATTGGTCAATGATATGTGTTTGAGGAGTGATTTTACATGTGTGTGAGAGGGTGTAGCGAAATAAACCTAGTAGCCTGGAGCTGGTGAATACATTATTACATTGGTGTATGAAAATATGAATCAAATCCATAAGTGCCTAATAGTTTAGTAGTTTTAGTAAACTAGATATATACTTGAAAATCTTATTAAAATTTAAAACATAAAATACACAATATATTTTCACTGAGAACTCCATTATTCCTAATAGTGTATCCTAGAATATAAATCAAAAAACACTTCCTATTATTATGGGGAAAATATAATAAAATAAATTGGTGAACTCATATACTCAGTAAGGGTAAGAATACAACTTATGTTATAAATAAGTAACATATTGTCAATATTTAATGTTGAATAATGGTATGATCAAATATAGTGTATTCCATCATTTAGAAATATAACCTAGAAGATTGAAGTGGAAATGAATGAATTCACATAATACAAATAGAAATAATGATCGTTTCTTTGATGTGATTAAGAAAATCTTTGTAATGAAACTTGTATCTTAAATATTTTCATCAAAAAAAGGATTTAATATCATGTGATAACTAGAAATAGAAATAAATCCTTAATTGTTATGCATTTTAAGGGATGAAATATAGGAAGAGTATGGTAGGAAAAAATAAGTATATAGAGAGGTAGGGAAAGACGGATTTTCCAACATGTGATAATTATAGAAAGTGACACCATAGTAGCCACCTAAATGGAATGATTGTAAGAAAAAACATTCTGTGATATTACACATTGTTAATGATTTAAATTGAAATAAAAAAATTCAATGTTAAAAACTTCAACTGTAAGTAGATGGTGCACTTCCAAAATGAATTCCATAATAGTTAAGGGAATAAATCCCGGAATAAACTATGGGATCAAGGTTAAGATTATGATATTGCCATATATGAATTGGGATGATTAATTTTTTTGTATTGGGATTTTGGAATTAAGTCATTTGTTTAATTTATTTATGATTTCATATTTATAAGAGTTATGAAATGTATATAGATTATATGGTAGTACTATTTTGTAAAGGATTTAAGAGCGTAAGTTGAATAACATGAATAATTAAGAAAATTGATTCATTGGAATGTTTATCTTTTTGTAAAACTCTTGATTAAGGGAAATATAAACATTACTATTTTCTTTATGTGTAGATAATTATTTCATGATAAAGATATGATTTATATAGATAAATTAAATTTTATTATACTGATTACCTTGGAAGTAATTAATGATTTTTCAAAAAAGTGGTTTTTGATATCAGAAATGGAGCTTAATAAATTGATGGATGTATATAATTATAAGGACCCGACCTTAAACATTACATATTCTTGAATTAAATGGATAAGTTATATTAAGGATCTATTCAGGTTTAGAGTTTTAGAGAATTAGGTCAAAACATTTACATAACAACATAAATTATACATGTAGGGAATTCTACTCAGTATCCATTTTTTCATAACATAAAAACTCCTAAAAAATGTGTCATGTATAGTTCCATGTTTTAGACTGCATGAATTTTCGTTGATCCCATCCTTGACCCTTATTCATCTTTAGGTCCTATGGAAAATAGTTCAAAAAAATGGGATTAGTATAAAAATCTCAGTAAGGGATATAAAATAAGGTATGAAAAATTTTCCCATCAATAAATAAAAAACTAGGAAACCAATCTTTTCAATCATAAAATACCTCCTGAAATCATAAGATTTATTAAAAACACATAGAAGTCCTAAATTAGAAATGTAACTTACGTCATAAATAAAATACTTATATTGTAGCTATCACAACTACAGAGGGAGTCACATTTGGAATGCCCATCACAATATATTCCCTAAATCTATTAGAAGAAACATTAACATTTACTTCCATCACGTTACCCAATTCCTTGGAGAGCTATCTTGGGCTCACCTTCCCAAGGTTTACCACAGAACCACCTGTATATGTAAAACATTCCCAATATCCAAAAAATATTCATAACCCATAAAATAAACTTAACGGAAAGATAACATCACCACATTTTAATCACAATATATAATTTCAAAATATTGAAAAAATCAAAGCTTTTATTAAACCATTTTCAATGTAATTTAAAATATTAAATAACGTGATTTTTGAATCAAAGTGTCCCATAACACATTGAGGCATTTGAAAGAAATTTTAATTTCAAAACATTCATGTCCATATTAATAAATACATAGTACCTTTTTTAAAACATTTACTTTAATGTGAATGATTTAGAATAATAATCCTTTAAAACATTTAATACAATATTTTAGTTAATAAGTTTTAAACAAAATGAGAGACATTAGAATAAAAATAATTAAGGAATAACATTTAATCAGAACATGATAATATAATGAGAATAAAGGTATTAATGATATAATATTCCAAAGGAAATTATATACATCATAAAAGTGTGAATTAGAGCATATCAATAATTAAGTCTCAATGGAAATATAAATTGAGACGAAATCCTTTATAAAGACAATATCCTTATATTAAGGATAAATAAATTACCTAATTATGTGGGAAAAATATAAATAAACCCAATATAAGTGGATATTATGTGTAAAACAATCACAGGTTATTTAGACATATTCATAGCTTGATATAATAAAGAAGTTGATGTTTGACCCAAAAATTGAAATTGGGTTAAGATGTTTTCTCTCAGAAATTCAACAGCCTAACGGCGTCACCTTAAAATTAAATAAATAATTTTATGAGAGAGAAAAGTATATATCATCACTTGGACATAAATTTTACATCAATAAGGATATAAAAGAACAAATCCCAACATAATAAGATGTAAAATGAAACACATAACAAAATGAAGTCTTTTAAAAAGAGGAGGGTGAACGGTTCCCTTACCGATTTGGTAACTTACGAAACATACACCCCATGAACTAAATATCACACAATGAATATATAAATACCAATAAATTATAGTATATTACACATAGAATACAATCATGGGTAGTACATCCATCACACAAAAGGAAATAGTGGCTAATATAACATGAATCTCACGGGAATGAAAAGTGAGATTAAAACCCCTTACCTTGTTGTAATCAATCGAGTCATATGAGAAAAATTTAATAACCACAAAATTAGCCACAGAATAAGATGAATACAAATAAAATCATGTTAATATGTATCAAATGGCAGTTCACAATACACCACATGCAATAAATAAGTGGTGAACAATGGAAATCACATGGAATTAAAAGTGAGATAAAAAATCCCTTACCTCATGCCCAATTTGACTCGTACGTTCCTTGTTCTTCCTGAATAATAAAATTAAGTAAATTTAAACATTATTCATAAACATTTAAATGTTTATTATTACTTTTATTTCACTTATTACCTTTCAATAACAGTTAGTTAATTATTTGAGTTTATATCGGTCATTTTGTCGATATTTAGAATTTGAGTTAAAAATGAACATTTTGTAATTTCAATTTGTCCATGTGGTGAATAAAACATTATCTACAGAATTATATTAATGATTTATATATTATATATATCATATATATACATTATATATATGTATTTATATTAGAACATAACATTTGGAGATAAGAAATGAAATGCATCATTCAAGGAGATGATAATCCATACGTACGCATGAACGCTACTTTCATTTATATTTAATATTTAATGGATTTAAAACATAACAATAAATAGACATATTATAATTATATTATTATTTGACATATAATATCATTATATCAATCCTTTATACATCCCACATAAGGAATTAACAAGTCATATCACTTTGAGGGGGCAGCAGTCCGCACTTCCTAAAATGAAATAATCACGTTTACCTATTATGGAAACCATATATTTATTCTATAAATGAAAAACAAAGGAGCATTATGAAAACATAAAAATAATATATATCATATATAAATACAGTTCCATCATAATGGCTACCATGAGAGGTGGTGCAATTTAATTGAACAATCATTGTTTCGTGAGGCGTTAGTTTTCCATCCATAGAAACATTATGTTCTCTTCACATTAGATAGAGGTGTGTGTAAGTGTAATTAGAATAATTCTCATAATAACATCCAAGTATATTTAGGATAGTATCATTGTAATAAAATAAAGAAATAAAAATAGTTTAGTGGGTTGGAGAAGTAAAATAAAACAAAATAACTTAAGAGAAGATGTTACCTTTAAATCGGGTAACTCCCTTTGGTTTGAACCAAAAGGGTTTCTTGAAGTGTTTTATGCCTAAGGTAATGATTCTAGGATGAATATAGGGATATTGGGAGCTTATTGGATACTATTTCACATGTCATAAAGTCTAGATAAGTGTTTGGAATGAGTTAGAAGTGAGGGTTTTTTATAAGGGAGAGGAGGGACTCATTAAGAATGTTTGAAACAATTATTTTATTTTAAACTCATATATAGTTACAAAAGGTAAAATAATCATTAATATCAATTTTAAGATGACTCACGGTCGAAATAAAATAATCCAATAATAATTGGATTGGTTTTGGATATTTTATTAATATTTATAATCTTATTTATTTAAATCATTTATTATTGTGGTAAATATTGTATCATTATTGTGTCATAAATAATATAATTTATCTGATGTCCAAAAATTAAAAAAACACCATCATTTAGGAAACTGTTTTAGATTTCCAAACAATATTTATAGTGTAAAAGATATCTTATATATACCCTTGTAAAAATTTATTTACAAAAAGATATTTGTTTCTATCATTTTTGTGTTTACATTAAATTAATTAATATAAAATTTCATTATTACTCCCATGTGGCTCCATGGGGTCCCAAGTTCGACCCATGGATGCCCATGGTCAGATATGTATCAACCAATAGGATTAGGAAACATGTTTGGGTAATTTAATATTTTTATAACATTATATTTCACCCTTATTTACAGTATTTCGACTTTAATCACGGTAAATCAAATATTTACTAATGTAAATATTTAAAATGTCTAAAAATAAAAGTTACCTATTTAAACAATTTTGACCTACTTATTCCAAATATGGAATCTATTTTCTTCAAATTAAAAATAATTATGTTGAAAAAATTAGTTTAATATTATTTCCAACTGTTAAAACAAATAGTGTGTTTTTAAGAAATAATAACTATCAAAAGATTGATACTTTTTTGTGTCCAATTTGAAAATGAAATTACTTCAAATAACTAAAATTAGATTAAATGGTAAAAATATATTATAATTCGACTTTAAAATGAATTAAAAAGATAATATAACCATGTAAATAAATTAGATTGAAAGGTGCTTTTGAATTAAAATACAGTAATTTTCACTATTCATTAAAAAAAGAACATTATAATCATATTTTAGGGTTCGCCATTAAAAGGTGGAAATTCGACATTTTAGTGAATATTAGAGTATTTATGATTGAAATTTAATTCTTTACTTATTTTAAGCCTCTAACATTTATTGGATAAATGTAAAAAATATTCAAAAAACATGTATAATCATATTTTAGTTAGTTTTATTCATCCCTCAAATACAACAGATAGGAATTAAGTACCATTTAAAATAATAATAATATATTATTAGTGTGTAACGTGAGATTTCAAAGAAACACATTGTTGCGTATCAGGTACATTATCGAACATATCATCCCCTTTAAAAAAGAATTAATATTTAATTCCAAATATTAATAAATATGAAATTTTCTCTGTTCTTTATTTACCGGGGATGTTACATCCTTCCCCCCTTTTGGGGATTGCGTCCTCGCAATTTTAAAACATGGATTGAGAACATCAGTAAATGTCCCACATCAGAAAAGAGTCAGTAAAACTATCACTTTAATATAATGAAAGAGAAGTACAATGGTCACCTGAGGTAACCCATAATCGGATTCAATATAGGAAAACATGGATATGGAAGAGAGAAAAAACAGTCAAGTTCTGATAGAGAGTGGTAGAAAAAATGATTAGGATAATGTTAACCACCATAAAGTCACAAACATATAATGTGTTAAATGGTCTTTGATTACCCATTAGGAAATGTAAACCAACAACGTTTTTGTTTTATGTTTATTTTCATAATTTTTAGGAATTTATTTACTAAATAGAATAAGAACATATTGAAATATATTTATCTTCAAGTATAGTATCAACATTTAATAAGTTTCTATCAAAAAATAATCTTTTCTCCAAAAAATGAGAATTCAAAATGTCTTGGTCACATAAAGAGAACAAGTATCATATTCTAGAGAATCACATAATCCACAAAATAAAGAAGTATATATTTCCCTTGTATTTAGACATAAACTAAAACCAAAATGGTCAGTATTAGATCATATAATCCCCCAAAAGGATAATCCTTTATAAAAACAATCACAACTCTTAATCTCTAAAATTTAACAAAAGTACCAAAAGTTGAAGAAAGATCATTCAATACAAAATTGTCCTTCAAATTCATCAAAATAATCTAAACTAAGATTGAAACCCAAAACTCATAATGATTTAATCCCATAGGCTTCCACTGTATATCATAACATTTATCTCTAAATAGAATCAACTACTCTTAAATTCTCATACTGAAGTGTAATTAACCTAATCACATATTCACTATGATAGGTTAGTCATTTTCATAAATAACTTCGATATCCATATTTCAAGAATAAAACATAAATTCTTCAAAAAATAATAAATCAAACATTACCCCAAAATGTAAATCCCATAGTATTCCATTTTCCATCAGTATATATTGTTCTACAAAAGAGAGAACGTCTTCCAGAATCACTTTTATCACCTAATCACCAAATCATTTTATTATAGTAAGGATATGTATTAAATAAAACATAAGATCCTAAATCAAATTATTCTTGATCAATAAAATCATTTAACTAAAACTAATAGGTCATACTAACTAGGAACTTCACATAGTATAGTGGTAGGCAATATATCCCAATCACACTTTGGTTGTGGGTTTGATTCCCGTAGCTTTGTCTGACGCGACGGGTTATCACACGGTCTGTGTGTTGTCCTTTTTATAAAACTAAAAAATAACCCTAACATGTTTTGACCTCAATAGTTTCTTTATTCCTCTCATTTTCATCCCAAATCATTATGATCTCCACAACTTAATTCTTGATGTCTTATATATATTGTCATTTTTTTTAATTTCACCACCATATGATAAAATGAAACGATCCCCAAAATTAAGAACATCATACCTTGATCATGATGTCCACATGGTTTCATCGTTGTATTGTTCACGTAGGTAGAAGGTCCTTGCATTGTAACAATGATTTATAGATCCTTTAAAATAATTTTCTTCCCTCATCCAGATACACCTTGTATAACTTCATTCATATGGGTGTCCATAGAGAAATAGTTTTGGAAAATAATCATGTATTCCACATAATTTGAAAACATCTGATAGAACATGATTTCTATAAAATAGTCAGACTGAATTTGAGTGGAAACTTTCAATTAATAGTCCCATTAAAATACTTTAAGTACATGCTGAGAGACTATATTGTAATAGAAAATATAAAAAGGTTTCACAAGGTTGTCCTTCTTCAACACCTTTTTTAAAATCATAATATGCTTCAAAATCCTGTAATAAGGTAAAATATTTTAAAATTCTGTGAAAATATTTACGTTTCTCGAAAATATTAGAATATTGTGAAAATATGATTTGATTGAATATGACCCATGACGCACGATGATATCATGGTATAGTGTAGTTTTTTGATATCTTAAACAATTTCATGAAAGTAAGTTGTATGTTATAAAAAGTTTCACAATCATCCGAACACGACATTTCAATAATTATTGCAAGAAAGTCATCTGGAAAAGATAAGAATGTTGTTTGAGATCTTCCTCCTTCCATTTGTAACATACATTCCTTGATCTATAAAAAAAGGATTTAACTGAAATAATAGACATAGGGACTAAACATGTGTTTAACAAGAACTCCTAATCCCTAAAGTTGTCTAAACCAGCCTCTGATACCAATTATAAGGACCCGACCTTAAACATTACACAATATGGAATTAAATGGATAATTCACATGGAGTATATTTTCAGGTTTAGTGTTTTAGAGAATTAGGTCATAACATTTACATTACAACATAAATATTACATGTAGAAAATTCTACTCAGTATCTATTTTTTCATAAATTAAATACTCTTGAAAAAAGAGTCATGTCTAGTTCCATGTTTTAGACATCATGACTTTTCCTTGATCCCTTCATTGACCCTTATTCATCTTTATGTCCTATGGAAAACATTTCAAAAACTTGGAATGAGAATAAAAATATTAGTAATGGATATAAAATAAGGAATGAAAACATTATCCCAACAATAAATAAAAAACGATGAAACCAAAATTTTCAATCATAACATACCTCATGAAATCATAAGATTTATGAAAAACACATAGAAATCATAAATCATAAATGTAACCTATGAGATAAATAACATAATTACATTGGAGATATCACAAATATAGAGGGATTCACATTTGGAATACCCATCATATTATATTACCTAAATATCTTAGGAGAATCATTAACGTTTACTTCTGTCATGTTACCCAATGCATTGGAGAGCTATCTCGGGCGCACCCACCCTAGGTTTATCACGGAACGACCCGTATACATAAGCAATGCCCAATAGCCATAAAAAATACCTAACCCATAAAATAAACATAATGGAAAGGTAACATTACCACATTGTAATCAAAATATATCATTTCAAAATATTGACTAAATAAAAGCTTTTATCAAACTATTTTCAAATCTATTTAAAATATTAAATAAAGTGATTTATGAATCAAATTGTCCCATACAACTTCGAGGCGTTTGAAACAAAAATCAATTTCAAAACATTCATGTCCATATGAATAAATCCTTAATTCCATTTTTAAAGCATGGACATTAATGTTAAAGTTTTAGAGGAATAAACCTTTAAAAAATTTAAAACGATATTTTAGTTAAAGATTTTTTAACAAAATGAGACACCATAGAATACAAATAATTAATGAGTAAAAATTAATCATAACATAATAATATCACTAGAATAAAGGTATTCATGATATAATATGACAAAGGATAGTATATACACCACAAAAGAGATAATTGATGCATATTAACAATAAAGTTTCAATGGAAATGTAAATTGAGACGAAATCCCTTATAAAGACGGTATCCTTAGATTAAATATAAATCAATTACATAATTATGTGTGAAAAATATAACTAAACCCAATATAATTGGATATTAAGTGTAAAAAAATTAACGTTTATTCACACATATTCATAGAATGACATAATCAAGAAGTCGATGTTTAACACAAAACATGAAATTGGGTTATGAAGTTTTCCTAGATAAATTTGATAGCCTAACGACGTCACTTTAAAATTCAGTAAATAATTTGATGAGAGAGAAAAGGATATCTCATCACTTGGACATAATATTTACATCAATAAGGATATAGAATAACATATCCCAACAAAATAAGATGTAAATTAAAAGACATAGCAAAAGAAGTCTTTCAAAAAGAGGAGGGTGAACGGTTCCCTTAACGATTTGATAACTTATGAAACATACACCCCATGAAATAAAAATCACACAATGAATATTTAAATACCCATAAATTATAGTATATTACCTAAAGAATACAATTATGGGCAATACATCCATCACAGGAAAAGAAAATCGTGGCTAATATAGCATGAATCTCACGGGAATAAAAAGAGAGATGATAAACCCTTATTATATTGTAATCAATTGATTCATATGAAGAAAATTTAATAACCAGAAAATGAATCAAAGAATAACATGAATATAAAAAATTCATGATAATATATATCAAATGGCAGTGCACAATACACCACATGAAAAAAATAAGTGGTTAACAATGGAAATCTCACGGAATTAAAAGTGAGATATGAAATCCCTTACCTCGTATCCAACATGACTAGTATGTTCCTTGATATTATTAAATAATGAAATTATGTTAATTTATACATGATTAATATCTTTTTTAATTTTTATTATTATTTTATATCACTTATTACTTTGCAATAACAGTTAGTTAATTATTTGACTTCATATCGTACATTTTGTCGATGTTCAGAATTTGATTTAAAAATGAACTTGTTATAATTACAATTTTAAATGTGATCAACAATCCATTATCTCCAGAATTATAATAATGATTTAGATATTATAAATATCATATATATCCATTATATACATGTATTTATATTAGTACTTAACATTTAGAGGTATGAAATGAAATGCAACATTCTTGGAGACGATAAGTCGTACAAACGCATGAACACTACTTTCATTTATATATAATATATAAAGGAATAAAAATATAATAATAAAAAGGTATATTATAATTATATTATAATACCATATATAATATCATTAACTCAATCCTTTATACATCCCACATAAGGCATTTACGAGTCATATCACTTTGAGGGGGCGGTAGTTCGCACTTCCTAAAATAAAATTATCAGGTTTACTTATTATGGAAACCATAAAGGTATTATATAAATGAAATCTAAAGAAGAATAATAAAAACATAAACATAATACATATCATATATGAATATAGTTCCATCATAATGGCCACCATTAGAGGTGGAAGATTTATTTGAACAATCATCGTTTCGTAAGTCGTTAGTTTGTCATCCACATAATCATTATGTTATTTACCCATTAGATAGAGGTGTGTGTAAGTCTAGTTAGAATAATTATCTTAACAACATCCTATTATATTGAGGTTATAGGTGTTATTATAAAATAAAGTTATAAAAAGAGATTAGGTGGTTGGATAAGTAAAATAAATCAAAATAACTTAAGAGAAGATGTTACCTTTAAACCAGGTAACTCCCTTTTGTTTGAACCAAAAGGGTTTCATGAAGTGTTTTATGCCTATGGTAAGGATTCTAGGATGAATAAATGGATCTTGGGAGATTATTGGAGAAGAGGTTTCATGATCCAAAGTCTTGAGAAGTGCGAGGAATGAGTTAGAAGTGAGGGCTTTTTATAAGGTAGAGGAGGGCCTCTTTAGGAAAGTTTGAAACAATTATTTTATTTTAAACTCATCTCCAATTTAAAAAGGTCAACTAATTGTTAAGATCAATTTTAAGATGACTCAGGGTCTAAATAAAAAAATCTAATAATAATTTGACAAGTTTTGGATATTGTTTTAATATTTTTAATCTTATTTATTTAAATCACTTATTAATGTGGTATATATTGTATCATTATTGTGTCATAAATAATTTAATTTATTTGATGTCCAAAAATTTTAAAAAAATACAATAATGTAGGAAATAGTTATATCTTTCCAAATAATATTTATAGTGGAAATGATAACTTATATAACCCCATGTAAAAATATATTTACTAAAAGATATTTGTTTTTTTGTCTTTACTTTAAATTAATTAATATATAATGTCATTATTACTCCCATGTGGCTCCATGGGGTCTCCAATTTGACCCATGGATTCACATGGACGGATATGTATCATCAAATTGGATTAAGACACATGTTCGGGTAATTTAGTATCATTATAATATTATATTTTACCCTTATTTACTATATTTACCCTTTAATCATGGTAAATTAAATAATTATTATTGTAAATAATTAAAATGTCTAAAAATGAAGGATACCTATTTTAACAATTTGGACCTACTAATTCCTAATAATTAATCCATTTTTTTCAAATTCAAAACACATATGTGGATGAAATTAGTTTAAAATTAATTCCCGCTGTTAAACAATGTAGCGTGTTTTTAAGAAATAATAACTATCAAAAGATTGACATTTGTTTATGTCCAATTTGAAAATAAAATTATATCCAATGACCAAAATTAGATTGAGTGGTATAAATATATACTAATTTCACATTGAAACTAATTAAAATGATAATATAACCATATAACTAAATTATATTAAAAGGTGATTTTGAATTAAAATACCACATTTTTCACTATTAATTAAAAAATGAACATTATCAGAAAAATACCAAAATTTCAACCATCATAAATTTTGGTGTCCTAATTGTAAAGAAGAATTTTATTTTTTCAAATAGAACATATAAAAGTTACAAAAACTAGATTTAATGAGGGTTCACAATTAAAAGGCATTAAATCATCCTGTAAGTGAATATCACAGTATTTATGCTTAAAATCGAATTCTTTACTTATTTTAAGCCTATAAATTTTATTGGATAAATGTAAAAAATATTCAACAAAAATGTATAATCATATATTAGTTAGTTTTATTTATCCCACCAATACAAATACTAGGCATTAACTACAATTTAAAATAATAATATTAAATTATTAGTGTGAAATGTAAGATTTCAAAGAAACTGATTGTTGTGTATCAGGTATGCCATCAAACATAGAATCCTATTTAAAGAAGAATTAATATTTAATTCAAAATATTAATAAATATGGAAATTTTCATATTCTTTATTTACCTAGGATGTTACAATTATATATCCCATAATATTTTTATTATTTGTGTAATAAGCATGAATACATGTTTTCAAAAATATTTTATGGTAATTGAGGTTATTACCATGGTTGAAGAAAATACATTATAATGGTATTCAAATGTTTGTTAGGTGACGATTAAAATATACTTCATGTTTTTTGAGGATTAATGATAGGTTCAATAGGGAAATTTATTGATATTATTTATAATTATTTAGATAATAATCATTTGGATGGGTCATATAGTTAAATATTTATGAAATAATTTTAGTTTAACTTTGAAAAAGATTTTAGAGATTAATGCATTACCAAACTATATGAATATTTATTCATATTGTATAACCTATACTAAACATTTTTTTTTAAAAATAAATAAATATATAAGGAATGAATTTTAATTCTATTATGGATTTTGTGATCATTTACTTCTTCAGGAAGAAAAAATTCATCTTCCTTTCATATAGTATGAGATGAAGTGTAAATTGATTAAGGAACAACTAATGAATGATATTGGGATTATTAAATTAAATGAAATTAATTAAGTGTATCTTCACCAGAAAATTTGACAATGTTATAAAAAAGATCATGAAATTAAATTTCATACTATTACAAATTTTATAAATCATGGTTTTGGAAGAAATGTGATTTTCGATCGAAGAGAGAAATGAAGTCATATTTTCATAAAAATATTTTTTCAATAATTTTAAGAACAAAAGTGTGAAAATGGTATTTTAAATTAAAATTTTTGGAATTATCCATATAATAATATAAAATATATATTTCAAGATGGAAATATAAAATAATTCCACACAAGGAGACTTAAAGAATAACAATCCCGAATAATGATGAGACTGTGAAATAATACATGGCCTCTTTTTTATCTTTTGAATCCCAAGACAAATGAACGAAATAATAATAAATTTAACATTAAATACCATGAGGAGAAATAAATTCATGATATAACATAAAAAATGGTATTATGTACCCCACACAAGATAAATAACTTGTGAATATCATGTATGTATCACTAAAGTAAATGTCAGAGGAGAAAACCATACATTGAATCCAAATCATCACATATGTTATTTATCTTATTGAATAACAGACTTATGATAATTATTTACTTGATTACGAAATTTTTCAGTGTTTATTATTACTTTTATATAAATTATTACAATTGTCTTATATTATTAATTAATCAATTACATTTCTATAATATATTTAGATGATATTTGTCTTTTGTGTCAAAAATGACTTTGGTAGGTTGATTATTACCATAGGAAATCATTTAAACATCTATAGAATAATTATAATGATATTATATTCATATTTATAGGAAAATTAATATTTTTAACAAATCCTTAATTATTGTTACGAAAAATTATCTACATGATAATCTTGTAGACGGTAGGCCATACATATGCATAAGTAACGTTTCAATGTTTTAATGATCATTATAGAAATAAGGTAAATGATATTTTATGTTTTAAAAATTATGATAATATAATAAATAACATATTAATTCTTTAAATATAAATATATAACATCCATTTTTTGGGTGATGAAAATAGAGTCATATCGTTTTGTGGATGCGGTAGTCCATAGGTACTCGAACGACGTTATCATCTTTTAGTAGGTGAAAAGACGAGAAAGAAAATGACATATATTATCATTATAAAATGATAAGTATGTCATGAATATAATAATTATGTAATGTATAAATAAAATATTAATTAACATTATATTCATTACCTTCCATGTAATGTGTTAGTGATAAATGAATCACATCACTTAGTTAGGCGATAGTCTACCATACAGAGAAGCGACATTTTCGTATCCCAAACAGAATGTAATGTAAAGATGTTTTATATGATATAATAAATAATGAGATATAATTATGTTATATATATATCATATATATAGTTAGTATCAATCATATTACCCATCCATGAGAGGTGTTGATTGAAAATGCGTCACATCGGGTCACAAGGTAGTAAATCACCATACACATGAGTGACATTATCATTTCCAATTTGAGGGAAGAGAAGATGGATATAGTCAATAACCTTAAACTAATATCAGATCACTATATTATATATAATCTTTTATTATATAATCAAAAATGAATAATTTTTTATGGAGGAACAAGAATAATTTGGACTATCTTCTTTGGGAACTAGCTCACAATGGCCTCTTGGACTCCAAAACCTGTTACAAAAACCTTTTCTCCCACTTGGAATCCAACTTCTCTTGGATTAAATCTTTTGATAAACCCTAGATTAAGCCCTCCAGATTTAATCTTGTTTGGCGTATTTCCCACAACCGACTTCCCACTGAGGTCTGCCTTCAATCTTTTGGGGTTCAACTCAGCTCTAGATGTATAATTTTTCATCAACATAGGGAAGACATCAATCACTTGTTTTTGTTCTACGCTACTTCCTCTACCCTTTGGAATTTTTTTACTGAAATTTTTGGTTGCAGGTGGTTAATTGCTGACTCTATTTTCTCTCTTCTCAAATTCTGTGTATAGATGGATCTTTTTCCTTAGATTAAAAACCTCTTCCTTGCTATTATTGCTGAGATTCTTCACATTATCTGGTATGATAGAAATAATATTATACACAATGATGTCTCTTTATATCTTAATGTAGATTTCTCGAGAATTCTGATTTCTATTAGGGATTCTTCAACTCTTCAGAATGCCAAATGTGCTAACTCGGTTGGTGACTTTGGCATTCTTCGTTGACTCTGTATTAAATAGAACTACAATCACCCGAAGCATCCAATTGATGTTTTTTGGTAGACTCTGATCCATGGCTGGATGAAAATCAATGTTGATGGAGCCTCGAAAGGAAACCCCGGTCCTGCGGGATGTGGAGCCATCTTCAGAGACTACCTTGGTCATTTTCAAGGATAGTTTTTTGGTAGCTGTGGTTCTGCCTCTGTGCTGGAGGCAGAGATGCTGGCGGTGATCCATGCGGTTAACTTTGTTAAACTAAAAGGCTGAGACAATATCTGGATTGAGAGTGACTCCACCACCATCATCCAAGCCATTTGGAATGTTGTGGTTCGTCTTACCTGGCCTCTCACAGCGCTCTGGAAAATCTTCATGAGTTCTCTTTAGGAGATCAGATACATTTCCACCCACACCTATAGGGATTCTAACAAGGTGGTGGATGGGCCTGCAAACAAAGGGATCAACCAGGCCATTATGTGGAGTGATACATTACCGGATGATCTCCTCCCTTTATATGAAAGGGTTTGTAATAAAATTTCTTGTTTTCGCCTTTTGTAATTTTCCTCCTCTTTTTAATAATATTTTTGTGTCTTGGTCTCTGACCAGGAAATATCCTTTAAAAAACAAAAACAAAACAAAAATACAAATGAAGTTTACCTTTTATTAGTCATCCTCTTTAGGATTATACCCAATGTATTACTAAAATGTATTTTTAAAGAAACCAAGGATTCTAGGACGAGGTTATTGAACATGGGTAGTTATTTGGGTATTTACTATCTAATAAAAAATGTTTTGAAGGTGATAATAAGATAAAATAGTTAGTGGCCATTTATAAGTGAGGTGAGTGACACAATGGTAATTTTTAGAATAAAAGGTTACACCCAACTTTTTGGAATACTAGTGGAGTCCAAAATAGAGTATAACGAAGACTAATACATTATTAGGTTTAAATAATGAAATAAAATTGATTTTAAGAAAGTTTTTATGTCATTTTATCACATATTGATTTAGTTTAACCCTCGATGAATCAGTTTTTAACATAATCACGATAAACTATTTTTAATTTTACATTATTTATTATGGTCAAATATTAATTTTACCTTATTATATTATATATATATTTTTTGATTCAATATATTTAATCCATTTTTGCAAATTTCTATAAAATTTATGGGAAATTTTAATTAAAAATTAATCTTATTGATACAATAAGGAACTTGGTATTTAAAGAGATAATGTTCAAAAGATTATTAAACTTTTATAAAAAAAATTGAATATGAAAATGTTTATAATGTTCTAAATTATATTAATAGAAACATAATTTAGTAAATTATACTTTAAAACCAACTAATAATAGAATTTATTTTTTTACATATTTTAAACTAAAAGTAGGGTTTCAATTAAAATTCATCATTTTTCACTATTAAAAAATTTGAAAGTTTCCTAAAAATCCCAAAATACCACTCTACACTAATTTTTATATTATAATTTATAAAATTACGTTGAATTTATTATATAATATTTTTATTATTGTTAATAATCTATTTTCAATTGTGTTCATAAATCACTACAAACCAATTTTTAGAGAAAAATAAAATACAATTATTTTTTCTTTTTAATGGCTCTTATTTTACATACAATAAAAAATTAACCGCTGAATTTATATTATACATGTTTAAACCATATATTTCCCATAATGTTTTTATTACTATTCATACCCACAATCATAATAGAATGGTTTTGTTTAAATAAAAATATTTTTATATACTATTTTGTTTCATTCAATCTTGCTGTTGTGTATACAAATAGATATCGAAGATATTGAATTAATATGAAAATAAATATATCATCAATTATTATGGTGTTATATTCTCTATTAATATTTGTTTTAAATTATAGGCATTCTACCAAACAAGGAAATTATCTATTAAAATCATGAGGTTTTACACACTAACTCCTTAAATAAATTTCATCTTTGGAATTTAATATTGATCTCAATAATCAAGGGGCTAGTTTTGGGAAATTACTTTCTTGAAATACCACATAATAAGAAGGTATAATATAACATTATCTTTATAAGAGATAAAGGGAACTACTATGGACATATGGAATAATCACATAATTTAGTTTCCGAGTAGGATGACATAGGTGAAAATTGAACATAGAAAAAAACGTAAAATCCAAATAATGATGAAGAGAGATAGCGATCATTGATAAAGAGAATGTGAATTATCTTATGAAAATCGAGAACCATAAAACCCAAAATTACATATGTATGAAAAAATGGACATTTGTATCATCACTAATAAAGGTAGTAGTATAACATACTTTTCAGTTAAAGTCAATGAATTTTCATGTGAAGATACACATAATTGATTTCATTCAATTTTGTAAGACAAATATCATCCTTTAGTTATTTCTCGATCAATTTAAACATCATCTCATTTATATGAAAGGATATTGAATTTGTTATTGATAAATCAATAATGGATTACAAGATCCATAATTGAATGAAAATTGATTCCTTATATATCTATATAGTATTCTTAAAAAATGGTTAGCATAGGTTATACAATATTGATAAATCATTATATATTTTTGTAATAATTTAATTTCTAAAACCATCTAAAAAGTTAAACAAAAATCATTTCATAAATTTAAAACCTTATAACCATTCTAAATTCTTAATATATAAAAAATTATAAATACGGTCACCAATGTTCCCTAATGAACCTATCAGTAATCCCCCAAATAACATAAAGTATCTCATAATCATCACCTATACATAATTTGAATACCTTTATCGTGTATTTTCTTGAATCATGGTAATGACCTGAATTACAATAAAATCTTCTTAAAAACATGTATTCTAACATATTAATTAAATAAAAAATATGTTATTGGATATATTTCTTAAATACAAAAATATATTAATCTCCATTAATGATATCGAAAACCACTTTTTTTGATAAATCATTAATTAGTTCATAGGTAATTAGTACAATCCAATTTACATTAACAATATAAATAATCTCTTTATCTCGACATCATTATCTAATAATAAGGAACATATTAAGGGATATATTTCCCTTAATTATGAGTTTTCCCAAAAGATAATCATTCCACAGAATTACATTAATTAAGTATCAGTTCTATACCACTTATGCTCTTGAATCATTTATGAAGTTGTTTTACAGTAAAATCCATATACATTTCATAACTCTTATAACTATGAAATCATTGATAAAATAATATAATGAAATAATTAATAAATTCAAAGATAGGAACATTAATAATCCCACTTCATATTTGGTAATAACATAAACTTGAGCTTGATGCATTAACTTTTTCTAGGTCATGACCCGACCCATGGTAGGGATTGAGCCAAAACTACCCCATGAATACCTACATAAGCTTGTGGTGGAAAAAAGAACTGAAGGAACAACAATATCATGGAAAATTTTCATTAAGAACATGTACACACATGCATCCAACTCAAATATAATGTGCATAGGTAAAGGAAGACAAGATACCACACTAATATAAATAAACCACAAACACGCATCAACCTCTAAATTGTACAAGTACAAAAAGAAAACTATAACGGAAAGGGGGAAACATACTCACCAAACCAAAAAAGTGATGTAACCTATCGAAAGGTGGAAAATAAAATAGATGGGGGAGCCCCACTCTTCAATCCCAAGTCATTACCACCACACGCAGTACAGTCACCTTGTATCCATATCCCCTATAAAGTAACGATCAAACTCTCCGCCATCTGTAAGGTAACACGATGTGCGGGCGACGACCAATTAGGGGAGTGTAAAAAATTACTCAGTATTATACCCTAAAGGAACAAGGGATAATAAAAATATGTATTAAAGGGGGAGTAGTGTATAGAATAAGGTACTATAAATAGTTTGAAGCTCATCCTGACAAGAGAATGATGTAAATTCACCCAAACACAAGGAGGTAGAAATGATGAGAATATAAACTTCTCATCCTATCATTTCAACCTATAGTAGGAGTGTATACTCATCCTACCATGTGAAGATACACACTAAAATCACATGGAATAACCACAGGTCTTTTCCTATATTGGGAAAAGAGTGAACAAAACCAAAGGAGTGGTTAGAGGAAAAAGAAAATATATATGCTCAGTTAAAGACATCCCAATGAGAGGGTAAATATATCTCCATCTCAAATATCATCCCAAAACTGACTAGCCAACATCCCCAAATGTAACCATCATCGATGCCTCCCAGATGTATTCTCTGAACTATATGTCAAAAAGACTCAATATACACACCTTGATAGTATCTGATTTATGTAAAAATGTCTCAGCCTCCCAGTTTTAAATTGCATCACAAGGATTCATCTTTGTAATAAAAGTGTCTGTCTTCTTCAAGATTCCAAAGGTATGCGAAATAGAACCTCTTAATTATGCTACATAGTCAATATATCATATCACATAGTTGATGACCCATTCCAAGCCTAGAAATAGTATCCTACTCTAGTCATCAGGTATTTGGGCCCTAGTATGCCAGGGGGATCATCACCTAGAAGTTGATGGGGACCCACTTCACAACCCACCTATAGGGTATATCCCAACAAGAGTAATCGAATGGAAACACTTCTCATCTATATTGGAGGGAACCCTGAAACTACCACTGGGTTATACTTACCAGCCCATTTGGAGGTAAACCTAAACTACAATCATAGACCACTTCCCAACCCAACTAGATGAAAACCCAGAACTACCATTGGGGTCCACTTCCAAGACTAGTTGGATGTAAACCGAAACTACTCTTGCCAACCCCATTGGTTGATACCTCTTAAGATGCACCAAGGAACATTATCCATCCTTACTTGATGGTTCCTCTTAGAGAGAACCATGGAACATTGTCCATCCCTACAAGATGATTCCTCTTGGAAGAACATCGCTTTAGTAATCTGGTACCTCCCAAGATAGACATCACACCCAGAGTATGTGACATAATATATTGAAATCCACCACAGAGGTAATATTCACTTTATATGTGAAAAAACACTCAGGATAGGCTACTCATTATCCATAATCTAAGTATAAAAGAAGGATATATGAGGGAAAAATATTCTTATAGTGGTGCATGGAATTTGTGGTGCCTACACGATATGTGACCCATCCGAAGCACTAGGTTGTGTGCCTCGCCGTTATCAGGTACCAAATTAAGAACAAGAACCCCTAGGAGTGTAAGTGTACTCATAGAGTACATGGAACATCTAGTCAAACGATCGATGAGTGTGCGATGCTCATCATTGATTTGGAGGAAAAAATGTAATTTATTGACATGAATCCTTGAACATCCCTAGAATATTTAATGTATCTTTTCATACATCATCTATACTCTCATTAGAGTAAAAGGTGAACCAAGCTATGGGTTCTCTTCATAAAAAATATAATGTTCTTCTTTTTAAATACCATTCATATTTCCACATCTAATGATATCACGAATGTGGCTCCACACATGAAAACAGATCACACCATAGAGATCCTTGAGAAAAAACTCGCATGATCGAATATTTAATCACCCCAAATGGCGCTCATGTGTAAAAGTTGTATGTCACCATATTACACATGAATGGCATCCTGTGGGGCCTATTCCTTGATCCCGATAAAAATTATATGGATCATTTCATTTTGATACAATAAAAAACATAAAAGGTAGACTGCTCATTCATCCAAAATAGATACCCTATTGAAAACTACATTAACTACGACACATGAAAACTGGACCTCATGGGGCTCAGACCATGTCTTTGGTTAAAAAACCCAAAAGTCATTTTAAAATAATTTCCCAAGGATCGGGATTGTGCCGCTGCAGACAACACACTAAACACATGAACCATTTAAAATATAGGTCCAAGACAAGATCCTAAAATAATAATAAATATTTTCTTATTATTATGATTAGGTGTTTTGAGAAACCAAGTAAAGAAATAGAAACATAAAAGTATAGAATTGTTCCAAAAATATTCAACTCAATGAGAGGGACTTGTAACTGCAAACAATGTGTCAATCAGACGGACGATGTAGAAGATATGACACATAAAGGGGTAATGTCCCAAGTTGGGATGGTCTGGCCAAAATATAGTGAGACCCCCTTCCCCTGGGCCACCCCGCCTCAACCGGACTAGACCACTACAACCATCCCACCATCCTACCGTGCATCTCGACTCATTCTCCTAGGTTTCCATCTCCCATCCCATGGCATGGCGCCTTAGCCAGCCCACTGCGCCAGCTAGCGCTCCACCTCGGGACCCTACCTTCCTCCTTGTCAAACTATGACCCACACTGCGTGAGTCGCTTCTAGCCATTAGGTCTTCCACATGACTCCCACCTCACTATGCCGACCATCAGCCATGCAAGCCAAGCTCCAGTATCTGCTTCAATGTGATCTAGACATTCACCTCCCACCTGCAGCTCTCCCCCTCATTGCTAGCCAGGTCGCTATCATATGCATAGATGTACTCATGCCAAACACTTCTCAATACTTTCATGTTGTGGTTGATCCACTGTTCCACCCTCTATGGCCACTTCACATCACAATCATCAGCCACCACAATTTGCCTTGCTCCGATGGTCCATTCCGCAGACCACCACAACTTCATCGATCTCCTAAAAATTAATCCATGTGAGTTTTTAAAATCATCGATATAGAAAAATCACAATGTCATCCTCCGATCAATGATCTGATGGTTTTTTTATGCATCAAATAAAATTAATGACGAACACCATGATAAAAAAAAGATATCACGGAGAATAAAGTGATTTTCAGAAAAGATTTGATGGCTCTGTTTGTGCATCCATCTACAATGACAATCAAAATAATGATTAAAATAGGATACATAATAATTTCAAAATAAAACATGACCAAGAAATCATGATTTTAAGAAATCATACCTCGATTGATCCATTTTTCATTCCAATGCATTCTCTATGATTCAGATTTGATCTTGTGAGGTTTCGGCAGAGATCACAACTCGATGCGATGAAGAATGGTAGAGAGAGATATAGGAGGGAGAGATATAATAGAGAGGTAAAGATAAATAAGGGATACCCTAATTAATTACCTCAATATCTATTTATAGGATCCTTGTTCAGCACAAAATCTGAAATTCTTATACTACCTCCTTTTATGTGATGATTAGGTGAAACACCCCATTCTGATCTCAAGAGCAGTCTCGAATTTCCACTCTGTGTCCCCATTCAGAAATTATTATTTTTGGTGTTCAGGATAAAATAATTTAATTGAAATATAGTAAATACAATTTTCTCCTAGGTGACTTTTCTCACAAAAGTCCCACTCCGAAAAAAGTTAAACCCCGTCTAGGGTAAATGCCACGTTTTTGACCCAACTGTGGCCTCATATTTCTGATCCGAACTATCTTTTAAGTGATATCCTCCTTCTATCACATACATACTATAAAATAAACTAAATACCCATTAATAATTTATTATGTTCACACTGAGCCTCATAATTTCCCTCCTTTTTAGCGCCTCGATTTAGAGAAATATGTTGAAATATTCCATAGTCTTACAAGGAAAAAATATGTCTATACATCTTTCCATCCATTAAGATTTTCATCCCCAAAAATCAAAACACAAGAAAGAAACTCATGGTACTCAGCTACTCCCACCACTCCCACTGCCCAAAAATGTTCTGTGTTTCCATGATTCCACATCACGTGAAAAAAATGGAGGTTCTTCCATATTAGGTCTCCTCTTGTTGATGATGTGCATTGAAATATACATGTATCTCATCGGATGCAACACGTGGAAGACATCATGCAACCACTTCATCAATTGGGGGGTGGGGGTGCGGTAGGGAATGATGGTAGGAAACCTCACCATCTATTTCCATGGTCCTAAAAGAACCGATGAAAATGAGTGTATATTTTTTCTCCCCAACATAGCTTCCTTACCCCACATCATGACTTGAATCACTTGTTATCCTTGGAATAGGGTCTCGTGATTCCTTCTTCAAGAATATCCATTTGGTGAATCACATAATGATATATGGTCACACAAGATTCCTTAGTCAATGCATCACAACTAATGTTCTAGTACAAACTCGGGAAGCAAAGGATTCAATATCATAGACTGGTGAAAATTGTGCCCTTCTACTCTACCAGGGTCAACTATCGAGAAGCTAACTACGTAAAAACATCCTGTTGTTGGAGAGCCTGGTACTTCCTACTATGTTAATCTATAACAATTTTTCTTATTCCCAAATTATAGAACATATCTAATTCATAGTCATATAAGATGTTCAACATGCATCACCACCTCAGGATTTTGATCTCTCTGGGTGAAGACGTACCTGCGACTTTAGTGGCCTTTGAAAACCACAAATCACCCTACCAGAAGGTAGAGTCTTCACATTATCAGGGAAAATACTAATGATTCCATCACTATATATTGAGTCACATATTTATGTTCATGGGTTCACCGTCACCTCAACCAGTACTTGATAAATGTAGTATCAAGACATGACAATGAGCATTCAAGTTAGAAATGAAAAGGTAATGTTAGTAATCTCATCTAACCGCAAGATTCTAGATACCAAAATTATGTAGAATAACCATTGCACATTTTCCTCTCTTAGAAGGAGAGTAATCCTCAAAAAATGGCACTCTGACGATCCCACTAGTGGCATCTAAAAAAAGGAGGTCAAGAAGAAAATCTCTAATCGCAAAGCCATGACCTGGTTCAACACTCTACCACGCAATAGTACCATGAACACACAAGTTAGAGGGAATCAACCACCACACGATGATACTATCCTATTTGGGCAGTAATGACTCATCCACATGGTTTTTCTCACATCAAAAATAATAATCTTAGTGTGGAAAGGACTCATCTTCTTCATTCATTCATGATTATGTCAAAAAACACCTACATAAGGTTACACTTATGCCCTGCATCACCCATATAAATCATCAAGTAAGGAGTATGGAGAAGAGATTACTTCACATAATTTATAAAACATTATACTAGAAAAACTAGAAAAAGGAACAAGTGTTTTCTCTTATCATCTCATTCTCTACAGAATCATTGAAATTCAATGATTACGGTTGTCTTTGGTCCCAACTGCTAGCTTCATGAGTCTGACATGTGCCGCCTAGTGGTTTTTGTGGGGGAAAGACCTTATAACATCATCCCACACCTAAAAATCCTCCTTATCCTCTACCAAAACTACTTCAGGGGACCACCCTGATCATGGAATTGTCTCCTCTGTGGTGGTCCACCTAAAATCTACCTAGTATTCTCAGCAGATCAGGTCAGGTAGTCTTGTTCCATGTGTCCTCTCCCATCACAAGAATAACCCCAACCCTCCCTAGGTTGTCCCATACTATGTGTTTTCTCAAAAACATAAAAAAACATGTCTCAGAATGATTTTGGGGAGGCCTCCTACATTGGTATCATGTCGACTTTCATCTTCTAGATACTGAAGTCATTTCAGCTCTGTCTTACAGACTACCACAACTAGTTGTATGGAATCCCTCTAATAGGAAGATATATGTCACCATTTCCTAATTCAATATCCAAGTTTAGGTGGGGATGCACAAGGGCACTATGATAGCATAGATCTCTCTAAGGATTCACTCCTCAATCATAAATTCTTAGAAGTATCCATCATGGATCTTATCTAGAGAGTAGAACAGAAGGTCTATGAACCTAGTCACAAACTAAACCACCTAAATCAATTACTATGGAAACCATGGGATCCCATGATTTCAAACAAATTACAAGAATGAGGAGTATTAATTCTTACAAAATATCTACTAGAAGTCTTTTCACAAGGGCATCGACTCATCAAGCATCTTAGTAAGAAAGCACCACCAACACCCAACTTCTATGTGGAAAAGAATGGTTCTAATTCCACCATATGATATTCTAGTTTTCATACAAACATAAAGAGGTGGGCCACAAAATATATACAAACCTATACTATCTAAAGGTCTAGAACACTATAGAATCTCATAGTTCTCTAGTGCTAAAACACATGAAGCACGTTCATCCTGTACACAACCTCACCCTGCTCTGTTGGGGTTATCTGTTGATCAATAGGTGGAGATTCTATTACCTTTCCACAAAGAGGGAGGGGATCCCATGATTGGTCCTGAACTGAGATATCATTTCTCACATGGTCATTATTAAAAATTGGATCCAATATCCTGGTTGGATGTGGTGAGGGAGCCATCCTGGATGATATCAATGAGTATGGAAGTCAGATAGCATACATATATATCATCAAAAAAAATGGGGAGATGATTCAAGAAAACAATTTCAAGAAAAAATTATATATAATGATTTTACTATTGTTCTATACAATGAATATCTCAGGATTCCATGGAATCAAGTGGGTAATCAATGTCCTAGTGAATGGATACATCGGTCTCCCATACCATCATTGAACTCCCTGACGTGAGAGTCACTTTTGTGACACTTCAACACTGTTTCCCTAAACCAATACACGAACTTTTTTAGTGAGTCATATAAAAAACATCCCAAGGGTTGATCCACCTCTAATAACACTTTTTCACAACCCGAACTTTGTTGGGGCCTAAGCCACAACTACATTAAGACCGCCTCTATAGGGAAGGGGGTGGTGACAACCACCAAAGGCACAAAAAAATAAGGGAACCCTCTTCCTAAGAATCTATACACACACACAAACAACTGAATGAAAAAGTGAAGACAGAAAGGAAAAAAAGATACAAAACTGCTATAAATAAACCACAAAAATGCATCAACATCTAAAATGTACAAGTATGGAAAAGAAAACTGAATGGGAAAATTGGAAAAATACACGTCCATCCAGAAAATTTACACAACCTAGAAAAATATGGAAAGGTAATGTAGATTGGAGAGTCCCAATCCTATATCCCAATTCATTACCACTGTAAGTTGTCAAATCTCCTTATATCCCCATTCCCTCTGATTTCATGATCAAAATATCAGATGTCTGTAAGGAAGCACCATGTTTGTGCAAAGCCCATGCATGGGTGTATATAAAAATACATAGTAGGTTGCCCAATCAGATTAAGGGATAAATAAAAGATTTATTTAAGGGAGAAGAATTATATACAACTAGGTACATTAAAAAGAGTGCAGATCAACCCAATAAAAGAGTTAAGTAAACTCATCCAAACACAAGGATCTAGAAATGGTGAGAAGATAATGTTATCATCGAGTCTTCACTACCTAAAGAAAGCGATTTGACTCATCCAACCCTGAGTGGCTAGACAATTGAAGCACCTACTATACCCTACATGTCTTCACCTCTCCTAGAAGGAGAGTGACCAAAACCCAAGGAGTGGGTATAGGAAAAAGAATATATATGTGCTTAGTCAAATGAAACAAAATGAGAGGGCATGGGGGTCTCCATGTCATAGCTGAATTTATGAGTGTGAGTATCCAATATTCCCATAAGTAACCACCATCAATTCCTAGCATCAACCACTTCTACTCTGAACTACATGTCCAAGGGACTCAATCACCACACCATGATACTATCCACATTGGGCAGCACTATCTAACCCTCACAGTTTTAGGTCATTTCACAAGGATTCATATTGGTGAAAAAAGTGTCCCTCTTCCTTGAGGGTCCAACGGTACATCATATAGTGCCTCTGCATTGTGTCACGCATTTGTGAGGTAGTGTTATAATGTTGAGGACACATGCATGGCCTAGCTAGTGTTTTCCACTCTAGTCATTAGATATTTGTGCCCTAGTACATTAGGGAGGGAGGATCATTGCCTGGAAGCCAATAAGGATGCATTGACCAGCCCAGATGGAAGGTAATACACTACAATATTTGTCTATGATACCCACTAACAATACTTGTTGGAGGGAATCCCATAACTACCATATGTTATAACTTCCATGTATAGCTGGATTCAAACCAAAAAATTCCATTAGGGACCACTTCCCTTCCTAACTTGTGATAAACTTGAAACTAATCGGGGCATCCCTTCTAGATGGCACCTATCAGGAAGCACTGAGGACCACTAGCCATCACTGATGGATGATACCTCTTAGAGAGCACCGTGGAACATTGTTCATCCCTATTGTGAGGTTCCTCTAAGATGAATGCTACTACAGTCATCAAGTGTTTCGCTAGATATTAATAACACTTAAACCATCTCACATTCTATCTCAAAAAAATCATTGGAGGGAATATTTGTGTTCTATATGGAAAATCATTCAGGATGGGATAATTGAAATCTAGAATATGATCCCAAAAGAATGAGATACGAGGGACCAATGATTCGTAATGTGGTGAATAACGACTGTGGGTCCCACATGATGTGCGACCCCACCTCACCGCGAGGTTGTGTACCTTTCCATTATCAAGTACTAAATTGTGTACAAGAAAGCCTAAGAGTTGTAGTGTACTTCCAGAGTATATGGAACATCTAGCCAAAAGGCCAACGAGTGCACAATGCTTTTCATTGATCCAGAGGTCTAAAAATGTAATTCATTGAACAACCCACCCAAATGGCCTATGAACATTGACCATAATTTTCAATACAAATTCTCTTCTATCACAAGATTCGAAGCTGACACAATCAATGTGTTCTCTACAAAAATAAAATAATATCTTCCACCGATATACTTTTCATGTTTCCACATTTAATAAGGTCACGAATAAGGCTCCACACATAAAAACAGATCGTATTATTGCGATCATTGTAGAAAAACATGGATTGTTGACTATTTAATCACCCTAAATGGATATCTAGTGGAAAAGATGAAAGTCCACCTATTTCACTTGAATGGTGTCCCAAGGGGACCATTCATCGATCCCAAAACAAATTATATGGATTCACCATATATATCCGTTGAGAAAAACATATTTTATAGACTACTCATTCATCCAAAATGGATACCCAGTGGAAAAGCTAAATTTATCTACAAAAAATGAAAAACAAGCCTTGTAGGCCCCACACCTAATCTTTGATTTTAAAAAACTGAAAATATATCTTGAAAATTTCACCCAAGGGCAAGGATCATGCCGCTAATGATGGAATACTAATCAAAAATTCCATTTAAAAGATAAATCTGAATCAAGGTCCCCGAATAATAATAAATATTTTATTATTATTAAGAATAGGGTTTTCATGAAACCAAGTAATGAAAACAGGACATAAAGGTCCTGAAATGGTCTAAAAATACTTGTCTTGATGAGAGATACTATTGGAAAAAAATTGCACTTCAATCAGATACCCAAATGATGAAAATGTTTACGATACTAGTTCAATTCTAAATATTTTATAAATTGCATCAATGAAATGAAAATTCTTACTATTTAGATTACATCCATTAATTAACTTCCCATTATATCTTCTAGGTGACATTTTTAAATGATGGAATATACTATATTAGATTATACCATTATGAAACATAATGTATAATCCAAGAACAAGTGAAACACATAACATAAAATTGAAAATTCAAGCATTAATAATCTCATAATCATAAACATGGTTTCTATCTAATTGTTTTGAAATCATAAAATTATTTCCAAATCCTCTTTAATGATTAGTATTAGAGATTTGAATTAACCATAGAAAATCCAATAGGAGTGTCAAACTAGGTGTGTATTAAGGTATGTTTTTGTGAACCAGGTGATGATCGAGTCAATCCCAATATGCCTTTTTTAGAATCATTACGCCAAGGAGTATATATTCCAAAACCACATCAATTTTTATTATAAAAGAATGGATGTATTTTCTAGTAAAAAAACAAATAATTTATTCCTTACCAAACCATTATGATATACTTCTACTGTAATCATCCATAAATATCATAGAGTTATATTCCTTAATATATGGTTTCCAAAATATAGTTCCCAAGGATTCTACTAAAAATATTCTGATACAAACTATAGTGGTACTACCCATGTATCTTAGAGCCAGTGTCTAATTTGTTAAATTGTAATATGATTAAAGGAATAATATCATGAAGTATTGAATAGTCTAGTAGTCTTTGTAAATGAGACACATACCTGAAATTATAATGGAAATTTTAAACATGAAATAAACATGTATTTTATTTAGGAATTCCATTATTACAGTTAATGTATCCTTTCATATCTATAAAAACATATCTTCATATCCCACGGAAAAACATAATAAATGGGTGATCCTAGAGGATTATTAACGGTTAAAATAAAACATAATACATGATTTAATACAGAATAATAAATTTATAAAAGTAAAGAATTGAAACACATCTCATTTAATCAATAACATGAGATTAATATGGAATGAATAAATGATTATGAAATAATTTGATATAAACAACAACATAAACATGAAACTTAACCATGAATATTATATCTAAATGAATAATCATATTTAATATCGATAAATGAATTCATAATGAATACATTTATAATTATGGAAATCCAAAACATATAATTTAGGTCTTGTTGCAATAAATATAAATGAAGAGGTAAATCCCCACCCAAACCCTATATAGTCTATCTAATGAGACCTACCTATAAATCGATGGGATATAGTGGGCCACACCCATCACCTAACAAGTAAAACAAATATATAATAAAAGATAGGGGAATCATAATTCAAATAAAGATTCATATTTAAAATAGAATACAAAATTTAAATACTTTCTCGAATCAAGAAATATAGTCATGTACCATCCAGAGTAAAATGAATGGTATCAACAAAGTACATTCCAAAACAAACTGATCATAAACCATCTAGAGAAATTATATAGATTACATAATTGGTGTATATACATATTAAATAATATTTAATATCAATGCATTTCATTTTATATAGAAATTTATTTTGAATTATCACTTTGAACATTTTTTAGAAAAATTTCATTTCTAAAAAAATCACCCTTTTTATTTTAAAACTGAAAAATTCATAAAATATTATCAAACTCACTTTCAATGAAAATAAATTGTAATAATTTATAAAATAAAATATTTTTTTAAATAACCATATAAACATGATGATTATTATTTTAAGAATAGAGTGTGGATAATTTTTGATATGTTTTATAAGTTAAAAAAATAATATCCCTTTTTCACTATAAAACGGTTAGAAAAGTGCCTCTTAAAAAAAACAAAATATTACTTCAAACACATTTTTTGAAAAAGAAAAAAATGGTTAAAAAATCATTTAATAAATAATTTTTATAATGATAAATCATATTTGAAAATATTTTTAGATAGAATGGTTTATGAATGAATAATAATTTTGATCAATTATTGAAATGAATTTAGATTTAAAAAAAAATCTCAATCATTTTAAGCACCAAATAGTGAATATGGTTCTATTACTCAAAAATTTATTGAAAGTATAGATAATAATGAAATAGATTAATTTTATGATAGAAATATCTTAAAATTCCTATAAGGGATACATAAATGAACACAATCCGGAATAATGATGAGATTTTGAAATAAACCATTAAAATTTGTGTTAACATTTTAATCGTAATCCCCATAAAATAAATAAAATTAAATAGAAAAATAAATAATACTAATAAAAATTAATTCATGATATAAAATTAAAAAAAAATTAAGTATATACATTTTATAGTAAAACTAGTGGTGAATATCGTGTATGTCTCACAATGTTAAATGTGAGACGAGAAACCCTTACCTTGAGACCAACTCATCACCGGTGTTCTTTATCATCTAGAATAATTAAATTTTATAAATCATTTAATTTATTAGGAACCTGTTTCAAGTTTATTATTATTATTTTTCTATTATTACAATGTTTTATATTAGTATGTGATGAATTTATTTTATATCTGATGTTTCGATGATATTTTCATTATGAGTCAATTATGACATTGTTAGGTTTACAATGGTCACTGTAGTCATTATATAAACATATAAAAATAATAAAACGGAAATAATTATCATATTTATACATCAATTATACTTTTAAAACAAATCATGAAATATTTTAATGAAATATGAATAATGTTACAACCATGGAGATGGTAAGCCGTATGTAAGCTCGTGTAAGGCTTCCATCATTAAATTACTCTTATGCAAAGAAGGTAAGTAATTTTTTTTATCTTTACAGATTGATCATAATATCCTTAATATCTTACTAGTTATTTAAATATATTTATATATATCTTTCTTATGGGTTGGGGAGAAAAATATAGTCCCATTGTATAACACCTTGAACCCACAATTCTGGATTCGATGCTCAAAACAAGTTGTGCATTTTTTATAAATGATAACTGAAAAATACACAGTGATTTATAAAAATGAAGACATTTTTCGAATCTATTTTCTTTAGGATTATACAATAACATTAATTTATTAGTGTTAAATAAAAATAAAAAAAATTCTTAAGGAACTTCTGTGCGTGCTAAATAAATATCACTGATGCCAAAATTATAAATTCTATGATACTTGTGAAAATCATATAAAACACGGGATGTGAATTAAACTATTTTGTAGGGGTTTTAAAATCAATTAAATGCCTTTTAGGAAAAATATTTCTCAAAAATAAATTTGAGAAATTTTTTGTAAATAATATCATAAAAATGATTTTCTAAATTCCCATTGAAAACATAATTATAATTTCTTACACTTTGAAATACAATACAACTTTTGAAATTACATACATTAAAAAAATTAAATTAACAAAATATAGTGATTTTTAGAAAAAATTACTCAAGATTTGTAAAATAAAACTCTATGAAAACTTAACAGATGAAATTCTATCTTGGTCCTGCCTACTTTTTGAGGGATGGGTTCACTCCCCAATTCCCTACCATATTTACAAAGTTCAACTATCGGCTTTCATGAAAAAGATATTTAAATTGATTTATACATATAGATAAATTTTCCAATGGTGTTTCTACTATCAAAACATGAAAAAAATAATACATTTATATGTATATATATACATATATGTATACTTTCACAAGAATACATTTTCTAGATTCGAAATAATAAATTATCATGGAAAACATGTCTTTTCCTGATACGAGTAATTATCATCCATATTTTCCATGAAGGATAACTTTCTAAAAAATCATTTCTACATGAGAATGTTTTATTCATAAAATATATATATTTATATATTTATAATAATTACTAGTTCATGCATGATAAGTCAGGAACGTAGATGATGGCCATATCTTATAATTGATATTCATGAATGAAAATGTAACATGATGGATATTATTTTTAAAAACTAATTATAAATCATAAAAAATAAAATGATTTCCAAACTTTGAACTCATATATATGATGATTACATAAATTTATAAAATATAATTTTCAAATTTGAATCTTTAAATACTCATATATTTATATATAAAATTTATACACGCAAGTATGAATTGAAAATAAAATTTCAAATGAATGATTTGAAAAATAAATTACACTCATTAATTATAATTATAATGAATTATAATTGTCAAACTAAAGTAAAAATAAATACCCTTACATTATAATAAAATAAAGTTTCTAAATTATTTTAAAGGATAAAATTAGGTAAATACCATTCTAATTGGGAATTTATAATCAGAATTTGAAAATATTACAAATGTAGAATTTTTAAAGAAAATGAACTTTGAAGTAGAATTTTTAAATAAAATTATAATAAAATAAAATTTTCAATATAGAATTGTAATAAATAAATTATGTTTATAAAAATAAAATCCCATACTAATGATTCAATTTTTCATAAAAATAAAGAGATAGATAAACACATTTTAATTTGAGATGTTATAGAATGAAACTTGAAAAAAACATGAATAATAGTATATTATTTACTAGTTAGTTATAGAAGAGATCTTCTTGTTTTCTTATATAGTGGGTGTGTAGGATGTCCATTACCATGAATATGGAATTAAACACTAGACTAGTAAAGCAAGGTAGACCTAACTCCTTATTTATAACCAAAATCACAAATTCAAATATATATATATATATATATATATATATATATATATTTCTTCTATGCATATAAGATGAATTTATATTTAACTAATTCATAGCTCTATCTAGATGGAATGAAAAATAAGAACATGTGATCCAATTAAATGTTTATTAAGAAAGAATAGTTTATATTATACATATTATTGAATATAGAATTAAAAATCAATCATGTCATTAATTGAAATCAGTTTCATTCAAAAAAAATAGTAGATTAATTGAAATAATTTATCACATCATGAAAGAGTTTCCAACTCAAAAAATTTAACTTAATTTGGAAGTATAAAGGTTCAATTAGATTAATCAATATAAGCATTAAAAAGGAGACTACATTAAACAATGATAATACTGATATCTATTGGATGCGAAGAGTCAACGACAACAAAATTGATTAAGGAAATAAAAATTAAAAAAATGACAATGTAATATGTTGACATAGTTGGAAAATACATTGAACATATCTGAAACTAATATGGAAAATGGTGAATAGAATCATATAAGGATGAAAAATACTCAACATGCCAGCTGGATATACGGTTTAAAGGTGATTCAGATAGCCAAAAAAATAACACCTACTTACAATTCAGGAAAAAGAAATTTTTTCCTCTAGATCCCATTTATATCATCCAGGTGTTGAAAATATGGTGTTTGATTCTGAAATGCAATGGCTTTTAGAATCCACTCTGAGAAATTTGAACTCATATCTTAATCTGCATTCCTCACTCATCTTTGACCTCACATTCTAAGAGTAAACATAACTCGACTTGCACTCAAGACTTGGTCGTATGATTGACTCATAAATCTCCTACATGCAGAAACCCTTCAACGAAGTCATCAAATCACATCCTACAGTTATACAGAAACCCCTTCTTTATTGTGTAGTAAAACCAGATTCTCCCTCATACAATTTTTTTTATTCCAGCTTTCTCTATTATTATTATTATTATTATTAATTTATCATCATTTTTTAAATACCATCATTTTATAATCTAATATATATATATATATATCATTTAATGTTCATTTTATATATTTTTATACACAATATATAAAATATTTTGTTTTAATTTAATCATTTTTTTCATAATTTGATAACTAATAATAATAATACATTCATTTTCTTAATAATACAATTATATTTTCATTACTATATTTTTATTAATTCAAAACTTCATATTCAAAATAGTAATATATATCATTTAGTATAAAATAATTTTGAAAAAATAAATTGATAATCATAATAAATTTAGAAAATAATCATATTTTTGAAATGAAAAAATTAAAACTTTATGATAGTTATAAAAATATATTATTCTTAATATGAAGTTTACTTATTTTTATTTTTTAAAATAATATATTATAAAATATTTTTTAATGATACTATATTTAATTGAAGTATAATTAATTTAAATTATTATAATATGTCTCGTGTATTTAAAAAATGAAATTTAAAAAAAATAATACAAATTAAAGCAACAAAAATTTCTTGCGGTTAAATAAAATCACATAGTTTTATAAAAAATATTTCATAAAAATATTTATTTAAATTATAAATCATTTTTAAATACATTATATTTTTAAGATGTTACATTCTCTCCACATTAAATGAATTTTATCCTCATAATTCATTAGCATGACTTATGGAATTTTTGAATTTCCATCTTCAGAATTAATTTTTTTAATTGGACATAACTATCAGAAGAAAATTATATCATGTAATTTTTTTTCTTCAAAAGACAACATCAAATCTCCATAGTTGTATAGACCATTCATATCATAATGATTATAACACTATGAACCCATGCTTCTTGACATGGTTCTTAAATCATGATTTTCATTTTTTATTGAATGATAACATAAAAAATACAAAGTGATTTATTCAAATGACAACCTTTTATAGATATAGGTTCTCGATGATTAGACAACACATTACATTTTTACGATATAAATAAAAAAAATCCCTACAACTCTTACACATGCACTAACTCTAAAAGAATTGATATTTTAATTGTAACTTCTAAGATAGCTATGAAAATCTTTTAAAACATATGATGAACATTATTTTTCCCACTTGGGGTTTTGAATTCATTGAATTACCTTTTAGAAAAATATATCGTTAAAAATAACATCGATACATTTTTCCTAAATAACAGAACAAAAAAATGTATTTTTTTGAAAACATAATTTTAATTACATATTCACATAAATACTATAACTTTTTTGAAATTACTTATATACAAAAATTACATTAAACATTATCGAGTGTTTTTTAGAAAACATTATTAATTATTTTGAAAAAAATACTATGGAATATTGAAACATTGAAGGCTATCATTGGACTACCCACTTTCCAAGAGTTGGGATCCGTCCTCATTTCCCTACCATATTTACAACGTTCATGTGTCTAGTTTTATGAAAGCTATTTCTGATTTCTTATTAAATATTAATAAAATTTCTAGTGGAGATTCTACTTTAAAAACATGGAAACATTTACAACACATTTATATTTGTATAGATGTATATAAATATATATATGGAATTTCATAAGAACACATCATCTTGATTAACAATAATAAAATCGCACATCATACTTGTAGTTGCATGATATGAGTAATTATCATTCATATTTTACATTAATGGAAACATTCATAAAAAAAATCATTTCTACAAAATAATGTTTTATTCCTAAAATATATATATATATAATTACAACAAATAATAGTTCATGCATGACATGTCATGAACTAAGATGATGGTCATATCTTACAATTGACATTCACGAATACAAATGTAAAATGATGGATTATATTATTTGAAACTCCATATATATAATGAAACATAAAATGATTTCACAACTTCATACAGATATAAATGATCATAAAAATATTTTGGAAAATATAATTGTAAAATTTAAATCTGGAAATACACATATATTTATTTTTAAAATTAATAATTTTAAATACAAATTGACAATAAAATTTCAAATGAAATATTTAAAAAAAATCCCTATATAAACTATAATTCTAATGAATTATAATTTTCAATGTAAATTAAAAATAAATCCCATTATATAGTAATAAATTAAACATTCTTAAAAAATTTGAAGAATAAAATTATATAAATACTTTATTATTTTTAAATTTAGGATACTAATGTAAAAATATACCCAACGTAGAATTTCTGAGGAAAACACACTTGGAAGAATAATTTTAAACAAAATTGTAATAATATATTATTTCAAAAATATAATTTTAAGAAATATAATTAAATTTCTAAAAAACCCCTTACTAATAATCGAATTTTCATAAAAATAAACTGATAGATAATCACATTTTAATATTAAAAATTAAAGACCATAACGTGAATAACACATCAATAGAAGTATATCCCTCACTAGTTTTTTAGAGAATAGATCTTATTGTTATCTCACTTGGTGGGTGTGCAGGATGACCAGTACCAAGAACATGGCATGCAACTCTAGACTGGTGAAGCATGGTCTAACTAACACCATATTGACAACCAAATGCACTACTTAACTATATTATATATATATACATATATATTATTAGTTCTGTGCATACAAGATGCATTTAAATTTAACTAATTCACAAATGTATTAAGAAGTTGAGAAAAATAAACAAATACGGTTTTGATGAAATGCGTAGTGATAAAGAATAGAGAATAATATATATGTAACTCTATATAGAATCAAACATCACAAATGTCATTAATTTGAATCAGTTTCATTCAACACAAAAAAGTAGATTAATTGAACAAATTAATCACATCTTGAAATAGTTTTCAGCATAGACAAACACACATAATTTTTATTTAAATAGGTTTAGTTAGATTAATCAATAAATTTTTCAAATATGAGACTCCATTAATCAATGAAAATACTAATATAATTCGAATACGAAGAGTCAAAAATAGAAAATCTGATTAAATAATGAAAAATCAATAAAAAGAGAACAAAAAAACTTGACATAGTAGGAAAATACGTTGAAAATATCCAAAATTATTCTTGAAAATTACATATATGATGATGAATGAAAGAAAAAAATAAATATTCCATCAGACAATCTTATTTTAAGGATATTTAGATACTAAAAAAATAACACCAACATATGATTAAGGATAAAAAAATTCTTCTTCCCTCTAGATCCTATTCTGAACCTCCACAGAACATATATTTAGTGTTTAATTATGATTAGAGATGGACTTCAGACTCCACTTAGAGAAATTTTAACTCAAATCAGGATTATCTAACCTCATACAAATCATTTTTTTGGGTATTTAATAAAATCCACTTTGAGGATAAATTGGGAAATACACATGACCAAAAAACACAATATAAGGGGACACATATTCAAAAACTAAACATGCCACAGATTCAAATTTTGAAATGAATCAACACCACAAAACCAATTATATCTTAGACAGATCCCAAAAATAACGCTTCCACCAGAGAGAACCTACCTCAAGGATAGGATGTTAAAATCACAATATCACCATCTTCACCACCTGCTGAATCATCACATAACAGCCATCCACTCCAAACATCAGCGCCATACCCATCGTTGCTAAAGTCACCACATCACCGATGGAAAAAACTGCCTTCTTTGTCATCGACCATCATCACTGGAGCCAAGGATCATATCAAGAAATCGGTCGAGAACTCCAACAACACATACAAAAAACCATCAAAATAGAACATAAAAAATACGAAAATTATCGATGGGACAATCGCCCTCCTGGAGACCAACAACCTCTCAAACCACACATCACAATACATCCATGATAACCCACACACTAGACTTACTATGAAAGGAGTGTTGGACCAGGATGCCATAACATGGTTGAAATGTACAATGCCTCAATAGGGGACCAACATACCAGCATCATAGAAGCTAAATTTGATGTCGATGTCTAGACCAATCACCATTGGCACCGAACCAGACCGTCATCATCGTAATCAATAAATCATGAGCATCACTATTTTAGAGTCAACCTCATCAGCCGCTAAACCATTGAACACCGCCATTTAAGGCCACCATCACTCCTCCTCACCTCAATCATCCAGTAACAAAAAATACCACCGACGAAAATAAACCATAAGCAAGAATGAAGACCCAAAAATAGAACACGAAACCGGGGAATACATAAAAAGGGCCGATAATGAGACTTTGAAGAAGATCGAGTATGCATCCCTAAAAGGAACCTTGAAGACCACAAACCTAATGACCCAAAACCTTGTGTACCCATCACTCCAACTCTGATCTAGAGAGTAGTGGTGGAACCCTAGGTCATAGCAGGTTTGGGTAACTGAGGTTGATGGACTGACTCCAGTAGCGGCTAGAAACCCAATGTCCACTGACCCATAATCCCAAAAACTCTAGGTTAACTCCATACCATCCCCAACCCGGAGAGGCACGAAAGAACATGAGACTAGAGCTAGTTATGGTGGTGGAAGAAATCCAAATCACATACCATCGGTAGAAGAACCATAGAAATGCGCAGAAATAGAAGAAATAAATAAGTGAGAGGAAACCCTATGGGAACAGATAACGTCGGTGCAGAGATGAGGAGCGGAGCTGAAGAGAAGATCCGAGAGAAAATGGGAGAAGATGGGCCTGGAAACCCTAGAGGAACAGAGAAGAAAAGTGTGGAGAGTGCCCTTCGTAGAGAGAGCAGAGAGCGTGATTATCACACCTCACTCGTCTTTAACCTCACATACGAATATGAATTAGTTCTTGACTAGCACTTGAAACTCGGTTTCTTATCTGAATATTCAATCTCATACACATTTGAACTCTCTGAAGAAGCCGTCGACATGGGACCTACAGTTCGACATAACCCATCCTAGCTTGATACCTAAAACCAAATTCTCCCTTATCCCATTTTTTATTTCATCTTTTCCCTTTTCTATTATTATGATCGATTTATCATCAATTTTTTATATACCATCATTTTTATAAACTAATATATATATATATCATATAATATTCATTACATATAATTCTAAACATATAATATGAAATATTATGATTTTTTATTCATTTTTATTGAAAATTTTAAAACAAATGATAATAATAATAAATTCATTTTCACAATAATATAATTCTATTTTTATAACTATAATTTTGTTAATTTATGATTTCATATTAAAAATTATAATATATTTTTTTAGAATGAATTAGATTTTCATAATTCATTATTTAATAGTAATAAGTTTATAAAATAATCATAATTTATAATTCACAACATTATAACATTACAATAGTTAATGTAATATGTTATTCTTAATATCACATTTAGTTATTTTAACTTATTTAAATAATATATATTAGAAAATTTCACTTCATGATTCTATATTTCATTAATGTATAATTAATTTTAATTATTTTAATATGTCGTCAATTATTTAAATAGTGATATTTTGAAAAATATTACTAATTAAATTAAAAAAAATTCATTTTTATTAAATGAAATCACATAGTTTAACAAAAAATATTTCAAAACATTATTTATTTAAAATATAATTTATTTATTAATTATTTAATATTTGTGGGATGTTACACATTTTTTTGGAAGGTTATATTCCACACATACATGAACAACGTAATCATATTTCTTGAATGGAAAGATAAGAAAAAAATGATATATATATAATATCTTTTAGGACTGATAATTATGTAATTATTATCATAATTATTTCAGGTTTGAAACAAATATTCTTTTACATTATCCTTATTACCTTCTAGGAACATCATTACAGAAAAATTAATCACATCACTTCATGAGGCGATAGTGTTATGTACATACGAGAGATGTAATTATATACACCACATAGTGGAAAGTAAAAATGTTATATATGATATAATGAATCCATAAGAATTATTATGTTATAAATATCACCCACAAACATACATATATACTATATACCATCATTATATCCAACCATGAGAGGTGTGGATGAAATATGTGTCACATTAGTTCTTGAGGCAGTAGTACGCCATACACATGAGCAACATCATTGTACCCCATTTGAGGGAAGAGGAGATGGATATAGGTAATTACCATAACATTATAAAATCATAGTATATTTTATGTACTAGTTTTATTATATAATCCTAAATTTATTGATATTTTATCGATATGGAAGATGAAATAAAACAAAAATGCATAGTTAGGAATTTTACCTTATCTCATACCTCCTCTTTAGGTTTAAACCTCATTAATTCTTATAATGTATTTATGAACTCAATATGGAATATATGATGATTATTTTGAATTTTTTATATTATTTTGGTAGATTTTGGATGATCCAAAATGGTATTTTTGGTGTGAATATGAGAGGAGTTTGGATTCACTTTTAAAAGTGAGGGGAGTGGCACAACTATAATTTTAATAAAAGAAAAATTTGTTCCCAAATTTTTCACATTACATAAGGAGAAAAAATGGATTATTATCATAAATTTGACATCAAAAGATACAAATATGACCATAAAATAAACATTCAACATGTGTTTATATCATTTAAACCCTTATATTTTTAATTTAACCCCCACGGCGAATAAGCTTTTACCTTAACAAAAGTAATTATTTTAACTATTTTCACAATTCATTATGGTCAAAAAATAATTTGACCATATTATATAATATTTATTTTTACTATTAAAAATATATAATCCATTTTAAAAAATTCCATTCATATAAGTAGCATAGTTTAATTTAAAATTAATATCACAAATGCGATAGGAAATCATGGTTTTAAAGAGAAACTGTTTAAAATTCTAGTATGTTTTTATATCAAAATATAATATTAAATAATTCCAATAAACAAAGTGGAATAAAGTGATATATAATTTACATAATTTTACTTTAAACTGAAATTAAATAATAATTTATCTATATAAATAATTTTAATGAAAAGTAAAATTTCCATTAATGATCACTAGTTTCCACTATTCATCATAGAATAAAACTCTGCAAAAAAATAAAAAAACTCACCATAATATAATTTTGATATGATGATAAAAAATTATGGTTATTTTATCAAATTAATTTTATAAAAGTGTTAAAATTAATTTTATAGTACGTGTTCAAATCATTACTAATCCTAATTTTGGAAAAAATACTATTTTCCAAAAACATTTATTTTTCAGAAAAATTGTTCTTATTTTATTTTTAATCACTTGATAATAGTTAAATGTATTTTATTCATTTTTTAAAAATATAATTTAAATAATATATTTATTAATATTCATACTAACTATCGTAGTGGAGTAATTATGTTTAAATAATAAATTTTTTATAGTGTATCACATTTCATTCAAACCAAATATTACATGCAGTGGAAGCTATCAAGTTTATTTAAATTATTTAAAAATAAATATATTATAATTTATTGTGGTGTTATATTCTATTAGTATTACAATTTTTGGTTTCATTCACAAAATTTAACATTTTATTCTTCTTTAAAAAATTTAGGGTGTTACAGAGGGGGTATTTATAATTGAACTGAAGGGTATTTTTGGTAAAAAAAATTAATAAATTTTTATTTCAATAACAAAACATTCAACAGTGAAATTTCATAACATTATGAATTAAAATAAATTAAAACTTATAATTTCTTATATCTTTTAAACCCTTAAAAAAGTGTATTTATTTCTTTATACATAATACAAGAAGAGAAAAATTAAAATTAGTTTTTAAGGCTATACAATATATTTTTAGATGTTGGAAATTATTTTTTTGGTTTATAAAATAATTTTATATATTTTTAATGAAAAATTTATCTTATTAATATTAATTTATAAATAAGATAATTTATAATATACATTTTCATTATCACATTTATATTATAATATAAATCATGCGTTATTTGAAAAATTGTATGTTCACTATTCATTTAAAAAATAATGGTTTTTTATAATATTATTAATAAACTCTCAAATATTTTTGAACTTCTTATCCAAAAAGTTACCTTATTTTTATCAAAATATTTTTCTAACACAATTAATTTTAATTAATAAACCTTAATAGAAAATTATGTTTCTAGAAATACGATACTTGATTTAGGAAATAATGTAATATGTTCTTCATGTTTTCTAATTTAATTCTTAGTATTATGGAACTCTAATTATTATATTTACTTATTTCGTTCATATTATATATTATTTATACAACACTTTATTATTTTTGGTAAAGTTACTATTATTATTTTCAAATAACTATTCTAATGATCATGCTACTATTAATGTAGTTGTATTAATATTCTAATGATCAAGTTGGGATTATAGTTTCTATTATTAATCTATTCTCTTTATTCATATTCCACTTATTTTTCTAATAATGATATCGACATATTTTAAAAAATAAAATTCATAATTCTGCTATTTTTTATTCTATTTATATTATTATTCATGAAAATGATATTTATATGAGATTAAATCCCAATGGATTTTCAAATACTAATTATATTTTTTTTTATTTCTATATTCATTTTTTTACTATTTTTAATTTTATAGGACATATTAATTAACCATTTTTAACAATAAATATTATGAGAATAATGTAGTATTAGTTTTTATTATGTGCCACAAGTTTTTTATACTATAAAATACTAAAATCATGACACACACATTTATTCAAAAGGAAAATTTCTTACATAAAATTCCTGGTCTCTACATTCATCCACTAAAAAAAATTGTTTCCTCAAAATTTCAACACATATCCTCTTTTGAGAATAGATGTTAATAGTTTTTTTCATCACATCCTAGAGTTCTCATCTTACCTCTTCATACTTTTGGTTTAAAAAAATTAGTTTGACTTGGTGTGTTTTGTTTTTTTAAGTATAATATTGTCTATATAATCAAATAACTTCTCTGATTAATCCTCATAAGAGAGTTCATGCTCCATTTTTCCACAATTTAATTCTATATATGTTAGGGAGAAAGTATATATTTTCTTAAGTTAAATACACAGAATATGTCATGAGATTATTCTAGGTGTAGTGAATGTTATCACTATTAAGAAACATGTCCAATTAATTTAAGCATCTTAAAGGAGAATATGTGCCAACGGATGAGTTTTACATTCCTCCAAAACTTAGTAAGTCTCTTATATGGTGAAATTTGAAGGAATACTTAGAATCTTACATAAAAAAACAAGCCTCATAATTTTTTTTCAATATTTATATTATATAAACAATGAGAATATTTAATGCATTTATTTTTGGATTGAACCTTCTATACCATCACTTGTTATGTTAGGGTCCTTAAGGAACATATTCACCAACTTCATCCCATTAATTTGGAGTTCTACATGTCTTTTAATATATAGTTTCGTACATATCCATCAATATACATTGGTGGAAACTATTACTTTATTGGAATTCATCTAAGGAAATATACTAGTCTAAACCAAATTTAAAATTCATTCAGAAATATCCCAACATGTCTTTGAGATTTAGAATTGTTCATTTATATTTTTCATCAGTTTAGGAGTGATTGGTAATATGAAAGTTCATCTCAGAATTTAGGGAATATTAAATATTCCCCAGAATATATAGGGGAATCTTGGATCTTATTTTGATACAATATAATATGGTTCCCCAAGAATCCTCATAATTTTGTCGACATATTTATTAGAAATATGAATGAATGGTAAATAATTTTTAATGGTGATGAATTGAGCAGTATAGGTATGTTTATCTACTAAAAACATTATGGAATTACATCAATTAGATTTATTTGGAAGACTCATGTCAAATTCCATGTCGGGTTTCAACTATTTCCATATCTTTATGGGTAATGGATTCACCATTACCTTAGACTTATTGTTCTCTACAGTAACTTGTTGACCTATTAAATATAATAAAGTGTATCCAATAATATCTTTCTTTATGTGATCTAACCAAAATATCTCTTTATGATCTGAGTACAACATGGCACTTCTATTGGGGATAGAAAAATATGATCGATGTGCATCATCTATTAACTCATTAATTATGAAATATAATGATGGAAAACAACGTATAGTTCTAAACCAAATTAATCCCCTACTATCAAAATTGAATTCATGAAACTTAACTTCATTTTTTTCCACCCAAATTTACTCAGGGAGAGATGATTGTGAAATTATTTGGGAAATATATGATTTCCTACATACCATTACGACTTCTAGATACATTTCTAATATATCCTTGAAGATATAGTCTTTCCAAATCCTCATCATGGATAGGGTATTATGTCTCTTTCTTATAAATGCATCACATATTTTTTCTCTCAAAAAGTAATGTATTTTTCCTTTATAATGGTTGATTGATTCTAATTATTTTCATTTACATTTTTTTAACTAGTGTTTTTTAATATAAATTTTAAAAAATTATTATCATTATATATGCCACACATCCCTCTATAGATTTAATGCCTCTAAATAATTAATAATAAGACCAGTATTAGTACTCCAAGTCATACATTAAGTTATATGATCATGGATATCCAATTATCATGGGAAAAAACATATCACATTATCATTTTCATGAGTATGAAACCTAGGGAATTTATTAAGTCATCATTGTATATTGCAAAACACTTCTCTACTTGAGGGTATTGTTAGTATAGTTTCTATATCTAACCTCGTTTTTCTCTATAATTCCTTATTCAAATCCATACATCCGTCCATTCATACATTAATCCCTTATATATTGGCTTAGTTATTTAGAAATAAATTAATTATAAATTAATTATAATTCTTTAGTAGTTACCATATAATCTATGAAAACAATAGATCTTTATGAAATATCTTAGTCTGTTCCATTCCATAATATATTTTTTAAAGGATCGATGAAAATTCATTCACCTATGATTACATATACCAATAACATGATTTTACAACCAAAATTCACACTTTTATATGTTATTATACAAATATTATTTCTGTAATAACTTCTACATAATTTTTAAGTGGTATTTATGTTTATCCTTTCTCATAGGGTATGTTTGAATGTAATAAAAAAACCAAAAAAAATTATTAAGGTAGTCTCCAAACACTATATTAATAAAATCCATTATTATTGATGGGAACTTTTTATATCTAAAAAGATTATATAGTAACTCATAGATTCTATATTTCATACAAAATCATATCTTTTACATATCATCTCTATACACCTTGAACTAGTGATATTTATAATGAGTGTCTACTTTTGAGAGGTAATGATATTATTGAAATTGTTCAACCAGGTTCTTAATATGATGTAGTGGATACTAGTTGAGGAGATACACCCATAATATACATAAACATTATATCATTGTGTAGAAATATTAAATATATATCACAATAATTTGTTTCTTATAACCATAAATATTTAGTGTCTTTGTAGACTGGAGACATATAAAAAAATGTCATAAATGGTTATAAATATATCTTAAATAGTAATTCTCATATAGTAACATTCATAGACATACACTAATTTATCCCATTATTCATAACCAGGGGAAAGAAAACAGAATAACGGGTGAGATCAGAAGCTTAATAATGGTAAACATGAGATATAACAATTAATGATAATATGAAATAATAAATTATAAATAAGGGTATGAAATCATGATCATAAATAACAAAGTTAATACCCAATATATCATATTTCATAAACAAGATATAGGACATAAAACTTTATCATTTCAAGAAAATGAATCATATGAGTGAGGAATCACCATAAATCAATCATTAGCTATGATAACATATCATAGGGATTTAAACATGTCATCATAACATTGTCAATAAATCATATGTACAATAATATTAATATCTTTAACATAATACATTCATCCTATAATTACATAAATATTAAAATTATTATATTGTTTTAGGAGTAACATATATCTAGTTTTCTCCTACTTTACTTATGATTTTATTAACTCCATCTCCCCTTATGTGTTTATTAACTTTAGCATCTCTAAAGATATTTATAACTTCATCATCATTACCCAATTCACAAGAGGACTATATATGTATATAACCACTAATTATATAATCATAATTCTGCATATATTTCCATAAGATCATAAACATTCCTCATATCATCATAGCTTAACCCATGGAAAATAAATGGGGTGTGTAAACATATTACATTCATAATAATAAACCATCTATATGATTAGAAAATTAAAATATATTAATAACACAATGAGAAGGAAATTAAATTGCTTTAACAGATAAGGATCATATAATTATCTTCAATGGACATTGAAGTATAAAATATCTTGATTAAAATAATAATAATACATAAATCCATTAAATCATGTCCAAGTTATCTTCCCACATGTACTAATATCATGTATAAAAATATATATTAATTATACACATATTAAAGAAAAAAATTAATTAAAAAATTACTATGTATCATTATTTTATATTTACCAATTATATTTTTTTAATAATTTATTCATTAAAATGATCATTAAATTGAGAACTGAAGTATTTACATGCATGTTTCATTCTGATTCTTCAAATAATAGCACCTTGTTCATGGTTTCATTATCTACATAATAATAATAATGAACAAATATCATAATTACTTATCATATACAATTCTATAATATATAATATAAAAAATTGATGATAAATAAATTACAACACTTTATAGAGATAAGTAAGAAAATTTTTCTATTTCTAGGAAGTCAATGAGAATATTTAGAGATATGTTTGATTCTAATATTTTATCTCTATAATATATATAAGATATTACTCTTCATGAGATAAAGAAAATTATTAGTTCATATAAAATAACAAAGGATCCATTATTTAATGTGAAATCCAATTATAAAATGAAATCTGAAGCTATGAAAATTTTGGAGCTCAAAGGTGAAGTGAATGCATAACCCAGTGACTCTAACATTGATGATGAAAAAGATGGTAAACATAAAAGATTAAATTTACTTAAAAAAGGTATCTATTAGAAATTAATGTGAAATAATAAAGGTAATATCCCATTCAAATGTCTCAGTTATGGTTATATTAGGAACTCTTCCATTAATTGTACAGAGTTGAAAAGTGGAGATTATAATGATGAGGATGATAAAAATTTAAAAATGAGATATAGTAAATACATAAAATAATCCTTCAAATTATATGATTACAGAGATAATTTTCCAACAATAAAATAATTTAGTCCATTAAGAAAAGATGAGGTTGAAAATTAATCCTCTTGGTGATAATCAAATGAAAAACATTATAAAAACAAAAACCTCTTGGATGATGTAAAGAAACATGAATAAATTTCTATTACTAAAGGTTAGTAAGATTAGATAACGTACATGGAATATATGATAAAATATAAATTACAGGATTTCATAGTGAATAATACCAAACTCACTAAATAAATTAAAATATTGATGAACTAAGATTAAATGAAGGGTAAAAAATATTATAGGTTTTCTAAATTGGATGTCTCCCACACTGTGGAAATTAAAAACAATTGATGTCGAAAGATGATAAAGATGAAACCATTGTGAAATATATCGAGGAGAAACTCAAGTTGAGAGAATAATTACTTAGAAATAACAAATATGAATATCTATAATCATAAATAGAATATAATAATATGATAGGTTTTTATAATTGATATATGAATATCATGTATGAGTCATCAAATTATTCTAAAAATTAAAACTCAAAATAGTAGGTCAATATTTCATATGATATGATTGATTTTGAATCTTTTTTTCTTAACCAAGTAGGTTGAAACTCCAAATCATATGGAATGTGGTCCAAAAAAGTTATGATAGACCCTCCACTTCATTTATGGGAGATAAAAGAACCTCAATTGACACAATGTCCCCATGTTAGAAATTAGGAGCACTAATTTTGGGATAATCCTACCAAAATTATGAATAAAATTCATATTTTCATTGAATAAATAGATTCAATGGGTAATAATAGTGTTTTGAATTTTTTTTTCTACATGGTGTGTTCATGATGAAAAATATATTTCTTTTCCATAAATAATATACGAGTCAAGGGGAAGTGAATATGAGGATATGAGAAGATACTCAACCGGAAGTGAAGCTGATATAGGGACAACATTATCCACCCACACAAAATAATTTTGAATGATTGGATGAATGAATATGAGCCTCAGCCTAGTTGTTGAGGTATCCTTAAGTGCATCCACAAGACCCAGGTTCAGAACTAGGTAGATGCATATTTCCAGGGTATTCTAGCAGGCACTGTAGTAGCACTGTTCACTGTACAGGCACTATAGCAGGTACTGTTCAACACAGTAGCAGATGGAACTATTCACCTTGGGCCACCTGTTTGGGATTGGAGTCATTAAGGACTTTGGCCCACCCTGGACTTCAATTTAGTAGGGATTTTGGGCCACCTTTAAAGCCTTCGGGCCACCTCAAGGACTTCAGGCCACATGCAGTTTCTCCAGACACATTACAAATATGTAGCAGTGCTAGAAGAAGGATTCAGAGCAGGTGTACTCACCAGAGTAGATCCAAATGGATTTTTCTAAATGAGAGGGTATGACTATGCCATCGGGACCTGCCTGTGCTTGCACGGGAAGCCTAGCCAGATGGCCATGTAAAGGTAGAGAGCTACTATCATGATGCAGATGCTGGGGAGGGGTAGTTTTTTGTAGATAGTCTGGTTGAATTCCCTACGATCTTCAGGTCATATAATATCCTAAACCTATGGTCCTTGTAATCTCTGAGCTTATGAGCCTTTTAAGGGTTTCCCCTCATCCCTTGAAATGGGGGTTATCAAAATTCAATAAAAATAAAGGCCTTCGGGCAATTCGTGCAATGATTGGATGATGTTTGTGGAATAGGTGATGAATATAATCATAGAGATAATTATTTAATAACTAGTTTAAGTTGATATTTTCTACATATTGAAAAGGGAAAAGAAAAATATAATAGAGACCAAGAATAATTATCCTCAATTGTTGGAGATCCTTTAAAGGCCAACAAGATAGAAAATCCACAGATATTGGATAGTGGTTCTTCATCACATATGTAAGGTAATAAGAAATTATAAATAAAATTAAATATCATAATGGTAGAGCAGTGAATTTTAGAAATTATATTTTATTGAGAATTAAAGGTATTAGATAAATTTAGATTAAATAAAAAACTTCACTAAAAATATGTTCTTTATGTCGAAGGGCTCAAGAATAATTAATTGAGTATAAGTCAACTGTGTGATTAAGGCAATGATGTTTTATTTAATAAAAGCTCATGTGTACTAAGAAAATAAAATTATCGGATTATCATTATAATAATATAAATAATATTTTACAATATATTCTAAATAGGTTATCTAAGTAACTCATGAAACTTGATTTCCAATGAATTAAATTAATCGTGTAATATGGGACCTAGACACCTTGATCAAAAGAGTTCAAATAAAATATCAAAGTGAAAAATGAAAAGAGACCATTGAAAACATGAATTATAAAATAGATAGTTTTCAAAACATTTAAATAGTGGTAAATGGAATCTATACACAAAATAGTGGATTATCATTCATTAAGGCCACTTGAACTCATACAATGAGATCATTGTGTTCCCTTGAGGAATAAGTCTACCAGAGGTGACATGTTTTATATCACATTAATTAATTATTTCTAAGAGATTATTACATTTATATTTTTAATGAACAATATTGAATATATTAACTTATTTACAATATTTACAAGAAATTTTAAGAAAGAGTTGAGAGTGTACATATTGAATTGGTAAACATATAATGATAAGTATCTTAGATATAATAAATTTTTTAACTATCTAAAAAATAATGGAATTAAACATATTTTTTCTCCCCATAGTCTTGAAAAATGGAATAAATGAGATGAAAATTTGACGCATAGTTGCAATAGGATAGAAAATGATAACTGAGTACAATATTTCTAAATCAGTGTAGAATTAATCTATGTCCACTGCTCTCTACAGTCAGAATAGATACTTAATGATACCAATATAAATAAATCTTCTTAAAATATGTGGTACCCTATAAATCTGAGTTTGAAATAATTCAATGTTTTTGGAAGCCTATACAATATAAACATGGAATTTATAAATCTTAGGAGATTTGGGTAAAATATATATAATAAAATTTTAATGGGTTTATTTTATTATGCAAGTGAGTAAAAGTGGATGAAAAAAGGGGAAATCATTTTGTTAATTTTTATTTTAAAATTAATGAAAAAGTGACCATGAATGGTGGTTTATTTAATTATATCTATGGGCACTCTATATAGAAAAATAATAATAATTCTAAAAATCATACTGTCAGACTATTAGATTAGTTATCAAATTTTAATGTGATTGATTCTTTTGAAACATCTTTGGATAAAGTAATGGATTTTAAAATTTTGAGACATATGTGGATGAAGATATTTTTTTATATTAACAATATAATTAGTAATAAATTATCACTATTTTATATTAGAATGAGCTTGATAATTGGGAATCAAATTTCCCTTTGTTCACAAATGGAACCAAAATCAATTTCAATGGTAGTGGATCATAAAAATTGAATTTCGTTCCATGAAAGAGTATAAATATTATATTGATATTAACTCTTCTTATAAGCATTCTCCAAGACTAGAAAACTCAAAATTTTTGGCATGTAGTAGCTTTTTATACAAAAATATAATGAAAAAGGAATTTTGTCACTTAAAAAATAGTGACTTATTTTCAAGGGATTATCTCAAATAGAGGAAATTGATTTCAAAGAAAAATTTTCTCCATTTGTGAGGATAGAATCCATTTAAATTTTGTTTGTAGTATCAATTGACATAATATATAATTATTAATAAATGGGCGTAAAATCATCTGTCTTTAATAGACACCTCCTAGAGAAAGTTTTATGGAGAATCATGAGGGATATTTCCATGAAAAAAATGGCTGTATATTTTTCTTGTTGAAGAATGTATTATATGGATTGAAAAATATCCTAGGTATTTGTACACCAAACTTGATAGGTTCTTGATGAATATGAAATTTTTAAAAGTGATGTTTGAATAAAAAAAGTTGTGAAATAGGATTCAATTGGTACTCCCATTTTTATGATATATGTAAGTGAAATAATGTTTTAAAGTGATCAATAATATATTTTTGATGAATTTTAGACCCATACAAAGAAGAAAATTCAGATGAATTTCCTAGGATAGATGAGTAATTTCTTAAGATTTCATATTTGAAAAGAATCAATTTACATATATCTATCTCAAGATAGATATGCTGTAGAGTAGCTGAAAAAGTTTGTATGAAAGATTCAAAGGAGGATTCTAGTCCCATTACATTTAGATCTAAATTAATTAAATATGTGAATTGAAAAAGAGTCTATTAAAAGTAATTCAAAAAATAATTTGCAGCATACTCTGTCTTACAACCTCATGACCATACATTGTATTAATAGAAATCCTTTGTTCTAGATTTTATTGTAAAAAAATAATCCCATATGATGGTATCTATGGTAATAATGTAAATGTTAACAGGACACATGAATATTATTTGTTTTAAAAAAGGTGATCAATATTACAATGTAAGGGGTACACCAATTCATATTGGGATAAATATTTCAAGGATAGGATGTCTATATCTAGTGGAAAATTATTTTTTGTTGAGGGGTGTGTATGTTGGAAATGTAGGAACCAGAATTCGGTGGCTTTGAGTAAAGGTGATACATAGTACATCATAGCTACACATTACTCCACAAAAATTTATCGGATGAAACTGTTGTTGCCTTTCTAGAATGAGATTATTGAGAAACCATTATGTTTTTTAATGAAAATATCATTACATAAAAAATAATCACGTGTATAAATTAATATGCAATCATTTCGACATTAGTTACCATTTCCTAAAAAAAGAATAGAAATTTTTTATTTCAATCATGACAACATTTTAACCAAGAATAAAATTATATACATTATTAGAAATTTAATTTCAAGAGGGAGAGAGAGATGTATTTTGTAAAAACTGATGTTATAAATTAATTATTAATGTTTTACTATTACATAAGGATATGTGAATAGGATCCAAACTATTCTCTAGATTATATTATCAAAGGGGGAGTAATATTTCCATAACTCTTTACTAGTTGGCTGGTGATTGATTATTATTAAATGATCTTCTATATGAGTTATTGATTCTCATATGCTTTTATGAGTTATAGGAAAAATGAGTTTTTATAATGGTTTCAATACATTTTCCAACTAATAAAAATGGGGAGATGGAATTACCCTTAGGATATTTCATGGTGTTTTTGTTTGATTTAAAATTTTTTCAATATGAAGAATAACTTGAATTTTTTTAATGATATTGAAATGTCCTTGAGGTAATTTCATATGTTTTTGATATGTATGTAAAGGGTTGTAGGTTGCTTGGATAAGTTCTAATGTCACTTTAGAAATCTGTGTAAATTAATAAAATTGAAAATGTTCCATGTGTAATTAATTTATCACTTAAGATAATGATTTTATGGCAAAGAATAAGAATTAAACCTTGATAATAACTCTTGGAAACTGATCATAAGAAATTAATCCCATGATCATAAATCTTTAGCATTGATCGTATGGATTCATGTCTAGGAGCATAAACCTTTAATTTTCCAAATTATAGTCTTTAATACATTATAAGTATTTCATTATATGTCTTAACTGTGAGTGAGGATTTAAATAAAATCATAAATAATCAAAACATAGAAAAAAATTTAGTTTCTACTGAGTGATAAATTATGTTTCAAGAATTCAAATTTTCTAATGAAAATAAAATTCAATGAGGTAAGAACCAATAATCTATAGAAAAAACATCACATAAAAAATGTGATTCATGCTATTTTATGTGAGATTACAAAATGGTGATTTTTAATCGTTTTTTTAAACTACCATTCATAAATATCTAAAAATATATGTGATGGTTGATGTTTAAACTATTCATTAAAAATAACCAAATATTATATCTAGAATGTTATTGTGATAAGGTTGTGATATTCTTTAAATCTTGAATGAAATTATAATCAAGAAGTGGTAAAATATGAGATTTCATATTGTTTGAAAAGATTATTGAGAAATATTATTCTTTTAATGATAATTTTAAAATAAAATAAAATACTAATTCTAATTTAGTTGAGTCAAACAAGTGTAAATGGAAGAAGATGTCATTTTTAGCTTATATTTATGAATATAGAGAATAAATAAGAAGCCAGAGAATTGGATGTTTTCCTGAAAATGAATTATGGTCATCTATGTTTATGAAACATGAAAGGTTACTCCACATGTTATAATTAATATGGAAGTGTAAATAATGTACTCAGAAACCAAAAGTGGGAATTCAATAATCATAATTTCTTGATGACAACCTTAAAGTATTCATATTTTTTATTTGATGGCATGTCTGTTTGATGAGTTCTATTAAATTCACATAAATGGAAAGGATTTATAGAAAAATTTTCTTGATAATATTGTAAAAAGGATTAATATTAAAATTTGAGTGGATTAGTAGGTGAGTAGTGAGAGTGAATTTGAGAATAAAAAGTAATCCAATATTCCATGGTTTATATTTCATGATTAACCCTTTCATGAACCGATGCATTCAATGATTGGGATTTGAAATTGATAATGAAGAAGTACATATACATAAAATAAAATGATTATTGAGAATTGTGTGTTGAATATTCTGAAGGGTTATATATAATATATTCATTAGTTTATAGGGGAAACCCAGAGCATCATGTGATCTTTATCATTTCATACAATTTATTATAACTAGTGGGATTCTGAGCATGATTAGTGGGATGTTGTTTCATTTATAATTGAGATACTAATGATCTAGTATATATAATGATAATTGGACTATCCAAATGTATTATTATGGTAAATATATTTTATAATCCATGAATTAGTGGGATACTAATAGGATAAAGAGTTGGAACCTATACTGGTTTCACACCTTGTAAAAAAGTTATAGTGCCACGTCTTCGTTATATGATCATTTATTATGGGAAAGTCTATGAGAAGTAAACTTATGGGACCATTTCTTAACCAAAAAAGGTTTTTTCAAATCAAAATGAATTCAAAAAAAACAACCACCACCAATTAACACCCCTTCTATGTGGGGAATAAGACATTGGGGTATTTCATAATGTATTAATGAGTTTTATATTTAGAAATAGATCCAGTAGTGTGGATATGGGGTTTCTCATTTGGTATCTGAATAGGTTTTCGAAATTTTTGGGAATTAGGATTTTGGGAATTTTGGTATACATCATTTTATAGAAAACCATTATCTCCAAAATACTTGTATAATTATAACCAGTATGATCTTATAGGATTAATAATTCCCTTTTTATATTGTTTCCTAACCATAGAAAAAATTTATATTAATATTTTATTTTATTATTATGGTTCATTAATATAGTCACAATCCTTAATAAGTGTTTATCAATGTGAAAAATTGTGAGGAAAAAATTTATTGAATGGGGTATAATATCACATCCCTGATTTGAAAAGAATTGTTTTTTATTAAATTAAATATACTAATGTTAAATGAATTTATTCCTTTTTTTATTAAAACCAATCATTTATACAAATATTTCTCTCCAAAGTAGTTTCCTTTATAGATGATATATTTTTGTTCAAAATGTATATTCAATTTTATAAATAATAAGTATTTATTAAATTGGATTTAGAAAATCAAATTTATTATATTCAAAATTATTTGTACAATAATATAATATTTTATGTGGAATTTATAGTTTTTATAATTATTTTTTTTAATGTTTAAATGAATATTTCTATATTTTGATGCTTTAAAATTTTCATTTTAATATAATAAATAAAATAATTTATATTGAAATAATATTATGAATTATTTATTTTATTTATTTGAAGAATTTTTTTCTCTTTTATTTATTTTCATTTTATAAAATTAAAAATATTATATTAATATATGGTAGTTAATATAAAATTAATATTTTAATTGATATAACATTTCAACAATAATTTAAAACTTCCATTCAATCAAATATATTTTCCTAAAATCTTATTTGAATGATAAATTTTCTAAAATTAAAAGTTGAATTTTATAAAAAAAATATATTACATTATAATGGTATAAATAAATAATTAACATTGAAAAAATTATTAGTGAATGAATACCAATATAATCCAGTCTAATGGCCTGAAGGCCTTCATTTGTTATTGATTTTGATATTCCACCTTTAAAGGGGTGAGGGGGAACCCTTGCAAGGCCCGTAGGCGTAAGTATTACATGGCCCACAGGCCTTAGAAGAATTCATTGCCCATAGGATTCAAACATTACATACAAACCAGACTAACTACATGGAATGATCCTCCCCAGAATCTACATCGTGAAATCATCTCTCCACCTTCACTTGGATATCCGGCTAAGCTATCTCGTGCATGCACAGGCTTGTCCCAGTGGCAGGTGACATACCCTCTCATTCATTCAATCAGTGTACCTTCTACTGTGGTGAAAGCTCCTTGCTCATCCTCCTATAGAGCTTGTTATTTTTAGGTTGTGTAGTTTACATCTACACTTAAGGTGTCCTTAGGGCCATGAGGTGGCCCGAAGACCTTACTGGCCCGAAGGCTTGGGTGGCCCGAAGGCCTTAAAGGACTCAAGGAACAAATTGGTGGCTTAATGACCCAAACAGGGGCAAATTCCCGGCAGCTACAGTGCCAAAAAATCGTACTACAGTTCCTGTTATAGTACCGGAAAGAGTACAGAAAATCATGTCTCCTCCTAGATTTGATCTCGGGTCACCTAGATGCACATAAGTGTCCTCACCAATCGGGCTATGGCTCATGAGCAATACCAATATAAATGTAACCAAAAATAAAAAATAGATAGTTTATATTGTAAATAATTTTTTTATTTATTTTTTAAAAATAAAAATATATAATATTTATAATTATAATTTGAAAACATGGAACATATTTTTAAGATCCTAGGTTTGAAATTAACATAGGTTTTTTTTTTAATTTTTTAAAAAAATGATGAATTTCTAGTGAATAGTAAAGTATGGTATCTTAAATTATTTTTTAAATTCATGATTTATTAAATATGGGATGATGTATGAAACAATTATATTAGAATCAGGTGAAAGTATTAATATACATAGTCATAATAATTATCACTATCGTAAGTCATAAGAAAAAAAATTACCTAATGAATTTTATATTCATAACACCCCTCTCATCCACAAATAAATACCACACTCCTCCACCCATTTCTATTCACTTTTAAAAAAACTCCTTGTAAAATATCAGACAAAATATCTCATTAACTATCGCCCCATGTCCCTAAAACAATGTTCTTTAGGTGTTAAGCTCACCAAAATAGAGGTGACACAAGAGTAAAGTAAGGGTTCATATTTAAAGACATTCCAATATATTTTAAGATTTATTTATTTTGAAATCATTCAAAAAACAAATTCACATTCTGATAAACATATATATAATTTTTATTATCAGAAATTTGATTTATTTTGGATGATATTATACTAATTCTCTCTCTTAAAACCTTTTTCATAATCCATTTCTATTACAAAATAATGGTTTTCTAAAGTCTCATTTCATTAATTATATAGAATTATTTTGATATAAATTCTAAGAAATATAAATTTAATATGATAAATTGATTCCATATTTACATTAGTATCATTATTTTTAACATTTATTGATATGATATTACTAATATCAAATCATCAAACCCATGTCATATATTTTAATTACAATGAAATGTTTTTAAAAACATTAAAAAGTTTCATTTAAATTATTCTATAATTATTTTCAAATAACAAAGGAATTGTTTAAAATATACCTAAAAAAACTTTATTATAATATATATATTTTTATTACTCCAACATTTATTTGGTTTTATCATCATATAAACTATCCTAAAAACAACGCCCACTGTGGTGGTTTTACACTAGTTATGTGAATGATGATATTTTATTAAACTTTATTCTTTATAAAAATTATAATAAATTTATTTCATGATTAAATATAACGTCAATATATATCTAAATTCATGTATATGTTTTGATAATGGTATATTATGCACTGGATCACTGAAATTAAAAGTAAAAAAACATAGACATTTTATACCCTGAAAATCAAGCAAATTGAGGATGATTCATTGAATGAAATTGTTTTTACAACATGTTGAACTGGAACAATTATATTATTTTATAAAACATATAATATGATAGCAATCCATTTTATAGAACTATTTGAATATGAAATTTTACTAGAAAAATACCCCATGATGGTTTTAGTGACTATGAACTGAGTAACCTCCAAAATGATCGAAATAGATGATTAAATTATTAAATAAATTAAACATAATAAAAATGGAATTAAAAGGGAAAATAATAATCATATAAAAACAATGTTTTTATGAAAGAATATAATTGACATAATATGGGATATTAGAGAACATACAATTTTTTTTATAACTTGAGGTAAGGGTTATCTATTCATGTATAAGTTATTTTCAAGTATTTTTCTTTTATATCATACCTTCTCCAAAATTTCTTAGATGAAAGATATCTAAATTAAGAACATATTATTATATGTGCATTTTTGATAATTTTATGGTTTCATTACCTCTCTCAGGGGTTTTTATTTCCCTCCAGACATTATTGTTAAATTCCTCATTCCCTAACATTTTCATTATAAAAACTACATTTACTAACACTATATAATTCTATCAATTATACTTTACATCTTACTAAAATGAAATTATTGTAAAATTTAATCTTCCTTCTGTTTCCACTTTTTGGAAATATTTATTTCATTTACCCATTTATTCAATTTATTAAATTTAATGTTGAAAAATATTATAAAATAATCACTTTTACTATATTCCTCTATATGTTTCGTTGATTATAAATATCATTATTTTGATATTTCCATATTTGGGTAATTTTTCTAAAAAAATAACGTTTTGAAATATTATTTTATTCCATTTTCAAAATAATTTCACAAGTTTACTCATTGATCAATTTTTTATAAAATAATAAAAAGTTATGAATATGAATTTCATGTTTCACATTCCCTTTTTCACATTATTATTATCAACGATTCAGTTAAAATAAATTAATTTTATTAAAAATTTTAAATATTCATTAAATTTTTAACGGCAATTTTCTTAGATTTATGACATTATTAAATGGGAATGTTTTCCTCTTATTTAGTTTTTTTAAAAAACTAACACATTTTCAATTAACACCTATTCAATTTAATATCTCTATGAATTTCTTTTATATTAGTCGATATTGTTTCATATTCTACCCTTTCTAATTTTATATTTTCTATGATGAAATCATTCAAATTAATTGATACTATTTCAAAATAATACTTTGATCCATTATCTATGTTATAATATATGTATGGTATAATTGAAATGAAATCCATATAGAGAGGATCATACCCACTAAAAGATACATCACAAATTCATTTTATAAAACAATGAGGAATTCTTGAGTATTTAAAAATAAACACAAAGTAGAAATAGTAGCCTCGGTGATTAGAAATATGATGCTCAAAGGAAAAGTGACTAAAGAACCGAGAGACTATAATAGAGAAGATGAGAAATATTATTAACAGAAGATAATAATTTCATTTATTATAAGGAAATACCAAAAAGGAAAGTGAAAGTAAAAAAATAAATCTCCCACTAAAATGTTTCAATTGAGGCGATATTGGGAAATTTTCTTTGTATTTTACAAAGAAGAAAAGTAGAGAGTACGATGCTGGGGATGAGAATAATATAAATAAGAGATAGAGTAAGTACAATAATTGAACCACGAAATCATGTGAGAATAAGAAATGTTTCTATAAATAAAATGAATGAATATGTGATGAAAAATAGAAGACAAAGATAACTATTCTTGTTTCTAATCACATGAATAATCTTATAATAAATTCCAAAACACCATTGATCATGTAGTGAAACCTGAAAAAAAGAAAATTATTGAATGTGAGGAAGATGAGATATCTTATATGGAACATGTGCTGAAATACTAATTGAAGGCATTCTTAAAGAATAATAATAAAATAAAGAAATAAAATAAAATATTGAAAAAAGAGGATGAAAAGTTGGCTAAAACTCATGTTGATTTCACCAAAAGGTAATCTTCCAAGAGTGAATAAATTCAAAGCATAAATTTTAATTTTTATGATGATAAAAAATTGTCAAATATATTGAGGTGAAACTCGGGTTAAGAGAATAGTATCTCAACAAGAATTATTTTAATTATCTAGATGCTAAAAAGGAATTTAAGAATTTGAGAGGTCATTATAATAGATCCATAGAGATCACTGATTACTCATAATTGTCTTATAAAATTGAAAACTCTATGTAAAAAATCAAACTATCATATGATATGTACAATTTATAATTTCTTTTTCCTAACAATGGAGGTTCATACTCAAAATTATGTCATATGTTGTCCAAAAAAGGTGATGGGACATCCTCTATTTCATTAGAGGAAGATATGATAATCTAAAGTGATACAACCACAATGGAAGAATATAAGAGCATAAAGATTGGGGTGACCCTCTAAAAATTCCAAACATAACTCATATTTTCATGGAAGACCCATATTCAGTGGGTTGTACATGTGATGTGGTATTTTTTCGCAGAAGAAATTTTTGTACTATAAAAATTAGCCTTTACAAGATAGAATTTATGTGAAAAGGGTAAGTATTTATGGGGATAAGAGAATATAATCACCTCAATTCCATGATAATAGAAGGGACACTATTCATCTACCAATATAAAAACGAGTTGAGTGCATTGATAGCTTTTTTATAAAATGTTAATAACAAGGTCAAATATCTAAAATTGCATGGAAACTTTACCTAGACAACATACCTATACTATAAATGGTGAAATGGAAATGTAATAGGATACTAATTAAAAAATCTTTTATTTTTGATGTCTCTCTAAAGTCTAACAAGAGATGAAAGGCATGGATCTTGGATATTGGTTGTTGAACACAAATGTATAGTGATAAATAACTCAATAGAAAAATTAGTGACCACGATAGAGGAGTAATGAATTAGATAAATGATTTTTCTTTTAGAATTAATGTATTAGTTCATTTTAGAATGATGAAAATAAGTATAATTGCATTGTTGTTCATAATGTGGAAGAGCTCAATAATTGCCTATTGAGTATATCAAAATTGTTTGGTAAGATAAATAATGTTATATTTAAGAAAAAAATCAAGTGTCATAAGAAATTATAAATTTGGTTGTATCATCACAAGAGAACAAAGAACAATAGGTAATTTTTTTTATAAATAAGTGATCTGACTTACTCATGATACATGAGTGACAATGAATAAAATGAAATATTTCATAAGCTATTAGGCCTCAATTACCAAAAGTGTTAAGTAAAATCAAAATTTAAAAAAGGTAATGTGACCATACATAACTTTTAATGGAAAATATGTAGTTTTTGAATCTAGTCATAAGGGGATGATGGTATAATCTACACATAAAAGAGTGGTTTCTCAGTCATCATGACCACTTGAACTCATACACTCAGATATGTGTGGTTCCATCAGTATCAACCTACCATAGGTGACATGTATTATATTATAATAAATAAATATTTCACTCAGATGAGTCCATTTATTTATATAAATCACAAGTTTGAGTATAATTTCTAATTCACATTATTTATATGTTATGTTGAGAAATAGATATGAGTGTACATATTGAATTCATAAATAGAGAATGACAATGAATTTAACTGAAATTAATTTTAGAATTATCTTGAAAATAATTTTACTAAATATCAATTTATTTCCACATAAAATCCAAAAAATATAATAATAGATGGAAAAAATGGAAGCATAATTAAAATATATAGAATAATGTTAACTGAGCATAAAATTTCTAAATATCTCTAATGATAAGCTGTGTGAACTAAAATCCATATTTAGAATAAACTATTCATGAAACAAGAGGAGTAAAATACACCTTATTTTATATGATTCCATTTAATTCATTCTTTTAAATACTTCCATTTATTTTGAATACCTTTTTTCATGAAAATAAAATGTAGAAATCTAGAAATATATGATGAAATAATAGATAAGATATTTTTCATGGGTTAAAGTTATCATAGAAGTGTGTACACATATTTAAAAAATGTATTAACCAACTTTTTGACTATTTATATGATGCAAATATTGAATACCAATCAAATATAGGATATTAATATTTTCTAGTATAAGGGTTTTTAGAAGAAAACAATGAGTATAATTCAGAAAATATTTCGGTCAATTCTGCTGAATAGGTGAAACCATTTGGTGTAATTGATTCAAATAAAACATTGGGTAATAAAGTTATTCAATTTAATTTTTTTTGTAATTTTATTTTGAAGAAACAAATTGATGTTAAAAATGATAGGTAATCAGGAGGAACCATTTCAAACTAAAAGAAAGGTGACAATTGAGAATCATACATCGGCCAATTTAAACATTCGACCAAAATCGATTTTTGTGGATATAGAGAAAAAATAGTGTATTTTTACCATTTATAATGATCAAGATTATCCTAATAAGAACAACACATGTAATATTTTTCCATGTATTCGAAAAAAATATTTTCTTGTCACCAATTGGGTTTTTTGAAATGAGCTTAATTAGAAAGGAGAGGTCTCACAGAACAGAAATTGACTTTTTTGAAAGGGTTAATCTAAAATGGATGAAATTTATCTTAAAGAAACATATTCCCGACTAGAAATGATAAAATCTTCCTAAAAGATATTATCATTAGTTATTCACATAAAATATAGTTTTTCCAAACTAGATATGATGTTTTCCTTTCATAATGGAGACCTCGAGGAGAAAGATTTTATTGATAAACAAGAGGGATTTATTCTTAAAAATACTGAAGCATCATTTTCTTGTTGAAGAAATTATTATATAGATTTAAATAATATCCATTGGATAATTATTCAAAAAAAAATATAGATTCATGAAGAATCAAAAATTCTCAAAGGGGAAGGGTGACATCATGATACATTTAAAAAGAATTTCATAGGTACTCTCATTGTTATGATCTATGTTGATGATATAATATTTGAAATTGTCAAATAGTATATCATTAAAGAATTTACACATAAATTAATTTGAATTTGGGGATTTATTTTTTGGGATTGATGCGTCACTTTTTGGGATTACATATTTTAGATTCACCTAAATGTATATTTCTATCTAAAGACAAATTTGATAAATATGAAATTTAAAATTTTGAAATAAAATATTCAAAGGAGGTTTAAAATCCCATTTATATTGTAACTAAATTAAATATTATTGATAAAGGAAAATGAGTCAATTAAAAGAACCTTATAAAAATAAATGGTAGTCTGTGCTTTCGCACCAAATCATAACTAGGAATTGTATTTGTAGTGTCTCTATGTATTAGATACATGATTAATGAAAAATAATATCATATTATAGCATCCAAGAGGATTATAAGACATATCATGAAAAATAATAATAATTAATTGTTGTTATAAAATTTGGATTAGTGTTATAGATTTAGAGGTACACCAATGCTTATTTAGATAATTATTTCACTGATTAGATGTCTATATCTGATGAATCATTTTTTTGTGAAGGTTATGTATGATAACATTTCAAGAAGCTACATTCAATGGATCTGATTTCCACTGAGGTTGATTACATTTCATCTACCAATTCCAACACGCAATGATGTGGATGAAAATGCAGTATTATATATTTTAAGTGATTATTGAGAGACCATTATAGATTTCAAATGATAGTATGAGTACCATATGTATATATATCAAATAAACCTATGTAGAACTCAATATCCAATCATATCAAAAGAAAGTAACATTTAATAAAAAAATAGTGAGTGGTGATACAAATTTTGACAATATTTTCACTAATATTCATATTATTTACAATTTAACAAGAGAAATATAGAGATAGAGATATTAGAAGAACATCATGTGAGATATAAAGTATAGAATTTTATTATTTTCTAAGGTTGTGTGAATATAAACAACAACTGTACTTTAGATTATGTTGATAACACAATATAAAAGGTACTGCAAATATTTAATAAAGGATGATAGAAATGTGGATGGATGTTTGTAGTGTGATATTATTTTATGAGGAATATTTCCAAAAGTATGAAATGACTAAATGAGTTAAGGATACGTTCATCTAAGGAACATAGCCATAATTTATTGTATCCGAGGGATGGAATTCTATAAAAAAAAATCTTACTTAGTTGGGTTGTTCAAGATTCTTCTCTTGTGATAAAGGATACACTTTGGTGATTCTCATTATCGTTGATGAGTTATAAGATGAATATTAGTTTCTTATAAACATTTTAAGGAATTACCAATTAATAAAAAAGAGTATGTTTAAGTACCCTGGTAGTTTATAAGGATGTTATTTTATTGAATTTATTATCAATATAATAAAGACCATAAACTATTCATTATGGATTTTGATATGATGTTGAGGTTTTTGGTTCTATTTATGAGTTTGTTTGATTGGTTTTTAGGAGGAAAAGAGAAGTTCTAATTTCACTCTAGAAATATTTTAAAACAAATAAATTTTACAATGTATGAAGTGTAGAGATTTCATCACTGATCATAAGTATTTAACAGTTAAGAGAACTAATTTATTACGTATCCTCATGTTTTTGAAATAGGGACATAATTTTTGATAGAATTTATGAAATGTAACACCAATATTAGAAGTAAATATATCATTTTGAGACATTACAATATATTACATTTTAAATAAATTCAATGTACTCGATATCATACACTACACAAAAACACTGAATGTAAACAAACACAATTTTCTTATAATATTATTATTGAAACATTACCATTATAACCCCACCGTTATGTTAGAGGTTATTAATATTAATACATAAATAACAAAAAAATAATTTCTCACATATGAATAATATAAATTCAATCTTTATCTATTTGTTTGAAATAAAATAATAACTATTTGAAGGAAAAAAGAAATGTTTTTTTAAAAAAACTATATTTTTATGAACGATATATTAGTCATGCATTGTGAACATAATATAAAAATAAATATAAACTTTTCAGAAAATTAATTTAAAAAATATAAAATAAATTTTTAAATCAATGTATGAATTTTATATTAGGGTGTATTTTTTATATCTTTCTAAAATATCTCATTTTTTGATGAATAGTGAAAATACTGAATTATTACTAAAAATTACCATTTTATTTAAACTATTTTCATATTTAAATTATATTTTAAATTTTTATTCATGTAAAATTAGTTAAATTATATATCTATTGATATATTTTAGTTGATTTTAAATATTTTCATTTTGAATTTTGAAATAAAAACATTGTAAACATTTAAACATTTCGTCTTTAAAAACCAACTTTCTCGTTGTGTTTACGAGATTATTATTAAATTACAATTTATCTTGTTGTGAGTGGAATTTGGAAAAATGGTTTATATATTTCTAATTTGATTAATTTATTTTATATATTAATTTTAATATTTTTTTCCAAAATTAATTGAGAAATTGTAAATATTAATTACTGCGGTTATGGTAATGATTTATTTATTGTGGTGTGAAACTAAAAATATAAGAGTTAGAATGACCTAACTATTTTCCTAAAATACAGTTTATGTAAATATATAGACCTTATAATGTCTAAAAATCCATAATACATCATTTTGATTCAATTTTTATGTGAAAATCAATGGAATACATTTTTATTTTTTAAAATTATAAGTGTGACAATCACCCCACTTATAAAAGGCCTCAAATATCCTCTCTTCTGGATAAATTAAAAACCATTAGTTTAGGAAATAAAAAAAATAATAAATTACCAACCTCTATTCCTTCATCATATAATCTTGGTTTGTTTAGGAATCCATTATAGGAATACTTTAGGTAAAATCCTAAAGAGGTGGTCTGAGAAGAGGTAAGATTACTAACAATGTTCTTTTGTTTTATTTCATCTTCTAAATCATTAAATTGTTATTAATTTTAAATTATATAATAAAAAAATATCCACCATACATAGATAAATTATTATGTTAAGTTAATTACCTATATCTACCTGTTCTTCCCTCAACATGGAAATAATAATATCGCTCGTGTGTACGGTAGGCAACAACCTCACGAACTGATGTGAAATTTTTTCCCTAAAAACCTATCATGGTTGGGTATGATAATGGATAATATATATATATATATATATGAGATTTATAATTTAATTATTCATTTTTAGTAATTATATAATATATTTCATTTTAATTTTTATTATTTAGGGGATACAATAATGACTCTCATGTGTACGATGGACCACTGCCTCCTGAAGTGATGTGATTTGTTTTTCACTAATGTGTTACATTGAATGTTATAAGGATAACTTTAATGAAAATATTTGGCGTACATGAAATAATTATGGCATGAATGAAATAATTATCCTTATTAAATGATAACATATATTTATATATATCATTTTAATTCTTACGATTTCACTCATTAATGATGATGATAACATCTTTCGTATACTTGTGTATAACAATATTCATAAGGAAATGTGACCCTCTTTTCATCACCACACCACATGGAAAATATATATTAGTATATTTTATTAATTAATATTGTATTGATTATCTTATTATCATTTTTAAAAGGTAAAATATCACTTACCTTCTTCCTATAATGAACATTAAATCATAATAATGTTACTCATGTATTTGTATGACCTTCCATCTCCATGATTTTAAAATAGTTCATTTTTAATATCCATAATTCATGATTTTTTTAAAGGAATAATTAATTTATAATTTTGAATTTTTTCATAATTATTATTCGATATATTTATCAATAATGTCCTCTTTAACTATAGTCCACTAACCAAATTCAATTTTGACACATAAGCCAAATATCATCGAAACATATTAATTAAACATAATTTATAATGTAATGATATATTTCCAGGTAATAAGAGAAAAAAATTAATTATAAATACTATAAATATTATTGAGTAATTATATAATTAACATTATTTTATTATTCAATAAGATAGAAAATATATGTGACGTGTCAAACACAAGGTAAGGGTTTCTCATATCACTTTTACTTACGTGAGACATACAACATATTCACCACTTATTTCATTTGTGCAGTGTATATACAGAAATTTTTGTATGTTATATCCAAAATTAATTTATCTTCAAATTATTTAAAGATTTATTTAATTTAATTTGTTTCATGTGTCTTATGATTCAAAAGTTACCAAATAATAAGGGTTTATTTGAGAATAATTTAATATGTATGATTAGAATGGAGACCCTCGGAGCGTTCCCGAAGAGCTCGGCACGAGATGCAAACCCTAGGGTTGATTCCCGATCCTTCGTAGATGTAGTAGCTGGGAAATCAAGAGATGAGCATTCTACTCAAGCAGATGCGATTATGGAAAGCCAGATTTTCCCTAAACCCTTTCGACATCGTGGGAAACCTGCAATTTCATTATCAACAAGGGAGGTAAATATGATTTCTTCTGATTTAAGATTTGTTTTGGTTGGGATATTCATAAATAGAAGGCCATCTTTGAAGTATCTTCGCTCATCCCTTGATGCGATAGGCTATACGGGTTTTCAGCTCGGTCTCCTGAACCCTTCTCACATTATTTTTCGGTTATCATCTGAGGAGGAATATTACAGGCTTTGGGTCAAGAGGTCATGGTCCTTCAGAGGTTGTTCGTTGAAAATTCTCAAGTGGACTCTGGATTTTGATGCTTATACTGAATCCCCCATTGGTCCAATCTAGGTGAGCTTCCCACGGTAACCCCTTCACCTGTTTAAGCAGGTCGCACTATTCAACATTGAAAAGCTTATTGGAACTCCACTAAAATTTGATGTGGCAACAAAAATTCTTAAAAGACCTTCAATTTCTAGGATTTTTATTGAGTTAGATGTTTCAAAACATCTTCCATCCATCATATGGATTCAATCTGGAAATTTGGGATATTCTCAAGATATTATCTATGAAAGATTTTCAGACTACTTCTATAAGTGCTTCAGATTAGGGCACCCTTCAAGCAATTATGGAAGAGACAATGACCATCCTAAAAGCTTTAAACCTTTGTGGATAGAAAAGTGTAAATATAATCAAGAATTCCTTGATGTCCCTTCTAATTTAGTTAGTAAGGAACTCTATCCTGTGGTTAAGGAAATCAAAAAACCCTCTGATTGTGTTATCAAGGAAAGCGATGAAGGAGAAAAGGGAGGTTTGAATTCTCAATCAACTAGCTATCATCTTTCAGATTTTTTTAATGAAGTTCTTGCTGTTACCAAGCAGCAAGAAAATCATGAAGCTGAAAAGAATGATATCACACACCCTAACATGAAGGAAGTCTCAATATCTGAGGGTCATGTGATTAACAAAGATGACCATACAGATGATCCTCTCCAGCCCAAGGATGGGGAGGATTTTCATCTGAATGATCGAAAAGGTAAAAAATTCATCATGGATTCAGATGGTTTCATCACTCCAACCACTAAGAAAACAAGAAAACATAGAGGAAGCGTCAATTATGAGAGATCTATCATCACAATATCTTTTGTGGCCAGAAGTCTTGGCCGTGAGGTGCCTCCACAACCAGTCCCTCTTGAGACCCTGCCATCCTATTCTAGATGTTCTAACTCAGAAACTTCTTGAGGCCCTGGCAGTTGTTTTAGCATATGGCTAGCTGTATGATTTTCAATGGTTTTTTCTTTTAGGTTGATTTAGTCTCCCTGGAGGTTGCTGGTTTTGGCAGTTTCACACTCTGAGAAGTTATATTTTGGCTATCTGGAATTCTTTTATTTCATTTCAGAATGATATCTGAAATTTCAATTTTCATTTTTGAAAAGATTAAAAATGTTTTCATTGGATTTTTGGAAGACTCTCAAAGACAAATGCAGAAAAGGAATTCTTTCTCGCTTCAAATGGACCTTCTTTCAATTCGGAAATTTTAGTTTCACTACTCACTTCTGATCTCTTTTCAGCCTATTTTTCATTTCAATGGCTCTACTGTGCTGCGGAGCTTTTGAAGAAACCCAAGGATGAATCATATTCTTTATGTTTCCGATATTAAAGGATCATATCATGAATTTTTTTTATCTTCTTACTTGGTTACTGCATTTATAAGGAGTTCTCAATCTATTTTGAAAGTTCTCTGCATACTAGCCCTTGGGAGTGCCTATACTCACTTTGGTTGATGTTTGGTTTGTGCCATTATGAGCTTTTATTTGGTGAACTGTTCTGAATTATCTTTGAGTACGATTTTAGCCTATTTCAGGTGAAACCCATGTTTTCTTTCCAGGCAATGCTGGAGAGCCAGTTCTCAATACATAAAGCAAGTCTCTAGGATTCTGAAAATTAGTATGACTACTTTACGCAGCAGTTCCTCATCATATAAAGTTGCACAAGAATCATATTCATTCCTGTTACGATTAAATAGTCCACCTGAAGAGGATGTTATTCCTCTAAAGAGATCAACTGACTTTGAAGGAAATTTGTGATGAAACTTTCTATCATTATTCTGGTTTCACCTTCTGTCCATCTGATTCTCTTCATACTGTTTTAGCTATGATCGAAGGAATGACTCTGCTAACCCTGATCCCTATAGTACTGAATTGTTATATCTTTTTCTTGCATCATGCTTTGCTTCTTTGATCTATGGAGGTGGTTGATGTTTCTCTGAAACTGGAGCATGTCTCAGTGATGCTCGAGGGAGGTTCCCAACTTTTGATGAAGAGTTTAGGATGGAATCGAACATCATGTAAGATGACAATATTGTGAACCTGCTGAAACATTAGGAAGCTCTTGGACGCTGTAATGGAGTCTCAAATGGAAGAATCACAACTTTGTTCACATTATGAAGACCTGAAATTTTCCTCTGGTTTTTCATTGTCATTTACTTGTTTTCTCTTTTATTCCCCTTTTGTGTAAATTCATTACACCTCGAGTCTGTACTGCATTCATTTTATTTTTAATAAATTCCTTTGGGGGGCATGAACTGGGAAACCATTTCATGTCATCAACCTATTTAATAAAAGGGTTTATTTGAGAATATTATCATTATTCGAGATTGTTTTTGTTTAAGTTTTCTATGGGAATGATATTTGGTATTTATATCTTGAAATTAATGTGTTCTATTATTATATATATAATCATGATTTTTTAATTAATAGTCATATTTTACAACTCTATTTTACATAAAATGAATGAGAAAATGTTTTTAATAAAATATGACTTTATTTGTTTCTTCAGAAGAAAATTGTTTTTTCATTAAAATAAATGTTTCTTATTTTTAAAAAAAATAGTTTTATACGTTTCCAAATGATTTATGACAATATTTTTATAGATTATTTATTTATATTTTTTTCAAGGGAATATTCATTTCATTTTCAAAGAATTTCCCATTTATATTTTACTAAAAATGTAAAAGAAATACTTATTTTAATGTGTACGACATGAAAAAAATATACCACAATCATAGTCACTCAATTTTTAAAATAGTATTATAATGTTTTCAAACATTATATTAAAATATTTTTTATTTTATAATGTCCATTTTCAATTTTAAAGGTGAATTTTCTTTTTAAAATATTTTTAATAATATTTTTATTGTTTCTTATTCATTAATGACATGCAAAAAAAAACTATTATATATATATGATAAAATAAGGATATTATATATTAATACAATCCATATTATTTCATCGGATGTTTTATGATCAATTAGATTGGGGATGTAAAATTTTATAACCACTAACTATCATTCTCTAGAAGGATTATTATTATGATTATTGATTGGGGATAGTATTTAGATTTCATATGCTAATTAAAATATGATTTTTTATCTTCATTATGTTCCACCACATTAATATGAAGAATGAATCAAACAAAGTGAGGGTTAGGGCCCACTATAGCCTCTAAATTCATCGGCAGGTCTAATGAGACATACTATATGGGTTTTGTCCAAGGCCTCACCAATTTATATATATGTCCTGGCATAAGAAATCAATAATATTTTTATATCTTGGAAAATGGCCTCAAAGGTATGTTTTAGATTTCTTTCATTGCTCATTCCATCATTATGAATTCAAATATTTATATTGAATATCATTATTCAATTAGTCTGAATATCCATAATTACATTTCAAGATCATTTGATTATTTAAATTTCATTATTTTATCATCACTTAATCCTTTCATAATATAATCATGCTTTTAATTTAATGACATGTATTTCCTTAATTTATTATTCCATATTGATTATGGCTTATATATTCATAGTGTCCATGTTATTGATAACCATACTAAGGTTCTGAGATCAAAAATTTCTTATGTTTTATTTTTTAGGATACCAATAAGAGTTTTTCGATTTATATGTAGTGATACACTAATGGGAATAATGAAATTCTTAGAGAAAATAATTTTATATTATATGTTTTTAATTTTAATTATATTTTCATGTATTTATCTTGGTTACCAAGACTAATAAACTATGTGGTCCTTTGGGATGTGATTATTTGTATCTCATGACAATGTAATAACGTAGACACTAGATCTGGTTACAGAGGTTGGGGTTAATAATGTTCGAATTAGAGTAATCTTAGTCGAAAACATGACAAATAGATTTAGGAAAACGTATATTATGGAAAATAAATCTATGATAGACATTGAGGATAACTTTAAAATCACTGGTTAATTTTTTTAAGGATTATATTGTTTTTTTCCAAGAAAATATATCTACATTAAGATACTACAAGTGTACATGGTTATAGAAAATATGTAATAAGAGATAATGACTCTGAAAGTTTTGCATTGAGATAAACCAAATCATAACATGGTGCATAAAAATAGGCCTTACAAAGTACATGGTTTTGAAAATCCTACGGGATATGCTAGGGTAAATTCAAATATTCCATACAATATTTTATGATGTATTTGAAAATTATTTTATGTTTTTACAAAACACCCAAATAAACCATACTAATGAATATGAGATTAGCTTTGCATAATTTTTTAAATTTATTATTAATGTTTCACAAGTTTGGGGATTATACATAATGTTTTACAAGGGTATGATATAATCTAGTAAATTTCAGTTTTTATAAATGAAACCTATTGGAAGGAATAAGAAACATCTCAATTCACACACCCCATAAAATTATTGTCCCCTAGTCAAGATAATGATGTAGGAGGTAGAGCCAGAGTTGGAACTGATCAAATTACATCCATATTGGGGAAGTTGAATCATGTTATAAGTAATTAACTTTCCTGTATGAAGTAGAATACACATCCACCATGAAGTTTCATAATGATAATTCACTTCAGTAATTAGCAATGTCTATTATTAAAAGGTTCTAAATGTTTATTTTTAGATGACCAATGGATAAGTTCCTTAGAATTTTTTTTTCATGCGAATTAGTAAAAGGTGGGAAGTTATCATGGAAACTTATAATCTTCTAGGATATATAGATAAATATTGGTCATTGATTCAAAACAATAATTATTAAAACGAAATATAAAAAAGGTAATTAATGGTTTTAATTATACTATTCTTGGAAAATATTTTACTCATGAGAAATGAACAGATATGGAAATACAGTTCTTAGGTCAAAGGAAAAAAAATAAGAAAATGATGCTATGTTTAAATCAAAATTAAAATGTGTAGCAGGGCATACTGTGGATTACATACATAACCCAAAGGGAAATATTGACTATTTCATTCATTGTATATGTAAATCCTTTGAATGGAACTAGTATACAAAAATTTATCATAATATGAGGACATAATATCATGTTATATTAAGATATGTAAATAATTCTCCATTTATTATGTATTCGAAAGGATATATTAGAAGAATGGGAAGACATATAAAAAAATATAAAGGGAAGAACAAAAAAAGGATTTTTCAACAGGTAATATTTTTTGACGGAAACAAATTGGTACCTGCTTAAAAGTAAATGGAGTTTCCAATAAGTGATTTTAAAAATTCCACCATGATGTTGACTGAAAATAGAATGAATGAATATTATAATGTGCAATGATTCAACTATAAGGAGATGAGGTACTACAGAAATGAATTCCTCAAGAATCCTAAAAATATGCATTAAAATAGCTATGGGATAATGCTCAACCTCATTCTAATACTATAGAAGAAGTGGAATGATTAATGTTCTTATGGTTGGATTCAAGAAATATGTTGTAGGAGCATTTTAACCAATGATATTTTTGTTATAGGAAAAATGGAATTTATAAGTATTATTTTATATAAGTATTTATATATGAATTTGAATGAATGTTTTTATTGTTAATATGAAATTTGATTTAGTGGAAAGTTAAATGGTTTTATATTTATGTGATGTCACAATTACTATGTCGTTATTTATAGTAAAATGTTTTTAATGAAAAATATTAATGTTTAACCGATGGTGTTACTATTTAGGTTTAGTGATTAATTTTTTGTAACATGCCATAAACATACATGTTTTTCATAAAGAAACAGAAATACATGGAATGAATTATCATTATTTTATAAATCTTATAATCTATTAAATGTTAATTTTAGTGATTAATGAAAAAATATCCTTGATTATCATTTATTGTTGTGAGAAATAATTTGGAAAATGATTGAAGCAAAAAAAATATGAAATTGTTCCCGTGAAATATAAATATATCAAGAAAGTAAATTTTCATATATACTCAGTATACATAGTGATGGAATTTATTGATTTTATAAAAATGATATTGAAACAAAATTTATCAAAATACCTTAATTTATGTTGAATGGATGGTCTTTAAAATCAGCAGTGATTTATGGTTTTATGGTTCTTAACTTTCTATTGATAATTCACCATCTTGTGATCAATGACCTATACCACTCTCTATAATTATATACAATTTTATTCCATCACTATATCATCACATCACACCAATGTTTTGCATCATTGAAACATAGAAAAATGTTATTTTATATAACCTTTGTGTTTCCCTTCATATATTATTGTGGGGGAGTTTATAAACCCATTTTATGATGTGGATTTTCAAAAATATTATTTTAGAAATTTCAAAACATTACTTTATAGGAGAAAAATTATAGTAGGAGGATTCAATTTATTTATTGGTGTGAACTATAAGTCACTGAGATTTCAAAATATAAAAATCATGATCGTGCATGTGTATGAAACACAACACCACGATTAAAATAGAATATAACATCCTTAAGATTTATGATATATTTATTTTTAAATAAATTAAATTTCTTTTATAGATTCCAATGCACGAAAAAGCAGGTTTTAATGAAATGATATTCTATATTAAAATATTTTTATTTAAACATCACTACTATAACCTAGACATTATATTGGTGGGTATGAATAGAAAAAACTAAATAAAATTAATTTTATGTTTTAAACTCGAAAAAGAAAAATCAAATGATCAGCTATTTATTTTAATTAATGTAAGAACCATTTGAAATAGAATGAAATGTTTTTTTAAAAAAATTTGTTTTTTGAAAAGAGGATTAGTTGTGCACTGTGCACATAATTTATATTAATTTACACGCCTTTTAATAATTTTTGTATAAAATTAAATTATATTTTGAAATAATAAAATAATAATTTGTAGAATATAGATATGAGATAGGAAAAATACAAGAGGGGGTGAATTATATTTTTATAAATTTCAATTGAAACCTTTTTGGATTGTTCTGAGTTAAATAAGACTTAAAATAAAAAATTTCACAATGACTCTTATTAAAGAAAACTAATGATCAGAGTGACTCTTGGTCCAAAGATATTGTTTTTACACCACAGGTTTTCAAACAACTATATTTGTGTAAAATAAAAATATTAGAGTAAATCAAGTGTAAATGATTCTACCATACAGTGTATAGAACCAATACTGAAAAGTGTAAATTGTACCTAAAAAATACAAAATAAAAGAATACTAATAGAAAGAAGAAATAAAAGAGGCCTATTTAAATTTAAATTAGTAGTGGAAAAGTGAATGGTAATTCAATTGTTTTATCCCAAAGATTTGGGTATCATTTCACATAGGATAATAGGTCTATATTAAAAACACTGATAATCCATCGATATGATGATTGACACATCCATATTTCTATCCCCGCAATCTATTAATTTTAAAGGTAATCAGTACCTCGATCTTAAAAACACTTGAAATCCATCGATACGAAGATCAGTCACACCGTACACCAATCCTTAACATCCCTTGATCATTATCAGTTAATCAGATGCATAAAGAAAAACAAAGAACTTATTGAACTACGAAAACAATGAATAACTTGTTCACATTTTTTAATTTCAATTAATTTCACACGAAGTAGGAGAAATTTAACACAATATCTCTCTAGAACATAGAAGATGAAAAATAATACATCTCTGGTTCGAATGACCTTCTCTTTATAGGCGTCAGGTTTTATCGGTAACTATTCCTCTAAAATTCATATTTTTATAGAAAATTCAGAGGGGCTTGGACAACTATAATTGTAATAGTAATATTGAAACATAATAAACGACATCATTTTTATTAGTTTATAACCAACTCGAATAACTCATTTTCATTTAAACAATAGATATATAATAATGATAAGATGAGTATAATTTTTTTTAAAAATTGTTTTTGATTAAAAAAATGAAAACATGTTTGTGATAAAATTATAAGATGAGTATGATTGATATTGCTGGTAGGATGATAGGTATGAGTAATATTGTCTGTATGTATATAATAAAATGTACTTATATTATGAAAATTGGGTAAGATGCACATTGTTAGTACGATGGTCATGTCAGTACTATAAACAGAGTGGGTATGATGGATAGTGTGAGTATGATGAAATGAAAAATATATTCAATGTCAATTATTTACATATGATTTGAGTGTAAGATGATTTTTTATTTCCAAAAAATAGTCATAAAAATAAAAATAAGACTTTTGACTTAACAATCTCCCCCTTTTTGGAAACTACAATACACAAAGTAAATCTAGAAAGAAATAATTATCTCCCCCCTATGTTATGAAAACTCTTCTGAATATGGAAATGAATAAAAATAAATAACCCTTAGGTATATATTTTCTAAAAGATTTCGTTGATATATATTTTCCTTGGTTTATATAAATCTTTTTTTAATGTATTACATTTGAGTAAAACATTAAGGAATCTCCCACTTGGGAATTATCCCCCTTATTAAAACTTTCTCCCCTTTTATAAAGCATTCAACCACTATTTGGTTTAGAAAAAGAATGGGGTAATCTTTTATTTTATGAAAAGGTTAGAGAGAAATAGAATAAAAAACAATGGAAATGAAAAGATTAAGTTCATCAAATTGTCAAAAGTTCAATGTTTTTCAATTTTCAATCAAGAAAAACAATTCATTTATTTTCCCTTTCATTTTATTTCTTAATCAACTCATAGAGAACAACATTCACATTATTTGTCTCTTTTTTTAATTCTAAGAATCTAATACCTTGATAATTGAGCATCTCTTATTGATATACAAATATATGATCATATTTTTGGTTGGTGTCTTCTTAGATTCTGATCATTTCATCGAGAGTAACAGTTCTGTCCTGCATATTCTTATTTTCCTTATCTAAAAAGGTGTTTTGTTTCTTTAACAATAAAATTTCATATTTTAATTGTAAAACCTTCAAAAGATCTAACTAGAAAATATTAATCCTTTCTTGAAACTCTTTCACTAAATCAGTGTCAACACCATAGGTTTTCAGAAAATATTTCAACTTCTTAATTATTTCTTTAACAAGCTTGTTAAAAGCGATGGAAAGATCATTTGAACCCCTACTTATGTTAAAAATGGACTCCTCATGTTCATTCACTGAAATTTCCTTTTTTACAACCATTTTTTTGTCCTATTACAAGCCTTATAATGAGAAATAGAGCTATAACTCAAAACATTTATATTGGCCTCCACCGTCATCACTTTATTTATAAGATCTCTTACTAAACCTAATTTTACTTTGATTCTCTATGATGAAATAAATCATTACTTATATTATGGTAAGGTAAGGAATATTAAGCTCAATCCTTCTTGGAGAATGCTCAATGTAATCACTTCTCCTAAGATAATGTGTTCTCTGAATCTGTGTCTTCATCATATGATTCAATTTCTTTAGATTGTCTTGAGTCTTCTTCATGTTTTTTACTTTTACATTTTTATCCATTTCAAGTCCATTTACTTCATCTCTAGCCCTGATGATAATAGATCTCTCAGCATGGTAACATTGATCCATTCTCTTGACCATTGAAGAATCTCTTTTTGATTGAGTTTCCATAGATTATACCAATGATGAATAGACATGATCATCCTATTGTTGAACCCCTTTACTCTATTTTTAAAGATAACATTCTTCTCTAATTCTCATAGAACTCCAAAAATATTCTATAAGAAATTCTTTTTTATCTTCATCTTCAACTTGTTTTTGTGAATCTAATTTAATTAATTCTTACACTATTTTATTCCCTTTCTCTAGAATTTCTTGTACGATCAGGTGTGGTTCCATTTCTTCTTTTAGTTGAGAACTATCAAACTAAATAAATTCTAGTATCCTTGATACATCAAAATCATATTATTTTCATTTAAAAAGTTTCATCTTCTTTTTTTCAGCCTCTAGATATCTTCTAATCTTATTTTCTCAATTAAGTTTTCAAATTGGTCAAGATAGAACTGAGAGTCACCTTCTTTTCTTTGTTTTTTTTCTTTTCATCACATGGGTAAAACATCTTAAATATATCTTATTTTTTTCTTAGAAATCACACCGGTTTGAGGATCCAACTTTTTATCGGCTATAACAGCTAGATCTGATTCCACTAATAGTGGTGCCAATATATTTGGTGTCTATTCGTCCACATCCTTGACTAAAATTTTTGATTTAGCATCAAAATGAAACATCATTTTATTGATCTCATCCTAGTAAATCCCTGGAACCTTCAACAATTTTAATTATACATTCACTATAGGATTGAAAAACATAAAAAAATTCAACAATAACCTTTTTAAGGATGGATGGATACAATATTATATGAGAATTAATCGCTCATATCTTCACATTCTTAATTGTTTCGAAAATGTAGCCCATGTGATTTACATTTTCCATATTTACAAGATAATACAACATAAGGATATTATAAATCCTAAGATTTTATCTATCACCTTTCCTCAAGATACAAAACCCTTTCATCTATAGGGTGATAATCTAATTCTATGCTAAGATATGAGCTAGCGTTATTTTCTCATCATTGATAATAAAAAGTGACTTTTCGGGTCATTCCTTGTTGAACATACCATATTCCTTTGGAAATATATTGGATGGAAAGTTGGAATCTCATTTAAAATATACATATAGAAAACATGTGGCTTGTTTCATATACATGGTCAATTTTTTTCATACATATAAAAACGTATCATTACATTCTTATCAAATGTTACCATTTTATTAAACTGACTAACCTCGTCAATAATATTTGTATCCTATGTTATATGTTTCTCAACACAAATGAGTTCCCAAAATTGGAAAAAATAACTTTAATTGAATAATCAAATTTATCAAAGAAATCATCAGTGACTAACCTTTATTTGAAAAAAGTAATAACCGAGAATGTCTTTGGTGGCATATCGGTCGGAGTATTGGTAGATGAATGAGACATGAAGCCGATTGAGGTAAGAAATAAATGTATTGATTCTTTAAGAGGTGAAGCATATATTCATCAATATATTATAAAGAACTAGTGTTGGTTTGAGGAGGGGGCCTATTTATAAGTGAATTTTGGTGATCGTTGCTCTTCTATAACTGAGATTAGAAGTTGAAGGATCCAGTGATAGAGAATAAATTATTATTTGAGGTCTAGAAAATGATAAATAATAACATAAAATAAAAGTGATACAAAAGGAAAAGATACTGTATGTTTCCATGATTTCAAGTGAGTTGTTTGTTTCAAACAATTATGAAAGTAAGAAAAAAATAAAATTTAGAAAAGAAATAGTAAAAATAAGGAACGTGAATATACTAAAATATCAATCTGATAATAAATAATGTATAGTGACCAGAGCCTTTTACAAATAACATTTCATGAATTTAAGAATAATTAATAATTAGAGTACAAGACAAGGATTGTTATGTCTAGTGTCTTGGAAAACAAGGTACATATAACATAAAAGATGGGGATAAAAAATACATCTTTATTTAATCTCCATTAAGTGATTCTAACTTAATTTGATCCCTTACATCTGCATAGGGTACCCTGGGGAAAAAATGAACAAATGGATGAGCTGAAAAGCCATGTAAGGGAATGAATGTAAGGATGCATCTTAAGCACATGAGTTAAGATGCATGGAATATTGATATCCAAAACATGAAACATATGAAATAACCGCATATAATCATGGGATCATATAAATATGCAATCATATAAATGTGTAAGAATCATAAAACTTTTCTTTAGTACAGGTCAAGGATACCCGCCAATCACGTTTCCCATTTCAGTATGGGTCAAGGATAACCGCCAATCCCATTTCACATCGCATACCATGAGGCATAACCTTACCCAATGCATTGGAGTTCTAACTGTGTGCACCCATCATAAGATTTTCATGAATATTCTTTCCTCATAAATATTCTTTCCACATTACTAATAATACATAATCAACCATAAATAAACATAAGGTTACCCATGGAGAGAATGGGTTACCACAATCATGACTTAAAGCATAACCAATGAGTGTATCATGAAAGTGTCCTTGAAAGGAAAAGATTAGAACATAAATAGATGTTTATAAGGTAATATGGGCATATAACATGGTAGGTGGTAACACATATAAGTGACACTATATAATAATGTATTTGATAAACATTAGCGTTAAAACATTTTTTTTCCGGTTTTAAGGAAAAAAGTATAGAGCTTTTAAAATAGTAAAGATGAAATTATTTTATATAAATCTAGAATTGAACCCATAATGTTTTCATAATAAAAATAATGATTTTATAATGAAAATGGTGTCTTAAAACATAGGATAGAGTGCACATGTTATTGGGTAAAATTTTGGGAAGTTCTTTTAAAACATGTGTTCTTATTAGGATGTATCGAGGAGGGATTCATTTGAAAGCATGTATGTCTCCAAAAGAGAAAGAGAGAAGGATCGTGAACATGATTATAGAGAATATAAATAAAATTTTTAAGTTTTACATTAAAATCAAATACAACTACATATTGTTTAAAAATAAAGATAGATTAACCCGATGGAATAAAGGATGTTCGGGTAGAATCCATTACGGTTTATCAGCATGGTATCGAGTGTAACTTAGAGTGCTTTATGAGTGAGATAATGGGTTTCTCATCACTTATAAAAAATTAGGGCATTATGGTAGAGGTGAGAAAACAGTCCCCATCACGTGGTATTACACAAAAAAGGCATATCATAGAGAAAAATCATGATTAAGAGTGAAAAAGAGAGGACCCCTTACCATAAATCTGTTGGTGTTCTCCACTTGTTATTAAAGACCTCCTAAGACTTCCTCCTTTAAGAACATATTAAGGGGAGAGTTTTTGGTATTTTTAAGAGTCTGGGAGCTTTTTTACTTGGGGTAGGATCTCGGGGAGGGATTTGGATGGAATAATGGCAAGGCACATGGCTTGAGAGGAGTGAAGAGAATAGGGAGTGAAGGGGGGTTTATATAGTGGAGCATAAGAAGGATTTCATAACATTACAATAATTAATTTATTGTTTCGTCTCAAGAAAAGAAATAGTAAGTGTTTCAGGACCAAGAATATTAAATTTTATTATGTGATCTCAAACCAAGTGGGCTTACATTAGCAGAACATCATCAATTACTCAATAAATCCCTTATTTAGCATTTATTGTAAATTATCATTTTTTACTATTCATAAAAAATCCAGGTATATCAAAAAAATCCCAAAAATTCACCCAAACAATTTCTCAACATTTAGAATCAAAAAATGAAGACCAATTTTGAAAAATAATTGTTTAAATATGATTATTTTAATATTTAAATAATATAATAATTTATTATCAAAACCCTTTTTAAAACATTCCTTCAGTTATTCAAAATGAAAGGTATATCGTTCTTCCAACATGAATATTTTTTTTATACTATCATAGGCGAGGTTAAAATTCATTAGGGTATATCACTATTCATATGGGTATGTTACTACTCATTACGGTAGGTTACAATTCAACAAAATTAATTTTATTCTTATCGGACTCCAAATAACCTACGGATTACAACTATGAATGCCAGATTTTCGAAATTCCAAATAGAGAAGTGTCAAACTTATGGTTAAAGGTCACTTAGCATATATTAGTTCATTATATTCTGTTTTCATGTGATTTTATGACATGCTCATGATAATGGAATTTCCATTGAAAAACATTCGGTCATTACATTCTACCCACCTTATGAAATTTCTCCCTCAAATTTTTTTTTTATATTCAAAGACAAAAAGAGGTGTCGGTATATTACCTTCCTTGCTTCCCCCAATTCCCATGCGACCTCTTCATAAATATGGTTTCTCTATAGTACCTTGACCAGATGAGTAGTCTTGTTAGGTAGAACTTTTCTATACGATCCAAGATCTTCACTGGCTGCTCCTCGTAAGAGAGATCATCCTTTAACTTGACCACCTCTGAAGAGAGTACATGTGAAGGGTCTGGTATGTACTTACTAAAGAGGGATACATGAAATACATCATGTAACATCGACATGGTAGGTGGAAGTGCTAGTCGATTGGCCAGAGCCCCGACTTGATCAAAGATCTCGAAGCGGTTGATGTACCAGGGACTTAATTTCCCTTTCTTCCCAAACCTGATGACCTTCTTCCACGGGGATATGCGTTTAAATAAAATTTCTCCAACTTTGAACTCAAGGTCTCATCGATAGTTATCTGCATTACTCTTCTATTGACTTTGGGCTGCCTTGATATACTGCTAAATGTTTTTCACCTTTTCCACCATTTCTTCGACCATTTCAGGTCCAAGCAGCTTATGCTCACTAACATCATCCAAACATGTCGACCTTCTGCACCTTTTCTCATAAATGGATTCATATTTTTCCATTCAGATGCTCGAGTGGAAAATATTATTGTAGGAGAATTCAACTAGTGGAAGATGTTGGTCTCATACTCTATTGAATTCCATTGAACACACTCTCAACATGTCTTCTACTATATGAATAGTTCTCTCATATTGGCCATCAATTTGAGGATGAAAGGATGTACTGGATTTCAATTCAGGGCTCATAGCATGCTGGAGACTTTTCCAGAACATTGAGGTGAATCTTAGATCACGATCAGATACAATATATAGTGGTACTTCATGTATCCTTACCACTTTGATTTAAATCCATGCATGTTGATCCAATGATAAGTCCTCTCGAAACACAGATAAAGTGAGTTTTCTCCGTAATACAATCCACAACAACCCATATAGAATTGTTTTCTCTAGATGTCTTTGGAAGTCTAGTGACAAAGTCTCTGGTAATGTTCTCCCACTTCCATGTAGGTATGGGTAGTGGTTTAATCGTCCCCTTAAACTTTTGTCTCTCAGCCTTCAATTTCTGACATACGAGGCTCTTTGATGTATATTAGGAAATATCCCTTTTCATATTGTCCCACCAACAGTTTTATCAAAGAACTCAATATGTCTTTTTTCTCCATGAGTTGATAGAGGAGGTCGATCTATGTGAATTATTCGATAGATCTCTCTTTATCTTTGGATCAGTTGGTACACGTAATCATGTCCCAAATATTTCAACAGCTTTCTCATCAATTTTAAAATTGGAGGATTTCCCATTTTTAACAGCTTCTACCCTTTTCTGAATTTCCACACCCTTTCATTGAGTATCCTATATTTTCTCCAAGAGGGATGGATGATAAATCATTTGAGAAAGGATTGATGATGTTTCTCCCTTAATGATTCCCATGTCCATCCTTTGCAAATCTAATAAGATCAGATACATTTCAATTCTCATCATTGATAATGATGCAAGATCCTTTCTACATAGAGCATCTGCAACTTTGTTTGCCTTACTCGGATGGTAGTGGATTGAGATGTCATAATCCTTGACAAGCTCTATCCATCTTCGCTGGTGCATATTAAGCTCTTTCTATGTGATTATATATTTGAGACTCTTGTGGTTAGTATATAGCTCAAATTTCTTCCATAGAGATAATGCCGCCCGATTTTCAATACAAAGATCACAACCGCTAACTCCAGATCATGTGTAGGACAGTTTTGCTCATGGATTTTCAGTTGCCTTGAAGAATAGGCTATCACTTTATCATTTTACATTATCACACAACCTACGCATTTCTTATAATAATCACTATACACCACAAAGAGTACTCCACTTGAAGGGAGTGTGAGTACTGGCATAGTGATAAGCCTCTTTTTCAACTCCATGAAACATTTTTCACATTCTACTGTCCAGAAAAACATTACTCCCTTCCCTGCCATCTTGGTCATTGGGTTTGACAATCATGAAAAGTTCTTCACTAATCATCGATAATACCCTCCTAGACCCAAAAAGCTGCGGATCTTCATCACAGAAGTTGGATTCAACCACTCTTCAATTTCCATTATCTTATAAGGTTCAACATATATCCCTTTCATGGTGATAACATTCCCCAAGAATGATACTTCTTCCGTCTAGAACTCACATTTACTATAATTTTTATACATCTTCTCCCTTTTAAATGTATTTAACATAGTTTTCAAATTCTCCTCATCTTCCTCCTTGCTATTGGTGTATATTAGAATATCATCAATAAAGACCATAACAAATTTGTCGAGGTAATCTCTAATGACTCTATTCCTTAAATCCATGAAAATTGAAGGATAATTAGTGAGTCTGAAGGGAAAAACTATTAAATAATAGTGTCTATACCTCATTCAAAAGGCATTCTTGGGAATATCTTCCTTCCTCACCTTTAATTGGTGATATCCCGACCGAAGGTCCATCTTAGAGAAATACCTGGCCCCAAGAAGTTGATCGAACAAGTCATCTATCTGTGTAAGGGGATACTTTTTCTTTATCATGATTTTATTGAGCTCATGATAATAAATCCAGAGGCCCATTGATCCATCCTTTTTCATGACGAAGTGGAATGGAGCACCCCACAGTGAAGCACTCGAGTATATAGAATCCTTCCCCATATTCTCCTCTAACTACTTCTTCAGATATTCCATCTCTATGATGGACATTCTGTATGATGTCTTTGAGATTGACAGAGATCCAGGGATAAGTTCAATTGAGAGCTCAACCTCTTGGTCTGGAGGAAGACCATGAAACTCTTAAGGGAATAAATCAGTGTAATCCATCATGATTGGCATGTCTTCGAGCATGATTTTTTCCTTTGTCCCAATCATTTGATCTAGATAATTTGGCTCATAAGGAAGCATTATCCAAACATGAGACGAAGATTCTAAAGGAGGCCCATCTTCCTCCTTATACATTTAAAGAATTTGAGGATACTTCAGGATGTGGAAATTTATCACCATTTCCCAACAATTGATGTTTCCCTTGTACAAATATAGCCAATCCATTCCCCATATTGTGTTGAACTCCACTAAAAGAAGTATGATGTGACTTTTTTGGAGGTTTAGTCCACAAAAGTTAACTAGTGGGAGTTATAAACCATGGATGCAATGATTTCCCCATTCAAAATTCTCACATATAAATTTTCATCCACACTTTGAGGTGGTGTTTGAAAAGTTCTACTAAACATGCAAGATATGAAAGAATGCATAGAACCGGAATCAAATAGTACGTTCACTATTCTTGAATTAATAACTAGCGTACCTATCACCGTATTTTTTTCGGCTCCGCCTCAGAAATAATGATAGAATAATCCATTCCTTGTTTCCTTGGAGTTTATTGGTGATTGCTTCTGAAAAACCTCAGCATAGAAACATTGTTCACATAATGCCCAATCCCCTTGCAGTTGTAACACTAAACTACAGGCTGAGTGTTAATCTGAACCATCCTTTCTTCTTCAACATTAGCTGGATTTTTCATATCCATTTTGCCCTTCTTGGCTAGATGACCAAAATTTCCACAGTTGAAGCAATTCTTGGCTCCCTTGAGACAGTCACCAAGATGCTTCTTCCAAAAAAAATTTCAACAGGGAATGTAAGGCTTCTATAAATCATGGGATTTCATTGAGGAACCACTCATTTTGTTATCCATTTTCTACTTCTTGTCACTAGGCCCATGAAACCACAGAGAGTCTCCAATCTCCTTTTCAAACTTGAGGGAACAACAGACAATCTCCTCATAACTGTCGATGTCTCGAATCACCAACGCTTTTCATAGACTCAGCTTTAGTCCACAAAAGAATCAATTTGCCTTGCTTTTGGTGTTCATGACAATACCAGTGGCGTACATTTCTAGCCTTGTAAATTTGTCTTCATACGATCTGATGGAATCATCTTCCTTCTACTTGAGTCCAAGGAAATCTTTTTCTATCTTGAGATAGAGGGTTTGAGGAAAATATTTGTTGAAAAACATCTTTTGGAATTCCTCCCAATCTATGGAATCAATTTCTTCTTGGGTCTTTTTATTCTTGATCAGTGTCCACCACTAATCAGCTTCCCCATCAAAATGATAGATCACTAGTACATATTTCTCTTATTCCAAGCTCTAAAGGACCGATAATATCTTTTCAATGGATTTAATCCATTGTTATGAGTGTAGGGGATTAGAAGATCCACTAAACATGGGAGGCCTTTTCCACATGAATGATTATATGGAATTTTTCTCTTTCCTTGGAAGAGGAGGACGTTCACCCTAATGTAATTTATTTTTCATAACTCGAGCCAGCTGAGCAAGTACAACCATAATTCTTTGAGCACCCACTTCCATCACATCAGGCATATCATTTGGGAAATCATCAAATTGCCTATCACTTTGGTTGTTGGAACATGTTCTTCTGTTTCCCTCTATTAACTAATAAATGTAATGTATAATTATAGGTCTTGAATACATAGCTATTGAGTATAATAAAGAAAACGCTGAACATAAATGTATAAACTTACAATGAAAATGTATATCCTGACTTGTGATTCCTTAGGTTTATATCTAGGTTATCCTTGATCTATTTCTTAACATATATTATCATGGCCTTCTTTTTTCCTCTAAATAATGGTTTGTACTAAGCTTGTGAATCTACCAAATCATATCCCTCAGGAGTGTCATAACCAAGAGTGAAGCAAGGCCCGTTTTCATGCACCAGTTCATTTTCGAGTATATAGCTCAAAGTGGTGTTTTCAGGTTTTACCCCATGATAAATTTTTTCCATAGCCACCTCTACCAACTTGTATGCAGACAGGGATGTATTTTCTTGATAAATCACTTACTCAATACTCACCAAAATTTAGGAATGTTTTCTAATACAGAGTCTCATCCCCAAGGTTTTCACTAAATTTCTCCATTCCTAATATCCAAAAATAACTATAACTCCCTCTAATAACAACTATAGAGTCCCGAGATTTTTACATATAAAATTTCATGATATTAATCATAATTAATCATCAGATTACAAGCCAAGGATTGTTAAGTCTAGTGTCTTGGAAGACTGGGTCCATATAAAATAAAACATGGGGCAAAAAACACATCTTTATTTAATATCCATAGAGATCTTCTAACTTCCTTGGAGCCCTTACATCTGCATAGGGTACCCTGGGGAACACATAAACAAATGGATGATCTGAAAATCACAGTAAGGTAATTAATATAAGGATAAATCTTAAGAACATGAGTTAGGAGCCATGACATATTGATATCCAAAACATGCAACATATGAAATAGTATCATATAATCATGGGATAATATAAACATGGAATCATATAAATGTGACAGAATCATAAGACATTTCTTTAGTACGGGTCAAGGCTAACCGCAAATCATGCTTCCTATTTTAGTATGGGTCAATGCTAACTTCCAATCCTGTTTAACAACGTATATCTTGAGACATAACCATACCCAATGCATTGGAGCACTATCTGGGCGCACCCATCTCAACATTGTTATAATTATTATTGAAACATAAATATTCCTTCCACATAAATAATCATACATAATCAACCATAAATAAACATAAGGTTACCCATGGAGAGAATTGGGTACCACAATCATGACATAAAGCACACCCAATGAGTGTATCATGAAAGTATCCATGAATTAAAGGGATTAGAACATACATGGATGTTCATAAATGTAATATAGGAATATAAAATGGTATTTGGTGACAAATATAAGTGACATCATATAATATATTTATTTGAGAAACATTATCATAAAAAAAATTTGTGCGGTTTTAATGAAAATACTCTAGAGCTTTTAAAATAGTAAATTGAATATTATTTTATATAAAACTAGAACCCAACAAAGAAGTTTTTAATAATAAAAATACTGATTTATAAATTTAATTGTGTCTAAAAAAATAGGATAGAGTGCACATGATATTGGGTAAAAGTTCGTGAAGTTCCTTTAAAATGAGTGTGCTTATTGGGAAGTATCAGGGAGGGATTCAATTAAAAGCATGAATATCCCAGAAAGAGAATGAGAGATGGATCATGGATCATGATTATGAATCATAAAAATAAAATGGATAAGTTTTACATAAAATTAAAAGATAACTACATTTTGGTAAAAGAAAAAGATAGAGTAACCCAAAGGAATAAAGGATGTTCGGGTAGAATCCATTATGGTTTATCAACATGGTATTAGGTGTTACTAAGAGAGCTAGATGAGTGAGATAAGTGGTTTCTCATCACCTATAAAACATTAGGGAAGTATGGGGGATGTGATATAACATACCTTATCACTTTATATTACACAAAAAAGGCATAACATAGAGAGCAATATTGATTAAGAGTAAAAAGGAGAGGATCCCATACCTTAAATCCATTGGTGTTTTCCACTTGTTATTAAAGACCTCTTGAGACTTCCTCCTTTGAGAACCACATAAAGAGAGAGTTTTTGGTATATTGAAGAGGCTAGGAGCTTTTGGAAGTGGGGGAGTATCGTGGGGAGAGATTTTGATAGAATAATGGCAATCCACAAGGCTTGAGAAGAGTGAAGAGAAGAGGGAGTGAAGGGGTGGTTATATAGGGGAGGAGAGGATAGATTTCATAATTTTATAACAATTAATTTATTATTTCTTCACAAGAAAATGAATAATAAGTATTACATGAAAATTAATAGTAACTATATTATGGGATCCCAAACCAAGTCGGCTTACATCATAAGAAAATTATCAATGACTCAATAAATCCCGTATTTAGCATTTATTGTAATATATCGTATTTTACTATTAATAAAAAATTCATGTATTTTAGAAAAATACTAAAAATTCACCCTAACCTTTTTTGACCTGTAGAATCCAAAAATTGAAGTCCATTTTTCAAAAATAATTTTATAAATATGATTATTTTAATATTTAATTAAAATAAGAATTTATTATCAAAACCATTTTTAAAACATTACTTATCTTATTCAAAAATATAGGTATATCATACTTCCAACATGAATAATATTTTTATACAATAATAGGTAAGGTAACTATTCATTAAAGTACATCACTATTCACAAGGGTATGTTACTATTCATTAGGGTAGGTTACTATTCACCAAAAATATAAGTTTTTTTTATCAGACTCCAAATAACTTACTCATTACAACCGTGTAAGCCAGATTTTCGAAATTTCAAACACAGTAATGTTAAACTTATGTTTAAATGTCAGTTAGTACTTAGTAGTTCATTATGTTGTGTTTCATGTGATTTTATGACATACATATGATATGGTAATTCTCATTGAAAAACATTGGGTCATTACAGAATGTTAATATGATCGATTGTGAATACGGAGTAAAATGATGTGGATACCATAGTTTTTCAAGCCTAGGGAAAAAATTTGATACAATAGGTTTTAAAGATGATTGAGAACAAAGTGGATACTATATGTTTTCAATACAATGGAGAACAAAGTAATTTAAATTTCAAGCTGATAGACTGAATAAAACTGATAAACGGTGTCAAACCAATAGACTGTGTCAAACTAATAGAATGAGTCAAACTGATAGAATATTTCAAACCAATAGACTGAGTAAAACCTATATACTCTGTGAAACTGGTAGACTCTGTCAAATAGATAGTCTAAGTCAAACCGATAGACTGAGTGCAATGAAGTGTGCTTAAAACAATGATCTGATAATAATGATGTTGATTGATGTAAAACAAATATAAAACTAAATAAATAAAACAAAATTACTAATAAAACAAATAGAACTAAAAACTAAAAAATTTAAATAAAATATAAAAAATAAGATAAATAAAATATAATAAAAAACAAATAGTGTCCCATAAAAAATGAAATAAGAAAAACAATATAAAATATATAAAACATAAAAAAAACTCTAATGTACTCCTCCTATAAAAAGGAGTTATGTTAAGGTAAAGAGATTGTTAAAACATTAAGTAGATGAAAATGATTACATTATTTTAATAATTCCAAGATTATTTTAAATATATTCAAATATATAGGAAGGTAATGGTTTTTTGAAAATATTATCATGTTTTTCTTGCATTCCGATGAATGGAAGAATGATATCTCTTTTTGGTGTGTTATCCATAAGAAAGTGTTGTGTAATGTCTATGTGTTTTGTATGGGAGTGATGTGCATTATTTTTCTTAAAGAAAATTCACTTTTGTTATCATAAAATATATGAGTTTTATAAAAAATCATTTCATAGTATGTGAGTGTGTGTTGCATCCAAAACATTAGAGAAAAACAACTTCTAGATACCACATATTCTGCTTCAGTAGTAGAGAGTTCAACTGAGTGTTTTTTTCATGACCAAGAATCTAATGAATCTACATGGATATGAAATGTTATAGAATTACTCTTTTAATACATTATACAGCCAACAAATTCACCATCGGAAATAATTTTCAATTCCAAAACATTTGTAGAAAAATTGAAAAGGCCTAAATCCAATGTTCCATTTAAATAAGAAAAAACTCTATTGAAATATTTTAAATGGAATTGTTTTGGATTTCCATGATATCTAGAACATAAGTCAAAATCATTAACTCTAGATGAAAAGAGGTTAAATATTGAAAACTTCCAATCATACCATGAAAAGTTTTTTGATCAACTGGTTTCCTAGATTCATTAACATCAATGGTGTTTGAGGATCTAATGGGAGTATATATACATTTATTATTTTCCTATCCATAATTTTTTATTTGGTATTTGATATACTTATGTTCAGATATATAAGTACCTTCTGGTTTAGGATAAATTTGAAGACCAATAAAGAATTTTAATTCACTTATCATACTCATTTCACACTAAGACTTCATCACATCCATAAATGAATATATTAACAACTTTTGAATTGATTTTAAAATGAGGTCTTCATCATAAATTTGAAAAATCATATGTTTTTTTCTTTCATTAAAAATGATTTGGGTCATATGTTCCCTTAATGTAATTGTTTTGTAAAAAAACACGTGAACCTATCATACCATGATCTAGGGGATTGTTTAAGTCCATAAAGATCCTTAATAAGTTTTTAAACATATTCCAGATGTTTTTTATCCTAAAAATAGTGGGTTGGTCTACATAGACTTCCTCTTGTATATATCCATTATAGAAAAGAAAACATGACATCTAGTTGAATAATTTTGTAATTAATGAATGCCAAAAAGGATAATAAAATTATAATAGATTTGAGTTTTTCTTCTAGAGCATATTTTTCATCATAATATATCCCTTGTTGTGGATCATATCCTTTTACAACAAGTATAGCTTTATTTCAAACAATGATACCATTTTCATAACATTTTTTTCAGAAAACACATTTTACTGCAATAAAACATTTATCCTTAGGTTCTTCAAATGAGGTCAATAATTTTTTTCTTTCTAATTCATTTAGTTTATCATTCATTTTCATTTATCCAATCATTATCATGTAAATATTCCCTTGGTATTTTAATTTCAAATTAAGATAGAAAATAAATATGTTCTAGTTCATTTCTTAAGGAATTTCTTTTCCTTATTAGTTGATTTACATCACTTTTGATGTTATCACTAGGATGATTCTTATATAATAATTGATTTGGATTCTGTGAAACCTATCCATCCACATTAGGTAGAATGTCTTCAGTTCAAAATTCCATAGAAACAATTTCTTGAGTATTTACAATGTTGGGAGAATCTTCTATAAAATGATGATAATCATATTTGGAAAACACTTTAGAAGTAAAAGTATAAGGTTTTTTTGAAATCAAAAGGACTTTTTTCATCAAACATAACATGTATTGTTTCATCAACAACAGAATTGGTTTTATAAAAAATTATATAAGCCTTAGAAGTAGTGGAATAACCTAAATATATTCTGTCATCAGATTTTCGTGAAAAATTATGTAAGTTTCCTTTTTTATTTAAAATAATACTTTGCAAAAAAATACTTTGAATTATGAAAAGTTTGATTTTAGGCCTATCCATAACTCATAAGGATTTTTATTAAGGAAAGTTCTAATTAAAAATAGATTTATAGTATAACAGGAAATAATAATAGTTTCTTATAAAAACAGTTTTCGTATTGTGTATTCACTCTACATAGTTCTTATTATATCTTGAAGAATTTTAATTCTTCTTTAAATAACAACATTATTTAATGTGTTCTTGTCCAAAAATGATATGAGTAACACCTTTCTTATACGAAATGATTCAAAATCAAAATATACAAATTCTACTCAATTATCACTTTTTATTGTTATAAATGATATATGTTTCTCATTTTTTTACATCAACAACAAATGTTTTAAAGAATAAAAAATCATTTGATTTTTCTGGAGAAAATACACCCATGTGAATATGGTGTAGTCATCAACTTTAAAATACACAATACATAACTTTAATACTTCCAGTTTGTGTGAGAATAAAAACATATAGGTGTAGTAACTATAATTAATAGATAGTTTTGACCTCACTAATTTATTTAATTCTTTACTTATGTAGTTTTCTATAATGACAAGGGTCAAAACAATAAAATAATGAAATATAAGATCTGTTATATCATTAAAAAATAATTTCCTTGATAGTTTATATATGTTTCGTGAATTACTTTATCCTAGTCTTCTATTTGATAACCAATATTGGCCTTCAATTTCACTTATACATGTTAAGTCTTGGCTCCTATGTTTTTCAATGTTTAAAGTGTAAACATTCTCATGCCTCTAGGCTGAGAGAATAAATTCATCCTTATAATTATGAACTATACAATTAAAATTCCTAAAACTCATACGGTAACCCTAATCACACAATTGAATTATGATAATGCAGTTGTTCATAAGACCATCAACTAATTTAACATTAGAAATAAAAATTATACAAAGCAAAACAATATTACCGATACCAATAATCATTCTATAAGAATTTTCTCTGAAAGTATATTTTCCACCTTTTATCTTAATAACTTCTTAAAATATATTTATGTTACTCGTAATCTTCATGGAAAATCCACTATCCATGTACCATGTATTGTTGTTGTCTCTTGTTTTTTTTCCTAAAAAAATTAAACATTTGGCATCCAAACATGTTTGGATCCAAAAATGTAAGGAATAATTTATTTGGAATCCACATTTGTTTTTAAAAGTGTGATTTTTTGAAACCCAAAGATTTTTTTAATTTAGAGAATGATTTATATTCCAATAACCACCAATTTGACACTTAGTGAAAAATATGGCCTTTTTAGGAACAAAATAGTTAATTTTAAAAACTCTGTTGGAATAAGTGTAACCTATTACTTGACAATTACCATGAGGTTGTGTTTGGGAATACATTTTATCAAAAAAATTATCCCAGATGTAAAATTAGATAAAATTTTATTCAATGAAATGTTATCAAATTTTAGAGTGATGAAAAAATTCTTATCCTCATTTGTATTAGTTTTATAATTAGCATTTTCATTTAAAATAATTTCCTGTGAAATTAAATTATCAAAATATTTTGAAAGTTTTTTCTTTTCAAAATTCAGATTCTCATGATTTTTAGAAAAAATTCAATCTCAATATTTTTAGAAATAATATTTTTAGAGAGATTTGGTACTTCTATTATTATAATATCAATTGTAATATTTTCATTTTCTTGTTTCCAATAAACATTAAAATTTTAATTTTCTAAAATTTTAGAAAATCTAGATACTTATTCATAAGAAGGTATATAATTATTATTCTCTAATGGCGATGTTTATTTATATGATGAATAATCTTTATCGGGATAATTTTTTCTCAAATACATAACAGTAAATGATTTAGAACTATTTACCATTTCTATTAACCAATGATAAGATGTTTTGGGATGGATACTAATATTCTTGTGATTTGAGATATCACTATCAAAAAAATCATTAAGAGAATAACCATAATTGACACTTCATGAGTCATTTAATTCAAATAATTTAATTACATTGGATTTAAACTATTTATTCTTATTCTTCATTGAATTTATTTCCCTTCTATCCATTCTTTTTAGCATTAGACAATCGAGTCGAATGTGTCCCGCACTTTTACGTTAACATCATGTCATTTCAGAATCCTTCTTGTCCTTGTTACCTCTCTATGTATTTTTATATCTATATTTGAAATAATAATTTATAGAAATTCTCTTCACTTATCTAGAAGGGTTTGAAATATCATTATCTGATTTCATAGTATCATTGGAATCTAATAAGATATAAAATATTCTCTTTCTAGACATAGTTTTCCCAAGTGATTGAGAATTGGAAAGATTTGAAGTTTTAGTGAATGCTACTCTACCATTATTCTTTTTCACTTTTTCATCATCTCTCATAAGTCATCATTCATATTGAAATAAATTTACAAAGTGATCATCAAGAGTAAGATTAGTAATCTTTCTAGGATCATCAAATGTTGTCCTCTTAGATTCCCATTCATTTGGCATAATGTCCATGATCTTATCAACTAAAACTACATCTTAAATTTTTTTCTCTCCCATATCTTGAAGACAATTAAAAATAATCATAAATCATTGTTAAACCTTAATTATAGGTTTAACATAAAGAATATAATATTCTTGGTAGTCGTGTCTTGGAATATCCCTTATTGTTTCAACAAAATTGGAAGTACCAATGTGTGTAATCTCTAATTTCACCCATATGCTATTCATAACATTATATGTGGTTATTTTTCTGTAAATATTCCTGGTCATGGAACAAAATAAATTATTGTATAACTTTTAGTTTAACTGATATTAATATTTTTCATGGGATGTAATTTTTATGACTTCTTTCATAGAGATCTTATAGTCATTGCTGAGGATAACAAATTTATCTACCCATTTATATATGAAAAAAATACTATTCGAAATCAGCATTATTCTAAGTCATTTCAATCAAAGATTTGTGGTCTTATATGATTTATATTTTCTATGGAACCAACATTCATTATGCATGTGATAATAATTAAATGAAATAATTTTCCAACAAATATAGGTTATTGTATTACAAATATAGAAAAACAATTTAACATTTAAAATAAAATAAATGAAAAGTTTAAAAAGATGTGGAAAACCTCATCTGTTAGAAAATGGTGGATCATAATGGATATTAGATAGCACAAATACAAGAGTGGGGGTAAATTTTATGTTTAAAATTTTCTACTAAAAACATAGTGGAAGGTTCTTAGTTAATTAAGACGTAATCTAAAACAATTTACAATTAATCTTATAAAACAAAACCCAAAATATTTTTTTATTAAGATAACACTTTTAAGGAAAAGTTGGAAACTAAACGAGATTCAAAGACAGTCAAGCAACATAATATGTCATAGCGGAATCTATAATTTGTTGTTTGAGACTTTTAGAGACCTTACCTCTAAGGAGACTCCATTGAAGGATGGTAACCTACTCATCCAGATCATCTTTGATTAGGTTTTCAAAATTATAGACCATCTTGTCCTAGGTTTGTATGAGCTCTTATATATTGATCTTTTACCTGTTGAAACCAAGTTATAGTGTTCCAAGTTGTTTTTGAGTCCAGTCATGATGCTCCTTGAAAAACATTCCTCTTATGCGCCTCCCATTTAGCCTATCAAACTCCTGTGTAGTGATGACCTCTAGACCCTTGTCTGTGAATTCCTCGTTACCATCAATAATGACTTCCCACTCATCACATTCCATCAATTACTTCCCACTATAAAAGATGCCAGATTCTGAAAGTTCCTTCTCATTATTCCTTAGATAGATGACAGACGATTCCCTTGCAGGGGGTTCTAGTTCCTTAGTTGAGTTTTCCTCCACTTACTTGGGAACCCTTGGATGGAGCATAGATTTTCTTGAAGATCTGGTAAGAGGATGACTTGGAAAGAAAGAATAGTCTTTTTTTTTCTTGACCTCCGAGAGTGCTGAATCAGCCCCTCTGTATCGATGAGGGTGTTCTTCCCCTTCCTAGAAGAGGGTATAATATATTCATCCTCAATGTCCACTTCTTTAGAATCTATAAGGGAGTCGGAATCAGTGTCCCTATCATCTTGAGAAGCCTCCATCTCATCCCCTCATCAACTGTTTGATACTCTTTGTTCCCCAACACATCAAATTGATTATGAGATTCGATAACCATTCGTTCTTATTTCACCATATTAGAATAGGATGTCATAGCCGGAAAGTTTTTCTCAAGCAGATCTGAGCCTCTGGTCTATAGAAAATCACGCCCCATAAATTGGGTCTATTTATTCATGTCTTCACAAAGAAGTTTTTGAGGACGTATTCCCATATTTGAAGCCTTACAAGTATTAATGCACGCTGGAGTATTATTGGCAGAACTGACAGAGACCAACTGGTTGGCCGAAAGAGAGTCCAAGGGAACATCACTGACCAGCACGTCCTCCTCTGATCTACTTGGCAAAGGGTTGAAACCCAAATCATGACTCAAATGGGAAAAGACATCAAAGACCCTCGGTTCTGATACCATAGTAATAGCACCCTTCTTAGATAATTGGTTCTTTTCTTTTTCAAACACTTGAAATCACTCAATAAATATATTGGTCACACCATCTACCTATCCCTGACTGCCCTTGATCTTTATCACTTAATCAGATGTATAATGAAAAAAAGAACTTATTGAAATACAAAAACTAAGAACAAGTCATTCATATTTTTTAATTAATGTATGTTCACCCAAAGCATGAGAAATTTCACAGAGTCTCTCCTGAGAACATGGAAGAAGAAAAATTTTATGTCTCCAGTTGGAATGAACTCTTATTTATATGCTTCAGGTTTTAACATTCACATTGTCTCCAACACTCATATTTATCCAAAAATATCAGAGGACATGCAAACATAGAATTCAAATGGCTATATTGAAATAAAGAACATGAAATAATTTTGATTATTTTATAACTAAATCCCTGACATAATTTTGGTTAAAAAAATAGATATATAAAAATAATAACATGAGTATGATTGTTATAAAACATGGGTTTTGATAAAAGAATGAAAACATGCATGTGATAAAAGTATAACATGAGTATGATTGATATCTCTACTATGATGATAGGTATGAATAATATTTTTATTATGTATATAAATCAATGTACTTATAAAATGAAAATTTGGTATGATGCACATTGTGAGTACAATGGTCAGAGATAGTATGATAAAAAATGTGGGTATGATAAAATGAAAATCATATTCAAAGTAAATCAGTTACTTAAGAATTGAGTATCAAGAGATCTTGGATTTCCAAATCAAAATTTACAAAAATCAAAAGAATAATTTTGACTTAAAAAAATTATCTTTGTGTGAATTTTGGGGATTTTAAAAAAAAGTTCATTTTTTAGGAACAGTGAAAAATAACGAATTTTAATAGGAATATGCCTTTTAATTTAAATTATTTTTAAGGGTAAATTATATTTTTAATTATTTTTTAAATTAAAATTGGGTCAATTTTTTATATATTAATTTTTTATATTTTTTCTAGAATCATTTTCTAATTGAATATTTATATAAAAATTTGGAAAAATTTGGAAAAATTTCTCTTCTAATCCCCATATTCCTTTCTCATCTGCGAGGTTATTTTTAAATTAATTTTTTTCTTCTTCTAATAATATAATTTCAAAAAAAGGATTCAATATTTTTAGTCATAATAAATTATATTATCTTCTAGGGTGATAAAAATTATGGAACAAAATGAATATTAAAAATAGTAAAAATTAATTATAGTTACCAAGGTAAAAATTGATTTACCTGAGGTTGAACTAAAATTAAATTTGTTAAAAAGACCTCAATCTTGCCAAAAATAATTATTATAGAAATATTTAAATCTTATAATATCTATGTCTCTATAATACTCCATTTTGGACCATCTTGGAATGTGCAAAATGTGGGTACACCTTTTTATTTTGAAAAAATTACAAGTGTGCCACTCACCTCACTTATAAAAGGAAACCCCCTATCATCTATTCTTAAAACCATTAAACACATTTTGTTTGGAAAAAACATATTGAAACATATAACCAAATTCTATACCCTCATCTTAGAAGCCGTTTCTTCTAATAATTCAATATAGAAATACTTTTGGTGTAATATTAAAAAGATATTTTGAGAAGAAGTAAGATTCCTAAGTATGAATTTTTATTTTAGTTCTTCTTCCACTTCATTAAAATATTTTTAATGTTTTATTATATAATAAAAATAGTATATTAAATATATTTATAAGTTATTATGGGTCGGTAAATACCTATATCATTCTCATATTTCCTCAAATTAGAAACGATAATACCGCTTGTGTGTACGGTAGACTACCGTCTCATGAACCAATATGACACATTTTATTTCGACACCTTTAGTTGTTTGGTATGATGATGGATTGAAAGTATATATATGAAATATGTAACCTAATTATAAGGAACCAACCATAAAAAATTACATAACCTTGAATTAAATGGATAATTTACATTGATGATCTTTTCAGGTATATAGTTTTAGAGAATTAGGCCATTACTATTACATTACATCTCAAGATAATTAAATAGTAGAAACATCTACTCAGTTTACATTTATTTCAAAAAATAAAAACTCTTGAATAAACGAGTCATGTATAATTCCATTTTCTAGACAACATGACTTTTCCATGATCCAATCCTTGACCCTATTCACTTTTTAGTCCTGTGAAAAACATTTCAAAACATGGGATGAGCATAAAAAGATTAATAAGAGATATAAAATAATGGAAGAAAACATTAGTCCATCAAATCATATACTTTTTAACATACTTTTAGGAATAATAATATTTATGAATAACACATAGTAATCAAAAATCATAAAGGTAACTTAATTCATCCATAACATACTTACATTGTAGCAATCACAACTACGTATGGAGTTTCATTGGAATACACATAAAAGTAAATTCCCTAAATCTCTTAAGAGAAACATTAATGCTTAGCTCCATTACATTACCCAATGCATTGGATAACTATACCAGGATAACCAGCCCTAGTATTATCATAGAACCACCTGTATACCTAAACAATTCCCGAGAACCATATCATATTCATAACATATAAAACAAACATAAAGGAAAGATAACATTTACACATTTCAATCATAATATATTATTTAAATATATTTTTAAAACCAATCAATTTTTCAATACCATTTTCAATACCAAAACACATAAAATAGTATATGGGATTTATTCTACTTTTAAAAACATTACGGCTTGTTAAGGAAGCCAAAGATCAAATAATACTTGCAGTGATGGGAAAGGTCATTGTCACAGCTTTCATTATAAAGAAGAATTTGTTTTTATCATTTCGTAAAAGGCCTTGTAGATAAATATTCCCTTTGAAATAAATGAAAATTCAATGGTGTTTCTACACCATATAAAATAAAGTTGTGTATAAAACAAAAATATGCATCAATGAAAGGATATTGAGACGAAGTCCCTTACCTCGTGTCTGACTTGACCCATTTGTTATTTAATCTCTTGAATAATAAACTATAGTTAATTTAAACTTTCATAAGATCCTTTTTCAAGTTTATTATTCTATTTATATCACTTAATATTATATTATAAATATTATGTAATCATTTATTTAAATAATGGTCATTTTGTTGATATTTGGTACTTGAGTCAAAAATGAACTTCTTATAATTACAAGTTGTTCATATGGTAAAAATTCCATTATTTCCAGAATGATATTCATGATTTAGATATCAAATATATCAAATACATATAGTATATACATTTATTTTTAATATTACATAAAAATTGGAGATAAGAAATGAAATGCACTGTTCATTGAGATAGTAAGCCGTACAAATGCATGAACGCAACAATCATTTATATTTCATATTTAATGGAATGAAAAATTAATGATAAATTTTTATATTATAATTCCTATATAATATGATATATAATATTAGTAACTACATCTTTTATACATTTCACATATAGAATGAAAGAGACATATCACTTTCAGGGGCCTGTCGTCCTCATTTCCTCAAAAGAAATTATCGGGTTTACCCATTATGGAAACCATAAAGGTATGATATAAATGAAAAATATAGAAGTATATAGACAATATAAATATAATATATATATCTCATATAAATATAGTTCTATCACAATGTTCACTATGAGAGGTGTTAGAAGATAATTGAAAAATCGTTGTTTCGTGAGGCGTTAGCTCGCCATCCACAAAAACAGTATGTTCTTTACCCATTAGATGAAGGTTTGTGTAAGTGTAGTTAGAATAAATATCATAAAAACAACTTATTATACTGAGGATACATGTTTTTTTATAATATAATGGAGTAAAATGTGTTTAGGGGGTTGGGGAAGTAAAATAAAATAATACAATTAATTAGAATACGTTACCTTTAAATCGGGTAACTCCCTTTGGTCTGAACCAGAAGGATTTTTGAAGTGTCTTTGACCTAAGGTAAGGCTTTTAGGTAGAAGAGAGGGAACTTTAGAGATTATTTGGGATGATTTTTTATGATACAATGGGATTGAGATGTGTGAGTATTGGGTTAGAGGTGAGTTCTTTTTGTACAGAGGAGGAAGGGCTCTATAGGAATGTTTAAAAATATTATTTTATTATATAATGATATTTGGTTTTTAAAAGTTCAAAACTTATTAATGTCGAAGTTACGATGAATCTTTTAAGAAATAAAATCATTAAATAAAATTTTGACAAGATTTAGATATTTGTTTTTATTTTATAATATTATTTATTTAAATAATTCATTTATGAGGTAAACACTACATCATTATTGTGTAATGAATAAATTTTTTATTTGATGTCTAAAAATTATAAAAAAATACCATGATTTAGGAAATATTTTTAGATTTTAAATTAATATTTATAGATGAATAGATAACTTATATAACCCCATATAAGAATTTATTTACTAAAAGATATATGTTTATGTTGTCTTTGTCTTCACATTAAATTAATTAATATAAAGTGTCCTTATCACTCCCAAGTGGCTCAATGGGGTCCCAAAATCGACTCAAGGATGCCCGTAGTTATAGATGTGTCAAAAAATAGGATTAGGACTCATGTTAGGGTAATTTAATATTATACTAATAATATTTGTTTAATCATATTTACCAGATATACCTTTTAACCATGGTAAATAAAATATTTACCGACATAAATATTCATAATTTCTAAAACTAAAAGTTCCATATTTTCAAAATTTGGACCTCCTAATTCCAAATATGGAATCCATCTTTCCAAATTCAAAACATAGAAGTGGAGGAAATTAATATAAAATTAATTATCATTTTAAAACAAAAAGCATGTTTTTAATAAATAATAACTATCAAAAGTATTACCTTTGTTTATGTCCAATTTAAGAGAGAAATTGCATAAAATTACCAAAAATGGAATAAATGACAAAACAATTATCCAATTAAACTTTAAAACCATTTAATAAGATAATCTATCTATATAAATATATTAGATTAAAAGGTAGTTTTGAATTAAAATATAGTATTTTTCACTATTCATTTAAAAATGAATTTCATCAGAAAAAATACCAAATATTTACCCAAAGTAAATTTTGATGTCTCGATTAAAAATAAATTAAATTATTTACAAATAGAACATATATATTTTACTAAAACTATATTTATAGAGGGTCTCTATCAAAAGTGGTAAATCAGACTTTTAATGAAAATTTGAGTACTCATGTTTAAAAATAGATTCATTCAAATTTTATGCCTCTAACATTTATCGGATAAATGTAATAAAATTTAATAAACATGTATATTAATATTTTAGTTTGTTCTTTTCATTAATTCCAATACAACAAGTAGGCATTATCTACCATTTAAAATAATATTATGTTATTAGTTTTTAGTATGAATTAACATTGTGTGTACCATCAGACCGCAAAGAAACTTGTTGTTGCATATCAGGTACTATATCAAACATAGAATCCCCTTTAATGAAAAATTTAATATTAAATTAACAAATATGAAAATTTTTTATTCTTTATTTACCTAGGATGTCATATCCTTTCCCCCTTTTGGAAATTTTATCCTCACAATTTAATTAACTTATCAAATAAGTGGTGGTATTTATCTCTCAAAGAATTTCCAGATTACCACGTTGCCTCTTAAACCATATGGTTTTTCCACAAAACCATTACCTAATGAATTACCTTATTATGCAACACTGTCTCTCTTTGGTCAAGAAACTAGACTGCTTGTTCCTCATAAGAGATATTCTATTCCAATTGAACTACCTCGGGGCTCAAAACATGAGATGGATACGACATATACTTTATCGTCATTGAAACATGAAAAACATTATGTACTTGGCTAAACATGGAGGAAAATCCACTTTGTACACAACTGATCCAACTTTTCGAGGATTTTATAAGGTTCAATGAACCTCAGACTCAAGTTTTCCTTCTTACCAAAACACATCACACTTTTCTAGGGAGAAACATTGAGAATGACATGATCACCTAACTGAAAGGAAAAATACATCCTCTGGTAATCCACATAACTTTTATATCTTCTCTGAGATGTTATCATGTTTTTCTGAATCAAATGAACTTCTTCAACCATCTCTTCTACTGATACTGTTCCCACCAACTATCTTTCACCTACTTCATACCAAGAAGCTGGACATTGACACCTCCGTCCATATAATGCCTCAAATGGAGCTACCTGTATTCTAGAATGAAAAATGTTATTATAAAAAATTCAACCAAAGAAATATCTCTATCCCAAATTCCATGTTATTCCATTGAGAAAGCACATAACATATCCTCCAAGGTCTAAATTGTTCATTCTGACTACCCATTTGATTAAGGAGGAAAATCTATATTAAAATTTAATTCAGTACCCAATGACTTTTGAAGGCCTTCCAAAAAGATAGAATTGAACATAAGATAACGATCTAGTGCAATAGATATGGTAATTCTCTAAAACCTGACTATATTCTTAAAATACAACTGAGAAAGTTTATCTAGAGACATATTTTCTCAAATAGGAAGGAAATGAGATGATTTAGTCAATCAATCAACTATAAACCAAATTACATTATTACCTTGAAATGTTCTTAGTAATCCCACAATAATGTCCATGGATATATTTTCCCATTTCCAATATGGCACCAGTAAATTCTGAAGCATACCTTTATGTAACTGATGATTTTCTTTAACCTGTTGAAAAGTCAAACATTTCATAGTAAAGTAAAAAATATGTCTTTTCATTCCATCCCACCAGTAATACTCCCGAAGATCTCTATATATCATAGTACAACCCTGATGAACTGAAAAAGGAGAACTATGAGCTTCACATAACAACTCATTCATCAACTACGAATCACAAGGTACTCATAATCACTTCCCAAATCTTAAAATACAATCATTATCAATGATAAAATCAGGAAACATACCCTTATGAACCAACTCGCAATTTTTTTGCAACTAACTGTCTTCCTTCAACAATTTCTTAATTTTATCTAATAGAGATGATTTCACTAACACCTGAATTAGAACAGAGGACTTTTCTACAGAAACAAATTCTATTAAAAAGTTAATCAAATAAAAAACTAAAGAATCTAATTCCAAACGTAGCGTGGTTAGTGAAGGATTACTTTTTCTACTCAAATCATGAGCCAATTTACATTCTTTTCCCAGATGGTAATGGATCATTAAATCATAATCCTTGATTAATTTTAGCCATCTTCTCTATCTCATGTTTAATTAATTCTAAGTGAATATATCCTATAATCTTTTGTGGTTAGTATATATTTTACATTTTACTCCATACAGATGATGCCTCCCAATTTTTGAAGCAAAAAAAAACATATACAAAATTCCAAATAATGTGTCCTGTGATTTAATTCATGAGGTTTTAACTAGTGTAAAGAATAATAAATTACCTTTCATTCGGAATTAGAACACAACCATGTCCTTTAAACAAAGCATCACTGTAGATAACAAACTCACCATTTCTAGAAGACAATGCCAAAACTGGAGTATTCACCAATATTTTACTCAGTTCCTGAAAAAAATCATCACATTATTTTTTCCAAATTAACTTATCACGTTTTTTAGTTAGCATAGTCAGTGGGATAGATAAATTTGAAAATTGTTCAAAAATCCTTTGTTAATAACCTGTTAATCCAAGAAAACTATGGATATTAGTAATATTTGTGGGGATTTCCCATTATTTAACAACTTTTGTTTTATAAGGATCAACTTTTTTTCCATTTTTTAAACAATGTGACTATGGAATGAAATTTTTGTTACCAAAACTCACACTTAATGAATTTAAAATATAGTTTGATTCTATTAAGGTTTCCAAGAAAACCCTTAAAATAATTTCATGTTCCTATTTAATTTTGGAATAAACCATAATAACATCAATAAACATGACCACAAACTTATCCAAAACCTCACGGAAAATTTTATTGATAAGACCCATGAATATAGCAGGTGTATTGATTAACTCAAAATTTATAACTAAAAATTCATAATGGCCATAGCTAGTATGAAACATGGTCTTCAGAATGTCTACATTCATTAATTTCAACTAATGGTAACCTGACCTCAAATCAATATTTCAAAAATATTGAGCTACCTAGAGTTGATCAAACAAATAATCGATATAAGTAATAGGATACTTTTTCATAAAGGTGATGTTATTTAATGATCTACAATCAATGAAATGTCTTATAGAACTATCTTTATTTAAAAAAAACAATATTGGAGAACCCCCTGGTGATGTTCTAGGTCTAACAAATCCTTTACTTAATAACTCTTGAAATTTCTTATTTAACTCAAAATGTTCAATTTGAGCCATTCAGTAAGGTGGTTTTGAGATTTTCATAACATCAGAAACTAAGACAATAGTAAATTCAACTTCCTAATTTGGTGTAATACTAGCCAACTAATCAGGAAAAAAACAAAGATACTCATTTACCAATGGAACATCATTAATCTGAACTTTTTTTTGTTTTCAACAATATTGCATGGAAACAATTATTTACATCTTTTACTAGTTTCCCAACTTCCTGATATCTCAGAAAATGTAAGTGTACATTCTCATAAACAAACTGAAAATCATTCGAAAAAAAACCTCTTCATCTCTGCAGTCAATCTTAGCATGATAAACCGAATGCCAATCTATACCCAAAATAACATCAAACTCTACTAGAGGCAAAAGGATTGCAGGTAAATTATTTGTCCACACACGAGAATGAAGGTTCTAATAATTTATTTTTTTCTCAACATTTCCCCCAATTTTTTTTACCATAAGTTTATGATTCATAATTGGAGATGGATTTCCCAATTTACTAGAAAAATTCATAGAAATGAATGAATCTGTTGACCCAAAATCGAAAAACACTTTAGAATAATTTGAACAAACAGACAGTGTACCTGATACTACTTCATTTGATGGACCAACTTCTATTGAAGTAGTTATAAAGGATTTAACCACCCCTTTGTGCTTATAGTCTGGCTGAACTCCCTCAGTTGAGTTCTTCGTTGGACACTCATTTTCATAGTGACCCATTTCATTGCACTTAAAAAAAATTACTGACTGTAAATTAGATTTTTTCATACCATTAACATGATCTTTTTCAGTGAAATTACATTCTTTATTTCCCATTTTACCACATTGGTAGAACTTACCAAAATTCAAAAGGCATTCCCCAGCAATCTTTTTACCACAATTTTTAGAAACTGTAAATGTAAGATTCTTACCATTAGGATTTTTTAGAGGAGTTATGCCCTATTGACTGCACCCTCGACAACTTATTCTCTTGTTTTTCAATGAATACTTGATCGTCGAAAAACTCTATTTCCACCTTATCCACACCTCCAACATGTTTTTCATAACTTTTGAACTAACAAGAAGCTAAAGACCCTCGATACATTAGCTATAATCCAGAGTAAAAAATGATTGATTTTACTATAAAGATCTCATATGATGTTTGGAGAATACCTTGACAGTCAAGTGAATTTTTCATCAAAAGCTGCCATTGAGTCATCCTCCTATCTCATTTCTAGGATCTATTTTTCCATCCTATAAAGAACCACCTTAGGGAAATATTTCTCAAGAAAAATACCTTTTAATTCATCACAATCAAGAGAATCAATATCATTACTATCCATGATATTTTTTACCATTGATCACCACTAATCGAATTCACCTTAAAATGGTAAACAACCAGACTAATCTTTTGATGTTATGAACATCCCATGACATCAAAAATCATTTCCAATACTTTAATCAACCCATTTATTGAATAGGGTCATATTATCTTTTGAATTATGGGGGATATTTCAAAATAAAATTATCCAATATGGACAAGATCCTCTATGGTTGATATGGATGATCTCTTGTATGGTTACCACCCACATTTATAGCCTGATTCAAATGTGTTGTCACTACAAAAAACGATTCAGTTATTATTCCTAACATCTTAGGTAGCTCATTTGGAAGTTTGTCTTCCTCATGATGTCATCCCATAATAGATTCCCTTTTTCCTCTGCAAAAAACCATTCTGAAAACAGAAATATTTTAGGCAAAACAACATGGTATTCTGTAAATGCCATATCGTTTCAATCTTACCATAAATTAATTAATGGACATTAATTTTATAATATTCTAACTCTTAAAGTTTTCTAAACTGACCATTGATACGAACTATAAGGACACATCCTTAAAAAATACATAATCTTTAATTAAATGAATAATTCACATTGAGGATATTTTCAGGTTTAGAGTTTTAGAGAATTAGGCCATAACTATTACATTACCTTTCAATATAAATACAATTTAAACACTTCTACTCAGTTTCCATTTTTCATAAAAAAAACTCTTGAAAACAAGTGTCATGTCTAGTTCCATGTTTTAGAGAACATGAAATTTCCTTGATCCCATCCATGAACCAATTCATCTTAATGTCATGTGAAAAACATTTGATAACATGGGATGGGAATAAAAATATCAGTAATGGCTATAAAAAAAAGGAAGAAAAAATTAGTCCATAAAAACATATGCTTGTTAACATACCTCATGAAATTATAATATTTTAGAATAACACATAGTAATCAGAAATCATAAAGGTAACTTCTGGACTCCATAAAGTAATTACATTGTAGTTATCACACCTACGTAGAGAGTTACATCGGAATACCCATCATAGTATATTCCATAAATCTCTTAAGAGATATATTAACATTTACCTCCGTCACATTACCCAATTCATCGGAGAGATTTCATGAGCTCACCCTCTCTAGGTTTATCATGGAACCACCCGAATACATAAACAATGTCCATGAACCTAGACATATTCATAACTCATAAAACAAAAATTAAGGAAAGACAAAATTTCCACATTTCAATCATAATATGTTATTTAAATATATTGATAGAACAAATCCATTATCAAAACAATTTTTAATACCAAAATACATAAAATTGTATATATTATTTATTTTTTAGAAACATTACGAGTTGTTAAGGAAGCCAAAGATCAAATAATACTAGTGACGGTGGAAAAAGTCATTGTCACCGCTTACGTTAAAAAGAAAAATTATTTTTTTCATTCAGTAAAATGCCTCATAGAATAAGATTCCCTTTGAATTAAATGAAAATTGAAATATGTTTATACACCGTATAAAGGAACATCATTTATAAAACAAAATATGACTCAATGAAAAGAGATTGAGACGAAGTCCTTTACTTCGTGTCTAACTTGACCCATTCATTATTTAATATCAAGAATAATAAACTAAAGATCATTTGTACTTGATTAATAAAATTTTCATGTTAATTATTCATTTTATAAAAATTATTACCCTGTTATAAACATTATGTAATGATTTATGTCAATAATGGTCATTTTGTCGATATTTGATACTTGAGTCAAAAATGGAATTCTTAAAATTACAAGTTGTTCATGTGGTCAAAATTCCATTATCTCAAAACTAATATTAATGATTTAGGTATCATATATATCATATATATCCTATATATAAATATTTATTTATAATATTATATAACACATGGAGATAAGAAATGAAATGCATCGTTCATGGAGACGGTAAACCGTACGTATGCATGAATGATACTTTAATATCTATTTTTTATTTAATAGAATGAAAACATAATGATATATATATATATATATTATAATTCAAGTAAAATATAATATATAATTTTATTAACTACATCCTTTATATGTTATTGTAAGGAATTAATGAGTCATCTCACATTGATGGGGTGGTAGTCTGGACTTCCTCAAATGAAATTATCTGGTTAACCCATAATAGAAACCATAAAAGTGTGCTATAAATTAGAAATATAGAATTATAAAGAAAATATAAATATAATAAATATCACTTATAAATACAATTCCATAATAATCTCCACCATGGGAGGTGATAGTAGATAATCGAACAATCATCGTTTCATGAGGCGTTAGTTCGCCGTCCACAAAAACATTATGTTTTTACCAATTAGACAGAGGTGTATGTAATAGTAGTTCAAATAATTATCATAAAAACCCTATTATATATAGGATAATGGTTTTGTTATAAAATAAACGAATTAAAAGATTTTATAGGTTTGGAGAAGTAAAATAAAAGATAAAAACTTAAGAGAAGACGTTACATTTAAATCAGGTCACTCACATTCAATTGAACTAAAAAGATTTCATGACGTTCCTTCTACCTAATGTAAGGAGTCTAAGTAGAATAAATGGATAATTAGAGATTATTTTTATAGATTTTGGACAAGCCAAAGAGCTTGAGAGGTATGAGTAATGGGTGAGATGTGAGGGCTTTTTATAAGGGGGAGGAGGGGCTCTTTAGGAATGTTTCAAAATATTATTTTATTATATAATGATATTATATTTCTAATGATAAAAAACTTATTAAAGTCAAAGAAAAGATTACTCTTGTTCAAAATAAAATATTCCAATAATAATTGGACTGATTTTATATATTGTTTTAATTTTTATAATCTTATTTATTTAAATCATTCGTTCATGAGGTAAATATGCATCATTATTGTGTCACAAAGATTTTTTTTAATTTTATGTTTATACATTAAAAAAATATTCCTTGATGTAGGAAATGTTTTTAGATTTCAAATTAATTTTTATAGTTTAAGATATAACTTATATAGCCCCATGTAAGAATTTATTTACTAAAAGACATATGTTTATTTCATTTTATTCTTTACTTTAAATTAATTTATATATCGTTTCATTATCACACCCACGTGGCTCTATGGGGTGCCAAAATCAACCGAACAATTCCCATGGTGGAAGATGTATCAACCAATTTGATTAGGACAAATGTTAGGGTAATTTAATATTATTATAAAATTATTTTATACCCTTTTTTACTAGATTTACTCTTTAACTATGGTAAATAAAATATTTACTGAACTAAATATTCATAATTCCTAAAAAAAGTTATCCATTTACCCAATTTATACCTCCGGATTCCAAATAAGGAATCCATTTTTCAAAATTCAAAACACATAAGTGGAAAAAATTAATTTAAAATTAATTCCCATTGTCAAAATAAAAACCGTATTTTTAAGAAATAATAACTATCAAAAGTCTTCCCTTTGTTTTAGTCCAATTTAAGAGTGATATTACTTCCATTTACCAAAATTGTTTTAAATGATAATAATATAATCTAATTAATATTTAAAACTAATTAAAAAGATAATCTAACCATATTATAAAATTATATTAACTGGTTGTTTTGAAATAAAATATAGGATTTGAACTATTCATTAAAAAATAAATTTCATCGGAAAAATACTAAAAAATTACCCAAATTAAATTTTTATGGCTTTATTCTAATGAAGAATTTAGTTTTTTTCAAATAAAACATAAAAAAGTGAACAGAAACTATATTTATATAGGTTTCACCACCAAAAGGTGGTAAATTTACCTTTTAAAGAATATTAGAGTATTTATGCTTAAAATTAGATTTATCCACATTTTATACCTCTAAGAATTATTGGATAAGTGTAAAAACATTTAATAATCATGAATAATCATATTTAAGTTAGTTATGTTTATTCCTGCCAATACAAGAGATAGGCCTTACCTACCATTTAAAATAAAATTATTTTATTAATTTTTTGTATGACTCATCATTGTGTGTAGAACTAGACTTTAAGGAAACCTGTTGTGGCGTATCAGGTACGCCATCGATCACAGAATCCCCTTTAAAGTGAAATTTAATATTTAATTCATAAATATGAAAATGTGCTATTCTTTATTTACCTGTGATGTTACAATAATTATATTTGTTATGTTATTATTTCATATATAACTTTTTTAATTTCACTTCCTTTGGGGATATAATAATGTCCCTCATGTGTATGACAGACTACCACCTCGTGAAGTGATGTGATTTGTTTTTCACCAATGATTTACAATTAAGATAATAAGGAAAAATTTATTTAACATATGTCATATAAATAAAATAATTATTATATTGTTGACCTAATTATCATTATAGATAATATATATATCAGTTTCTTTTTTACCTTTTCACTCACTGCATGATATTAACGTTGTTCATGTATGAGTAGACTATCACCTTCATAAAGGGATGTTTCTCTATTTTCATCACCACACCACATTGATGATATATGTAAGTGTATTTAATGAAATACTATAGTATTAATTTTGCTATTATTATTCAGTGAAGATAAAATATTACCTATCTTCTTTCGATAATGATCATTCAAATAAGAAAATGTTACCAAAGCATATGTATGATTTACCATCTCTAAGATTGTAACATAGTTAAATATTCATAATATATTTAATTATAGGTTTTAGAAGTATACTTGATGTATATATTTCAGTATTATTTCATTATTATTTATTAGGATATATTTAAATAATGACGTTATTGACCATATTCAATCAACCAAATTAATTTTTAAAACATAAGGCAAATATCATTGAAAAATTTGACACAAATTTAATTGATTAAGTGATCTTATATAAAACATTTATAAGTAAAATAAAAATAATAATAAACATGAAAATGGTTATTAAGAAAGTAAATAATTAAAATAATTTTATTATTTGGGAATATCAAGAACATTTGTGATGAGTCAGACCTAAGGTAAGGGTTTTCTGTCTTACTTTTACATTTGGAAAACATAATCCATATTCACTACCAAATTATTGTGTGAGGTGTATATAAAACAATTTTTTGTATTTTATATCCATAATTAAATTATGTTTACAATATTAAATGTTATATTTAATATAATATTTTATGTTATACCTTTCATAGGGTTTATGACTCAAAATTTACAAAAGAGGTAAGGGTTTATTTCATACTCTCATCATTATTAAAGATTGTTTTTGTTTTAGTCTTGTAACATCCCGATTCCGGAATCCACCTTGAGGCACCCCGTACCTAGTTGGTCTCATAGACTCAAGAGCATTTACCCAAATTCGAGAGGCTGTCGAATAGAAGAGAGGGCCTTGGATGTGATAGTGGGGAAAATATGCCCTCATTGGAATAATACACAGCGAATGTAAATAAACATGCAGGAGATAAAGAAGTATATAACCATCAATAATAAAGAGAGGAATGACTAAATCAGAAAAAAAAATAGAGCTCATATGTATATATATAAAATGAAGCATGATACAAATCTAGGAAATCATCCAAACAAGTCAAAATGCTGACAAATAAAATAGTACTAAAACAAGTACAAAAGACAGTAAACAGCTCCACAGAATTGCAAGCCAAAGCTTCGTCCCATGCTCTCCTACCCCAAAGAAATCAAGTACCAGAAGTCGAAGGGAGCTTTCCATTGTCTATACCTGCAACAAAATAGTCTGTTTGGGCCCAAAAACATGACCCAAATAGGGTGTGAGACTAAATCCCAGTAGGCAACCACCCGAAGATCTATGCGTAACAGTCCATGAGTATATGGAATGTAATAGTACAAAAAGCAGCCAACATTAGCAGCAATAGCATGCATTAATTAGTAAGCAGTAAACAAGATGATATACAACAATGATCAATCCACAGTACAACATGTACCATTGAAGCAATAGCTAAGACAAACAGGAAACCCTCTGGAAAGTACTCACAACCATCCCCTCTGGTCCTATCCAAGATGTTCCACAACCCTCTGGGCAGTGCACTAAGCCTAACCCCTCTGGTTTGGTCATACGAAAATTATAAGACTCTCTGGGGAAGCTCACTCGCCCAATTCCCCTTATAGTCTAGTTTACTCAGGGACTCTCTGAGGGAGATCACACGGTCTAACCCTCTTGGACCCATGGTCTAGAGACTCTCTGAGGAATCTCACTCAGTCAATCCTCCTATAGCCTCATATATACCACAAAATTTCGGAGGAAGCTCAGTTGGTCAATACCTCCTCTAGTCTGTGAAGGTTTTAAAGACATTCAAACAATGTAAAGACTCTTTGAGGAAGCTCACTCGGTCTAACCTCATGTAGTCTATAATAACTAAGACTCTCTGTGTTGCTCACTCGGTATATCCCCTGTAGTCTATAATGTCCAAGACTCATTGAGGAAGCTCACTCGGCCTATCCCCGTATAGTCTATAATATCTAAGACTCTCTGAAAAGCTCACTCGGTCCACCCCTTATAGTCTATATCACCGGGTTCTCACGGTCCCATGCCAGTCATGGAATATTAATGATATAAGGCCAAAGTACACCTATAGAGATACTTGGCTAAGAAAAGTACACCTATAGAGCTACATGGATAAATTGTCTACAGATCAAAAATCATGTTAATAACATCATTCTGTCCTACAATCAAAAGTCATGGAAATAGGTACAACAGAAAAATTCTAATAAGAACCAATGGTTACAACATGAACAAGGCATGGGGAAAACATCCAAGAATGAAAATTATCCACAAACATGATCAATTTACCTATACACAAGCATGCAAGCAAGGTGGGAATAACCACAAGGGAAAAACGGTAAACACGCAATACCCCATCGGCCGGTATTGGTGGAATTTGAACATAAAACTCAAAGACATCGAATGGTAAGAAACAAAACAACTACCTAGATCCTAGGAGATTGATATAATTGAACCTTGAGGCTTGATTCTCCTCAGAATAGTGTAGATATACGAAAACGCACAAAACGATCAACCCAAGGTAACTTAAGAAAAAAGAGGAATTGGAAATCAAGACTCTAGGAGAAGGAATAAATCACGGTTGTGGTTCCAACGGAATCGAAGATAGTTTATTTTGAGAACGGAAAGAGGCTTGGGGGCTCATTGAAGATCTACGGCCATTCGGGTCGTTCTCGGTCGAAGGCGCTGGAGAAGAAGATTGTTCTGTCGCTTAGGGGAGACCCCAGTTTGTTTAATGAAAAAAAGGAAAATACACGGCGTGTACTTCTTGAGTACATGGCGTGTATTATACTTTTCTATACTCCACATTAAGCAGCCTCCACTTCACCCCTACACACCGTGTGTGTGGCCCAGACACAGCCAACACATGGCCTAGCACGGTAAGGGACTACACGGCGTGTACTTAAAAAATTTTCAGAAACTATTTATTTCTCAACAACTCCAGAAAAAAGAAATTCATACCTGAAAACGAAGATCTATATTCTTACAAACATCCCCCCTTAAAGAAATTCATCCCCGAATTTCCCTAGAAAGGCGTAAGAGATGAACCCTCGAACAGCTTCAGCCACTGCGATTGTAAAGTGGTCTCCGTCTCCCAAGTCTCGTCTTGCACTCGCCCATGCTGCCATAGCACAATTACTAGTGGAACAGACCAGCCACAAAGAACCTTTGTACCGCAATAAAAAATATGTATTCGATTCTCCTCAAATGATGCATCCACTTAAATCTCAACCTCCTCGGGTTGAAAGACATGAGATGGGTCTGAAATGTAACGTCAGAGCTGAGAAACGTGGATGACGTCGTGCATAGCACAGAACCTCTTCGGTAACTGCAACCGATAGGAAACCGGCCCAACTATCTCTAACACCTCAAACAACACGAGGTTCTATGGTGAAATATTACCCTGTCTCTGAATCCTCTTGTGTCCCAACCTCGGTGTGACACGTAGGAAGGCCTGATCCCCAACTTCGAACTTTAGAGGTCGTCTCCTCTGATCAACATAAGACTTGTGCTGAGACTATGTTGTAGCCATCCTCTTCTGAATCAACTCTATCTGATCTGAGGTCTCCGGGACAAGACGAGGTCCCAACAAAGATTCATCTCCTACCTACAGCCAGCATAAGGGTGATCGGCATGGCCTACCGTACAAAGCCTCCTAAGGTACCATCTGAATAGTCGCCTGGAAATTGTTGTTATTGGAAAACTCCACCCGAGGAATATGCTTCTCCCAAGAACTGACAAAGTCTAGAATGCATGCTCGTTGCATATCCTCAAGAACTTGGATCGTACACTCGGACTTGACATCAGTCTGGGGATGGTATGTTGTACTCAAAAGTACCTATGTATCCAAAGCCTTCTGAAGACCCTGCTAGAACTGAGAAGAAAAGTGTGCATCCCTGTCTGAAACAAGGGAGTGTGGAACTCTATGTAGACATACAATCTCTCAGATGTAAAACTAACCTATAAAATCAACACATAAGGTCTCCTTGATCGACTAGAAGTGGGGAACCTTCATAAGTCTTTCGACGAAAACCCAAACAGCATCACTCCCTCAAGGTGACCTCGATAACTGGGTCATGAAGTCCATTGAGACATCATTCCACTTCTACTCAGGAGTGGGTAACTGCTGTAAAATCTCTATTAGTCACTGATGCTCTGCTTTCACCTGCTGGAAAGTAGAACATATCATGACAAAACTAGAAACATCTCTCTTCATACCTGGCCACCAGTACTAGCAGTGTAGATCGCGATACATCTTAGTGATTCCAGAATGAACATTTCCAAACTGAGAAATGAAAATCCCGCATCAACTCCTCGGATATGTCTTCTAGAACCCATACGCGTCTCTAGACACACAAGATTACATCCTTACCCACTGTCCATCCAATATGAGGGTTCTCTCCTGACAATCACTCCCGCAGGACTAAGCTTTCTGAGTCTGATAGCTGCCTCATCTATACCCGATCTAAAAGAGAAGAGGTAACATCTATAGAAGATAGGTAAGTCTGTCACTATCTATCGTGAACCTCAAGATGCATCTCATAGAAGAAAGCCATAAGTTGCCACCCACAATTGGACTCTTGAACTGCCTGAATCTGAGTTCCCCTGCTCATCGGATATACCACTGCGTCGCCCTTTCCTGGCGTATTAGCGAGATTGAAGTTGATAGACTGAAGATACTCGAACCACTTACAATGTCTCAGATTCAGATCACGCTAAGTGAAGATATACTTGAGACTCTTGTGGTTGGTGAAAACCCCAAAGTTCTCTTACAGACGGTAGTGTCTCCAAAAGTGTAAGGAATGGACAGCAACTGCCAACTCCAGATCGTGCGTTGGGTAGTTCCTCTCATGTGGCCTCAACTTCTGAGACCCGTAAGCAATGACCCCATATCCCTGCATAAGCACATCTCCCAGCATAATACTTGGAGCATCATAGTAAACAGTATAGCCTTTTCTTGATTCTGGAAAGACCAGTATCGGTGCTGACATCAACCTCCCCTTTAGCTCTTGAAACGCTGACTCACAAGAATCTGACCATAAAAACTTCACCCCCATCTTGGTCATACTTTTCCGTGGTGCTGCTAGGCATGAATAATACTATATGAAATTCCTGTAGTATCCATCCAGCCCTAGAAAACTCCGCACTTCAAAGACATTATTCAGCAGCTCCTAGGAAACTATAACTCTCACTTTCTCTGGGACCACTGATACTCTGGTCTCTGAGATAACATGGCCCAGAAAGTGAATCTGATCCATCAAAAAGTGGTATTTTGAGAGATTAGAATATAACTGAATCTCTTTCAGTGTACTCAGAATGATATCATGACATGTGGCATAGTCGTGTCGAGTGTGATAGTACACCAAGATGTCATCCACAAAACCCACCAGAAAGGAATCTAAGAATGGATGGAACACTCTGTTCATCAGTGCCATAAAAACTTTTGACACGTTCGTGAGACCGAATGGCATGACTGTACACTCGTATAAACCATACCAGATCCTAAATGCTGTAATAGGTATATCTGATGGTCTAACGTGGAACTGGTGATAACTAGACCTCAAATCGATTTTCGAGAACACCCGAGCTCCTCAAAGTTGATAAAAGTAGTCATCGATCCTCGACAAGGGATATCAGTTATTGACAATCAACTGGTTCAGCTTCCGATAATCCACACAAAGCCAAAGGCAGCCGTCAGACTTCTTTGCAAATAGGATAGGTGAACCCCAAGCAGAACTAATGGGTCGGATGAAACCCTTTGCCTGTAACTCCTCCAACTGCTTCTTGAGCTCCTGCAGCTCTGGTGTATCCATCCTATAATGTGGAATGGACACCAGTGCTGCTCCTGGAACGAGATCGATCAAGAATTATACCTCACACTCTGGAGGAAAACCTGAAATGTCCTCTAGAAATACATCCCTGAAGCGGTCCCCCACTGGAGGAAAGTCTAACTGTGATGTCCACTGGTCATCCGGATAAAGACTAAAAATCTGGGTTGTAACTCCTCCTAGCCCATAATGCTCTGGTCCTGCGATACCCGCCTATACATCCCACTCGCCTCTATGAAGGAAAGATCATCCCTCTGGTGATACAAAACTCACCCTATGACGATATCACTCGATGACTGCCTGGAAGGGAACCAAACAGTCAATCTTGAGAATGATGTCATACCCCATCATCTCTAGGAAATAGAGGTCCCAAAAAAAAATAAACCCTGCAACCTCAAGAGGGAACTCTCTTCAATGACGTATGCTATATGTCTTTGTTCCCAACGGTGTGTCAAGAGTCAACAAGAATGTAGATGAAAAGATACAGAGCCCAAGGCTAGCCCCAATAGAAACAAAGATAATACTATGTGAAGCACCAGTATTGAAAAGGGATGAAGATAAAACCGAGGCAACTAATATTGTACCTCGAAGTATAGAAGGGTCAGGATCCTGATTCTGTTATTTTTGCTCCACGGCGAAAGAATGTCTTGTACCTGCACCCCAGGTTGACCACTCTAAGCTGACCCACTCTACAATCGCTGTTAACCTGGTCACTGACCACCGTGGCCATGACCTTCACCTCAGACCGAACTGCTGGAAGAACACCAGTTCACAGACTGGTGAAAAACTAGAAAAGAATCTCCTAAATGCCGGTTCGTAGAAGAACCCCTTCCACCAGTTAAAGGTGATAAGATCTGACAGAAGAGATGAAAATGACCCATATTTCCGCAAGATCGGCATTCCATCGAGTCTCTCTATTACTGAGGCCTAGTATGCCCATTCCTACCGCACTGGTAGCATACAACCTGGTTTCTAGAAAATACATCCCGCATGCCCTGATCTCCTCGAGAAGACTCTCTGTGGTGATTTCTACTATCCATAAGTGGAACACCAGCTCTGGATGTCCAACCGCTCTGGATCACAGCTCTAGAATCTATCAGGTTGTGCTTAGTGATCATCGTCTGGTTGAAGAGAGAGGATTTCAATGTTAACCTCAAGATATTCACCTGGGAACAGATCTCATGCCTGAGACCATACTCAAACATCATAGCAAGGAACAACTCATCACCTTATGGGATCGGTATGAAGCGATGCATCTCAGTAAAGCAGGACGATTATTCCATAATAGAATGAGTACCATGTGGCAGATTCATAAACTCTCGGGCTCAATCGACCCTCAAGGTATCTGGGTAAAAGTAGTCATAGAAGGTGCATCAAAACTCATCCCAAGACATACTTTGATGGTGCCCTGACTGCGAGATCACCTCCCACTATATCTTGGCGGTGTCACAGAGTATATAAGTGGCCAGATTTACCCTTTTATCTGGGGTATCTTTAGATGCTCAAAGATCGTCAGTGTGTCTTCTAACCATGATTCTGTATCCCAGGGTCCTCCATCCCCTGATAAAGTAATAGGATGCTACTGCTGAAAGACCCACGTCAATTCGGCCATCGACAGGGCAGGAGGAGGTGCCCCTTGAAAAGTCTGCATCATCCTCAGGATGTCCACCCTGAACTATGTATCGGTGCCTGCAACGAGTAAAACTGTTGGTGCCAAGGCTGGCCCAAGTGGAGGATCTGCAGAAGGTCCCAGATCGTCCATATCCGATGTCTGATCACCGTCTGGAAACTGACGTACAGCCAGAGGACATCTCAAAGGCATAGCTCTAAAAAGATAAAAAGCACACCTCATATCAAGATTATCAAATACTTAGAACAAAAGAGTACAAAAAGGGAACATGAGAAGAAAACATTCAAGTTTACAAAACACGACTACACGACATGTATAAAAACTACACGGTGTGTTCACTTAAATCAAAGACATAGGCGTGTACTCCTGCTACCTCTGGTCGTGTAACACCCCAACTACACGGCGTGTTTTCCCCACACATGGTGTGTACATGAACTTTATTCCCCTGCCCGAATCTTTTTACACGGCTAACCCACACGGTCATCTTGAACCTAGACTACACAACATGTTTACTATAGAAACGGTATGTACTAGACAAGGATTCGGCAACCTGTGTTTTTAGTTACACGGCCGACTACACGGATGAACCTTACACGGCATGTTCCGAACAAACACGGCATGTATAGGAGAAGATAACACCGACTCGTGTTGTTCTTCACATGACCGGGTACCTGGAACAAGACTACATGGCAGGTTCTTTACCAACACGGTGTGTTAAACTCGAGCTTCTCGACCCATGTGCTTCGTGACACGGCTGGGTACACAGCTCTGTACTACATGGTCTGCACCTACCATACACGTCGTGGTCCTAAAGGCATTTCCTCATCACTTTGTTCCTGCTCACACAGTCAGTGAGATGGTCTAAAACTACACGGCATGTAGTCATAATGTACACGCCGTGTATTCTGGGTTTTTCTGGGCAGTAACATAGAAACTGAACTGAAGCCCAGAAACACAGAAAAAAAGGCATGAAGGTTCCAAATTCTGATCCGTGAGGGCCCATACTCCACATGAACCAAGCTTGGAATCCAAAACAATCATATTTAAGGAACAACAGGTCAATGATTCACTAATTTTCGATTCAAGAGGGCCCATAACACCTTCAGAACCAAAATATGGCATTCATTTAAGCAAGGCACAACACAAATAGTCCTTTGTCAAACAACAGATATTCTATCAAAACATATATCATAACAGCATGCATAATCTACACAAAGTCTATCACAACAACATGCAATCACTAATACAACCTAGATGGCATGGAAAGAATTCATGGAATATGCTTTCTAAGAAGTTCCTATATGATGCATGAGATGACATACCCTCATCTCATTGGGTTTCAATAGAAATAGAACCATAATAGCAACAAGAATAACAACACAAGTCATGTGAATCACTCTAAGTGAAATCAAAACCACTGTAAAATCTCAAAAACCAGAAAACTGAAATAAACGAGGTAGTATGGATTTTCACTGTACACGGGTTAGCTACTCTCGGCACAACTTATTACCAACTACCGAATTCTTCCTATCCCTAGATAAAGGCTCCAAAAATTAAATCAAGAGAAAATAATTCCTCTTATATAACTTTGTAACATCCCAGTGCTAGAATCCACCTAGAGGTGCCCCGTACTCGGTTGGTCACATGGACACAAGCGCATTTCCCCAAATGGAAGAGACTGCTGACAAGCAGCGAGGGCCTTGGGTGTGATAGTGGGGAAACTATTCCCTCATTGGTAGAGTAGAAAGCAGATGTAAATAAACATGCAAGAGAAGAAGAAGTATATAACCATCAATAATAAATAGCGGAACATCTAAATCATCAAACAACTGGAGCTCATATGTATATATATGATATGATGCATGATACGTAACTAGGAAAGCAGCCAAACAAGTCACAATGTTGAAAAATACAATTGTACTAAAACAAGTACAAAGGAAAGTAAAAAACTCCTCAGCATCGCTAGCTGGATCTTGGCCCCATGCTCTACTGATCCAAATAAATCATGTACCATAAGTAGAAGGTCGCTTTACCTTGAATATACTTGCAACAACATAGTCTGTTTGGGCCCAAAAACATTACCAAAACAGGGTATGAGACTAAATCCCAGTAGGCAACCACCCGAAGATCTGTGCCTAATAGTCAGTGAGTATATCACAGGTAATAGTAAAAAAATAATCCAACAGTAGTAGCAATAGCAGGAAGTAATTAGTAAGTAGTAAACATGATGATATACAATAGTGATCAATCCACATTACAACAAGTAGTGGCGATGCAACAGCTAACACAAACAGGAAACCCTATGGGAAGTACTCGCAGTCATCCCCTCTGGTCCTATCCAAGAAGTAACACAAGTCTCTGGGCAGTGCACTCAGCCTTACCCCTCTGGTTCGGTCATACAAAAATTATAAATACACTCTAGGGAATCTTACTCGATCAATTCCCCTTATAGTATAGGGTAGTTAGGGTCTCTCTGAGGGAGATCACGCGGTGTAACCCTCTTATACCTCAGTTCTAGAGACTCTCTGAGGAAGCTCATTTGCTCAATCCTTATATATCCTCAGGAATACCACAGACTCTCTGATGAATCTCCCTTGGTCAATTACTCGTCTAGCCTAGGAAGGTTTTAAAGACATTCAAACAAGGTAATGAATCTTTGAGGAAGATCACTCGGTCTATCCCTTATAGTCTATAATGTCCAATACTCTCGGAGGAAGCTCACTAAGTCTATCCCCATATAGTCTATAATATCTAAGACTCTCCGGGAAGCTCACTCGGTCTACCCCTTAAATACTATAGCACCAGGTTCTCACAGTCGCATGCCAGTCAGTGAATATTAATTCTATAAGGCCAGAGTACAACTATAGTGATACATAGATAACCAAACTACACCTATAATGCTACTTGGATAAACAGTATATAGAGCAACAAACATATTAACAACATCATTTCGTCCTATGACCACAAGGCATGGAAACAGGTACAACAGACAAAGGATAACAAGACCCAAATGTTACAATAAGAACAATTCTTGGGAAAAACATCCACGCATGACAATTATCCACAAACATGATCAATTTACCTCTACACAAGCTTGAAAGCAAGGAAGGAATAACCACAAGGGAAAAAAGGTAAATACGTAATACCTCGTCCACGGGTATTGGTTGAATATGCGCATAAAACTCAAAGAAATCGAATGGTATGGCACAAACCACCTACCTTGATCCTAGAAGATTGATATATGTTGACCACGAGGCTTGAATCTCCTCAGAACGGTGTAGATCTACAAAAAATCACAAAATGTTCAACCCACAATAACTTAAGGAAAAGGAGGAATTGGAAATCAAGGCTCTAGGAGAAGGAAGAATCCTCCGCTGTGGTTCCAACACAATCGACGACAGTCAATTCGGAGAACGGACAGAGGGTCGGGGGCTTGGAGAAGATCCACGGTTGTACGGGTCATACTCAGTTGAAGGCGCTAGAGAAGAAGAGAGTTTTGTCGCTTAGGTGTGACCCCAGTCCGTTTAATGAAGAAAAAAAGAAAATACATGGTGTGTACTTCTTGTGTACACGACATGTATTCTACCTTGCTATACTTCGTTTTAAGTGGCCTCTACTTCACCCCTACACACCTTGTGTGTGGCCCGGACATGACCAGCACACGACCAAGCACGACAAGGGAGTTCTTAGCATGTACTCATAAAGTACATGGCATGTATGTAAAAAATTTCCAGAAACTATTCTTTTCTCAAAAACTCCATGAAAATGAAAGTTATACCTGAAAACGAAGATTCGGGTTCTTACAAGTCTGTTATGGGGAAATTTGATATTTATATATATAAATCAACATGTGTATTCTTTTATTATTATTCAGGAACATTTTATGTTATAATTTATTTTTTATAGTAAATCGTACTTAAAATTATTGAAAAAATAATTCTAAGAAAATTTGACATTATTTTTCTCTTCGGTTGAAAATCATTTTTCCTGAGAATTAGTATTTTCAAAAAAAATGTTTTAAGAAATGGTTTAAAATAATTATAAAATATTTAATAAAGATAATTTTTACCCATTATTCCTTTTTTGTAAATTTTTTTAAGGAATCATCAGGTTTTTTTCAAAACCAGAACCCTCTGGTTTTTACCATTAATATGAAATGAATCATTGTTTTAACAAGTAAAACATGAAAATAATTTAACACTATCATGACCAATATTTTTTTAATCTTATTTAAATTTTTTAATGTTATATTCAAAAAATCATAAATTTTTGTGAAATATTTATTTTAAAAAATTGATTTTAAATGTGATCATAATATTTTCCACATAAATGATTTAAATGATCATTTTATGATATTTTTAATAATCAATGAAATCAATCCATTAGTATAAATATGATACACTTAGGATATGTTTTATTTATACCATCCTTATAAATTTTTAGGATGGTTTATGATCATTTTTCTCTTGGGATGTACAATTTTATTACTATTCGCTATTTTACACTAGATGGTTTAGGATTATTTTTATTTATTAGGGAATGTATTTAAATTTCACATTCTCATTTAAATACAAATTTTTTCATTCATAATGTTTCAACCCTTTCACATGATGATTATGTTGGACTTACTAAGCGATTGGTGGGGCCTGTTATAGCCCCTCGATGAATCAATAATTCTCATGGAAAACCTACATATGGTTTGGGATAAAGCTGTAGAGACCCCGACCCCAGAAAACCATAGGAGTCGGTGCCTTCTGAACATGATGTGTTATCTTAAAATAAAATAGACTTTGTTAACAACACATCATGTCCCATACAGAGGATCGTGTACGGTTCGGGTTCTGGGAAACCGGAAACTTCTGAAACAATTCATCTTTCACAAGCTGACACCTGAAAATTTTAAATCAAAACGTAGGGTGAGCATTGAAATACTCAGTAAGGGGGTTTTATAAAGAATTTAAAACACTGTAACATTTGAAAACATTGTTTTAAAAGAATTTGAACATTCACTAAGAAAGATTGTAACACACAAACCATAACAATGCTTAATCAAGGTTTTCAAGAAAAAAAACAAGAAACGAATATGTCAATTCTTGAAGGAGATGATAATGGTTGTTATGAACAAGTACTACATGTGATAAATTTAAACCGTTAAAAGTAATGCATAATCAGAGTTGCGCACAAGGGAACAACTAAATGTTTATATGCTTGGTTACTATTCTATTAAGTGGTAACACCAGGTAGGCTTCAAGATTAAAGCCAAGAAAATATGAACTTTATAAAAACTTTAAAGGCATCAGTCGTGAATTAACTTTATCTTGGAAATAACCTGTTATATGACTTGAATTATGTGGCATCAACATTTAATATTGACAATCGTTTCGTTTCACCAAGTTCCATCCCCAAGGTGTCGTAAAAATTACCAAGGTTATTCACCAAGGTATCGGTCTAAAAAGTCATCTCTAGAGATTAAGCCTTTACCCAATGCATTGAAGCGCTATCAGGGCGCACCCTTAAATTTTCCTTTATTATCATGTGAGCCACACAGTTCATGCTTTACTTAAACCATTCAAGATGTCCCATACCATCTTGAATATCTCATTCATTCATTTTATTTCTTTTCTTCACCCAAAGTGTCCTCTACCACATTTGGGTAATCGAAATAATCTTAATTTATTTAGTGATCAGTATACATTATGTACAATAACGACTAAATCAAGTCACAAGTCATCACAAATTTTTTTTCAATACATGAAGTGACATTTAACATTTGCAAAACATGTTGACAACTAAACAAAGGCATACATAGTTCCACACGACATTTTCTTTACATGAGCTAATCATTAAAACAATAAAAAAATGACATAATAAATAATGAGTCTCTTAAATTATTACTTCAAGGAGGTAGGATGCTTAAATACAACAATGGTGGTAAAGACCCCGAAAAAAGTAATCCACAACATGGTTAATTTATAACATCCACCAATACATATACATAAGGGGTTTACACTAAATAAATCAGGCCTGGAAAATTTCTTGAATTCTGAAAGTCACAAAAACAAAGAGAAACAATTTTACTTAAGCTAATGGCCTAGATTGCATCCAAAAATAGCATTCAAAATTGGGCATTTATCTCCTAAAATCATAACTTCCTTGTTTTGAAAAGTATAGAAATACATATAAATATGTATAAATATGTAGTTATATATAAATAAGGTTCATAAAGGTGATATATGTTATTCATGGGTTCCATGTGCAACCAGAGAAATATGTAAGCATGTAGGAATACGTAGTGACATATACAAGTTCACATAGATGATTTATGTTAAGCTTTGGTTCCATATGCAACCAAAATTTTAAAAACATGTAGGAATATGTGGTTATATATATATATATATATATATATATATAAGTTTCACATAGATGATATACATTATGCATCGGTCACATATGAAACGTCAACATCCATGTATCATCTAGTACATCCTCTACATAATCTTGGAAAAAGAAAACGAAAGTGGTCCTGGGTTTTATATAAAAATTTATATATATAATTTTGTGAAACTGGAAACATCAAAACATTTGAAAGTATCTTATATATATAAATATATATATATATCTTCTTTAACGAGGTGGCAACGCCCTTGACAGCATTACAAACTGAGGGTTGGTGTTGTGTACACACATATATAAATATGCAGTATATAGTAATATAGGTTTCACCGAATGAAAAACGTGGAAATACCCTTACCTGCTTGAGGAGGGAGCCTAGAATGGTGGTGAGCTTGCTGGATTGCTGGGAGATCAAGGGTGAGAAGGAGGAGGAGGGGTTGTCGTGAGTTCATGAGGTGCGAGGGTTTAAGTAAAGCCTCGGTGCAAGAAGGGTGTCTCGGCCCATGGGTAGGCCGTCGTGGGAGAAGAACGAAGGTACAATGAGCTAGGAGGGGGGGTTTTCGGGGGTCAGCGGTGCAGTGCGAAGGGAGGGGCCTAGCATCCTTGGCACAGGCCTACAGGTGCAGGACCCCGATGCTAGGAAGATGATGATGGGGCGACGCGGACTGCTTGGCGCGAAAAGAAACGGACGGCAGCGATTTGTTCATGGTGCGATCGAACGGATGGGGTGTGGAAGATGTGATGATCGTTTTAAAGGAATCTGAGGGTCGAGATCAGATCTCGGGAGAGATCGGGTGGTTACGGAGACGTGGGGGAGGTCTTGCGTTTAAAAACGGGCTGGACGGCTGAGATTGTCGCGGAATTTGATCGGACGGTCCCAGTCGCAGGGAGCTCATCCCACATCGAAATGGAAGGATTTTGAGGCGCGGCTTATAAACCAAAGTGTGTGGCCTTTGGTTTAATAACACCAACACACACGCACCTGGGGCCTTACAAACGGGTCCCCCCCCCCCCCCCCCGCGGGCCTTGGCCCAACCACACGCAGCGCGAGCCGCGACCTTATACACGGGCCCGCACACGACCTGGGTAACCTATGCTCGGCCCACGCCGAGCCTCTAGCCTGGCTGGCTCTCTGTACGCGCATGCACACCTGGGGAGCCCGATGGCGGTACCTCGGGTTCCTATGGGGTCTCGGCCGTGGCCCGAGGGCTTGTCCCTTGAGGATTCCCTTGGCTGGCCGGGTCCCACTCAGATTTTTTATAAAAATTTAGTTTTATTATATACTTAGCTCAAAATAGAGTGAAATGTAGGAATTGAGTAAAAACAAATAGTTTTAACTAAAAATGTTAAAACCAATTTCAAGTTTAGATAAAATATTTTTACTCTTGGTATAAATTTTTTAAAAAAATATACCTTTTGTATAATACTATTATAATCATTAGTATTTTTAAAATACTCCACTATTTGTTTTTATAAAATTCTTTTGAAGACGAATAGTTTCCCAAAAATTACATAGTTGATGAGATCAAAAGACATAATTATTACAAATTCCCTCTAAACATATTTTTCACAAAAAGAAAACCAAGTTTTCAACTACCTAGGTATCCATCAGGATTTTGTAAAAAAAAGAGGATATTTACTTCTATGAATGCTCTTTTTATTTTAAAACGAAGAATATTTTATGAAAGAATGTTTTTTAGAATGAGGGAATAAAAATCGAGTTCTCTTTTAACGTAAACATTATTAGTGGAATCACAACGGTCGTTTTGAAAACCCAACGAATATATAAATATAACGGTCATAACTCAAAGAACTAATATAAATACAGGGGTGTGGGGTACTTCTTAAAACAGAACACTTGAACAGGAAGGATGGATCTCCTCATACCATTGGCGTTGAGCATGTGTGTCGTGGCCCTGGCTATTATACTTTTCACGCTGATGGACTCTGAAGTTGAGGATTATCTGATTGCTCAAGTTGTGGGTCTTTGCAGTCTTGTTGTGGTTGTGTTAGGTCTTGTGCATGGTATTTTCAACTAGTTGGGTCTCGTTGCAAAGTAATGTTTTAATATATCTCAGTTTACCTTATTCTCCATGTTTTATTTTATCTCTAATTCCTTATTAGAAAAACAAATAAATCAAGAGTCATTATTAAAGGCATAAAACTTCTTACATAAACCAGTTCATAAAACCTGGGGCGTCACATTATCCCCCCTTTAGAAAATTGCATCCTTGCAATTTATTTCACAACACTACAAGGTTCAGAAACGTTCCTACCACCTCCACAATAGAATAGGGTCAACAGGTGCATTTAGAGGGATCCCCGTAGCGAAGCTCACCTCTTCCAGTTCCCTAATCCACAAACACCTAAGACAGGAGGGGTTACACTTATGTTCTGGGCCTTCAGGCCTCCAAAGGGAAGCTCGAACAGTACAAAGTTCTGAAATGTCTTTGCAGACCAATGTACGAAGAACTTGCCGAATTATGTCTCGATCGAGGATATCGAAGCCATAGATATGGTCAAACAGGCTAAAGATGAGAAGTTGGAGCATATAAGCTACATAAAGATTTTCGTCTAACGCAGCCTCCTGGAATTTCAATCTGGACGTGAAGTTTCGGCCTAGGGTGAAACAAAGAAAGAGCCCTTCGTTGTAACTTCCTCGACGTTCACGTCCGGCTAGCTGAGAAGAGTCAATGCGGTAATATATGGAGGCATTCCCCTGGCAGGTTCGGAGAATCTCCGGACCGTTTTTATCTCAAACCATTGATTTCACGTTCTTCGCAAATTTGTGAAGGGTTCATACTCGCCCTCACATGTTTTGATCGCAATGATTTCCAAAATCTCGGTGGGAAGAGATAACAGGTGGGTTTGTCCTTCCATCTGAAAGTTTTAAGACAGGAGTTCCATTACTTGAAAATCATACAAGAACAAAAACAAAGCAAGGACAAGGAAAGGGGAAAGACAAAATTTCAATAAACATACGTTTATTATTATTAGTGCTTGAGTTTCCCTTACTCATTGACTAAACGAACTCTGCACAGAGAAGTAAAACTCCCTAACTCCTCGAACCAATCATAGGCTGAGCATTCAGGAAAAAACTCATGAGGACACCTATGACGTCTTATGAGTCTAGCATGGGGGGCATGAAGATGAGAGACATCTTCATACACTTGTCGTCTGTAGGACATATGGGTGGACTCATCTTCTAACCTCCCGAATTCCAACAATGGACCCCAGAAGCCATAGTTTAAAATCTGATAAAGGTAGCCCGCTCGGAGGTCCCCGTCAGCAGCAGCTTCTTGAAAAGGGTTATCAAGCATAGTGCCAAAGCTCTCACCCGCCGTGAAAATCCGGAAAAGTCCCTCATAGTACCTTCCTCGACGTACATAGGAGGTAAACTGGGTTATTAACATAAGGAGGTAATCTATTCCTACCACTTGGTGTAGCTGCAGCACCCATGGTGAATTCGATACATCGTAAAGGTGTTTGCATGTCATGCGGATATGGGAATAGTTTAGAAAGTCCTCACGGCTGGCTAAAGACACAATGGTCTCTAGGGCCTCTGTGGGGAGAGATAAGAGATTTGTGCCATCATTTTCCATCTGAAATTTAAGAAAACCAGTTTTTAATAAAATTGAAGTACATATACATATATATTTTTGTTTTAGTTTCTGGCTTTCCCGAGTTATCCAAACCGAACTTCTGATACCAACTATAGAGACCCCGACCCCACAAAACCATAGGAGTTAGTGCCTTCTGAACATGATGTGTTATCTTAAAATTAAATACACTTTTTTAACAACACATCATGTCCCATACAGAGGATCGTGTGCGGTTTGGGTTCTGGGAAACCGGCAACTTCTAAAACAATTCATCTTTCAAAAGCTGACACCTGAAAATTTTAAATCAAAACGTAGGGTGAGCATTGAAATACTCAGTAAGGGGTTTTTATAAAGAATTTAAAACACTGTAACATTTGAAAACATTCTTTTAAAAGAATTTTAACATTCACTAAGAAAGATTGTAACACATAAACCATAACAATGCTTATTCCAGGTTTTCAAGAAAAAAAAACAAGAAACGAATATGTCAAGTCTTGAAGGATATGATAATGGTTGTTATGAACAAGTACTACATGTGATAAATTTAAACAGTTAAAAGTAATGCATAATCAGAGTTGCACACAAGGGAACAACTAAATGTTCATATGCTTGGTTATTATTCTATTAAGTGGTAACACCAGTCAGGAATCAAGTATAAAGCCAGGAAAATATGAACTTTATAAAAATTTTAAAGGCATCAGTCGTGAATGAACTTTATCTTGGAAAGAACCAGTTATATGACTTGAATTATGTGGCATCAACATTTAATATTGAAAATCGTTTCGTTTCACCAAGGTCCATCCCGAAGGTGTCGTAAAAATTACCAAGTTTATTCACCAAGGTATCGGTTTAAAAAGTCATATCTAGAGATTAAGTCTTTACCCAATGCATTGGAGCACTATCAAGGCGCACCATTAAATTTGCCTTTATTATCATGTGAGCCACACAGTTCATGCTTTACATAAACCATTCAAGATGCCCCATACCATCTTGAATATCTCATTCATTCATTTTTTTCTTTTCTTTACCCAAAGTGTCCTCTACCACATTTGGGTAATCGAAATAATCTTAATTTATTTAGTGATCAGTATACATTATGTACAATAATGACTAAATCAAGTCACAAGTCATCACACATTTTTTTTCAATACATGAAGTGACAGTTAACATTTTCAAAACATGTTGACAACTAAAAAAAGGCATACATAGTTCCACAAGACATTTTCTTTACATGAGCTAATCATTAAAACAAAAAAAATGACATAATAAATGATGAGTCTCTAAAATTATTACTTCAAGGAGGTAGGATGCTTAAAGAAAACAATGGTGGTAAAGACCACGAAAAAAATTAAGCCACAACTTGGTTAATTTGTAACATCCACCAATACATATACATAAGGGTTTTACACTAAAAAAATAAGGCCTGGAAAATTTCTTGAATTCTGAAAGTCACAAAAACAAAGAGAAACAATTTTTCATAAGCTAATGGCCTAGATTGCATCCAAAAACAGCATTCAAGATTGGCCATTCATCTCCTAAAATCATAACAGCCTTGTTTTGAAATGACGATAAATACATATAAATATGCAGAAATATGTAGTTATATATAAATAAGGTTCATAAAGGTGATATATGTTATGCATGGGTTCCATGTGCAACCAGAGAAATATATAAGCATGTAGGAATACGTAGTGACATAGAAAAGTTCACATAGATGATTTATGTTAAGCTTTGGTTCCATATGAAACCAAAATTTTAAAAACATGTAGGAATATGTGGTCATATATATATATATAAGGTTCACATAGATGATATACTTTATGCATCGGTCACATATGCAACCTCAACATCCATGTATCAACTAGTACTTCCTCCACAAAATCTTGGAAAAAGAAAATGAAAGGGGTCCTGGGTTTTATATAAAAATTTATATATATAATTTTGTGAAACTGGAAACATCAAAACATTTGCAAGTATCTTATATATATAAATATATATATATATATCTTCTGTAACGAGGTGGCAACGCCCTTGACAGCATTACAACCTGAGGGTTGGTGTTGTATACACACATATATAAATATGCAGTATGTATTAATATAGGTTTCACCGAAAGAAAAACGTGGAAATACCCTTACCTGCTTGAGGAGGGAGCCTGGAACGGTGGTGAGATTGCTGGATTGCTGGGCGATCAAGGGTGAGAAGGAGGATGAGGGGCCATCGTGAGTTCATGAGGTGTGAGGGTTTAAGTACAGCCTCGGTGCAAGAAGGGTGTCTCGGCCCATGGGTAGGCCGTCGTGGGAGAAGGAAGAAGGTACAGTGAGCAAGGAGGGGGAGTGTTCGGGGGTCAGCGGTGCAGTGCGAATGGAGGGGCCTGGCGTCCTTGGCACATGCCTACAGGTGCAGGAACCCGATGCTAGGAAGAAGACGATGGGGAAACGCGGACTGCTTGGCGCGAAAATAAACGGACGACGCCGATTAGTTCTTGGTGCGATCGAACGGCTGGGGCGTGGAAGATGTGATGATCATTTTAAAGGAATCTGAGGGTCAAGATCGGATCTCAGGAGAGATCGGGTGGCTATGGAGACGTGGGGGAGGTCTCGCGTTTAAAAACGGGCTGGACGACTGAGATCGTCGTGGAATTTGATCAGACGGTCCCGGTCGCAGGGAGCTCATCCCACATTGAAATAGAAGGATTTTGAGGCGCGACTTATAAACCAAAGTGTGCGTCGTTTGGTTTAATAACACCAACACACACGCACCCAGGGCCTTACACATGGGTCCCCCCCCCCCCGCGGGCCTTGGCCCAACCACACGCAGCGCGAGCCGCTGCCTTATACACGGGCCCGCACGCGACCTGGGTAACCTATGCTCGGCCCACCCCGAGCCTCTAGCCTGGCTGACTCTCTGTACGCGCACGCACACCTGGGGAACCCAATGGCGGTACCTCGGGTCCCTATGGGGTCTCGGCCGTGGCCTGAGGGCTTGTCCCTTGAGGATTCCCTTGGCTGGCCGGGTCCCACTAAATTTTTTTATAAAAATTCAGTTTTATTATATACTTAGCTCAAAATAGAGTGAAGTATTGGAATTGAGTAAAAACAAATAGTTTTAACTCAAAATGTTAAAACCAATTTCAAGTTTAGATAAAATATTTTAACTCTTGGTATAATTTTTTTTAAAAAAATATACCTTTTGTATAATACTATTATAATCATTAGTATTTTTAAAATACTCCACTATTTGTTTTTATAAAATTCTTTTGAAGACCAATAGTTTCCCAAAAATTACATAGTTGATGAGATCAAAAGACATAATTATTACAAATTCCCTCTAAACATATTTTTCACAAAAAGAAAACCATGTTTTCAACTACCTAGGTATCCATCGGGATTTTGTAAAAAAAAGAGGAGATTTACTTCTATGAATGCTATTTTTATTTTAAAACGAAGAATATTTTATGAAAGAATGTTTTTAAGAATTAGGGAATAAAAATAGAGTTCTCTTTTAATGTAAACATTATTAGTGGAAACACAATGGTCATTTTAAAAACCCAACAGATATATAAATATAATGGTCATAACTCAAAGAACTAATATAAATACAGGGGTGTGGGGTACTTCTTAAAACAGAACACTTGAACAGGAAGGATGGATCTCCTCATACTATTGGCGTTGAGCATGTGTTCCGTGGCCCTGGCTGTTATACTTTTCATACTGATGGACTCTGAAGATGAGAATTATCCCATTGCTCGAGTTGTGGTTCTTTGTAGTCTTGTTGTGGCTGTGTTAGGTCTTGTGCATGGTATTTTCAACTAGTTGGGTCTCGTTGCAATGTAATGTTTTAATATATCTCAGTTTACCTTATTCTCCATGTTTTATTTTATCTCTAATTCCTTATTAGAAAAACAAAAAAACAAGAGTCATTATTAAAGGCATAATACTTCTTACATAAACCAGTTCATAAAACCCGGGGCATCACAAATGCCTTACTCATTAATATAGATTACTTGTAATAAGTCCTTGATTTAATTTAGATGTATTTTAATATGGCTTATATTGTATGTTTTAGACATACAATATATCCATTCCATCATTATGAGGTTAGTTATTAATATTTAATTTGATTATTTGATTAGAAACAATATCCATTATCTTGTTTCAAGGTCATTTGATTATTTACAAGGAATTATTTTTTATTATTCATTACATACATAATAGTCTAAAGTTATTGATTAAATGAATTATGTTTCATCAATTTACCTTTTCTTATTGATTATTCTATATTTATTCAAAGATTATTCTATACGGTTACACATATTAAGAATCTTAGGCCACCCCTTTTGTAAGATTTATTTTCCCCAGGTTTCCAGGAAGGGTTTTGTGATTGATATGAAGGGACATGATAGTGGGAATAATGGAGTTATCAATGTTGTGTATTTTATATTTTCAACTATAATACGAAATTCATTTATTTATCTATTTTAACAATACTTCTAACTATTAAATCCTTCAATATGTGATTATATTCATCTTATTATAATTTAATAAATTAAAAAACAACTCTTGGTTATTGGGGTCATGTTCTCTATATTTTTCTTTGAGAACTATTATTTGGACGTGATAATAAGGCATCAAACCTCTGAGTGAATTTCATTACCACTTACCATAAAGAATTAAATCTCTAATTGTAAACCATTACAACATAGAATGTAAGAATTTGATCTAGAATACGCATTTCAACATAAGAATTTGTTGGGAGTGAGGATTTTTATTCACAATTTAATGATTTAAGACTTGTAGAAACTTCTATGATCCTACTGAGTTAAAAATACAGTTATTAGAAATCAATATTTCTGAATTACTAGAAATTTGATGATGCCATATCATATCAGAAATGGAAAAAAATATTACATCTAAATGGTGATTCATGCTTATTTTTATGAGATTTAATAAATTATGATTTTTATTATTATTAAGTTAAGGTGTCTAGATGCAATATCTAAAAATATATATGTTTGTTGATGTTTAAAATAATCATGAAACAGAACTAGATATTAAATTTGGAATTTTATTATGATTATTTTTTTATTCACAAGACCCCAAATCATATTCTAATTGAAAAGGGATGAAAAATGATTTGTTTAGATGAATTTTAAAATTTATCCATGTAATGTTTTCAATTCCATGATATATTTAAAATAAAATGGAATATCATGATTGATCCAGTTGACTCAAAGAAGTGAAAAATGAAGAAGATGATATTATCTTCTTGTGTTGCATAATCTATGGTAGGAAGGAGAAGATGATGCAATGGATATTTTCATTGAAATGTTTTTTGTTATATGAGATTAAAAAATGTTAAATGTGACTTCACATGTTTAATTTTTTTGGATAGTTCATCCAAAGTAGTGGGGAGCCAAAAGTGTAAATTCTATCATTCAATATTTTTTCAGAAACATCAAATTCTTATAGTTTTTCTTTTATAGATATTGGGTTTGAGAGGATCATTTTAATTATAAAAAATATTATTTCGTTTTGAGAATATTTATTATGATAATATTTTTAAAATGGATGAATAATAAAATATGCATGGTTATTTAGGAGAGTAGTGTGATGAATTTGAGAAGAAGTAATCCTGGTGTGATAGGTTAAAATTTTAGGATCTATATCTACTTTAGATCGAGAATAATGTAAATAAAATTTTTTATTTAGAAGATAGAATTATATCTAGATGAGATATTTTAATGAGTGATTTTGCGTAACATATATTATTCAATTAAAGTAATCTTTTCATTTTAATGAAATAATAGCACAATGCTCAATGTTTATTGCAATAATGTGATTAAAACATTTATTATAAAGTTTTATAAGTTGAATATTCTTAAATCAATTTTATTTTTTAAATCATCATATCAATATTCACTTAGGATGAAAATTTCGGATTTTTCAAAAATGATTGACTTTTAGTGATTAATGACAACACCAATTTTTCTAAATACTATTATTTATTTTCATTAAATCTTGAAATTTAAAGTCCCATTATATTTTTTTTTTTGGAATTAAAATGTCATATGACCTATTTTATTTATAAATATATATATTTAATCAAAAAAATTTATGATTTTGATATAACATAATATTTTATGGTTAAAAATACATTTGTCTAAAAACTATTGTCATATTGTTCTACAATTTTATATTAATATTTGTTTCCAAAACTTTGATAAATTTAATCATGAAAAATTAATACCATAATTTCTTCTAAGGGGTTATTTTTTTAAGTATTTCCCTTTTATTTTTAAGCATTATGAATAGTAGTAGTGTTAAAATTTGTGACATCAGTAAAGGTAAATCATGTACTTAAGGATAAAAATATTGATATAAGACATTAAAAATAAACCAAAAATTATTATTCCTTCCATATTATATTTTTAATTACACCGTATACATCTAAAATTTGAATATATGGCATTTTGGTTCTATTTTACCTTGATAGTGACATTTATATTATTTTCAGTGTAGAAAATTCAAAAAATGTCACTCTCTTGATTTTAAGTTCTTTTATATGTTCACGTAATGATAAGAATATTTTATGAATTATTTTAAAATATTATTTTAACATAATTAAAAATTTTATAATGTTAATTTATTTTTAATTTTTAATGATAGATTATTTCTGCTAAATACTTTTGCAACGTTGGAATAGGTTATGTCCAATTAGTAGAAAAAAATAATAAATGATTAAAAAAAGAACTAAATTTTTGAATTATTATTGTAGACCATGAATTAAATATATAAAAATTAAAATATTAGTGATATTTCTTTGTATTATACTCAAATACCTTATTTTTATTGATTTTTTAAAAATCAAATAAAATGAACAGTGTCAAAAATTGACAATAATTTAATTTTTTTAAAATAATATTTAATTGAATTATTTATAAATACTTAAAGTATAAAATTTTAATAGGGTATAATATATTTCCTAAAATATCACACCTCTTCCATTTATGGTAATAATTTAGATCCTTAGAGGGTATAAAAAATTATATACCAGTAATTGTTAAAATGGTTAATGGGGGTGTTAATGAAAATAGATAAGGGTGTAAAAATCTCTTAAACTTATTCAATTTTTATTTCAAACAGGGGTTCAAATTAAACTCATAATTTCTACAAATTTAAAAAATTTGGGTAAATTTTGAAAAGAAATATAATTTATATGAATTTAATAAATTACGTAGTTCTAAGAATGCCCCCCTCACTTATAAAAGGAAAGACATCATCTCTTCTCTTTACACCACATTGAGAAACCTATCTTGAAAAAAACATAACCATTTTTCTTTTAAACATCTTTATCAATTTTTTAAAGGTTTTGTTATTTATTTAATACCAACCTAATGTCTCTTATGAAGTGATCTAACATATGTCTACCAAAGTAGAGGTAATTATCATTACCAACCCTTTCAAATTTATTTATTCATATAATTACTATAAATTTGTTGTAACCATCATAAAATAATAAAACCAATATCATAAATATACTTATATGTTATTATGACTATGGTAAAAGAAGTTCCCAACTCTTTTACATCTTACAAAATGTAAAAACGTCACCCATGCATATGTATGTCTTGTCATCTCCATGTAGTAGTGTAAGTCATTTTTCAAAACTAATTTACATAGAAAGTTATAAATATGTAAATAATTAAATTATATTATATTAATGGGATTAATATTATTCTATAATGATAACATCATTAATACCTTCTTGCCTTCCAATCCATTTGAAAATGATAATGTCGCTAGTTCGTACATGAGAAATACTACCTCCATAAAGTTACCTGATCAATATTTCATTTACTCTATACGTAGAAGGTTATAAGAATACGATAAATATATATATATAGGGTATATTTATCTATCATGATTATAATTATAGTTATTATGGGACGATAAACAATTTAGAAGGTCTAGAACTTCTTAGACAAAACATGCATGAAAAAATAATGCATTTAACACCCAGAAAAAGTATAATAATAAATTATTATTGAAAAATTAGGAATAATAGATTACAAAATGATCATATATGATATTATAACTATTAATATAGTTTTGGTATAAATAAATAACATGTTTATAACCATTATAAAAGAGGTTAAAGCATTTTTTACTATGGGGAAATGTGTAGAAAGGGATTTTATCTCAATTTTTACTTTTTTTAACATAATTGGTATTATACATCTATTTTTTCTCATGTGGAGTATCTAAATTTTTTTGAGGTATTTAAAATTAATATCAATTAATTATTCAGGATGAATGTTTTAATTCAAGTTCAATATTTTAAGAAATTTCTATATTTTATTTACCCTTTTCCACGGTTGGCCCGTGAATCATGAAATGAAATTTATAAAAGAAAACGATGATATTTTATCTTCTTGATTGGGAATATTTTTATTCCTTTTATATTTTTTAGAAAATATTTTACAAATATAAGTATTATTAAAACAAATTATTTATTATGGATAATATTTTTTGTCTGTAAATTTTTAATATGTCTGAAAAAAATATATCTAAAGTTTTCTGAAAGGGTTGTTTTTAAATTTTTTTTGGAAAACTTAAAAATATTTTTTATGTATAAGATGTTTAAAATATTTCCCACCACTAAAACCATTTTATGAAATTTAAGATTCTTCTAAAATATTTGAATGGATTAAAATATAAAAGTCTATAATGAAAAATTATGTTAATGTTTTATATCCATATAAATTTATTTTCTACATTACCTTATTTTATTCCAAAAAATATATTTTTGATGAATTTATATTTAAATTTTTCCATTTAATTGTTTTATGGCCACTAATTTTCTTTTGAATCATTCTACTTTAATGTCATAATTTTTTATTGGATACCTCATTTCTCTTAAAAATCCATTTTATTTGTATCATGGATATGATTATTTCTTAAACCACATTCCATATCTTCAAACAATATTTTACATGGAATGTAATTTATTTGGATGGGGAACTATTTATATTTTGTATTCCTTTCTTAATAAAAATATTTATTAATAAGGCATATTGTTGATGAATTAAATTGACCAGTCATTTTATTAGGTATTTTTTGAAAATTTAGTGATCAGGGGGGCCTAAAATTATATATACCCTCAATTAATCAATAGGTCACATGAGATAAAGCAGTTATCCCAATTAAAAATTTTCATAGGTATATATCATCCAGTAGTTTATCATATCTTGGTGAATGGTCTTGATTGTATAAGTATCATTATTTGTGAGATAACAACATCTTACATTATGCATTCCCTTCATTTATAATTTTCATATTATTATAAATGCGATTAATCCATTAATGTTATACATGGATTCATTTAATGCATATGTTATTTATTAAATTGAATTTATTTTCTATTATTTACCATTCCATGTTGATTATGACTTATTTACTCATAATAGATTCATTTTCTAATTAACCCTTTGTGAGAATTTAATATCACCATTATTCTATTTTATTTCCATAGGATATAAAGAATAATTCTTTGAATGAGTTTCAAGGAAATCATAAATATTTTTTTATATTTTATATTTTATTTCCAATGTGAAATGGGAACAAAATATGTATATAGTTCATCAAAAATACTATGATTTTTGGTGCATTAGGATTATATCCCTTATATATTATTCTAATGTAATAAATTATACACTTGTTATGGGTTATTGATGTTGGAGTTGTTATTGTTGGTATCAATTTATGTTTAGTAGAAACCATGAGAACTAGATTTTAAACTATTTTAACTAACATGAGAATTATGATAGCCCCTTATAGTATTTGATAACTTTTACCATTAGTGGGATATTTATTTTATGCATAAATATTAATAATTATTATGAGAAAACTAATTGAGCACCATTATTTACTTATAACGCCAAATTAAAGAGAGGGAATCATTACTTGTTTTAAATATAGGGATTTCACTAATAAGTAATCCAATACAACAAGATTTTTAGTAATTTATACGACGAATATATTAGGAAAAATAGACATGTTTTCGACTAATAAACTTGAACATATAGAGAATCATGTCAGTCAATGGAATGATACACCTATATTAGACCATTTGATATGGTGGAAGACTCTATATTTTATCGAAACTATTTATACAATGGTACCTAAATAAGGGATAACTTCTCATGAATGTATATGTATATACTTGAAATGAAATTAATGGAAAATGTAAATGATTGACATGTTTTTTATTAGAGTTGATTCTAATCAATGTTGAATGTTAATCTAGAATTCCAGGGAGGAGGAAGAAATAAAATATATAGAATAAAGATATTCTAATGTAATATTAGTTAAAAAATATTTCCCTTTTAAGAAACAAATGAAATGAATATAAGGCTCCCTATATTAAATAAAAATTAAGGAGAAATTGTTTTAAAGTATGATAATACCTTTACAAGGATAGGCAGGCATGCTAATGAATACATGTGTACTCTAGAAAGAAGGATTGAATATTTACATTAATTACATTATACAAATATTTTAAGTGCACCAATTACTAGACATTTTCATCATATGATGAAATAGTAATATGTTCCATCCAAAAAGCGAAGGAATTTTAAGGATCTAATATATTGAAAGGAAATAAGTATAAGATTATATTAGATACGAACAATGAAAAATACGAGGTTTATATGAATAAGAAGTAAAAAATGTAATTTCAATCATGTGAAACTTTTTGATAGAAACAACCTATAAAATGTTTTAAGGGTATTGGATTTTATTAAAAGAGTGATGATAATGTTAATATAAAAAATAAATGAAGGGAAAGAAGTATGCCAATGATTTCAAAAGATTCAACTATAGATAAATGGGTCATTATTTATACAAATATCCAACAAGTCAAGGAAACCTACTACACAATGGGATAAGGGGATAAGCCTAAATTTGACTGATCACAATAGATAGGTTTGGAGTTCAATAATATGTATTGGATAGTATGTTAATCATAATCCTAAATTTATCCAAAGAATTATACGATTTTGGATCTTTATATTATTTTAAATCTTATATATTTTAAAATAAAATTTGATATTTTCATATCACCTCAAGAAGTAATTTTTTAGTAAAATATCCTAGAATAAATATCACTATAAAAAAGATGTCTTAGATACCTCCAATTATATAACATTTACATGCTCTATTTTTATGCTTGATTATTATAACCACTATTAGATTTTATATAATACATGTAACATATTTTATTTCAAAATATGATGATGTAATTTATTTCCATGAGTGGAAAATTAGTATTAATGACGAGGATATAGATTTATTTATCTATATATGGGATACTTAATCAGCTGATTATTATCTAGTGAAACCTGTAGTAACCCTTCTAAATGATATTCTAGGGGAAGAATAGAAGAAAACATTTATAGATGGAAAAGGTAATCCTCTAATTGAGGATTTATTCATTTTAGAGGAATATAAAAAAATATTCCATGAGGAATTACCGAGACATACACAAGAACATGAAGTTGAGTTTTCCAATGATTTAATCCCTGATGTGAGAACTATATCAAATATTACCTATTATATAGTAATACTGGAATTAATAGTGGTAAAGAAACGACTAAAAGTTTTTTGTGATAAGGTATTTATATGCCCATGTGTTTCACATTGGGGAGACCCAACTATTTTTTTATGAAGAGATATGGATAATTTATAATGGGAATTGGTTATAGGTAACACAATGATATTAATATAAATAAAAAGTATCCACAACCACCCATTGATAGAATGATCAAAAATATTTATATAGATCAATATTTTTCAAAGACTGAGCTTCATGTATGTTATCATTAATTGAATGTAGGAAAATATTTTGATGACAACATATCTTTTGAGGAATGTAAATTATGGGTTTATAGTAATACAATATGTGACACCCCAAGATTTCAGAGTTTGTTACTTTTTCAAAATAATTCAATAACTTGCACTACATGCAACACCGAGTTCAAGTACACCATGACTTACCAAACAAGTTGTTCAAAAGAGGTTATGAATTGTATTAACTAAATTATGAATTTTATATAATCCTTATAATTTTAGAATAAATATTATTAGTTTCTTATACATAATTTAAGAACAAATTCATTTTTCGAGACAAAAGAAGTAATTTTCAAAAATGCACTTTCACCAAGTTTTAATAGTGAATTCTTTTAAATCAAATATTTTAAACATTTATATATTCAATTTGACTAAATAAATTTATTCATCAGAATAGGGAAATCAAATATTTAAAATGTAACACCCTAATCTTCCACGGTACGTTTCTCATTGAATAATACAATAGTGTGTGTTTTACGCAACTTCGATTTCTAACACACACTACAACCAATCAAACTAGCCGTTATGAATAGTAATTCCTACTTTTTGAAATTTAATAAATATTATCTCCCAAAATGGACTTCATTTTTGTATTAGGAGTATCTAATTTAGCCTAAGGTGAAATTTTGGAACTTTTTGGATAACATTTATATTTTGATGAATAGTGAAAATTACTAAATTTTAATAAAAACCCACTTTTTTAATCGAAATAATTTATATTGATAAATTATGCATTTGAGTGATTTTAAAGTATATTTAGAATATATTTTCACCATTTTATACAATTTTGTTCATTGTACAAAATTTTACAATTAAACCAGACATAAACATTTGTCAATCTTTTGATAGTTATTATCTCTTAAAAACACGCTTTTTGTTTTGACAACAGGAATTAATTTTAAATTAATTTCTACCAATTATGTGTTTTGAATGTGAAAAAATGGATTCAATATTTGGAATCAGGATGTCCAAATTGTGTAAATAGGTAACTTTTATTTTTAGACATTTTGAATAATTACTTCGGTAAATATTTTATTTACCGTGGTTAAAGGGTAAATCCGGTAAATAAGGGTTAATCAATAATAGTATAATAATAATAAATTACCATAAAACGTTTCTTAACCTTATTTGGGGATACATGTCTGACCATGGGCATCTTTGAGTCGATTTTTGGGACCCCATAGAGCCACTTGTAGGTGATAGAGACACTTTATTTTAAATAAGTTAAAATAAATACAAAAATGACATAAGCATATATCTTTTAAAAAAACAATTTTTACATAGGGTTATATATGTTGGAATTTCGACTATAAATATTTATTAGAAAGAAAAAAATATTTCCTACATAATGGTATTTTATTTATAATATTTATACATTAAATAATGTAATTTATTTATGACACAATGGTGATGCAGTAATTACCTAATTAATGTAAAATTAGAAAAATTAATATTATAAATACCCATATAAATGTAATTTGAGACTTTTTATAAATACCAAAAAATTTATTGGTTAATATCTCATGTTAGTATTTATATAATTAAATTTTTTCGAAGTAATAATTCTGTTATGTTTTTTTAAAAAATCAATTATTGAATAGTGTCAAAATTGGAAAAAAAGAGTTTTTTAAAAAAATATTATATTATTAATTGATAATAATTTCCTAAAAATCTATGGTTCGGCCAGGAGACCTATATCATGATATTTGTATCATTAATGGACCACTGGGGGGGTCTCCTGGATGTATATAGTATGTTTATTAACCATATAATATAAAAATATAAAGAGAGATTTTAAAAGTGAAACTAATTAACTAAGAGTTAATACTTAAAGATAAGGTTAATATAGTGACCGAAACCTGTATAAATATTATTGTTTGATTTTTTTCTACCCATATTCATATTAAACTTTAAATAATCCTCTTTTATGCCATTATAAACCGAATATGAATTTATTAAAAAATAATATTTTTAGCTTTTCCAAAGGTGCTCCTCACCCATCTTATAAAAGGGAACTCCCCATTCTCATTAATTAACACCTTCAAAGCCTTTTGGGTCAGCCAAACCCTGACCAAATACTCTATCAACTTCCCTCACTTCATTCTAGAGTCCTTACTTTATTCAGAAAGCCAACCTATGGAGCCCTTTTGATCAAATCAAAAGGAAGAACCTGAAGAAGAGGTAATGATTTCACCACCCTTTTTCAAGATCCTTTCTTCTTCCACTTCTTCTTTCATTGTTATTACCATTCTAAAATAACAAATCCAGTATATTATATATAATTTGAAATTATTATAAACATGGTACAACCATATTTAAGTATTATATACATCCTTTGAATGACATGTCACCATGCGTGCGTACGTACGGCTTACCGTCTCCACGTTGTGGTGTAATTGTTATACAAATAATTATTATCTGGATGGGTATAATAATGATGTGTAATTCATGTAAATAATAAATATAAAATGATAATTAATCTGTATATTTGATATACCATCCAATTATATATTATTTTAATATCAAAAGATTGATATTGTCGCTCGTGCGTACGTACGGACTACCTTCTCCACGAATGCGATGAGATTCATTCTCCATCTTATATATTCAAGTATAATTCTCATTTGACGATTGAAAATAATGATTAAAGACTTGATATAATTCTGGATATGAATAATATTCAACCTATCCATAACAAACCCGGATTATGTAACAAAACATATAAAAGGAAATGAGTATGTTAACACCTGAAACAACGATAATACTAAGATATTAATAACAAATCAATATTAAAAGATCACATGTGATATCATATTAATGTATATGATTATTTTAAAATTTAATAACAATTATTTCACCATTATACAGGAGTTTAACCTACCTCCAACGAATGAAAAGTACAAGGTAAGGGTTTATTTCACAATCACTTCACTATCCAAGGTTGTTTATACGTAATAATCTATTGGGACTTCTTTATCATCCACATCCATGTTTCTTGAAAGTGTATTTAAAAACATTCTTACTATTTTACATAATATGGGTTAAAGTAATTTATACCCTTTCTTGACTTTTTATAAGATTTTTATAAAGGAATCTTTCCGTCGTTTTCCAAACAAGGTCCTTTTTAACCTTTTCGACAGAATTAAGGTAAGAATGTTTTTTTACTTATACGGTGGGTGCGACTATTTTCCACCATTATAAAATTTTTGAAGCTTCCCCTACAAGTTTATAAGGATATTTTCAAAGTAAATGTTTTATTTTATAATTATGAGACTTTTATATGATTTCAAAATAAATATTTTAAGAATTTGTGAAAGGTACTCTTTATCAAAATCAGAATTTTAAATGTGTTAATGATTTATCATTCTAAATATTTTTAATTAATGTCCATGTTTTCAAAATGATTTTAAATATTTATTTATATGGACATGAATGTTTTGAAATGATATTTCTTTTCAAAAGTTTCCATGTGGAATGTGACACTTTTCTTCAAAAATCTCTTTTAAATTACTTCCTTAATAAATGTGTGACTTTTAAATGATTTCAAAAAAGGTGATATTTCTCTCAAATAGTTTTGATTTCATCTATGTCAACATCCTCTGATGGATTTTATGTTTATTTGATGTTGATTTATTATGATACAAATCTTCTATATTGTTTTGATGTTTTTGTGATGTGTTGGATTGTGGATGTGTTATTCTTATACCATTTGTGGTTTATGGACGAAGTATTTACATTTCGTATTCTAGTTTTAACATGAATGTTTATGTTATGTTTGAACCTTTTCATATGGGAATGTAGTGGACTTAATATGTGACGGGTGGAGCCCGCTATAGCTCCCCAATGCATCGGTAGGTCCCATGAGATAAACTAGTGTCTTGGCACAAGGCCTTGGAAAAATCTTATTTGTAGTCTTGGCATGAGGCCTTGGATATGTGGTAATGATAGTATGGGATTATGCATTCAATCATAATGAAAGTGGTCATTTATATTTCATGTGATTATTCGATTATTAGAATATCCATGTGAATAAGTAAATGAAATTATTTTATTTTATTTTTTCCATACTATGTTGAAGTTTAAGTTTAAAAGGCATTTGTTTTATTTATACATTGCCTTAAATGTTTATTCTTATTTATGAAAGTTTCCGCTATATTTTTATCCGTACTGGGAATTTGATCTCACCCCTTTTCTATGTTTTATTTTTCCCATTATGTGAAGAAGTAATTTTTGAATGACCTGCAGGGATAGTATGAGGGGATAAGAGTGTAGACTATGGAGACTATATTGTTTTAATTTTTATTTTATGATGTAATGTAAGACTTATGAATATAGCTAATGTTTCCGTGGATACTAAACTAATCGGTCTTTCGAGACTTGATCTTTTGTGATCATGCCAATGTTATGTAATAATGCACTGACTCTGGTTAACTGGGGTCAGGGTGTTATAGTTGGTATCAGAGGAAGTTTAGTATAAACCATAGAAGCTAGATTTAGATAAACTCTGATTAGATCACATAGACCTAAGATGGACTTTGAGGATTAGTATAGAAGAATATCCTAGAATTTTGGTATTGTAGAGAAATTGTGAGTTTTTTGAGCAATACATCCATGTCTGGATACGAGTAGGTAGATTCAGCTCTGGCACAGATGTACCTAGGGTTAATACCCGAAAACACCGCTTTGAGCTAGACTTGAATGGGAACTGGTGCATGACAACGAGCCTTGCAGCATTCTTGGTTATGACACTCCTGGGGGATATGCTTAGGATAATTATAATTTTCTTTACAAACCATTATGAAGGGCTCCTTATTATATACTTACTCAAAGAAAATATTTTTATGATTATGGATTATATCCATAAAATGTTCAATTTTCCTTAGGTATTTTACAAGTTTGGAATTATTCATTTCAATTCATAGACTGACCAATTTTATGTTGTTGTATATAAATGGCGCCCAGTAGAAGGAATGTGAACTCCAACAATACGCATGATCCAAAGAGTAAGGAGGATCATATCTTTCATGTTTTTAATCCAGAATTTAGAAGGGAAATAGTCTCCCACATATTATCATCATATGAAGAAATAATATCATGTGTTGAAAAGATAAGTAAAGAATTCTTGGAGTCCTATGGATTTAAAGGGAAGCCAGATAAGGAAATGATTGTAGAGAGAAGGACAAATTAAAGGAAGAAGGTAAAGACGGATTTTCCTATATGTGATAACTGTGGAAAGAATCACCTTGGAAAATGCTTGAAGGTAATGGGAGTATGTTATAAGTGTGGAGAAAAAGGACACAAAGTAAGTGACTGAAAGGGTAAGAAAATGTTTTCCAATGTACAATGCTTCGTTTGCAAGGAGTTTGGACACTATGCGAACCTCAGTCCCAGTAATCAGACTATGCTGTAAATGATGCTATTAGATAACAATCAAGTTATGTGACTACCACATATGAAGAGGAATGATTAGAGTTCTTATGTTGATTATGTCATTTGAGTGTTGTATCAACAATGAACTTGTTAGAATAATTATGGAGTATATAAGGATTGTACGACAGTACTATTTCATTATGGACTTGAGATTGTGTGGAACAAAGAAAAGCGACTCTATAGCAGGTTAAATTTTTGGAAATTATATGGTTGAGAGAAATATAAACCAGAATGTGGTTCTGATACCAAGGTAGTGATTTTAGAATAATACATGATTGATTTGGATAAATTATATTGGATATTCTTGAATACCTTGAAACTGATTAATGATTTGTATATTCCATCATTTTTGGGGTTTACAACATTTTTGAATTGAAGGTTTATATCCATTATTATTTAAGGAATAAAGGATAATGAATGTAATCAATAAGGTTTTATGGTAATTCAGGATGTTGCAGTGTTTTAAATGAATACATGATGAAGGTGTTCACATGTTTTTACATGGAAAAAAGATCTTCATTGTGTTTACCTTCCTTATAAATTTTGGACTGAAGTATTTTGGATAGTTCTAGTATGGATTATTTTTGGATTTCCATAAAAGGACATCTCGGAGGTCGAGTGGCAACACGTCGCGTCCGACAAGGTCGCGAGACTTGATCACACATTGAATGGAGACAAGGGTGTATCACCTACCACTGGCCCACATGATGTCCTGGACTAAATGATGTAGTTTTTCTAAAAGATCTGGTAGATGAATTATAAATTCCTTTTTTGGAACCCTATAAGAATAGGATAAATAAAATATATTTTTTATGTTCTATTATATTTTAGAGTGAAAGATGAGTTTTTGGTAGAAATTAGTTAAAGGATGGAACTCTACTTATCAAGTATATATTTTTCTTCTCCTCTTATTCTATAAAGAAATTAATTCTTATACTTTATTGAAGTAATCTTAAAACCAAAAATGCGTTATCCTAATACCTAATGTTTTGTTGAACCGATGGTATTTTAAGTCATCATAGATTGATGAATTTAAGGACATCAATTTTAAACTTGTTTGTGATTGATGACCTCAGTAACTACCTTTAAGTTTATACATTTTTCCTCCAATTATATGTCTCTAATTTCCACCAATGTTCTTCTAATCGAGATCATAATTTTGTGGTGACCCTTTCATTTCACTTTTCCTCTTATTAAGACTTAATTTTATTTACCAAATTTATGATGTGGTTTTTCCCACAAAGATATTTTCTATTCTGAAACTTTATTTATGAAGAAAAATATCAAATTGTGAGGACACAATTTATTGAAGGAGGGATGAATGTGACACCCCAAGATTTCATAGTGTGTTACTTTTTCAAAATAATTCAATAACTTGCACTACACACAACAAAGAGTTCAAGCGCACCATAACTTACCAAACAAGTCGTTCAAAAGAGGTTATGAATAGTATTAACTAAATTTTGAACTTTATGTATTCCTTATAATTTTAGAATCCATATTATTAGTTTCTTATACATAATGCAGGAACCAATTCATTTCACCAGACAAAAGAAGTAATTTTTAAAAATGCACTTTTACCATCTTTTAATAGTGAACCCTTTTAAATATAATATTTTAATCTTTTATATATTCCATTTGACTAAATAAATTTATTCTTTAGAATGGGGACATCAAAAATTTACAATGTAACACCCAAAGCTTCCATGGTATGCTTCACTTTGAATAATACAGCAGTGTGTTGTACACAACTTCGAGTTCTAACACACACTATAACCAATCAAACTAGCCGTTATAAATAGTAATACATACTTTTTGAAATTTTATAAATTTTATCTCTCAAAATGGATTTCATTTTTTTATTTGGAGTATCGAATTTATCCTGAGGTGAAATTTTGGAACATTTTGGATAACATTTATATTTTGATGAATAGTGAAAATTACTAAATTTTAATTAAAAACTACTTGTTTAATTGAAATAATTTATATTGAAAAATTATTAATTTGAGTGGTTTTAAAGTATATTTAGAATATATTATTACCATTTAATACAATTTTGGTAATTTTACATAATTTCACAAATTAAACCAGTCATAAAAAAGTGTCAATTTTTTATAGTTATTATCACTTAGAAACACACGTTTTGTTTTGACAGTGGGAATTAATTTTAAATTAATTTATGCCACTTCTATGTTTAGAATTTAGAAAAATGGATTCAATATTTAGAATCAGGATTTCCAAATTGTGTAAATAGGTAACATTTATTTTCAGACATTTTGAATAATTACTTCGGTAAATATTTTATTTACCGTGGTTAAAGGGTAAATCCGGTAAATAAGGGTTAAACAATTATAGTATAATAATTATAATAAAATACCCTAAAACCTATCCTAACCTTATTGGTGGATACATGTCCGACCGTGGGCATCTTTGGATTGATTTTTGGGACACCATGGAGCCACTTTAGGTGATAGGGACACTTTATATTAATTAAGATAAAATAAATACAAAATGACATAAGCATATATCTTTTAGAAATTTTATTTTACATAAGGTTATATATGTTAGATTTTAGACTATAAATATTCATTATAAATCTAAATGGATTTCCTACATAATCGTATTTTATTTATAATTTTTAGAAATTAAATAATTTTATTTATTTATGACACAATGGTGATGCAGTAATTACGTAATTAATGAACAATTAGAAACATTAATATTATAAATACCAAAATAAATGTAATTTGAGACTTTTTATAAATAAAAATAATTTTCTAGGGTACTATGACATGTTAGGATTGATTTAATTAACCATGTTCTAAGTAATCATTCTGTTATGAGTTTTACAAAAATCAATTATTGAATAGTGTCAAAATTGACATAAAAGTTTTTTTTAAAACAAATATTATTTTATTAATTAATATTAAATAATTAAAAATATAAGGGTCAGCCAAGAGACTTATATCATGATAGGTGTATCACTTATGGACCAGTTGGGGGACTCATGGATGTATATAGTATGTTTATTAACAATATAATATAAAAATATAAAGAGACATTGTAAAAGTGAAACTAATTAACTAAGAGTTAATACTTAAAGATAAGGTTAATATAGTGACCCAAATCTGTCTAAATCCTATTGGTTGAGTTGTTTTAGATGCATCCCCACCTTATAAGTTAAATAATCCACTTTTGAGCCATTATAAACAAATATATGAATTTATTATAAAATAATATTTGTGGCTTTTCCAAAGGTACCCCTCACCCCTCTTATAAAAGGGCACTCTCCCTTCTCTTTAATTCACACCTTCAAAGCCTTTTGGTTCGGCCTGACCCTACCCAAAAACTCTCTCAACTTCCCTCACTTCATCCTATAGTCCTTATTTTAGTCATGAATCCAACATAAGGAGCCCTTTTTATCAAATAAAAAGGAAGAACCCGAAGAAGAGGTAATGATTTCACCACCCTTTTTCAAGTTCCTTTCTTCTTCCACTTCTTCTTTATTTGTTATTACCATTATAAAATAGTAACTCCATTATATGATATATACTTTTATGTTATTATAAACATGGTACAACCATATTTCAGTATTCTATCCATCCTTTGAATGACATGTCACTATACGTGCGTACGTACTGCTTACCGTCTCTACGTCGTGGGGTAATTGTTATTCAAAACATTATTATTGGTATAGGTATAATAATGATGTATAATTCATGTAAATAATAAATATAAAATGATAATGGTTCTGTATATATGATATACCATCCAATTATATATTATTTTAATATCAAAAAATGATATTATCGCTCATGCGTACGTACAGACTACTGTCTCCACGAACGCGATGTGATTCATTCTCCATCGTATCCATTCAAGTATAATTCTCATTTTATGATTAAAAATAATGTTTAAGGACTTGATATAATTCTGGATATGAATAATATACAACCTATCCATAAAAAACATGGCTTATGTAACAAAACATATAAAAGAAAATGAGTAAGTTAACACCCGGAACAACGATAATACTAAGATATTATTAACAAATAAATGTTAAAAGATCATATGTGATATCATATTAATGTATATTATTATTGTATAATTTAATAAAAATTATTTCACCATTATACATGAGGTTAACCTACCACCAACCAAGGAAAAGTACAAGGTAAGGGTTCATTTCGTAATCTCTTCATTATCCGAGGTTGTTTATACGTAATAATCTTCTGGGACTTCTTTATCATCCACATCCATGTTTCATGAAAGTGAATTTCAAAACATTCTTAATATTTTTCAAAATATGGGTTAAAGTCATTTATAACCTTTCTTGACTTTTTTATAATATGTTTATAAAGGAATCTTTCCGTTGTTTTCCAAACAAGGTCCTTTTTAGCCTTTTTGACAGAATTAAGGTAGGAATGTTTTTTTTAACTTATACGGTAGGTGCAGCTATTTTCCTCCCTTATAAAATTTTTGAAGCTTCCCTTAAAATCTTATAAGGATATTTTCTAATTAAATGTTTTATATTATAATATGTGACTTTTAAATGATTTCAAAATGAATATTTTAATAATTTCTGAAAGGTAGACTTTATCAAAATCATAATGTTAAATGTTTTAAAGATTTATCTTTCTAAATATTTTTAACTAATGTCCATGTTTTAAAAATGAATTTAAGGATTTATTTATATGTAAATGAATTTTTTGAAATGATATTTCTTTTCAAAAGATTCAAAGTGGTATGGGACACATTGATTCAATAATATCTTTTAAATTACTTCCTGTATAAATGTGTGACTTTTAAATGATTTCAAAAAAAGAGATATTTCTATCAAATAGTTTTGATTTCGTCTATGTCAATATCCTATGATTGATTTTATGTTTATTTTAATTTGATTTATTATGATACAAAACTTCCATTTTTTTGAAGTTTTTCTGATGTGTTTGACTGTGTAGTGTTATTCGTATACCATTCGTGCTTTATGGATGAAGTATTTACATTTCGTATTCTAGTTTTAACATGAATGTTTATGTTATGTTTGAACCTTTTCATATGGGAATGCATTTGACTTAATATGTGATGGGTGGAGCCCGCTATAGCTCCTCGATGCATCCGTAGGTCTCATGATACAAACTAGTGTCTTGGCATAAGGCTTTGGAAAAATCTTATTTGTAGTCTTGGCACGATGACTTGGCTATGTGGTTATGATAGTATGGAATTATGCATTCCATCATTATGAAAGTTGTTATTGATATTCCATGTGATTATTCGATTAGTAGAATATCCACGTGTATAAGTAAATTGCATTATTTCATTTTATTTTTTCTATACTATGTTGATGTTTAAGTTTAAAAAGCTTTTGTTTTAGTTATACATTGCCTAAAATGTTTATTCCTATGTATGATAGTTTCCGCTATATTTTTATCCTTACTGGGCATTTGAGCTCACCCCTTTTCTAGGTTTTATTTTTCCTAGGATGTGAAGAAGTAATTTATGAATGACCTGCAGGGATAGTATAAGGGGATAAGAGTGTGGACTATAGAGACTATGTTGTTTTAATTTTTATTTTATGATGTATTGTAAGACTTATGAATATATATAGAGTTTCCAAGGCTACTAAACTAATAGGTATTTTGAGACTTGATCCTTTGCGATCATGCCAATGTTATGTAATAATGAACCGACTCTAGGTAACTGGGGTCGGGGCGTTACAAAATATGGGTTTACTAATCAACCATTATTTTTATGGGTCTAATGAATATAGTAATCAAGGAATATCCTGTAATTTTTTGTGGTTTTTATTGAAAATATCATAGTGTACTCTAAAATCAATCATTATCTTGATAATCCCATGATAATCATTCTTGAGACTGTTTGAGAAAAATAATTATATGCAAAATTAGAATTTTTTAATCCTTTATTTTGAATTTGTTTCTTTTAGGACATATTATCACCATGTATAGAATCTTAGTTTATAAAAAAATGAAACTTGAATTTAAAGAATTTCCAACACTAACAAACATAAATGAGGTATGTAGTCATTGGTTCGTAGGTTAAAATTATAATTTTTTTTCAAAAAAATCATATTAGATAACCTATTAGCTAATATTACACATAAAGGGGATATGTTCACCTGGTTAAAGGAATGTGAATAATGTTTTAAAAAATTTATGTAGAGATTATTGAAAGTTCTAATTTTGAATCTACCATTGATAAATTATGTATTTTTTATTTATATTGAATCACCGAAGAAGGGACATGGTTATATCATTATAAAAAATTATAAATTTATTGTACATGCATCTAGATAGTTAAAGACTCATAAAAAGAACTAACCTACACATGAACGTAAATTGGTATCCATAATATTATATTTTATGATATGGAGACATTATCTATAACGTCAAATATGTTAGATATACATATACCATAATACCCTATAATTCATATTTTCCTAGAAATTGGACAATTTGAAGAAAAGGTGACAAATCATGATAGTCATGGATTATGTTACTTAAATTCATTACCACCCTTAGAATGAAAATAAGGTAGTTGATGCATTTAGTTGGAAATATCAACGAGTCTTGATAAAATGAGGATTGATATGGATCCTATGTTTATGCATTTAGTAAATATATAGAAGGAAATTATTAAGCATGTGGAAACATCTCTCATTTTTAAAATGATTTAAAAACAATATTTATTAGAAAATATAAAATATTCCTAAGTCGATGATTGTAATTTTTAAAATAAAATTTAAACTTGGATTTATCTGTGATTTAACAGACTTCATATTTTAATATAGTACACTGAAATTTAGAAATTTCTTATATCCACCATATATTGTTTAAATGAAAATAGAAATTATTAGACGATGATCATAGCTCAAATTTACCTATACACCATGGTAGCACCAAGATGTATAATGATTTTATGGAACATTATTAGTTGGATTATATGATGCAAGAAATTATTGATAATTTGTTGAGGTGTTTTTTTCAGCAACAAATGACATTGGGACCACATATTAAGGGACTCACAAAATCACTACCTACTTGTATATGGAAATGTGATGAAACTGATTTAGAAATTGTTACTGTATTATCAAGGAATAATGAAAAGAATAATGTAATATAGGTTATTGTTGAAATCTTTACCAAATTTGAACATTTCTTCAATATAAGAGAAGATATACCTCTTAAACGGCTTGCACAAGTCTATATTACTGAAGATGTAAGACTTTATGGTTTACCTCTTTAAATTTTGATTGATCCTAATAAATGATTTATATGAAAATTATAGACTGTTTTTCAGATGGATATAGCTATTGATATTTATTTTAGAATTTCCCATCACAAACAATCTAATGGATAGTCCAAAAGGGCAATTTAATCTTTAAAAAACATGTTTACATCATTATAATTTTACATTAATGATATATAGGATTAGTATTACCCATTTGGGGAGTTTTTGTATAATAATATTTTCCCTTCAAGTATTAATATAAAAATTTATAATGAATTATATAGAAATATATATCAAACTACATCGTTTTAGGATGATATTGGTAATAATAATCTTGTCAGCTCAGAACATGAGGATGAAACAGTAGGGAAGGTAAACACTCTTCAAATTCTTATTAGAGATTCTCAATGTTGGAAACAATATTAGACGGTAATTGAAAGATGAATTTTTTATTTAAAGTGGGAGATCATTTTTTAATGAAAATACTTCAGGGTGGGATGTTATAAGATTTGGTAATAAAAGAAAACAACTCCCAATATTCTTTCAGTCCTTTTGAATTTATATAAATAATATGAGTTGAGGATTTCTATATTGAAATGCCACGATGAATATTTAATGTAAATGATGTGTTCTATATCTTTTATTGAGGAAGTACATGCCATATGAAAAACAATTTTCACTTACAAGGAAATATATTTTGAACATGATTTAACTTATCGTGAAGTACATATCCAGATTATGGAAAATAAGGAACAAGTGTTGATGAATTAGAAAACATCATTAGTAAAGGTACACTGGATATATCATAAAACAGAAGAAGAGAGTTGGGATCCTAATGAAATAATGAATAATATCTAACAAAATCAGTTCATGAGGTTACATTCAAGAAATTGTGAGAACCAAATTTTTATTCGAATGGAAGAATGTATCACTTTTTCTTCAATTATAGTAATATTTAAATTTTATAAACGCAATTGCACAATAAAAATTGTTTATTTCAATATGTGATAAATAACTAAATTATTAAATTTTAATAACTAATTTTTTAAAAATTAATTTCATTTTCAATATCATCCTTTCAAAATTAACTACGAATGTTTTTGTTTTTTATATCATTTTTTTGTTTTTTAATTAATGATTTGTTAGTAATGTATAGTATAATCCATTTAATATATAATAATCTTAGTTGAGTAAAAAAAATCATTGATATTTATATTTTAATCATTCTCCTTAAAATGATATTTTAAAAAATGTATTTTACGTTTTACATTTTTATAATAAAATTAATTTCCAAAACTTATTGAATTTAATATTGAAAAATTAATTCCATATCTACAATTATTAAGCTAATATTTGGTAAATATGACCCTTTTATTTTTAGGTTTTATAAATATTAGCTGTGATAAAATTTATCACTTTAGTAAATTGTGAATTGAGTAACTAAGGTTAAAGATAAAGTTATAATAAATTATAAATCAAAAAAAAAAACTTTTCATTATTTCATTATGTATTAGTAAATCCATCACAACCATTATAATATGTCTCATTTTATTTTCATTTTATCTTGTAATGGACATTTATATTATTTTATGTAATGCAGAATCCAAAAATGCCACTCACTTGCTTTTAACTTCTATTACATATTAACATAAGGATAAAAATATTTTATTAATTAATAAAAAATATTATTTTTTACATAATTTATTTATTTTTGTCCTGATATTTTTTAAATTTAATGTTGTTTAATAATAATTTTGAAATCCTAGGAAACCCCAATATAGTATTTATTCAATTAATATAAAAAATATAATGTATGTTTTTAAAAATATTAAAAGTAAAAAATTTAGAAAAAAATTCACAATTTTTTTATAGATAAATATAGGATATTAAGCATTTTAAAAGTATTATATTATAATTAAATTAATCCTTATTTTTTTAATGTCAATATAAATGGATAGCGCCAAAAATGAAATTATTGTTATTTTATGAAAATAATATTTTATTAAATTATTTAAAAATTACAAAAATATTAATCATAATAAATATGGGATTGATATGGCCAAAAATTTTACCCATTTTACATCAATGTTCTAGTTTCAAATCTATAATAACATTATTGACACATAAAGTGTATAAAACATTTATATTATGATAATTTTTAAAAGGGATAATAGGGAGTTAAATATAGAGCTAAGGGTAAAAAATCACCTAAACATATTCAAATTTTATTAGATGAGTGGTTTTTGAATAATACTCATCTTACCTCTTAATCTTATCCATTTGGAACCATTTTTAATTGAAAAATAATTTATATTAAATTAATACTTTATGTAATTCCATGAGTACCCCTCCCCTCACTTATAAAAGGACACCCATTATCTCTTATATTTACACAAAATAGAAAAAATATATCAACAAAACCATGATTATTTAACTTATAAGCATTATTTTACATGTTCAAGATGTATTGTTATATCAAAAATACAATCCATATGTCCCTTAAGAGGGTATCTAAAGGAATTCTACCAAAGATGAGGTAATCATCTTTATCGACTATTTTAAATTTATGTCACCTTAGTCCTTGTCTAAATTTTACATAACATAAAAAAATAATAAATCCATTATCATATATATACATATATTTTCTTTTAACTATAATTTAAAAAAATTACATCTCTTCTCTATCCTATGAAAATATAAAACATCTCTCCACTGTTCGTATGACATAATGTCTTCACGTAATAGTATAAATTAATTTTTACTCACAACCTTAATTGGATGGTTATAAATTTGGAAGTAACAAAAATATGTATAATATTTATGAAATAATTATTCTTATGGAAATATTATATAATATATATATTTTTACCCTCCAATCCATTGGAAAATCATAAAGTTGCTTGTATAGACATGTACACTAAAACCTCTAGGAAGTGATGTGATCACCTTTCCACTATTCTTTTAAATAGAGGGTAACAATGATATATTTAATGGATATATATGATATTTATATAATGATTAAAATTATTAATTTTATTTAAATATAATCAATGTAATGGAACAAAACTTATGTGATAGAAAATGCATGAGAAAATAAAGCAATTAACACCCAAACTGTTGATAATAATGAAATATTGCTGACCAATAGATGATAAGATGTTATATGATTATAATATATTACATTTTAAATATTAAAAATTATTTTTTATAAATTAATAACCTGTTTAATACCATCATAAAAGAAGATAAATAATCTACCACTAAGGTTAAACATGAGGTATGAGATTTTATCTCAATTTCCAGTCCAATGAGACAAAATTGGTATTGTGTGCATATTTAACTTTATAAGGTGTATGTAGTGAATATATGAGGTATTTAACATGAATATATATATTTTCATGAGGATTAATGTTTCAATTCGTGTTTAATATTTTAATGGTTATCCATTTTTTCATCCAAAATTTTCACTCTTCGGCACATGTATCGAGAAAATAATGGTTTAAAATAAAACCCAATATATTTTCTTCAAAATCATGTATATATTTCTTCTATTTAATTATTTTGAAAATCATTCATCAAATAATATTTTTATTTAATCAAATTACTTTTTGTTGAATATTTATATTATCCATGAATTTTTAGATGGACTGAATAATATTTTCAAATGTTTTCAAGAAGGGTTGTTTTTACCATTTTTTTCCAAAAAATCCAAAAGAATATTAATTATACATATACTTTTTTGATAGAATTTTCCATCACCAAATCCAGTTGGTGATATTTTAGATTCTTTTATATGATATCTTTGGTTTTATAGAGAAAAATCTTAAATTAAATTGTATTTTAATTATTTCCTATGTTTTATTTTATTATTAAAAGGACATGAGTTAATTTCAAATGATATATTTATAATTAATTTGCGATCTCATTTTATATCTTATGGATTTTTTGTCGTTAAATTTATCTTCAAACAATACATTTTTTATCATTTTAAATTAAAAATTACATTCCTCATAAATATATGTATTATTTTTATAATGGATATGATTATTTCCTAAACTATATATCATTTCTATATATAATTATCTACATTGAATGTTATTAGATTGATTGGGGAGAAATTTAGAGTCTAAATTATTTACTCAATACAAGAAATTTGTCTGTAAGACATATTGTTTATGAATTAAATTTGTAATTAAATATAAATGGAATGCATTGTAAATGTTGTGATGGTTGGGCCTGATATTATATATCCCCTCAATGAATAAAAATTTATTATGAGACAAATAAAATGTCCAAATTAAATGGTATTTTACTATATACTTACCCATTTTTTAAACTATCTTGATGCAAGGTCTTGACGGTAGAGATATCATGATTTTTAAGATCATAAAAATTCAAAATTACTCATTTCTTTAATTGAGAATCTAGTTATTATCATCCATGAAATGTATTCATTAATATTATCCATTGATTAATTTCCTGCTCATGTTACTGATTATGTAAAATATATTTCCTATTATTTTAATTTCCTTACTAATTATGCCTTCTTTATTCATAATATCTTCTACTATACATAACCCTTACAGAGTATTTGGGACAACCATTATTTTGTTTCCTTTTCCTTGGATATGGAAATGAATACATTGAATGAGTTTTAAGAAATCTATATATTTTCATTTTATATGTTTTAAATTTTATTTAATATGTAAAATTGGAATCATATATGCATCTATTTATACAATACCAATAAAATTATTATCCCATTGGGATTAAATAAAATTTATCTTATGTCAATGTAATAAATTATATACTTTCTCTATTTAACTAGAGATAGGGTTATTATAATATTTTATCTTGAATATTATAAAGGATTATATAGATGACATTCATCAGCATCAAATGATACTCAAAGAATTACGTGATATTTATCATTTTTTAAGATTTATTTAAACCACTAGGACGCAGGACATGAAACATGAGAAATTGAAACATATTTGGGTAATGCTGATGAACCAGTCTATGTGATTGTACATAGAATTTCAAATTCTATTTTATTAAAAAATTTAGTGGATAATCCATGTTACAAACTGAGTGAAACATGAAAAAGATTTGGAACCCACAATAAGTCCAAACCATTAGAAAACTTCTTGTAACTTTAATTGATTGTCAATTCATTTCATATGGGTATGGGTGTGTGAAGTAAACTAATGGTTTAGTTTTTTAAATGGAAACAAATTCTTATTTCTAATCCAATGAAATTTTAAAAGGAAACCACCACTGATTCATCATCCCTTTATAATGGTGGATCAGATCTTGGGGAATATCATGATGTATTAAAATTTTGTATATTTAGAAGTATAATGAGAAGTGTGGGTCTAAGGATTTTCTTTTAGTAGCTGAGAAATGTTATTTTTGGTGAATTAGGATTTTGGGTGTTTTTTAATAGATCATTTGATAGAGATCTATTATCCCTATAATACAAGGGTAGTTATGACATGTATGACAATATAGGATTGATAATTCCCTTTTATTTTTGATGTGTTCTCATTATACAATCAATTTATGTTAATATTTTTTAATATTAATGTAGTTCATGAATATAGTCATAAGAATTAATACGTGTTTATTAATGAGTAAAATTGTGAGGATATAATTTTTTAATGGGCAATAATTTAACATCCCAAATTTTTGAAGAATTTATTTTATTTTGGAAATTATTGATACCAATGATAAGTGAATTTTTTCCATTTAATTTTGGTAAAAATCAACCATTAATGTACATATTGTTTTCTCTAATGTAGTTTCCATTATTGAATATATATATTTTGGTCAAAATATAAATTCAATTTTATGAATAATATGTATATATTAAAATGGTTTAATAAAAAATATGAAATTATATTCATAGTAATTTTTAATGTAAAATAACATATTTTTATGGAATTTTTAGTTTATATTATAGCTAATTTAATGTGTAAAAGACAATTTTTATATTTTGATACAATATAGATTTCCATTTTAAGGTAAATAGTTTCTTTTTTTATATTCAAATAACGATATATATTATTTGTTATATTTATATAAAATCTTAATTTCTCATTTATTTATTTTCTTATTATAACATTATAGATATTATATTTAGATAAGGTAGTCAGTATAAAATTAATAATTTCATTGACATGTAATTATAACTATATTGAAAAACGTTCATTTAAACAATCCTATATTCATAAATATTTAATTAAATCACAATTTTTACTAATTCAGGAGATGAAATTTATAAGAAAAATATATTTAGTTTTATATTATTAAATAGTTAATTATCATACAAATTGTTATTATAGTTTAAATAGAAATATAAATGAAATGACACAAAAAAATAAATATTTTTTTCTAAACAAATTTACTTAATCTGATATCAACTAAAAGATACGAGTATAGTTTAAATAATTTTAAATTTGAAAAATGGAAACTATTTTTGACTCATAACCTCAAAATTAAATTATGGTGATTTTTTGGTATTTTTATGAAAATATAAATTTTTTTGGTGAATCGTAAAATACAATCTCATACATTATAAATTTAATAGATGAGTAATTATGTAACATCCCAAGTAAGTAATGAATAATAGATATTTTTTATTTATGTATATTAATGATTAAGATAGTGTTTTAGAGGCTTAAAATGAAAATAAATACAATCTTATGCATGTAATACACTAATATTCTTAAAAGATTGTTTTACTGCCTTTTGATGGAAAACTATTTTTGAATATATCTTTTGTCAATTTTATAAACTATGTTTGTCAAAATAAACTTATTCTTTATGATTGGGACATCAAAATTTACCTTGTGTGAATTTTTGGTATTTTTCTGACAATGTTCATTTTTAATGAATAGTGAAAAATACTGCATTTTACATCAAAACCGCTTTTTAATATAATTAATTTATATGATCAGATTATGTTTTGAATTGGTTTTGAAGTGAAATTAGAATATATTTTTACCATTTAATCCAATGGTGGTCACTGGAATCAATTTCACTTTGAAATTAGACTTAAACTGGTGTCAATCTTTTGAAACTTATTGTTTTATAAAAACACGCTTTTTTGCTCTGACAGCTGGAATTAATTATTAAATTCATTAATGTGACTTATGTGTTTTGAATTTTGTAAAATAGACTTCATTTTTGAATTCAGAATATCAAATATAGCTTAGGGTGAATTTTTGGTAATTTTCTGAAAAACTTCAATTGTTGATGAATAGTGAAACCACTAAGTGGTAGTTAAAGAAACCAATTTTTCGTTTAAATGAAACTTTTCAACTTTTGTGTTTTGAATTTCAAAAATCCGACATACATGGTTGTCATTAAGTAGTAAAATGTGTATCAATGGGATTAAAATAATTTTTTGGTGAATAGTAACTTATTAAGTTTTTAATCGCGATTAGTGGTAATTAGGGTAGTTTAAGGCATAAATAATGCTTTAATAATATTAAATGACCAAGAAACATGTCCCAACCTTATTGGTTGTATCAGGGCCGACCAAGAAAATCCATGGGTCAACTTGGGGACCCCATGGAGACACTTTGGTTGGGAAATGACATAAATAACTTTTTATTAAATGTTAAAGTAAAAATGACACAAACATCATATGTTTTACGAAACCAATTTTTATATGGGGTTATAAAGATCAGATATTTGATTATAAATATTAATTGGAAATCTAAAAAGATTTCCTACATCATAGTATTTTTTTATAATTTTTAGACTTTAAATAAATTAAATTATTTATGACATCATTATGATGTAGCGATGACCTCATTATTTAACGATTTAAATAAAATGGAAAGATAATGAAAAATCTAAAACCTAAACATGGCCAAAACCAATTGGAAGATTGTATTTCGAAGCCTTATCACCTTATCCTAGAATTATAGCAATGTGGGACCTTTTGAATCCGAAACTCTTTTTAAAATAAAGTAATTTATCTTTACTTTCCAAAAATGCCCCTCCTCTCCTCTTATAAAAGGCCCCCACCTCTACCTCATTTTACACACTCCTCAAGCCTTTGCCTCGGCCAAACCCTGCCCATTTACTCTCTCCACATCCCTCTCCTCATCCTAGAGTATTCCCTCTGGGCATAATCCTTTCAAAGGAAGCCTTTAGGCTCAAATAAAAAAGGAGTTACACTTTTAATGGTAATTCATTCTCTCATTTTCATTTGTTTTATTTTTCTTCTCCAACCCCCTAAACTCTTTTTATTTACTTCTTTTGTAACAACACCAGTATATTAAATATACTAGTATGTTTTTATAAGATTTATTTGAGCTACACTCTCACCCAACTACATCAAATGGTTAAAGAACATACGGTTTCCGTGGATGGCGAAATTCTGCCTCCCGAAACGATGATTGTTCAATACTCATTTAACACCTTTAAAGGTGGCCATTATGATGTCACTATTTTTATACATGATATATAATGTGTTTAGGTTTTCATTAAGCTTCTGTTTTTTTTCATTTTGGGCATACCTTTATGGTTTCCATTATGGGTAAACACGATATCTTCATTTTAGGAAGTGCGGACTACCGCCCCCTGAAAGTGATTTGATTCGTTAATACCATATGCGGGATGTGTAAAGGATAAAGTTAATGATATTATATATGTTATTATACTGGAACTATGATATACTCTTATATCATTATGATTCCATTCCAGAAAATACGAAATAGAAATGGAAGTAGCGTTCATGCGTACGTACGGTTTACCCTCTCCATGAACGGTGCATTTCATTTCTTACCTCTAAATGTGATGTAATATTATAAATAAATGTATATGATGAATATATATGATATATATGTTATCCAAATAATTAATATCCTTCTGGATATAACGAACCATTGACCAAATTAACAACATGTAAGTGTAAGAAGTCTATTTTTGACTTAAGAACCAAATACCGACAAAATGAACATTATTAACTTAAATGATTACATGATGTTCATAACCTGGTATAAAAGGAATAATTAACTTGAAAAAGGTTCATAATCAAGTAGATATTAACTCATGTTTATTATTCAGGAGATTAAAGAACGGTCGGGTCAATTCGGATACGAGGTATGAGACTTCGTCTCAATCTCCTTTCATTGAGGCATATTTTATTTTATACACAACTTTCTTTTATACGGTGTATAAAACCCTTTGACTTTTATATTTATTCAAAAGGAATCTTTTTTATATGAATCATTTACTAAACGACAAAAGGGAATGTTTTTGTCGTACGTATGCGGCGACAACGACTTCTCCGCCGTCGTGACCGTTATTTGAGTTTCGGATTCCTCTACAAGCCATACCTTCTTTTTAAAAGAAAAATAAATACCATGTTTTACTTTTCTTTTATTTTGGTATTGAAAATGGTTTTCACAATGTTTTTTTGTGTTGTATTGATATCTTGTGATTGAATGTGGAAATGTTATGTTTCCTTTATGCATGATTTATGTGATACGATTATGTTATGGTTCTTGGGCATTATTATGAAGACGGGTGGTTCCGTGATAAACTAAGGGCGGGTGAGCCCGATATAGCTCTCCAATGCATTGGGTAACGCGAAGGAGTGAAACGTTAAGGTTTCTCCGAAGTGATTTAGGGAATATACTGTGATGGGTATTCCAAACGTAACCAAGAGGGTTACTCCCTACGTAAGAATGTTATGAATGCCTCAAATTACCTTTATGTCTTATGATTTCTATGATTTGTTCATGATTTTATGAGGTATATTAAAGTGCCTATGTTTTATGGGTAAAGTATGATTTCACTCTTATGTATATATGTACCCATGTTTCCTTTCCATGTTTTTATAACCCATAATGAGCTTTTTATGCTCATCCCAAGTTTTTTTGAAATGTTTTTCACAGGTCAAGGGAAAGGTACATGATATGATGATAGTGTCAAGGAAGTGTCAAGAATGAATCCATGTTTTATTTTAAATATGTTTCCATTGATGGGAATGAATAATACTATCATTATGTAACCACATTGTTTATATGTGGAATGTAATGCATGTTTTATGATCTAATTCTCTAAAACTCTAAACCCGAAAAGAACCTCAATGTGTAATCCTGTAATAACTCAAGATTAAGTAAGGTTTAAGGCTGGGGCCTTATAGTTGGTATCAAAGGTCGGTTTAGATAACATTAGGAGTTAGAATTCTATTAAATGATTATCCAAATATTTTTTTTTGAAATGATATAGCATTTGAAGATTACCATGTTGCTTCATCTAAGACATGTTTGTTCAGAATGGTTTTCCATAGAGGAAACAGGGAAGCAGTGCTAGGAAGGAATACAGAAGGAAATAACCTTCCGAATCAACATCCCGAGTTGGTCGGAATTGGAACTGAACATTTTGTTACAATGATTGCACATTTGACTCAAGCGATAAATGGTGGTGGTATCCATGCACGAGATCAGCCAGATCAACCGCAGAGGAACATGTCAGTGGTGGAACATTTCATGAGGCAACATCCACTATCATTCAGAGGATCATCTGACCATGTGCTAGCTGAAGGGTGGATAAAAGCACTGGAGAAGATTTTTGATGTCATGGGGTGTTTAGACAATCAAAAGGTTAGTCTTGCTATTTACTGTTTGGAGGGTGAAGAAGATCAGTGGTGGTCTATGGTTAAAAATATCAGGGATGCCGAGGAGATTGATGCTCTTGACTGGGATGAATTCAAAGGTATGTTTCTTGAGAAGAATTTTCCTAAGGCTGTTAGACTTAGGATGGAAAAACAATTCTTGTAATTAAGGCAAGAGGAAGACTCAGTGGCTGCCTATGAAGAAAGGTTCACTCGATTGGAAAGGTATGCTCCAAATTTTATCCTAGACCTTGATAGTAAAATCAATCGTTTTTACTCAAGATTAAAGCCAAAATATCGAAGGGAATTAGCTTCTCGTGAGTTTAAAAGTTATGAAAAGCTTGTTCGATGTGCTGAGAAGGTGGAAATGGAGTTTACCGATGAACAAGTGTTCTATAACAACCAGTAGAAGAAGAGACCGAGGTGGCAGGAGAAAGGTAATAATTCTTCAAAAAAGTCTGATGGTAAGAAAACTAAGTTTCCAGTTTGTGATAAATTTGGAAAAAGGCATGCTGGGGAATGTATTCTGAATTCTGGAAAGTGCTACCGATGTTGTAAGATGGGACATAAGGCTCGTGATTTCACTGAAAAGGATCAAGGTGAAGGTAAGAACCAATTTTATTTATAGTTAGTGAAATGTTATAAGTGCAATGAGATGGGTCACTATGCAAATGAGTGTCCGACAAAGACCTTGAGTGATGGGAAGCAGTTCGACTACAAGCAGAAAGGGGTGGTGAAATCCTTTGCAACTACTTCAGCAGATGTCGGGCCATCAAATGAAGTTGTATCAGGTACTTTGTTCATTTTTTCAGATTATGCCAGTGTGTTGTTTGATTCGGGGTCTACACATTCTTTCATCTCTGAAACCTTTTCTAGTAAAATGGGAATACCATCTCAAGAAATGACTCCTGAACTTTTGGTAAAAACACCTAGGGGAAGTTTTGAGGAAAAAAGAATTTATAAGAATCTTCCTATCCTTATCTATGGAAAGAACCTACTTGCAAACCTTATTGTTCTACCTCTAGTAGAGTTTGATGTTATCCTGGGTATGGATTGGCTCTCTATTTACCATGCTAAGATTGACTGTAGAGCTAAAGAAGTTTCTTTTCAGAAATACTTTCAGTTTTTTTTACAAGAATGAACCCTTACTTTTGATAACATATCAAGAGGCCGAGAAACTTGTAAAATATGGAAATGAATGTTACCTTTCACACGTCGTTTAAAATAAAGGAACTATTCAGATTAATGATGTGCCAGTGGTAAATGAGTATCCTGATGTTTTTCCTGATGAGTTTCCTGGAATAATACCAGATCGGGAAGTTGAGTTTACTGTTGACTTAGTTCCTAATTCTAAACCAATTTCAAAACCCCCTTATCGAATGGCACAAATTGAACTTTTAGAGTTGAAGGAGCAATTGCAAGATTTATTAGATAAAGGTTTCATTCGACCTAGCACATCACCATGGGGTGCTCCTGTCTTGTTTGTTCAAAAGAAAGATGGATCAATGAGACTTTGCATTAATTATAGAGCCTTGAATAATATTACTGTTAAGAACAAGTATCCTTTGCCTCATATCGATGATTTGTTTGATTAGCTCCAGGGAGCTCATTTTTTTTCAAAGATTGACTTGAGGTCGGGGTACCATCAGTTGAAAGTAAAACAAGAAGACGTTCGTAAGACTGTGTTTCGTACTAGATATGGCCATTATGAATTTGTTGTAATGCCTTTTGGGCTAACCAATGCACCTGCTGTATTCATGGACTTAATGAATATAATTTTCCATGAGTTCTTGGATAAGTTTGTGGTGGTTTTCATTGATGATATGTTGGTGTTTTCTAAAAGTAAAGAGGAGCATGAAAGACATTTAAGGGTTATCATGAAAACCTTAAAAGAAAATAAACTGTATGGAAAATTCATCAAGTGTGAGTTTCGGTTGCAACAAATTTCTTTCCTTGGTCATATTGTTTCTAAAGATGGCATAACCGTTGATCCCGCAAAAACAAAAGTTGTTGAAGAATGACCAAGACCCACAAATGTAACCGAGATTCGTAGCTTCCTTGGTTTGTCGGGCTATTACCGAAGGTTTGTTAGAAATTTTTCACAGTTATCTAGTCCAATGACTAAGCTAACTTGGAAGGGTGTTACGTTTATCTGGACAAAAGAATGTGATGATTGTTTTCAGGAATTGAAAAGAAGATTGGTGAATGCTCCAGTTTTGGCACTAGCTTCTTGGAATGGTGAGTTTGTTATATACAGTGATGCTTCATTGAAAGGACTTGGTTGCGTCCTAATGCAGAATGATTTGGTAATTGCTTATGTTTCACGACAGTTGAAAACTCATGAGGTAAATTACCCTACACATGATTTGGAATTAGCTGTTGTTGTTTTTGCTTTAAAAATTTGGAGGCATCATTTGTATGGAGTAAAGTGTGAAATATATACCGATCAAAAAAGTTTAAAGTATATATTCCCTCAGAAAGAGTTAAACATGAGACAGAGGAGATGTCTAGAATTAATCAATGATTATGATTGTACAATTCATTACCATCCGGGAAAAGAAAATAAAGTGGATGATGCTTTGAGTCGAAAAAGTAATGCTTCATTAGTAATGTTGCGTTTGGAACGCGATCCTTTGGTTAAGGATTTGATGAACTTTGGCATAGAAGTTGTTGGTGCAGGAAGTCCTTCTGTTTTGTTTCAGGTATCAGTGAGATCTTCTCTATCAGATAGAATCAAGCAAGCACAGAAGCAAGACAGTGAGTTAAAGAAAAAGGTAGAGCTGGTTCAGAAAGGTAAGTTGCCTGAATTAAACATTGATAATTATTGTGTATTGAGATTTTGGAAGAGATTGTGTGTGCCTTGTGATTCACAGTTGAAGAGAGAGTTGTTATGTGAAGCTCATAGTTCTCTATTTTCAGTTCATCCGGGCAGTACTAAGATGTATAGAGATCTGCAGGAGTATTACTGGTGGGATGGAATGAAAAGAGATATTGCTGATTTTACAGTGAAGTGTTTGACATGTCAACAGGTTAAAGCAAAGTGGATGTTACCGAAAGGGATGCTTCAGCCTTTACCAGTGACAAAGTGGAAATGGGAGAATATATCCATGGACTTTGTTGTGGGATTACCGAAGACATCTCGAGGTAATAATGCAATCTGTGTTATTGTTGATCGCTTGACTAAATCTGCTCATTTCCTTGCTATACGAGATACTTTCTCTCTTGATCAACTTTCCCGTTTTTATCTAAAGAGATAGTCAGGTTACATAGAGTTACTCTCTCCATTTTATCGGATCGTGATCCCAGGTTTACTTCTAACTTTTGTAAAGGCCTTCAGAAGTCGTTGGGTACTGAATTAAATATTAGTACAACTTTTCATCCTCAATCAGATGGGCAGTCAGAATGAACAATTCAGACCTTGGAGGATATGCTATGAGCTTGTTCGATGGATTATCAGGGAAGTTGGGACCAACATCTTTCTTTGGTTGAATTTTCATATAATAACAGTTCTCATTCCAGTATACAGATGGCACCATTTCAGGCATTATATGGGAAGCGGTGTCGAACTCCAGCTTTCTGGGATGAAGTGGGTGAAAGGAAGTTGATGGGACCAGAATTGGTAGAAGAGATGGCAGAAAAGGTTCAGCTGATTCAGAAACACATGAGAACAGCTCAGAGCAGGCAGAAGAGTTATGCGGATAACCGGAGGAAGGATCTATCTTTTGAGGTAGGTGATCATGTTTTTCTCAAGGTTTCTCCTTGGAAAAGTGTGATCAGATTTGGTAAGAAAAGAAAGTTGAGTCCAAGGTTCATTGGACCATAAGAAATTCTGGAGAGAGTTGGATCAGTTGCATACCGAGTGGCTTTACCTCCGAGTTTATCTCAGGTACACAATGTTTTTCACGTTTCGATGTTGAGAATGTATATGCCAGATCCATATCATGTTTTGAGTCCAGAGGTAGTTCAGCTGGAAGATAACCTATCTTATGAGGAACAACCAGTCCAGATTCTTGACCACAGGGAGCAAGTGTTACGGAATAAGGTGATTCACTAGGTAAAGGTTTTGTGGAAAAACCACATGATTGAAGAGGCAACATGGGAATCTGAAAATGCAATGAGGGATAAGTACCCCTATTTATTCGATAAGTAAATAAATTGCGGGGATGCAATTTTCTAAAGGGGGGAAGGATATAACATCCCAAGTAAGTAATTTATAATAGATATGTTTTATCTATGTCTATTAATGATTAAGATAATGTTTTAGAGGCTTAAAATGAAAATAAATACAATCTTATGCATGGAATACACTAATATTCTTAAAAGATTGTTTTACTGCCTTTTGATGGAAAACCATTTTTGAATCTATATTTTGACAATTTTATAAACTATGTTTGTCAAAATAAACTTATTCTTTATGATTGGGACATCAAAATTTACCTTGTGTGAATTTTTGGTATTTTTCTGACAATGTTCATTTTTAATGAATAGTGAAAAATACAGCATTTTACATCAAAACTTCTTTTTAATCTAATTTATTTATATGATCAGATTATGTTTTGAATTGGTTTTGAAGTGAAATTAGAATATATGTTTACCATTTAATCCAATGGTGGTCATTGGAATCAATTTCACTTTCAAATTAGACTTAAACTGGTGTCAATCTTTTGATACTTATTGTTTTATAAGAACACGCTTTTTTGCTCTGGCAGCGGGAATTAATTATTAAATTAATTAATGTGACTTATGTGTTTTGAATTTTGTAAAATATACTTCATTTTTGAATTCATAATATCAAATATAGCTTAGGGTGAATTTTTGGTAATTTTCTGAAAAACTTCAATTTTTGATGAATAGTGAAACCACTAAGTGGTAGTTAAAGAAACTGATTTTTCGTTTAAATGAAACTTTGCCACTTTTGTGTTTTGAATTTCAAAAATCTGACATACATGGTTGTCATTAAGAAGTAAAATTTTTATCAATGTGATTAAAATAATTTTTTGGTGAATAGTAATTTATTATGTTTTTAAACGCGATTAGTGGTAATTTGGGTAGTTTAAGGTATAAATAATGCTTTAATAATATGAAATGACCGATACACATGTCCCAACCTTATTGGTTGTGTCATGGCCGACCAAGAAAATCCATGGGTCAACTTGGGGACCCCATGGAGACACTTTGGTTGGGAAATGACATAAATAACTTTTTATTAAATGTTAAAGTAAAAATGACACAAACATCATAAGTTTTACAAAAACAATTTTTACATGGGGCTATAAAGATCAGATATTTGATTATAAATAGTAATTGGAATTATAAAAAGATTTCCTACATCATTGTATTTTTTTATAATTATTAGACTTTAAATAAATTAAATTATTTATGACATCATGATGATGCAGCGATGACCTCATTATTTAACGATTTAAATAAAATGGAAAGATAATGAAAAATATAAAACCTACACATGGCCAAAACCAATTGGAAGAGTGGATTACGAAGCCTTATCACCTTATCCTAGAATTATAGCAATGTGGGACCTTTTTAATCCGAAACTCTTTTTAAAATAAAGTAACTTATCTTTACTTTCCAAAAATGCCCCTCCTCTCCTCTTATAAAAGCCCCCCAGCTCTACCTCATTTCACACACTCCTCAAGCCTTTGGCTCGGCCAACCCCTGCCCATTTACTCTCTCCACATCCCTCTCCTCATCCTAGAGGATTCCTTCTGGGAATAATCCTTTCAAAGGAAGCCTTTAGGATCAAATAAAAAAGGAGTTACACTTTTAAAGGTAATTCATTCTCTCATGTTCATTTGTTTTATTTTGCTTCTCCAACCCCCTAAACTCTTTTTATTTACTTATTTTGTAACAACACCAGTATCTTCAATATACTAGGATGTTGTTATAAGATTTATTTGAGCTACAATCTCACAAAACTACATCAAATGGTTAAAGAACATACGGTTTCCGTGGATGGAGAAATTCTGCCTCCCGAAACGATGATTGTTCAATACTCATTTAACACCTTAAAAGGTGGCCATTATGATGTCACTATTTTTATATATGATATATAATATGTTTATGTTTTCATTAAGCTTCTGTTTTTTTTCATTTTGGGCATACCTTTATGGTTTCCATTATGGGTAAACACGATATCTTCATTTTAGGAAATGCGGACTACCGCCCCCTGAAAGTGATTTGATTCGTTAATACCATATGTGGGATGTGTAAAGGATAAGGTTAATTATATTATATATGTTATTATACTGGAATTATAATATACTCTTATATCATTATGATTCCATTCCAGAAAATATGACATAGGAATGGAAGTAGCGTTCATGCGTATGTACGGCTTACCGTCTCCATGAACGGTGCATTTCATTTCTTACCTCTAAATGTGATGTAATATTATAAATACATGTATATGATGAATATATATGATATATATGTCATCCAAATCATTAATATCTTTCTGGATATAATGAACCATTGACCAAATTAACAACATGTAAGTGTAAGAAGTCTATTTTTGACTTAAGAACCAAATACCGACAAAATGAACATTATTAACTTAAATGATTACAGGATGTTCATAACATGGTATAAAATGAATAATGAACTTGAAAAAGGTTCATAATAAAGTAGAGATTAACTCAAGTTTATTATTAAGGAGATTAAAGAACGGTCGGGTCAAGTCGGATACGAGGTATGAGACTTCGTCTCAATCTCCTTTCATTGAGGCATATTTTATTTTATACACAACTTTCATTTATACGGTGTATAAACCCCTTTTACTTTTACGTTTATTCAAAAGGAATCTTTTTTATATAAAGAATTTAATAAATGAAAAAATGGAATGTTTTTGTCGTACGTATGCGGCGACAACGACTTCTCCGCAGTCGTGATCGTTATTTGAGTTTCGGATTCCTATACAATCCATACCTTCTTTTTAAAAGAAAAATAAATACCATGTTTTACTTTTCTTTTATTTTGGAATTGAAAATGGTTTTCACAATGTTTTTTTTGTGTTGTATTGATATCTTGTGATTGAAATGTGGAAATGTTATGTTTCCTTTATGCATGTTTTATGTGATATGATTATGTTATGGTTCTTGGGCATTATTATGAAGACGGGTGGTTCCGTGATAAACTAAGGGCGGGTGAGACCGATATAGCTCTCCAATGCATTGGGTAACACGAAGGAGTGAAACGTTAAGGTTTATTCAAAGAGATTTAGGTAATATACTGTGATGGGTATTCCAAACGTAACCAAGAGGGTTACTCCCTACGTAAGAATGTTATGAATGCCTCAAGTTACCTTTATGTCTTATGATTTCTATGATTTGTTCATGATTTTATGAGGTATGTTAAAGTGCCTATGTTTTATGGGTAAAGTATGATTTCACTCTTATGTATATATGTACCCATGTTTCCTTTCCAGGTTTTTATAACCCATACTGAGCTTTTTATGCTCATCCCATGTTTTTTTGAAATGTTTTTCACAGGTTAAGGGAAAGGTACATGATATGATGATAGTGTCAAGGAAGTGTCAAGAATGAATCCATGTTTTATTTTAGATATGTTTCCATTTATGGGAATGAAGAATACTATCATTATGTAACCACTTTGTTTATATGTGGAATGTAATGCAAGTTTTATGATCTAATTCTCTAAAACTCTAAACCCGAAAAGATCCTCAATGTGTAATCTTGTAATAACTCAAGATTAAGTAAGGTTTAATGCTGCGGCCTTATAAATTACATATGGGATGTTGTAAGAAAATCATATATGGTATTCAAATCCACGAATTGTTATATAATATCACATGAATGATCACTATTGGTAGCCTTATGAATAAATTATTAACTGATAAATAACATATTCAAAATACCCCTATCATTTCCTTATAAATACAATCCTCATCCACCCATTTATAATCACTTTAAATAAAATTCCTTGAAAACTATTATCCGAAATATATCCTTACCTCAGTTACTATATCTATAACACTCTATTGTTATGGTGTTAAGCTCAATCGAAAGGAGGCGAGTCAAGACCATTGTAAGGGTTCATATTACTTTACCATCTGCTTTCTTTTGAGATTCATTTATCATGATATCTTTTCCAAACCAATATCATATGATTATGACATTTTATAACCATTTTATTATCCTTATTTGTATCTATTTTTAATTAGATTTTACTAAATCCCTCACATCTAACCCTTCTCTTAATCCCTTACTATGTCCAAATAATGATTTTTTAAATATATATATTTATTACATATATGAGATAATACATCTCTAAAATCCTTGAAAAATCAATTTAATATAAGAAAATAATTTAATATTTTTTTATTATCATTATATTTGTATCTTATTGATATAATATTACTAATCTTTTATCATCAAACCTATTAAATAAGTCTTTATTAAAGTGAAATTTAGGTTCTTTAGAAATAGAGACCATTCAATTAAAATATTTTCTAAATCTTTTATATAAAAAATTAAGTGCTTAAAATAATCCTCAATATAAAATCCTGATTATTATATATCTATTTTATTAACAAAATAAAAATATATGTGTTTATCTTTTTTTAAAGTAGGTTTAAAAACATTACACACCGTGGTTGTTTTATGAAACCTTAGTGAATGATTATGTTTTAATAAATTTTTATCCTCTATGGTTATTATTATAAATTTATTTAATGAATTAAAATAATATTAATATACATTTCATTCCATTTATATGATTTTTAAATGGTAAATTTTCTTATTATATCATTGAAATTTAAATTAATCAAGATATTGGCATTTTTACTATAAAAAATATTATCATGAACGATTCCCTGAATTGTAACAATTTCATAAATTTGTTGAACTCCATAAATTATAGAATTTCATGAACCATATACCTTTAAATCTATATATTTTATTGAACTACTTTAATATATTATTTTACAAATACAGATATCTCATAATGGTTTTGGAGAAAACAAACCAAGAAACCTCCAAACGATTGACACAAACTATATTAGTTTAGTAAATTAATTAAAAATGATAATAAAATATTTAAAATATATAATAATATAATAAAAAATAAAATGTTTATTAAAAAATTTAATAAATAATATAATAAATTCTTTTAGAGAATATATGATGTGATCTAGAACATGTGGTAATAGTTTTCTTTTCACCTCTCAACTATTTTTAAGTATTGTTCTTATATTTCAAACCATATTTCCTAATCCAAAAATGAAAATATTAAAATTAATAACATAATATTCTTCATAAATTTATAATTAATTGATTTTATCTTTCTCTATCTTTGAGATCTGTACTTCACAGGAAATGTGTTGGTAATGGTCCTTTTCGAAAACCTTTTCATTATTAATATTCTATTCCGTAACATTATTTACATCCCTAAATTCGTATTTACAAATTAATAATATTATACTATTATGTTATTTATTATTCTTTAAATTTCCTATTTTTGGAATCTTCATCTCTTAGTATTTTATTGTATACCATTTCTTAAATTCAATCATGATAAAGATTATAAGGGAAGCCTTTTTTGTTATGTTCCTATATAAGTTTCTTCAATTATATATAAATTTATTTTAAAGATTCCACCACTAGGGACATTTAATTATAAACTAGTTTTTAAAACCATATTTTATTTCCTTTTTAAATTTTTTTTTTAATTTAATAATTTACTTATTTATAAAAAAACATTATTCGACGTTTCAAAATCATTCTAAAAATTTCACTTCTATTTTACTCTTTATTGTTATCATGATTTAATTTCAAATAAATTATATACTTAACATATTTCAAATAGTAATTAATTTTATTTATAATTAAATTTATTTATATTTATGTCCTTATATAATGGTGATATTTTAATTTTGTATAATTATTTCATTAAAACTAACAAATTATTTTATTAAATCCTATTAATTATCATATCTTTATATATTGATTTTTATATATTCCAATATTCATTCATGTTCATATCTTTATAATTATATATTATCTTGGATGGAATCATTCACATAAACTAACACTACGTGAAAATAATAATTTGATTAGCTATCAATGTTCTTACATATATACAGTATGATCGAAATAAAATCCATATAAGAGAAATGTTCTATAAATAACATTTTATTTCTTAATCAACCACTGTGTGTAAACATTGCCTTATTATAATTTTTTTACTCTATAAAAAAATATACGTAAGAACTTCGACATCTAGGTGAAACCGAGTAAATAAATATAATATATTAACCACTTGTAAATTAAATCAAACTGTTTTATTACCTCTACATAATAATTTAAAATCACATTATAAAGATTATATTTAATTTCTTTAACAATGATTAGAAAAATTATAATTATCCAAATATGAAATAATATATTTTTTTTAATATTAAAAACATAAATAAATATAGTAGAGTGGATCCAATAAAACATTTCCCCCAATTTGATAATTAGATAACTATATATTAATTCCAAACAATCTACCCCTTTTGAAATTAATCTAAAATAATTTTCAAATAATGTCAATCTCGAGCTGGGGGATTTTAATCCCACTTTTGTTTCCATGAGAATCATTCCATATTCAAAACTTTTTTTTCTTTTATGTGATGTATATCCAAACCATAAATTTGTTTTATGATTCTTCTAGTATATTTCACTGGGATTTACATATTTATCTGTGTTTATTTGTTTCATGGGTAATCTTATTCATATTTTATCAAATTATAAGTATTTATAACATAATCCCATTTTTTATCAGGATTGATTCTGATTAATTATATGATGATGAAATATTATAATCTAGTGCTCAAGAAACACATGAATTTTATTCTTCTCTAGTTATATCATTAAAATTAATTTTCTCCATTCATTTTCCCAAACCTTATGAACTCAATAGAAAATAAATAGGGTTTTATGGAAAATAAACACCATTTACCTCTTCGGTCGAAACACATTTTTTACTTCATATACTTGCTTCCAAAAAATTATCTAATAAATATTTTTAGTATTTTATTATTCTTGTTTAAATTAACTTTTAATCATTTTTTAAATTTTATATAAATTTTTAAATGATTTTTTTTTATTTTACAAAAATGTTATTTTTGAATTTCGCAAAAAATTGTGAAAGTAATGCTTTATATTAACATAAAAAACATGGACCTAATTTTCCACCATCACAATTGATAAGTTATTTGAAGCTTATTTTACATGTTCCATAGATTTTTTTCAGAGAAAATATTTTCCATATTATTTTGGAAGTTTTTATGTATTAAAAAGGTTATTTCAATAATAAAAGGATATTTTTTCAAGATACATTCAAGTTATCCTTTAAATGAATTATTCATAAATGATAACATTATTTGACTATAATTATTATTTACTTGGGCTATGATCCAATGATAAAATCATTATTATTTATTTGTGTTTTTAGGATAATGCGGATGAGAAATCGAGGAAAAAAATTTATTTTCAAGGGTTACACTTGGGTAAATTGATGAAATTTTTATGAAACCCATTTTATTTTCATGGGTTATAATATGATAATTTGGTGGATATTATTATGATTTTATGGAACATGTATGTATGGTTTTCATTATATGAATGATATGAACATAATTATATATCCTCCAATGAATTGGGTAATGTTTTATATCTCATTAGATAACCCTATGAAACAAGTAAATGTTCATGATCCATTATGGATAAAAGTCAATGTGATTTTTTCATTAAGAGAAACAAATCAATGTGGTCGATACACTCTGAGAAACTAATGTTGAGGTCTGATCCATTATGAATGGAAGGTTTGGGTAGTTAACAATTAAATATCAAATAGATTCTATTTATATGATGGTTATACACTTCTATGAATAGAATATATAGTTCATGATTTATTTTTGATGATTTCTCACTCTTATAATACATGTTTTTGAAATAATAAATATTTACTCCATGAATAATTTTAATGATATATGATATAATGGGTATGAAATTTTTATGTAATATTATGATCTCATACCATTAATCTTATTGTATGATTTTATATAGTCATCAGTTGATATCTCATATGTTTACCCTTACTAAGAATCTAAGCTCATCGTTCTTATGTTTCTTTTCCTCAGGTTATATTAAAGGTTTTAAGTAGGGTTTGTCTATAAGGAGTAGAAAATTTGATGTTTTATTTGGTAAATATTAAAGAGCAGTCATGAGATAATATTATTTTTTATCTAATCTCTAATTACACTAATCCTATATGTTATTCAAGTTTTTGATTGTGAAATGTATTTAATATTGATATACAAAGATATAATATTTATATTGGAAAATAAGAAGAATTTAAAAACACAACAAATTCCGCAATTTTAAAAATATTTTTTCATTTTTAGAATAATAAAAACAACTTATGATTTTAGAAAAATTATATTCCCATTCCCAAAATCAATTTAAATTCAATTATTATAAAATGCCATAATTCCCATAAAAATACAACAATATCAAAAATAAATATTTTACAAAAAGGATAAAATATAAATATATATATTAAACAATTCCTCATGAAATCATTATTAACTAACAACACATAATATGTTTTTTAAAATTATAGAAGAGGTCAGAGACACTGACCTTGTCAAATTAGTTCCAAAATTCTTAAATCCAAAAATTCACAATTCACACTAATGAGACAAATCCATAAATCCCTAGTTATTATTATTATATTTCCTTAAATCCATGACCATTGAGTCTTGCAATAACATATTGTCTCATTAGATTCAATATAATCAAATAATTTTAACAGTTGATATAGATTTAATAACTAAGAATAATATATAATTTTTCACTTGATTTCATGTTTATTTAATTAATATTGGTTTAAAAATCATTTTTAGGTGGAGAAGCCTCATAATTCCCCTAGATTATCTAAACACGTCAAAAATTTAATTATGGGGAAACATGTGTTTTATTGACTGAAAATGGAATTAAACATGGAATCTATGTCAATATCTATGACAAACATGGTTGGAAAATCTTGTGGCTACCTATCATTCATTATTTGAAAAAAATTCACTATTCATTCTTACCATGCATGGGTAATATAGTCATGATCCTGAAAATGAATAACTATTGTATAATATTTTTTTCCTTACATTGTTAGATTTATGGTTTAGCAAACCATTTACCTAACTACACTTCTCACCCATATTTTTTATAAATTTTTATTTTCTTCTAGATTCCCCGAAAATTAAATAATAAACATACCATACAAATTCAAGGATTTAATGAAGATCTATAGAGAAAAAAATATTAAGGATGTTACATGGGAAACTAAATATATATTGTGATAAAAGTAACCAAATATATTTTTATTTGGTTAATGAAATTTTGAGGTTGAAATTTTTATAAAGGAATGAAAATAATATCCTATATTTTTGTATGAATTTACCTAAAAAATTTCAACATGTAGAGAAATAAAAATACACAATGAAAAAATTAATATTTATTTATGGTAAAATATTAAAACATAATATGAATTGAAAATTAATATTAATGGATATGTTTATGGAATATATTTATGAAAGCATTAAGGTGGAAATAACAACAAGTAAATTAAATGGATGCAAACAAAAAGTTTTATTCCTTTTAGTTTACCATGCAAATAATATTACCATGAATAGATATAGAATTAATTAAAAACACTAAAAATATGATATTAATTTTAATGTAATTGGAAGATTAACTTTTAGATAAGTATATATTTTTATATATTCAAAAGTAATGTGCTGTGCGAACATTTAATTATTGTTGGATATATGAATATTTGATAAATAGATGATGATCATAAGAAAGTTTTTATATTTAGAATGTAATTGTTTGGTATAAGTAAATAAATTATTAAAAAAAATATATTTTATATATAATTAATATATAATAAATAATTATAGAATGAATATAATTATAAATTAATTCCTTGGTGAAAATTCCACGAATTGAAAAAAAACATATATTTCTTTATGTTATGATTATCTATTTTTAAAAAATATATCACATTTAAAAAATAATTTTAAAAAAATATACTTATAATATATATATATATATATATATATATATTAATTATCTTTCATGTATTAAATAGTAACTTATATGAAATAAAATAAAAATTATTAAATGTTCAAAATGAAATTTTTTAAAAAATGTATTCTTTGTTATATATTAAATATATTATTTTAATGTTAAATTCTATTATATGGACTATGAATTTTATTAAATGGATTTCATAGTTGTAATCATAATCTCTAAATTATGTAAAAGGGTTAATTTTATTTTTTAGGAACAAAATAAGTCATCAGGGAAAATAATAAATTATGATAATAAATATTAAAATGAGTTAAATGGTTAAAATGATCAATAAGGTAATAAAATATCTCTATAAGGAAATAAAATTCGCATATTCATTATTTTCTATTTTGAATCACTTTACATGAAAATTACATTTTTATACTTTATGGATATATGATTTTTATATATTCAACTCAAACACATCTATCAAAGGATCCCTCCACCATCCATTCAAAACTAAAATTATTTTAGGGTTTCCTCTCCAACACATGACCAAATTTTCTCCATAAAACCATCTCTCATATTTGGGATCCTATGGTTTTATGAAGAAACACTTTGTACTCCCAATAAGAAAGTATTTCAAGATAGAACACGAAGTTATAATTAATAAGTAATGATTCTATATTGCCCCATTTCCTTTTCTATTCACATATTATCTCTTCTTAGATGTGATTTAGTACTTTTGTATCATCTAAATACCATCATTAATCTTTTAAGAAAAATTATATTATAACAATATTACTTTATATTCATACCCTTCTATTAATTATAACATGTTCATGCATGGGTTAATTTAACCACCTACATGGAAAAGGTTATAAAATTTTCATCATAGATGATTTTGAAAATGAATATCAATATAAATTTAAAAAAATTATGAAATTTTGTTTTCGATAGTTTTATAATGGTAATATTAAGATTTAACTCATTACTAAAATATGATATTATGATTAATAAAATAACTGAAAGAATTATGTGATATATTAATTGATTATAAAAAAATCACGTACATTATATAGATTGAACATGGGGTTTTAAAAATAAATTAAAATTATTATTCTAGTCCTTATATTATTTTAGAGATGATGATATTATGAATAAGGAATAATTATCGTTAACAGAACCCTAAATCATGCACAAAACAATGTGAAAAATTAACATCCAATGATAATAATAAACTATGAATGACAAATAAATATTTAATAAAATAATAAAATTTATTTATATAACAGTTAATAAATTTTAATGAGGATATGAAATAGATGGTTAATAAGAATTTGTTGATTATTCAAGGAGTTAGAGCGCATTCTAAAATGTGAAGAGACAAGATATAGAACACTTTTTTTTAACTTTTTTTGGTTTGATTTCCCTTAAATATTCAGGATCTTTATATTCTATCATAGATGAATTAAATATACTATACTCAATTTATATTGTTTTATAATGAATATTTCCTTTTATTTTGTACTTACCTATAAAGGTGAGAAGGGAATATTTCTCTCTATATTACTCTATATTTTTTATTCAGTCACTCAATCCTACATATTTTTTAAATATTTTTTCCAAATATTCCTTTTAATGTTTTATTCTTAAATTATATTTAAAATTATAATATTAACATCCTCATTTTTTGAAATAAATTTTAATAAATTCTTTATTTAAAAATAAATCAAAATTTAAAAGACATTACTTATCAATTTTTATGACATTTCTTAGATACCTATAAAGTAATTTTCAACTTTATAAATAAAATTTTTATGTTCTTAAATTTATTATATTTACTCTTTCTTCACAATGGATTTACTTTCATTGTGTTATCAAATTTCATTCACATGGTGATTTACTTTTATACCTTAGGAATGATTTTGTGTAACCTATTTTATAATATTGAGTTAATCATGATATTTATTTTAAAGGATTTATTATTATTTTCAATTTCATGGAGAAAAAATATTTATGGATATATTTATGTCATGGGTAGTCTTAGAATAATATATCCCATTGAAAATGACTTAATACTCATAAGATTATTATGTTATAGACATGGGTGGTTAGCAGAATCCATTATGTTTTGGGACTTTAGTGGTTATTGTATTGCATTATGATATTAATGTATTTTTTATGTAACTTCCTGATATATTATGATTTTTTTAATAAACAATATTTATTTTATATCTTGTGTTACACACAACAACGAGTTTTTATGGATTACAAAAAACTGTGGATATAGTGATTTAACCCCGACCATTATTATGTTTCATGGTAGCATGAATAGTAATTTTTTTTAAATAATATGTATAATGGTTTATTATAAAGAAAAAATATTTTAAAAATGTATATAATATTTGGTAAAGTATTTATGTTTTTCGAAACAACTACTTCTCAAAAAACCATTTTTTTATTTATTTTTTGAAAAGTAATTAAAATATTTTTTAACTTTTTTTACAATAATTTTATAAAATAAACATTATTTTTGAACTCATAAATCATAAAATATCTTAGAATTATTTTTTGATATTTTTTCTGAAAAGATTATATTTTTGATGAATAGTGAAAATTTTGTTTTTTACTAAAAACTATGGAATCATTTTAAGTGTTTGTAAGGTTAAATTTTTTTTAAAATGAGTTTTAATGTAAAATAATTACAATTATATATTTATTTATCCATTTTAGGTCATTGGAATCATTTATGTTTTGAATATTTATATAAAAACTATTCAATTTTTTGAACATTTTCTTGTTGGAAAACATCTTTCTTATCGCCTCTATAGATTTGATATTAAATTAATATTTCCACTACACTGAATATAATTTGGAAAAATGGATTCCATATTTGGAATCACAATAATTTATATTATAATGTAAGGCCAAATTAATTTTTACCATAATTAATTGTAAAAACAGTAAAAATTATTTAACGTAGTTAGGTTAAGAGAAGGTTCCCATGGGGTGGTGTTAAGGTAAAATATATATGTCAAAATTCCCAAAAAAAATTTCAAAACCCAAATAGTGGATTTATTTATAGAATATAATATCTTATTATAGAGAATAGTCTCTTATGGATCCTCGTGTCATGTAAAAAACATGGGTACACATTTTTATCAAAAAATTACATGTGTTCTACTAACCTCAGATATAAAAGGATTACCCTTATCTTCTCTGATTCAAACTTCCAAAAACATTTCTTTTAATTTAAAAACATATGTTTCACACATAATATCCCCAATCTAATTATTAATGTGACCTCAACCACACCTTCTTGTATGCCAAAGTCTGGTGACTAACAACAAGGGTCTAATATCAATCTTAGAAAACTATAGCCTCTTTATCAAAATTACACAAGAATGAAAGTAAGTAAAATGTATCCAAATGATAAAACCAATAACTTGAAAAAGAATAATCACATGAAGGCTAAACCAGTATATAATGTATCAAAAACCAAAATATGAAATATGCCATTCCATCTATGTTTCGTGTCTGAGAATGAAAAACAAAAAATAAATAATGTCAATAACAACTCCCTAGAGGGTCCTGAATCAAGTCTAGTTTCATCATCCATGATCCATCCCAACCAAGCCATCTAACATGGTGATATTTCCCATAACATTTCCTAAAAACATGATTTATATTTGGGTATTGATCATGTATTGATAGTCTGTTGGGAGTACTGTTGGTTCTCGGTGCAACGGAAGAACGCTGGTGGGTGTACCCAACATTAATTTTTTCCATTAACGATGATCTGTTCGAGATCTGTCATGATAATAAAACACCAAATCTTCATAATAGAATGAAAAATCAAAGAAAATAGGGTATTCTAGGATCCATGGGGAGGATCAACATTTTTTTGTAATAATTAATTTAATTAAAAGATAAGAATTACTCTAATAGAATTGTCTCTCTGATGGTGGTTCTGATCACGATCTGATGTGATCCGTCATTAAATAATAGAATCAAATTGTAGGATTATTCTAATAGTGATCCAAACATGATCCACGTATCTACAGATTTCTTCAAAGAGAAATTTGGGTTCTAGCGAAGAAGAGACATCACTTGTAATGTCCTCGTTTGATCACCTTGAGAGCCTCTTGCAAAGCGCTCTCCTTCATCCGGTGGAGGAGGATTTCTCTCGTTGCTTGAGATCATTCATGGATCAAAATAATTCTCTCTTTGATTTAAATCTTTATCTAGAACCTTTGTGAAAAAATGTCTAGGCTAGTGAGAATTATATAATTGGGAATCTAATTACATAGAATAATAAACTTAATTAATTACCCAAAAGCATTTATTCATTTCATTTAATTATAAGTAATAACCCATGTCTAATAATAAAAGTTGGAGAGTATAAATACTTTAAATGTTCCAAGAGAATTACACCTAATATTATTTAATTAGTTATATAATATTATTTCTCATAAATCCCCAGAAAAACTACATGGCATGTATATTAATATACAGGGCGTGTACTTTTGTTTTTTAATTTTCATTATTTCTTCCAACACATTTATTAGAGCTTGAATTATGGATTTTTATTTCTAAAATAAATATCACTACATTACTCACTAATAAATATATATTATTTCTCCTACAATATGTTCCCTCTAATAATTGGTGTTGAAATAAATTCGATCAGGAATCCTTGAATAATTATTATGAAAAAATAGGGAATAATATTTATTCAACTTATTAAAATAATATTTAAATGACATACCTGGACACACATAGTGTGTGACCCAATAGGCTTATTTCTCAGTGGAATCAGATAGATCCTGCATAAAGTTCAAGGTTAGCATCTAGTAACATTCTAAGGCACCCATAAATTTGATGTTAACCCCGCAATGACGTGTTACCTCCTATGAATGCTTACCATCTAATGTAGTCTTTTTTGTATCAATGTCTCGAATAAAGAGGGTTTCATGCTGGTTCCATCAACCCATGTGCTCTATTATTCATTTTTTGACATCCTAGAATAGAACATTACCATTTATTAACATGGCCAAAAATTTATTTAGGCTCTATCAATTCCATAAAAGGGCCTAAGATATCTACTTCCATTATGGAATAGAAGGGAAATATCCTTTCTCATATTATATATTAATGTTGTATTACTCATGACGCACCCAACACATCCTACCTCGATGAGAACATTGTGTCATTACATTTTTGTAAATAAATATAAGTGCATGAGCTATAATACCCATGAATAATAATCTTATAGTCTATGTACCAATACACACATCTACAGATTGGAACATCCAATGACACTATGAAATGTGGATTTCCTACCAGCAAGTTTCGTTTTAATAATATCCTCTGGCATATTACCAAAATAGAACACCATGATAATGTGCCTCAATGTTTTATGAGTTCTCACCCCTAATGGAATGTATTATTTTGACCCTCAAATAACATCATCCAACCATTTAACATATACTCAAGAACAATGTTATGAAACTTCCAGGTTCACATCATAGCAGTGATCCTCTATGACCTTTTAGTGAAACATCTATCCACAGGACATTATCACATGAATTGTCAAGTATAAAAACAATCAGGATGTGATAAGATATTTATTAATGAATAAATTAAACAGTAGTTGGTTCTAGGAAAACAATTCCAACATATTATCACGTGGACTAGATACAATTTCTAAAAATCATTAACCCGCTAGCTCTCACAAGATATTCATGCTTCTGCTGATATATGCCATTAGTCATGCGGTACACCATGTTCTCTTCAGCGGACACTTTTATTGTAACGCCCCTACCCTAGTTACCGAGATTCAGTGCATTATTTTAATACATTTTCTTGATTACAATGAATCAAGTCCCGAAGGACTGATCAGTTAAGCAGTCTTGGAAAAATAGATAATATACATGAATGTTATATTTGCACATTATGACGTAAAAAACATCATAAATAATCTTTATGAACGCCATTATTCCCTTTGCATAACCCTGCATATTAATCCAATTACACATCATGGAATCCTGGGAAAAATAAAACATATAAAGGGTTGAGCTCAAATCCTCAGTAAGGGTAAGCAATACAACGGAAACTTTCAAAAATAAGCATAGACATTTAAGGCAATGTATAAAACTAAAACAAAATCCTTTTAAACTTGAACATCATAATAATATGGCAGAAATAAAATGAAATAATTCCATTTACTTATTCACATGGATATTCTACTAATATAATAATCACATGAAATATCACTAACCACATTCATAATGATTGAATGCATGATGTCAAACATTAATTTCTGTGTCGAGGCCTCATGCCAAGACCTAAGGGATAACTGTAAACAGAACCCATCCCGGAGAGCCTCTGTAACCGGACTCTATCCCGGAGGGCCTCTAATAACTAGAAACCAACCTGGAGTGCCTCTAATAACCGGACACCAACCCGGAGGGCTTACTTTTACCGGTCCCCAACCAGGAACATACTAGTCCGACACATTCATCTTAAGAAGAGGATGAAATATAACATAAACATTCATATTAAAACTAACATATAAAATGTCAAAACATTAATCATAAACCATTAATGGCATAAAAATAACTCATACATAGTCAAAAATATCACAAAACCTTAAATACAATATAGATGATTTGTATCATAATAAATCAACTTGAAACAAGTTTAAAATTTATCAAAGGATGTTGACATAGATGAAATCAATACTATTTGAGAGAAATATCTATTTTTTGAAATCATTTAAAAGTCGCATAATTATAGAGAAAACCTATATTTTGAAAATATATTTATAAGATTGAGAAGGAAGCTTCATAGGTGTAATAACGGAGGAGAATAACCGCACCCGCCGTATAAGTTAAAAAAAGACATTCTTACCTTAATTTTGTCAATAGGTTAAAAAGGACCTTGTTTGGAAAACGAAGGACAGATTCTTTTATAAACCTCTTATAAAAAGTCAAAAAAGGGTATAAATATCTTTAACACATATTCTTGTAAATAGTAAAAATGTTTTGAAATACATTTTTAAGAAACATGGATGTGTATTATAACGAAATCCCAGTAGATTATTACATATAAACAACCTCGGATAATGAAGATATTGCGAAATAAACCCTTAACAATTTGATAACATACGAAACGTACAACCCATGAAAGAGGTATCATACAATGATTATGTAAATACACATAAATTAATGTTTATTATAGAAAGAATATAATTATGGGCAGTACATACACAACACAAAAGGTAATGGTGGCAATATGGCATGAATCTCACGGGAATAAGGAGGGAGATGAAAACCCCTTACCTTGTAATTTTCCTTTGTTGGGGGTAGGTTAACCTCCTGTATAATGGTGAAATAATTTTTATTAAATTATAAAAGAATCATATACATTAATATGATATAATATAATATCTTTTAATGTTGATTTGTTAATAATATCTTAGTATTATCGTTGTTTCAGGTGTTAACTTACTCGTTTTCTTTTATATGTTTTGTTACGTAAGCCATGTTTGTAATGGATAGGATGTATCTTATTCATATCCAGAATTATATCATGTCCTTAAACATTATTTTTAAATCATCAAATGATAATTATACTTGAATGGATACGATGGAGAATGAATCTCATCGCGTTCATGGAGACGGTAGTCCATACGTACACACGAACGACAGTATGATTCTTTTGATATTAAAATAATATATAATTGGATGGTATATCATATATACAGAATTATTATCATGTTATATTTATTATTTACATGAATTATAAATCATTATTATACCCATCCAAATAATAATTTATTGAAGAACAATTACACCACGACATTGAGACGGTAAGCCGTACGTACGCACGTATGGTGACATGTTATTCAAAGGATGGATAGAATAATAAATATGGTTGTACCATATTAATAATAAAATCACAGTATATATAATATACTGGAGTTATTATTTTAGAATGGTAATAACAAAGGAATAAGAAGTGGAAGAAGAAAGGAACATGGAAGAGGGTGGTGAAATCATGTAACACCCCAAGTTTCCTCGGTATGTTTCCTTTCGAATAATGCAATGGCGTGCATTGTACACAACTTCGAGATTTTAACACACCATAACCAATCAAACTAGCCGTTATGAATAGTAATACCTCCTTTTTGAAATTTTATAAATTCTATCTCTCAAAATGGACTTCATTTTTGGATTAGTAATATCTAAATTAGCCTAGGGTGAAATTTTGGTACTTTTTGGATAACTTTCATATTTTGATGAATAGTGAAAATTACTAAATTTTAATTAAAAACAACTTTTTTAGTCAAAATAATTAATAGTAATAAATTATGAATTTGAGTTGTTTTAAAGTATATTTAGAATATATTTTTACCATTTAATATAATTTTGGTCATTGGACATAATTTTACAATTAAACCGAACATAAACAAGTGTCAATCTTTTGATAGTTATTATCTCTTAAAAACACGCTTTTTGTTTTGACAGCGGGAATTAATTTTAAATTAATTTCTGCCACTTATTTGTTTTGAATTTAGAAAAATGGATTCCATATTTGGAATCAGGATGTTCAAATTGTGTAAATAGGTAACTTTTATTTTTAGACATTTTGAATAATTACTGCGGTAAATATTTTATTTACCATGGTTAAGGGTAAATCCGGTAAATAAGGGTTACAAAATAATATTATAATAATACTAAATTACCCTAAAACGTGTCTTAACCCTATTTTTTGATACATGGTCGACCATGGGCATATTTGGGTCAATTTTGGGACCCCATTGATCCACTTGTAAGTGATAATGACACTTTATTTTAATTAAGTTAAAATGAATACAAAAATGGCATAAGCTTACATCTTTTAAAAGAACAATTTTTACATAAGGTTATACATGTTGGATTTTCGATTATAAATATTCATTAGAAAGATAAAAAGATTTCCTACATAATGATATTTTATTTATAATTTTTAGACATCAAATAATTTAAATTATTAATGACACAATAATGATGCAATGTTTACCTCATTAATAAATCATTTAAATAAATAAGATTATAATGATTAAAATATTATCTAAAACCTGTCCAATTCTTATTGGTTGATGTTATTTAGAATATGAGTCATCGTAACATCGACCTCAATGATTTTTGGACCATTATAAACCGAATATAATTATATTATAAAGTAATACTTTCACTCTTTCCTAAAGAGTCCCTCCTCTCCCTTATAAAAGGAGACAACTTCTACTCATTCCTCACACCTCTCAAGCCACTTGGCTCGTCCAAAATCTTCCCAACTAAGCTCCCCACATCCCTCTCCTCCACATTGAAGCTTCCCCTTAGGCAGAAAGCATTTCAAGAAGACCTTTGGTTCCAACCAAAGTGAGTTACCTAAATTAAAGGTAACATTTTCTCTTAAATTATTTTCAATTATTTTGCTTCTCCAACCCCCAAACTCTTTTTATTTCCTTTCTTTTGTAACAACACCAGTATCCACAATTTACTAGTATGTTGTTATAAGAAGGATTCAAACTACACATTCACACAACTCCATCTAATGGATGATGAACGTAATGTTTCTGTGGATGGCAAACTAAAGCCTCACGAAACGATGATTGTTCAAATACATCTTACCGCCTCTCATGGTGGCCATTAGGATGGCACTGTAATTAAATATGATATTAATGATATATATTTTATATATAAGCTTCTGTAATTCCATTTTATTTCATACAATTATTCGTTTCATGTTGTATATACATACGATAATTTCATTTGAGGAAGTGCGGACTACCGCCCCCTTAAAATGATATGACTCGTTCATACCACACATGGAACGTATAAAGGATGGTGTTAATGAACTTAAGTAACATATATAAAATATTATATTTTACTGGAATAGTAATATACCTATGTATCATTTTGATTCGATTCTTTTAAAATAAAAATTAAATGGAAGTAGCATTCGTGCGTACGTACGGACTACCGTCTCCACGAACGCGATGAGATTCATTCTCCATCGTATCCATTCAAGTATAATTATCATTTGATAATTTAAAAATGATGTTTAAGGACTTGATACCATTCTGGATATGAATAATATACATCCCATTAATAACGAATATGGCTCACATAACAAAGAATGTAAAGTAAAATGAACCCGTTAACACCTAAAATGACGATAATTCTAAGATATTATTAACAAATCAATGTTAAAACATCATATATGATATCATATTAAAGTAACTGATTCTTGTATTATTCAATAACAATTATTTCACCATTATACAGGAGGTAAACCTACCATCGACCAAGGAAAAAGTACAAAGTAAGGGATTTTCTTATCTCACTTTCAATTCTGTGAGATTTCCATTTTTCGCCACTAAATTATTGAAAGTGGTGTATTGTGTACTGCCATTTGATATATATTCATGATTCTATTTATATTCATGTTATTCTGTAAATCATTTGGTGGTTATTAACTTTTGGCCATACGACTCAGTTGATTAACGTGGTAAGGGATTCTCTAATCTCACTTTCAATTCCGTGAGATTTCCATTGTTCGCTACTAAATTATTGAAAGTGGTGTATTGTGTACTTACATTTGATATATATTATCATGATTCACTTTATATTCATGTTATTCTGTAAATCATTTGGTGGTTATTAACTTTTGGCCATGCGACTCAGTTGATTAACGTGGTAAGGGGTTTCTTGTCTCACTTTTAATTCCGTGAGAATTCCATTGATCACCACTTAATTATTGCATGTGGTGTATGTGTACAACCCATGATTGTATTCATTGTATAATATAATTTATTTTATGGGTATTTAAATCATCATGGTATGATCTTTCTTTCATGGGTGTTTGTTTCTTAAGTTACCTAATCAATAAGGGAATTTGAGATTTCAATTTCCACTCATTTGGCTTTACACATATTTCATTGATTATATTACCCCCAGATTATGTGTGGAATCACTATTCATTTTATTATGTCATAATTTCCACTCCCCTTCCTGTGGATATAAGTTTGATACACATAATCACTCATTGGTAATTCTCAAGTCATTGATATGAATTTGATAAGAGTAATTTTAACTCATTCTCCATTTGTTGAGTTAAACATCCAATTCGTTGGTATTGTTTTTACAAGAATATGTGTGAATTTACTTTGATTGTCTTACACTGAATATTCAATCATATTTAGTGTATTTATATTTGTCACACATAATTATGTCATTGATTTATCCTTAACCTAAGGATACAACCTTTATGAGAGATTTCATCTCAATTTACATTCCATTGAGACTTCTTTGATGATATACACCAAATCACTTTTATGTGGTGTATATAATGTACATTGACATAGAATATCATGATTCCCTTTATTCTCATGATATTACAAAGTTTTGATTACCTCAATTATTTGTATTCAAGTGTCTCTTTTGATTAGAATCTCTAACTAAAATACCATTTTTAAATGTTTTAAAGACTTATTCATCTAAACCTTTCTCATTAATGTCCATGTTTTAAAAATGGTTTTAAGGATTTATATGGACATTAAAGTTTAGAAATAAAAACTCCTTTTAAAAAGTTTCAAAGTGGTATGGGACACTTTGATTCAAAAATCTATTTAAAATGGCTTCTTGACAAATAGTGTGACTTTTAAATGTTTTCAAGAAAAGGGGGATATTTCTCTCAAATAGTTTTGATGAATATTTTCATCTATGTCAACATCCTTCATTATTCATGATTGAGGTTAATGTGATACAATACAATCTTCCATATTGTATCAAATGAGTTATATTTGACTGTGGATATTCTATTTTTATACCATTCATGGTTTGTGGTTAAAGTATTGACATTTCGTATGCTAGTTTTAATACGAATGTTTATTTTATGCTTAAACCTATTCATATGAGGAATGCATTGGACTTAATAAGTGACGGGTGGAGCCCGCTATAGCTCCTCGATGCATCGGTAGGTCTCATGAGACAAACTAGTGTCTTGGCACAAGGCCTTGGGAAAATCTTATTTGTAGTCTTGGCACGAGGCCTTGGCTATGTGGCTATGATAGTCTGGCATTATGCATTCCATCATTATGAAAGTGATTATTGATATTGCATGTGATCATTCGACTAGTAGAATATCCATGTGAGTAAGTAAATGGAATTATTTCATTTTACCTTTGCCATTTTATGCTGAAGTTCAAGTTTCAAAGGCTTTTGTTTTAGTTATAAATTGCCTTAAGTGTTTATGCTTATCTATGAAAGCTTCTGCTATAATGTTATCCTTACTGAGCATCCGAGCTCACCCCTTTCAATGTTTTATTTTTTTTCCAGGATTATGAAGAAGTAATTTATGAATGACCTGCATGGATAGTATGAGGGGATATGAAGACAAGATGTTTTTTTTATGATGTAATGTAAAAATTTATGGATGTATCTAGTTATTCCAAGGCTACTAAACTAATCGGTATTTCGAGACTTGATCTTTCTCATGATCATGCCAATGTTATGTAATAATGCACCGACTCTGGGTAACTAGGGTTGGGACGTTACAAATCATTCCCTCTTCTTCAGGTTCTTCCTTTTGATTTGATCAAAAGGGCTCCTTAGGATGGATTTATTACTAAATAGAGGACTCTAGGATGAAGTGAGGGAAGTTGAGAGAGTATTTGGGTAGGGTTTGACCGATCCAAAAGGCCTTGAATGTGTGAATTAGTGAGAAGGGGGGTGCCATATTATAAGAGGCGTGAGGGGAACCTTTGGAAAAGCTAGAAATATTGTTTTATAATAAATTCATATTCTGTGTATAATATCTCCAAAGTGGATTATTTAAAGTTTAAGGTGGGTATGGGTCTAAAATCACTCATCCAATAGAATTTAGACACGTTTGGGTCACTATATTAACCTTATCATTAAGTATTAACTCTTAGTTAATTAGTTTCACTTTTACAATGTCTCTTTGTATTTTTATATTATAAGGTTAATAAAAATACTATATACATACAAGAGACCAAAAAGATGTCCATAAATGATACACATATCATTATATGAGTCTCTTGGATGATGCTTAGATTTTTAGGTATTTAATATCAATTAATAATATAATATTTGTTTTAAAAAACTCTTTTATGTCAATTTTGACACTATTCAATAATTTATTTTTGTAAAACTCATAACAAAATTATTACTTCAAAAAAAGTTATTTAAATCAATACTAACATTTCATATTAACCTAGAAAATTATTTGTATTTATATAATGTCTCAAATTAAATTTATTTGGGTATTTATAATATCAATTATTCTAATTTTTCAATATTATGGTAATTACTGAATCACCATTGTGTCATAAATAAATTACATTATTTAATTTCTGAAAATTATAAATAAAATACGATTATGTAGGAAATATTTTTATCTCTCTAATTAATATTTATAGTCGAAATTAAAAAATATATAACCCAAGTTAAAAATTGTTTTTCTAAAAGATATATTCTTGTGTCATTTTTGTATTCATTTTAACTTAATTAAAATAATGTTTCCCTATCACTTACAAGTGGCTCCATGGGGTCCCAAAATCGACCCAAAGATGCCCATGGTTGGACATGTATCATCCAATAAGGTTAGGACATGTTTTATGGTAATTTCTTATTATTATAATATTATTTGTTAACCCTTATTTACAGGAATTACCCTTTAACCATAAGAAATAAAATATTTAACGAAGTAGTTATTCAAAATGTCTAAAAGTTACATATTTACACAATTTTAACATCCTTATTCCAAATATGGAATCCATTTTACCAAATTCAAAACACAGAAGTTGTATAAATTAATTTAAAATTCATTCCCGTTGTTAAAACAAAAAGCGTGTTTTTAGGAGATAATAATTATCAAAAGATTGTCACTAGTTTATTTCCGGTTTAATTGTGAAATTTTGTCCAATGACCAACATTGAATTAAATGGTATAAATATATTATAAATATACTTTAAAACCAATCAAATTCAAAATTTATCACTACTAATTATTTTGATTAAACAAGTTGTTTCTAATTAAAATTTAGTAATTTTCACTATTCATCAAAATATAAAATTTATCAGAAAAGTACCAAAATTTCACCCTAGGCTAAATTATATATTTAAAATCCAAAAATGAAGTCCATTCTGAGAGATAAAATTTAAAAAAATTTAAAGAGTAGTTATTACTATTAATTACAACTAGTTTGATTGGTTGTGGTGTGTGTTAGAACTCGAAGTTGCGTACAACAGATGCTACTATATTTTTCAAAGAGAAGTGTACCATGGAAGCTTGGGGTGTTACATTGTAAATTTTTTTATGTCCCCATTCTAAAGAATAAATTTATTTATTCAAATAGAATATATAAATTTTTAAAATATTGGATTTAAAAAGGGTTCACTATTAATGTTGCTAAAAGTGCATTTTTGAAAAATACTTCTTTTCTCTTAAAAAAAGGAATTTGTTCTTAAATTATGTCTATGAAACTCATAATATGGATTCTAAAATTATAAGGATTATATAAATTTTAAAATTTAGTTAATACTATTCATATCCTCTTTTGAACGGCTTGTTTGGTAAGTCATGGTGCGCTTGAACTCGGTGTTGCGTGTAGTGCAAGTTATTGAATTATTTTTAATAAATAACACACTATGAAATCTTGTGGTGTTACATTATCCCCTCCTTCAATAAATTGTATCCTCGCAATTTGAAATTGTTGTTCGAAAATAAAAGGTTCAAAATAGAAAATATCATTGTGGGAAAACCGACATCGGAAATTGGGTTACTAAAATTTAGTCTTATTATGAGGAAAAGAGAAATGAAAGGGTCACCACCAAATTATGATCTTGATTAGGAGAACATTATTGGAAATTATAGACATATAACTGGAGAAAAAAGTAATTATTTATAGGCAGTGATTGAGGTCATCAATCACAAACAAGTTTAAAATTGAGGTCCATAAATTCATCAATATATGATGATTTAAAATAGCACCGGTTCAAAAAACATAAGGTATTAGGATAACACATTTTTTAAGTTTCAAAATATCTTAGTTGAAATCCCACATTGAAATTTTTTTTAATAAGGCCTCTATTAAAAATAAAGTGTAGAAAGTATGAAGATTACTGAAAATAACACATACTAGGGTTCTATGTAGGAAAATATGGATATGGAAGAGAAATATAACCATCAATTATCTGATGGAGAGTGGTAGAGAACATGGCTATGAAAAGGCCAACAATCCCAAATCCATAAATTAGTGATGATCTAAGGTACAATCTAGGACAACATTTTTGTTCTATGTTCCTTTTCTTAATGTTGAGGAATTTATTTATGAGATTGGCTAAGATCATAAAGAGATATAATTACTTTATAATTAGAGTTTTATCCATTAATAAATTTCTACCAGAAACTCATCTTTCACCCTAAAACATAATACAACTCAAAAATACTATATTTATCCTAATCGTATAGGGTTCCAAATATAATGAATTTATATTTCACATATCAGACCCTTTATGTAAAGAAACTATATTATACCATCCAGGAACTTCATATAGCACAATGGTAAGCAATAAATACCAATTACACTAGGGTTGTAGGTTTGATTCCCGCAGCTTTGTCTAACACGATGGGTCGTCACACAGTCTGTGTGTTGTCCTTTTATAAAAATCCAAAAAACTATCCTTTCAAACTTAATCCATTCCAACCATTAGACTTATCCAAAATAATATTATCCAAACTCACAGTCCAAAATTTACAAAGAAGTTAAATATAATGAGGATCCTTTTTTCCAGGTAATAACATGTGAACACCTTCCCCATATATTCTTTTAAAACACCGCAACATCCTGAATTACCAAAATCAACCATCTCTTATTCCAAAATCACAAACTCAATATTATGACCATATTAAGGTTTATCTTTCCTTCAACCATGTAACATCCAAAAAAATTTAACTCGCTATAGAGTCACTTTTTTTAGTACCATAAAATCTCAAATACATAATTAAATACTACTATAGTACAATCCTTATTTATTTCTAGAACATCATTGATACAACAGTTAAATGAAATAATTTTAAAATAAAAACATAAGAACACTAGTAATTACTCTTCAACTGTGGTAGTATCATAACATGATTATTATCCAATAGCATCATTTGCGGAATAGTCTGATGACTGAGACATTAGTTTTTGTAGTGTCCAAACTCCTTACAAATGAAGCATTGTACATTTGAAACCATTTTCTTACCCTTTCTGTCATGTACTTTGTACCCTTTTCCTCCACACTTATAACAAACTCCCATTCTTTTTAGGCAAGTTCCAGGGTGTTTCTTCCCACAGTTATCACATATGGGAAAATGCTTCCTTTCCCTCTTCCCTTTATCTATCTTTCACTCTTCCATCCTTTTCTTCTCTCGTTTCCCTTCAAAGCCATAGGACTCTGAGAATTATTTACTCATCTTATCAACACAATATATTATTTCTTCATATAATGATAATACATAGGAAACTATTTATCTTCTAAATTCTGGATTAGGACCACGAAAGATACGATCCTTCTTACTCTTTGGATCATATGTAATACGGAAGTTCACATTCCTTATAATGGGCGCCATTTATATAAAATAACATAAACTAGTTCAGTTTATGAATTGCAATGAATAATTACCAAAATTGTAAAATACCTAACACAAATTGAACAGTTTATGGATATAATCCATAATCATAAAAATGTTTTCTTTGAATAAGTATATACTCATATGCCCTTCATAATGGTTTGTATAGAAAATGAGAATTAGCCTATGCATATCCCCCAGGAGTGTCATAACCAAGAGTGCAGCAAGGCCCATTGTCATAAACTAGTTCTCGTTCGAGTCTAGCTCTAAGCGGTGTTTTCAGGTTTTACCCCTAGGTACATCTGTTCTAGAGCCGCCTCTACCTGCTCGTATCCAGACAAGGATGTATTACTCTGAAAACTCACTAAATCTCTACAATAGAAAAATTCTAGGAAGTTCTTCTATACTAATTCTCAAAGTCTATCTTAGGGCTATGTGCTCTAATCAGAGTTTATCTAAATCTAGTTTCCAAGGTTATTGCTAAACATCATCTGATACCAAATGTAACGCCCTGACCCCAGTCACCCAGAGTCAGCGCATTATTTTAATACATTGGAATGATTACAAGGAATCAAGTCCCGAAGGACCAATCAGTTTAGCAGTCTTAGAAAAATAGATCAAATACATGAATGTTACATTTGAACATTATGACGTAAAAGGCAACATAAATAATCTTTATGAATAGCATTATTCCGTTGGATTAACCGTACATATCAATCACATTACACTTCATGGAATCATGGGAAAAATAAAACATAGAAAAGGGTGATCTCAAATGCTCAGTAAGGGTAATCAATACAGTGGAAACATTCAAAAATAAGCATAAACATTTAAGGCAATGTATAAAACTAAAAAAAAAGCCTTTTAAACTTGAACTTCAGCATAATATGGTAGATATAAAATGAAATAATTCCATTTACTTATTCACATGGATATTCTAATAATCGAATAATCACATGCAATATCACTAACCACTTTCATAATGATGGAATGCATGATGCCGAACTTTAATTTCTGTGTCGAGGCCTCGTGCCCTGACCTAATGGATAACTATAATCGGAACCCATCCTGGAGATCCTCTGTAACCAGAATCCATACCAGAGTTCCTCTAATAACCGGAAACCAACCCGGAGTGCCTCTAATAACCGGAAACCAACCCGGAGGGCTTATTTTTATCAGTCCCCAACCCGGAACATACTAGTCCAACACATTCATCTTAAGAAGAGGATGAAATATTACATAAACATTCGTATTAAAACTAACATAAAAAATGTCAAAACTTTAATAATAAACCATTAATGGCATAAAAATAACTCATCCATAGTCAAAAATATCACAAAAAATTATATACAATATGGATGATTTCTATCATAATAAATCAACGTGAAACAAGTTTAAAATTTATCAAAGGATGTTGACATAGATTAAATCAATACTATTTGAGAGAAATATCTTTTTTTGAAATCATTTAAAAGTCGCATAATTATAGAGATAACATTTATTTTGAAAATATATTTATAAGATTGTAAAGGAAGCTTCAAAGGTGTAATAACTACGGAGAATAACCGCACCTGCCGTAAAAGTTAAAAAAATACATTCTTACCATAATTTTGTCAAATGGTTAAAAAGGACCATGCTTGGAAAACGACGGAAAGATTCCTTTATAAACCTCTTAAAAAAAGTCAAACAAGGGTATAAATGTATTTAACCCATATTATTGTAAATAGTAAAAATGTTTTGAGATACATTTTTAAGAAACATGGATGTGGATGATAAAGAAATCTCAGTAGATTATTACGTATAACCAACCTCGGATAATGAAGAGATTGCGAAATAAAACCTTAAAAATATGGTAACATATGAAACATACAACCCATGAAAGAGGTATCATAAAATGAATATGTAAATACACATAAATTAAAGTGTATTACACAAAGAATATAATTATGGACAATACATACACCACATAAAAGGTAATGGTGGAAATATGGCATGAATCTCACAGGAATAAGGAGTGAGATGAAAACCCATTACCTTGTACATTTCCTTGGTTGGGGGTAAGTTAACCTACTTTATAATGGTGAAATAATCGTTATTAAATTATACAGGAATAATATACATTAATATGATATCATATATGATCTTTTAACATTTATTTGTTAACAATATCTTAGTATTATCGTTGTTTCGGGTGTTAACTTACTCGTTTTATTTTATATGTTTTGTTACGTAAGCCATGTTTGTAATGGATAGGTTGTATATTATTCATATCCATAATAATATCAAGTTCTTAAACATTATTTTTAAATCATAAAATAATATTTATTCTTGAATGGATACGATGGAGAATGAATCTCATCGCGTTCGTAGAGACGGTAGTCCGTATGTACCCACGAGCGACAATATCATTCTTTTGATTTTAAAATAATATATAATTGGATGGTATAACATATATACAGAATTATTATCATGTTATATTTATTATTTACCTGAATTATAAATCATTGTTATACCCATCCAAATAATAATTTATTGAATAACAATTACACCACGACGTGGAGACGGTAAGCCGTACGTACGCACGTATGGTGACAAGTAATTCAAAGGATGGATAGAATAATAAATATGGTGTTTCTATATTTATAATAACATAAAATTATATATAAGATACTGGAGTTATTATTTTATAATGGTAATAACATTGGAAGAAGAAGTGGAAGAAGAAAGGAACATGGAAAAGGGTGGTGAAACCATTACCTCTTCTTCGGGTTCTTCCTTTTGATTTGATCAAAAGGGCTCCTTAGGATAGCTTTATGACTAACATAATTACTCTAGGATAAAGTGAGGTAAGTTTAGAGAGTATTTGGTCAGGGTTTGGCCGAACCAAAAGGCTTTGAATGTGTGAATTAGTGAGAAGGGGGAGTGCCCTTTTATAAGAGGGGTGAGGGGTGCCTTTGGAAAAGCTAGAAATATTGTTTTATAATAAATTCATATTCTGTTTCTAATGGCTCAAAAGTGGATTATTTAAAGTTTAAGGTGGTTATGGGTCTCAAATCACTCAACCAATAGAATTTAGATCGGTTTGGGTCACTATATTAACCTTATCTTTAAGTATTAACTCTTAGTTAATTAGTTTCACTTTTACAATGTCTCTTGGTATTTTTATATTATATGTTTAATAAACTTACTATATACATCCAAGATACCACCAAGTAGTCAATTAATGATACACCTATCATGATATACGTCTCTTGGCCTAACCTTAGATTTTTAGGAATTTAATATCAATTAATAATATAATATTAATTTTAAATACTCTTTTATGTCAATTTTGACACTATTCAATATTTATTTTTGTAAAACTCATAACAGAATTATTACTTCGAAAATAGTTAATTAAATAAATCCTAACATTTCATATTAAACTATAAAATTATTGGTATTTATTAAAAGTCTCAAATTAAATTTATTTGCGTATTTATAATATCAATTATTCTAATTTTTCACTATTATGGTAATTACTGAATCACCATTGTGTCATAAATAAATTAAATTATTTAATGTCTAAAAATTATAAATAAAATACCATTATGTAGGAAATCCTTTTATATTTTAAATGAATATCAATAGTCAAAATTACAAAATATATAACAATATGTAAATTTTTTTTTTCAAAAAGATATATGCTTGTGTCATTTTTGTATTCATTTTAACTTAATTAAAATAAAGTGTCCCAATCACTTATAAGTGGATCCATGAGGTCCCAAAATCAACTCAACGATGCCCATGGTTGGACATGTATCAACCAATAAGGATAAAACACGTTTTAGGGTAATTTGTTATTATTATAATATTATTTTTTAACCCTTATTTAGTGGATTTACCCTTCAACCATGGTAAATAAAATATTTACCGAAGTATTTATTCAAAATGTCTAAAAGTTACCTATATATACAATTTTAACATCTGAATTCCAAATATGGAATCCATTTTTCCAAATTCAAAACACAGAAGTGGCATAAATTAATTTAAAATTCATTCCCGTTGTTATAACAAAAAGCGTGTTTTTAGGAGATAATAACTATCAAAAGATTAACACTTGTTTATGTCTGGTTTAATTGTGAAATTTTTTCCAATGAACAATATTGTATTAAATGGTAAAAATATATTATAAATATACGTTAAACCAACTCAAATTAATAATTTATCACTACTAATTATTTTGATTAAAAAAGTTGTTTTTAATTTAAATTTAGTAATTTTCAGTATTCATCAAAATATAAAAGTTATCTAAAAAGAACCAAAATTTCACACTAGGATAAATTCGATATTTTGACTCCAAAAATGAATTCCATTTTGAGAGATAAAATTTATAAAATTTTTAAAAGTATGTATTACTATTCATTACGACTAGTTTGATTGGTTGTAGTGTGTGTTAGAACTCGAAGTTGCGTACAACACACGCTACTGTATTTTTCAAAGAGATGCATACCGTTGAAGATTGGGGTGTTACATTGTAAATTTTTTTATGTCCCATTCTAAATAATAAATTTATTTAGTCAAATTGAATATATAAATGTTCAAAATATTGGATTTAAAAAGGGTCTACTATTAAAGTTGGTAAAAGTGCATTTTTGAAAAATACTTCTTTTATCTGAAAAACGGAATTTGGTTTTACATTATGTCTAAGAAACTCCTAATATGAATTCTAAAATTATAAGGATTATATAAAGTTTTAAATTTAGTTAATACTATTCATAACCTCTTTTGAACGGCTTGTTTGGTAAGTCATGGTGCACTTGAACTCAGTGTTGCATGTAGTGCAAGTTATTGAATTATTTTTAAGAAATAACACACTATGAAATCTTGGGGTATTACATTCCTCACTGGAACATCCCCCGTTTGATATAAATCCATCAAGATGTGATACTTCTGGAAAATGGGCTTTGTCCATTGATGTGACCTGGGTAATTTTTCAAGAGCCACCACTACTATATTATCACAACACAATGTGATATGATCTGTAATGCTAAGAACCACATCAAGATCTTGGAAAATGTTCCGAATCCAAATGGATTTCATGGCTACATCAGAAGCTTCTATATATTCGAGCTCTATTGTATAATCGATGAAAAATGGTTGCTTTGAACTCTTCTTGCTCATAGCTCCTCCATTGAGACATAAAACATATCCAGATTATGACTTCAGTTCATTCAGATCAGTCTAAAAACTAGCATCATTATACCCTATGATGAAAAGACCATCATATCCTCCCTACACCAGGTACATATCTATAGTTATTCTTAGATACTTAAATATAGTCTTAACAATATCCAAATTAGGTTCTCCTGGATCTACTTCATATCTGCCTACCATGCTCTGTGTATATTCAACATTAATCTTGGTACATAACATGGAATACAAGATGGATCCCATAGCCTTTGTTTATGATATCTTACTCATTATATATTTCTCTTATTTGGTTTGCAAACATATTTTCATATAAATATATAAGCTATGTGACACTTGAACAAATCCCCTCTTATACTATTCCATACTAGATCTCTTTAGAATCTGGTCAGTGTTTGTACCTAGAATTAGCCTAAGATCTTATTGGATCTATCATGAATGATCTTGATACCTGGAATGCATGATGCTTTACCCAAGACCTTCATAAAGAAACACTTTTTCAACCAGTCCTTAACCGGCTATAAGATTGGTACATCGTTTCCAATTATCAACATATCTTCAGTATATACTACTTGGAAAATGACCACATTCCCATTAAACCAATTGTAAACACATTTCTTACATAGGTTCTTAATGAAACCAAATTCTTGTATGGACTCAAAAAATAAAATGTTCCATGAACTGTAATCTTGATTTAATCCATTAATGTATTTCTATAATTCAAAACCTGTTTGGATTCACCTAGTGTCACAAACCCTTCTTGTTGTGGCATATAGACATTTTCTTGAAGGTTCCTGTAAAAGAATTCTGTTTTGATATCCATCATCCAAACCTTATCTTCATGGTAAGTTGCTATGGAAAGTATGATTCTTATGGATTTAAACATGGAAACTAGTGAGAAGGTTTTATCATAGTCAATTCCTTGACACTGTCAGAATACATAATCCACTATACATGCTTTATAGGTTCTAACATGACCTTATATGTCCAGCATTCTCTTGAATACCCTTTTTCATCCAATGGGATTTACATCAATTGGATCATCTACCAAAACCTAGACATTGTTCTGATTCATGGAATCCGTAATAGAATTCATTGCTTCTAGAAATCATGCAGCTTCTGATCTTTATACTGCTTCCTTGCAGGAGAGAGGATCATAATTTTCCAACAATAATGATTCACCATCCTTGGTAACTAGGAAACAAAGTCTCTCTGGTTCCCTTACCTCTATTGATCTCCTACACAGTACTTATGTTTCTATAACCACTTACATAGGGACATAAGGAACTTGTTCATGTACCAACTCCTATGTATCTTGAGAATCAACTTCTTCTAATTCAATCCTTCTCTCATAATACTTTTTGAGTATGTTCTCCCTCTCAAGAATGATAGCTTGTCTTGTGACAATCACATTCTTTTCTGTATGGTTATATAGGTAATATCCTTTAGTTTTCATGGTATATCTTATAAAGATAAACCTCTTTCCCAGGAGTGATAGTTTGTTTAATGAGAAGGCCTTAACAAATTCCTCACATCCACATACACGTGTGTGTGATAAAATGAATTTCATTCCATTCTATAACTCGGAGGGAAATCCATTCTCTACTTTAGTTGGTAATCTGTTTAATGTGTATGATGAAGTTTGTAATGCATTTCCCCAAAAGGATAATAGATGATCTGCATGACTCGTCATCGACATCACCATGTCCAACAAGGTGTTCTTCCTCCTTTCACTAACCCCATTCCACTATGCAGTATTAGGAAGAGTGATCTGATATAGAATCTTACAATACCATTGAATATTGATGATCTCTTTGTTCAGATATTCTCTACCTTGATCTGATCGAAGCTTCTTTATATTTTTACCAACATGATTCCCTACTTCATTCTTGAATTACTTACATTTCTCTAAAGATTCAGACTTATACCTCATTAAATATATATTTTGATATCTACTCAAATCATTCGTAAAAGTAATAAAGTAAGAATATCCACCTCTATATACTATTAGAAACGGCCTACACACATCCATGTGACCAAATCCTAGAAGCTATGTGGACCTTTCACCCTACCCATTGAAAGGCGACTTGGTCCTTTTACCTTGTAAACAAGTGTGACATCTTTCAGGTGGTTTTAGAATAGTAGAATCTCAATAACCATCCTAGAAGATCTTTTTCAAGCGCTTCTCATTTACATGACCAAGTCTATGATTCCACAATTAGGTGTTGTATGAGTCATGTGAATTTGTTTCGTTGTCATTTACAACACTTGTTTCTTGTAATTTAATTAATTAAAACCATTATTTAAATACAAGATACAAAAACATACGCCGTTCTTATAAAATAATCAACCTTTATTTATAAATATTCAAATAAATACATCCATATCTAAACATGATACAAAAATTATGTTTTTGGTAACACTAGGAACATAATAACATTTATGTAAAACCAAAATCATCTTAGTTGGAAATGAGAGGGGTAATTGCTAATTGATAACATAGCTAGCCTCAAACCATTGGAAGCTCAAATTTCCACATATCCTTTGGAAATCATTCTAAATATACATGGTTTTAGAATTTGAATACAGATGTGAGCTCCACAATCCGTATCTAATACCCAATGTGTAGGAATGGAAACATTACACCTGATAATGAATCCACCATTAGCATCCCAATGCTTTTGGGTGCAATTCCGCTTCTATTGTCCTGGCATTCAACATTCAAAACACATCGTATCCTATTCCTTTCCCTGCCTTTGGATATTCTCCTTCTAGGAGGGATAGTGCTTGGGGGCTTTAGACCATTTATAAGTCCTTTTCCCCTTTTCCTTGTCCCTATTTTTTATATTCACCATAAGGACTAAGATTTTGTCACACCCCATGTCCTTATATACTTGGTTAATTAAGTTCAGAATTTAAAATAGAATCTTCTCATTGTTTCCCAAATTAAAGTTGACAATAAAGATAGATAAGGTATTAGGTAGGGGTGATAGGATGAGATCTGTATGCAACTCATCTGGGAACATAATCCCTACGATGTTCAGGTGTTCAATATAGCCAATATGTTTGAATACATGATGCCCATCTCAATCATACTCTCTAAGCATAGTAGTGAACAAAGATTTCTATATCTCATATCTATTCTATCTCTCTTTCTCTTGATAGATATATTTAAGACGAGATGTAATGCTATACACATATATGTTTTCATGTTTCTTCAAGAGATCATTAAAAATTCCTTATATCATGATACATTGGACATCTATGGAATCATCCATATGTTCATATATAGTGATAGTTCCTTATCACTGGCCTCTTTTATAAGCACAACTTGAACAGTCACTTCCAGCACATACAATTTCCTCTCGTGGTGAAGGATGACGGGTAAATGCCTCTGCCATTCTGGAAAATTAGTGTGAGTGAGAAGGTTGGACTTTTTGAGTATGTTTCACAATGATATGATTGAAGTCATCTTTATTTTAATTTTTACAAATTAATATGAGAAAAGTTTTTGTACTTTATCATGATAAAACTTTAACAAATAAAAAAATTACTACTTATTAGTCTCCCACTGTTTTATCGATATCCTATATCCCTCACTATTGACATTAGAATATTTTGGTGCCTGAATATTCTAGTTGAAAATATCTATATTACTCTTATCATTACCCCAAATATGGTTGGTCAAGAAATATTAAGGGGTTTTTTATGGTATTCTAAATGCCAACCTCATTAACTCACAGTTCCTTAATCTGCTGAGTGGACTCCCCAATCCTGAAATCCTTTTATTTGGGATTTCCTTAACCTTTGCCTCTTGGTCACACAAAGTCCTGTTGTGACAGCCAACCCTTGATATGAACCAAGTCAAGTCAACCGAAAGCCTTGAATTATAATTCCTTGATAATTAAACGCTCCCAAACTTGGGTTGAACAATCACTTCTTAACTATGGTTCGATTCAAACCATGTTTATGGAAGTCTATTCTGACATAAAATTTCATTGAGGGATTTTATACTTATACATAAATTTACATTTTAATTTATTTTATTACATGATTTTTAATATTATGCGGGATATACATAAGTGATAAACTATGTCTAGAATAATATTTATGCATAATTCGATCTTATTTTAGTTCCATATTTCATGCTTTTATTATCCATTAATTGGGTGATCATGAAAACACACAAACAATAAATAAACCATGAAACTAATAGAAATAAAATAAATGATATTATCATATTCTGGTAATATTGGTTAGATTATATAGCGGTTGAAAAAATAACTGATGACCTGGGGGTGAAACACCTTGGACCTCTTGGGTTTGTGTTTACAACTTTCCACCTATCCACCTTTGTATCTCCTTGCATTGGTTTCACCTTGGATTCTAACTTGAGTGACCTCCAATAGCTTGGGTTCTATATCCATTACATAAGCATTTATCTCACTCGCAGGTGAGGGGGAAAATGGGATTTTACATAATGAAACCTTTGGAATACATGCCCTACATTTTAATGAGGGGAAGGCTCACTAGCCAAAAAATTAATTTTAAATAAATAAAATAAAAGATATTATTCGCATACAAAGGTCTTGGTCTATCTCATGATCATCCATACAAGCAATGATATTTACAAAGAAATAAAACTAGTATTCAATTCTTTAATCATTATTCTTAAATATAAATCAGTCTCAAATAAATTAATTATATATTATTAGTCAACCCTTATATCTTAAAACATTTTTCTGAATTTCTTTGAGCTTTTCATCCATCATATTTTTAATCAAATAAATTCATTAAAAATTAACTTTGTACGTAACATGTACATTGGTGGAAACCCTGTGAAATCAGATTCATAACAACCCAATGAGTAGATATGAACATTACACATATGTTAAATTAAACAAAAAAATATATAAAACACCTATCATGTGTTGTACCTCAGCTTTACACCCACACTGTGCTACATGTCTCAAGAGATTGTTTAATATAATAATAAATTTTAATAAATATGCATTATTTGGATGAGTAAATGGAGTTTAGTTCCCACTACATGATGTGTACTTTTTTTCATCTCCTCAACTAAGTATATTCCCTGGGACATGTTGTGTAGATGTACTTTAGAAATATTTGGAGTACATAGCTTTTTCAGTGGGACACACATCGTGTAGTATCCTCGTTAAACAGTTTCTAGCTAGGCTAGCCATGAACATAGTACATGGTCTAACCCTTACCCAAAGGGACTACATGCCATGTTCAGTGGGCCACATGACATATAATCTGTAAACAGTGTGCCAATTGTTCCTTGTCAACACATGGATTCATAAATGCATAGATAAAATCCAATGACATGGTATAGTATGGTGGACCATCCCAGTGCATGGAACCTATAATAAATGGTGTGTACTGTGGAATACACACCGTTTTTTCTGGTGTTGTATGGAGAGGAAGCTCTGGAACCTCTATATGAGATCCTCTATTTTATTTTAATCAAAATTAAAATAAAAAATTTCTTCTTTAAGGTGAACGAGAAATAAAAGAGAAGGGATAGATCTATAGATTCATATTTATAGAACAATGAACTTGAATTGAAACAACTAAATTATTAAATGCAAAAATCACCAACAAAAAAATTAATAAAAATTATCAATGATATAACCCCTCTGATAACACTTGTAGTTTCTGGGCGCAACAGAAGCACATTCGTGGTTGTTCCCCAAATTAATTTTTCATATTAGGAGCCATCAATATGAGATCCATCCGGATAATAAAATGATGGATCTTCATAATAGAATGAAGGAAAAAATAATGGGTGTTCCATAACAACATAGAGGATAATCATATGTTTGTTATACTTATTTTAATTAAAAGACAAGAATTACATTGATGGAATTCTATCTCTATTGATGTTTCTAGTCACGATCCGATGTGATCTGTAGTTGTGTCGTAGAATCCAAGTGTAAAATCACTCTAGCGGTGATTGCCACGTGCTCCATGTATCTCTGGAATTCTCCTAAGAGATCATTGGGTGCTAGTATGGATGATCATTCGCATTTTATGTCATCCTTTGATCTTCTTGAGAGATGCGTGCAAAGTGCTCTACATGATCCGATAGAGGAGGATATTTATCATAACAAGATAGTGTTCTTAGATGAAAGGAATTATCTTTGGGATTGAGGTCTTTCTCTAGAACCATTTGAACAACCAACAAAATATGGATAAGCTAATTAGAATTATATAATTGGTATTTTAATTACATATAATAATAAAATTAATTAATTACATGAAATAATTTATTCATTTCATTTAAATCTTTATAATACCCCATGTCTAATAATAATAGTTGATTATTATTATTATTACATGACATGTGCCTAGAAAATTAAACCTAATATAATTTAATTAATTAAATAATATTATTTCTCATAAATCCTACAAAAAACTACATGTCCTATATATTAATATATAGGGCATGCACTTTTTTTCATTTATTTTATTTCTTCCACCACATTTATTAGGCCTAGAATATTGGCTATTTATTTTTCAAATAAATATCACTGCATTAATCACTAACAAATATATATTATTTTTCCCACAATATATTCTCTCGAATAACTAGTGTTGAAATAAATGCAATCAGACATACTTGAATAATTATTATACCATAATCAGGAATAGTCATTATTCAACTTGTTAAATTAATATTTAACTGAGGTACATGGACACACTTAGTGTGTAACCCTCTATCCATATTTCTCAGTGGAATTAGGTGGAGCCTGTATAAATTCCAAGGATAGCATCTAAAAACATTCTTTGGAACCCATACAGAAAAAATTTAACACTGTAATAAAGTGTCAACTCCTACAAACACTTATAGTGTAATGTAATCCCTTTGTCTCGATATCTAAAATCATGAGGGTTTCATGATGGTTCCCTCAACCCATGTGCTCGATTATTATTTCTTCAACTTATCGGAGTAGAACATTCCAATTCCATACCACAGCCAAAGAGTTATTTAGGCTATATAAATTCCATCAAAGGGCCTGCGATATCTAAATCCATTATGAAACAAATTTGGAAAAATCCTTTCTCGCATTATCTATTAATACAATATTACTCATGATGCACCCAAAATATCCTACCTCGATATGAAGAGTCTTTCATCGTAGTTTTCATCAATACATATACGTTCATGATTTTTAATTCCCATTAATAAAAATCTTAAATTCTAACGACCAATAACCATGTTCGTAGATAAGATAATTCAATTACACTATGAAATGTGAATTTCCTTTTGGTGGGTCTTGTTCTCATTATATCCTCCTGGATTTTTACCATGGGTGCACACTATGAGTCGGTTCCTCAATGTTTTATGAGTCCTCAACCCTAATGGCCTATATTATTTGTGTCTCTCAAATAAAATCATTCGGTCATAAAACAAATATTCAATAATAGTGTTATGGAACTTTCTAGTTCTCAACATAGAAGGGATCTGCTATGACCTTTCAGTAAAAAAAATATCCTTAGGACATTATCACATGCATTTTCATGAAAAAGAACAATAAAGATATGATAAGGTATTTATTAACGAATAATGTACAATGTAGTTGGGTCTAGGCCACCAAATCCAACAAGTGCAACCCAATTGGCCATAATAAATGGATTCTAAAAACAATATATAATCAATAACCATGTATACAGTTGTATAAAGAATAATGGGAAATTCATAAGTAAACAACCATCAAATTTTCAATTATATTTAATTAACCACATAAACCCCCATGTTATTGAGGATACCTAAACCATCAATACCTACTTTGGATCATGTTTGAGTCTGAACCATAACTCATATTCAATTCTAAAATCATTATAACACATGGTTTTTAATTATTCATTTTATTTTAGTTCATATTATGAAAAATTGGAAACAGGGTCCAATGAGAAAAAACTTACGTCTAGATCTCCATGTGTAGCACCCTGTAGGTATTTGAAGTGGTAGTCCATGACCCACAACTCATTTATCAAACAATCAAATAAGTGGGTTTTTGAAGCATTAGTATGTGGACCACACTTATTTTTCACTATGGTATTATGATGCATCAAAACATTTCCAACACCCATTTCTCTCTATGCATTTTTGATATAGTAGACCCTTAACCACACATATTTATCACTATGGTCTTTTTAGGTAGAAAACCATGTTTCCCACATGTATATCACAAAATCACATGTATCGAAATTTTAAATTTATCACAATATCACATGTATCATGTTGATCCATTTTAATCAACATTAACCCCATCAACACATTTAACTTTATGATATGCCAATTCTGTTAAGAAAATAAACCATGTTCGATACATTAATCACATGTAAATAATTCGAAAAAACACAATTATTCCATTTAAAATTATTTAATCATATATCCCTTTAATAATTTTAATCTTAACCAATAATTACAAAATTACCCTACTCAATAAATTCGTAAACACATAGATTAAGAAATTACAAATACCTATTAATTAACCAAATCATTCATCAATTAATCAACCAATTCCATAATCATAACAATTAGTTAATTTTTTCATAAAATAATTAATCCAATTTAAGAATTTCATAATCACATTTCCATTAATTAATTCAAGAATTAATGATTACAATTAAACAATTACATAATTACAATTTCCCATTTTTCAATTCACCAATTACTTAATCCAATTCATCCAATTTAATAATCACAATAGTATCAATTAATTAATTAGCCAATTAATTAATCTAATTTAATGAATTACAATTGTACCAAATTTAACCAAATTAAAAATTGAATGGAAATTACTCTTAATCAATTACATGAATCCATAAATTAGTTAATAAATTTATTTTCTCAATTCTAGATTCAATTTCAAATTTTTATAATTTGTATTTCACAAAAAATACATAAAATTGAATTCAAGACTATGGGAACTGAATTTAGATCACCTACCTCAATATTGATGATGAACTTAATCAAACAGAAATCCAAAAATTGGAGTAAAAAAATCAAGAACACATATAAGAATATTATTTAGATACAAAATCTAGATCTATGTTAAAATAGATTAGTTCTATTTAAACATTTATCTTGATCCACAAAATAGAGTAAAACATATCTTCAACGCACGAGATAAATATGGCATAGCAGGAGAAAATATACATGTTGAGATTATATTATTTAGAGAGTTTCTTATATTTAATAAAAGCATTTAATAATCAAGAACATAGGTCTGGATCCATAGTAATTTATCTGGGATCCACAAAAAATGATCAAAATTGATTATGGTCAATTTGATGGTGGCGGGGGGGGGGGGGGGGGTTAGTGTTATAAAACAAGGGTTCATGATTTTTTGTAAATAATTTTTAGTGGTTTAAATTTTTGTATACAAAGTTTCTATTGTGGGGAGCATTGTTTTCCCTAACTGGGATCACTAACATTGCACCTAACAAAGTCGTGTCACACGGTTAATACAAATATGATGCATGGTTGGACAAACCCTACACCATCCATGAAAATCCTCTCTATTTAGGTAAACATGGTTTTCTAGGAAAGGTACTTGATTTGGCCAAACCAAAAAATAATCGTGAACAAAACCAATTCCTTAAAAAATAATCTATTTCCACCAAAAAATACCCTTGGCAAAACATAAATGATATTTACTAAAAACAAGGTGAAAGACTACCTGTAAATGAGCTAATGAAATCTCTAGAAAATGTTTGTATCATACAATATCCACATATTTAACAGATCTTCCTCATGTTATACTCCAAAGAATATATAATATTTTAATTCAAAATGATCTTTTCATTGTGCCCTTACATTCGATTCTCTTACCCATGTTTCCTTCTGCACATAGCCATGTTTCCACAATACACGAACAATCAGAACAATGTTTTCCCACAACACTCTCTCCCAATGATCTAACTCACATATTGGATTGTCCTCAAAGGAAACATCAGTTTGAAGCTCAAAATCATACTCATAGATCAAATGTGAAGGGTTGGGGTGATAATTCCGAAGTTGTTTCATGTGTAAAATAACATTCATATGACAGTACATTTGTGGAAGATCCAATCAGTACTCCACCAACCCAATCCCACGAAAAACATCAATTAGTCTAACAAAATTGGGTGCCATATTCTTCTATATCTATATAAAGTGGAGATGAAATATATGTGACACCTGAAGGAACACATGATCACGCTCAATAAACACTATGGGTTGTTTTTATCTATTAGTATAAAAATTATGTCTACAATAAGTAATCTCCATACATTTTTGAATCAACTAAATCTGGACCAGCACATCCTGTACAAGACTCGTTAAAACAATTCACTCTCCTATATCCACACAACATAGTGGATATTTATATTTCATACCATAAAAGCCTTATATGGTTCCATATATATAGTTTCCTGAAAATTGTTGTTATAAGAGAACTGTACTAATGTTATGTGCTTATCCCAAGACCCATCGAAGTCTAGAAGAGACACATGAAGAATATATTCAAGAACATGTATTGTATGTTCTGATGTCCCATATTTCATTGGGTGGAATGATGTACTCAACAAAACCAATGTACAAAGTGTCTTATGAAATCCCATCTAGAAGTAGAATGTAAAACATCAGTCATTGTTTGAAAAAACTCTTTGTGGAACCTCAGGATAACATAATATCAATTGAATATAATAATATCTGAAATGATTCCCTGAGAAAGTTTCGTGTACTAGAAATAAGTGTCCTAACATTGAAAATGGTCCAAAACCACCAAAAATTTATAATCATGGAAATTATTCCTTCTAAGATACACCCCAAAATAAATAGTAATGTTATCCCACTTCTATTTTAGAATAGAAAATATATTTGTCAAACAACTAATTTTTTTGATGCTCGTGCTTCACCTATTAAAATGGGTATCATCGTGTCACAAACCCTACTATCTCTCTTTTCATGCAAGTCCATGAAAAATTTCATTATAGGACATAGTAAATTATGGTCACACCTGGATGAACTTCTCACATTGAGGCATGAAACTGATACATAAGCTTGTTTCAAATTCTCAGAGGCACAAAAAACTAATTCCTAATATAAAGGATCTCATACTCATATATGGTCCAATCAAAGGGTGACTCCCCATATTAAAATATTTTCCATATGTTCAAACATTCCAAATCCCCATACATTATTTACCAAATCCAAACCTAATGTATAAACTCCACTGAAACTAATATGGTATCCACTATTCTTGACTCTTATGAACATGATTATTCATCTCAAAAAGTAAAGTCTCCAGCTTTCCCTCATCACTACACTCATGAACCTCCAATGTATGTGTTTTTATACATAATGTATCGGTAACACTATTTACATTTATGAGCATATATTCTGGAACTGAATTAAATGAATTCATAAACTCAACCAACCTATACTACTAAATATTCAAATATTTTGGTAAATATATATACTTTAATATATTTTAATATATACTTAATTTTTTCCCCAACAGATAATTATGATAACACTTTAAATCATAAAGTAATTCAGCTAATATGAGGTCATTTGTAGCATAGTTAGATTCATGCTGCCTCAATCGTCACATCCTATAAAATACAAATCAATCTCCATGCATCAAAACTACTCCTATCCCAACACCATAATAATAAAATACATCATATGATCCTTGTATGAATCAGGTAGGATCATGATTGGTTCCATTATCCATATCTTCTTTATCTCCAAAAGTTCATACTCACATTTTTCCATTCATTCACAATATATCCCATCCTTGTTCAAGATGTATAGTGGTAGTTCTAATTGGAAAAGCCTTGGATAAACCTCCCATAATATCCATCCAACCCAATAAATCTATGGATATCAAAAAAAAATTGGGTTAACCATAAGATTGAAATGTGTGATATTTATTGGGTCCACTAAAAATCCTTCATTTGAGATGATGTGACATAATATGTTTACCCAATAAATCTCAAACTAGAACATAGATTTCTTCACATATAGCCGATTATCTTTCTATGTACTCAAGATGATGTCTAGAAGTTTGGAATTATCATCATATGTTTTGGAGTACCCCATGATATCATCCACAAACACTACCACAAAATAATCAATGTACGAATTGATAATTCTTTTCCTAAAGTCCATAAACATTACAGGTGTGCTGGAATACCTAAATGAAATCACAATGAAATCATAAACTCTATTCCTTCTTATAAAAGCATTCCTTGGTATATCATAATCTAGAATGCTCTTGTTATGACACCATAAGGTCAAGTCAATATTTGAGAAGAAACAAACATCCCTCAACTATTAGATGTGATCATCAGTACATAGATGCTGATACAGTTTCTTCAAAGTCAACTAGTTTAACTTTGGTTAATCCACACATAAGATTATAGTATCAAAAAATTATTAGAAATCAAAATTAGAGAACCCCAAGATGATGTATTAAGAGATATAAACCCCATGTTAATAAAATCATCTAGTGGAATCTTTAAATATAGAAGATCTGTTGGTGACATCTACTATAGTAGAGTAAAAAATAGATTTACCCCTAACATAAGATCAATAGTAAATTCAACATATCTCTTAGGTGGAATCCCTATAAATTATTCACGAAATACATTCTAAAACCGGTATACTACTTGTTGAAAACGATCCTTCATTCCACCTCTACCATCCACCAAAATAGTTTCATCCATGATGGGGAGAACCCCTAGTTGGGGATGAACTGGCCTTGTATGTGCCTCCTGGATATCCCACTCTCCACATTGAATATATTTTTCCTTCTACAAAGACGTAAAATTAACTATCCTTTAGTAAAAATCAATGTGGGATCAGTATATTACTATTCAGTCAATATGCATATTTAGGTCATGTACTAACATATCTTGGATTTAAATATCCAAATTGAAATGATACTCCCCACCATCAAGAGAACACTCTTTTCATAAACATATGTCTCTTGATTGTACTCCCAAAGATGTATCTATCATCATCAGGTTGATCATGAACTCCACAACTAGGTTTAAAACATTCACAAGATGAGAAGAGAAAAAATAACAAGAGACATTATTTTCATATAAGGCACTAACTAGCTTATAAGATACAATAATAATACCTCTATCTACTAATGGTCAAGACCCACTATCCATAAGTATAGGATTAACAACATTAAAGAGTCCTACCCCTCTCCCATGTGATGCAGTCTAAGTACCCTGAGCTACACCACTCTTCTTAGATGAGTCCCCTATCCATGAATTATCATGTCCACTACCTCCACCACCAGACCAGTATAACTATAATTACTAGAATAATATGTTGTAGATGATCCCCTTCATGTACTCTAGTAATTCCTAGCTTCTCCATGACAACCCATGTGTCATTGGTTTCTAAAAAAACCTCAGTAGGTTCCCTATCATTCAACATGATCCTCACTCTATCATTTTATAACATCAGTTTCCCCGGAAGTGTCCCGACCTACCTCACTGGTGATCAATCACTCGAGTGAAGTCCTATGTAATAGTTCTCACTATTTGGAAACTCTTCATTCCATTTGTCTAGAGAATATTATCATACATATTCATAATACTATAAGAGTTTTTACATCTTCACTATCTAGTGGAAACTACTTTTCCTCCACAAGAAGCCTCATTCAGGTACCTCTCAGTTATGAGATTCTGATTTACCACCTCTGAAAACTTCTTCATCCTAAATGTATTCACCTATAACATAATTAAAAATTTAAAACCAGCATGAAAAATATTTTCTAGAAGAGCCTCATATCCATCTAACATTGGATCAACGTGTTGTAACTTTTTCCAGCATCTATTATAGTTTATCAAAGACATACCATCTAAGTCAACCTTATGAAATCACATGTTCTATCCTTCCGGACCGTCTCTAGATTATTGTGTTCTATGAAATTTTCATTTAATTCATTCCACTCAAAAATATCTAACTATCCATCCCAATTTTGGATGTCCCATCGACACTTCTCTTAACCATATAACATATAATCATCCAATTTTACACTATTCTTAGCAGGTGTCACCATGTGGTCAATTATATTTTAGATGGAATCATTCTAGAACTCAACAACCTCATAACCACCCTCTCTGGTAAACATCAGAGTTTTATAAAACTAAAACTCCCACATCAAATTAAATATTCATTTCAAAAACCTTATTTGGTATCATTAAATGATCTAAAGTAAGTGTGAAAAGTCACATAAAAAATTCTATCTAATATCCTCACCAAACACAAATGGTGTATTTAGTTCCACTACAGGAGGATAATTTCCATCCATAACCTATTATCATCCTTTTTTACAAGCATACATATGGTGTAATATCTCTAAAATTCCAAACATATGCCTTGGGAAACTGTACACATAATTTAAAAATTATATAATGGGGTTTCATGAAATCCATAACCAGTCCTTCCCCCTTTCCTCCCGTGACACTGTAAAAACCATGGTTTTTTCACTACACCATTACCATCCTAAATATAGTTCATGGATAAAAATTATAAAATTATTCTATTAATTCATGTTTCACTTTAGATACCCATTTATTCACATGATTCATCATTTTTTAACATTCAATTTAATATTAGGAGCCTTTTTTAGTTCAATTGAACAGGTGAGAAAAAACATTTCATGTTCAAAAAATGTAACAAAAACATATTTTATTAGGATTGAATAATAATGATGAATGTCACATAACAATCCCGAGTTCCCTAAATTATGCATGAATACTAAACTCTTGGTCCATTATAGTCTACATGTCAAATATCATAAAATATCAAGAACTATTATCACATTACATAATTAGTGAATCAGTCGAGGTGAAATAACATTTATTGTAACAACACATGTCAATAACAATAATCCCACCAATTTAACCTTTAATTTACCCTCACACATGGTTTATCTACTCCCAAAAATGATATATTAACCAAGAAATGACTCATCATATTATCATGTCTAACTTTACCAAGTAGTTTGATAAACTATTGGAAAAGAAAGTATCCCTTAATACAACATTGTAATGTCCTGATCCAGGTTCCACACACTAATTCCTTGATCCTGTTAGTCACATGACCACAAATGTTCCTCCACATATGTGCAAGGTTACTGACATGTAATGAGGGTCTAATATCGATAATGGGGGATACTATACCATCTTTATCAATGTATCAAAATATTAGAAGTAAATAGTCAATATAACAATGTTATAACCAATAAATAGAAACACAAGTATAATATGACGACTAAACCATGAAATAAAATATCAAAAACAAATATATATATATATATATATATATAATTCTATGTATGTTTCAAGATTCAATAAACAATTCCCAAAATAAATAAAGAAACTAACAACTCTCAAGAAGGTCCAAAATCCCATATGTTCCACTAATCCATGATCCATTCAAACTCATCCATCTAACATGGGGATCTTTGCATTATTGCATCCTGCAAACATGATGCCTATTACGGTACTGATCAGGCATCCTAGTTAGGTGTCAGTAAACCTCAATAGGACACGACCAACATTGTCTAAAAAAATATACATTCTATAATAATATATGATGTTTTATAAATAATATGGTACAATTATTTAGTAAATAGTTATAATGTTTTTCTATTATTTAATTAACCACATAATACCTTATGTACCTGAGGACACCCCTATTATAAATACTTTCCTCAACACATGCCAGATTGTGAACCATATCACATACTCAATTCATAATTCATTACAAACATGGGTTTTAATTATTCATTTTATTTCAATTCATATTATGTATATTTATAACCATGGTCAGATACTAATGATTTTGGGTCTAGACTACAATGTCTAGAAACCTGTGGGTATTTAAACCATTAGTCATTAACCCCAAAATTGTTTATCAAGCAATCACATAAGTTGGATTTTGAAGTATTAGTCTACATCCTAAATTCTTCAATCTATATAGAATTTTGATGCAAAAAATCATGTACCACACTCATTTACAATTATGGAACTTTGATGGAGCTAACTGTATCCCAAACTCATTTATCATTAAGAGATTTTAATACAGTAGGCTATGTCACACAAATATATTTCACAAAATCACATGTCTAACAATTTTACAGGTACCAAAACAATAATTGTTATTCAACGTTATTGTTCTCCTCACATTTCACATCATGAAATTCCATTCCAATTATCCAAAAACATTATGGTCAATACATTAATTCCATTGAAATTATATGAAAAATCATTATTTTTCAATTAACCAACATTTAATCATATATCCATTTAACCGATTAAGGTTAGTCCATTCATCACATAATTACCATAGTCAACTAATACATAATCATGTTTGTTAACCAATTGCAAAAACCCATTAGTTAACCAAATCAATATCCAATCAATCAATAAATTCCACAATCACAATATTTCAATTTTTAATTCACTAATTAATTAATCCAATTAGTATGTGTATCGCACATATTTTTCACTATGGTATTATGATGCATAAAATCATTTCCAACACCCATTTATCATTATGAAGTTTTGATGCAGTAGACCCTTAACCACACATATTTATCACTATGGTGTTTTTATATAGCAAACCATGTTTCCCACAAGTATATCACAAAATCACATGTATCAAACTTTTAAATTTAACACAATATCATATGTATCATGGTGATCCATTTTAATCAACATTAACCCCATCAACAATTTTAACATTATGATATGCCAATTCTGTTATGAAAATAATCCATGTTCAATACATTAATCACATGTAAATAATTAGAAAAAACACAATTATTCCATTTAAAAGTATTTAATCATATATCCCTTTAATCCTTTAATCTTAACTAATAATTCTATAATTACCCTAGTCAATTAATTCGTAAACACATTAATTAAGAAATTACACATACTTATTAATTAACCAAATCAATCATCAATTAATCAATCAATTCCATAATCAAAACATTTAATTAATTTTTTTAAAAATAATTAATCCAATTCAAGATTTTCATAATCACAATTCCATTTATTAATTCACAAATTAATTATTCTAGTTAAACAAGTACAAAATTCCAATGTTCCATTTTTCAATTCACCAATTAATTAATCAAATTCATCCAATTTAATAATCATAATAGTATCAATTAATTAATTACACAATTAATTAATCTAATTTAATGAATTAAAATTGTACCAAATTTAACTGAATTAAAAATTAAATGGAAATTACTCTTAATCAATTACATGAATCCATAAATTAGCTAATAAATATATTTTCTCAATTTTAGAATAAATTTCAAATTTTTATAATTTATATTTCTCAAAAAATACATAAAATGGAATTCAAGACTACGGGAACTAAATTTAAATACCCTACCTTAATATTGATGATGAACTCACTCAAACAGAAATCCAAAAATTGGAGAAAAAAATCAAGAACACATAGAAGAATATTATTTAGATAAAAAATCTAGATCTATGTTAAAACAGATTAAATCTATTTAAAAATTTATCTTCATCCACAAAAATAGAGGAAAACATATCTTCAACGCATGAGATAAATATGGCATAACAGAAGAAAACATACAGCTTAAGATTCTATTACATAGAGAGATTATTAAATTTAATACAAGCAATTAATCATCAAGAACATAGGTCTGGATCCATAGTATTCTATCTGGGATCTTCAAAAATGATATCAATTTATTATGTTCAATTTTGTGGTGGTGGTGGGTGGGGGGTTGGGGATATAAAAAAAGGGTTCATGAATTTTTTAAAATAATTGTTAGTGGATTAAATTATTGTATAAAAATTTTATTTTGTAGGGAGCACTGTTTTCCCTAACTATGATCCCTAACATTGCACCTCACTAAGTCGTGTAACACGATTACTAAAAATATGATTCACGGTTCGACAAACCCTGCACCATCCATGAAAATTCTCTCTGTTTAGGTAAAAATGGGTTTCTAGGCAAGGTGCTTGATTTGGTCAAACCAAAAACTAATTGTGAACAACACCAATTTCTTAAAAAATTAACTATTTCATCCAAAAAATTACCCTTGGTAAAACATAAAAGATATTTACTAAAAACAAGGTGAAAGACTACCTGTAAATGAGCTAATAAAATCTCTAGAAAATGTTTGTATCTTACAATATCCACATATTTAACAGCTCGTCCCCATGTTATACTCCAATGAATATATAATATTTTAATACAAAATGATCTTTTCATTGTGCCCTTGCAATCGATTCTCTTTCCCACGTTTCCTCCTGCACACAACCATGTTTCCACAATACATGAACAATCAGAAGAATGTTTCCCCACAACACTCTCTCACTATGATCTGACTCACATATTAGATTCTCCTCAATGGACACATCAGTTTGAAGCTCAAAATCATACTCATAGATCAAATTTGAAGGGTTTGGTTGATATTAGCGAAGTTGTTTCACATGTAAAATAACATTCATATCACTATACGTTTGTGGAAGATCCAATCAGTACTCCACCAACCCAATCCGATGAAAAACATCAATTAGTCTAAAAAAATTGGGTTCTATATTCCTCTATATCTATATCATGGGGAGATGAAATATAGTTGACACCTGAAGGAACACAGGATCGTGCTCAATAAACACTATGGGTTGTTGATTTGTATTAGTATAAAAATTATGTCTAGACTAAGAAATATCCATAAATTTCTGAATCAACTAATCCTGGTCCAACACATCCTGTAAAAGACTCGTTTAAATTTTTTTTCACTCTCCTATATCAAAACACGTAGTGGAGATCTATATTTCCTACCATAAATAACCTTATATGGTTCTGTCTATATAGTTTCCTGACAATTGTTGTTATAGGATAACTCTACTAATGCTGTGTGATTATCCCAAGACCCATAGAAATCTAGAAGAGACGCACGAAGAATATCTTCCATCACCTGTATTGTATGTTCTGATGTCCCATATTTCATTGAGTGGAAAGATGCTCTCAATAAAACCAATGTATAAATCGTCTTATGAAATCCCATCTAGAAGCAGAGTGTAAAACATCAGTCATGGGTTGAAAAACTTCTTTGTGGAACCTCAGGAAAACATAATATCTCTTGAATATACTAATATCCAAAATGATTCCCTGATAATGTTTCTTGTACTAGAAATAAGTGTCCTACCATGGTAAAATGGTCCAAAACCACCAAAATTTTATAATCATGGAAATTATTCCTTCTAAGATCCACCAGAAAATAAATAGTGATGTTATCCCACTTCTATTTTAGAATAGACAATAGATTTGTTAAAAAACTAAATTATTTGATTCTCGTCCTTCACGTATTAAAATGTGTATCATCGTGTCATAAACCCTACTATCTCCCTTTTCATGCAAGCCCATGAAAAAATTCATCATAGGACATAGTACAATATGGTCACACCTGGATGAACTTCCCACATTGAGGAATGAAACTGACACATAAGCTTGTCTCACATTCTCATAGGCACAAAAAACTAATTCCTAATATAAAGGATCTCATACTCATATATGGTCCAATCAAAGGGTGACTCCCCATATTTAAATATTTTCCATAAGTTTGAACATTCCAAATCCTCATACTTTCTTTCCCAAATACAAACCTAATGTATAAAATCCACTGAAATTGAAATGGTATCCACTAATCTTGACTCTTATGAACACGATCATGCATCTCAAAAAATAAAGTCTCCATATTTACCTCATAACTACACTCATGAACATCCAATGTATGAGTTTTTAAACATAATGCATCGGTAACACTATTTATCTTTATGAGCATATATTCTGGCACCGAATTAAATGAATTCAAAAACTCAACCAACCTATACTACCAAATATTCGAATATTTTGGTAAAAATATATACTTTAATATCTTTTATTTAGTGTAAATAGTAATTTTTTCCCCAAAAGATAATTATGAGGACACTTTAAATCATAGAGCACTTCAGCTAATATGAGGTCATGTTTAGGGTACTTTGATTTATGTTCCCTCCACTGCCGCAACCTATATAATACAAATCAATATCCTTGCATCAAAACTACTCCTATCCTGACACCGTAAGCATAACATACATCGTATGATCCTCGTATGAATCAAGTAGGATCATGATCGGTTCCATTTTCCAGAACTTCTTTATCTCCAAATGTTTATTCTCACATTTTTCCATTCAATCATAATTCATCGCATCCTTGTTCAAGATGTACAGAGGGAATTCCAATTTGGAAATCCTTGGATGAACCTCCCCTAATATCCATCCAACCCAATAAATCTATAGATATCAAAAAAATTGTTTTTACCATATGAATCCAATGCGTGAAATTTATTGGGTCCACTAAAAATCCTTCATTTGAGATGATGTGACATAATATGTTTTCCCAATAAATCTCAAACTAGAACATAGATTTCTTCACATATAGCCGATTATATTTCTATGTACTCAAGATTATGTCAAGAAGTTTGGAATGATCATCATGTGTTTTGGAGTATCCTAAGATATCATCCACAAACACTACCACAAAATAATCAATGTACGAAATGATTATTCTATTCCTAAAGTACATAAACATTACTGGTGTGTTGGAAAACCAAAATGAAATCACAATTAACTCATACAATCTATTCCATCTTATAAAATAATTCCTTGGTATATCATAATCTCAAATGCTCATGTTATGCCACCATGATGTCAAGTCAATATTTGAGAAGAAACAAACATCCCTCAACTGTTAGAAGTGATCATCAGTACATAGATGATGATACAATTTCCTGAAAGTCAACTAGTTGAACTTTGGTTAATCCAAAAATATGATTATAGTACCATCAAAATTATTAGAAATCAAAATTAGAGAACCCCAACCCAATTTATTATGAGATATAAACCCCATGTCCATCAACTCTTCTAGTGGAATTTTAAATCTATAAGATCTGTTGGTGACATCTTGTATAGTGGAGTAAAAAATGGATTAACCCCGAATATGAGATAAATAATAAATTCCACATATCTCTTAGGTGGAATCCCTCTGAATTATTCCCAAAATACATTCTAAAACCGGTCTTCTACTAGTTGAAAATGATCCTTCTTTACACCTCTACCATCCACCAGAAGAGTTTCATCCATGGCAGGGATAACCCCTAGTTGGGGATGAACAGGCCTTGTGTGTGCCTCCTGGTTATCCCACTCTCCACATTGAATATATTTTTCCTTCTATGAAGATGTAAAATTCACCCTCCTTTAGTAAAAATCAATGTGGGATCGGTATATTACTAGTCATTCCATATGCATATTTAGGTCAAGTACTAACATGACATGGATTTAAACATCCAAATTGAGATAACACTCCCCACCATCAAGAGAACACTCTTTTCATAAACAGATTTCTCTTGATTGTACTCCCAAAGCTGTATCTATCATCATCACGTTGCTCATGAACTCCAAAACTAGGCTTAAAACATTCAAAAGATGAGAAGATAAAAAATAACAAGATACATCAGTTTCATATAAGGCACTAACTAGATTATAAGATACAATAATAGTACCTCTATCTACTAATGGTCAAGCCTCACTGTCTATATGTATAGGATGAACAACATGATGCAGTCCTACCCCTATCCCATGTGATGTAGTCTATGTACCCTGAGCTACCCCACTCTTCTTAGATGAGCCCCGTATCCATGAATTAGCATGTACACTACCTCCACCACCAGACCAGTATAACTATAATTACTAGAATAATATGTTGTAGGTGATCCACTTAATGTACTCTAGTAATTCCTAGCTTCTCCCTGAAAACCCATGTGTCATTGGTTTCTAAAAAAACCTCAGTAGGTTCCCTATCTTTCAAAAGGATCCTCACTCTATCAGTTGATAGGATCAGTTTCCCCGGATGTGTCCCGACCTACCTCATTGGTGATCAATCACTCGAGTGAGGTCCTATGTAATAGTTCCCACTATTTTGAAACTCTTCATTCCATTTATCTAAAGAATATTATCATAAATATTATTAATACTATAAGAGTTTTTACATCTTCACTATCTAGTGAAAACAACATTTCATCCACTAGAAGCCTCATTCAGGTTCCTCTCAGTTATGAGATTCTGATTGACCACTTCTAAAAACTTCTTCATCCTAAATATATTTACCTATAACATAATTTAAAATTTAAAACTTTCATGAAAAATATTTTCCAGAAGAGCCTCATATCCATCCAAAAGTGGATCAAAGTGATGTAACTTTTTCCAGCATCTAGTATAGTTTATCAAGTACATACCATCTAAGTCAACCTCATGAAATCCCATGTTCTATTCTCCCTGAAAATCTCTAGATTAATGTGTTCTATGAGCTTTTATTTCAATTCATTCCACTCAAAATTATCTAACTATCCATCCCATGTTTGGATGTCCCACCGAGACTTCTCTTGACCATGTAACATATAATCATCCAATTTTACTCTATTTATAGCAGTTTTCACCATGTGGTCAAGTATATTTTGGATGGAATCATTCTAGAACTCAACAACCTCATGACCACCCTCTCTGGTAAACATATTTGGTTTCTAAAACTAAAACTCCCACATCAGATTAAATATTCATTTCAAAACCCTTATTTGGTATCATTTAATGATCTAAATTAAGTGAGAAAAGTCAATTAATAAATTCTCTCTAACATCCTCAACAAAAACTAATGGTGTATTTGGTTCTAGTGCAGGAGGATAATTTCCATCCATAACCTATTATCATCCTCTTTACAAGTATAAATATGGTGTAATATATCTAAAATTCCAAAAATATTCCTTTGAAATCTTTACACAACATTTAAAAAATAAACAATGGGATATCATAAAATCCATAACCAGTCCGCCCCCCTTTCCTCTTGTGACAAATTAAAAACCAAGGTTTTATCACTACACCTTAACCATCTTAAATATAGTTCGTGGATAAAAATGGTAAAATTATTTTATTAATTCATGATTCTCATTAGATACCCATTTATTCACATGATTCATATTTTTTAACATTAAATTTAATATTAGGAGCCATTTTTAGTTCAATTGAATAGCTGAGAAAAAACATTTCAAGTTCAAAAAATGTACCAAAAACTTATTTTACTGGGAGTGCATAATAATGATGAATGTCACATAACAATACTGAGTTCCCTAAATTATGTATGAATAATAAACTCTTGGGCCATTCCAGGCTAAAAGTAAAATATCATAAAATATCAAGAACTGTTATCACATTACATAACTAGTCCATCAGTCGAGGTGAAATAACCTTAACTGTAACAACACATGTTAATAACAATAATCCCACCAATGTAACCTTAAATTTACACTCACACATGGTTTATGTACTCCCAAAAATTATATATTAACCACGAAATGACTCATCCTATTTTCATGTCTAACTTTCCCATGTAGTATGATAAATTATAGGAAAAGAATGTCGCCCTTGATACAACATTGTAATGTCCTAATCCAGGTTCCACACACTGATTCCATGAGCTTGTTAGTTACAAGACCTCAAAAGCTCCTCCCTATATGTGAAAGGTTATTGACATAAAATGGGGGGGCCTAATATCTATCATGGGGGATACTATACCATCTTTATCAAAGTATCAAAATATTTGAAGTAAATAGACAATATAAAAATAATATAACCAATTAATAGAAACACTAGTATAATATGATGACTAAACCATGAAATAAAATATCAAAAACAGAAATATATATATATATATATATATATAATTCCATGTATGGGTCAAAATTCAATATACAATACCCAAAATAAATATAGAAACTAACAACTCTCATGAAGGTCCAAAATCCCATCCGTTCCACTAATCCACGATCCATTCAAACTGAGACATCTAACATCGGGATCTCTCCATTATCACATCCTGAAAACATGATGTCTATTAGGGTACTGATCAATCATCCTAGTTAAGTTGTGATTAAACCTCAATAGGACATGAACAACATTTTCTAAAAATATATACATTCTATAACAATATATGATGTTTTATAAATAATATGGTACAATTCTTAAGTGAATAGTTATAATTTTTTTTCATATTATTTAATTTACCACGTAATACCTTATGTACCTCAAGACACACCTATTATCAACACCTTCCTCAACACGTGCCATATTGTGAAGCATATCACATACTCAACTTAGAATTCATTACAAACATGGGTTTTAATTATCCATTTTATTTCAATTCATATTATGTATATTTATAACCATGGTCCAATACTAATGATTTTGGGTCTAGTCTATGATTTCTAGAAACCTATGGGTATTTAAACCATTATTCCTTAACCCCCAACTTGTTTATAAAATAATCACAAAAGTGGGATTTTGAATTATCAGTCTATGTCCTAAATTATTCAATCTATGTAGAATTTTGATGCAAAAAATCATGTACCACACTCATTTATAATTATGGGACTTTGATGCAGTTGACTGTATCCCACACTCATTTATCTTTAAGATATTTTAATATAGTAGGCCATGTCACGCAAATATATTTCACAAAATCACATGTCTAAAAATTTTATAGGTACCACAACAATAATTTTTATTCAACATTATTATTCTCCTCACATTTCACATCATGACATTCCATTCCAATTATCCAAAAAAATCATTGTCAATACATTAATCCCATTGAAATTATATGAAAAATTATTATTTTTCAATTAATAAACACTTAATAACATTTCCATTTAACCCATTAAGGTTAATCCATTCCTCACATAATTCCCATAGTCAATTAATAAATAAAAATGTTTGTTAACCAATTGCAAAAACCAATTTGATAACCAAATCAATATTCAATCAATCAATAAATTCCATAATCACAATATTTCAATTTTTAATTCACAAATTATTTAATCCAATTAGACAATTGCATATTAATAAATTTACAATAATTAATTAACTAATTAATTAATCAAATTCAAAAATTGCATAATTCCAAGGTTCCATTAATTAATTAACCAATTAATTTATCCAATGCCTGTAGTTTAACAATGAAAAAATTCCCATTAGTTAATTACCTAATTAATTAATATAACTTTAAAGGTTACAATGGTCCTAGATTTAACCAAACTCGCAATTATATGAATATTACATTAAATCAATTCCCTGATTCCATGAATTAATTAATTAATTAATTTTATCAATTCCAGATTAAATTTTTAGTTGTCCAAATTGAATGTTTGCAACACATACATGCAAATTTAAATTCAAGAATATGCGAATTGAATTTAGACCACCTACATCATGATTTATGGTGAACACTCATAGAAAGAATTCCTTGATAAAGAATATGTTTAAGAACAAGATCTATATCCAAATCCTTGATTCAAGATCAAACATATTGGTTCTATTAAATCCTAGATCTGGATCCAAAACAATGGGGAAAAGATCCCCTCAAAGGATGAGATAATGGAGGGAGAGTGGGAAGAAACCATTCATGATATTATTATCATATATGGATAGATTCATATCATTTACCATGGAATCAAATATTCAACAAAGGAGGTCTTAATCCCTTGTAATCCATCTGGGAGCCAGTATACATGATAGAAACTGATTATGGTTGAGTTGGGTGGTTTAGGGATATAAAACAAGGTTGGAAGAAAATTTTAATATATTTCCAAGAATTGAAATCTTGTACACACAGTTTTCTATATGTGGTGACTGGTTTTCCAAAATCATTCACCATAACTATGCATCCAACCTAGGGTGTCTCACAGTTACACAGAAGAGGGAACACAGTTTGAAAAATTGTATGCCATCCATGAGAATACCCTTTACTTGGGTTCACATGATTTGGTGTGGTTGGAGAACCATTTCCTCAAGCTGTGTTCCATCTATGAGTATCCCATATTCCTTAAAATATTTTATAAATTTTCCACAAATAAGTTTATGGTAAAACCCAATCATGATATACTCAAAAAAGGTGAAAGAGTACCTATAAAAGAGCTCAAGAAATATAAAAAAAGGTCAAAGTCTTGCATTTGTTTAGCCAAGACCTACCAAAATATATTAATTAATTACATAAACTTATCATATAATCCATATTTTTCTTATAAATCCTACCAAGGAAGGATTTTGGTTAAAACCTATATAAGTAACCTGAATATGAGATAACATTATTCAACAAGCATTTTTTTTTGTTTTTTCTCACTCCACCTACATTATTTATTATTAAAACTTGTTGATATAGTATAATATATATCTTATATATATATAGGGATGTTGTTATGTCATTTTCATGACCTATATCCTTTTTTATTTCTATAAAATGATATATGAAATGATCATATGTGGGTATGGTGGACTAACACATCATAGTCCGATGTTATTCATCTTCCATCACCACCACTCACGGATGGATATTTTTATAGATTATATATATAAATGATATATATGATATAATTATATTTCTATAATTATAAAATCAAATATACCTTCTTATTTAAATTCTCTGAGAATTTAATAATGTTGCTTGTGTGTAGGATATACTACTCCATCACGAAGTAATGCAATTTATTAACACTTTACACAGAAGGTAATTTATATGGGTTTAATGAAAATAAATGATATATATATTTATATTAAATATAATTTATATAGATATGTTTATATATTATTTATATTTCTTTCTTTTAATTCATTGGTATCATGCATGAAATGTTAATGCGTACATACAACCTACCATCTCCATGAATAGTATGTTTTACATTCTATCTCTGTATTTTATAGACTAATATAAACACATGTATAATGAATATATATTATATTTATAACATGGTTAAAATTATTGTTATTATAGAATCATAATAAAAGTAATATGTCTAAAACAACAAATCAAAACTTATAGGAAAAAGAAAGCAGTTATTACCCGAAATGTGATTTTGTCAATGAATTATAGATAAATGGGTAATAAAAGGCCAAAAGTGAATCATATATGGTATGATACATAGAATAATTAGTTTTATAATATATTTATAAAAATATGATATTTATTATATACGTGTTTTTAACATGTATGAATGAATATGAGACATATAGTATGTGATTTCCGTCACACTTTTATTTTCTTGATATACATGCAATATTCACAACCTATTTATTTTATATTGTGTATATACATCCTGTGAATATATTTTATGAATGTTTTAATTAAAATTACATGGTGTTACACATCCATTTTAGTATCACTGATTCAATGGGAATATTATTTAATTATACCAATTTGGTCACAATTTTATGATACAATGTAATTGTTTATCATGATTATTTATGCTTATGCCTCCATTGGTGAAATGTTATGATCTATCTCTCAATAAACTCATCGATTATATTATCCTCTTTCTATGTAATGAGAATAAAAGTTTCTCTTTAATTGTACCCTATTATGTAATAAATAAATCAATGAAATGTGTATATTAAAAATCACCTTTATTTATCTCTTGGGTCGAAAACCCATTTTTCATAATTTTTTTAATTTTATTTTTCAAAAATGATTTCTACATTATAAAGATGAATTATTAACAAAAATTATACCCTTTTCCTAAATTTGGTAAATTTTTGTTTAATGAAATATTAATTTCATTTCTCAAACAATTTCCACTTGGATTTTATGAAAAATATTAAAGTAATATATTTTTAATGTGTATGACATGAACAATATTTCACACCACCATGACCACCCATTCATTTAAATAGTAATTTATAATCATTCAATGTTACATCAAATATAATGTATTTTAAAAAATTCTATGTTTAATTTTTTTAAAGTCAAAATTTTATTTTCCTCAAGAAATTTTTTAAATGATCTATTTAAGATTCAATTATATTTTTTCATGTTTAATTTAAAAAATTTGATTTTAAAATTTATTTACATTTTAAAAAGTTTTTTTTCAATTGGAAAGGATATTTTCTTCAGGAAATGTTTTAAAATATTTTAAAAATTCTTTTATATGTTTCCAAATTTATTTTCCATGTAATGGTTTTCTAAAATGTTTTTTGATTTTTTAGTTTTAAAAATAAATTTTCGTTGAAAATTTATTTTCCTCATCAAATGTTTGATGAGTCTTCAAAAAATAATTTTCACCAAATATTAAATCTTATTATGTTACTTTTTTCATTACTTGGGATATAATCTAATTATACTATTTCTATTATTTTTGGGAATGGTTTATGTTTATAAAGAATATAATTTTATGAATCCCATTTATTTTTAATGGTCTATACCATGATAAAATACATATGAAACACACTTCTTTTTCCAGGGGTTATACTATGATTAAATGATGAAATATATATGATACCCATTTTAGTTATATGGTTTATTCTATGATTTAATTCTTATGAAAACCATTTCGTTTTTTTGGGTTATGGTATGATGAATGGTTTATGATCCTATGGAACACATATGTATGATTATAATTATGTGATTGGTTGATCTATATATACCTATAATGAATTTGTTATTTATTCAAATATTATGAAATTATTAGGATTGAAATTAGGATTGAACCCAATAGTGTAAAAGAATTTTTACACTATGATATTATTGGGAGTGATCTTTGATTACTCTGGTGATTTAGAGAGTGTATCCAATATACAATGAATTCCATATCAATGAGCTTGTAATACAAATGAAATTATGTTTTGTGGTTATGTGTATGTTATAAATCTATATCTCATTCCAATTTAATGATCTTATTGTTCATGTTATTTGATTTACCTATTATTTATGGATTATGAAATGTAAATATTTATCCCATTACTCATTATTATGATCTTTTAAAAACAGGGTATGGTATTCATATGTATTTTTCATGTCATTATACCTTTATGATGGTGTTAAACTTACGTATCTCCCCTATTTACCCTTACTAATCATATCAGCTCAACTATTTCTATGTTTCCTTTTCCCCAGGTTAGGAAGACTGGTTCTAGTATGGGTATGTCTGCGACGAATACATGTGGTAAGATATTCAAGGGATATGATGAAGATATTTAAGGAAATAAAAATATTTTGCCTCTAGAATCCAAAGGAACTATACCTTTATAAACCTATGCATGTTACTATGTAATGAAATGAATATTAATCTATAAATTTGTAGTATATATGCATGGGAATTTTGAGTCTTTATAGTTGGTATTAAATAGTAGGTTTAGTTAATCATAGGAATATATGATTAGAAAAGTTTAGTCAAATACCTAGGGTTATTTATAAAGATATTTCTAGGTACATGTCTTATCATAAATATAAGTACGAGTCAATGTACCGAATAATGTCCATGAATTTTTGTAAAGTATAGAGTGATTGGTTTCTGGGAAATTGTATGCACTCTAATATAATAAATGTGGATGTGGATATATCACATATGTTCCTTGGGATAATACCTCAGAAATGGGAGCATTTATTTGAAATAAACCATCACCTATTACATGACAGTAGACATTGATTCACTATTGGTTTTATACTCATGGGGGTTATTGTTTAGAAATGTGAAAACTATTGTGGAACCATCATGATCTATTTAAGTATAAGATAACCATGAATGAAATAGGTTAAGCCTGATTTGTCATAGATTAAAAATAACCTTCCATGGTTTATATGCCATACAGTTAATTTTTAATGATTATGTGGTTCCCCAAAATGATTAAATTTTTTTACACTTCGTTTTTTTAGATAATGTATTGAATATAAATGAACTATGTTAATTTTATGGGAAACATACAATGTAAGGATTTTAATATTGATTATCCACATGTTTTTTTAGAGGGAATGAAAAATATAATTTCTATTCTCACAAAAATTTCATATGTTATAAATCATACTAAACCTAAAAATGAGAATATAAGTTAATGACATTTTTTTAGTCCTTCATGAGAAAATATCCACCTTCAATTAGTGGATATGTAGATCTTCTAGATGATGATCAATAAATATAAATTACTAAAAAGAAATATTCTATTATCCAGTTTCTTGAACATGAAAATTTATTATTGGAAATATATCGATTTGAAGTTGAAGTGGATCAATGATAGACTCTCATTAAGAATACAAGGGATCATGATGAAATTTATTAGAAGGAGTAGGACGAGTTTAAAATATTTTTTTCAACATGTAATTACTTTGTAAACTATTTAAAAAATGGATAAAAAAATAATTGATGTAATGTAAGTGGATAATTAATTTGTTGGTTCCCATGAGGAAAATTTTACAAGACATGTGAGGTATTCTTATGGATTTATTATCCAACCTAAAAGTATGGTTGATCAATTATTCACTAGAATAAAACCAAGTCCTTAAAGGGAGTTATCCCTATGATAAATCAATAACAACAAAGTAATCATTATATGGTCTCTCAATGTGGAAATAGTGATCAGTGTTAACTATAAATATCATTGTTTTGAAAATAAAAGGATGATATATTTTAAAAGAAACTCTAAAAACCATAAAGAGAAGCAGATAATATTTTATTCATTCATGATATCTCGAAAGAAACATGGAGGGAATTTCATTATGGGGTATAGTAAATATTTTATTTTTGGGAATGAAGGATATTGAAAATATTATTTATGAGGTGATGGGAAGAATTTATCTAATGATATGAATAGATAAAAATAAGAACATAATGGAAACCCCAAACTATAGTGTTTCAAATGAAAGGGGTATGGGAACTATGTTTATCCATCACCCAAATCCAAATGTTAATTATGATGTAAAATGTTAGTAACATCTAAAGAGAAGGTACAAGGGGAAAGAAAATGTAATCATTGTTACTAGTGAGGAGTGTGATAAATACATTGTAAAATGTACACTTAAAAACTCGTATTTATTGCTAATATTTTATTTTACTATAGATCTACTCATTATTTCTTATCTATAGAATTTTATATGGGTATCAAAATTACACCTATATGATTAGATATAGAAATAGAAGTGAAAATACCTAATGTTGTTATGAACGTATCTAAACTATAGAAATCCTCCTTGGTTGATGTTTTTGGGAATGTGCATCCTGTAAATCATTTCATTATTTATCTTGTGGAATTTCAGGTTACATTATGCATGGATTGGATTCCTCTACAAAAATCCCACATCAATTATTGAGGATGACATGTCACGTTTTGTATTCCCAAACAAGCAAGGACACTTTATTAATGTGAAAATAAGTATAAAATTATGATGGATATGACATCTACTATACAAGTCCTGATTCCCAGTCAGAAGGGGTTCTGTTAATCAGATGGTTAGGGAGAAAATAGAAATAAATTATATTCATATTTTGAAGGAATTTATTAATGTTTTATAGAATATTTTCCTTTCCTTCCACTGAAATTTAAAATTTATATATCAATAGAACTCATACCTAGTACCACACTAATTTCAATGACTTTTTTTATATTATACATAATTGCGTTATCAAAGTTAAAGAAGATACTTCATAAGAACCACAATAAGGGATTTATTTGACCAAGTGTGTCACCTTGGGTTGAAGCTACTATTTTGTTAAAAAGAAATATGTATCAATGAGACTTTCCTTGATTGTTGATATATGAAAAAGATCATGATCAAGAACAGGTATCCTCTACACCTTATTGACGACCTATTTGATCAAGGATGTGGGTATCAGCACTTTTAAAAGATTTAACTTCATTATGGATATCTTCAAGTGATGTGAAAGAAGGTTGATATGCCTAATAAAATATTATGTACAAGGTATGTGCCCTGTAAATATATATTTATGCCATTATATATGTCTAATTATCCCCCTATCTTCACGAATTTAATCTATATAGTCCTTAGAGAATACCTTGATCAATTTGTGGTTGTTTTTATAGATTATATTGTTATCTATTCATAGACAAAGGAAGAGGATGAAAATAAATTCATAATTATACTAATATACCTATGGAAGGAGAAACTATATATAAAATTTAATAATTGCGAATTTTTTCACAAATTTTTTTTTTATTCATGTAATCCAAGAGAGTGTTTATCCATAGATCCATAAATGAATAAGACTATTGAATGTTTTCCTAGACCAACTACGGAGACTATTATCCATGGCTTACTTAGGTTAACATTATATTATTGGCATTTTTTGGAGAATTTCTATCAACTATCTAATCCACTCACTAGGTTTACATAGAAGGGAGAATGTTTTCTCTAGATAGATGAATGCGATGAAAATTTCAAGGAATTGAAGTGAATATTAGTTTGTTCACCAATGGTTGGATTACCCTATAGTGGAAAAGAGTTTATAAAATATTTTGAAGAATCCTAGAAAGGATTTGGATGTTTTATGATGAATAATGTCATATTTATACTTTATACATCATGAAAATTGAGGGTTCATGAGAGAAATTACACATCACTTGATTTAGAGTGAGCTATATAAATTTTTGTATTAATTATAAGGAGGTAATATATTTATAGAGAAACATTTGATATGTATTCTGATCAAAAAAGTTTATTTTATATATTCACACACAAAGAGTTAAATATGATCCAAATAATATACTTACAGATGATTAAAGATTATCAATTCTCAATAGATTTATACACAAATAAATAAAATAAGGTTGCCAAATTTTTGAGTCAAAAATATCGGACTATCATATTCATGATGAGGATAAAAAATTATTTAGTGTTTCTATATTTACAATGTATGGATCTTGATATCCTAAAGGAAGTAGAGAAATATTAAATTTACCAATTCAATGTTCAACAATTTATCCACATGAATATTAAAAAGGTGAAGACTGATGATTTAGAGTTATAATATAAAGTTAGAAATGTTCCCAAGTTTAACCATAATCATGATGGAATAATAAGGTTTAAGAACTGTGTATTTGATCTATATATACCAAATTTTATGAAGGGGTAATTAGAGGAAGCTCAAAGTTCATCATTCAATATTCATCCATGATGTATGAAAATATATAGAGATATGAATTAGTATTTCCAATGGGATGCAATAAAGAGAGATATCACATAATTTGTATCTCGATGCATGGTATGTTAGTAAATCGGGGCTGGGATATAATAGTATATGCTGATGTTATATCATTTACCCAAACAATAATGAAAATGGGAAAACATAATTGGGGATTTTTTCATTGGACACCACAAAACATCTAAAGGGAATAATGCTACATTGGTTTTATTCGATCACATTACAAAGTCATCATACTTCATCGCTATTAGAGAATATTTCTCTTTAGTTCATATTTCTAGGTAATACATTAGGTATGTGGTAAGGTATCATGGAGATACTCGTTAAATTGTGTCTAATCGGGATCTGAGGTCTTCCTTAATGTTCAGGTGAAGTATTCACCATTCTCTTGATATAGAGTTCTGTATTTATAATACATATCATCTGGAAATTGATTGTCAGCCCGAGAGAACAATTCATACCCAAGAGGATATATTAAAGTATTTTTATATGAATTTTAAAAATGTTTTGGATCATCACCATCAAATTTTATTATTTTCATAAAATAATAGATTTCACTTAATAATTTATATGCTCCTTATAATGCCTTATATGGAAAGATGTTTAGAGATCCAACTGTAACATCCTAGGTAAAAAAAGAACATGAATATTTTCATATTTATTAATATTTGGAATTAAATATTAATTCTTTTTTAAAGGGTATTCTATTTTCTATGGCGTACCTGATACGCAACAATGCGTTTCTTTGAAATCTTACATTTCACACTAATAATTTTATATTATTAGTATAAATGGAAGTTAGCGCCTAGTCGTTGTATTGGTGGGATGAATAGAACTAACTACAATATGATTATACTTTTTTTTAATATTTTTTACATTTATCCAAAAAAGTTACAGGCATTAACTAAGTAAATAATTCTATTTTAAGCATAAATACTCTAATATTCACTAAAATGGTGTTTTACTGTCTTTTAATGGAAAACACTCTTTAAGTATAGTTTTTTTCACTTTTTTATGTTCTATTTGACCAAATAAAATTCTTTTTTAGAATCGGGACACCATAATTTACTTTGGATGAAATTTGGGTTTTTTCTGATAATATTCATTTTTAATTGAATAATGAAAATACTATATTTTAATTCAAATGAAAATTTAAACTAATTAATTTATATTGTTATATTATCTTTTTAATTCGTTTTAAAGTGAAATTAGAATATAACTTTACCATTTAATCTAATTTTGGTCATTGAAAGTAATTTCATTTTAAAATTGGTCATAAAAAAGTGTCAATATTTTGATAGTTATTATTTCTTAAAAAACAATCTATTTGTCTTACCAACATGAATTAATTTAAAACTAATTTCTGACACTTATGTGCATCGAATTTGAAAAAAATGGATTTGATATTTGGAATTAATAGGTCCAAATTGTGTAAATAGGTTACTTTTATTTTAATACATTTTAAATATTTACTTTAGTAAATATTATATTTACCCTGATTAAAGGGTAAATATAGTAAATAACTGTAAAATATAATATTATAATAATATTAAATTACCATAACATGTGTCATAATACTATTGGATGATACATATCTGACCATAAGCATCCTCGGGTAGAATTTGGGACCCCATGGATCCACATGGGAGTAATAATGACATATTATATTAATTAACTAAATGTAAAGGGAAAAATGACACAAAAAAATATCTTTTAGTAAATAAATTTTTACATGGGGTTATATAAGATATATTTTCCACTATAAATGTTATTTGGATAGCTAAAAAAAATTCCTACATGTCGATATTTTTTTATAATTTTTGGAAATAAAATAAAATAAATTATTTATGACACAATAATGATACAATATTTACCACAATTATAAATGATTAAAATAAATAATATTATAAATAATAAAACAATATAAAAAACCAGTCCATTTACTATTGGATTATTTCATTTCAACCATGAGTCATCTTAAGATTTATCTTAACGATTAGTTGACCTTTTAAAACCAATGATGAGTTTAAAATAAAATAATTGTTTCAGACTTTCTTAAAGATCCCATCCTCTCACCTATTAAAATACTTCACTTATAAGTCATTCCTCACACTTGTCATGCCTTTGGATCGTGAAACCTCTTCTCCAATAGGCTCCCAAGATCCCTCTATTCATCATAGAATCCTTACCTTAGGCATAAAACACTTCAAGAAACCCATTTGGTTCAAACCAAAGGGAGTTACCTGATTTAAAGGATGAACAAGGAATATACGAGTCAAGTTGGACACGCGATAAGGGATTTCTTATCTCACTTTTAATTACGTGAGATTTAAGTTGTTCACCACTTATTTATTGCATGTGGTGTATTCTACACTACCATTTAGTATATATTATCATGATTCTATTTATTTTCATGTTATTATGTGATTAATTTGGTGGTTATTTAATTTTCCTCATATGACTCGATTGATTACAACATGGTAAGGGTTTTTCATCTGGCTTTTTATTCCCGTGAGATTATTGCTATATTAGCCACTATTTCCTTTTTTGTGATGGATGTATAACCCATGGTTGTATTATTTGGGTAATATACTTAAATTTATGGGTATTTACATATTCATTGTGTCATCTTTATTTAATGGGGTGTATGTTTCGTAAGTTACCAAATCGGTAAGGGAACCATTCACCCACCTCTTTTTAAAAGACTTATTTTTGTTATGTCATTTAATTTACATCTTATTAATATAGTATATGTTCTTCTATATCCTTATTGATGTAAATTTTTTTTCCAAGTGTTGAGATATCCTTTTCTATCTCATAAAATTATTTACTAAATTTTAATGTGATCTCATTAGGCTGTCAAATTTCTGTAAGAAAACATATTAACCCAATCTTAGTTTTTGGGTTGGACATCTACTTTTTTATTATGTCCTAATATGAATATGTGTGAATAACCTATGATTTTTTTACACTTAATATACACTTATATTGGGGTTGTTTATATTTTTCACACATAATTATCTAATTTATTTATCCTTAATCTATGGATTCCGTCTTTATAAGGGATTTCGTCTCAATTTACAATTCCATTGGGACATCATTGTTGATATGCACTAATTCACTCTTTTATGGTGTATATACTGTCCTTTAGAATATTATATCATGAATAAATTTATTCTCATGATATTATTATGTTCTGATTAAATGTTATTCCTTAATTATTTTTATTCTAGGGTCTCTCACTTTTTTAAAAACTCTTTAACTAAAATATTGTTTTAAATGTTTTAATGGTGTATTCTTCTAAATCTTTCACATTATTGTCCATGTTTTAAAAATGGTTTTAAGGATTTATTCATAAGGAAATTATGGTTTTGAAATTTAAATTTCATTCAAATGCCTCAAAGTGTTATGGGACACTTTGATTTAATAATCTCTTAATTTAATATTTTAAAAGGATTTTAAAATGGATTGATAAAAGCTTTGATTTTGTCAATATTTTAAAATGATATATTTTGATTACAATGGGGTAATGTTATCTTGACATTATGTTCTATTTTATGGGTTATGAATATTTTATGGATATTGGGAGTTGTGTAATGTAATGGAGGTGAACGTTAATGTTTCTCCAAAGAGATTTAGGGAATATATTGTGATGAGTGTTCCAAATATGACTCCCTCTATAGCCGTGATATCTAAAATTGTAAGTATGTTATTTATTACATATGTTACACTTATGATTTATTATTTCTGTGTGTTTTTCAGAAATATTATGATTTTGTGAGGTATGTTATGATTGAAATGGTTGGTTTCATCATTTTTTATTTATTTATGGGATAATGTTTTCATTCTTTATTTTATATCCCTTACTGTGATTTTAAGCTCATCCCATGTTTTTGAAATGTTTTCCACATTACTTAAAGATGAATAAGGGTCAAAGATGGGATCAAGGAAAGGTCGTTCTATTTAAAACAACGAACTAGACATTACTATTTTTTTCAAGAGTTTTTATTTTATGAAAAAAATGGATACTGAGTAGAATTGTCTACATGTAATATTTATGTTGATATGTAAATGTTATGAAATAATTCTCGGAAACTCTAAACCTGAAAAGATCCTAAATTTGAATTATCCATTTAATTCAAGATTGTGTAATATTTATGGCCAGGTTCTTATATTTGGTATTAGAGGTTGGTTTAGACAACTTTAGGGATTATGTGTTTTCATTAAACACATGTTTAGTCCCTATATCTATTATCTCTGTTAAATCCTTGTTTTGTTTTGCAGATCAAGGAATGTATTTTACAAATGGAAGGAGGAAGATCTCAAACGACATTAAATTATTTTCCTGATGAATTCCTTGCAATAATTATTGCAAATTCATATTTAGATGATATTAAAACTTTTTCTAGAATACAACTCACATTCATGAAATTATTTGAGATATCAAACAACTCCACTGTACCCTGATATCATCATGGATCATGGGTTGTATTTAATCAAATCCTATTATCACAGTATTCTTATATATTCGAGAAACATAATTATTTTCAATGAATTTTCAAATAATTTACCTTATCACAATATTTTGAAGCATATTAGGATTTTAAAAAAGGTGCTGAAGAAGGAGACCCTTGCACAACCTATTTATATTGGATTTTACAATATAGTATCCCAACACATACTTATGTTATTTTAAAGGGACTGTTAATTGAATGTTTACAATCAAATTTGGTCCGACTATTTTATAGAAATCATTTTTTATCAGATTTTTTAAAATTATATTTCATGCAAGATTATTTTTAAAAAAATATTTTTTTATGGACACCCATATGACCCAAGTTGTACAAGGTGTATCTGGATGAAGGAAGAAAATGATTTTGAAGGATCCTTAAATCATTGTTGCAATCCAAGGACCTTCTACCTATGTGAACAAAACAACAATGAATCCCAGTGGAGACCATAGCCAAGGTATGAAGTTCTTTATTTTTCGGATTGTTTCATTTTATCATATGATGGTGAAATTAAAATAAATGACAATATATATAAGACATCAAGAATTAAGATGTAAATATCATAATTATTTGGGATGAAAATGATTGGTATAAGGAAACCATTGAGGTTAAAACATGTTAGGGTTATTTTTGAGTTTTATAAAAAGGATAACACACAGACCATGTGACATCCTGTCACGTCGGACAAAGCTGCAGGAATCAAACCCACAACCACAGTGCGATTGGGATTTATCGCCTACCACTAGACTACTTTAAGAAGCTGGTTATTATGACTTATTATTTTTAGTGAAAATATTTTATTGATCAAGAATAAGTTGATTTGGGTTCTTATTTTCTATCAAATGGATATCCTTATTTAATTAAATGATTTGGTGATAAAAGTGATTCTGGAAGACATTCTCCCTTTTGGGGAACAATATATACCAATAGAAAATGGAATACTATGGTATTTAAACTGTGGGGTAATGGTTGATATATTATTTTTGGAAGAATCTATGTTTAATGATGGAAATATGGATATTTGGTTATTTATGGAAATTACTAACCTATCATAGAGAATATGTGATTAGGTTAATTACACTTCAGTATGAGACATTAAGAGTAGTCGATGCTATTTAGAGATAAATGTTAAGATTTACTGTGAAAGACTATGGGATTAAATCCTTATGAGTTTTGGGTTTAAATATTAGTTTGGATTATTTTGAAGAATTTTAAGGAAAATTATGTACTGAATGGTGTTTCTTGAACATTGGGTAATTTTGTTGAATTTTGGAGATTAAGAGTAGTAATTTTATTATAAAGGATTATCCTTTATTGAGATTATATGATCTAATACTAACTATTTTGGGTTTAGTTGATGTCCAAAGTCCAGGTAAATATATAGTTCATCTTTTTTTGATTATGTGATTATCTATAATTTTATTCCTGTTCTTTTGGTGTGACCAAGTCTTTTTGAATACTCATTGTTGGGAGAAAAGATTAGTTTTTTTATAAACTTATTAAATGATGAAACTCTACTTGAAGGTAAGTATATTTCATTATGTTCTTATTATATGTAGTAAATGAATTCCTAAATATTATGAAAAGGAACGTAAAACAAAAACATTTTTGGGTTACATTTATTACTTGGAAATCAATGACCATTTAACACATCCTATGTTTGTGACTTTCTGGTGGTTAACATTCTCCTAATAATGTTTTCTACCACTCTCCAATAGAACTTGACTGTTTGTTCTCTCTTCCATATCCATGTGTTCCTACATTGAATCCGAGTGTGGGTTATCTCGAGTGACCATTGCACTTCTCTTTCATTCTATTAAAGTGATATTTTTACTCACACTTTTCCGATGTGGGACTTTTCATAAAGTTTCTAATCCGTGTTTTAAAATTGTGAGGATACAATTCCCAAACTAGGGGAAGGATTTAACATCCCAGATAAATAAAGGACATGAAAATATTCATATTTATTAATATTTGGAATTAAATGCTAACTCTTCTATAATGGTTATTCTATGTTCAATAGCCTACCTGATACACAACAATGGGTTTATTTGAAATCTTATGTTCCACACTAATTATGTAATATTATTATTTGAAATGGTATTTAATGCCTAGTCGTTTTATTGGAGGGATGAATAAAACTAACTAAAATATGATTATACATGTTTGTTGAATGTTTTTTACATTTATCCAATAATAGTTAGAGACTTAAAATAAGTATAAAATTCGATTTTAAGCCTAAATACTCTAATATTTACTTAAAGGTCGATTTACCGCCTTTTAATGGAGAACCCTCATTAAATCTAGTTTTATCCCTTTTATATGTTCAATTTGACAAAATAAAATTCTTCTTATGAATGGGGACACCGAAATTTACTTTGGATGAAATTTTTGTATTTTTCTGATAATGTTCATTTTTTAATGAATAGTGAAAAATACTGTATTTTAATTCAAAAGAACCTTTTAATGTTATTTATTTATATAGATATATTATATTTTTAATTCATTTTTAAAGTTCAATTAGATTATATTTTTACAATTTAATATAATTTTGATTATTGGAAGTAATTTCATTTTGAAATTGGACATACAGAAGTGTCAATCTTCTGATAGTTATTATTTCATAAAAACACTATTTTTTTAACAGCGGGAATTAATTTTATACTAATTTTTGCCACTTCTGTATTTTGAATTTGAAAAAAATGGATTCCATAATTATAATCAGTACATACAAATTGTGTAAATGAGTAACTTCTATTTTTATACAATTTAAATATTTACTTTAGTAAATATTTTATTTACCTTGATTAAAGGGTACATATAGTAAATAAGGGTAAAATATAATATTATAATAATATTAAATTACCCAAAAATTGTCTTAATATTATTGGATGATACATATACGACTATGGGAATCCTTTTAAATAATTTGAGACCCCATGGATCCACATGGGAGTAATAATGACATTTTATATTAATTAATTTAAAGTAATGAAAAAAATGGCAGAAACAAAAATATTTTAGTAAATAAATTTTTATATGGGGTTATATAAGTTATCTTTTCTACTATAAATATTATTTGGAAAGATAAAACTATTTCCTACTTGATGGTATTTTTTTATAATATTTGGTCATAAAATAAATTAAATTATTTATGACACAATTTTGATACAATATTTACAATATTAATAAATGATTTAAATAAATAAGATTATAAATATTAAAACAATATCCAAAACCGGTCCAATTACTATTGGATTATTTTATTTCAACCATGAGTCATATTAGATTTATATTAATTATTATTTTACCGTTTGAAACTGAATATTATTTTTAAATAAAATAATTTTTTCATACTTTCCTAAAGAGCCCCTACTATCCCTTATTAAAAGCCCTCACATCTAAGTCATTCCTCACACTTATCAAGCCTTTGGATCATGAAACCTCTTCTCCAATAGGCTCCCAAGATCCCTTTATTCATACTAGAAGCCTTAAATTAGGCATAAAACACTTCATGAAAACATTTTGGTTCAAACCAAAGAGAGTTACCAGATTTAAAGGAAAAAAAGGAACATACGAGTCAAGTTGGACACAAGGTAAGGGATTTCATATCTCACTTTTTACACTGTGAGATTTCCATTGGTCACCACTTATTTATTGAATATGGTGTATTATGAACTAACATTCAGTATATATTGTCATGATTATATTTTTATTCTTGTTATTCTAAGATTTATTTGGTGGTTATTAAAATTTTCACATATGACTCGATTGATTACAACATGGTAATGGGTTTTCATCTCACTTTTCATCCCCATGAGATTCATTCTTTACTAGACAGTATTTTATTTTTTTGTGATGGATTTATTACCCATGATTCTATTCTTTGTTTAATATACATTAATTTATGGGTATTTACATATTCAATGTGTGAACTTTATTTCATGTGGTGTATGTCTCGTAAGTTAGCAAATCGGTTAAGGAACTGTTCACCCTCCAATTTTTAAAAGACTTATATATGTTATATATTTTAATTTACAACTTATTATGTTTGGATAAATTATTATATATCCTTATTGATGTAAATTTTATATCCAAGTTATGAGATACCCTTTTCTCACTCATTAACTTATTTACTAATGTTTAAAGTGACGATGTTAGGTTGTCGAATTTATGTAAGAAAACTTCTTAACCCAATATCAATTTTTGGGTTAAACATCTAATTCTTGATTATGTCATGCTATGAATATGTTTTAATAACATATGATTGTTTTACACATAATATCCACTTATATTGGGTTTATTTATATTTTTCACACATAATTATGAAATTTATTTATCTTTAATATAAGGATAGAATCTTTATAATGGATTTCATCTCAATTTTTATTTCCATTGAGACATCATTGTTGATATGCACCAATTCACTCTTTTATGGTGTATATAATTCCCTTTGGCTTATTATATCATGAATAACTTTATTCTCATTATATTATTTTGTTCTGATTAAATGTTTTTCCTTAATTATTTATATTCTAGGGTCTCTCATTTTGTTAAAAACTCTTTTATTAAAACATCATTTTAAATTTCTTAAAAGTTTATTCTTATAAATAATTCACATAAATTTCCATGTTTTAAAAATGGGTTTAAGGATTTATTCATATGGACATGAATGTTTTGAATTTTAAATTTCTTTCAAAATCCTTAAAGTGGTATGAGACACATTGATTTAAAAATCTATTATATAATATTTTAAATGGATTCGAAAATGGTTTGATAACAGCATTGATTGTGTAAGTATTTTTAAAAGATATATTGTGAATACAATGTGGTAATGTTATATTTACATTATGTTTGTTTTGTGGGTTATGAATATTTTAGGGATATTTGGCATTGATTACATATACGGGTTGTTCCGTGATAATCCTAGGGTGGGTGAGCCCGAGATAGCTTTCCAAAGCATTGGGTAACATGAAAGAGGTAAACATTAATGTTTCTCCTAAGAGATTTAGGGAATATACTATGATGGGTATTCCTAATGTCACTCCCTCTATAGCTGTGATAGCTACATTGTATGTATGTTATTTATGTTGTAAGTTACATTTATGATTAATGATTTCTATGTGTTTTCCATAAATCTTATGATATCATGAGGTATGTTGTGATTGAAAATTTTTGTTTCATCATTTTGTATTTATTGATGGGATAATGTTTTCATTCCTTATTTTATATCCCATACTAATATTTTTATTCTCATCCCATGTTTTTGAAATTTTTTCCACTAAACATAAAGATGTATAAGGGTCAAATATGGGATCAAGGAAAAGTCATACTGTCTAAAACATGGAACTAGACATAAATCTCTTTTCAGGAGTTTATATTTTATGAAAAAATGGATACTGAGTAGAATTTTATACATGTAATATTTATGTTGTTATGTAAATGTTGCGACCTAATTCTCTAAAACTCTAAACATGAAAAGATCCTCCATGTGAAATATCCATTTAATTCAAGATTATGTAATGTTTAATGTCGGGTCCTTATGCAATCATTTCAGAATAAAGTTTTTTAATTAAAGATATTAGGAATTGAGATAACAGAATAAATGATCGGGAATGTCAGATCCATTCAAAAATACATCAAGTCTGCTTAGGTTCATCTGAATAGTTATAATGATAATCATCGACCTGAGATGAAATTTTATGTTGGTGATTATTTTCTTCTAAGAATTTATCCATAAAATTAGGTAATTATATTCTTAAATAATGGAATAATAGTCACTAGTTATATTGGACCCTATGAAATTGTTGATAAAATTGGGACAATAGCTTATCATTTTGAATTGCACCATAATCTCTCTCTGGTTCATTAAGTATTGTTTTTTTATTTATCATAATGACGTCTGTAAACCGACCCTCGAAATGTAATGAACTCAATGTTAATACATATAGAATATGATATTTTATATAAGGAACAACAAGTGGAGTTTATGGACATAATAGTGAAATTTCTAGGAAATACGACCACTCACCTTGTCAATGATTTTTAATGAAAACACTAGTTTGAGGAATCTATATGTGAACATAATGAAATTATGATGATAAAGTATCCATATCTATTTTTATATGAGTGAAAAAATTTAATGGGTTTAGAATAAATGAACCCAAGAATTTTTAAAATATATTTTATCAAATAAATTTATCTTCTTTGACATTTTATGTTACACGCAACACTGAGTATTAACGAACCACACAAAATATTAATATTATTAAATAAACATAACCATTATAATATTTACATTAAAATTTAAATCATGAATTTGAATAAAAAAACTTTAAAAACAAAGTATAATAGTCATATATAAACAAAATAGATCTAAAAAACATTTAATTTTGGGGCAATTTCTATATATGATACGAAAACAATATTTTCTCAAAAAGGTTTTTTATTTCATTTTTAAAAAAATAATATATTTAGTTTTAAAATATTTTTTTGAAAATTTATTTAGTAACATAAAATAAATTTTAAATCATCATTTCATAGTTATCTGAGTAGAATTATGGAGATTTTTATAAAAGGATTAATTTTTTTGATGAATAGTGAAAATACATGTTTCTATTGAAAATCGTCCTTTCATTTAACAAATTTTAAAATTTTGTTTTTTTTTAAATTTTTTTAAAATTAAAATTTTTGAAATTATATATTAACTAATCAAATTTAGGATGTTGGAATCATTTTCATATTATGTTTTGGTATAAAAAAGTTTCATGTATTTGAACATTTTCTCTTTTGTAGAAAGCATTCTTGTTGTGTGTGCGAGTTTAATTTTATATTAAAAATTTCACATTATGTGAATAGAATTTGGTAAAATGGATTAAATATTTAGAATAAAAACAATATATATTATATAATATGTTTAATATAAATTTTTACAACATTTAATTGTAATTTTTTTAACATAGTTAATGTAAATTTGGATTTATGGGGGTGGGGGGGTTAAACACAACGACATAGGTTAAAATGACCCAAAACATATCTAAAAAAATTTTAATTACATTTTTAGAACATATAATGTTTAAATATATATAATATTCCATTTTTTATAATTTCACATTTATTTAATATGGTTAAACCTTTTATTTTTCAAAAAATTACAAGTGTGCCACTCACCTCATTTATAAATTTCCACCACATCTCCTCTTATATGAACACTTAAAAAATATTCAGATTTAAAAATACCTCATAAAATATTATTTACACCCCTAATATCTTCCTAGAATAAATATCGTGGTCATAAATCCATCTTAGGTAGGCTATTTGTGCAAACCTAAGAGGTTACCTGTAGAAAGGTAACATTCTACAATGACATTATTTTATTTCATTCTCCAACTCCGTGAATTGTCATTTGAACATGTTGATATAATAAAATAAACATATTCCATGTAATAATATGTTATTAAATTAATTTAATGACTTATAACAAACCCAACTTCCATCAAATCAGATTCAAAATCATTATTTCTATTTACGGCTGACAACAGTCTCACAAACCGACGTTATTCTTTTTCAATATGCAGCTCTCATGGATAGATATAATGGTTGAATAAAAGATTATATATTATATTTATGATATCATTATACTTTTTGAATTATTATATCACATATAAAGTATTTCTATCTATTCTGTAAGAATACGACAACATCACTTGTGTGTATGGAGGATTACCACCTCTTGAAGTGATGAGATTCGTTCAAGTTGTTACTTGGTAGGAAATAGGGATGATTTTAATAAAAAATGTTATATACATATGAAATAAAAATCAATATATAATTGTAAATTATTATAGACATTTTCATTCTTTCAATCATTCAATTAAATCTAAACAATATTCATCCTTATGTATGACCTATTGCCTCTATGAATTGTGCATTTCATATTCTATTTATAAACAATATTTACTACCCAAAATACATAGATAATGAATATTTATTATATATATAATATTAAATATTCATTATATTACCTAACCATGATAAAATTAAGTGGACAAAAAATTTCAAATCATGACACACATGTAAACCAAAAGAAAAATTACATGAAGCCCGATTTTTACAAGGAATTGTTGATAAAAATGAAATATAAGGTCATAAATAAATAATATATACAATTATTCAAATAATTATTGCTATAAAATATATATTTACTAAAAATATATTTATTATAAAAAAATTTCTACTATGTTGAAGGAATTTGAGAATTAAGGTAAGGGATTTCCATATCACCTTTATATCAATGAGATACATGCCATTTTATTCACATATTTATATTATGTGGTGAATATAATTTCCATGAATGTAAATTATGATGATTACAATATAGGTAATGTATAGTTTTATAACCAATTATTGATCTCTCTTTTATGGGGATTATGAATCAATGTTACCAAAGTGGTAATGGTTTTATGATACAATCTCATTGTTTAATAGGATTGTTTATGCTTATGACTCTAAAGAATAAATATTTTCATCCATATCACAATAAAATCATGAATTTTATTTTTCTATAGATATTTCATGACAATTAATTTTTCCATTTATTTTCCATGATTTTGGTATACATGAATTCAAAATAATTTTTTTATAAAAATAATATTTTTTTCTCTTCGATCAAAAACAAATTTTCTTCCCTAACCAGATGTTTTAAAATTGTTCCTAAAAATATATTTCAATTTATAAAAATTATTTATTAAATAAAATTATACCCATGTTTAATTGTTTTAAAAATATCATTTAATATAATATTCATTTTATTTTTCAAATATTAAATGTTTGGATTTTACTAAAAATGTGAAAGGAATATTTGGTATAAAATGTACAAAATGAACTATATTTTTCACTATTCTTGACCCTTATTGTTTTAAATATTACTCTATACATTTCCAAGTTCATTTTTAAAGAAAAGGGTTTGGAATTTTTTATGTTTTTATAATTTTTTCTAAAGTGAATTATTTATCTTCGAATTGAATTTTATAAAAGAACTTTTAAATAATCCTTTATATGATTCTATGTTTGTTTTAAAAGGAACTTTTTTTTAAATAAACGTATTTTTAAAAACGTTTTTATTAAATTTGGAAACAATATTCTCTTTATGAAATGTTTTATATTATTTTTAAACCATTATTTTTTTTAATGTTTTTTTCATAGAAATGTATTTCCAAATTTAATTTTTTAATTTTTTGATTTTAAAATTGATTTTTAAAGGAAGGTTATTTTTCTCAAGAAATGATCCATTTGTATTTTCAAAATCATTTTTGTAATAATATGACGTCATTTTATGTTAATTTTTCATTATAAGGGATATTATTCAATGATACCATTCTTATTATTTCTCAATTTTTTTTATTATGAAACGTAGCTTATGAAATCTATTTCATTTCCATGAGTTATACTATGATAAATGATTATGAAACCCCCTTATATTTTTCATCAGATCAGATATGATGAAATGATGACATCTATATGAAATAAATTTTAATTCCATGGGTTATGCTATTATGTAATGATTATGAAACCCATTTATTTTAGTGGGTTGTGATATTATGATGTTTTAAGATCTCATGTCACGCATATGGATGATTTTAATTATGTTTTATATGGAAACTATATCTCCCACTAATTCATCAAGAAAATATTGAAATACTATGATTTAAATAAGACTATAATTGTGATTAAACATAGTTCAAAAAGGTAATTTCTTCCACTATGATAGTCATGGGAGTGATCCTTGGCTATTATTATGGTTTGGGGAGTAAACAAATTCAATTAGGATAACATTATCAATGAGTCGTGACTAATAAAGAATTTTTTTATGATTTTGTGTATACACAAATCAAAGCCTTATATTAATATTATTATATTATATTTGATGTAATTTGATTTCAGTATGAATCATGTATTATTAATTACTTATATTTATTCCATGACTCAATATTATTATTTTTTATATGTTGGGTATGGTTTGGAAATTTTATATCATGTTCCAATACCATTAATCTCATACCATGATTATGTACCTCCCTTGTTTACCCTTACATAGTATCCGATCTCACCAATTCTTATGATTCCTTTCCCTAGGTTCTCATGAATTGTTATAATTAGGGTATGTAAATAAAGAATATTGTATGGGATGATCTGAATGGGGGATGTTAATGATTTTTTCAAGAAATTACAAGATTTTGTAATTATTATCCAATGTAACTATACCTTTATGAGTATTAGTTCTGTTCTTGATAGATTTAAGTCATATTCATCTAAAAATATGTAATATATTTGAATGAGAATTTTTTATCTTTATAGGTTAAACAAGAAAAAATATTAGGTTATACTTTGAATATGTACCTTTTAAATTCTTATGTCATGTACCCTTACTATTCCTTTAAATATTATTATTTTATATCACCATGATTTATGATTATTTTTCTATGAATTAATATTCATATTCCATGGTCTATCTCATGCAATTATGATCATTTTTATTTGGATATAAATTCCTATACCATTTTTTTTAATAAAATAATTACTCAAGATAAATTATTTTTATTCTATGATCTTATTTTATTAATCGATTCATTTCTATATTTTTGATGTATATTTCTTGCTTAAAATTTTATGGGAATTCTTCCATGTATTATTGATTAGAGTTTATAAATTAACAAGTTTTTTTTCTCAATACATTATATTATTTCCCTATTTAACATAAAATTTTGATACATATATATGACATGGATGGATTCGTATTTAGAGAAATTTAATGTAATAAATAGATATCATGTTATGTTATAAAATGAATATGATTCCAATCACTAACGATAGTAACCCTATTAATTTTAAGAGTATTTTTATTTATTAAAAGCATAGTAATATACTTGTAAAATGATTAATATTTTTTTTATATTATCAAATTTGGTATCAAAAAACATATAATAAGTATGATTTTAAAGTACGAGATCTTAATGTCTGGGTTTGTTGATGATTCAATGTTATATCATTAAACAATATCACAAAGACTAATCCATAAATAATTGTTCATATATCATCACATATCATAAAGGTTTCATATATTCCACAAACTACACAAGTTCCTCTTTATCTAATAGATCTAGATATTTTGGAAAGTGAAAATAATTTTTCCCTTCCCCTAATATATTTTCAAGATGCGTATGAAGGTATTTAATGGACTATATTACAATATATGGTGGAGATATAAATAAAAAACTCATCACTAACTATCTTTAACAGAATAAAAGTGAATAAATATGATGAAAAAATTCCAATGGAATACCTCTATAGAATCAATAGTAACCTCCAACTTGATGAAGCAGGCATGGAGACAATCACTGAACTAGAAAATGATTTTTCCTACCCCTGTAGAAAATCCACCAAACAAAGCATTTTATGATATTTAATTATTATTATATTATGCATACATGTGTTCTATAATCTTAAATATGAAATAATGTAGGTAATTTCTAGAAAAAGGTATATTTTACAAAATTTTATGGAAATTTAGATCATTATACCCCAAAATAAATGGAAATCATTCTCTTTTTATTTTTAGATTTCAATCCTCTTCATTTAACATATGAGCATAAAACCCTCTAATAGGATAGATAATACTCTTTAAGTGTTATATTTTTTTGATTGGAATGAGAAAAATTAGAAGAAACATCAGTTTTGAGATTGCAATGATGACATGGCTTTAACAGTTAGTCGCGATCTATGTGAAAAATTATATCTTTCGATGGATTCCAATTTATTATGGTCATTCATTGGGTGATGGTTTTCAGTTCACTAAAACGTGAGTTAAACTAGTATCAAATCAACAAAAATAGGATATGATAGTTGTTTAATGAACTCTTATTATGGATTTTTAGAAAAGGAATTTGGAGATGATAAATTTTGGATCTACCTATGTTTTCTAGTTATGAAAAAAAGCAATTTTGGGAATTTGTGCAAATTCATGTGAATGGACGGTCCATGCCAATGTCAATGGTTGGCACAAAATATTTCATTTATAGAAAAAACTGTATATAGGTTTCTTAGTCCAGATAATGGGGTGTTCTGTGATCATTTATTTTAGTGATATACATGGATCAAATTTACCGTGATTTTTAATTTATTGAGAGAATAATGAAATGAAAAGTTGTAATGTTTATTTAGGGGATATTGAATGATAGTGTAAACTACAAAAAAACCATGTGTGTCTTTACATTTAGTTAATTTTTTTATTGAGTGGTTTTATGACTAGGGAGTAAATATCTTATACTGAGTGGAACATAGTGTAGTGATTAGGGTGAGGTGATTTCTCCTAGACTAAGAACACTGATGTTTAGAGAGCTTAATTCATATTATTTTTTATTGTTTTTGGTTCTAGTGACCATGAAAATCGTAATATATGTTTGGGGAATTCTTTTTCAACAATTGGAATCAATGTAAATATTATTTAATTAGTGACACAATATTTTACATGGGTAATACTCATGTAACATTATCAATTTCCGATTAAATTTCTCAATTATAGTAGTAGTTATTATTATTATAAGGGATAATGAAAAATGATAGGATGGTCCGAATTGAAAAGTTTGATGAGATATATTTTTATTTTTTATAGATGAAGATAGAAGGATATCTCATCCTGAAGGACATGTAAGTCCCATTAAAGGGGTTCTGGCTAGTTTTAATGGAAAAATGAGAATTGGAATTGCTAGGATAAAATGATTTGGGTTTGGTTAAAATTTCATTAGTCTAGAATATTGATTTGAACATCAATAAAAATAATTCTAAAATAGATTTGATAGAAATTCTTTGTAAAATTTATGAGATGCCTACTAAAATTAATAAATCATATGTAATTTGATGATTATTAAGGATAAGGATATTGGAAATAATGTTTGTAGAGGATCATGTGCATGATTTAAACGTCATCTAAAGTCAATATGAGTACGTGAATTTTACGTTCAATGATTATGTGTGGGATATAATTTAATTATCATCTTTTATAAAATCATGGGATGAAATATAAATATTAGTGAGAAATTACAATGGAATAACTAACATGATATCCAAATATGTTCATAAAATGATTCTTAATTAATAGATTCATTGGATGAATATTGACGAACCATCCATAAATGTATTTGATGTATGGGTATTGGGAACTCACCTCATATAAAATTCTAATGAAAATCAGAATAAAAATCAAGTTAAATGGCTAGTGGTAAATCTTCTACACATGAGCCTTCGTATTGGAGTTTTGGTAGACAAGGTCATATCAATAAATATTTCTATGACTTCAATGTAAATTACAAAATAAAAACTAATGAATTATTAATTTCCAATAAATATAATGTTGATTTTAATGAAAATATACTATTAAATTTAAATACTCTGGTTGAATCTTAGATTATGGGTTTCAGATCCTTATTTCATGTCATAGGAGAGAGGGGGTGCATTTATAATTTTGTATTAATAATATTTTAAAGAGTATATATAGTATATGATAATGCTATTGATATTTTGGTGAAGGGAGTTGTTAGAGTTCATATTAAGAATGAATGTTTCCTTATGTTTAAGGATGTTCATTAGATTCATGGTCTTTAGAAGAATCTTAACATAGTTGGATATTTGAATGAAGTAGGTTTTGTTAAATGTATTCTAAATTTAGTATATAAATTATCTCAAGATTTCATAATAATAGAGACATGTGTAAATAAAATCACACTTTATATGATTATATTGGAAATTGAAACCAAAATTCTTGGTGATTCAACTTCCATAAGTTAAATATTATGGAATTACATACTTGGGGACCTCAATGAGAATAGTATAAAAGTCTTTGTAAAATAAAATCTTCTATAGCAGGAGCATAGGGTCTCCATAAGTTGTGAGAGTTATATACTAGATAAGAAGTTTGCAACAACCAATGAAATTATTTTTAATTTATCGATAAATAAATAATATTTTAAATAGATTTTATCTCATGAAACCTCAAACTAGAACAAACCCTAATACATTTTAATGATATAAAAATTTATGAAATATATGAAATAAATACATTATGAGGATGCACACATATTAAAAAATAATAGTATTATAAGATTGATAAATGTAAAGAGAATAAAAATACAATGAACAGAAAATATTCCTCCTTATGGTTGAGAACAAATAGCATAACCTTGATCACAACTATGGGAATAAGGATAAGTACAACAAATTTTAATGCAATGCTGACACATGATTGAATAAATTGGATGAATGATATTTGAATATATATATATATGAATGAAATCTAAAAATCATAAATATGGTCTTTGGTAATGTGATTTTTTGAAATTGTCATTCAAAATTTGGTCATTGGATATACATGTGTAAAATATATATTCTAATTCATTGTTTTGTTAGTGAAAATTTTAATATAATATGTTTCATATATAATAAATAAATAAAACAAATATATTATATTAATAAATAATTTTTTTATAAAAATATTTTTATGTTTTAAAATATAATTACTATTAATGTTTGTCTTGGGGTGCTTATGAAATCCACATAATGATTTTGATATCTATTGATTTGTAAAATTAAAATTTTATTTTATAAGCTGTTTATTTTAATGAAATTTTGTGAATATTATTTATTATAAAAATAATATTTTCCAAAGAATAATTTTTTATTGTTTATTTATTATTATCCTAAATTAAATTGATCAATTCGAATGATTATTATAATTTATAATTTTTATTATAAATATAAATAGAACATCACTACTTAAAATGGTAATTGATATGAAATAAAATTTAGAAGATTTAATGTTTAAATGATTATTTTTATATAAAACTAATTTTCCATTATATTTTTATTTCAATTTAAAATATAAATTTAAAAATTTATAAAAATTGGATATTATTAAATAAACATTTTTAAAATTCAACATGTAAAAATTATTTTAGTGTTATTTTTTAGATTTTTTAAAATATAATTCATTTTTTATTGAATAGTGAAAAATATATATACATATATTTACTGTAGGTTTTATGAAATTGTCATAAATTAAGTATGAATTGAATACATATAAAATAATTTCCTGAAAAAATATTTAAAATGAATCATTTATTAATAATATGAAAAATTTAGAAAACTCAATTTTTACATTTTAAAAACAGACCTAATTTTCAATCCTAATAAAAAATTATTTTTCATCTATATTTTTTAATAATGTTTCATCAAGATGGAATTTATTTTTTTTCTTTATTTAAAATAAAATGAACTCATATATTATCATTAATAAACCACAGGATGTCATAAAAATCCACAATGTTGAAAATTTTAATATAAAAATAATTTTCATTCTAAGAAATATTCTTTTTCTAAAAATGATTCTAATTATTAGGTGAGTTAATATTATTATTAACATCCTTAAACCATAAAATTTATTTCAAAAAAATGATTTCAATTTTGAAATCCGTATTTCAATATTATATAATAGTTGTTTTTTTAGTTTTAGTCAAACAAATCTGTTACTAAGGTTAAATATGCAGTTACCATTGTCAAGGTAAATTAGGGTAAAAAGATTTCAACAAAGTATCAATAAGAATAAACATGCTAAAATATCTCTAAATATTGGTTTATTTTCAGATAAACCACATATCATATAATATCTATTATTGTACACTTTGGAATCCAATTTCCATGTGGAACCTATATGCCTTTTACAATAAGTGGTAATATTTAAAAACATTCCATTACCTTCACTAAAAAGTGGCCTTCCACCACCCCTTCAAAGAAACTATAAAACTTATAAACTTTGATGAAACTCCCCCCATTATAAATATTCAATAATATTCTTAATCTTCCCTAACCCCTGTGCACATGAAATTGGACAATTCCTTCAATTTCCATGAAGTATTTCAAGTGAAATTACAAATTCTAAATATATGTACTAATCATACTATAATATTTTCCATTAACTGTATTTATCATTCAAACACATGTTTCCCTTTGTAAAATGATGACATTAATATTATTTATATACAAAAACATTCTAATATTTATAGAAAACTTTTGTGATTAACATTGATAATTTAGTGTCTATTGCGTTTTAATTTAATTTACCTTTTTGTATTAAAGATGTTTTTGGACCATTGGAGAATTATGAGATGTTAAAAGCATCCTTTAGAAGGGTCTGGGACTACCCAATTTACCACAGGTCCATTGAATAGGTTGTATTGAGCCATTTTCTAGTTAATTGACTATCTTGGGGCTTGTGAATTCTACTTGGTTCCATCTCTTAGTGTTTGTGCCCATCAAAGAGATGATGGACCCTATAAGATTTTTTTTATGTACAATTTTATTTTTTCACCCAAATCTCGTATCTCACCTCATACTCATATTTCTAGTATCTTCACATGGATTTGAAGTGGTGGAATATTCCTTGGAATTATTTTGTCCCTCCTCATGTCTTATCATCATGAAATTAAACTCTCATTCTTACAATTGGTTCCTTCAGGTAAATATAACATCGTTTTAGCATCCAATATTGGGTTTAAATCTATTTAATTATTTATCCATAATTAAATGAATTTGGGGATATTTATTAGGATTTTATTTATAGGCTTTTTGTAGCAAATTATTCTTGGTGGTTTAGTCCTTCTATGCCTAAGTTAAGAAATCATATACCTTTTTACAATTTTTCCATATACATTAACATATTATTCTAAATCTGGGTATGTTTGTATCCCAATATTTTTTAATAATTAAATAATGAATATATTAATATCACTGGGGATTATTAGACACTATATAGGGGGAGTTTTCGATTAATTCTAAGTTAGATTAGAAATTACACTTGGAATTGTGGATGACAAAGGGATTTTCCACGTGACGTCTTTTACCTTAAGGGAGTCTGTCTACTTTGTTTGTGGTTTTGGACTCCCACATAGATTATGGATGAAATGTAATGATGTCTCACTTGAATCATATAATCGTAATGATTCATGTTAAAAATATTATTATTATATATTGTGATGAACTCTGAAGAATCATCAAGATGGGTCATGGTGATACAATGGACCTCCAAGGGTACTTTGGGATGGGTTAGTAATGCATGAATGACCTCCCAAAGACCTTAAGGATCAGTTTGTGTGACATGAATTACCAACCTAATTTATGAAATATGGGTTTTGGTGTGATTGAAATTGTGAAATATGTGATAGGAATAGGTCATGGGTAAATTTTGTTATCATGGTTTCATAGAATTTAAATCTGATATCTAGAAAGCAGGTACAGTTAGGGTTTGTGGTGAATTGATTAGAATATGATAACCCATGAAGGATGTGAGTTTATCATTTAGTTTTTTTATATTTAGGAATGTTCCTTTATAAACTTGTTTTATTTATGTCAATAGACCTTTGGTGGTACCCAATGATGTTTATTCTCACACTATCTATGAGAATCTTGATGAACGTGTACAATTTATGATTAGGGACCCATCTAAGGTTAAGGTAACTATAAAAGATAGTAGAGTATGTGTTATTATTTGAGGATTATGTTCATATTATAATATACTCTATGACCATTTGTAAAAAATACACTTTTATTTTTTTCCCCTTTCTTCATTTTGTACATTGATCCACATATTCTAGGTATCCCTATGTACAACATTATATGACTATGGATATTTTATGTCATATTTTTATAGCATTATATGTAAATGTTTTGTTTATATTTATTGGATTCCATGATTATTTTCATTTAACAGGATAATATTTTAATCATTTTCTATTTTTCAATAATTTAATCCCTTTAAATTTATCAATTTTGGATAATTTAAAAAACGTTTGAATATTTGGTGTGTTTTGGGCTAAAATGTAAAAACTATTGATTCTGTAATTTTAAATAATTTTTATCTGCTTGGTATTTTGAAAATAGCATTTAAAATCTTGATTCAATTGGAGTGGTTACATTATTTATGTTTCCTTGGTTCATGAGATTGAACTTCTTCTTCTCGAACAAGATAAAAATTTACCATCTATAGGCCCAAAAAAATATATCAAGATAAAATTTCTTTATTTTTGATAGAATGGACCCCAACTGAGTAAGTGAGCCACAACTAGGGATAAATAACTTATATCGAGGATATCCAATATGAATTTAAAATAACACTTGAGGATGTGTTTTAGAAATTAATTTTATAGACATATTGTTTCATTAATTCCACCATTAAACATGATAATGTGAAATAAGACTTAGATAACCATCGACTATGGATAGTGTAACTCATTAAGAAGATCATAAATTATTTTTTATCATGCCAAATATATTTAAATTTGTAGGGTTTATATAAAACAATATTTATCATAACATATAAGAAGTAACCATTGAGATATTCATCCATATTTTTGGAAGAATATGAGCTATATCTTTGGGTAATTATTCCATATAGGTAAATAGTGATACCATTTTTTTCATTATTTACTTTTATTTTTATACATTCTAATTTAGATTTATTTTTAATGTAATTTGAACATATTTTATTCTAAATAAAATCAAATTAATTCATGGTTTTTATTTTTTTGTCTTCTTATAAACAACCTTCTTATCCTTCTCCATACACTTCTTATTCTTTTTTCTGTTTCATCTTCTTATTATTATATTTTTATTTTTTGATTTCATGTTTATGTTTTATTCTTATTTTTTTCCACACTCGTTCATTCTATTTTTTTTTCTTCTTCTCTTGTTTATTTTCTTTTACATAATTTACCCTAATCCAAAAAAATGAGGGACCAACCCGAGGCTTGTCCAATGGGAGGTATGTGGTGTTTATATTTCATTTTAAACTTAAATTCTTATGTTTTATTTATTTTTGTGGTGGGAGAGGGTGATATGCATTGGTGTGATGGATTTACCCCAATAATATACTCAAAATCATTTTTATATTTTTATTAAATGTTTTCCCTCTCCTATAATTAATTAGTACACTTTATATGAAAGAGTTTACCTATTCAGTGAAAGAAATAATGTATGATATATTCGGGACCTATGATATGTCACACACTTGGTTGAGGTTTTCTATCAACCTTTATTATAAGTGGAGGTAGAATTTTGAGTTATAAAGGCACCTGGGATTTCACCCAAGTAAATAAAATAATATATAGTGATGCTTGAGATGTTATAATTTAATTATAAAATTGTCTTTAAATATGAAAAAGGACAATGTTGGATCCCATGAACCAAAATATAAAGACCAAGTTCATTATTTAACAATCTCATTCCTTTATTACATGTTAGTTGAAATTTTTATAACATAATTTGACTTATTTTATTCTATTTCATTCATAGAAATTAAAAACAAAAAGAATTAATTTAGTTGAACTAGATTATGTATGTAAGAAATTGAGAATGCTTTTAATTTGTGATGAACCTCGTTAGACTCTGTGCCACATTCGGAAAATAAATTATCTTTTACCACAGCCTATTATAGGTCTGAAATAATCCTAGAACTATTAATAGGGATCCAATCCATGTTTTCTTATTGTTATTTATCTTTATTGTAAAGAGATCATAATTTATTTAAAAAACAATACTAATTCTTTTTTCCATGATTTTTTTTAAAATTACTATTTTTTCCATTATTATAAAATTACCTGATGGTGCCGGAAACAATGTTTAAAAATGATGGAGAAGAGATCTTACATATATTTCTTAAGGAAATAACTCATCTATACAAACATATGGAGAATATGAAGGACACTGGTGTATCACTTTTATAACTACTAATGATAATCAATCAAGTCATGCTTGATTTTCAAATACTGAATGATGAGGATGAAGTGACATAAGAGATTCCAAATTTTACCTAAGACATCAAAAATAATGTGGAAAAACTCAATGAACATCAAATTTACAACCATATAAATTATAAGATCAAGGATTACAATGATGATCTTGATTGAATTCATGATGAAGAATGCTTACCAGTGGACATATGTGTGGTTGATCAATAAGATCTACAAGACTTATAGAATAAGTATGAGGGAAGAATTGATATATATATATATAATCTCCAAAAATTAAAATATAATATTCCATTTCATGTCACTCCACCCATGAAGTAATAAACAACTCATGTTTTCCAATTTGATAAAAAGATAGGGGAGCCTGATTTCCTGTCTCCATCCACTAAGATCCAACATCAAGAGGCACCTAACATTGTGAAAAAAATTAATTAGAACCAACTCAAGGAGATGATTTTATTTTAAATTTTTTCTTTTATGATTTTATTAAATATTATTTTATGATAAATATTTAGGATTTTTACTTTTCATATTCTGTAAATCATTTAAATTCCTTATAATAAGGTGAATATATTTGACATAAATCCATTAAAGAACCCATAAATATACTTGATATTGATGAACATACATTTGAAGAGGCCCATTAATAAGTACAATTGGTTAATATTATTATTATCAAGATAGTTGATACTCACACTGGAAAGAGTATATCTAATTTACATTTTTATTTTTTAAATTATATAAAATTAAAAATACACTCTAACCCAAATTTTTTAATTCCAATTCACATATCCCATGATGATACAACACTGAAAGGGAAATAAGATGTTTCACAAGTATCAACAAAATTATTTAATGATCCATACTTCATCCTACCCATTCAATGCGATATGTACCTAATTATATGTGGGGGGATCTGGTGTAATCTATTCACGGATCATTCCTAACCAAGAAGTAATAAGCACCTGATTATAAAATTTACATGTGGTTATTGAAATCTAATAATATCCATCCAATATCACACTTTAGATAATAGTTGGTAGTTACCACTATAGGTAGTAAAACTTCAAGGAACACATGAGGGTTTATACCAAGATTTATCTGTCCACTTTATTTATAAGATTTCAATTATAGTCTTAAGAATTAGTCCAACATTAAATCCCTCCCTCTATTTCATTTTATTAACTCTAATGACAAGATCATTGTTTTTAATTGAGTAAATTTTATGTAGGAACATGATGGAAAAATGGAATCCCCTAAATAGTCAATGAGGAAATAAGAATAAGCTTCATAGAATTGAGACGTTATTCTTTGAGTATTTATGTTAAATCTAAAAACATTTTTTCACAACATCTAATTTTATATTTAATATAAAAATTGATTACCCTTTCTAGAATTATGATTTACTTAAACAATCTCAGTTAAATGATTTTTTTGGAATCCTATGATTCTATGTTTTTTATTTTAATGAAAATGAGGTTGAATGTGTAAAATGGATAATTGTTTGATAAATGGGAATAATGAATTTATAAACAAGGACTTATGATTTTTGGGATACTTTTAATTCATGTAAATAAAATTTACCCACCATTTTGAGTCTTTTAATTTCAAAAAATCAGGGGAATGAATTTTTTATTATTCTCATAATAATTAGTGATTATATCAAATCATATGTCCCTTTTTTTAGAGGATAACAAGATCAAGTACTACACATTTATTATTGAGAATATTTCTTAAGTGACGTTAGGACATTTAACCTGATAGAACATGTATTTTATCTTTTCAAATATATAAATGTGTGAAAATACCTTTAAAATTATTGAGGAATATTTTATAAATACCATATTCTTAATACCACTATTAAATCAATTTTATTTTACCTCATAGAGACAATGAAAAACCTTTTTAGGAAAATACCATGTTTCAATCCATTATTATACATTCCTACCCACTTAAAATTATTTTCATGATATATTAATGTTGAAGTATAGTGGTGAAGTGATTCATGGTTAAAGAGATTAAATTTATTAGATGGAATATTTTTTTGTTATAATTGCTGGAGTAAGGAAAATATATTTGATTTAATAATTTTACCCTTTATTGAATTTCCCCTCTTGGATCGAATAAGAAAAAGAATTTTTTTTTCAAAATAATGGATGTGACATAGAATAATAAAAAACACTATTATAATATTGTTCATTGTTATTATATGTAGTTAGGTGGTGGGTATGATGTTTATCATAAGCACAGATTTCAAAAAAGGAAAAAATTAAAAAATTACTTTGAAAAAGAATAAAAATATAATTCTATAGAAATATGAAAGAGGGTGGAAAAATCATTCATTGTGGTTTACATTTATCATGACCTTACATTGAGTTTGGGGAGAGTAAGCATTGTTAAAATTTTAAGGGGATACTTTAATTGCAATTTTTATTATAATAAAATTATTTATACATTAACTGATAAATCTCCACCTTTAGCATTAATATTTCAGATTCAATACCTATAAACCATAAGCGTCATATTTATTTCAATTTTTATTGAAATTACCTTATGATTTCATGCGTCTTTTACCTTTAAAAAGAAGACGAAGAGTTCTTTTATAAGAATATGGAAAAAGATAATTTTATCATTGTATGAGAATAATGTTACATGAATTAAATCACATGGGATGAGATAAAATAATCCATTGTGATATAGATAATGATTTATCATGTTTAATAATAATGAATTTCTGAAAATAAATGAATGAAAAAAGAAGTTCCATAATTTTTCAAAGGGAAATGTAAAAATATTAAATTTATAGTTTCTTTTAAAATTCAGAAATTAGATTTATATTTTATTTGGATTTTTAATCCTTTATTTGAAATAATTTTTTTGATGTAATATATTTCGAACATGAATATTGGATATATTTGTACCCTCTAAATTCCCTGTAGAGATTGTATGCTGGAGGAAGATATTTTTTTAACTCTAGGGAATTGATAGATATAACATATGAATATATTTTCATTTTTATTTTAATGAATTAATCCCTCCAAATTTAATAATTTGAGAAGATTTTAATTATCATTGTATTTTTGATTTGTTTTCAGCTAAAATTTGAAAATTGCATATTTCTATAACATTAATATATTTATATCTATTTGATAATTAGATAATAAACTATTGCATATTGATCCGTTGGGAGAAATTCCTTTGTTTAGAATTACTATTTTCATTGTCTTCAACTTCATATTCTTGACCAATAACAAATTTGAACTTTTATAGGACCAATAAATCAATGAAGTTGAAAAGTATTTTTGGCTGATAAAATGGATCCCACTTCAATAAATGAGGTATGACTCAGGATACATACCTCCAAATCATTATAATAAAAATCTACACATAATAGGACATGATAGTGTGTTTTAACATGAAATATAATGGAGATATTCTATCATTAATGCAGTCACTAATACACTAAAATAGAATGAGATATGGGGAATCCTCATCCAGATAAAGTGAGTCACTAATCATGTTATAACATCTTTTATAAATATACTATGAAAATGAAAATTGGAGGGTCAGTAGAAAGAAATTTTTTTACAACTTATTGGAAGGAACTATAGATATATTCATCCATATGAAGGTAATAACATGAGGAATCATTTAGAGGAATAATTCATGAGGCGAAGCTATTACACTGATTTATTTTATTTTTTTATTTTTATTTTTCAATATTTTTGATTTATTTTATTTTAAATGTAATTTTTATTTATTATAATTAAAAAAACATAATTATTTTTTGGTTTATATTTTTTATTCTTCTCCCACACACCCTTCTTATTCTTCTCTACATTATTCTTTATCTTTTTATTTTTCTATTCTTCTTCTTCTATTTTTATTTTCTGAATTCATATGGATGTTTATATTAATAATATTTTTTCTTGAAAATTCATTTTAATTTTATTATTTTATTCTTTCACTCTATTTTTTATTCAACTTCTGGAATCTAACTCTTACCCAAATAAATGAGGGGCTAACCCAAGTCTTGTTCTAGGGGAGGTATGTGGTGTTTCCATTTCATTATGGGCTAATCTTTTTATGTTTTATTTATATTTGTGGTGATCAAGGGTTATGTTCTTGGGAGTGGATAATTTTCACCACAACAATGAACTAAAAAAATTTATGTAATTTTATTAAACATTTTCTCCTTCTAATAGAAACTGTCTCTTCATATGATGGATTTAATACATTAAGTGGATAAAATGGAAATGAAGGATTTGGGTATTATGATCTATCACACTATTAATTGTGGTGTTCCATCAACCATTATTATAGGAGGAGTTGGGATTTAGATTGCTAAAGGTATTCAATATTTCACACCACTAAATAAAATAATATTAATTCATGCATGAGATCTAATAATTGTATTATCAATAAATGCTGAAACATAAAGTAAATGATGAAACCCATGATCCAAACTAGAAAGGCCATTTTCATTATACACTAACTACATTCTATCATCTCATATCAGAATACATTTATATCATGTATTTTATCTTATTTTATAAATTTCATTTGTTTCATAGAATAAATAAAATATGAAGTAGTTTAGTTGAATTATATTATGTAGGTAAGAAACTGAGAAATATCTTCTTGTGAGATAACCTAGGTCAGCCTCTATGCTAATTAGGAAAATAAATTTTCTTTTTTACATTCCCTGGGAAAGGAATGAATTATTAATTAATATTTCATTTTAATTAAATATTTTCTTGTATGTTGTATTATAATATTTAGAGTCACCGAGCGCATAGTATCCCCATATGTTTCTTAGGGACACGCTGGTAGTTTACTACCACTTGAATATGGATATTTACTCATGATATTACATACCGCCCTAGATTGATCTCGGTTATTTGGGTAGGGGTTAAAAATGGAATCAGATCTCATTTCTTTTACTCTAGCTCCCCGACCCCAGAAATACTGGAGCTGAGGTCTTCTATCAATTACATTATAATGATTACAAGGAATTAACCACTGATGGACCAAAGACTTTAGTATTCGTGTTAATAAAGGTACATTAATGAGCCTTTCCTTATAAATGAATACAATAATTACAAGACATTTTTTCCATTATTTATAAATAAGAAATATAGAGGATAAATTTGTAAAACTAGTGTATCATTTAATGTCTATATTTGCACAATTATTGGATTCATGTGTAGAGGAAAAAAATAAAAGGGAGGTTAGATTTTATGAAAGGTTATGTAAAGAATAACAGTTGTAATAATGAATCAATTAGAATAATCAATATAGGGAGTTATGTAACTAAACAGACATTCCATGTAATCAATAAACTGAAAATGTATTGTATCAATAGATATGTCAGTGAACAATATTACGGATTAATAATAATTGAATGTAAATGAAGGAAATGATTAATTATTGGATGCTATGTTATCTACATTCATGGAACCATTACTGTCAAGACCTATCACAATATATTTTAGAATGTCATGTATAAACCCATCTAAATTTTCAAATTAGATTGTCTCATGAGACTATCGATGCATCTAGGGGATTTTATTAACTTGTACCCAACCTTTAGTGCTAACCTTTAATAGTTTCCAACCCCTATCTTACCTGTCCAAATCATTCTTTTTATCAAAAAAATAATATGCATTTACAAATATTTATATTGATTAAATTATAATGATTTATATATATTTTCCCAAGTAATAAAATAAATTTCATATTAAATAACATTTTAAAAATTGTATATAGTTTAGGAAATGAACATATCTAGGGTATATAATATGGGCAATTAATAGAAATTAATTGCTCAATAATCATTGGAAATAAAATATTTCAAGGGAACTTAAATGGATCTTGGAAGTGAATGTGAATACTATCCTATACCAAATCAGTTGTAAACCATCTAGAAGAAGATTAAATTTTGAATTAATACAATATACCCCAAGGGGAGTAAAAATAATGGTTGTTGTCATTGATGATTGGAAACATTATAAAAAGATATATTCAAAACACTCTTAAAGAAAGTATCCTATTGTTTTTAAAGACATATTTAGAAGCCATTCCTTTGAAGAAAAATATTGAAAATATTTTTATTGAAAATTAACTTTTAATGAATTCAAATGGAGCTTGAAGGAAATGACCTCAGGGAAATTAGTACAAGTTTTTTGAGTTGAAAATAACATTACTTCCTCACATTTAGGGGTAAAAAATTCATTTTTTGGGAAGAGACTCAAATATTTCTTTAAAAACGTTATTAAAAGAAAAATATGTTAAATATTTCATTACCAAATCGTTTTGAAAACATTTTTGAATATATTTTAATAAAACATTATTTTTATAATATAATCGATTCTCTGACTAATGAGAGATACGAATATTGGTTTTCTGAAAAACATTTTCAGTACCAAGGTGTTAATAAATTATACTAATAATTGAAAATGGTCATGAGTAACCTTAAGATAGAAAATGAATGATTTTATTGAACAACTGTAATAAATATAATATAATTTTATTACTATTGAATAATCATTAAATTTATTATAGAGGAAATAATATTTAACCATTCCCAATTGTACCATACCACATTGAAAGAGTTTAAATCATAATACTCATAGAGGAATATCTTAAAATTAAATTTTAATAGAAGGAGTAGTAGATACACCATACAAAAGATGTAAGTGGTGAACATGCCATTTATCTGAAAAATTTAAAAAGTGAGATGAGAATCTCTTACCTTATGTTTCCTTTCAAGTGAATGCTCTTTAACATCATGTAAAATAAAAATATGATAATTATATAAATTATGTAGATATTCTTTGGTATTTATAATAAATTTTGTTTCACTTATTAGGATTTTTTATAGAACTACCTAATCAATTAATTTTATGTAAGTTGATTTTACGAAATTCAGATTATGTGTCAAAAACAACATTGGTAGGTCTAATATGGTCATCGATGTCATTATATAAAAGTTAAAGAACAATATAAATTATATTATTACCATATCTATACATCAATTATATTTGTTTATTAAAAAATCATTAAATTGGGTTAGTAAAAATGAATATTTGTCATAATCCTGGAGATAATAGGTCATATGTACACATTAGTAATGTTCTCATTTTTCAACGATCATTATAGAGAAAAGGTTAGTAGAATTATATATATTCAAAATTATCATTATATAAAAAATCCCATTTTATTTAATCTCATATACTTATATAAAAAATTATTTGTGATGTAAAATGAATTACATCATGTCAAGGAGGCATCATTCCCCATGAAAACTAATTGCGTTATCACTTGTTAGTGTGTGAAAGGATAATAATGAAAATGATATGTCTGTCTATATATATATGTGCCCATAAAAATAATTATTTCATTAATATCATATATATTTTTTATGTATCATTTGTTTAATTATAATCATACTTTATACAGTCCATGTATCATATGAATGAATGACATCACTTTATGGAGTAGTAGTCCATACATCCCCAGATGATGTTATTGTTTTTAAATAAAATTTAATGTATAAAGACACGTGTTGTAAAATAATTAAATAAGTATAAATAAATTTTAAATATCATATATAATATATAACAATATAGTTTCCATCATATTTTCCTACATGAGATGTGGTAAAGGAAAAACAAACAATCATCGTTTTGTGAGGTTGTAGTGCACCTTACAGAGAAAAGTAATATTAGTTACCCATTATATGGAAGTGTGTCGAAGTTTATGTATAACCATTACCATGAAGAACTATTATATTTATTATAATGAAGTTGTTATAAAATCGTGTAATAAATAGATTTTATAGGGTGTATAAGTAAATTAATGAAAATAAATCATTTGAAAATATTACCATAAAAATTTGGTATGTTTATTTGGTTCGAACCAAAATCTTCTTTAAATAACTTATTCCGAATTGAAGGCTTCCAAGATGATGGGTATGGGTTTTAAGGATAAATTTGGGTAGATAATTTTTTATCCATATTTCTGCGATATGTATGCGGATGTGGGATGAGAGAAGTTCCTTTTACAGTGGAGGAGTGATAATCTTGAAATATTTTTACAATGGAATTCCATGCATGAATTTCATTTATAAAGTTGATCCAATAAAGAATAGAATTCATAGAAATTAATTTTTTTGGTCGAAATAAGTTCATCCAATGCTTTTTGGATAAGTAGCTAAGTAATTTGAGCCCATAAGATTAAGGTTAAGTCCCTTGTTAAGCTTAATTTTACCTTAATTATTTTTCTTAATTTTAATTACTTTCACTAATATTTTTGGTCAAAAACTATGATTAACTTGTTATAAATTATAAATTATGATTATTAAAAATATGCAATATATTGTTTTAAATTAAAATAATGAATTTTTCACAAATTAATTTAAATATAATCCCATATATGGGACGACAATGTTGGGTTTTAAAGTAAAAATGTTCATAATTTTAAGATGTTTTTAATGTTTATTTAAAATTGAAATTGATTAAAATGTAATAAATTATTTTAATTGATTAAAAGATTATATATATATAATATAGTTTATTAATATTCATAACCACTAATATTACATCTAGGTTATATCATATTATATTAAATAATAATATATAAATAATAACTTTTTATTTATTGAAACATGGTCTTGCTCGTAACATAATTTATGATTGAATGTTGCTCTTGTGTGTAATGTATGCAATCACGGAAGGAACACATGGTGTATAAAGAAAGCTAACTCTGTTTTTCTTTAATTTAAAGTAATGTAGTATATTATATTTATTTAATATAGTTAATATATATTTCAAATTCTTGGGATATTATATCCCCTTACATGCTTTGTGTCACATGTCACACACGCTATTAAATAAATAATTTCAGAGTGTTATATTCTCTTCTCATTAATTAAATTGCTTCATCTTAATTTAAACTCGATATTGGAAATAAATTGTTTTATATTTTCTATAATTGAAATCCCAAATAATGATAATGGTTCACTAAAAATATGTTTGAAAAGATATAATGTGACGTACAGGGGTCACTTGGAATAATAATTAAACAGGTATCTAAGTATGAGATCATTAGTGTAAATTAGAGAGACAAACTTGGAGGAAAATAAAAAATATTTTTAGGGTGGTAAAGAGGACATCAATTCAAAACAAGTGAATGATACATAGAATGTTGAGGGGATTAAAGACATAAATATGTTATAATATAAAAGGTCATAGGTTCAAAAATAATAATGTATTAGGATGAAATTTTTGTTTGAATATACTTTTCTCAATGTTGAAGAAATATTTTACTTACTTTGTATAATTGTTTGATATATTTCTATAAATTGAATTTAAATATTTATTTGTGCTTTAAAAAAATTTCCAATTCATTAAATAATTATTCTTGATGCATGAAACACAAAAATAAAATTATTAAGGATCTTAAGGCCCACAAAAGAGTGAATGGTATGACAATTTTCTTTACCTATCTTCCAAAATAAATATGCTTAATATATTAATCTCTAATTCTCAAAAGTGATATTATTGGTTCATCATTAACATTTATTCATCAACTTGATTAAATAAAAACAATGAAAATTTAAGCTGGACATTATGTAGGTCATTCGTTGGCATAAAACACTTATCTTCCTTCGATCACGGGTTCATGACATGTGGCCTTTACAGATTTGATTGGATTCTGCCAAGCTTAGAGGTTTTTCCTTTTGAAAAACAATATTAATATAATTTAAAAAATAAATCAAATAGACATCATTGAAATTTAATATTTAAATAGATTTTTGAATATGTTTTTCAGTACACCCCTAATTCATAAATACATCATCCATTTATTCAAACATAGGTCTTTCCATGGTCTAGGGTTAATCTATAATATCACTTTTAGGATTCCTAAATCATAAAACCTTATCATTAATCTAGAACACCTTTAGTTTCATATAGATTATTCATTATTAAAATACATTATAGTGAAATCTAAAAAAACGTTAATTATCCTATGAATATACCCTAGGAGTGTCAAAACAGGGCCGTAGTAAGCCCATTGTCGTGTAGCAGGTTAACCAAGGTCAGACTCGGAACACCATTTTGGAGTTATTAATCCTAGTTATTTATCTTCCAGAACCATGTCCACTTGTAGTATCTAGAAAAATATTTTTTTTCTAGGAATACCCACCAAATCTATACATTATAAAAAATCAAGAATTTTATTTTATACTGACCCTCAAATTCTACCTTAGGCCTGAGTTCTCTAACTAATTGTTTTCATGAATCTACATCCCAAGGTTACTAATAAACCTTATTTGATACCAATTATAGCTCCCTGATCCCATAAATCCCAAATTTGGTATCTTCTACTAATTAAATTGTCTTGATTACAAGGAATCAAGCATTAATGAACTGAAGAGTTTAATAGTATTGATAAACCAGATATATAAATGAGTCATGTGTTACAAGTAAATTCACTAATTAAAACATAATTATATTCTTATTTCTAAATAAATTACTTATAATATATATTTTTTCAATATTTAATATCCTTACATTTCATTCTTAGTAATACTCTTAGATTCCATGAGAGAGAGAAAAATAAGGCTTATATCAAATTCATTTTATGGTGAATTAATTAATAATAGAATAAATAATGAATCAATGAGAATAATCATTATGAAAAGGAAAATAACTGAACACACATGACATGTAATCCGAAAACCGGAAATGTAGTGTATTCAAATATATGTCGATAAAAAATCTCAAGGATGAATAATAAAAACCTTAATGAAGGAAATTCTTAATAATTGGACTCTGTGTTTCTTAGGTACATGGCACCATTTCCATAAAGACCATTCACAGGACAGTTTAGCATATTGGGTATAAACCCATATAATTTATGAAACTAATTCATATCTTGGGACTACCAATGCATCAAGGGGATTTCATTAATTGGTCCCCAACCCATAGTTGTTACCATAAATAGTCCCTTACTCGTGTCTCACTTATTCCCACCATTCCTCATATTAAATTAATAACACGGTTTATAAGATATCTATATAGAATAAACCATATATAATTATCGATATTTCTAAAAATAATTAAATAATATTAAATGTAAAAATTGTATGAAAATTTGTAAATGGTTTAGGAAATGAACATATCCATGGTACATGTTATGGATACATAGGGAAAATTCAATGTTTAATAATCATAGTATAAAGAATATTTATGGTGAACAAAAAGGAATCAAAGGAGTTAATGTGAATACTATCCTAGTCTAAATAAATCTTAAACTGTATAGATAAAGTTTATGTATTGTATCAACACAACATACCCCAAATGGAGTTATAAAAGGGTTGTTTTAGTTGATAAATGAAAAAAAATACATAAATATGTTTTAAAAACATTCATGACAATAATTAAATAAAATTTGAATTTTTTTTAAAAACCCATCCTTGGAAAATTACTTTTGAAAAAAAAATTTAAAAAATTATCCTTTTAAACATTCAATAGAAGCATAAAGGAAGTGATGGTGTGTAACTCTATACATGTCATACAAGGTAAAATGAACAAAACTTTTTCACTGTTAAAGGTTAAAAAAATTCCATGCCTGTAAAGAGATAAGAAGATTTCGTTGAAAACATTTTAAAAAGAATAAGGGTTAAAATTTAATTAAAAATTCATTTTAAAAACATTTTTTAAACATTTTTGTAAAACATGGGTCTTAAATTAAAATAGGTTATCCGACTAGAGAGAGATACAACGTCGGGTTTTCTGAAAAACTATTTTTAAAACATTTTGAGTATGAATGTTTTGGAAAATGGTACTAATACATGAAAATTTTCATTAATAACTAGATGAGATAAAATTAAATTTTTTATTTAACAATGGTCATATAATTTCTTTTAATGAACATAACATTAAAATATCATTAAAGTTATTGTTGAGTAAAATAATCATTAAACATTCCAATGTGTCCCATACCACTTTAAACATTTTGATTCATAATTCTCAATGAGAATAACATTAAATGAATGTTTAAAATACCATGAAGACAAAAGTATTCATGATATTATATAAAAAACCAGTATATACACCATAGAAAATTTGTAAGTTGTGAACCTGACATTTATCTCATGGATGTAAAAAAGTGAGATGAGAATCCCTTAACTTGCATTTCCTTTTGGGTGAGAGTACATTAACATCATGTATAATAAACATATTTTAATTATATAATTTATTCATATGATTTTTCATTTTTATAATTACATTTATTTCACTTATTACGATTTTTTATACGATAACTTAACCACGTAATTTTATGTTGGGTATTCTATCCAAATTTGATTTATGTGTCAAAAAACCTTTTCTAGGTAAACTATGTTCATTAGCGTCATTATATAACATATCAAGAACAATAATCATGAAATTATTATCATACTTATACATCAATTTTAGATCTAAAACAATCATTAAATATGGCTATGAAAAATAAATAAATGTTACAATCATGTAAAAGGTAGGATGTACAAACACATAAATAATGTTGTCATTTTTCAATAATCATTATGGAATAAAGGTAACTGTAATTATATATTTATAGAATGGTAATTATATAATAAATTAAATATTATTTAATCATATATTTTTATATATATAAATATTTTTATTTAAAGCGAACAACATATTGCCGAGGAGGTGGTAGTCCACACGTCCATGAATAACGTTTTAACTTTTTTGTGAATAGATAATAATGAAAATGAGATATATATATTTAAATTTACTGAAATTTAATTATATCATGATTATCATATAGAATTGTTTAGGACTTATATGTTTAATTATTATCATCCTTTATAAAGTCTATTGATCGTGTGAACAAATAACATTGATTTGAGGGGAGATAGTACTAACATCATGAACCATTATTATCGGTTTCACATAAAATGAAGTGTATAATGATATGTGTATTAAAATAATTAAATAAGTACCATGAAATTATAAATATATAATATAACATATTAAAAAATATTGCCTCTCATAATTTCTTTCATGATAGGAGGTAAAAGAAAAAATTGATCAATCCTCGTTTCGTGAGGCAGCAGTTCATCGTACAGAGAAAGGGTAGGTTTTTTCCCAATTAGATTGAATTGTGTGTAAATGTATGATAAATAAAAGAAAAACTGTAATAGAATATTAAGGATACAACTTTTTTCATAAAATAATGTAATAGGAGGAGTTTGTCTTGTGGATAATAAAATGAAACAAAATACATAGTTGAAAATATTACCTCAAAAATCGGGTAACTCTTTTGGGTTTAAACCAAAAGATTTTTTTGATAGATTTTTTCCCAAGGGAAGGAATCAAATATTAGGGGAGGGATTTTGATGAGATATTTTTAATTTATTTTCTAAGAAAAATTGGCTTGATAGGTGTGAAATAGTGTGAGGACAGGAGGTCCTTTTATATTTGTGGAGGAGTGCAACTCTTTTAATATTTTTACAATGGAATTACATTCAATTTTTTTACATTAAATATAGATCCAATAATATACCCAATTAAATAAAAGGGATTTTAGGGTCTATATAAGTCCATTAAATGGATATTGGACAAGTTTATAAGTAATATTGGATCTTTATATAATGGTTTAACCCCTTATTATGCATAATTTTACCTAAATCCGCAAATAAGTATTTTTTATTTCAGCAAGAACTTTTAAGGAAAAAGTGGGAAACCAACCAAGTTAGGAATACAAAAACAAGTAAAATCTCATAAAATATTATCAGGCCATTCCAGAATTAGTAAAATTAGTTAGAATCTATTAATGAGATCCCCGTAGTTGGATACCACCCTATCCCAAGTATGCACAAGCTCCTCTAGGTATTTTTTACCCATATTGAAATAATATATCAAAATCCTATTTTATTTCTCAATCCTTGTGGATTTTTCATCACTCAAATAAACACACAACAATCCTTTAAACATTTTAGGTGCATCATCCTCTAAAGTTCTGATCAAGAAAGATTCCTCCAGCATTTCATCATTAGAATGCATGATAATCTCTTCGAATATGTCTAATTTAACACCATCCATAGAATTTGGAATATTTGATGTAGCTTCCAAACTATTTTAACGGAATTTTCCTTTACTAGAAGTCCTTTTAACATGAGTTATAGGTAAGTTTGAGTAGTCTTTTCATCTCCTCGGCCACCTAATATGTGAATAAACCCATATGAATCCAAAAAGGTGTTCTACCCCTTCTTTGAAGAGGAAAAAACATACAATTCTAAAATTTGTGCTTCTATGAGATCTAGGGACTAGATATATGAGGAAGACTCATTATCCTCTTCAATATCATCTAAAATTCCATATAAATTATGGATCTACTTATGTCCAACTTCCTTTATATTTCTTTCTTCAAACAGGGGAGGAATATCTTCACCCAGAACCACAAAATGTTTTGGAGAACCACTAGAAAACCCATAAATACCGATGCATACAACAGAGGGAGGCTTAAAGCCCTCACCAAGGACCTTTTCTGTCCACACTGGGATCTTAACTGGGAATGGGCTATTAATTATACTCAAACCAGCCCATGATCTATAAGAACCCCTTTCCATGTAGATCTGTTAAAACTAGAAGGTTTTTCCTTACTTTATTCCATCTCTATAACCTCTTGGGGATAATTTCAAATGGACCTCACAACTTCTATATATGTGGTACAGTTCTTTAGGCTCGCAATTACCCCTTTCCATCCCTTGAGCTTCCTTTGGCCATCCGTGGTGAATGATTGACACCTAAATCCCACCTCAGATAACCAAAATATATATTACCCTCATCTCTAAAATCCATGATCCCATTTTTTTCTGGGTGGCAGTAGGATATCTCACCTCCCCAATATCGCGATCGTCCACTTTAAGAGAAATATATGCTAAAATGGAGATCATGTTATTGTGAACTCGCTTCACTACAACCTGCAACATCTGATCTTCTTCCAAATATGGAAGAACCACCTGGAAATTACATTACAAAACACATTGGAATCTAACAGAGTTTGGGACAACATGCTTGAAAAATGAACAGAATAAATCCCACAATTGATAACATACCTTCTGATACGATCCTAATTGTCTTTCAGCCTCGATGAAGATGCAATCCTATAACTTCATGGATACATCAACTTCAACAAAAATCCTCAGGGGAACTAAATGGAACATTTCACGAGTACAGAGGTCCGACTAATGAAAATTCACCACTTTATTTCCAATCAAACTAGGAACCTCCGGATTTTGAAAAGGCCAAGGGAGACCAGGAAGAGAAATAAAAAATTTCAGAACAAGAGATTCCTACAGAAGAAAAAAATCAAATGACCACTGAAGGATAGAAAAACATAAAACTAGAAATAAATAGGGAGCATGAGCCTTGGTTGAGATAATATAATATTCATTCGCGAACAGAATCAAAATGTGCCTTTAATCCAAAATCCTTATAGTCACTCATTATTGAAGCTTACATGAATAGGAAACATATCTAATGAAGAAATACATAGAGGGATGAAGGATCCCGAAGTGAGAAACCAATGATAGATCCAACATTTCTGAATCTATAGTAAACTCTAGGGAAGAATCTTATACCGGTAGAACTCCATGCTCGAACGGATGGACCTTAAGGAAAACATCAATTGTGGGAAAGCTGGGGAGGGTTGTCAGGTCCGTGAAAGGTGAAAATGGGGGGAGCATGGGGAGACGATGAGGCAGGGGGAAGACCCACCTCTCCCAGGCTAAGAAGTGGTGTAGAGGGGAGGCGGTGTCATGGTCACGAACTATGCCTTCAATGGAGAAAAAGAGTGACAGTGACCTAAAACTCTATAATTTTACCTTATTATTTTTTTGATTAATTATAATTAAACTAACTAATATTTTGGGTAAAAAAAATATGTTGACCAAATTATAGTTTTTATATTATTCTAATTTCATATATGGAATCCATTTTTATGAAATACAATCATTGAAGTGGATTAAATGATTTTAAATTTATTCCCATAGACGGGACGACAATGCATGTTTTCAAAATAAAAACATCCAAAAGATTTCTATGTTTTTATAGTCAATTTTTATATAAAATTTATTAAAATGTCCTAAATTTTATTAATTTCTATAATTTCTATAAACGTATACATTAATATGAATTAAAAATATAATTTAATATTACAAATAAAATAATGGATAATTCAATTTTGAAAAAAAATTTAGAATTTTTTACTATTCATTAAAAAAAGAAACTTCAGGAAAAATATAAAAAAATCACCCTAATATAATTTTTTTGTTTAATATTAAAATATAATTTTTATTTTGATGTATTAAATTTCTAACAGAATAAGTAATTTGTTTTAAAATAGGTTCCCAATTAAAAGACTATACAAATGACATAATAAATATATAGGTATTTATGTGTATGATTGGGTTTGTTCTTATCTTATTCTTATAAAATATATCAGTTGAATATTAAATTTTTATTTAATACATAAAATATATAGTTTATTAAAATCAATAAATAATTTTGTTTAATTATATTAATTAAGAAAGAAATCCTTTGGAAGAATAAAAATAATACTATTTCATTTTATATCTAATTAGTTCTTATTTTCATTTTTAATGGATATTTAACCATTGAATTCATATTATATTTATACAAACCATTGAATATTATAAGTTAGTTAATAATATTCATAACCAATAACAGAATGTCTAGTTTATATCATATAATATTAAATAATAATATTTCAATAATATATTTTTATTTGGTGAAACGTGGTCTTGCATGTAACAGAATATGGAAGAAGGCCCCACTTGCCTCTGACACAAGCTATCGAAGAAGGTCTCTCTTATGTATAACACAAGATAAATCCATGTAGAATCCATTATAAGATATGGAATATATTATATTTATTTAAAATAGAGGATATATATTATAAATTATCATTATATTAATAATCTTTATGATCTTTCAGCCTCATATCGTACACACTATTGAATATAAGGTTCTTACTTTAAAATTTCAGGGTCTTACATTAACATACTATTTTGGTATTATTAGAAAAATATAGAATTGGTTGGACTTTGTTTGGTGATCTATGTTTTTTTCTTTTCCAACACTTGATTAGAAGAACTATGAGTTTTTAGGTAAATTTGGATGGATTCTATTGTTTTTGATGCTATAGTTTCATATTATTCTTTGGTATTATTATGATGTTATGATTTCTCTAATTTCTCTCTTGTTCATTGGAAAGAGAGATTGGGTTCAAATTTCATGAGTTGTCATGTAGTTTAATAAGTCATGTAAATAATTTCTACTAATTCAAATAGGTCCAAATTAATTAAATTTTGGTGAAAAAATATATTCAGTTTTTTTTCCAAATATATTTTTGATTATATATAACCATTTTATCTTGAGCATGGATATTATTTCCTTATTATATGAATATGACTGACAAGAAAGTACAATAATGTGGGATTAGGATTTTTAAGAGTGAAACACCCCAAGTAATGTTAGAATATTAAATTTTCATGTCTTATTAATATAAATTAGTTATATTTTATTTTGTTTTTAGAATATTATGGTGTTTTACATTCAAAAGGAAAATCATTATTTCTAACCAAATTGTATTTTAGTGCATTGTATGATTTTATTTGAAAAACTGATTTATAAATAATAGTATTTTAATATGAAAAAATGATATTAATTTAGTAATTTTTATTTCATAAATTAGCTTGGGTGAATTTTTTAGGGTTTTTTGATAATTGTTCTTTAAAATGAATATTGAAAATACTGATTTTTAAGGAAAATTGTCTCCTATTTTAAGAATATATGAACATCCATTTTTTCAAATAGTTTCACAGTAAATTTTATACAATAATATTATTAATTGTAAATTATGGTATTTGGAATTAATTATTTACTTTAATTTGGTATAAAAACTTTTTTATATTAAAATAGACTTTTTATGAGATACCGTTTTCAACATCTTTATTTGGATTATCATTATATTAAATTATAACAATTATTTGAATTTAATTTCATAAATAGATTCAATATTTTGAATAAAAATAATTAATAATATTTAATAATGTAAACATAGTTTTTTCTTATAATGAAAAATAAAACAAAATTTCACCATAATTAATTTTTAAACTTGTTTTCAGGGGTTAAAATAATGAGATAAGTTTAAAGGTGGAATAATGTTTTTTTAAATTATTTTTTTTGACATTTTTAGATCCTATATAATTTTATATTGAGTAATGGTAAATTTTGAAAATTTTTTGAATTAGTACGACATAAATATATTTTATTCTATTAAAAATATACAAGGGTGTTTTCTACAGAAATTACAAATGGTCACCCAATACCTCTCTTATATACACATAAAGAGAATTTTTGTTCAACCATTGACATAAAAAAGACTAATTCCATAAATCTATCTTTATCAGCTAGAGTCCTTGGTGTCTTTAAAACACCATCATATAAATTATTTATGTATAAACCAAAAGTGGTAGTCCAAAGAATAGGTATTGTTTTTTACCATGTGTTTTCGTTTTATTTATTCTATAACTCATTAAAAAAATATTCAAATTTAATGAAATTATTGAACTAATTTATTCAATATAATATTATGTTATTACATTAATCACATAAATTATATTTATATAAATTGTAAATAATTTTTTTTTTCACGTGTACGAAAACATGTGCCTCACAAAAAAATTTAATTCTTTTTTTATCATATCCTCTCAGAGAGGTTTTATAATGATATATTTAATATTTATGTATATATATATGATATTAAATAAATATTTTCATTATATAAAAATAATATATCACACATTTGATTACTTCCCCATTCCATATAAAATGACAACATCAATCGTGCACATATGTGGATTTCCACCTCAACAAAGTGATGCAATTATTTTTTCGCCAGGAAATGAAATGGATTGTATAAAAAAGTTAATTTATAGAAATAATATGTTATTTATTATTTATTTATCCATATATAATTAAGAAAAACTTACCTTATTTCAATCATGAAAATTTATAAATTGAAATGTTACTCATGCGTATGTGTGGCCTACCGTATCCATGATTGTAATGTAGTTCATTTTTCAAAACCAAAAATAATTTTTGGTTTTCAAATAATAATTCATGAATAGAAAATATATTTATTTCATTTTTATTATTATTATTCAATTTATGAACGAATAATGACCTATTTCTCCATAGTTAACCAACCATAGTCAGTTTTGATATATTAACCAAAAACTATCAAAATGCCAGACACAAAAAATAATTGATTAAGTAATTAAATATAAGATGGTTATAAATAAAATTTAAGGAATAATAATACTTATAATTTTTATTATGAATTTAAACAATTAATATAATTTTATTTTTCATGACGATAGAGAATATATTTGAGGATTCAGACCAAAGGTAAGGGATTTCGTCTCTATTTACACTCTATTTAGGCATATTTTGTATTATGCACATATTTATGTTTTTGTGGTGTATATAATAAACATTTTAGTTATATAAAATTAATATATACATGTTAATAATTATTAATGTTTCATTTCATTTGAACTCTTTAAAGTGTTTATAATATCAATGTTACTGTAGAGGGACTACTTTATTTTACATTTTTACTTTTTTGTGTTGTTCTAATTTTAATTGAGGTAATATTATATTATACCCTTCTAAAACTCCAATAATTTTCTTAACCTCTTTATATTTAATGATTTAATATGTTTTCTTCCAAGATATCATCTTTTTGAAACTCGAGTGAGGTAAATAAATTTTTAGAATAAAAATATATATATATTTTAATAATATATATTATCCTCCCATGACTATATTTTTAAATATTATTTTTAAAAAGCATTTTTATTTTTCTAAAATAATTTCTTATAAAAATTTTATGTAATCCACGGATTTTGATTAGGTTTTAAAATATATATATTTTTTTTCCATAACTTCCATATTAAAATTTATATATAAAAGTTAAATGAATAATTTTTTTATATATGGCACTAATAGATTTTCCCATACCCATAAAAGTTTTCACCATTTTATATTATTCTATAATTTTTTAATTATTTTATGGAGAAATATATTTTATAAAATCTTATTTTAATGTTGCATTTTTATTTTACTTTAATATAAAAAATACATGAATTTATCACAAAAATAATTATTATCTCTTATTAATTCTTTGGTCACCAAATTTCCAATGAAAAATTTACTTTTATGTGATCATTAGACATTATATTTCTCTTAAGTAAAAAAATTATTTTTATCATAGTTATGTTTTTTTATTAATCAATAAACCATTTATAAAAATGGTTTTTTACATTGAATGTTATTTTATTTCCTGGGGAAATTTTGATATTCTGAAATAATTTCTCAACACATACATTTATCCACAATTTTTTTATGAATTTAATTGATCAATAACTATATGAAGAATTTATTGGACATGATTTTTTATGTGGGGATGGACATAGATATCCCATTTATTCATCAACATGTCTTATGAGAAAAACTAGTTGGCTAGTATTTTTTAAATAGATTTTATTGTGTATGAATACACATAGTTTTAAATTTCTTTAAGAACGGCCTTTCTAGTAAAGTATCCTGATGTATAATATTATTAAATCTATTATTATTCATTTACTTTATTTAGTATTCAATCATTATTTTCCATGAGATTATTTTATAAAATATTATCCATGGATTAATTTAATGCTAAAATTATTGATTAAATGGAATGTTTTAATCTTATTTAACTTTCCATTTTGATTATTCGTTATTGATTTATGGTAGTTTATACTATAAAAAACTATTACTAGGTATATGAGCTCATAAATTATTATTTTTCACCATGATATAAATAAATAAATTATAAATAATATAAAGGATGAAATGTTATTATGCTATGTGTTTTATTTCTCCATTATAATATGGGAATCATTTATTCTTCTTGTTCTTCAAGTCTACTAAACTAATCGGTTCTTCAAGATGAGATCCTTTTTATCTTATATAAAATCAAAAATCTCGACAATGGTTATGGGTTTCTGGAGATGGGTTTTCACATAGTTGGCATCATATAGAGTAGAGTAGAAACCATCGAAACATGACTTTAAATTTAAATATCTAACAAGGAAATTCAATAAATAAATTATGGTATTTGACAAATATTATAATTATAATCATTTTTTTTCGGGGCTCAATATTCATGAAGATATTGAGATCACTTGGTGTATGGAAATATTTAGTGTTGGAACATAAGTTGAAGAAAGTGAATCCAGACCCAAAGAGAATGTAGTGATTTACATGTTATTCTTACCAATATAACTTTTATTGGAGTTAAGTAGATCATAACCATATTATAGTATCTAAATTAGGATAGGATGAATAACCTTACCCAAAAATATTTTCTTATTGTTCTATAACTTTATTCTTCAATGTTTTATTACATCAGAGACTAAAAACTCTATATTTTAGTGGAACTACTAATCCATTGGAATATTTTAAATTGATTATGTTTCTTGAAAAAAAATTCCTCACATTGGTATGTAATAAAAGTGAAAAATTAATATTGGAAGTGTATTTTTTAATGGATATACAAAACAATGGTGTTTGTTTATTCGGAAAATTAAAAGGGATAAAGATGATTAAATAATGGAATTTATAGTTTTTAACGTGATTTTATTTGAGAAATACTTACCTCGTGAATAATGAGGTGAAATTGAGAGGAAATTCCTAACATTAAATTATAAAGAGTTAAAAAGTGTGGTATAATATGAGGCTATGTTTTAAATGTTATCTGGGAATGCTTCAGACTATATGTGTAATCTAGAATGAAATATTTAACATTTATTTTATGGGATTAAGATGAGTCTATTAAGGGAACATGATTATAATAACAATTATTATATATGATATAGAATCAAGTACAATTCATATAGAACAAAATTTTATAAATACATTATATTAAATGGGAAAATTTTAAAGAAGAGGTTAGATAGACACTAATAAAAAGAAAATGGTTCAAATGAGAATATTAAATGGAGAAATTTCCATCATAGAAAAATTATGGAAAGAGACATCTAAAAAATTGTTAATCGGAATGGTAGATTGTAACATATTTGGAAACATGTTTAATATGGTTAATTATAAAAAGGAAAATAAAGAGATCAATATTTTCCAGTATTTCAACTGTAAATAAATGAATTATTATTCAAACAAATGTCCAATGAATGTGGGGAATCTAACACAGAAGATTCCAGGAAGATAATGGCTAGGTTATGTAATCACTACATCTGAGTTTGATGTTACTAAATATGTGGTGATTTGTACTTCAATCATCCACAAAAATTTAGATAATGGTGTATTTGATTTTGGATCAATATAATATTTTATATCTTCCATGTTTTCTAAGATAATATGATATTTCATTACTACCTTAAGATGGGTGTTTTCAGTTAAAATCCATAATGGAAATCTAACTATAACAAGGATATGTCAGTCAGTTCCCATTATGAAACATAAAAATGACATATTTGTTAGATTTAATATTATAATTATAGTTAATTTTGATATAATATTTTTAATATAATGGATTTCACAATCATATGTAAACAATTATTGCAAAGGGATGTAAATTTAAATCCATTATGAGGATGTTGAATTCATTATCATTGGAAGGTATACGTCATCATATGAGTCATGTCAAGATTCACTACTAATATCTCTTCTAAATGAGATTCTTTGGGTTGAAGATAAAAAACCTATGAATGGAAAAGTTAATTTTAAATTTGATAATTTACATTCTATATAAGAATTCATGGGTCATTTTCATAAAGAATTACTTAGATATACAACTGGGAATGAAGTTCAAATTTCCATTGATTTAACCCCTGATCTAAGAACTATTTTAAATCTCCATAGAGAATGGAAATTGAGGGATTAGTGAAATTAAAAAAATAAATAGCGGAGTTGTGTGGTAATGAATTTCTACTCACTAGTTTTTCACCTAGGAGTTCCATTATTAATTTTTTTAGAACAAATACTGACTGATGAATATATACATTTATCATTTTGAAATTAATGCTATTACAATAAATAAAAAGAATTATTTACCCCATTATTGATGACTACGTCAATGAAAACCAGTGATCTAAATATTTTTCAATGATTGACATTAATTTTTGTATAATCAATTGAGAGAAAATAAGGAATACATTATGAAGACAGTGATTCAATTAAAGTATGGAAACTTCAAATTTATAGTTATGATATTCGTACTAAATAATGATCAATCTATTTTTGGTATATAATGAATAATGTATTCACTGTATATTTTGATAATTTAGTTGTGTTATTTATTATGATATTTTAATGTATTCTAAAATATATTAGGACCATGACAATCACATTTAGATCATTCATGATACTCATTGAAGAATATTTATATGAAAATTTTATAATATGTGTATTATGGAATCAGAAAGTTTCTTCTCTTTTAAAAAATGACTTAAAGGATAGTATCTCAATTTATCCAATGAAGAAAACATTAGTCAATAAATGGACTGTACCAATGAGCATAACCAAGGTATATAGTTTCATTGGTTTGGTAGGTTACTATCGATGTTTTTTTAAGAAATTTCTTATTAGTTATCCCAATACCACGATTACATTTAAATGGTTTATGTTCATAGGGATGAAGAAATATGAAGAGTGTTTTTAATAATTTTAGAGGATATTGGTAAATGATCTGATTTTTAATCTACCATTATGAAATAATGATTTTCTAATATATAGTGTTGTATTAAAGATGGTACATGGTTGTTTCTTAATATAGAATGAAAAGCTTATTACCTATGCATTAAAGAAGTTGAATACTCATGAACATAACTATCAAACTCTTCATCTTGAGTTATAATCCATAATAGTTTATTTAAAGATTTGGGGACATCATATCTATCGTAAAATATGTGAGACATAAAAAAATAATAAGATTCTAAAATATATATTTTCACAAAAAGATCTCAATATACAGAAAAGACATTTTATTGAACTACATAAGGATTATGATTACATAATTCACTACCAACGAGGGAAGAAAATATGTAAGGTAATGAATTGATTAGTAGATAATATGGAGTTCAAGATAAAATGATGATTTACATAAAACTTATGTTTATGGATCATGTAAGGATGGATGTGAGATTAATTAAAGAATCGGTTACATCAATATATCTTAAAATTATTTAAATACCATATTTATTAGGAAGGATAAAAATAACTCTACCTTAAAAGGTTAATTTTCAAATGATAATTTAATTCTTGGATGATGGGAACTTGGATGGAATAATCTATGAATATGGTGTTCTGAAATTTGGAAATATGATATGTTCTCTATATAAACATGACTTGAAATGGTAATTATGGGTTTATGATCATAGATCGCATTTCACTATAGACCTTAGTAGGTCAATGATGTATAGAGATTTTGAGGAGCGTTTTTGGAGGGATAATATGAAGTGAAAATTTTCTAATTATGTATCTAGTGCTGTGGTTTGTCAGTTGGTGAAGGCCCTATGAAAAAATCCTAGACGATTAATGAAATATATAATAATTCCTATAGATATGTGATAATATTACTAAGTAATTTATCACTAGATTAGAATATAATCTAATATATAATGATTCAATATAGGTTATTGTCGATTGCCTTTTGAAATATTTAAGTTTATTTTTAATAAGAGAATATTTACCTCTTAAGTTGCTTGAAAAAAATCATTTATGATTTTTAAGACTTATTGGTATAACTATTTCAATCATGTCTAATTGGGACATCCAATTTACAATGAAATTATGGAAATGTATTTGGATGTATCTAGATGTTAAACTTCATTTGATCACTGCATGTCCCCGTCAAACTAATGTAAAATCCAAAATAAATATTCAGTCATTATATAACATGTTGAGGGTATTATCACTTGACATAAAAGATATATGGGATTGGTATTTTCCTTTGGGGTTGTTTTCCTATAACAATATTTTCCATTAAAGTATTTAAGTGGTTTGGTATGAAGAATTATATATAAAGTGACGTGACAATATAACTTTGTTGGGATATAGATGGTGTAAGGAAGTTTGTAGTCCAAAAAATTATTCAGGAGAAAAATGGTTTCATATATTTAGACTCACATTAACATATCCCAAATAAAACAGAATTTTTTCATGAATAATCTATGGAACGACTTGTAATTTATTGCAGGAGATCATGTTTTCTTTAATATATCTCCTTAGAAGGTGGTGTAAGGTTCTAGAAGACTGGAAAACAAAATCCCATGTATATATTCGATTTTCTAATACTAAAATAAATGTATTTGGGGATTTCTAATTGTAAATTCTAGCATGCCTCTCTATAGTACATGATGTGCTCCATATCACTTTTTAAATAAAGTATATTATTGACCTGATACTTGTGATCACCTATAATGAAATAAAACTAGAACCTAATTTATCTTATTTTGAATGGAATATAATTTTTCTTGAAACTAGAGATAAATTGTTCAGATATTTTATGACTTTATTGGTAAAGGTACTCTAGAGAAATCATAAAATGGAGTATGTAATGTCAGAAACATAGGATGTTATGAGGAAGAACCACCATGTTTTGCATATAAACTAATATCAAAGAGAATTTGTGGGATGAAATTATTATAGCAGTGAAGAATGTAACAACCTCAGTAATGATCGAATAATTTTTCTCAGGTCCTATTAATATTCATTAAATATATTTTATTGAGGTAGAATAATATAGTGTTAATTCTCACTCAAAATTAAAAAACGAAATATTTCTCCCTGATTTGGATTATCATGAATTATATGATTTTAATTAAAATAATGATTTAAAAATTATGAAATGTTAATTTTAGAGTATAACATAATTTTCTAATTCATGTTTTAAAAATTATCTTATTGTTAGTTTTTTATATATTTCTGTATAATTTTATTTTCAAATGAACAGTGAAGTTTACAAATTTTTATTAAAAACTACCTTTTAGTTCTAACAATTTTAAAATAAATTTATTTTATTAAAAAATGTTTCAAGGATAATATTATTCAATTTTATTTTTATTAATCAATTTAGGGAAATTTTAATTAATTTTATACTTGAATTTCATGTTAAAACATTTTTATACTTTGAAAGAAATGTTTCTTATAAAATAAATTTTTATCTCATTATTTGGGTATAATTTTCAATTATATTATATAGAAAAATTTGAATATTATAATACAAAGTAAATATTTTTAAACTAATTAATTAATATTATTCAATAAGTTCAATATAATTATTGGTCATCATGAATAGTTAAAAAAATTGTTCCCATAGTTAATGTTAAAACAAATTTATCGGGGGTTAAACTAATTAGATAATGGTTTAAATTTCGTGAAAACATATATAATTTTTAATTTATAGAAATATTTATAACCTATATAATCTCTTATACATAAATAATCTATTTTGGCTCTATTTTTCTAGAGTAAGACATTAATATATATTATTATTTTTAAAAATTCCAATTATCTCTTTCCTAGCACATATAAATAGACAATCACTATCATCTTCTCTCCATACATAAATAGGATTTTATTTTATCCAATACCTACCAAAATAACATCCATACATCCCAAAAAAATTTGTATAGTCTCTAGTTTTATTATAAACCATTCTAGGAATTCTATTGGTTAATCCTAAGGAGTTTTTTCAAAGAAGAGATATGGTTCTTAATCATGGGTTTTCATTTTAATTTTTCTTCTGCCTCATTTAAATATTATCCAGCTATGAAAAAAATAATAACACAAGTATAATTCATATAAATAAATTTTATTATTTTAATTTAATAATATATATCTATCTCATCTTTCCTCAAATTAGAAACAAAACCATCATTTGATTGGGAGATGAACTACCACTACACTAACTGATGTAATTCATCTTCCATCACCTCCCCTCATGACTGGTTATGACCATGTATGTAATGTATATATATATATGATATTTATAACATGTTTAAAATTCAATAATATAAATATATAAAATATTTTTGTAACATGCCATTTATTAAAAATGATAACATTGATCATTCGTACGTGTGGACTATAACCTCAATGAAGCAATATGATTCATTTTTTACTACCACATCACATGAATGTGATAGATAACATTATTAAATTAAATAATATATTAATTATTATATAATTATAATTATGTAATTTCAATTAAATTACTTACCTTCATTCCATCATGAACATTCAGAAATGGAAACATTATTTATGCACACATACGACCTACGATGTCCCTAATTGTAACATAGTTCATTTTCTGAACCATCTTTCATGGTTGGTTTTAAAAGAAAAATAGATATATAATAACGATAACTATTCCATTATTATTCTATATATGATATAGTAATTACAACTTTTACCCTAGTCATCCTACTGAAGATATTTTGGATATATAAACTAAATATCGTCAAAACATCTGATTGGAATATAATTGACTATTAAATTAAATATAACATGTAAACAAATAAAAATATTTACAATAATATATTAAAAATGTATCTTAATAACGTTAATAATTTACATAAGTTTACAATTTAGGATTATATATAATGTACGTGACGATTCAGAATGGAGGTTTAGGAATTTGTCTCAATCTACTTTGTGTTGAGTCATATTTGTGATTATGCACCAATTTATTTTTATTTGGTGTGAATAATAATATTTTTTTGGTACTTAATGTTAATATATTTTTATTCCTAATTATTAATTAATAATTTCATGTTCACTATTTTAATATGTTTCAATTTTAATGTTACCAAATAAGTAATATTTTATTTTAGAATTTCTATTTTTTGGGATTTATTTTATTTTCATTGGGATAATATTATAATATATCATTTTTAAAATTGCAACCATTTTTTCCCTATAAATATTTTAGTTTTTTTCGACATTTTCATCCATGTTTTCCTCTCTTTTATACTTATATCAATCAAATAAAAATTTAAAATAAATAAATTGTTTTTTTCTTTTAAGAGGAATATTTTTCTACAATGTCTATATTTTTTTATGAAAATTAAATGGTCTTAATTTAATACCACAAATATTTATTAATTATTTTTTCTGTTATACATGACTATTTATATGGCTTAAATTTAATGTTTATAATGTTTTCATAATTTAATATTTTCAATTTTTGGTATAAATGTAAAAAATAATGTTTGATTTAATGTATAGAGTGTTAATATATTTTCCAACTACAAAAAATATTTTTCATTATTTTTTATTATTCTAGATGTTTTAATTATTTTACAATAAAAATCATCTTAAAAAAGTCTATTTTAATTATTTTATTTTACTTTCTTTAATTCACCAAAATATAAAAATTTATCACAAAATCAATTCTATCTCTCATTAATTTGTGTTCCTTAACATTCGATTAAAACATGATATATCTTATGAATATTAGATATTAAATTTATATTAAATATCCATATCCTTTATATCGTGGATATGATTATTTTTTAAATCATATACAATTTCTCATATGGGGTTTTATATTGAAAATTATTTGATTAGATGAGGAAATATTGATATTTATTATTCCCTACACAATATTGAAATTTTTTGAAAAGGCATATTCTTTAAGAATTGAATTTATCATTCAATATACAATTAATGTGTTAGATGTAAAATGATGTGTAGGGCCTAGTTATAGATATCCACTTGATGTATTGAAAGATATATTTAGATAAACCAGTTTTATATCCTATTTTAATTGGTTTTTGGTGTATGTCAATCCATAGTTTAAATTTCGTGGCACAGAGCCTCAAGATATATATATATCATGGGTTCTAAGATCATAACGTTCAATAGAATGCATATCCCTGATTAAGAATTCATTTATTATTATATATCATATTATTTCATTAGATATTATCCATGGATTCATTTTTTTTTCCAAAATAGTTTATTAAATCGAATGCGAAACAATTATTCTACATTCGATATATACTAGGCATTATTGAAATGTAATACGTAATACTATTTTAACTTTTATAGAGAATATGAGCACACCGTTTATTTGTTTTCATTAATTTATGATATGAAGGTGGATTTTATAATTAATATCAATTATTAAAGAATGATTAATGTGATTTATTATATATTTACAATGTAATATTCGAATCATGTATGTACCTGGTTGTGCAAGGCTATTAATCAAATCAGTCGATTTATGAAGAGATCCTCTTTATAATCTATCAATGTAATATTGTAGATTCCAACTCTAGGTTACTAGAGTTGGTATTATTACAGTAATTCATAAGTGGGGTTTTTATAGTGATTCCAGGTTGATATAGGGGGTTTTCAAGAACTTTTGTGTTTCCATATGCACCTGATAACTACATAAGTATTTTAATATTTTTTTCATATTGATGGAATTCTGAGCTTCTGTTTTAAATTTCAGATAATGTTGTCTCTTTAACATATTTTAGTGACACCTAGGAACCTGATTTATGATGTACCCAAATCCAAGAATGTCCCAATTGTACCACCATTTCATTAGGAGGGTTTTTCTGAGTATTCCTCATATTCCTCTCTTGTGATTAACATTAAAGATCACATTCAACCAAAAATGATCCACATCATATAGGTGGGGGTGGATGTTCCCACTATAGATGGAATACCACTGTATATTTCTCCAGTGGCTTCCATCTATAACACCCTCAATTAGTCCACTATATGGGTAGTCTCCGAGATGCATAAGATTACATCAATACCATCAATAGGTTATTTATCTTGTCAGAGACTATGACTTATCACCACTGATCTTTTTGAATTTTATGATACAAGCACCTTCTAGGAGGTGGTGGAGTGTGATTATACATGATTCGATACCTAAAGATATGATATGGGAAGCTTTTTGGGATATATTTTTTGAGGAATTAATTTCTAAAACATTAAGGCTAGTCTAAAAAACATATTTTATACAACATTAACAGAAGATTACATTTGTTATCAAGTATGCCAGATGTTTTGTAGAGTTGATTCGTTTCAATTTAATGTTAGCTAAAAAAGATTATTTGTAGGATAGAATATTCTATATTGGGATTTGATTAGATTTAGGGTGTTTGTATCTAAATATTTTCTTAACCTCATGTTGTTCACAAGGATCACACCATTGAAAATGGATTTCGATAAGTAAAATACCGTGGGGTTCACCCCATATTTCAATCGTTATTCATTTGGAGTCATGGGATCTTCTTTCTATAATATGAAGAGTCTATATGATATGATGAACTAGGGGTGATAGATATTCAGGATAGGGGGTATAAGGCCCTGGCCTTAAACATCTCTTAATATTGATATAAATGAATAATTCACATTGTGGATCTTTTTAGGTTTAGAGTTTTAGAGAATTAGTACATAACTGTTAAATCTCAATAGGTTACAAAGTAGACACTTCTACTAAGTTTCCATAGAATAAAAAAACTCTTAAAAAGAAACATGTCTAGTTCCATGTTTTATATAGCATGACTTTCCATTAATCCCATCCTTGGCACTATTCCACATTATGTCCTGTGAAAAACATTTCCAAAAAAACTTGGGGTGAGCATAAAAAGCTCAGTAAGGGATACACAAAGAATGAAAACTATTAGTTTTTCAAACATCAAGTAAACCATGTATACTTTATCAAAGTAATACCTTCACCTTCATGAAGTAGTAAAAACTCATCACTAAATAAAATATCATTACTTACCCTTTTGTAACAAAAGGATTACCATAAAACCCATATAAAGAACACATAACATATAAAGGTAACTTGGGACATAAACATACATAAGTGGAATAACCATACGGTTGACTTCCACACATATCACTTAATGGAATAGCTATACGGCCAACTTCCATACATACTTAATGGAATAGACATACAGATGACATCCATACCCAATGCATTGGAGGTTATAACGTAACCACCCGTCCTGGTATTCACGGCACAACCCGTCATATGTTTTATCACGTAACCACCCGTCAAATGTCCATGTACCATTATAAAAATAATAAGACATAAAACAAATATAATGGAAAGAAAAAATTTCCACACTTTGATCACAATATATCACTTAAATATTTTTACATAACAAATCCATTATAAAAAACCATTTTCAATACCAAAATACATAAAAGAGTATATGGTATTTATTTCATTTAAAAAAAACATTACAGATTGTTCAGGAAGCCAAAGACCAAATAATACTTGCGGCGGTGGAAAAGGTCGTTGTCACTGAGTACGTTAAAAGAAACATTCCTTTTTGTAATTTTTTAAAATGATTCATAGAAAAAGATTAATTTTGTATAAAAGTAAAAGTCAAAGTGGTTTATACACCGTATAAATGAAAGTTTTGTATAAAACGAAATATGCCTCAATTAAAGGAGATTGAGACGAAGTCCCTTACCTCGGGTCCGACATGACTCGATCGTTCTTTAACGGCCTGAATAATAAACTTGAGTTAATTTATATTTTCTTAAGAACATTTTTCAAGTTCACTATTCCTTTTATATCACTTATTTACATGTTATAAACATTATGTAATCATTTAGGTTGATAATTTTTGTTTTGTCGATATTTGGTTCTTAAGTCGAAAGTGGACTTCTTACAATTACATGTTGTTCGTGTGGTCAAAGGTCCTTTATATCCAGAATGAAATTCCTGATTTGGATATCATATATATCATATATATCCAGCATATACATTTATTTATAATATTACATAATCATTTAGAGGTAATAAATGAAATGCACCGTTCATGGAGACGGTAAGTCGTACGTACGCATAAACACTACTTTCATTTCTTTGTCATATTAATGAAATTAAAACTAAATGATAGGTATGTATATTTTAATTCCAGAATTATATTCATCATTTAGATGTATCATTCATCATAAATATCCATTATATACTTGTACTTATAAAAGTACATTACATTTGGGGATAAGAAATGAAAAGCACCGATCATGGAGACGGTAAGCCGTACGTACGCATGAACGCTACTTTAATTTCTATCTCATACTTTAATGGAATGAAATAATAATGATATAGAGGTATATTATAATTCCAGTATAACATCTTATATAATAACTTTAAAACCTTCCTTTATACGTCCCACATATGGCATTAATGAATCACATCACTTTGAGGGGGCAGTAGTCCGCACTTCCTAAAATGAAATTATCGTGTTTACCCAAAATGGAAACCATAAAGGTATACCACAAATGAAAAATAAAGAAGCATAATGAAAACATAAACATAATATATATCATATATAAATTTGGTGACATCTTAATGGCCACCATTAAAGGTGTTTAAATGAAGATCGGACAATCATCGTTTCGTGAGACAGAAATTCACCAACTACAGAAACAATATATTCTTTAACCATTAGATATTGATGTGTGTAAGTGTAGCTAGAATTATTATCATAAAAACATCCTAGTATATTTAAGATACTATAGTTGTAACAAAAGAAATGAATTAAAATAGTTTAGGGGGTTGGAGAAGCAAAATAAAATAAAAGAACACAAGTGAAGACATCACCATAAAATCGGGTAACTCTCTTAGATTTGAGCTCAAAGGCTTTGTTGGGATGACTTCTGCCCAAAGTTAGGATTAAAGGAGTAATAGAGGAATGTGGAGAGACAAAATTGTCAGGGGTTGGCTGAGACAAAGGCTTTGGAAGTGTGGGTAAGGTGGTAGAGGTGGGGGCCTTTTATAAGAGGAGAGGAGGGGCACTCTTGGAAAGTAAGGAAATGTTACATTATTTTACAATTATTTAAGGTTTTTAATGGTCCCACATTGATGTGTTTCTAGGATAATCTGATAATAATTATAAATACACCAATCCAATAGGTTTTGGACATGTGTAGGTATTAGATTTTACGTTATCTTTCCATTTTATTTAAATCGTTAAATAATGAGGTAATCGATGCATCATCATGGTGTCATATGTAATTTACTTTATATAATGTCTAAAAATTATAGAAAAACTATTATGATGTAGGAACTCTTTTTACCTTTCTAATTAATATTTATAGTCAAAAATATGATTTGTATAACCCCATGTAAAAATTGGTTTAGTAAAACAACTCAAGTTTGTGACATTTTTATTTTAACTTTAAATAAAAGGTTATTAATGTCATTTTCCAACCAAAGTGGCTTCATGGGGTCCCCAAGTTGACCCATGGATTTTTTTTGTCGGCCATGACACATCCAATGAGGTTAGGGAATGTGTCAAGATCATTTCATATTATTACAACATTATTTTTCTCTTAAATTACACTAATTACCTCTAATCGCGATTAAAAACTTAATAAGTTACTATTCAACAAAAATTATTTTAATCCCATTGAACCACATTTTACTTCTTAATGACAACCATGTATGTCTGATTTTTGAAATTAAAAACACAGAGGTGGTAAAATTTCATTTAAATGAAAAATCAGTTTTTTAAGTACCACTTTGTGGTTTCACTATTCCTCAAAAATTGAAGTTTTTCAGAAAAATACCAAAAATTCACCCTAAGCTATATTTGATATTCTGAATTCAAAAATTTAGTCCATTTTAAAAAATTCAAAACATATAAATTGCATTAATTAATTTAATAATTAATTCCCGCTGTCAAAGAAAATAGCGTGTTTTTATGAAACAATAAGTATCAAAAGATTGACACTAGTTTAAGTCCGATTTCAAAGTCAAATTTATTCCAACGACCACTATTCTATTTAATGGTAAAAATACATTCTAATTTCACTATAAAACAATTCAAAATATAATCAAATCATATAAATAAATTAGATTAAAAAGAGGTTTTGAATTAAAATACAACATTTTACACTATTCATTAAAAAAATGAACTTTATCGGAAAAATACCAAAAATTTACACAAAGTAAATTTTGATGCCCCGATTCTATAGAAGAGTTTTATTTTGTCCAATAGAATTTATAATAGTAAAAAAACTATATTTAATGACAGTTCTCCATCAAAAGGTGATAAGTGAACCTTTAGTGAAAACAAAGGCATATACGCCTAAAATTGAATTCTTTCCGTATTTTAAGCCTTTATCTTTAATTAGATAAAAGTAAAAACATTTAAAAAACTTATATAATCATATTTTAGTTATTTATATCCATTCCTGCCAATACAATGGCTATGTGTTAACTACCATTTAAAATTATATTATTTTATTACTAGTGTGCAACGAAATATTTCAATGATACTCTTTGTTGCGCATCGGGTATGCTATCGAACATAGAAACCCTTTTAAAGTAAAATTAATATTTAATTCATAAATATTAATAAATATGAAAATGTTTTATTCATTATTTACCTGGGATGTTACATCCTTCCCCCCTTTTGGGAATTGCATCCTCGCAATTTTATTCACTTATCAAAATAAGTGGGGGTATTTATCCCTCATAGCATTTTCAGATTCCCACGTTGCCTCTTCAACAATATGGTTTTTTCCACAAAACCTTTACCTAGTGAATTAACTTATTTCACAACAATTTCTCTCTTTGGTCAATAATCTGGACTGGTTATTCTTCATAAGATACGTTCTCCTCCAACTGAACTACCTCTGGACTCAAAACATGAGATGGATTTGGCATATACTTCCTCAACAACGAAACATGAAAAACATTGTGTACCTGAGATAAAATCATAGGTAAAGCCACTCGGTAAGCAACTAATCGAACTTTCTCCAGAATTTCATATGGTCCAATGAACCTTGGACTTAGATTTCCTTTCTTACCAAATTTCATCACACTTTTCCATGGAGAAACCTTGAGAAAAACATGATCACCTACCTCGAAAGATAGATCCTTCCTCTGGTTATCCACATAACTCTTCTGCATCCTTTGAGGTGTTCTCATGTGTTTCTGAATCAACTGAACTTTTTCTGCCATATCTTCTACAAATTCTTGTCCCATCATCTTCCTTTCACCCACTTCATCCCAAAATGCTGGAGTTCGACACCGTTTCCCATATAATGCCTCAAATGGTGCCATCTGTATACTGGAATGAAAACTGTTATTATAAGAAAACTCAACCAAAGAAAGATGTTGGTCCCAACATCCCTGATAATCCATCGAACAAACTCGTAGCATATCGTCCAAGGTTTGAATTCGTCGTTCTGACTTCCCATCTAATTGCAGATGAAAAGCTATACTAAAATTTAATTCAGTACCCAACAACTTCTGAAGGCCTTTCCAAAAGTTAGAAGTAAACCTCGGATCACAGTCAGATACAATGGAGAGAGAAAATCCATGTAACCTGACTATCTCTTTAAGATAAAAACGGGAATGTTGATCTAGGGAAAAATTATCTCTTATAACAAGGAAATGAGAAGATTTAGTCAAGCGATCCACAATAACCCTGATTGGATTATTACCTCTAGATGTCTTCGGTAATCCCACGACAAAATCCATGGATATATTTTCCCATTTCCACTCTAGCACTGGTAAAGGCTGAAGAATCCCTTTTGGTAACTTCCGCTCTGCTTTAACCTACTGACAAGTCAAACACTTCACAGTAAAATCAGTAATATCTTTTTTAATTTCATCTCACCAGTAATACTCCCTAAGACCTCTATACATCTTAGTACTGTCAAAATTAACTGAAAACGGAGAACTATGAGCTTCACATAACAAATCTCTCTTCAACTGTGAATACCTAGGCACACATAATCTCTTCCCAAACCTCAAAACACAATCATTATCAATGTTAAATTCAGGCAACATACCCTTCTGAACCAGCTCTACCTTTTTATGTAACTCACTGTCTTGCTTCTATGCTTGCTTAATTATTTTTGATCGGGAAGATCTCACTGATACCTGAAACAAAACAGAAGAACATCCTGTACCAACAACTTTTATTCCAAAGTTCATCAAATCAAAAACAAAAGGATCTCGTTCCAAACGTAGCATGGTTAATGAAGAATTACTTTTTCGACTCAAAGCATCAGCCACTTTATTTCCTTTTCCCGGATGGTAATGAATTGTACAATCATAATCCTTGATTAATTCCAGCCATCGCCTCTGTCTCATGTTCAATTATTTCTGAGTGAATATATATTTAAAAATTTGTGATCAGTATATATTTCACACTTTACTCCATACAAATGATGCCTCCAAATTTTTAATGACAAAACAACAGCAGCTAATTCCAAATCATTTGTAGGGTAATTTACCTCATGATTTTTCAACTAACGTGAAGCATAAGCAATTACCTGATTATTCTGCATAAGGACAGATCCAAGTCCCTTCAATGAAGCATCACTGTATATAACAAAATCACCATTCCTGGAACGAAGTGCCAAAACTGGAGCATTTACCAATCTTTTTTTCAACTCCTAAAAACAATCATCACATTATTTTGTCCAGATGAACTTAACACCCTTACGAGTAAGCTTAGTCATTGGACTAGATAACCGTGAAAAATTTTCATCAAACCTTTAGTAGTAACTTGCCAAACCAAGAAAACTACGGAACTCGGTTAAATTTGTGGGTATTTTCTATTCATCAACAACTTTTGTTTTAGAAGGATCAACAATTATGCCATCTTTTGAAACAATGTGACCTAGGAAAGAAATGTGTTGTAACCAAAACTCACACTTTCTGAATTTTCTATATAGTTTCTTTTATTTTAAGGTTTTCATGATAACCCTTAAATGACTTTCATGCTCCTCTTTACTTTTAGAAAACACCAGAATTTCATCGATGAAAACAACCACAAATTTATCCAAGAACTCATGGAAAATTCTATTCATAAGGTCCATGAATACAGCAGGTGCATTGGTTAACCCAAAATGCATAACTAAAAATTCTTAATGGCCATATCAAGTACGGAACGCAGTCTTCAGAACATATGCTTCTTTCACTTTCAACTGATGGTACCCCGACCTCAAGTCAATCTTCGATAAATACTGAGCTCCCTAGATCTAATCAAACAAATCATCGATATGAGGCAAAGGATACTTGTTCTTAGCAGTAATATTATTCAAGGCTCGATAATCAATGCAAAGTCTCATTGATCCATCTTTCTTTTTAACAAATAAGATAGGAGCACATCAAGATGATGTGCTAGGTCAAATGAAACCTTTATCTAATAACTCCTACAATTGTTTCTTTAACTATAAAAGTTCAAATTGAGCCATTCAATAAGGGGGGTTTAAAATTGGATTAGAATCAGGAACTAAGTCAAAAATAAATTCAACTTCCTGATCTGGTATTATTCCAGGAAACTCGTCAGGAAAAACATCTGGATACTCATTTACCACCGGCACATCATTAATCTCAACAGTTCCCTTGTTTTCAACAATATGTGAAAGGTAACATTCATTTCCATCTTTTATAAGTTTCTCGGCCTCTTGATAAGTTATCAACAGTAAGGGTTCATTCATGTACACAAACTAAAAGTCTTTCTGAAAAGAAACTTCTTTAGCTCTATAGTCAATCTTAGCATGGTAAATTGAGAGCCAATCCATACCCAGGATAACATCAAACACTACTAGAGGTAGAACAATAAGGTTTTCTGGTAGATTCTTTCCACACAAAATGATAGGAATGTTCTTATAATTCCTTTTTGTCTCAACGTTCCCTCAGGGTGTGTTTACCATAAGTTCAGGGTTCATATCTTGAGATGGAATTTCTAATTTACTAGAAAACTTCTCAGAAATGAAATAACGTGTAGACCCTGAATCAAACAACACATTGGCATCATCTGAACAACAAACAGTGTACCTGATACTACTTTATTCGATGGCCCAACATCTTCTGAAGTTGTAGCAAATGATTTCACCACCCCTTTCTGCTTGTAGTATGGATGCTATCCCCCAGTCGAGTTCTTCGTTAGACACTCATTTTCATAATGACCCATTTCATTACACTTAAAACATCTTACCACTGGCTTTTCATTGCCTGCTTGATCATCTTACATACAGTTACGAGAAATATGACCATACTTACCACACTGAAAGCACTTACCAGACTTGGATAAACATTATCCAGGATGAATTTTACCACACATCTCACAGGATGGATATTTGGTTTTCTTACCTCCTTGCTTCGTTGATAAATTCTTCCCCTTTGCCTTCTAACTGGACCTCTTATTCTGTTGTTTTTCATAGAACACCTGATCATCGGCAAACTCCATTTCCACCTTCTCCGCACATGGAACAAGTTTTTCATAACATTTGAACTCACGAGAAGCTAAATCCCTTCGATACATTGGCTTTAACCCTGAGTAAAAAATGGTTTATTTTACAATCAAGATCTCGTATGAAGTTTGGAGCATACCTTTCCAATGGAGTGAACATTTCTTCATAAGCAGCCACTGAATCATCCTCCTAACTCAATTCTAGGAACTGTTTTTCCATCCTAAGATGAACCACCTTAAGAAAATATTTCTCAAGAAACATACCGTTGAATTCATCTCAGTGAAGATCCTCAATCTCAACACTATCCTTAATATTTTTCAGCATCGACCACCACTGATCAGCTTCACCTTCAAAACGGTAAACAGTAAGACTAACCTTTTGATGTTCTGAACACCCCATGACATCAAAAATCTTCTCCAGTGCTCTAATCCACCCTGCAGCTTGCACGGGGTCAGATGATCCTCCGAATGATGGGGGATGTTGCCTCATGAAATGTTCCACCACTGACATTTTCCTCTGTGGTTGATGTGGCTAATCTCGTTCATGGATACCACCACCATTTATATCGTGAGTCAACTGTGCCATCACTGCAACAAACTGTTCAGTTCTGATTCCGACCATATCAGGTTGCTGATTTGGATGGTTGTCTTCCTCCTGATGTCGTCCCAACATAGCAGCTATGTTTCCTCTATGGAAAACCATTCTGAACACAAGAATATCATAGGCGAATAAACATGGTAATCATTAAATTCTATATCATTTCAGTCATAACATAAATTAACTTATAATTTAACAAGTTTTTAACTTCTAAAGTTGTCTAAATCGACCTCTGATACAAAGTATAAGGACCCGACCTTAAACATCTCTTAATATTGAATTAAATGATTAATTCACAATGGGGATCTATTCATATTTAGAGTTTTAGAGAATTTGGACATAACTATTACATCTCAAAAGGTTACAAATAGACACTTCTACTAAGTTTCCATAGAATAAAAAAACTCATAAAAAGAAACATGTCTACTTCCATGTTTTATATAGCATGACTTTCCCTTGATCCCAACCTTGACCCTATTCAACATTATGTCCTGTGAAAAACATTTCAAAAAAAACTTGGGGTGAGCATAAAAATCTCAGTAAGGGATACAGAAAGAATGAAAACTATTATTTTTTCAAACATCAAGTAAACCATGTATACTTTATCAAAGTAATACCTTCACCTTCATGAAGTAGTAAAAACTATTCACCGAATAAAATATCATTACTTACCCTTTTGTAACCAAATGATTACCATAAAACCTATATAAATAACACATAACATATAAAGGTAACATGGGACATAAACATACATAAGTGGAATAACCATACGGCTGACTTCCACACATATCACTTAATGGAATAGCCATATGGCCAACTTCCATACATACTTAATGGAATATCCATATGGCCGACTTCCATACCCAATGAATTGGTGGTTATAACGTAACCACCCGTCCTGGTTTTCATGGCACCACCTATCATATGGTTTATCACATAACCACCCATCAAATGTCCAAGTACCATTATAAAAATCATAAAACTTAAAACAAATATAATGGAAATAAAACATTTCCACACTTTGATCACAATATATCACATAAATATATTAACATAAAAAATCCATTATAAAAAAAATTTATATACAAAAATACATAAAATAGTATATGGTATTTATTTCATTTTAAAAAAAACATTACGGCTTGTTCCGGAAGCCAAAGACCAAATAATACTCGTGGTGGTGGAAAAAGTCGTTGTCACCGCGTACGTTAAAAGAAACATTCATTTTTGTCGTTTTATAAAATTCTTCATAGAAAAAGATTCTTTTGTATAAAATTAAAAGTGAAAGGGGTTTATACACCGTATAAAATAAAGTTTTCTATAAAATGAAATATGCCTCAATGAAAGATGATTGAGACGAAGTCCCTTACCTTGGGTCCGACTTGACTCGATCGTTCTTTAACGTCCTGAATAATAAACTTGAGTTAATTTCTATTTTATTAAGAACCTTTTTCATTTCAAGTATTCCTTTTATATCACTTATTGCCATATTATAAAAATTATGTAATCATTTAAGTTAATAATGTTTGATTTGTTGATATTTGGTTTTTAAGTTGAAAGTGGACTTCTTACAATTACATGTTGTTCGTGTGGTCAAAGGTTCTTTATATCCAGAATGAAATTCCTGATTTGGATATCATATATATCATATATATCCAGCATATAGAGGTATTTATAATAGTACATAATCATTTAGAGGTAAGAAATGAATTTCACCATTCATGGAGATGGTAAGCCGTACGTACGCATGAACGCTACTTTCATTTCTTTGTCATATTAATGGAATTAAAACTAAATGAGTGGTATGTATATTTTAATTCCAGAATTATATTCATCATTTAGATGTATCATTCATCATATATATCCATTATATACATGTACTTATAATAGTACATTACATTTGTGGATAAGAAATGAAATGCACCGTTCATGGAGACGGTAAGCCGTATGTACGCATGAACGCTACTTTAATTTCTATCTCATACTTTAATGGAACGAAATAATAATGATATAGAGGTATATTATAATTCCAGTATAACATCATATATAATAACTTTAAATCCATCATTTATATGTCCCACATATGTCATTAATGAATCACATCACTTTGAGGGTGCGGTAGTCCGCACTTCCTAAAATGAAATTATCGTGTTTACCCACAATGGAAACCATAAAGGTATACCACAAATTAAAAATAAAGAAGAATAAGGAAAAAATAAAAATAAAATATATCATATATAAATATATTTACTTCTTAATGTCCACCATTAAAGGTGTTTAAAAGAAGATTGGACAATCATCGTTTCGTGAGGCAGAAATTCGCCAACCACAGAAAGAGTATGTTCTTTAACCATTAGATTTAGTTGTGTGTAAGTGTAGCTCAAAATCATCATATAAAAACATCTATTATATTGAATATACTAGAGTTGTTAAAAAAGAAATGAATAAAAAGATTTTAGGGGGTTGGAGAAGAAAAATAAAACAAAAGAACACAAGTGAAGACATCACCTTAAAATCAGGTAACTCTCTTAGATTTGAGCTCAAAGGATTCCTTGGGAAGACTTCTGCCCAATGTGAGGATACAAGGAGTAAGAGAGGGATGTGGAGAGACAAAGTGGGTAGAGTTTGGCCGAGACAAAGGCTTTGGAATTGTGGGTAAGGTGGTAGAGGTGGGGGCCTTTTATAAGAGGAGAGGAGGGGCACTCTTGGAAAGTAAGTAAATGTTACATTATTTTAGAATGAGTTTCGGATTTTAATGGTCCCAAATTGATGTTTTTCTAGGTTAAGGTGATAAGGGTTCAAAATAAACCCATACAATAGGTTTTTCACATGTGGAGGTCTTAGATTTTACATTATCTTTCCATTTTATTTAAATTGTTAAACAATGAGGTAATCGCTGCAACATCATGGTGTCATAAATAATTTAATTTATTTAATGTCTAAAAACTATAAAACAAAATACTATGATGTAGGAAATATTTTTACCTTTCCAATTAATATTTATAGTCAAAAATCAAATTTGTATAACCCCATGTAAAAATTGTTTTAGTAAAACAACTCATGTTTGTGACATTTTTATTTTAACTTTAAATAAAAAGTTATAATGTCATTTTCCAACCAATGTGGCTTCATGGGGTCCCCAAGTTGACCCATGGATTGTATCGGTCGGCCATGACACATCTAATGATGTTAGGACATGTGTCAAGATCATTTTATATTATTAAAACATTATTTTTACCTTAAATTACACTAATTACCTCTAATCGCGATTAAAAACTTAATAAGTTACTATTCACCAAAAAATTATTTTAATCCCATTGAACCACATTTTACTTATTAATGACAAAAATTTATGTCATATTTTTTAAATTCAAAACACATAGGTGGTAAAATTTCATTTAAATGAAAAATCAGTTTCTTAAGTACCACTTAGTGGTTTCACTATTCATCAAAAATTGATGTTTTTCAAAAAAATACCAAAACTTCACCCTAAGATGTATTTGATATTACGAATTCAAAAATGAAGTCCATTTTACAAAATTCAAAACATATAAGTTGAACTAATTAATTTAATAATTAATTCCCGCTCTCAGAGCAAATAGCGTGTTTTTATGAAACAATAAATATCAAAAGATTGACACTAGTTTAAGTCCAATTTCAAAGTGAAATTAATTAAAACGACCACTATTGGATTTAATGGTAAAAATACATTCTAATTTCACTACAAAAACAATTAAAAATATAGTCTAATCATATAAATAAATTAGATTAAAAAGAGGTTTTGAATTAACATACAACATTTTACACTATTCATTAAAAAATGAACTTTATCGGAAAAATACCAAAAATTTACACAAAGTAAATTTTGATGTCCCGATTCTAAAGAAGAGTTTTATTTGGTCCAATAGAATTTATAAGAGTCAACAAAAATATATTTAAAGACGGTTCTCCATCAAAAGGCGATAAGTGAACCTTTAGTGAAAGCTAGGGCATATACGCCTAAAATTGAATTATTTCCGTATTTTAAGCCATTATCTTTTATTAGATAAAAGTAAAAACATTTATAAAACATATATAATCATATTATAGTTATTTCTATCCATTCCCACCAATAAAACAGTTATGTGTTAACTACCATTTATAATAATATTATTTTATTACTAGTGTGCAACAAAAGATTTCAATGAAACTCTTTGTTGTGTATCGTGTACGATATCGAACATAGAAACCCTTTTAAAGTAAAATTAATATTTAATTTGTAAATATTAAAAAATATGAAAATTTTTTATTCATTATTTACCTAGGATGTTACAAGGGGTTCATCTCTCTAAGACTCAAGAGGGTAACCAAATTTATTCTTTTATTGTGGGAAACTAGGTGATTACCACAATTCGTGTGGTAGTCTTCAAAATGAATTCTATTCTTCTATTAGTATATAGAATATTCATTATTTTGGTTTTAGGTTTACATAGTTTGGAATGGGTATTGGTTTGGGTAATAATTTGACCTCAAATAATTTATCAGGAGGACCTTAGGTAGATAGTTTGATATTTTTAGGGATATTTGGCTAGGGACAAGGTTGGTGATCTTAGTAGCGATAGTTTCTAGTTTCAGGGGGTCTAGTAGCTTACGTGAGCTAGGGATCATGGAGATAGAAATAATGGATTCATGTATAGAAGGTCACATACATAATAACATGTTATAATTTATCATGGATAGGGATAATAAATAATGAGAGGTATATTTCTAGTTACCTCTATAATTTCAATTGAAAAGTTTTTGATAATAGGGCATCCCATTACATTAATTGAACCCGACTTTCCTATGGTTTTTTGTTTCTCATATATTTTCTCCATTTTTTATAACATTATGTTCTTCTTTGAAAAATACTAGATCATATGCAAGAATTTATTTCATGTAAGGTATTAGTTGATGAATGCAATAATTTTTGGGATTTTTATTCCATGATATGGTGGGTTTTTATGACATTATTGGAACAGATTGGTTGACAAAGTTTCTCGACCATGTAAATTATTAAAAGGGTAGGTTTATTTGTCTTCCCAATATGGTATTGATTATGTATATAGTGGGGATTATAAATCATAGTAATTTATAGTATTGGAAATCATTAGCTTGATTGGGGTCGTTACTATGTAGGTGGTAGGTTTAGTGCTCTCATCAAAACTAGTGATGTATCAAGCCATGTTTTGCCCAATGTAGGAGCTTTATAAGAATGATTTTCTATAAGATTTATTTAGAAATAATTATATTATGGGAATTTCGTTTTATATTGAGATCATATTAAGTTAACCACTTATAAAAATTCCACCATATCAATTGATACAGATTCTAATGATAGAACTCATGGTACCACTAGGCGAATTGGAGGCTAAGGTATTCATTCCCCGAACACTTCATCCGAGAGTACTTCAGTTTTATATTCCATGAAAAATTATTATAATATTAAATTGTGTGAGTATTACCAAATACTGAATCATGTTATAGATAAATACCAATTACAATTATCTAGAATCAACGATCTGATTTATCAGTTGAGGGGAGACTAGTGGTTCTCAATGTCTGACCCATCGCCAGGGTACTATTAGACATGAGTTAGGGATGCCGATTTTCAAGAGAAGAAATTCTAGAGATGTTACATGATATATGGGTATCTCATGATGGAATTCAGTGTGATGAATGCACCAATAGTGTTCACGGATATCATGAACCATATTTTTAACCCAAACAAAGACTATTTTTTAATGTTCTTCATTGATGATATTATATATATTCATATTCTACAGGGATTTGTACTCGAGTCCATGATAGTGTCATGATATAATTATTATATTATCAAATTTTATTAAAGTCATCTACAATCCATATTTGGAAAAAACAAGAACATTCCCTTGGGAATATGGTTTATGAGGTTGGTATTTTTGTCGATATAGAAACGTTAAATGCCGTTATGTATTGGGAAAAGATAATAATTTGTTAGACATTTGGATTTTTCTATCTTTTGATGGATTTTGTAAGTTTTTCATTCTTGAAATTATCTATTTTTTTAGAATTCATGGTAGTGATGGATATGAATTGGGTTAGGATTGGGTGGACTAGATTCCTTTAGGAGGCCTTCTGGGAGTCACCTAAGACGTTGAGATCTAATTTGATTATAATTCCTATAGACCCATGGATTTGATATATGTTTTAATTTAATGATTCAAGGCTTAATCTGGATGCTTTCCTAAGGAAGGGTGAGTTAGTACCCATATATAATCCATTCTGTCTTTTACTACATGAGTTGAACTACCTTACCCATCACCTGGAGTTATCCGCAATGGTTCATGATCTATTGTTTTGGAAACATTATCTCTTTGGTGAGAGATTTATCAACTAAAGCTACCAAAAAATAAAATGATACATATTTTATTAGTGATACGTGAATTTACAGCAAAGGTACTAGGTTGAGTACTTAAAATCTATTTATTTTGAAATGGAATATTCCTTGGGAAAGGGGGAAATTTTCATGGATATCCTATATATGGAATCATGGGAACATGGGATGTGAACATCAATGGAAGTGTTTAGAATGATGATCCTACTTGAGGATTGATAGGTGAATGTTTTTTCAGTACTGAGAAGCAATGTTTGTGCGTGGTTGGTTATCACGTCATATTTGAGAGACAGGCTCATGGATGACCTTTTATTTTAGGAAACCATTTTGGTGATGCAAGAGAGGTTGATGTGTAGTGAACTAATTCCAGAATGGCCTATGTATGGTAATGAAATAATTCAGCTTCATGTGTAGGTTTCTATTCCCACATGTGTGAGAGAAAAATTTATAAGAGACTCTCATAGTTCATAGTGTGAAATGAATCCTAGATAGAGCAATATATACTAGGGTATAAAACACCAATTTTGATAGTGGATCATGGGGAAAGGATAAATTAGGATTAATTTCTTATTCCCTTACCTATCATATAGTGAAGGTAGAGAAACATTGACCAGGTGATTTTCTTCATAATCTTATAGTATTGGAGTGGAAATGTGATGTGCTGATAATGATATTTATTATGGGGTTGCACAATTGAGAGCTCCAATCAATGGATGAACTAAGACAGATTTATGTGTAAGACATATTATGGTTTGAAAAAAATCCCATGAGTATCATGTTTGATCATGAATATTATTTCACATCATGATTTTAGAAATATCATTAGAAAATTCAAGGAATAAAACAAAATCATAGAACAATATATCATCCCACTATAGATGAACAATTCATGAGGATGATCCATATCCTAGAGGATATTCCCAAAGAATATCTTCATGATTTTAAAGGGATATGGGACGACCACCTATCCTTATAAGAGTTAATAAATAAAAAAAATCAATTATTTATAAAAGAACCAAAATAAATTAACCTTTATAGTTTATCATGTTGATCACTCTTATTTTGGAATGAGATGAGTGAGTCGACAGTGATCGAACTGAGCATGGATAGTGAGACTTCTGTATAGATATAACTTAATAAAATGTTGGTGGTTAGCACCCAGGAAAAAAAATATTCATATATTGAACAAAGGTGAGGAAACATAGAGTATTTCATAGGTATTCAAGTATTCATTTGACTATCACATCAGCTAGGTAATTGATGTCCGAGAAAACTGTCGGAGCTATCACCATGTTGTGTTTCTCTATTCGATATTGTATAATAAATATTTTTTAGTGTATAATAAATTATATATCCTTACATGTAATTGGGGTGTCTATCATTTCATTCATACGTCACAGATTTAAATGTATGATCTAGACCCTACGCATGTGATTGATAGTGGTGATTTCATGTTGGATGCATATGCTTCCTATTAGGAATATCCAGGGAAAATTGGGGACTGAAGTGAGATGGTGTAAGGAAGGATGAATCTACATCTTGTGTGGGTTTTATAATAGTTTCTATTGATTCAATAGGTGACTTCAGATCCAAAATTAGATATTTTTTATGGGAGTAAAATTTTTTTTTGATAATTCCTCTAGGGGTTCTTCTTTGGGATGAGAAGCCTTGAGAGAGAGAATTTATAATCCCCCATGAAAATTCAGTCTGTGTAATGTTTTAAATTAATTTTTTTGTATTTACCGGGGGGTTTCCCATTAATGGATTGATTATAGGATTCATAAATCAATGGTAAGGGGCAATGAATAATGAAATTTACATCAAGTCCACCTACTAGTCGGAAAATTTCCAAGGGGCCTATGAATTCTACATGTACCCACAAACTAAATAGTGGTTCTCAATGGATAACTGTTGTAGAAACTAGGTTCATTTTTATGAGGGTTTTTTATTTATTTTCAACTCAAAATAATATTCCACCACGTCCTACTTTTCCCCAATTTTTCACGTAAAATTAATATAGGTGAGAATTCCTTTCGAAAATTTTAGCTCTCAACACATCTTTAATTAAATGAATTGAACAACGTTTGTAATAACATTTTTTTGGGGTAATTATAATATAGTTATAACCACCAATCATGGTTTTTAATATATTTATTTTTATTTAACCATAATTCAAATATTTTATGATGATTTTATGGATTTGATTTGATGATCATTTTTTTGGACAATAATTCATGATGGTTTATTCTCACTACACATATGGTAAGAAATCCCTTACCATTTTATAGAATTTCCATAGAGTTTTATGATTATTTTTTGCTTATGGGTTCATGTGTAGCTTGAGATAATTAGTAATAAGGTACTAATTCATTCATTTAGTCTCATTTGGGAATAATAGAACATTTTTATGGGGAGCATCACTTAATATTTTATTAGAGTGGAAATTACACATGGGTTTTTGAATGACTTTAGTGTCTTACACACTAAAACATTGACCTCAGGAAGTCATTAAATCAGGTTTAGGGTGCTGTGGCTATAATAGATTATTTATTAGGTGGAATGATGTTTACATTTATCTTTTTAGTTATTGACGCATGTTGGAAATGAAATGAAATCTTATGATTACTTCCCAAGAATGTTTTCAATGGATCTTGGAGATATGTTAGACCTCTCATGAACCTTTGGGATTGTTTAGTGTGGCATATATACCCTAACATTAATCTTATGGATATGAAAATGTGACATGTTTGACCTCCCTAGTTTACTTGAGATGGGGTCATGGTGTGATTGAGGCTATGACCTATGGGATATACACGACTAGTGGGATACTTTTATTATCATGGTTATGATAAATTATTCCTCTAGAACATGTATATCATTGTAGAGCCATGGAATATGGAAACATAGTTAGTTCATGATTATTGAATAGGGTTGTGAGTTAATAATATATTTATTTTCTATGATTAATAAAACATTATAAACTTGTTTCATTTATTTTAACTTACCATTAGTAGCATCCTACTGAGTTTATTATCACAACGGGAACAAGAATTTGTATACACGTGTTTACATTATGATTAGGGACATGAAAAAGGGAAAGTGAACTATGAGGGATTTTACTTTATGTGCTGGTTGCTAGTGAATGAGGTAATACTAGACCATATTATAAGATCTTTAATAATGAAAAATATTTTATTATTTTACATTTTTTTTTCTTTTAATACATTTATATACCACTTGTTGGGATCCATGTTTAATGTTTTATTTTACAAAGGATTTTATTTTCAATGAAATTATATCATAACATGTAATGTATTATTTATATTTTTTGGATTCTTTATTGGTGTTAATTTAATCTTAGTTTCGAATATTTATTATTTTGTATGCTCTACATTGATATTCTCATATACTTAGGGAATAATCTACCCATTAAATGGTTAGTACATCACCACTACTTGGAATCCTCTTATATATGGTGAGGTTCAAATGAGATTATATACTACTCTATCCTAGACTGAGTGATTTCGGTTGGGGGGTTACACATTACCTACCATTCACCATTTTTCATTTTAAAAGTGAGTATGCCATCATGAGTACTTACAAACCCTCAACTCTTTGAATAACATTTTGTTTCATTCATGAAATTTCATGGTTGTTTATAAAATTTAATTTAATGGATTGATATTATATTTATATAAGTATTAATATTATAGATAATATTATCCAGTTCCTACCTTTATTTTAGTATTTGGAAAATGAAAAGATAAACTATGTGTACATGGAGAATACTACCTCCACTAGGTGACATATTTCATTTTTCATCTCTCTAATATTTTAATTTTGATTAAAATATATTTATGTATGATTCAAAACCATAAAAAATTTAAATAATATCAATATATTTCTCTAATAATTATTTTATTCCAAAATAATCACATTCCAGACAAGAACATACCAATTAATTATAACTTGTTCTTGTTTGGAACAGTTTAACCACATACATGAATGATGTAACAAATATATTTAGTGAATGACCTTGGAAGATTAACTACATGTATTATTAGAAATAAATAAGAAATGTTTTTTGATTTTTATGAAAATATTATACTAATAATATTTAACTTCTTATTAATATACCTCCCTTTGTTAAAAATTACCGGAACATGCACCCCACATATTATATCTCCTAAAAACATAATTAAAGTATTATTTAATGAAATTAAAACCTTATAAATAATTAGTAAAAAATATTCTATTAATTTAAATAATATAATAGTGATGGTCATAGTATATAAGAAATGAGATCAATATCGACATTACAAAGCATGTGAAAACATTTAAAATTCAAAACATCTGATTATTAAAATAAACTATAAGTAAATTGTAATTGTGTAATAAATAATTATAAATTAATATTATATAAGGTAATAAATTTGAATATGGTTATCAAATAATTAATTAAGTGAGTTATATTTGTTATACACGAATCTAAAGTGTGATCAACTAATATGGAATACAAGATATGAGATCGTTATGTCAATTTTAATTCATTGAGACATTTTGAAATATTCAATACATGATTAATTTTTTGTTCTTTATTTAATACACGTGTACATATTAATAACGTTGTTTTAATGAAATTTAGTGGACTTATAAATACATCTCTTTTTTTTATTATCTGTGATTTTGATTTGAGAGAAGCCAATATTTAAAGGGTGTTTATTAACTCAATACCCTTCTATTGAATTATATTTTTTTTATTAGACATCATTTTTTATATGTTGGGTAAATTATGACCTAATATTTTTTAATAGATATTATTTCTAGTTATTTTTAATTCCCTCTTATAAATCCCGTTAAAATGATTTTCACATATCAATATGATTTTTGTTAGGGGTTATCACTTAATTTCTATTTATTGACGAATGCTTTAATGTTGAACACTGAATTTTATTATAAATAGTAAACATACCACTCCATTTGACAACATTATTGTTATTAATTTTTATTTCATTGTATTAATAGTTTTCTTCATGGATCCCTCCTATTCCTTTTGTTTATATTGTTACCAAATTTATGAGGGGTTTTTTGGAAACAACTTATTTTATTTTTTCATACTACTCCCCATTAGACTAAAATTTTTGAATATAATTTTATTCAATTATATGATGAAATTATAATTCCATTTATCCTTATTTTATAAGTAATTACATAAATGCATATATTTCCTCATAAAAATTATGTACATTAAGAATTTTTCCTATTATCTCTAAATGGACTCTTTTTATTTCATATCCACATTCACTATTCTATTAAATTCTCTATTTTCTTACTTTTAAATAAAAATATATTTTATTTATATTTATCTTTAAATTTAACACCAACTCTTTTAAAATTAAATATTTATCACTATCTTTATGATGTGGGTTTCAATAAAGGCTTAAAATAATTTAAAATATCTTCCCTTTATCAATTATAAATATTATCTAACACTCCACATTTTATATAGATGAATTTTATACCTATTGAGGATCTATTAATGAAATTTCATTACAGTTAACGTTTTAAAAATTCATCACTTCAATACCTAGAAAATAATATTTTCTAAAGTTACTCATAACATTTTCTTTTTACTATAATGTTAAGAAATATTTTATAAAAACCCCTTATATGATTCACATCTATTTTCCTATTAAAAGATATAAGTACATCCAAATATAAATTTTAATTAATACATTTTGAGGAAAAATAGGAAAACATAGTTCATAGACAATACCACAACATGCTAAAAGAGCTCCAAAAATGACTAAACACAGGAGTTAGATTACTTGAATAATCCACCCTGTAATGTTCCCATTGCAGAATACTAACATTGATTTTTTGGGTCCTATCTAACAAGAACATAATGGTGATTGAGAATCTTATCCATTGTATGAATGAATTTATCTGAGCTGATTATGCTTTGATTGAAGCCCCATGCCAGTATTCGGTATTTTTAATCTATCCACAAATATTTCTCCTACACGGCATCAACTTTAATCCTTCTTCCACAAATTATTTTAATATCCTCCTCTAAGAAATTGGTTTTGATATCTTTTTATAACATTTCTTCCTTAGACTGCATAATCAGTTTCAAACACTACCCATCCTCTACTCCCATGTTTATGGTATTCCTTCCAGGTTCATCACATTCCCCATTCTACAGGGATTTACATTCATTGTTCCTACCCTACTTGTCTAACCTCATCTCTGTCGACTTTAAAAAATTGTAGTAATCCTTTCATCCCTTTGGTTTAACCCTTTGACCACTATACATTTCCTTAAATCTCAAATTACATTTTACCCTTCTTTCTTCGAGGGTTAGGAGACATTTTACATTGAAAGTGGTCCATGCTATCCACTAAGAGTTGACTATACATGTCATCACTTGAATTATCTTCCTCTTGAGTCAAGGGGAGTTCTTTAAAATCCAAACCCTCAAATCGGTTCCCTGGCTTAATCCTTAAACATTCTTTGATTCCCCACTTCTAACACAAAAACTCTCCCTTTCCTGATTTTTTCTCAAAACCATTTTTTATTCCCTTATTCCTAGCCTTCAGCTAAATTTCATGGATGGATGTGAGGATTTTTGGGTCTAAGGTCCCCAATACAATCACTCTGTCAAACCTCTCTTGTCCAATATGAGCCTCTGTTTCATCCAGTAAAATAGTCTTCACTTTCACTATGTCTCAGCTACTGATCTATTAATATCCTCATCCAAAAAACAATGGTTGCTTGTTAGTTTCTTCCCATCTTTGAACATGAGTGCCACAAGGACCCTATACATCGATAACAATCAAGTCTTTCACACATTCCATGAGACTACTAATTGTAACTGGTATATCAATGGCCTTCCATTTTGTTTCTCCCTATGTAAAGCCTTCTTTCCACCCACATGTAAGGAAGCTATACCCAAATCCTCTATAATACAAAAAAAAAACAAATTTTACTGACTTATCTTCCACCTTCTACTTCACAGACTTCACTACATCTGAGGTAACTAATGAAGGCCATTGTTGTACATGATCCTCTTGGGAGCTAGGATATAATCTTTTATAGTCTTGTTGCCTAATGAATTCCACCACCTTTGTAATAGCCCCACGCACCTCCTCGCACTCGCACATTCCAGTATTATCTCGAGTTTTTTGGACCACATGATCCACCTACACATCATACACCTCACCTGGAATTAACACTGGAATTCTGATTTTTCTACCGCTTTGACCGTGACAGAAAGCAGAGGCCATATGGCCTAACAGTGGCACCCTAGGTAGAACGTAGTCCACAAATCAAATATAACTATTGTATTCCATCTGAACTCTTCACCAAATATGATCCATATACATTTTTTTGGTGCTTTTGTGACATCAAACTCAACACATATTTGAGGGGATATTGGATCAAAACCCATAGAAGAGTGATTATCAGAACATAAATTCCATCCTACTAGATTCCCCAACATAAAGATAATCAGAGGGTTCTACAAAGGGAGAGGAAGATCATGAAATCTTACCCAAACCACTGTCTAAGGAACATATTGATTCATATTGAACTCAAAGGAATAGAAAATGTTGTGAAAACCACATCCTTTGAAAATACGAGGGGCACTGGACTAGAAAACTATCATATCATCATCTAAGGAGAAACATATCATAATTTGGCACCAATCAAGAAGACCCACCACCACATGATATTGAAGACCCCATGAATTAAAAAAAATATGTCAAATGTGTCAACCGATGGTTTACTACCCCTGAATCGAGCCATACGTTTCTCCCTATGAAGATATATAGCTGCGTTGAATTCTTTTGTTGAAAGAGTGAGTTGAGGAGAGCCGTTACGCAGATCCATAGCCTTAGGGAAAATGAGGGATAGAAGGGAATGGAGGAAATAAATCTTGGTTAGTTAAAGGGATAAAGGTATTAGGAAATTACAAAAAAATATGGACAATCTATTATCCCCCCACAGAGAAGGAGGGGGTCGGATCCACAGGCATCTCCGCTAGGTCATCGCTGCTGCCAAAGGATCGAGCTCCTTTCAACTGGGAATCCCATCATGGAATCTTAAAATATATAACTATTATGGAGTAATGTTTTATAAATCACCTTATAAATTTACTAATTAAATTATACATTTAGGTTATTTAAATTTTGGTATCAACTAATCCAAATTTCATATCATGTTATGAGATACCATTTCCTAATGATATTGAGTCTATTTTCTATTCCATGGTTCTTTAGGATGTGATGATTGGTCCTCTTAAATATGAAGACATATGTATATATTTTTATGGGTGTGGGACTATATATCCTGCAATGGAATTGGTTAAGGATTTATATGTCATGAATATTTATGGGTGAACATAATTTGTTTTTTTTCACAACATAAAGGGTGGACTTGATTTGATTTGATCACATCATAAATGGTCAACATGAATGAATTTTTTTCCAACAAAAAGGGTGTAAATTATTAATTTTGGACACAACATAAAGGATGGGAATTATTCAATTTTTACACAATATAATGGGTATAAATTCATAGATTTATACAGAACATTTTGGGTGGAAATACTTGTATTTTTTCAAGACATATGGGGTGGACATTCATGTATTTTTTTCTCCACTTAAATTGTGAAAAGAAAATTTGGTTCACAATATGATGATTCACTTTTCTCATGTTTTTTGATAATTCCTTATTTTTATATTCTTCAATGTCATGACACATTTTCTATGTCATATTCCCATGATGATTCTATATGGAACATTTTTATTATCTCACACTATTATTTAATGATTCATGTTTTCTATTTTTAGATTACACGTTCTATTATCACAACTAATGTAGAAATTTTATTATTATATACATTTTTAACAACACATTTCTATTAGGATCAGGACATCTCATATGATTATGATCTAACACATCATGACATTTTTATTAGTTTTCCATTACTAAGAATTTGAGAACACTATTTTTGTGTTTTAAATTTTCCTAATAGAGGTGATGAATATAATCATTTTTAAGAATGGAAGGGAGTCTAGTGTGACAATAAATTTGTATAAATGTTCACATTAACCTGAAATAAGTTCATTATTTAGATTATTTTTAAATAAACTAAACATTACATTCCTTAGTCAATTTGTGATTATTATGAGATGTAATTTTTTAATTTATTGAAATATATGTATATTTAGATATGGTAATCTCACAATGTAGGGTATCCTATTACTTTACAGGAAGAACATCAAAATTTTATATGTTTGAAATTTTGAATATAGTTTTATGAGGACCTACAAAAGGAAAATATCTTGGTGGGACATTATATTTTGTTCCATTCTTTGAGGAAAATATGATTAAGGTAAGGGTATAAGTTGAGAAATATAAATAAAAAGTGTTTTTTTTTCAGTGAACATATATGATTGAAATGAAAATTAATGTATTTTTAAGAGTTTGAGGATATAAATAAGTGGTTATAATACTAGAAGAAGTTTTAAAAACATTTATTATTATAAGGGGTATCAATAATGAGATGTATAAAATGAGGAAACTGAAAAATGGAATATCCAAGAGGGTGAATCAAACATTGTTTGAAAAGTAATAGAAAGTTACACTACATTTTAAAATAAAAAAATAACTTTGGGAAGAGTCAATGAAAATAACAACATTTTTAATCAAAATGAATCCTATAACTATAATAAGTCAATGTATTTTAGAAAAAATGATCATTATTAAAACACTATTATTTGATCTCCTTAAGATCGTGGATTTTAAAAATAATTATAATCTTGAAGAAAATTTTCCAAAATGTTTTTATGGGTGATTTAAATGAAAATATTGGATTTTATCTTTGGGATAGTGATAAGAAAAAAGGAATTAGAAGTATTAATTTTCTATTTAATGAGATGGTCCTATGGAATGAAATGATATTTTTGATAATGGAAGTTGGAATAAAGTGTCAACATCAATCCATGTTTATATAAATGTTTCTTATATATGAGTTTATGATCCGTAAAATTTAAAATAATAAGAATATAAAAAAATTGAAAAATTATATGTGAAATATTATAATGAAAAAGAGTGAGTTATAAAGTAAAACTACTGTAAGATATACCATAATATATATAAATTGTGAGTCTCAGTTTAAGGATATATATAATAAAATTAAATAGGTTTCAATTCTTGGGAGAGTATAATCATAGGTATATTTTCAAAGGTTCAAATGCATTGGATAAATTTTATAAAGTTTTTGTGACGGTCGAATCTTATTAATATTAAAATATGGTAGAGAACCAGACATCCTAGTAGATGTGGTTACAAATGGTGATTCTGATATGTGGGAGTTGGATTCACATAGCATGAACAACAAATAAAAAAGTGGAACTAAGTCATGTAATGAGTATACATTAATGACATTGGGGGTATTGGTTAAAAAAATGTTATAAGAAATATATAGTATATAATAATTATAGTGTCGAATGGGTTTCCATACAAAGACGGTATCGATTTCTCTAAAAAATGTATTTTTTAAAACATACTACCCTCCAAACCATGTCAAATTTAATTTATTCCCGGTGACTCCATGTGGATAAAATGGATGAGAAAATGAATTTTATATTAATGAATACATCAATATGAAATCACACATTAGTTTTTCATGTAATTAGAATCCTGAATTGGTGTGAAAACTAAATAGGTGTAACTATATTTTGAGAATAGACTGAGGTAGTTGAAGTGTATGTTTAACTTTTTTATGGAGGATAAGTGTTACAATCAGAGAACCTTAGAAAATATTTATTTCTATAACCCTAGATTTATATCTAACTATCCATAAATATCTTTATGCCATAAGGTTCTAGATTTTTATCTTGGGGACCCTCACCTCTCGATCTCATTGCTGGAGTATTCTGAGGCTTCGAGGTTCCTGAACATGACCATGGTGGCACACTTTAATCATTGATGGCCTTCAGTTGATGAATTTTATAGATTCATGATTAGTAAATGGGACATGCAGGATTGCACGACGGTGGGTTTGATTGACAAGAGTCATCTGATGACATGCTTCTCCTTAGAGGATGATTTTGTGCGCGCTTAGTCTAAAGCTCCTCACTAATGTAACAGATGTTGGTTCATTCTTCTCTGATGGACATTAGATCTTTATATGAATCGGGACTCTCCCTGTATCTCTACCAGGTTATGCTTTCCTCACATTCCCGTATCATTTAAAAATCCACCTATAATCTGTATATTAGGAGATTTGGTGGGGAGATTTCTTTGCTCTGATGCATAAACTTCATCAGTAAGTCATTCTGTTAATCTGGGATTCTTTGTAGAGGTGGATTCTTAAAATCCATCGGTTGAATGCATTTGGATCATAGTTGGTGAGTAATTCCACTGGAATAAAGTGGTTATATTTTAATTGTTAGTTGATTACTATATGTGGTACCACCTTCTAGGTGAGCGGGATGTTAAATGCCACAGTGGATCCACTTTAGTCTTGGTGGAAAAAATGGGTAAGGTCAATATCCTGGGATAGTAGCTTAATAATTTTTTTATTTCTAGAAATGGGTTGGTTGGATCGGCAAGGGTAAATTCCAACCCGACAATAGATGTGGTGTTTGATACGATGAAACATGACTATACCTCAGTGGAAAGTGTGAATTGTGATAATATGGATGCTGCTAATCCTGGAGGCGGTGTTGGGAAGAGAGGTGTTTCTGATGTGGCAGATCATATAGGGGTTTCAATGAACTATAGAGATGGTAGACATGAGTGATTTGTTTCTAGTGATGGAAATGATGATGTTCACCTGAAGGAAGGTGGGATTATTGTGAGATCAGGTGGTGATGGGAAAGTCAAAGATGCAACTCCGTGTTTGCTGGATAAGGGGCCAAATGTGCAGCTACAGCCTGATGGTTTAAATAGTGTGGTCGATACTTGAAATCGATTAAAAGTGCAATAGTATGGAGAGATATCTCATGTGGGGTTTTTTCTTCAATGAAAGAACGAAGCACTATGAATATTGTTTAAGTAGCTGCAGAGAAGGAGGATCATGTGGGCGAAGAGGTTCCATAGAAACCCCATTGTTTGTCCATGATTCATTATAAAAGGAGTCATGAGTAGGTTCAGAAGGAGATAGATGGTTCCTAAGATGTCCTTGTATTTAGAAATTGTGGGGACATCTTGGGAAGTAACAAGGAAAACCATAGTGAGAAGGTTAGGCCTTTCTATAGTGATGTTGTCAAGGATAGGAAGAAGATGTCCGGAATTGAGAAGTCCACTAGAAAAAACAGAAGGTCGGGGAAGGACTACTCTGATTTACTGAAACCAATTTCCACAAGGTCCTCTTTCAATTAGTATTTGTAGTAGTTCATATATTTGGAGAAATTGAACCTTAGAAGGATTTATGCCATGATCCTTAAACACTATGAAGGATCGCAATGAGAGTTGGTCACTGTGGAAGAATTCTATCATGGGGGTTGTGATGGGTATGAATTTTATGATATGTAATAGGTTCTTTGGTTTGTGGTGTCCACTTTATGTACATTTCTCTTACCATTATAAAACGTAATGGGACTACCTTTGACTGACTTTGATGGTATATAAATGAGTAAATCAACATTTTTATGCTATATGTGTGTGAAATTATACAAGTTGGATCATTCATTTAATGGATTCATAGGCTAATGAATGAATTCATTGGAATGTTTAAAAATAATTTTCATGGTGAAGAAAAGATGATATTGTGAGGTGGATAGAATGAGATAGGAATACATAATGATGTATGGTATCTCTCAAAAACTATATCCAGAATATTTTTTAAAGGTTCAATATGAGTGGATGTAAGATAGCTTCATAACCTATAACTGGGAGTTGAAGACTTTTATAAGAGAAATCACCAAATAAAGATGATGAGGTAAATAATGTAGTGATTTTATTATATAAATTATTGGAAGGAAGACTAATGTCTATAATTGTGTGTACTAATCTAGAAATAAGTAATTTTGTGGGAATTATTAGTTGTTATATTGTTAATCTAAGAAAATATAATTGTGGAGATGTGAATTTGATTATTCTATAAATCAAAGGAAAATAATATGCACTTATTTTTTAGATAATATGATATATTTTTATGGCATGCTGATATAGGCTTTTGAGGTGACACTAATATGTAGATGAATAAAACCAAATATGATTTCACCATCAATAGAACATCAATCAGTTGGATTTTATGACATCAACTAGTGATATACTCCACCAAAATGAAATTAGTGTGCATAGATGAATCATTAGAAAGAAATAATATTTAATGGTTAAGGTATCCAATTGAAAAGATCAGATTCATATAGGAATGTGGACTTAATTACTATACAGTTCAAATTAAAATCCACATGGAAAAAATAAAATGTTCTATAAAAGAGAAAAAAAATCTATCTAAAGAACTATTTTATTTTTATGTTTCAAGATGATGGATATATTTAATTTAAAATTATTTTTGTATGAAACAATCTAGTGGATATTTTCACTATGATCTTAGTTCCAGTGTGTCTGAAGAAACACTGTGACTAAGTTAGAATCTGGTGAATGTAAGGAAGTATAATAAAATTTAATATAGAATAAGAACTTTCTATAGTGTCATAGGATTCCATACATTTCATTGAAGTATTAATCAAGGATATTATTATTGGAATAGTAAATCCTATTCTTGTTCTAGATTTACTCGACTATAAATATAAACACCATAGTGGTATTCATTCTTATGAAGGTCATGATAATATGAATTATGAGGTAGTAAATGATACAGTTAGGAGACACTATCTACTGATGTATGCACGTGAATTATTATCATTTCATGGGTAGTCATTTTTAACATTATAGAATAGGATATTTGAGTTTTTTGAGTCTCCAAATGGTGGATATGTCAGTCATTTGAATCACCACCACCATATATTTATAATAAAGGAGTTAGGTGAGGGTTCAATTAATATCTATTAGTGTTTATAGGTCAGACCATGGAAAGCTACAAGACATTTGTTGTAATATCTATGGTAAATATAGAATAATACCTCATCATATTTATTAGTAATTATGAATTAGATAGTAATTTTACTTTATAAGGGATGCTATGTCAGATAACATACCCAACACACAATAATGGGGTTATTGAAAACATTATGATGCACACAAGACATAGTTATTACAAACATTAATATATTATTAATATTATTATTTCAAGTGGTAGTTGTTTCATTGCTGGTAGAATAATGGGAATGCACTATATTAACACAATTATGAATATAGGGTTTACAAAAGTTTATATAAAGGTTCATCTTTTAGAATATTAATTGGAAATGTAAATAAAAACCAATTGAATTGAAAGGATGTGTTTTCATGAAAAAACTATTTATGTGTGAATAATTTTGTTTATAAAATAATAAAATAACTTTTTTTGGATTATATTAATGAAATATTAATTAATTATAATATTTAAAATTCATCTTATGGGTTTTCTATAAATTATTAAAGAACAAAAACAATTTTACGGATAAAATGATTATTTTTCTAAAAAATTGATGTTTTATCCCTTTTGATGATGAACCCTTTTAAAATATATATTATTTAACTAGTATATATTATATTTGTAAATATTATCTTCTTTATTATAATTGGGAAATGATAATTCATTTTGGATTATTTTTAAGGTATTTTGTTTTGATAAAATTCATTTTTAATGAATAGTGAAAAATAATGAATTTTAATTCAAAATTGCCTTTTGGACTTATTTAATAAAACAATTCGATTATCATTTTATAGGTATTTAAGGTATAGTTAGATTGTCTTTTTATCATTTAATCTATTTTTGTCGATTTATGTAATTTTACATTTAAATTGGATATAAATACAAGTCAATCTTTGGATAGTTTTTACTTTTTAGAAAACAGTTTCATCAATCCAACAATGAAAATGATATTAAATAAATTTTAGCCACTTTTATGAATTTAATATTTGAAAATTGACATACATGGTCATAAAAAGTATGAAATAATTTATAAAATATGATCAAAATAATTTTTGGTGAATAAAAACGTTTGTATTTATTTACAACAGTTAAAGGTAGATCAGGTAGATAAAGGTAAAAATAATATTATAACAATATAAAACCACAATAAAATTTTTACTATTTTTATTGGATGACTTATGGTTGAACAATACAATATTTGGGCCCATATGGAGGAATTTGGATACCACTTGGGTTTCATTATGACATATATAACATTTAATTTATAATAAAGGAAAAAATTTCATAATCATGTTTCTTCTTACTAAAAGAATTTTAATATGGGGTTATATAAGTGATCTTTTTAATAATAAAAAGTTATTAAAAATAAATAGACTAAATACATCATGTTAATTTATTTTTAATTTTTAATAAATATATAATTAAATTTAATTATGACACACTAATGATGCAATAATAGATTTAGTAATTAAAGAATCAAATAAATGATTTTTTAAATATTAAATTAAATACTATGTAAAATAATTTATTCCGAAAATTAATTTTATAGGAGATATGAAAATTTATAAGTCTACTAAATGGTTTTTTGTGAAGGTATCTCTCGGTTGGATTTTATTTAAATTCTATGAAATGAATAGTGAATTTATTTAAAAAATTAATATTTTATAGATATAATAATTTATTAAATTATTTAAAAATAATAAAAATATTTAAAATTAACAATATGATTATGATAAGTTGTAAATGTTATTTAATTATGATGTTATTTAAATTTTACTATATGTAAGTAAAATATATAGGCTCTTAATAGTTAAAATGTTGTCACCACAATTAAAATTAAAAGAGAATAATTAAGGGTAAATCGAATAGATTATGTTTAAAAAATAAATACTTTTCTAAAAACTATTGGATAAGACTATTTTGAACTATAATAATATTGTATTCTACATATCACATGTTGGAGTAGTTTGGATTAAAAAATTAGTTTATATTAATTTAATATTTTAAGAGTTTCAAAGGGTTTCCCTCCCCTATCCTATAAAAAGGTACCAACGCTTGTCTAAAACACATAATTAAAGAAAAAATTATATCTACAAATATCTACCAAATGAACATCCTTGAATATCTTCAAAAAATCTTGAGGCATTATTTTTGGAAGAAACTCTTTCTTAGAGGTGTTATGAAGTTTTTTAAAGGGTATTAACTGAAGATGATGTATCATTTTTAATGTTTTTCTATTTTATATCTTCTTACAATTCCTTTAAATCTTCGTCTTATAAGAAGAAATAATAACTATAGAATACTAAATATACTGATATGTTATTTCTTTAGTATCATCACCTAAAACCATCTACAATTTCATCAATTGTGAAACTAACATTTTGTTCATGTGTACGACGGACTACCACCTCCAGAACCGATATTTTTTGTTTTCTTATAACATTCTATAAAGACTGGTTATAATGAGTGAATAATTTTTTATATATGATATTCATGAAATTTTTATAATTTAAAGAGAATAATATTTCGATTATGTTCTTAACTTCCATGCACCTAAAAATGATAATATCATTTGTGCTTACGTGTGAATTATCACTTCCACGAAGCGATGTGAAACATTTGTATTCACCACATCACTTGTATGATATACATAAGTATATTTAAATGTAGTATATTATTTTAATAATATTATGATCATTGTATAATGGTAAAATAATAATTACCTTTTTAATAATGATCAATGAAAAATGAAAGACGTACTCATTTGTACATACCGTCTACTGTATCCATGATTACAATGATATGCATTTTTCTTAACCAGAAATGAATGGTTTGATTTAAAATGTATAATTTTTTATATAATTTATCCTTATATAATTAATAATATTCTAGATAAGATTTAATTATGAAAACATAGACAATTTACATCATATCATGTTCATTTTCGACTCAAGTACCAAATATTGACAAACCATCCAATATGAACTTAAATAATTATGTATGATTTATAAGATGGTAGTAAGTGATAAAAATGAATAATAACCCTAAAAAAGTTTATCCAGAAATTACAAATTAACTTATGTTTATTATTATATAAAATAACAATTATAAGTTATGATTCAGACTCAAGGTTAGGGACTTTTTCTTAATCTCTCTTTATTGAGGCATATTTTGATAATATACACCACCTTATTTTATATGGGGTATAAATTACCACATTGACATTTAAATTTAGTAAAATCTTTTTGAAAGGAATAATTTTATATTAATTGTTTTGAAAAACAACAAAATTAATGTTTTTTAAAGTACATGGTGACAAAGAATTTTCTACTACAGTGACCATTATTTGATATTTGGATTCCTTTACAAGCCATAATGTTTTTAAAAGAAATATAAGAATCATATTCCCTTTTATTGTATTTGGGTATTAAAAATTGTTTTCAAAATACATTTATTTTTTCAATATCATGAATTTATATATTGTGACTATAATGTGGAGAAGTTATTTTTTCATTATGCTTATTAATGTTTTATGATTATGTTATTATTCTTGGTGATTATTTACATATATATGTGGTTCCACGGTAGAATTTGGGTGGGTGAGCTTTTGATAGCTATCCAATGATTTGGTTAATGAGACATAGTTGAACAATACAGTTTCTCCACATACATTTATGGAATTTACTGGGATGGGTATTCCAAATTTAACCATGAATATTACACCTTATATAGCTATGAGAGCAACGATTTATGTATGATATGGATACCACAAGATACATTGATGAATTTTTATTTTTATTATTCATTTTAGGAATATTATGATTCCATGAGGCATATTAATGAACTTATTTTTTATGGGTGAAAAGTATGATTTTCTAAAAAAATCATGAGTTTAAAATATTCATTGACTAACTGTTTCATTTCTTATTTACATCTCTTACAATGCTTTTTATTCTCATCTAATGTTTTGGAAATGTTTTCCATATTGTATAATGAGGGTTAAGAGGAAGGACGAAATTTAAATAAATGTTATGAAGATTTTTATAAGGAAAAATAAACCGTGTTCTTGTTTAAGGAGTTTTGTTTTGTAGAAAATGGATATTGAGTTAAAGTTTCTAAATTGTTATATTCTAGATGTCACGTAATAGTTATGGCCTGATTTTATAAAACTATAAACATAAAAAAATCTTAAATGTAAAAAAAATTAATTTCTGTATTAAAAATCAAGATTATGTAATGTATAAGGTTGGGTCCTTAGAGTTGGTATCAAAGGTCGGTTTAGATAAATTAAGAGGTTAGGGTAATATTTTAGAATAAGTTACAATTTAAATATAACCAACATGGTTGGCCTAATAGATATAGTGATAGTTATTTTAGATAAATGGAGTTATTTTGAGATAACAAGAAAAAGTATGTCTTAGTGTTTATCTTCCTTATATGAGGTCATAATTGATATACTCACACTAACCTTTTTAGTTTTAGTAAAGGGTGGATCCAGTAAGAACTAAAGTAATAGTGGATGTTAAGGAAAATGTGATGGTTCAATGAATAAGAAACCAAATTAAATGGGATATTCAATGAGAAATCTTTTCATTATTCTAAACCAACTTCCAGTAGTAATGATTAACAACTTGAACCTTGGTGATTTTTTGATGCATCATATATGAGATAAACACATTCCCATTGACATTCAGGTAATATCAATTCTAAAGGTAAGAATATTCATCAACATATGCATCAAGGATATAAAAAAACACCCAGGAAAATGTTTTAATGGTACAAGAAGGTGACATTTATGGGGTAATGATGGTAGTTAATTAATAACCTACCATGGAAAAAGGAAGTGTTCAATTGACTTCAAGAAAGGTAAAGAAGTTATTTTCAAATTATCATTTGATTTTTTTAGATGTGAGGACTATGGTCATTATGAAAATTGATGTCCTATAAAAAATTATCAGGAATGTGATCAGAAGAACCATAATAATATATGTTTATTAATACCTAATGCAATTTCAATTGATGATAAGGAAAAAAATTACATATGAAAGGTAGGGATTATTTTCTTATCTCGTGATTTAAAAATATTGAACCATATGACATGATTCGTGTTTTTTATATTAATGAAGTATTGAAGAATAATATGGAAAATTGAGGTTAATGGAACATAAAAAATTCTGAATTATTATGAAGTCTATATATAAGGGATTCAAGAGTTATAGATGATGAAATGTTTAAAAGTATTAAATCAACATTTATTATATGATTACATTGAAATAATTTTATAATATGTGTAACACGGAAGTTTTTTATGTGAAAATTATATTTGAGTAAAAATTATCATTTCTTGGGTGGAAATAGTTATAAAGGTATGAATAATCCTTAGGTTTTATATGATCTTTGATTTAGAGGTAATTATGGGTTATTACATTTTGGGTTTCGAAATGAATGGCATGAGATAAACATTGAGGATAAAACATGTTATGGTTATTTTTGAGGATTTTATTTCATATTGGGAGTATTTGATATGTTTTATATTGTTTATGAAAAAGGACAACCCATAGGATGGGTGACAAGAAATAATGTACGGTAAGGCCACGCGGATCAAACCCACAATCAAAGGGCTACAATTTTCCATTGCCTACCACTGGCCTATGTAAAGTCTCTAGTTAGTATGACATCGTTATTCTTGTTAAAAGACTATATTAAATAAGAATAATATTTTTTGTGAATTTGTTTATCAAATTAATATCTTTTTTACAACAAAATGATTTGGAGATTAAGTGATAAATGTTATTTTGGAAGATGTTCAGTATTTTGGGAACTTTAGATGATTAAGGTAAAGACAACACAATGAGATATTAAATAAAGATTAATGGTTGAATTATATTTTAGAATAATTTATGATATTAATTGTGGAATTATAAATAATTATGTTATTTATGGAAATTATTAACCTATCATGTAGAATATGGGACTAGGTTAGTTACTTTTTGGAATGAGACATTAAGAGTGGTTGATGTTATTCGGATATAAATGTTAATTTTTTTCATGGAAGAATGCGTAATAAAATAATTCTATGTTTTGGGGTTCAAACACGGTTTGAATTATTTTTAGGTTTTTTTAAGGATAGTTATTTGTTGAATTTTCTTGTGTTGAACCTTTTGTATCATAGTTTAATTTTGGAGATTAAACAATGTTTTTCTTCATCTAATGGTTTATTATTTTTAGAGATTTATTTTATATTATCCTAATCAGATTGGAATAAAAAATGCTTCATGAAATGATAAATTGATAGTTAATCTATTTTTGAATATTTTATTCTCTAAATTTTTATTTCAGTGTTTTAGGCATCAAATGAATCCTCTAAAATAATCATTATTGGGGAAAAATCCGAGTTTCTGGCGGAATTTGATTAAAGGATAAAACTCTTCATGTCAATTATGTTTATTTACTTATGATATTAGTCTATATTTTAAATTAATTCCACCAATATAGGAAAAGTATCTTAAAATTAAAATATTTCCATTTAATTTTCCTACCACAAAATCAATGAATATTTAACCTGTAAAACATTTATTGTTTCTTTATTGATAATGTTCTCCTAATAATGTTTTCTATTATTCTTAATCTGTACTTGATCATTGGGTTTATCTTATATATACATGTTTTTCTACATAGAACCCTAGTATGTGATAATCTCATGTGAAATTTTTACATCCCTTTATTTATTTTACACTGGAGGTTTTATTGACTCTTTTTTTGATGTGGATTTCAAAGAAGTAATTTTGAAAAATGAAACCATAGTTACCGATACGAATTTGAAAATTGCATGGATGAAATTTCCATAAGGGTAGATGAATGTAACATAATAGGTAATTATATAATTATAATTTTTTATATTGATAAATATATATGAATTATATAGTAATTTTACTTTAAAATAGATGTTATTTCAGATAGTGTACCTGAAACACAACAATGGATTTCTTTAAAATCATATGTTGCACACAAACTGAGTTATACTGAAGAATAATATAATATTTTATTTTATTTTATCTTTTATTTATCACAAATATATTGGAATGGTTGGAAGGAATGATATTAAATAAATTATGAAAATAGGGTTTAAACATGTTTCTACAATTGTTAATTAATTAAAAACATAATTTGATATGGAAATAAAATCTGATTGAATATAATGGATGTGTTTTTATGAAAAAATATTTTACTGTGAATAATTATGATTATAAAATAATAGTATCACTCTTATTTTATTATATTAATGAAATATTAATTTAGAAAAAAATTTAAAATTAATTTTATGTGATTTCTAGACATTATATAAGAACAAATACAATATTATGGAGTTCTTTTCAAAAAAATATAGTTTTAATGCCTTTTGATAGAGAAATATTTTGAAATCTGTTTTTTGTAAATTTAATATGTTATTATTAAAAACATAATCCTCTTATTCATATGAAGGTCCTAAAAATTAACAGACGTTGAATTTTTTGTATTTTTCTGATAAAATTCATTTTTATTCAATAGTTAAAAGTACTTCATTTTAATTCAATACATCATTTCTATCTAATTTAATTATATTGTTATTTTATCCTTTTAAATTATTTTAATGTATAATTTTATTATTTTTTATATTATTTAATCCAATTTTTCGATTGGAATTAATTTCTCATTTAAATTGGAAATAAACACTAGCCAATATTTTGATAGTTGTTACGTTTTAAAAACATGTTTATTCAATCCATCAATGATTTTTACATTATATTAATTTTAGTAACTTTTATTAATTGAACATTATAAATGGAAGTAAATGGTTTTAAGATGTATGAAAAATTTTATCTAATATGATGAAAATTAGTTTTGGTGAATATACACAATATTATTTTATTCACAACAATTATAGGTAAATGAGGTAGTTAAAGGTAAAAATAATATTATAATAACATAAAAATACAATAACACAAGTAATAATATTATTGGATGATTTATGGCTGACCGATAAAATACTTCGGTTGAAATGGTGTCCTTTTGTTTCAACTTGGGTGTGATTATGACATTTATATCATTTAATTTAATGTAAATTAAAAAATATCATAATCATGTCTCTTCTTACTAAAATAATATTAATATGTGTTATATAGGTGATATATTTCAATATAAATAGTCATTTGAAAGAAAAAATATTATATAAATCATGGTATATTGTTTTAAATTTTTATGATTTTAATATTTAAATTTAATTATAACACAATGACGATGCAATAATATATTTTTTAATTAACGAATAAAATATATGAAACTATTAATATTAAAATAAATATTATTTGAAATAATTTATGACATTAATAAATTTTATTGAAGATTATGACATGTTATAAGGCTGTTAAATGGTTTTTTTCAAAGTTATATATATTTTTGGAATCTATATTATTTCAATGAAATTAATTGTAAAAAAATTGAAAAAATTTATATTTTGTAAACATAATAATTTATTAAATTATTTAAATATAATAAAAATCTTTTAAATTCACAATGTGACTATAATAATGTATAAAAGTTCCCTAAGTTTCTAATTAAGAGTATTTCACTCCATGTATGTAAAATTTATAGCCTCATAATATTTAACATTTTCTTATAATAATTAAAATTAAAGGAGAATAATTAGGTGTAAAGTGAAAAGATGTTGTTAAAAATAAACACAATATGTGTATAAAAATTAATTTTTTAGATTATTCTAAAAACAAATAATCTTATATTTTACATTTCTCTAGTTTGATTCATTTTTATTAAAATATTAATTTATATTATTTTAATATTTTATGTGTTTCCATGGGTTCCCCTACAATCTACAGAAAAATTTACCCACTATTCTCTAATAATCACACATAAAGAACAATTTGGTTTGGCTAATATATACCCAAACCATTTACCATAATCCATAACCACTTTATTGAGGAACTATTTTAGGTATAAGACAATTCATAGTGGTGTTAAGGTGTTCTCCAAAGGTGGTCAACTGATGAAGATATATCAAATTTATGTGTTTTTTGTTTTATTTCTTCATTAACATACATTAAATATATTTATTATAATATGAAATAATAAATCCAGTATCCAAAAAATACTTATATATTATTATGTTAATATAATTACCAAAACCCATCTCCAATTTCATCAAATGGTAAATGATCATTTTGTTCGTGTGTGCGGTAGACTACTGTCTCACAACCCGATATAGTTTGTTTTTCATTACCATATGTCAAGAATAGTTATATTGACGGATTAAATGTATATATATGATATGAATGATGTATATATAATTTTAAAATAATAATATTTCAATTATTTTCTTACCTTCCATGCACATAAAAATAATAACGTCATTCGTGCGTACGCCTGAACTATCATCTCCACGAAGCGATGTGAATAGTTTTTATTCACCACATCACTTGTATAATATATAAGTATATTTAAATGATTATAATTATTCTAAAAATATTATGATCATTCTAGATATATAAATTAATAATTTATTTATTTATATAACTATCAATGAAAAATTGAACACTATACTAATGTATACGTATAGTATGACAACCATGCTTTTTATTACACAATTAAACATAATTTATTACATAAACATCACTTGATACAACATAGACGATCGAGAGGTCTATTATATTTTTGGATTAGGATCATTATATAACACCTTATAACATGAAATACAACATTTTTATTGAAAACTTCCTTTACATGACCACTACATTCCCTCATGCAAAGCATTGTATGGGATTACATGAGAACATGCATATGAAAATGGGGATCTATAAAGCCCAGTTAGGGAGTAATTATGGAATAACATGAGGAGTAAAATATATGTTATAAAATAGGCATATCAATAGAGAACAAGTGATGTATAAGCATAAATGATTCATAAATCATGATAATCATAACATAGAATTGTGGAAACAACACATAACATAGAATTAGCATGAGCCAAGGCTCATTAAACTTGGAGCATAGGTAAACCCAAACTGCACATGAAGCACAAGTAAAACCTTAATTCACTATAATTATCATGATTCAACACTAATTTCACATGACATATCGTGGTACGATACTTTACCCAATGCATTGGAGTGCAATCAGGGCATACACTTCTTAAACTTTTCTTTTTATGCATAAGTGTGCGACATGGATCACAAAACATTGAATCATTCAACATAATATTCTATTCCATGATAATCAAATGTGGAATAAATACATTAAACTCTTTAAAAAATAAGTAAATGAATATAAAGGTGAATACCCTTGATAGATAAATGGGAATGGTATTCACTACACAATGACTTTGGCTTGGAAAAGTGCAGTGCAATTTCGGAAGCATAATAACATGACATAAGAACTCATAACAATGGTTGATGAGAGAAAAAGGAGTGTATCATCATATTTACATGACATGTATAGTAAGGGGTCATATATATGCATTTCCCAACAAATGTAATTGGATTTTGATTCATTATAAAAAATAATTTCTTGATGTAAATGAGGAGAGAGAAATTCCATTTGGAATTCCGGAAAAGTAACAGGTTTACATGGGAGGTATTTAATGAGAGTAAAAGGGGTATACAATCATTATAAAATAAATAGGGTAGTGTGTGGGTGTTTGAAACCATATCCCAACATTTAAAATTGAAATTAAATCGGCATAACATTTTAAAAATATTTGACCAAAATGAGAAAGGATGAAAAAACATTACTTGGTAGTGTGCTTACAAAGGCTTGAGAGAGGCTTGAGAAAGGATTATTGGGAGCTTGGAGAACCTTGGGAGGATTATAGAGAGATTATTAATTAGTTTTTATGAACTCCAAATTCTTTTAGTGGGGAGGAAGTTGTGATTGGGAGGGTTAATATAGGAAAGGTGAGTGAAATATTTATTATTTAGGATTGGGACACCTCACATTAAACTAATCCAAAGCACAATCCATCCCATGGTTTTGCCCATGGTTTTTGGAACTGGGAAGTGGAGAACCATATTTTATAATTCCAAAATCCTAACTTCTTAAAGTAATGGGGATGTTTATGTTGAGGTGAGTCACACTCCCAAGGAAAACAATTTAAAATAATGTTTAATAACTCTTGGATGGTGCACTATAGTTTTGTAAAATAAATAAAACAAACATAAAATAACATTAATTAAATGGTAAAACTTATATTGGAAAAACATAATGTTTATAGTATTTTATTACATCACTATTTTCTCATTATGATGGCATAAAACTCATTATATATTTAAACGGTATTTAATTTTTATCCAAAAATTTGACTAACTCATAAAATTATGAAAAATTTACCGTTGGGTAATTTTGACATCCTGATTTCATAAATAATATTCATTTTATCTCAATAATTTTATAAATATGTTAATTTTCACTTTTAAAATAAAAACCTACATTTATTAAAAATTCATGGGTTTTGACGAAAATGGCTTTCAAAGCTTAATAAAAATTATAATTGCATTCATAAAATTATATGATCATTTATATATAAAAAAATAAATAATAATAATAATAATATATTTTTAAAATATTATATAATTCAAAAATCCATTAATTCCTCAAAATAGATTTCTTTGTTGAACATTAAATAAATATACCATTTGTGCTTTAAAAAATATTTACAAGGTAAAAAAAATGAAAGTATATTAATTATTATATAAAAAAATAATGTAAAAACCATAATACTAGGTTCTTGTTAAATAATCCTTTAAAACACCAGCATATGACCAAAGGGTGAGGTGTGCGATGGTGAAAAACTCTTGGGGTGGAATGGAAAACATCGCTCGGGTGGTAATCTCTATCAACTTCCTCTTTTCTCGTAGGCAGTTCCGCTCAAGATTAACGTGTTCATGCTCGACTTGAGCTCAGTCATGAGAAAATCCCAATGATCCCACCTTCTTTCTGAGCTCCAAAAAATGGGCTTCAAATGGGGAAAGTCTACTAGATGAGGCCATCACTTCCTCTGTTCGAGTAAATTGGATTTGTTGATGCCCATATTTATACTAATCATTTTATCACTATTCAATGACTATATCAGATATTGTCACAATTGATAACAATATTTTAAAATCCAAAAACATAAAACCAATTATGTTGACATTTTATATAAACATTTTATAAAAGGATATATTTAATTAGATCATGAGGGATTTCCATTAACAAAAGTTTGGGTCGTTACAATCTTCCCCCCCCCCCCCTAAAGAAATCTTTCCCTCAATATTTCCTTTTACCGCACTAAAACAGATGTTGGTAACTCTGATTCGTCATTTCATTTGATTCCCACATCGCTTCCTCAAACATTTGGTTTCTCCACAACACCTTGACAAGGGGAATTATCTTACTTCGTAGAACTTTTTCTCTACGATCTAATATTTTCACTAGTTCATCCTCACAAGAAAGATCATCCTCTAATTGTACCACCTCCAAATGGAGTACATGTGAATGGTTTGGTATGTACTTCCTTAAGAGGGATATGTGAAATACATCATGTAGATTGGCCATGGTAGGTGGAAGTGCTAGTCGATAGGCCACAACCCCAACACGCTCAAAAATCTCGTAGGGGCCGATGTACCTTGGACTTAACAACCCTTTCTTTCAGTACCTCATGAACATATTCCGTGGAGATATGCAAAGAAATAACATGTCTTCAACTTTAAACTCAAGGTCTCATCAATGGTTATCTGCATAAATCTTTTGTTGACTATGGGCTACCATGATATGTTTCTGAATGGTTTTCACCTTCTGACCGTTTCGTCAACCATTACTGGTCCAAGCAGCTTACGATCTCCAGCCACATCCCATCAAGTCGGTGCTCTACACCTTTTCCCATAAAGGGATTCATATGGTTCCATTTGGATGCTTGAGTGGAAACTATTATTATAAGAGAACTCAACTAGAGGAAGATGTTGATCCCACCCTCCTTTAAAGTACATTGAGCACACTGTCAACATGTCCTCAAGTGTTTAGATAGTCTGCTCGGATTGGCCATCATTTTGAGGATGATAGGCTATACTAATGTTCATTTCAGTATTTAGAGCATGTTCAAGACTCATCCAAAACATAGAGGTGATTCTTGGATCTCGATCGAACACAATAGATAGTAGTAATCTATGAAGCATTACCACTTCCATGATATATATCCATGCTAGTAGATCCAATGAGAAATGCTCTTGAATATCAATGAAGTGTGCAGCCTTTGTAAGATGATCCACAAGAACCCAGATTGCATTGTTGCCTTTGGATGTCTTCGGATTTCCGGTGACAATTTCAATGGTGATGTTCTCCCATTTTTATTCTGGTTTGAGCAATGGTTAAATCATCGCCTTAGACTTCTGCCTCTCTTCCTTCACTTGCTGACACACCATACACATTTATGTATATTCAGGGATATCCTTCTTCATATTATGCCAAAAATAATGACCTTAGAGATCTCAATACGTCATTGTGTTTCCTAGGTGAATAGAGAAATTTGAACTATGTGCATCATCAAAAAGTTCCGTCTTCATCTCCTGACATGATAGAACACATATTATTTTACCACATCTCACAATACCTTCTTTGTCAACATTAAACTCTGACAATTTTCCTTTTCTGATAGCTGCCACTATTTACTGAATTCCCAGATCATCCTTTTGATTATCCTTTATACTTTCCAAAAGTGATAGTTGAGCAATAATTTGTGAATGCATTGATGATGTTCCCTTCTTTCTGATTCCCATGTCCTTATTCATCAAATATAAGAAGATTGGATCATTTTAAACTCTCATCAATGATAGAATCGTTGGGTCCTTTCTACTTAGGACATCCGCCACATTTTTCACTTTCCCAGGGTGGTCATGGATTGAGCAATCATGGTCTTTGATCAGCTATATCCAACTTATTTGGCGCATGTTCAACACTTTCTGTGTGAATATATACTTGAGGTTTTTGTGGTTTTTATATATTTCACACTTCTCCCCAAAGAGACAATTCTGCGAAATTCTCAAAGCAAATATCACTATAGCCAACTCAATGTCAAGTGTTGGATAGTTCTGTTCATGATCTTTATATTGCCTTGAAGCATAGGAAATGACTGTGTCATTTTGCATCAATACACATCCCATGCCCTTTTCTAGGAATCAATAAATACCACAAAAAGCTCTCCACTTGTGGTTAAAGTGAGCATGGGCGCAGTGATAAGACTTTTTTTCAACTCTTTGAATCTTTCTTTTCATTCATCAATCCAATAAAAATTTACCGCCTTTAGAGTTAGCATGGTAATAGGGTTGGAAAATCGTGAGAAATTTCTCACAAATCGTCGATAATATCGAGCTAACCCCATGAACCTACAGATATCCGTTACCGATGTTATCCTCGACCATCCCTCAGTTTCAGCTATTTTGGAGGGATCCATAGATATCCAATTTCTTGTGATGATATTTCCCTAGAATGAGACCTCCTTCAACCAGAAATCACACTTTCTGTACTTTGCATAGTGCATCTCCTGGTGTAAGGTCTCTAGAACAGTTCCAAGATGCTCCTCATGATCCTCCTTGGTTTTGGACTATATCAGAATATCATCAATCAATATTACCACAAATATTTTGAGTAATATCTAAAGACTCTATTCATCATTTCCATGAATATTTTTTGAGCATTGGTGAGTCTGAAAATCATTACTATGAATTCATAGTGCACGTATCTTATACCAAAATATGTCTTGGGGATATCTTCCTTCTTCACCCTTACATGATAATATCAGAACTGAAAATCCACCTTGTATAAGTATTGTTCTCCATACAACTGATCGAATAAGTCGTCAATTTGTGGGAGAAGATACTTGTTATTTTTCATTGTTCTGATAAGCTCGCGATAATATGAAAAGGTTCATTGACCCATCCTTCTTCTTGATGAAGAGGACTTGTGCACCCCATGGTGAAGCACATGGGTGTATAAACCTTTTATCCCGATTCTCTTATAGTTGTTTTTTCAGCACCTCAAGCTCTAAAATAGCCGTTCTATATGGAGTTTTGGATATTGGAAACTCCCCAAGTATAAGAACAATTTATAATTCAAAATCTCTTCTAGGAGGAAGACTAGGCAATTCCTCGGGAAACACTATAACGAATTCTCTAACAATAGGCATGTCTTATAGGATGGTTTCCTCCATAGACTCAATCATCTGAGCCTGATATGCATGCTTAGAGGGATTTAAAATCCATGCTTATGTTATGGAGCTAAAGAAGGTTCATCTTCCTCCTTTCACTTATAAAACATTGGGTGTCGATTCTTTACATGGAGAGTGATTTCCCTCTCACAGTAATTTATGTTGGCTCTATTTAAGGAAAGACAATCCATGCCAATAATTGAATAAAATTCCACCATAGGTAGTATGAAGAGGTTCTTTGAGAAGTCTAGTACACAGATTATGATATTGGAGGAGTTATATTACAGGGATGCAATGATTTCCTCATTTTCTATACTCACCGACATCTTCTCTTTAATGATTTGTGGTGGTGCTGGGATGTTCTACTAAACATTTGAGATTTAAATGAACGTGTAGAACCTGAATCAAAAAGTATGTTCACTATTATTTAATGAATAACTAGCATACATGTCACCAATTCGTTGTTCGGGTTCACTTTTGTAGTGCTTGTGGAAAAAGATCACCCTTACTACCTTGGAGGTTGTTGGTTGCATCCGAAAACCCTTTCCTTAGGGAACAAATTTTCATGATGCCCTGGTTATTTGTAGTTGTATCAATGAACACCACGTTGAGAATCAGATATAGTGTTACTCTCATCTGTCACATCCGCAGGTCTTTCTTCCCTACAGTTAATATCCAGCTCCCCTTCTATTCTACATTTAAATCATTTCCTCGTCCCCTTCAGGTAGTTTCCGAGGATCTTCTTTTCTCACCTTTGGCAAGTGGGGTGATGGATCTTCTTAGAACTGTTGGAATTTTCAATAAATCCTCCATAATTGAAGTCCACTTTATGAATTTTATCCCCATGGTACATAGCATATTATTTGATATTCATTTCATCCTTGAGGGTACATCGGACAATTTTTTTATAGCTGTCGAAGTCACAGATCACAAGAATTTTCCGCAGACTATGTTTCAACCCACCATCAAAGCGGTCAACCTTGCATTCGAGGGTAATGAAAAACCTGGAGGAATATCATGAAATCCTTGTGATGTTTTCCTCGTATCCTACAACAAATTAGTATTCTTTTTTTCTTTAGGTAAAGGAAGTCCCTTTCCATTTTTAGTCGGAGGGTGCACAGAAATTATTTATCGAAAAACATATTCCGGAAATACTTCCATTCCAATGCCTCGATCTCTTCCTCATGCTTCATATTTTTGATCAACATACACCATTGATCTTCTTCACCCTCCAAATGATAAGAACCAAAGAGAACTATCTCTTGTTCAGAACATTTAAGGATAGAGAATATCTTTTTAATGGAGTTGATCCATTTTTTGGAAATTGAGGGATTAGATGATCCATTAAAAGTAGTATTCATTTGTTTCATGAAGACCTTGATAGAGACATGTTCTTTGGGGGGGGGGGGGTTGAAAGTTCTTCATGACCCATGTTTCTGTTCAAATCTTGAGTTATCTGAGAGATAAACATGACAAAGTTCACGATTCCCGCTCCCACTGGATTGGGCATCTCATTAGTACAATCATCACATTGATCTTCACATCATTTGTTATCCTGAGTCATCCTATTACCGACCATTGGCTTGAATAAAAGGAAATTTAGGGGTAACACATAGAAATTAATCCAAAAACAAAACTGATGACTTGTAAATAACTTTTATTTCCTTAACATATGAATCTATTGGCTTTTTTCTATGTTATCCATGATCTACTTTCTATCATATATTATTAGGGAATTTTTTTGTCCATTAATAATTGTTCGTACTATGATTGTGAATTTTTCAAAGAATATCACCCGGGAGGGTCGTATCCAAGATGAATCAAGGCCCATTTTCATGCACCAGTTTCTGTTCTAGTCTAGCTCAATGTGGTGTTTTTGGGTTTTACCCCTTGGATATATTTGTGCTAGAGCTGCCTATACCTGCTCGTATCCAGACAGGGATGTATACTCTTGATAAACCACTTACTCAATACTCACCATAACTTAGGGATGTTTTTATTATACAATGTCTTGTATCTAAGGGTTTACTAGGGTTTTAGAATTCTAAACCAAAAAATAAAAAAAACCTATCCTCTGATACCAACTGTGACAACCCTTCTTTTTATTACACAATTAAACATAAATTATTACATAATCTTTACTTGATACGACAATGAAGATCGAGAGGTATAGTGTCTTAGGGGCTTACGATCATTACATAAAAACATAAAACATGAAATACAACATCTTTATTGAAATAATCCTTTACATGACCACTAAATTCCCTTATACATAGCATTGCATGGGATAACCAGAGAACATGCATAAGAAAAGGGTGAGCTATAAATCCCAGTAAGGGAATAATCATAGAATAACATGAGGAGTAAAATACATGTTAATAATTAGGAATATCAATAGAGAACAATAGAATCATAAAAATAATGGCATTATAAATCATGATAATCATAACATGGAAAAGTGGCAACAACACTTAACATGGAATTATCATGAGGCAAGGCTCATTGCATATGGAGGATGAGTAAACCCTAATTGCACATGAAGTATGAGTAAAACCTCATTGAACATGAATTAGAATGATTCAAAACCCATTTCACATTACATATCATGATACTATACTTTACCCAATGCATGGAGTGCTATCAGGGAACACCCTTCTTACACATTTCATTTCATGCATAAGTGTGCCATATGGATCATAAAAAATTGAATCATTCAACATAATCTATTATTCCATGATAATAGAATGTGGAATACAAACATAAAACCCTTTAAACAATAATTGAATGTGCATAAAGCTGAATACCCTTGAATGAAAAATGGGCATGGTATTCACTACACAATGACTTTGGCTTGGAAGAGCACGATGCAATTTCAGCAGCATAACCGCATGACATACAAACTCATAACAATGGTTGATGAGAGAGAAATGGGTGTCTCATCATATTTATATGAAATGTAAAGAAATGGGTCATGTAGATACATGTCCAAACAAATGTAATGGAATTTAAATTCATGATAAAAATGAATTTCATGATGTAAATGAGGAGAGAGAAATTCGTTTCCGAATTTCAGCATAGTAATGGGTGTACAGTGGAGTAATTTAATGAGAGAGAAAAAGGAATCCCATCATAAAAACATAAAAATGGTAGTATGGGGGATGTGAAAAACGGTAACCCAACATTTATAATTGTAATTAAAAGGGCATAACAATTTAATTAATATTGGATAAAAATGGGAAAGGATGAAAAAACTTTACTTGTAAGTGTGCTTCCAAATACTTGAGAGAGGGTTGAGAAAGGATTATTGGGAGCTTGTAGAACCTTGGGAGGATTCTTGAAAAAGGTGTGCTGATGTTGGATGAACTCAAAACTATTTGAGTGAGGAGGAAGTAGGATATTGGGAGGGTTTATAAAGGAAAGGTGAGGGAATTTATTATTATTTTGGTTTGGGACACCTCAGATTAAACTAATCCAAACCACAAATCAGCCATTGGTTTTTTCCCATGGTTTTTGGAAAAAGAAATTATAAAACAATATTTTAGAAGTCTAAATTAATATCTTATTAAAATAATGGTGTTTCATATGTGGAGGACAGTCACACTCCCAAGGGAAAAAATTAAAAAAGACAACATGTTTAATAACTCTTTGAGGGTCTACTATAGTTTTGTACAATAATTATAACAAACCTAAAATCACATAATTTTAATGGTAAATAAAATATTGGCCATATATAAATTTTATATTATTTCATTACATCAATATTGGTTCATTATGATGTCATAAAACACATTATATATTTAAACGCTATTTAATTTTTACCAAAAAATTTGACTATCTCAAAAAATTATGAAAAAACAACCATTGTATAATTTTGAAGTCATGATTCAAGAAATAATATTCATTTTATGAAAATAATTTTTTAAATATGTTAATTTTAATTTTTAAAATAAAAACCGACCTTTATCGAAAATTCATTGGTTTTGAAGAAAATGGATTTCAAACCTTAATAAAAATTACAATTTAATTCATAAAATTATATGATCATTTATATTTAATAAAAATTAATTTAATAATAGTAATAATATTTTATTAAAATATTATTTTATTAAAAAATCCATTAGTTCATCAAATATATATTATTTAGTTGAACATTAACTAAAAATATCATTTTTGATTTAATAAATATTTACAAGGTAACAATAAAATGAAGGAATTATCATTATTATATAAATAATAATGTACATTACCATAGTACTGGGGTATTGTTAAATAACCCCATAAAAGACCCGCATAAGACTAAAGGGTGAGGTGTGCGATGGTGATAGACTCTTGGTGTGGCTCATATAACATCGCTCGGGTGGTAATCTCTATGAACATCTGATTTTCCCATAGTCGGTTCCGCTCAAGCTTAACTTGTTCAAGCTCTGCTTGAGTTTGGTCAAGAGGAAAGACCAATGATGCCACCTCATTTCCAAGATCAGAAAAATGGGCTTCATATGGGGCATGTCTACTAGAGTAGGACATCGCTTCCTTTGTATAAGAAAATTAGATTTGTTAAATCCCATATTTATACTAATCATGTGATCACTGTTCAAATACTATATTGGAAACAATCACTATTCGTAACAGTATTTTAAAATAAAAAAACATAAAACCAAATAAGTTGACATTTTATATAAAAAATTTACATAAAGAGACATTTAATTAGATTAAGAGGCATCTCCATTAACAAAAGATTGGATCGTTACATATAGCATACTCTCTCCAGTATTATAGAATTGTTCATTTCCCATAACCATAAATGAATGGATTGATTTTATAAGTATAACTGATGTATAAAAGATATCATTTTTCTTGAATACTATTGTGGAGATTATGGAATTAATACCACATAGACAATTAACATCATAACAAGTTCATATTCAAATCAATCACCTAATATTGACAAAATGTCGAATATGAACATAAATAATTAGGTATGTTTTAAAACATGGTAATATTAGATAAAAAAGGATTAATAAAATTTAACATGGTTCTCAATAATTTATTAATTAACATAAGTTAATTATTCTGGAATATAACTATTGTTGAGTTGGACTCAAGAATAGGGACTTCATCTCAATCTCTTTTTATTGAGGCACATTTTTATAATATCCACCAACTTCTTTTATACAGTGTATAAATAACTCCATTGAATTTTAATTTCATTCAATGGTTTTTGAAAGGATTATTTTTCTACAAAGTGGTGTAATAAATGAAAAAAAGAATGTTTTATATGTAAGCAGTGACAATGAATTTTCAACCGATGTAACCATTATTTGATATTTAGCTTCCTCTATAAGCCTTATCGGTTTTAAAAGAAAAATAAGTAAAATGTTCCCATTTCTATAATATTGGTATTGAAAATTGTTTTGATAATGTAATGATTATATAAATATATTGAAATTATATCTCATGATTTTAACATGGAAATATTATTTTTCTCTTTTATAGTTGTTAATGTGTTATGATATTATTATGGTTCTTGGGAATTACTTATGTATATGTGTAATTACATTATAAAACCATGGATGGTGGGCCTGTGGTATATCTAAAATGAATTGGGTAGTGAGACAGAGTTAAATGAAAAGGTTTCTACAAATACACTTAGGGAATATACTTCGAATGGTATTCCAAACGTAACCATGATGTTTACCCCCTATGTAGATGTGAAATCTACAATACAAGTATGATATAAATACTACAAGTTAAATTTATGATTTATTATTTCTATGACGATTTTTTAGTAATAATATAATTTTATGAGGTATGTTAATGAAATTATGCTTTTTGGGAGAACAATATGATTTTTTTAAACTATTTTCATGCGTTGAAAATATTTATGGGCTAAAGGATTCATTCCTAATTTATCTACCTTAAATATATTTTTACAATCATCCTAAGTTTTTGATAAGAATTTAATTGGGTATAAGTATGGGTAAGTGTATGGATGAAATAATGATAAATTTTATTAATATTATTAATATGAAAAATAAATAATGTTTAATTTTATGGAGTTTTATTTTGTGAAAAAATGTATAGTGAGTAGTAGTGTCTACATTATAATAGTTGAGATGTTATATAATAGTTATGACCTAATTTTCTAAAACTATGATCCTAAAAAGATCCTCAATGAGATAGAGAGTATATTATTTATTTAAAATCATGATTATATAATGTATAAGGTTGGGGTCTTACATTGGTAGTTACTATAGTGAATAGATGGACCCCTGAGAAAGTTTGAGGTTGGTGGAACAGGTTGATCAAATATGTCCCACTATATACAAGTGGTTGGTACCAAATAAAATGTAACCAACGTATTATTGATTTTAGTAATATACATGGCTTCAATTAATTGTAATTTAAGTCAGATTAAACATCTTTTGAAATAAAATGTTTTAATTTTTCTCCCATTGATGTTGGATGAAATTCGAAAACACATTAAACTATATTGTGTTTATACTTTATTTTATTAATAAATATTCATTAAATGTATGTATAATTTGTGAATAAAATAGATAAATTGAGTTTATATATGTGTGGTGATTATTCTATGTGATAAAACACTGAGATTCAGTGTGTTCATTCTAAATACTATTTATGTGTTACCGTTTCAATGACTTTACATATAAAGCATTATTTTTAGGGTGAGATTGTCGACAGAATCAACATATGATACATCCCATTTTTCTAAAATTAATTTAAGACCTACAGTAAACATTTCATGAATTAAATAATCCCTCTAATGATTGAGTAACCAAAATAAATAGTGTAAGTGTGATGTAAAAATACAAGATGTACAAAACTATCCAACCAGGTCACATCGCATACAACAAAGATACATTGGAACTAATGAAATATTTGGATTATTCTTAATTATATGTTTCATAAAATATTTCCTTAATCTATAGAAAAAATATTAATGATTTTTTAATTCAAATCATAAAATATCTCACTTTAACTAAAATCTTATAAATACATTATGATAATATTCACAGCACTTTGTGTATCTATCCAAACTCTTTCAGATATTGCAGATAAACCTCTATTCATTTTGAAATAAATGATTGTTATCATTGATTAATACTTATCTGTAGGCCAATATTTTTTACCATATGAGCCTTATTAGTATTGAAAACATATATGAAGCCCTTATTTATTATATATAATATAATAGTGGGCTCTAGCAATGAATCTGTGTTACTGAAGCTTCAAAGGAATTATGTGTGGTCTCCCACAAGCATACTCATATTTGTATAAAATAATTTCCATAGAAATATGTGACATATAATGCATATTCATATATATATAATCCATTTTCAAAGACACAGAGTGACTATTAGACACAAACAATATCAATATAGAGTAAGCCATCTCATCTTTTCAAGATTATTTAAAATAGACTAACCCGGTTGATGAATACATCACAATTAATTCATCTAACTGATCAAAACATCGCATATACCTCATCTAACTAGCTTAATACATCAAATATGACTCTAATATACATGAACATGTATTTACTCTGTCTCATTCAATCAATTATAAAACATATTTACTCATCGTACTAGTGTACAATTCCAATCTTTGTTGTGATGTAATAAAAAAAACGATCATCAACATTCCCAACAACCAAAGTTTATCTAATACATAATAAATTTCATAATAAAGGCAAAAATGTATGATATTTTTCAAGCTAGTTATCCCTCAAGACTCAATTAAGAGAGATTTACAATAATCATACACCCATATGTATGTCGATGACTGTGTGAAATTCCATGGGATATACTTTAGAGAGTCAATTTAACTAATAAATATTTACTTATTTCCTAGTGAATTCATTATTAAAATCTCATATAGAACTTTTCCTAATTTTTATAGGGTTCTATGAAATCTAATAATGATAAACCATCACAACAAATAATACTCTATGAAGACAATATATTTGAACAAATCAAAGTTGTACATGAAGAGGATAATTATAATTTCATTTCACAGAAAATATATATCCATCATAGAATAATTATAAAACGGATCTTAGTTTTTGTATATCATGATAAATTTTAATATTTTTAAACTTGTTTTAACAATTATTAAAAAAAACATACAAAACTAGCTTCCTAACAAATAATATATGATATAAAAATGAATTAAAATTATGTTTACAACACTTTTAGGTGTTTTAGTAAAATTATGACATATATATATATATATAATTCCTAGGAAATGTTTATTTGAATGAAATATAAAAAATTCCGACTAATGTCGTTATTTATTATTATCAATGAAGTGTAACAATTTTTTCAATTTTATAAAATAGGATTTATATTATTAATAATAAAATCCTTGAACATATCTAAACTCCTTAACATCAGATCAGTAAATATTATAATGTTAAAAACATATTTTATTTATATAGAAATATATATAATTAATTTATCACAATTTTATAAACATTTTAATCAAAATTATATTAAGATCAATTCTTGTATAATGTTAATATTTACATTATTATTTACTAACCATCCTAAACTCCTTTAGGAAAAATTGACACTCACTTAGCTATGATAAATAAATGAAACACATAAAATTTATGTTAAAGTCTAAAGCTAATTAACATTATATTTTTACTAGAGTAATATTTCATGAAATAATTCTACTCACTTTCTTACATACACTGAATACAAATCTTTACCTTTTTCATTACTATCCCATATCCAAATCTATATATAACATTATGCGATAAAAACATTAATTTTATAATGTTGTAATAATTAATTCTCAAAATTAGATATTTTAAGTCCAAACGTACTCCAAAAAACCTCTAGAAAGCTATATTCTATTTATAATATGATTCTAAGATACATGAAATCCAATACGTTTCGAAGTAATTATTATTTCATTTATGTATGAATATTTAAGAAATAAACTATTATTTTTATAGAATCCTATGTGTTTGGAGAACATTATGAAATGAAATTTTTTCATTAATATATACCCCTAATAGTTATTTGGAACAAATTTCTTCATATAATAAAAAATTTACATAAAATAGTTTTATCCATGTAAAATAATTTTTATCCATTTCTATTATAAAACAAGTTATAGGATCTGATGGATAATAAATCAGGGGTATTAAATATATTATCTAAAAATTTTCATAAATTTCTTTGTTAATAAAAAACTCCTCTTATCATATAAAAAATGTGGGATAACTATACACACCCTTTATGTAGATTCATCTAAGCTTTATGGACACATTTATATTCAATCCACTTATATATACACTATCTTCGTCAGCAGATGAATGGAAATAATAAGAATTATCAATTCATTTGTTGATTATAAATATATTCAAATTTATAAAAAATTTAAAATATAATTTCAATATCACATAGCCTTAATAATTGATGAATATAATTATATATACATATACCTATTATGTAAAATAAATGGAGTTTATAAAACACTTTTAGGTATCTTAGAAATTTTGTTCTATGGAATCATTACTCCTCATCTTGGGTAACACCTTCAGATTAAATGTTTATAATTGAACAACTGATGAAAATATTTTTTATATTCAGTTGGATATTCTTCATCGATTTTTTACATTTTCCCATATATAAAATCCATATAGTATAATAACCAAGACATCAAATACCCATTTCATTTATTATCACCACTCAATAATTTTAGGTAAACATTTCTTGAATAAATTCTTATTATTTGATCATTTCTGTTGAGGGTAAAAAATGAAATCCATAACTAGAATAATTATCAAAGTAAATCATCAATCTCACCATGTCATTAACATATCCACTTATATTGAATATATTAATATGGGAAAATTTTTTATCCATATTTTATATAATGGTTTTGAAACCACAAATGAATAATTATACATCTCCTATATCATCTAGACTAAATTTCTAAAAATATTAGATAAATAGGATTATTAGGGATGTATACCTCAAAAACATATAATTTATGTTCATTATGACCTATAAGGCCTTAATAGTTAAAAAATTGAACATTTTTGGGGAAAACAATCACTTAAATCAGAGTGGCCATAAGAGCACTACGACTTTGCCAACACTTTTATTTAGTGATGATATATTTACCCATTATCTTTATTAGAAAAATCACTGATAATGGGTTCCTCTATTAGTATAATAAAAATCAGAGATAAAGGATCCATTTAGGATTAATTTTCCTAGAATTAATAAATTAACCCTTTATAAATGATTCTCCTAGTGAAAAAAATTATTCCTCTATCCGAACAAATTCTAGTGCTGATAAAGTGGTATATAACTACATTTTTCTGTTAAAACCTGAAAAAAAATGTTTGAAGTAAATTAGTATATGTGAAAAAGTGTTATGGATCATTTTTATAAAACCTAAAAACAATCAATGTGGTTTTCTCTATTTTTTTATGTGACACACATTTTCCACTAAAATGAATCATTTCTATTAAAACCCTTTACTTCACATCATATCAGTCACATCACGGTTCATATTGATGTGTGGTAAATTATTACATGTCAAAAATGAATTATGGACCATTTTTATATAGTTTTTAAACAGTATGATCGAATTTCATCAATTCTTGTTATTCAATCCATATTTTATTCTGAAATGACAACTGTTTTTGAAAACAGACACTTGAAGTCATACAAACCACATTGGGAGTTGGATTGTTGTGTGGCCAATTCCTACAGGTGAAAAATGAATTACGAACCATTTTGATAAAGTTTTAAAATAATCTAATATCATATTCTTGGTTTTTATATATGATTAATTTTAACTAAAATTAGATTTTTATATTGAAAAAATGTACTTCAACTCGTATAGTCCCGATCGTGTGTTGGATTGGAATGAAGTTAATTCATATATGTGAAAATAAAATATGGATAAATTTTTTAATGTTTCCAAATAAAATTATCTATTTTTTTCATTGGTGATGTTACACATGTTTTAAATTATAATTTCACCATTTTATTTAATTTTAACAAATTGATACATATAGGTCACATCACGTAAGACCCTAAAACTTTAAATTTGAAAATAATATTTGATAACTTCTATGAAAAGATACACCAGCCTTGAAAAGAATATGAATGCATATTAATTTACAATATATTTAATATTTTAAATAAATTCAATACATTATATATCTTTCAATTCATGGAATACTATGTGTATCTTGTGTTAAATGAAAAAAATGAGTTTTTAAAAATCATTCATTAAATGTAATACAGAGTTTTACCTAACAACATGATATTATAATTATTGTTATTTAATAGAAAAATTATCTCATATATTTTGTGTTGAAAAGTGTGAATATTATTAACTAACATAAGAAATATATATAATGTACAATTATTTTAAATTATCTTTTTATTAGTAATAAAATAAGACACATAAAAAAATTAACATGTATTTTTTATAAATGACGAATTAGTCGAGCTCTGCGTGTAAAATTTAAAATTAATCTTCTCTCTTTAATAAAATAAATATGATAAAATATACATAATTTTTGAAATAAAAATATAAATTATCATAGGATGATTGTTTTTTATAATTCGATGAAGTTTCAATTGAATATAAACTACAAAAAATACTTGATTTTAATTGAAAATTGAATTTTCTTCTAAATAATTTATATGATTAAATTAAAATTTAAATTGGGTTTAAAATAAAAATAGTTATATTATGAAACTATTAATAAAATTTTGGTCATTGGAACAATTTTAAAATTAAATTTTGAAATTAAGACATTCGATTTTTTTGAACATTTTCACTTATAAAACCCTCTTTCTCATCGTGCCTAGGAGATTAATTATAATTTAATTTTGGACACTTTAATGGGGTTTCTTTGGAAAAATGGATTCCATAATTAGAATAATTATAATTTAAATTATCTTGTATGGTGAAATTAATTATTGTTTCCACAAAAATTAATGAAAATAGTTAAAGTTAATTACAACGATTATGGTTAAAATGAGCTTACTTAGTTGTTAAACTATTAATATAAGAGTATAAATGACCTAAATTATTATCTAAATTTCATTTAATTAGTTTATATAGAAAATATAAATACAATTTATATGAAATTTGTGAAAACATTTCCACTTTCAATTGAATATGACCCATATAATATGTTAAGTAAAGAACAAGAAATTTGTTACTTTTATTAATTCTAATATCTATAATGTTTTGAGAATGTTAAAAGGAGAACTGGTTCAGTTATATATATTATTTTTAAATATAAATAATTTTTTTTTATAATAGTTATTTTAAAAAATATATTTTATTTTAATTATTTTCTTTATATGTTTATGAAACTCCGATAGAATAATTATTTTATTAAAAATTACATAAAGAATGATACAAAAAATATTAAAAGTGAATTAAATTAAAAAAATTATTTTACTAAATTAATTTTTATTTATGATTATAACATGATATACAGTTAATAACTTAATATATTCAAATTAAACAATTTCATTGATTTTTTTAAATGTAAATTAAATAAATATTTTTATATTTGACATTAATATTACATTAGAATATATAATTTTTTATTAAATGATTTAAATTTACTAAAAATTGAATCATTGGTCAAGGTATTTTGAAATTTTGATAAATTCAAAATATCGTCCATTCCCGAACAAATATATATATTATAATGCATATATTGACCCCTAAATTTTAAAATCTTTTCCTGAGGTGTTTTGGTTAAGGTAGTGTTTTTATGGGTTACAAGGTATTTTGTTAAAATTAATTATAAAAATACATCATATTTTAAATTTATAAATTAGGTATAATATTTATAACTAGAGGATATGATGTTTATAATATTTCTCAATTTAATTTACTCTTAATGGATAAATTGACTTGGAAATAAAACTACATACATCAGTGAAAAAGCAAAATGGAAAAATATAAGGAAACATAATAGTGAAGGGGAATATGTTTAAGAAAAGGGGTTTATTAGGTGTTATAGGTCTTTCATGACCATGTGATAAATAAAACATACTAATTATCAATATATTTGAAACATTAATTAATATTAACTCCCAATTATGAATACATTTGTGTATTTACAAAAGTTTTACTCTTCCTCAACTATAAAAAAGAACTCACCTCCCTCACTTCTTAAAAAATCTGAATCCAATTTTTTAATCCAAAATTTTCATAAATCACTTAAACAAATCCATAAACTCATTATAGAGGCCTTATTATGGGAATAAATCAATCATTTGATGGATTTACTTCATGACTAAGGACGATACCCAAAGAAGCGGTCACATTCCTCAACGAACCTATTTAATTTACTTCTTTCTTCAGCTCCTTAATTTTCTTCTATAAAAATGAAAATATAATAAATTAAGTATAATAAATATACTATTATTTTTTATGATATATTAATGACCTAAAACCATATTCACTTCCATTAAAGGGGTTAAAAATTCATCGCTTATGTTTATGGTAGCCTACCTCCCTGTGAGCTGATGTCTTTCATTTTTCCATATCCTCCTCTTACTGTTAGGTATGATGTTGTATATAAAGTGAATATAAAAAATATGTATAATTATTATACAAATTTATTCATTATATTATATAAAAATCATTAATTTAAATTCTGTTGGAGACATGATAATGTCGCTCGTTTGTACGGAGACTACTACCTCAAGAAGAGATGGGATTCGTCTTTCAATAACACATTATATAGAAGTTGATAAGAACTAATTTTAATGAAATTATGTTATATATTTTAAATAATTATGATATTCATGAAATGTTAATAATTTTTTTAGGAAAATAATATAAATCATTGTTTCCCTGTTCTTTTCACCCACGTGAAGATTTTAACATCGTTCATATATTTGTGGACTACCACCTCTACAAAGGGATGTGACAATTTTTTCATTGACACACCACATGTATGGCATATATAAGTATAAAATCATGTTTTAGTTATATTATTTTCATTATTTAGAGTTAAAATATTACTTACCTTATTTCAATAATGATCATTTAAAATGGATAACATTACTCATGAGTATATATGGCATACCATAACCATGATCATATTGTACTTCATTTTCCAAAAAAGAAAATATTAATGGAATTATTAAAAGTATAATTAATTTATATATATGGTAATTAAGTCATGATAATTATTATGGATTTTATGATACTATAAAATATTCACAAGAACCAGATCGTTCATAACAAAACACACATAAGAAAACATAGTAGTCAACACCTGAGATAATGACAATAATGAAATATTATTTATGAATGGGTGATAAAATGTAATAAAATGATCTTGTATTATATTTAGTATGAATATAGTTTTTTCATTAATTATAACATGCAAAAAATGATTATATAATAGGTTAAATCATGTTTAACTAAATACAAGCTCGAGGTAAGGGATTTTTGTCTCAATTTTCCTTTTTCAAGACATAATTTATATTATGCACCTATATTATTTCATGGGGTGTATATAAAACTCATTTGACATGTAATATCATGAATTAATCATTAAAAATGGTAATTTAAGTTCTAATTTGAATTATTTCATCTAAGGGTATCTGGCTTGGAAATTACAATATGGTAAGAGTTGTTGTGAAATACCACATTCTTTCATAGTTGTTAAAGTTATCTTAAAAAATTATTAAAACCATTTTTCATCAGAATTTATATTTTAAAAAAATAAAAAAATTCTTGTGTAATATATATTATTATTTCCAAAACCATAATCATTTTTACATATGTATTTTATTCTAAGAATTATTTTATTAACTAGGGAAATAGTGATAAATACGTATCCTTTACTCAATATAGATATTTGATAGGGAATTTCTATTATGAATTAAATTTATTTCTAGATATTTGGGGAATTATTTAGTCATTTATGATAGGGTTTGTCTACGATTTAAATAAATACCCTTGATGCATTGATTGTCTCTTGATACAAAATCAGTTGGACAAAACGACAACATTTGTTAGAAGTATGATTTAAATTTTCCTATTAATGGTATGGATAGTAGTATATTGAATCATCTTATCAAATTTATTAACGATAATGGTATCACATTCCAAGGAAACATGATGTTTGATAATTTTGTATTTCTTTCATTAAAATTTATTTATTTTTATCCAAGAAAATTCATATATGATATTATTCATGGACTCATTCCATTTTTAGATAATTGATTATATAGAATACATTTTTAGTTAGTTATCATTTTATATAGATTACATTATATTGATTCATATAGTAAATTTACATAAATGGAATGTGTGTTCAATTATTTACCATTCCACGTAGATTGTGTTTATCGATTCATAATAGTTTCTAATGTACATAACCCTTAATGAGAATTTGATCTGACAATTTATTCCTCCCCTTTGGTAGACATAATGTATAGTTTCAATAACCATCTATGGTGCACTATAAACATAGCAACTGATCCAGCACTAACATGAGCCAAAGGGTGATCCCAATTCCCATGGGATGAAAACCTTCTCCTGATATCCAACTAAATGAATGTGGGAATGAATTTTACATAAATGTTTCATAAGAAAGATAAAAAAGATAGTATACATAAATGTTAATCTCCATAGGGAGAAGTTTTATAGAATTGAAATAGGTATAAACAACCCATACTACTACAGAAAAGTTCAAGGAAAATATTATTGATAACCCATGTCCCAATAGATGCAATTCTCCGCCTCCACATATCAACAGCTAAAACCACCTCTATGTGGTTCCTTTCCCATACTCAAACCTGGAACGAGGAAATCTAGAGACACTAGAAGGCACAGGTATGGTATGATCTAAAATACTAGAATGGTCTCACCAAGGATTATATAAAAGATTCCAACATTTAATTAACCAAATAATTATATTTCAATTTTAATTATATAGGTGTGGTATTTCAAAATCATATTTAAAAAATAATAATTATTTACATTTAAAATGAAGGAAATACTTTAATCAAATGGCTCAAAATATTATTTCTAAAAAATAGTTTATATAAATATAGAAGGCATGTAAACCAGTTTACATCAATGATATATATTCATTTCAAATACAAACAGGTGAGCAATATGGTTATATTCTTAAAAGGAAAGATAGTTCCAAGTAATTGGACTAATAAAACTCTTTTTCACATAGAAATATGTGTATAAACATGCCCCCTTTGACACTTTTAAAGAGGGATTTATCCCCATATCATCGGGATGTTTAGTTTTACTTTTTTGTTTTGGCACATTATAAATTGTATAGTGCTATCTAAATAACTCAATAACTAACTAAATATTTTATGTGCTCCAATAAAAAGAAATGATAGAATATTTTCATTAATATTGATTATAATACAATCCAACCCATTATATATTCCAAAATTTTCTAATTTCCATTTAAAAACCAACACACGAGTATTTAATCAAAAGAATACTTGTCCAAGATATGACCCAAATTTTTCAATCAAAACCAGTTTAAGAAATTTTCACAAATAAGAATTTGGAATAAAATCAAATTTCATTTATAAAATTCAAATTCAAAATAAAAATTCAGTAATTTAAATTATATCAAATTCCATGAATACCATATTTACACCATAATTCGATGAAATTGGGGTTTTTTCCCCATTTCATGAAAAAGTACAACTTCAAAAACCAAATCCACAAATTAAATGAAATTGGGTTTTCAAAAATTTAAATTCTTTATAAATAAATTCCATATATTCAAATTAATTAAATTATATAAATTTATAATATTTAAGGTTAATTAAATTTTCCAATCAAAATATTACCAGCTACCTAGAAATTGCTAAATCTCAAATCACAAATCCCTAACTAGGATTATATAGCAATGAATGATGTAAATAAGGATATAATAATTAAACCTATGTTTGGGATATTAAAAAATGTTTTTTAAATCTGTCTAGAACATGCTGATCCACAAAACCCAAGGTAGGGGAATAGAGAGAGAGAGGTAGATAGATAAAAAGAATATGAAACCTACCATGAGAAGTTCAAAAACCATTAAAATAGATTTTATTTTCCTTAGGAGGGCTATAAAATGGACAAAAACATATACTAAGAGACCCTAGGGATGAATAAATAGATTTGGGTCTTTAAATGTTTTTTGGGGAAAAAAATTGGTTTTTAGTATTTTAAACAAAATTTCAGATAAACAAATCTGTGAAATGGTTAGCTAGTTAGGGACACATATTTTAGCCAAACCATGAACCCTAGTCTGGAACCTACTTAAATGGGATTCAAAATTTCTCTAAAAGGGCCACATGGTTTGTCAAATAGTTTTCCAATCGTGAGAAATCCCATTACCTTGGTATGCAAGGTTTTCTTATCTATGACATACAGTTTGTTCAAACCGTGCACCAACCATGAATAGCCCCAAAATTTTCAAAATTTCCAAATTTTTCACCCAAAACATATAAGGTTTGGTGTCCTGAGAACCAAATATTTTGTACTTTGATTACATGAATGATCACTTATTATATATTGTTCATTGTTCTACATGACTATAATATAATAATGTCCTCGAATATTTGTTGCATTGATAAGGTCATGGAAGATCCCTGCTATGATGAGAACCTTGAAATGCAATAACATTATTCTTAAATAAAGTTCTAAAATTGGATGACATACTATGATAGGAAAGATAGTATACATACCGTCATGTGCGAGTACTCGTAAGAAGATTAAACTATCAATCATGTAGTTCGCACTTGGTAATATCCAAGATGAGAGATTATAAGAACATACCTTCCAGTTGCAATTCCGCATGTCTTGGTGTCATCGTAAATTTCTATCTACGAGCATTTGTAATGGTCCTTATACTAGAATATTATCATTAACTCATGTCATGACATGTGCACTTAGATTCACTAACGAAAACTGTAATGCAGATAGTTGGTGGGAATTAGGGTACGTTGGGTGCGTCACGAGTGACATGTTGTTAATGGATAAGTAGAGGAAGGATTTGTCCCTTCCATTAATGGAATTTGATATCTTGTCCCTTTTATAGAAATAGAACGGTCGCATTAAATTCCATGGCCATGGTGTTAATGACGAGTTTATTTCAGGTAGTCAAAGAATGAAAGATCAAGCATATAGGTTTTTGACACTGCCAGGAAACCTTCTTGACAAGATGTAGAGACAAAGGGATTAAATTACATAGTAAGCATTCATATGAGGGGACACGTCAATGCGGCATGAACTTCTTTCTCTTGGGTTCCTTGACCCGTTGTTATACAGTAATCCTGAACTTTTGGCAAGCTCGCATAATTCCAACGAGAAAGAGGCCTAGAGGGTCACACACTAAGAGTATTCAAGTATCTCAATTAGAAAAATATTATTCCCATATGTGTTTTAATAATTATTTAACGAAGCCTAAATCATTTTAATGATGGAGGAAGAATGAAATGAAAAACAAGATATACATGTCGTGTAATAAATATTACACGTCATGTAGTTTTTCATGGAAAACAAGTACACGCCATGTATTAATAATTACACACCATGTAGTTTTCTTTATGTAAAGGAAATGTATAAATTATAACAAGATATACATGCCGTGTGCATTGAATGTACACACCGTGTAGTTTTCAATGAAAACCAAGTACACGCAATGTATTTATTAATACACGCCATGCAGTTTTTCCAGTTGGGATTTTGAGGATATAATATTGTTTTAAATGATATTTATTATAATCCGTGTGGGCGCATGTCAAGGAATTAATTTTTCGACATGGGGATTTAAATAAAATTCAATGAAATAAATAAAACGTGTAATGCATTTATTTGTTTTCATAACTCTACAACCTCAAGACTGATTATAAATAACCTCACAACCCAACTCTTTTTCGACACACAAGACAACACCTCTGGAGAATTCATTCAAGGACAAAAGAACCACTTCCTCAAAGAACACTCTCAAGATCGAGATAGATCCTCTTCCATCGGATCAAGACGATCTAAGGCGAACAACTCAAGCAATGGTTTCTCCATGCTAGCACACAGAGACTCCTTTGGCAACGTCCTGAGATACGAGGTACACGTGTGGATCACTGCTAGAGGAAGTATAAACATGGCCTCTGTGACGCAATGAGGAATCACATCAGAACGTGATAAAAAACATCAATGAAGAAAGAACACTGCAAAAGGTATTTCTTTTCAATTAGTTAAATTAATTATAATCAACCTGTAACGACCCTACATTGTGGTTCCGAGACGTTCTTTTTCTTTGCTCAATTTCTATGAATTGATCCATGGAGACTGGCATTTATCATCGTATTGATCCCTGATTGATCATTTCTAATGACAAAACGCCAAGTGGGCACATCCACCCATGCACTTCCGCTGCGCCCGGAACCGTCAAATGGTATCAGAGCGAGGTTACAATGTTGATTATAGTTATTTAATTTTCGTTTATATTTGATTCAATTCGAAATATATAATTCTATTAATCTTAATAAATGAGATCTATTCTTCCTCCTTTGTTTCTCGATTCATATCACAGAAACGACCTTTTAATTTAAAATTTTGATTAAAATAAAAATGAGGAAATCATCCGGAGGGGCCACTCTTTCTTTCTGTACAACACAAGATTACATGACGTGTAATTAAAACTACACGTCGTGTACTTAGGTTCAATGAATCGGCACTTGTCCGCCAAACCACACCATGTGAATTGAATATGCCTAAGTATTAATCACGCTGTTTTGACCAGAAATGAACGATGCCTGGAACCGGAATACATGGCGTGTATGTTGGAGCAACACGCTATGTAGTCCATTCTAGCCCATAAGAAACCATGTACAAGGATAAGCCGCGTACCGTGTACACAGGATCACCAGACTAGTTACCGTTTAACAAGGAAGTACCTTATCTACACGTCATGTACTCAAAAATTTCCAAAGTACAGAAAAACACACCAAATCCCCCTACGTGTACTTTGAATAAAGAGTGAAAAGAAATATACTCCATGTAATTATAAACTACACGCCGTGTACATTCCAGAAATGTAATTTCACCAAGTTTCCTATAATGTACAAAGACCCGTACAAGGAATATGGATGAGAAGAATCTCAAGGAAATTCAGAAATAAATTTAAGATAAAGAATTGATTAATTATAAGATTATAATTAATTGAATTCCAGTGAGGATTATCTTAAATGAAAGAACTATTAAAATAAATCAAATTATAAATTTGTGTAAATGTCGTTGCATGCTATGGATGATCCTGAACTAGACCAAAGACCCTTTGTATGTTTATGGTTTTATTTAAATTTATTTAAATTAAATTCGTTGTTTTGCGAGTCTTCTTCCAATAAAATGTAGGGCTTCTGTGCCCAGGGTTTCTTTAATGTAAAACCATGTAGTAGAGGATCTCCCAAGCCATAGGAGATGGTTCAAATCCCGAATCCGAGGCTAAACCGACGCAAGAAGATACAAAGGTGGACAGGTGGGAGATGCAAAACAAAAACCATCAGGTTCAAGGTGTTTTCCCTTAGTCAAGGTTTTCTTGTTAATACCTCTAGATAATCCAACCGATAGAAGCTCATGATCATGCCATATTATTTAATTTATGTCTAAATTGTGTGGTTTATTTATTATATATGTGTTGTCATGATAACTTAGTTAATAAAATGAACAAGCATGAAAAGATGGAATAAAATAAAAACTGGACTATGCGTAAACATTATCAGAACATGGTTAATAACTTAAGCAAGAATCACATAATATTAACAAGCATGTGATAATGAAAAACTACGCATAATGGATTAAAATCCATTAATACGATATTAAGTGATACTTAGCCTTCTGTTACATAATTAAGGTCAAGACTCAATAAAACTATGTGTTTGACCAACCCTTGTTGAGACACTTACTTTTATAAATGAAGCCCTTATGAAAGGTTTTAGGTTGACTTAACCATATTACATCAAGAGGAGTATCCCTTGCGAGACATGATGTAATATTAGAGGTAAGAGTTGAAGAAATCCAATTTAGGATTTCAGGATTGGGGAGTCCACTCAATAGATCAAGGAACTGTAAGCTCATAGTTGGCAACGACCTGCCTACCTAAATACATTCAAATAGCTTGACCAACCCTTGTTCGGGTTATACAAAGGGGAATATGGATCCTTGACCCTAGAATGTCAACGAAACTAGACATTCTGTTTTCAATGGTGAGGGCCATTGGGACTTGATAAAATAGTGGGAGAATTAATTAATTAATTTAATATTTCTCATAAAATGTAATCAATAAAGTAGTGATAAATCTGCTCTTTTAATTTGTAGAATCGATATGAAAAACTCATCAACCGACTTTTCTCTGCAATCAATTCTGGATAAAGGCAATATCCTCACCGCCAGTAACATTTTGGAATGGTTTCCATGAACGAATGTTTTATGTGTTGGAGTCCTCGCTTCCTGATTCTCCTACCCCAGGGCTGAGTGATGAAGATTTCCAAGTCTATGATCAACAGTTTAACGACGCTCTCGACGTTCAATGTTTGATGTCGTCATCTATGTCTAGTGACCTCATTAAGTCTCATGAAGACATGGATGCCTACAACATGCATGAGCACCTCCAGGGTCTATACTCGAAGAGATCAAGACAGTATTGGTTTGAGATCTCCAAGGCTCTATTTCAGAGCAAGCTTAGAGAATGTTCTACAACTGGGCCTCATGTAGTCAAGCTCATTGGCTACATTGAGCGCATGGAGGTTCAAGGGATTAAACTCACTAAAGAACTGGGTACTGATCTCATTCTCGCATCACTCCCCCAGAGCTTCTCAAACTATGTTATGAACTTTAACATGAACAACATTGATAAGTCTCTATTTGATCTTCTGATCCTTATTCACCAAGTGGACAATGACATGAAGCGTAAAAATCCTTCTGTCCTCATGGTGAATAAAAGGAAAGGGAAGGCGAAGAGATTTAAGCCCAAATCCTCTTCAAGGCCTTCCATGAAAAGGAAGATAAAAGGGGCGGCAATGGAACATGATGTTTTTTGTTTCGCATGTGGCAAGAAGGGCCACTAGAATAAAAAATGCACCTAGAGACGGAAGCAAGGGGAAGCTTTAGGCGCATTTGTTATCGAATGAAATCTATCTGTTTCTACTAACAGGGTATTAGATAAAACTTGTAGTGCTCACATCTGTATCCAAATACATGAACCAAGTAGATTCAAGAAGATTGATCGAGCAGAGGTAGATCTACGAGCATCCAATGGAGCTAGACTTGCTTTTGTAGCTTTCTGGGACTACCACCTCACATTGCCTATGGGGATGGTCTTGGTTTTTAAAGGATGTTATTATATACCCTCTATAACCAAAAAAAAATTATTACAGTATCCAGATTAGATACTATTGTATTCATCATCAAGTTTGGATGTTTATGTTGGTATTTTTATAAAGATTACATTTTTTCTGGTAGGGAAAATTTATATAACGACCTTTATTTGTTGGACTACACAAACCAAGTAATGGAAATCAATAAAAAAGTTAATTCACATGACTCATACCACACCCAACATTGGAATAACCAGCTAGGTCATGTCAATGAGAAATGTTTGACAAAATTACATCAAGATGGGTATTTCGATTCTTTCGAAATAAAACCACTTGGTGTATGTCATGCATGTCTACAAGGAAAAATGACCAAATCCCCATTTAGTGGGAATGGTGAAAGAGCTAAAGAGATTCTAGAATTAGTTCACACAGATGTTTGTGTACCATTTCTATTTGAAGAAAGGGGTGGGTTCTCGTACTTCATAACTTTTACAGATGATTTTAGTAGATATGGATATATTTACTTAATGAGGTATAAGTCAGATTCTTTTCATTGGATCAAATAATACAAGAATGAAGTTTAGAACGAGCTTGGTAAGAATATTAAAAAACTCTGATCAGATAGAGGAGGAGAATATCTTAATCAAGACTTCATTGATTTCTTATGGGAGTTTGGGATTCTATCTCAACTCACTCCTCCTTACACACCGCAGTGGAATGGTGTATGTGAATGGAGGAACCGCACCCTGTTGGACATGGTGAGATCAATGATGAGTCACGCGAGTCTTCCATTATCCTTTTGGGGATATTCATTAAAAACAGCAGTGCAAATACTAAACCAAGTACCAAATAAATTGATAAATGGTATTCCATACGAGTTATGGAGTGGATGCAAAGCCATGTTATCGAATTTACATGTATGGGGTAGAGAAGCATTTGTTAATGCCTCTTCAGGTAACAAAATTGCACCCTGATGCACAAAGTGTATCTTTATAGGATATCCCATGGAAAAAAGGGGATATTACCGATACAAACCCTCAGAAAAAAAGCTTACAGTGGCAAGAAAGACCATATTCCTTGAGAGGGAGCACATATCCAAAAGCGATAGTGGGAGTGAGATAGACTTTAATGAAGTCAAGGCTCAACATACACAAGAGTTGGTACAAGAACAGATTCCACAAATCCCCGTGGAAGAACAATCTGTTCCATAGACACAAGAACTGCGTAGGTGCATGAGAGAGGTGAGAGAACTAGAACGATATGGTTTTCTTATCACCGAGTATGGTGACTCATTATTGGTTGACAATGATGATCCTCTTACCTACAAGGATGCATTTGAAGGCACACACATTTCAATGTGCCAAGAAGCCATGAATTATAAAATGGATTGCATGTACCGAAACCAAGTCTATATTTTGGTAGATCCTCCAGTTGATGTAAAACCTATTGGTAATAAATGGGTATTCAAGAAGAAACTGTACATGGAGGGGAAAGTCAGCACCTATAATGCACGACTGGTTTCACAATGTTTTAGACATCATCATGGAATTGGCTATGATGAATCGTGTTCACCATCTGCGATGCTGAAATCCATCATAATCCTATTGTCCATTGCCGCTTACCATGACATTGAAATTTGGAAAATGGATTTCAAAACAGCATTCCTTAATCGGAACCTCCAGGTAGATGTCTACATGACACAACTTGATGGGTTTGTGACTCAAAACGATGCCAACAAGGTATAAAAGTTGAAGAAATCCATTTATGGATTAAATCAAACATCAAGGTCATGTAAAATTCTTCTTGATGAAGCCGTAATAGAATTTGGATTTGTTATGAATGAATGTGAGCCTTGTGTCTACAATAGGTTTAGTGGAAGTGTAGTCATTTTCCTAATATTATATGTTGATGACATATTACTAATTGGAAATGAAGTATCTGTCTTACAGTCAGTTAAGGCATGGTTTCATAAATGCTTCTCCATGATAGATTTTGGTGAGGCAGTATATATTCATGGGATCAAGATCCATCGTGATAGATCCAAGAGAATTTTGGGCCTGAGTCAAAGTATATACACTGTCAAGATACTGAAGAGATTCAATATTGAAAAATCCAAGAGGGGATTATTGCCATTGTCACATGGTATTCATCATTCCAAGAAAATGTGTCCTCAGACACATGAGGAAAGAAAGAGAATGGAAACGATCTCTTATGCATCCCCGATTGGGTCAGTCATGTATGTTATGCTATGTACGAAACTAGACGTTTCTTAAACATTAAGTGTAGTAGGCAGATATCAAGCTGATCTAGGAGACCACCACTTTATGGGAGTCAATACTATCTTTAAGTATCAGAGGCATACTAAGGATATGTTCCTAGTTTATAGAGGAGATGAGGAACTAGTCATCAGAGGACATGTAAATGCTAGTTTCCAGACTGATCGATATGACCTGAAGTCGCAAACTTGATACGTCTTCAGTTTGAATGGAGGTGCAGTGAGCTAGAAGATCTCAAAGAGAAGTGTGGTGGTAGATTATACAGCAGAGTCCGAGTATATCGCAGCTTATGAGGCAGCTAATGAAGCAGTATGGATGCAAAGCTTTGCCCAAGAGCTTAATGTAGAACCAACCAGTAAAGATCATATAACACTCTATTGTGATAATACTGCAGTGGTGGCACTTGAAAAAGAGACAAAGTCACATCAGCGGACAAAGCACATACTTTGGAAGTATCATCTTTTGAGGAATTTTTCTCAAAGAGGTGAAGTTGCAGTGAGCAGTATTTCCACGAAAGACAACGTGGCGAACCCCTTGACTAAATCCTTGACTCAGCAGAAACATGATCATCATGTAAGGTCTAGCGGACTAAAATTCCTCGGCAGTTGCCTTTAGTCCAAGTTGGATTTTGTAAGTGTTGGTGTCCTGAGAACCAACTGTTTTGTACTTTGATTACATGAATGCTCACTTATTATATATTGTTCATTATTCTGAATGACTATAATATAATAATGTCTTGAAAAATATGTTGCACTGATAAGGTCTTGGCAGATCCTCGCTATGATGAGAACCTTGAAATTCTATAACAATATTCTTAAATAAAGTTCTACGGTTGGATGACATACTATGACAGGACACATAGAATACAGACTGTCATGTGCGAGTACTTGTAAGAAGATGAGACTCTCCCTCATGGAGTTCGCACTTAGTAATCTCCAAGATGGGAGATTATGAGAACAGACCCACCAGTAGCAATTCTGCATGTATTGGTGTCATCAGACATTTCTATCTACGAGCATGTGTAATGGTCCTTAGACTGTAATATTATAATTAACTCATGTCATGACTCGCGCACTTAGATTTACCGACAAAAACCATCACACAGACTGTTGGTGGGAAGTAGGGTATGTTGGGTACGTCATGAGTGACATGTTATTAATTGATAAGTCGAGGAAGAATTTTTCCCTTCCATTTATGGATGTTGATATCTCGGCCCTTTTATTGAAATGGAACTGTCGCATTAAATTCCATCACCATGGTGTGAATGATGAGTTTATTTCAGGTAGTCAATGAACAATGGATCAAGCATATAGGTTTATGACACTGCCATGACACATGCTTGATGAGATATCGAGACAAGGGGATTAATTACATAGTAAGCATTCGTATGAGGTGACACATCAATACAGCATCAACTTTTTTCTCATCGGTGCCTTGACCCGTTGCTTGATAGTAATCTTTGACTTTAGGAATGCTTGCCCAATGCCAATGAGAAAAAGGCCTAGAGGGTCACACACAATGTGTATTCATGTATCTCAAGTAGAATAATGATTATTCTCATACATGGTTTAATAATTATTCGAGTAAGCCTAAATCGTTTCAATGATGGAAGAAGAAGGAAATGAAAAAAATGATATACACATCGTGTATTAAAGATTACATGTCGTGTTGTTTTTCATGGAAAACAAGTACACGCCGTGTATTAATAATTACACGCCGTGTAGTTTTCTTTATGGAATAGAAATGAATAAATGAAAAAAAGATATACACACTGTGTACATTTAATATACATGACATTTAGTTTTCAATGAAAAACAAGTACACACTGTGTATTTATTAACACACGCTGTGTAGTTTTTCCAGTCGGGAATTTGATGATATTATATTGTTTTAAATGATATTTATTATAATCAGCGTGGGCGCATGTCAAGGAATTAATTATTCGAAATAGGGTTTTAAATAAGAGTCAATGAAATAAATAAAACGTATAACGTGTTTATTTATTGTCATAACTCTACAACCTCAAGCCTGATTATAAATATCCTCACAACCCCCAACTATTTTCCGACAGATAAGACAACATGTCACGACCCGTCCTCGGGGCCCGTGCCGTGACTACCCCAAGCCCGCCTTCCATAGACCGGGGGCTGGCGACTAGCACCAAAGGCATAAATCCCGATAACTGGGAAGGCATTGCCTTTATAAAAGTAACAAAGCACCACAGAGTACAAGCGGAAGTAAAACACTAAGTACAAAAAGAAGTGCTGAAAAGTAAATGGGCCAGAATACAAACCCAAAAGAAAGTACAACTACAACTGAACAAAGTACAACAGAAAAAGACAACAGCTGGAGGGACGGAAGCGGCTCCTGGGCCGTCCTCCTCAGATCCTACCTGAAGGGTAGGTACAGATGGCGCAGCTCCTGGATCGTCCACCACGAATCCTACATGAAGGGTAGGTACGGATAGCCTCCACAGTGCTCTCGTCCGTCAACCTCCTCCGAGTGTCGTCTCGCCGGGAAGTCCACCTCCGGACACTGACTTGTCGTGTAGTCCACCTCCGGGTACCGTCCAGTCTTCGAACACTCAGCCTCCGTCAGCACTGCCTGTCGTCTGCAACCAACACAACGAGGTGCGGGCATAGCCCGTGCAGGGTTGAGTATAACGATACACAGTAGGGACCCCGAGACCCTCAAGGTTTCACTAAATCCAACAAGGATAACCACGAGAAGATCTCAACAGATAAACTCTACTTAGGTATATGCCCATACATATACCTAAGTTATCAAGTAACCCATCTCAATCATGAGGAAACAAAAAGGTCAAAAGTCTCAGCTCAAACCAGGATTTTCATTATCGAAACCGTAACTACTAAAGAGCTCCGTCTCTAGAGTGTAAAGTGGTCCTGTCACGACTCCAAGGTACTGTTCACTAACCTAAGACTGGTGAGGTACTCCTCCTGTCAAGTACCGCGGGCTAGCCACCCAAGCACAGTAGTGCTTCCCGCCGAGGTATGTCACCCAAACACAGTAGTGCACACGCCCTAGTAGCCTGCAGAGGTACTCTCCGGACGAGTACTGCGGGTCTGCACTATCACACAGGTAGTGCTCCGTCCGCCATGAGTCTGCACCCAAACAAAGTAGTGCTCCGTCCACTGGGCTAGTCGACTCACTCCAAGTCGAGTCGGTTAAGCAGTCGTCAGGTCTCAGTCGGCTACACGGTCTCCGTACTCCGCATGCTCGTCTTAGGGAGGGTCCGCTCCACGAGCTGCAAGTCGATACTCCAAGTATTTCAAGGTCCCACGAAAAAGTATCTCAAAGGACCACCTCTTCACAGGGGTCTCTACACGAAACCAACCAGGCCCTCGGAGCGGAAACGCTCATATCTTGAGCTACGGACGTCCGATTGATGTACCGTCAGTTTTGTTAGTTTCCTCTTAGTGAGACGGATCTTTTGGCTCACTCCGCCCAGGGTTTGGGCGCAGGTGGAGTACGGTCGGGTTGGTTTTGCCTTAAAAACCAACCGGGCCCCTGAGACGAAAAGGACAATAACTCTCAGACCGGGCGTCCGATTGACGCGCCGTCTGTTGCGTTGAGTTCCTGTTGACGATACGGAACTTTTCGCATCCATCGCCCGAGTTTTGGATACAGTTGGTTGTGGCCGGGTTGGATCGCACCCGAAATCCAACCGGGCCCCTGGAACGGAAAAGCTGATAACATTCAGACAGGACGTCCGTTTGACGAACCATCAGCGGCATTGACGATCACGTTGAGAAACGGTCCCTATGATTATACCCTATGAGAGCTCGAGGTACAGTTGAGATACGGCTGGGTTTGGTTCGCTCACGAAACCAACCGGGCCCCTGGGACGAAAAGGCTAATAACTCACAGACCGGGCGTCCGATCGACGCACCGTCTGTTGCGTTGAGACCCCTGTGATGAGGTGGTCCTTTGAGATAGTTCTTCGTGGGACCTTGAAATACTTGGAGTATCGACTTGCAGCTCGTGGAGCGGACCCTCCCTAAGACGAGCGTGCGGAGTACGGAGACCGTGTAGCCGACTGAGACCTGACGACTGCTTGACTGACTCGACTTGGAGTGAGTCGACTAGACCAGTGGACGGAGCACTACTTTGTTTGGGTGTAGACCCATGGCGGACGGAGCACTACCTGTGTGATAGTGCAGACCCGCGGTACTCGTCCGAAGAGTACCTCTGCAGGCTACTAGGGGGTGTGCACTACTGTGTTTGGGTGACATACCTCGGCGGGAAGCACTACTGTGTTTGGGTGGCTAGCCCGCGGTACTCGACATGAGGAGTACCTCAGCAGTCTTAGGTTAGTGAGCAGTACTTTGGAGTCGTGACAGGACCACTGTACACTCTAGAGACGGAGCTCTTCAGCAGTTACGGTTTCGATAATGAAAATCCTGGTTTGAGCTGAGACTTTTGACCTTTGTGTTTCCTCATGATTGAGATGGGTTACTTGATAACATAGGTATATGTATGGGCATATACCTAAGTAGAGTTTATCTGTTGAGATCTTCTCGTGGTTATCCTTGTTGGATTTAGTGAGACCTTGAGGGTCTCGGGGTCCCTACTGAGTATCGTTATACTCACCCCTGCACGGGCTATGCCCGCACCTCGTTGTGTTGGTTGCAGACGACAGGAAGTGCTGACGGAGGCCGAGTGTTCGAGGACTGGACGGTACCCGGAGGTGGACTACACGACAAGTCAGTGTCCGGAGGTGGACTTCACGGCGAGACGACACTCGGAGGAGGTTGACGGACGAGAGCACTGTGGAGGCTATCTGTACATACCCTTCAGGTAGGATTCGTGGTGGACGATCCAGGAGCTGCGCCATCTATACCTACCCTTCAGGTAGGATCCGAGGAGGAAGACCCAGGAGCCGCTTCCGTCCCTCCAGCTGTTGTCTTTTTCTGTTGTACTTTGTTCAGTTGTAGTTGTACTTTCTTTTGGGTTTGTATTCTGGCCCATTTACTTTTCAGCACTTCTTTTTGTACTTAGTTTTTTACTTCCTCTTGTACTCTGTGGTGTTTTTTTACTTTTATAAAGGCAATGCCTTCCCAGTTATCGGGATTTACGCCTTTGGTGCTAGTCGCCAGCCCCTGGTCTATGGAAGGCGGGCTTGGGGTAGTCACTGCACGAGCCCCGAGGACGGGTCGTGACACAACACCTCTAGAGAATTCTTTCAAGGCCGAAAGAACCACTTCCTCCAAGAACGCTCTCAAGACCGAGAGAGATCCTCTTCCATCGGATCACGACGATCTAAGGCAGACAACAAAAGAAAAGGTTTCTCTATGCTAGCACCCAGAGACTCCTTTGGTGACGTCCCGAGATACTAGATACACGTGTGGATCACCGCTAGAGGAAATCTACACTTGGCTTCTGTGAAGTAATGACGAATCACATCGTAAAATGACCAAAAACATCAATGAAGAAAGAACACCACAAAAGGTATTTCTTATAAGTTAATTAAATTAATTATAATCAACCTTTAATGGTCCTACATTCTGGTTCTGGGACTTTCTATTTCTTTTGTCTATTTCTATGATTCGATCCATGGAGACTGGCGTTTATCATCACATTGATCCCAGATTGATTATTAATAATGAAAAAAAATCCAAGTGGGAACATCCACCCACGTGCTTCCGATGTGCCTGGAACCTTTAGCATTGACGTTTCACCTCATACGAATGATTACTATGTCATTTAATCCCTTTGTCTCGATATCTCATCAAGCAGGTTTCATGGCAGTGTCATAAACCTATATGCTTGATCTGTCATTCTTTGACTACCTGAAATAATCTCATCCTTCACAACATGGTCATGGAATTTAATGCGACGGTTCTATTTCAATCAAAGGGCCTAAATATCAACTTCCATAAATGGAAGGGACAAATCCTTCCTTGACTTATCCATTAACAACATGTCACTTGTGACGCACCCAACGTACCCTACCTCCCGCCAAATGTCTGCATGATGGTTTTCGTCAGTAAATCTAAGTGCGCGATTCATGACATGAGTTAATGATAATCTTCCAGTCTAAGGACCATTACACACACTCATAGATAGAAATGTCTGATGACACCAAGACATGTGGAATTTATACTGGAGGGTCTGTTATCATAATCTCCCATCTTGGAGATTACCATGTGTGAACTCTATGAGAGAGAGTCTCGTCTTCTTATGAGTACTCCAACATGACGGTCTGTATACTATGTTTCATATCATAGTATTTCATCCAACCATAGAACTTTATTTAAGAATGTTTTTATAGCATTTAAATGTTCTCATAATAGCGAGGATCTTCCATGACCTTATAAATGCAACAAATATTCTAGGACAATATTATATTGTAGTCATGAAGAATAATGAAAAATATATAATAAGAGAACATTCATGTAATCAAAGTACAAAAGAGTTGGTTCTCAGGACACCAACCCTTACAAAGGTGGTGCCAACTTCTTTCTCTTGGGTTCCTTGACCTGTTGCTAGACAGTAATCTTGGACTTTAGGCAAGCTCGCCTAATGCCAATGAGAAAGAGGCCTAGAGGGCCAAACACTAAGTGTATTTAAGTATCTCAAGTATAATAAAGATCATTCCCGCACATGGCGTAGTAATTATTCAAGGAAGCCTAAATCATTTTAATGATGGAGGAAGAAGGAAATGAAAAACAAGATATACACGCCGTGTATTAAAGAATACACGCCATGTAGTTTTTCATGGAAAACAAGTACACGTCCTGTATTAATAATTACATGCCATGTAGATTTCTTTATGGAAAGGATGTGAATAAATGAAAACAAGATATAGAGGGAATGTACATTGAATGTACACGCTGTGTAGTTTTCAATGAAAAACTAATACACACCGTATAGTTTTTCCATTCAGGATTTTGAGGATATAAAATTGTTTTAAATTATATTTATTATAATCAGTGTGGGTGAATGTCAAGGAATTAATTATTCAACATGAGGTTTTAAATAAGAATCAATGAAATAAATAAAACATGTAACATGTTTATTTATTATCATAATAATACAACCTCAATCCTGATTATTAATATCCCCACAACCCCAACTCTTTTCCGACACACAAGACAACACCTCTGGAAAATTCTTACAAGGACAAAAGAACCTCTTCTTCCAAGAACGCTCTCAAGAGAGAGAGAGAGATCCTCTTCCATCAGATCAAGATGATCTAAGGCCGACAACTCAAGAAAATGTTTCTCCATGCTAGAACCTGGATACTCCTTTGTTGACGTCCCGAGATACGAGGTACACATGTGGATCACTGCTAGAGGAAGTCTACACTTGGCTTCTACGATTCAACGACGAATCACATTAGAACGTGATGAAAAACATCATTGAAGAAAGAAAACCTCAAAAGGTATTTCTTTTCAATTAATTAATGTAATTATAATCAACCTATAACGATCCTACTATGTGGTTCTGGGACATTCTATTTCATTTTTCTATTTCCATGATTAGATCTGTGGAGACTAGCGTTTATCGTTGTATTGATCCCGGATTGATCATTTCTAATGACAAAAGGCCAAGTGGGCACATCCACCCACGTGCTTCCTCTGCGTCCGGAACCTTCAAATGGTATCAGATCCAAGTTACAAAATTTATTATAGTTATTTAATTTTTTTTGATAATTTATGCATTTATATTTGAATCAATTCAAAATATATCATTCTAATAATCTGAATAAACAAGATCTATTATTCATCATTAATTTCTCAATTCATATCACAAAAATGAACTTTTAATTTTAATTTTGGATTAAAATAAAAACGAGGAACTCATCCACAGGACCCTCTCTTTCTGTCTGTACAATACAGGATTACACAGCGTGTAATTAAAACTACACGCCGTGTACATAGGTTCAATGAACCGACATTGGTCTGCCAAACCATGCTATGTGAATTGAATATGCCTAAGTATTAATCATGCCATGTTGACCAGAATTGAGCGGCGCGTGCAACTAGAATACATGGCATGTATATTGGAGAAACATGTTGTGTAGTCTGTTCCTGCCCAGGTGAAACCGTGTACAAGGATAAGCCGTGTACCGCGTACACAGGATCGTCAGGCTGGTTACCACGTAACATGGAAATTTCCAAAGTAGAGAAAAACACGCCAAAGCCCCCGGTGTGTACTTTGGATAAAGAGTGAAAAGAAATACACGACATGTAATTATAAACTACACTCCATGTACTTTCTAGAAACTGAATTTCACCAAGTTTCCTCTAATGTACATAGACCTGTAAAAGGAATATGGATGAGAAGAATCTCAAGGAAATTCAGATATAAATTTAAGATAAATAATTGCTTAATTTTAAGATCATAATTAATTGAATTCGAGCACGACTTATCTTAAATGAAATAATTATTAAAAGAATTTTAATTATAAATATGAATAAATTTCGTTGCATGCTCTGAACGATCATGAGCAAGACTGAAGACCCTTTGTTTGTGTATGGTTTCATTTAAATTTATTTAATTTAAATTTTTTGTCCTGCGAGCCTTCTTCCGATAAGATGTAAGGCCTGCATGCCCATGGATTCATTAATTTAAACCCATGTAATGGAGGATCTACCAAGATAGAGGAGAGGGTTCAAATCACGAAGGTGAGTTGAAACCGACGCATGAAGATACAATAGCGGATAGGTGGGATCTACAAAACAAGAACCATCAGGTTCATGGTGTTTTCCCTAGGTCAGGGTTAGCTGATCAAAACCGCTAGATAAGCTAACCAATGGAAGCTCATGCTCATGACATCTTATATTATTTCTATCTAAATTGCATGGTTTATTTATTATTTATGTGTTGTCGTGATCACATAGTTAATAAAATGAAAATTCATGCAAAGATGGAATAAAATAAAAACTGGATTATGCATAAACATTATCAAAACATGGTTAATCACTTAGAAAGCATCACTTAATATTAAAAAGCATGTGATAATGGAAAACTATGCCTAAAGGATTAAAATCCCTCAATACCATATTAATTCATACTTAGCCTTCCGTTACCTAATTAAGGGAAAGACTCAATAAAAGTATGTGTTTAACCAACCCTTGTTTTGACACTTTGTTTTATAAAGGAAGCCCTTATGAAATGTTTCGGGTTGACTTTACCATATTACATCAAGAGGAGTAGCCCTTTCTAGACTTGATGTAATATTGGAGGAAAGAGTTGAGGAAATCCAAGTCAGGATTTCAGGATTGGGGAGTCCAATCATCAAATCAAGGAACTGTAAGCTCACATTTGGCAAAGACCTTCCTACCAAACTACCTTCAAATAGCTTGAATAACCCTTGTTGGGGTTATGCGATGTGGAATATGGATCCTTGCCACTAGAATGTCAATAAAACTAGACATTCCGAGTCCAATGGTGAGGGCTATTGGGACTTGATAAAATAGTGGGAGAATTAATTAATTCATTTATTATTTCTCATAAAATGTAATCAAGAAAGTACTGATAAATTATCTCTTTTAATTTGTAGAATCGATATGAAAAAAAATCATCAACCAACTTTTCTCTATGATCAATTCTGGATACAGACAATATCCTCACCAGCAGTAACATTCAATAATGGTTTAGGCGCCTTCAGTTTATCCTACACCATGAATGAATGTTTTATGTGCTGGAGTCCTCGCTTTCTAGTTATCCTGCCCCAGGGGTGAGTGATGAAGATTTTCTTGTCTATGATCAACATTTGAACGACGCTCTTGACGTTCAATGTTTTATGCCTTCATCAATGTCTAGTGAGCTCATGAAGTCTCATGAAGACATGGATTCCTACAGCATGCTCGATCTCCTCCGTGGTCTATACCAGGAGAGAGCAAGACATGAAAGGTTTGAGATCTCCAAGGCTCTATTTCAGAGCAAGCTTGGAGAGGGTGCCCCAGCTGGGCCTCATGTAGTCAAGCACTTGGGCAACATTGACCACATGGAGGATATAGGGTTTAAAATCCTGGATGAACTGGGTACCGATCTTATTCTTGCATCACTCCCCTAGAGCTTCACAAACATAGTTGTGTACTTCAACATGAACAAAATTGAGAAGTCTCTGTCTGATCTTATTATCCTTATTTTCCATGTGGACAATGACATGAAGTGTGAAAACCCTTTTGTCCTCATGGGGAATAAAAGAAAAGGGAAGGTGAATATATTTAATCCCAAATCTTCTTCAAGGCCTTCCAAGAAAAGGAAGATCAAAGGGGAGGCAAAGAAATAGGATGTTGTTTGTTTCGAATGTGGCAAGAAGGGCCACAGGAAGAAAAACTACACCCAGCCAAGGAAGAAAGGGGAAGCTTCGGGTGCATTTTTTATCGAATGAAATCTATCTATTTCTACTAATTGGGTATTAGATACTTCTTGTGGTGCTCACATCTGTATCCAAATATAGGAACCATGTAGATTCTGGAAGATTGATCGAGGGGAGGTAGATCAATGAGCATCCAATGAAGCCAGACTTGCTGCTGTAGCTATCAGGGACTACCACCTCACATTGCCTACAACGATGGTCTTGGGTTTGAAATGATGTTATTGTGTACCATCTGTAACCAAAAACATTATTTCAGAATCCAGATTAGATACTGATGGATTCATCTTCATGTTTGGAATTGGATGTTGCTATTTTTTAGAAGATAGCATTTGTTTTGGTAGGGAACATTTATATAATGGACATTATGTGGTAGACTACACAAACCAAGTAATGGAAATTGATAAAATTTTTAATTCACATGACTCATACCACACAAAACTTTGGCATCATTGGGTAGGTTATGTCAATGAAAAATGTTTGAAAAAGTAACATCAAGATGGGTATTTAGATTCTTTCAAACAAAAACCACTTGGTATATGTCATGCGTGTGTACAAGGAAATATGACCAAATCCCCATTTAGTGGGAAAGGTGAAAGAGCTAATGAGCTTCTAGAATTAGTTCACACAGATGTGTGTGGAACATTTCCAGTTGAATCAAGGGGTGGGTTCTCCTACTTCATAACTTATACTGATGATTTTTCTAGATACGGATATATCTACTTAATGAGGTATATGTCAGATTCTTTTGATCAATTCAAAGAATACAAGAATGAATTTGAGAACCAGATTGGTAAGAATATTAAGAAACTCCACTCAGACAGATGAGTAGAATATATTAATCAGGAATTCATTGATTTCTTACGAGATTTTGGGATTATATCTCAACTCACTCTCCTCCTTACACACTATAGTGGGATGGTGTAAGTGAAAGGAGGAACCACACCATGTTGGACATGGTGAGAGCAGTGATGAGTCATGCGATTCTTCCATTATCCTTTTGGTGATATACATTACAAACAGCAGCGCAATACTAAACCATGTACAAACTAAATCGATAAATGGTATTCCATACGAGTTATGGAGTGGACGCAATGCCATGTTATCGAATTTACATGTGTGGGGTAGTGAAACATTTGTTAAGGCCTCTTCAGGTAACAAACATGCACCCCGGGGCACAAAGTGTATCTATATAGGATATACCATGGAAACAAGTGGATATTATCTATACAACCCCTCAGACAAAAAGGTTATAGTGGAAAGACATTCCATATTCATTGAGAGGGAGACCATCTCCAAAAGTGATCTTGGGAGAGAGATAGAATTCGATGAAGGTGAGGCTCAAGATACACAAGAGCTGGTACAATAACAGATTCCAAAAATCCCCGTGGAAGAAAAATCTCTTCTAGAGACACAATAACTGTGTAGTAGCATGAGAGAGGTGAGATAACTAGAATGATATGGTTTTCTTGTCACCGAGGATGGTGACTCATTATTTGTTGACAATGATGATACTCTTACCTACAAGGAAGCAGTTGATGGCACAATCTTTTCCAAGTGGAAACAAGACATGAATTCTGAAATGGATTCCATGTACCAAAACGATGTCTGGATTTTGGTAGATACTCAATTTGATGTAAAGCCTATTTGTAATAAATGGGTATTCAAGAAGAAACGGGACATGGAGGGGCAATTCAGCACCTATAAGGCATGACTGGTTACAAAAGTTTTATACAATGTCAAGGAATTGACTATGATGACAATTTTTCACTGGTTGCGATACTGAAATCCATCAGAATCCTATTGGCCATTGCCTCTTACCATGACTTTGAAATTTGGAAAATGGATGTCAAAACAGCATTCCTTAACAGGAACCTACATGAAGATGTCTACATGACACAACCTGAAGGGTTTGTTACTCCAAAGGATTCCAACAAGCTATGCAAGTTGTATAAATCCATTTATGAATTAAGGAAAACATCAAGGTCATGGAACATTCGTTTTGATGAAGTTATAACTGAATTTGGTTTTGTTAAGAACGATTGTTAGCCTTGTGTCTATAAGCGGTTTAGGGGGTGTGTAGTCCTTTTCCTAATAGTATATGTTGATGAAATATTACTAATTGGAAACAAGTTAGTTGTCTTACAGTCAGTTAAGGCATGGTTGCATAAATGCTTCTCCACGAAAGACTTGGGCGAGGCAACATATATTCTTGGGATCAAGATCCATCATGATAGATCCAAGAGAATGCTGGGCCTGAGTCAAAGTACATACAATTACAAGATACTGAAGAGATTCAGTATTGAAAAATTCAAGAGGGGATTGTTGCTAGTGCCACATGGCATTCATCTTTCCAAGAAAATGTGTCCTCAGACACATGAGGAAATAATGAGAATGGTAAGTATCCCTTACGCATCCATGATTGGGTCAGTCATGTAAGCTATGCTTTGTACGAGGCTATATTTTTCTTACTCATTAAGTGCGTTAGGTAGATATCAAGCTGATCCCGTATACCGCCATGGGATGGCAGCCAAGACTATCCTTAAGTATCTAAGGGTACTAAGGATATGTTCCTGGTTTGTGGAGGAGATGAGGAACTAGTCATCAAAGGACTTGTAGATGCTAGTTTCCAGACTGATTAAGATGACATGAAGTCGCAGACTGGATACATCTTCAGTTTGAATGGAGGTGCAGTGAGATGGAAGTGCTCAAAGCAAAGTGTGATGGCAGATTCTACAGTAGAGTCTGAGTATATCGTAGCTTCTGAGGTAGCTAAAGAAGCAGTATGGATGTGAATCTTCGTCCAATAGATGGATGTAGTACCAAGCAATAATGATCTTATCACACTATATTTTGATAATACTGCAGTGGTGGCACTTGAAAAAGAGCCAAGGTCACATCAGTGGAAAAAGAACATACTTTGGAAGTATCATCTCTTGAGGGATTTTCTCAGAGAGGTGAAGTTGGAGTGAGCAGTATTTCCACAAAAGGCAACGTGGGAGACCCATTGACTAAAGCCTTGACTCAGCAGAAACATGATCATCATGTAAGGTCTCGTGGACTACAAGTCGTAGGCAGTTGGCTCTAGTCCAAGTGGGAGTTTGTAATGGTTGGTGTCCTGAGAACCAACTATTTTTTACTTTGATTACATGAATATCCACTTATTATATATTGTTCATTGTTCTGCATGACTATAATATAATAATGTCCAAGAATATTTGTTTCATTGATAAGGTCATGGAAGATCCATACTATGATGAGAACCTTGAAATGATATATCAATATTCTTAAATAAAATTATACGGTTGGATGACATACTATGATAGGACACATAGTATTCAGACCATCATGTGTAAGTACTCGTATGAATACGATACTCTCTCTCATGGAGTTCACACTTGGTAATCTCCAAGATGGCAGATTATGAGAACAGACCCTCCAGTAGAAATTCCACATGTCATGGTGTCATTTGACATTTCTATCTACGAGAATGTGTAATTGTCCTTAGACTGGAATATTATCATTAACTCATGTCATGACTTGTGCACTTAGATTTACTAACAAAAACTGTCACACAGTTAGTTAGCGGGAAGTAGAGTATGTTGGTTGCATCATGAGTGACATGTTGTTAATGGATAATTCGTGGAATGATTTTTCCCTTCCATTAATGTAAGTTGATATCTAATCCCTTTGAATGAAATAGAACTATCAAATTAAATTCCATGTCCATGGTGTGAATGACTAGTTTATTTCGGGTAGTCAAAGAACGACAGATCAAGCATATAGGTTTATGACACCGCCATGAAACATGCTTGATGATATATGGAGACAAAGGGATTAAATTACATAGTAAGCGTTCGTATAAGGTGACATGTCAATGCGGCGTCAACTTCTTTCTCTTGGGTGCCTTGGCCTATTTCTAGACAGTAATCTTGGACTTTAGGCAAGCTCGACTAATACCAACCAGAAAAAGGCCTAGAGTGTCACACACTAAGTGTATTCAAGTATCTCAAGTAGAATAATGAGTATTCCCATATGTGGTTTAATAATTAATCAAGGAAGCCTAAATAGTTTTAATGATGGAGGAAGAAGGAAATGAAAAACAAGATATACAAGCCATGTATTAAAGATTACATGCCATTTAGTGTTTCATGGAAAACAAGTACACACCATGTATTAATAATTACACACCATGTAGTTTTCTTAATGGAAAGGAAATGAATAAATGAAAACAAGATATACATGCCATGTACATTGAATGTAAACGCCGTGTAGTTTTCAATGAAAAAAAGTACACTCTGTGTATTTATTAATACACGCCGTGTAGTTTTTCCAGTCGGGATTTTGAGGATATAATATTGTTTTAAATGATATTTATTTTAATCAGCATAGGAACTTGTCAAGGAATTTTTTATTAGACATGGGGTTTTAAATAAGAGTCAATGAAATAAATAAAACGCGTAACACATTTATTTATTGTCATAACTCTACAACCTCAAGCTTGATTATAAACATCATCACAACCCAACTATTTTCCAACACACAAGACAACACCTCTAGAGAAGTCTTTCAAGGCTGAAAGAACCTCCTCCTCCAAGAACGCTCTCGAGACCGAGAGATATCCTCTTCCATCAGATCAAGACGATCTAAGGAATACAATGCATGCAAAGGTTTCTCCACGCTAGCACCCGGAGACTCCTTTGGCGACATCCTCAGATACAAGGTACAGGTGTGGATCACCACTAATGGAAGTCTACACTTGGCTTCTGCGACGCAATAATGAATCACATCGGAATGTGATCAAAAAAATCAACGAAGAAGGAACGCCACAAAAGGTATTTCTTTTCAATTAATTAAATTTATTATAATCAACCTGTAACAATCCTAATTTGTGGTTCCAGGACATTCTATTTCTTTTTTTCTATTTCTGTGATTTGATCTATGGAGACTAGCATTTATCGTCGTATTGATCCTGGATTTATAATTTATAATGACAAAAATCCAAGTGGGCACATCCACCCGTGCGCTTCCACTGTGCCCAAAACCTTCAAAACAACCCCAAATGAATCCCAACCAAGGAATGGAAAAAATATGGGTTTGGGGATATGTGAAGCCAGTAATAAAATGTTACATCCTCCTCACCAATTAATATTTTTATCACTCGAAAGTCTACTCTGAAGCTTTTATTCCAAAAAGATGAGGCCACTACTCTCTTCACAGTGCTTCCCTTTCCCTTGTTTCATGAGAATCAGAACTAGGATTCCATAGAACATGAACCCAATGTATCATCATCCCATGAAGAACATCAGTTTTAAAATCAACTATCCCAACTGACTATTTGTTGATAGATAAATCTAGTTCCACCTTAATATCACTCAATCTCATCACATGAGATGGATCAGATATAATCCTTAACAACTGAGATACAAAGATCATGTTATGTATTGACATCTTATGTGATGGAATTTCTATACTATAATAAGCTTTCTCACCATATCAATAACCTCATAAGATTCCAATAAATGATGGATATGTTTCCCATTCTTCACAAGAAACCGATGACCCAATCGGGGAGAATCCTTCAGGAACACATGGTCACCAAAAAATAATTAGAATTGCATGTGACAACAATCAACATACTGCATATACCATCTATTTTCCTTTGACATTATTTGATGAATTAACTGAATATTCATTGTCATCTCTTGAATAATTATTGGTCTATCCAAGGATCTTTCACCAATCTAAAACCAAAAAAATAGAGATCTATATTTTTGGCCATAAAAGTTCTCAAAAGTATCCATTTTGATCTTGCACGAGTAATTTTGGTCATAAGAAAACGTATCCAATCACAAGTAGTACCTAATTCCCCAACAAAGTTAAGAGCACAAGAAAAAAATATATCCTAAAAAATCTGTATATCGCTATCAATCTGGACCACCCATTGCAGATGAAATTCCATGCTTGAATGGATATGAGATCCCAATTCCTCTTAAAGTTGAATCCAAAAATGAAATGTCTATGGAGGATTCATATTAGATACTATATATATTAAAATCCATCAAAATTATAAAATATCAATCACATAGATATTTCACAACTCCTCAGCATTGGTTGTATCATGAATGGGTATAAAGTGAGATGATTTTGTAGCTTCTCGATCATAACACTTATTGAGGTATTCATTATCTTGGTATGTGGTAACCCAACCAAAATGTCCATAGAGATATCATCTCACTTCCAAGTGGGGATTTTATATGGATGATTCAAAACAGAAGGTTTCTATTTATTGAAATTTAACTACTACAACAAATAAAAATGAGAAAGAAAAATCATTTGAGAACAATGCCACCTTAAAAAAAGTTGTTCTCGTGTTCACAACCCATTTCAAGTAATGTAAATCCCCCATCAAAGATTTTTGTGCAACTAATGTCACAACAAAATGATTCTGATATCTTAGAACTCCCACGGTGGAGAACGAACACTCAAAATTTATCTCCCCACTATAAAGAGAGTCTCAATTTCTATGAAACTCAACATCAATATGGAGTTCCCGAAGAATAAAATCAAGAAGAGTGGATTTCAATTGAACACTAGCCAATGTAACCTCATCCCTTAATTCATGGACTCCAATATTCAACATTTCAATGATATCTAGAAAATTATACTCTTTTCATCATTCATTCAGAGCTTGTATAAGATGTTTTCTATAATGAAATATGTGATGACATTACCTTTCTCTATGGAATAGGGGATGCCAAAATAATAATATTGTAGGTATTCTACCCAATTAATATGTTTAATATTTAAATATTTATGTTAAAAGATATAACTCATTCACTTTTGGTTTGAAAACATGGTATAACATTCTTGGTAATGGTAATTTCTCTAAAAAAATTAGGTGTCACAACTACAAGTTCAAGGTCATGGGTCAAATAATTATTCTTGTGTGTCCAAATATGAAAAGATCCATATGAAATTACATGATAACCTTGTATAGGAATGCAACCCAAACCTGTATCTGATGTGTCACATAAGACTATATAGCACTGCCCATCCTATGGAAGATTAAACATTGGATCAATAGTCAAAATATGTTTTAGCACAATAATAAAATTATGACAAATCTCATCCCAAGAAAACATTATTCCCTTCTAATTTAGTGAAGTCATCATATGATCCAACTTTGATAAATCCTAACTAAACCGATGATAATACCCATCTAAACACAAGAAGTTATGAATCTCAAAAATGTTTTATACTTATTCCCGTGTAAAAATAGATTTAATGTTATTAGGATTGACTGAAATATCAAGACCTAACACCATGTGTCCCAATAAATTCACTTCTCGAATCCCGAAATCAAATTTAAAAATCATGGCATAAATATGTTTATTACTCAAAAAATTTACAACTTCCCTGTGATGATGCACATGATCTTGCTTAGATATAGAGAAAACTAGTATTTCATACATATAGAATACAAAAATATAAGAAGATAATCATACAAAATACTTTTTATCAAATCTATAAAATATAAGGATGATTTATTAGACCAATGGGCTGGTCAAAATACTCAATATGGTTCTATACACTTCGAAAGGAATTTTTCTAAATGTGAGAGACTTTTATTATCAACAGATGGTAACCAGATCAAAGATAAATCATCCAAAACCATTTTTCATTTTCTTATTGATAAAATAGACCATAAATCTATGGGAATAGATATTTTTGTTTTCTGTTACTCTGTTTAGGTTTTAATAAAAAAATTATGTTGGAACAATCATAATTCTTGAAAAACAAATCCTATGCCACTTAAGGTGAAACACTCAAGCATATAAAGCCTTTCTCTAGATGGTCATAAAATTTGGTATTCATAAAATTTATTTTTTACTAGTTTTGTGTGGTAAGAGAGAATATAAACTGGTAGAGTACCATGCATTGGATCAATAGATAAGAGTACCTCCCTTATAGGTGGAAAGATATATATGTGCATTGATAAAATGTTGGGAAACTCGATGAAAACTAGAGGGAGATCATCAAAAAAAGACTCTAACTCAAGATCTATTAAAAAACAAATTTCTCTTTCCTAAAATCTAGATAAGAAGGTTTGACTCTACTCAAACTTATTTCCAATAATCCTTGTATAACCCAAGACACATAATTAATTGTAGTGAAGAAGTCCAACAAAAGTTAATAATCAATATAAGACTTATTATTCGTGATCCATTCCATCCCAAATATGATTTCACGTAGTTTAATTTTTATAAATAGAAACCCCATGCATGTTTGAAATCTTATAGAAAGAAAAAAAACATGGGAAAATGGAGTCCCTTATCTCTCTTTGTGCCTATGGGTGTAGCAATAACCATCACATACGACAAAATCTCCATATAAAGATTTAGCATATTAAGAATATAGGTTAAAATAAATGAATGAGATTCACTAGTGGAAAATAATTATGTCACCAATAAAGAGGCTACCAGGATGGAACCTCTCATAGTCATTGGACCCTTATCCACTTCACTGGTATCCTCTTTTACTATGTGAAGAAGCTTTGTTTTAGATTCATATGGCGGGAACACCTTTTAATTTGATGAATCTATTTGGAACATTGTTCTAGGTGTTTCTGATGAGAATATATACCATATGCAGAGTGAAATAAAAGTGGATGAACTTCTATAGGTGATCGAGAAACTATTGAATCCACAAATCATGGGTTTATTTGCAAATATGAGAATGAGGATCTTTCATTAATAATTAAATAGTTGAAACAACTAGAAGGTAGGAAAATTAATCTTTAACTTTGAAATGTTGGAATAAGATAATTAGAGAGAGTTCCAGAGGAAATTAAAGGGCCTATAATAGGGGCATTCAAGGGGTATGAAAAACCACTTTGTTGAGTAAAAACATGAAAATAATCATGCTTCTTCTTTCTATTATAGGAAAAAAACTGGCAGTTGAAGAAGAAGAAACTCCAGTCAACCTTGACATTAAAGATATTTCTCTTTAGACTGTCAATGATATATCCAAAAAATCTATAAAAATAGTAGATTTATTTAGAAAATATGATAATGAAAATACTATCAAATACCCAAATCTAACCATCATGTATTTATCTTCTTATTTTATACTATCTCAGGTGAAAACTAAATAATCTCAACAAACTAGTTTTCATACTCGGTTGCAATCCTGTCAGCCTACTCAAGTTTAAAAAACACCATAGCCTTGGCCATCACAATCGACTCTGGATACAGCTGGTCTATGAAAATAACATTGAAGTCATCACTCAATAATCCCACTTGCTTCTTATCCATCACTATCATGTCCCACCATCTTCTATATGGTCCTTCAAACATAAAGGTGGCATACATCACATTTATTTCCTCTCTTGACTCCAAAAAATTTAAGAAACCCTCAAGACTACCCAACCACTCCCCTATATAATTAGGATCATTTGTGACATATAATACTAGAGGATTTTTAAAATTCTACTCAATGGAATTATTCTAGATATCATCCATTCTGGGTTCCATAGATAGAGCCTAAATAAGAGTTGGAAGTGTTGCTTTTTTAGATCCTGGATTGTATGTATAACTACCAAAACAATATTCAGGTCCAAATGAGGATTTATTTAATATGGTTCTACAAATGGTTTCTATTGGATCCGATTCACACTTCTTCTAACAGGCTTGATGAAACACAATATTAGTAGACAATAAAGAATACATCAGATTAGAACTCAAACAGAGAAACACAGGGAAATTAATCCCAAAATTTTAACACAAGAATTTTATTTTACTATATCAAAACAAATTAGGGAAAATAATTGAACTAATCCTAAATAACCCTATCCCCAACCACCCCTGGTGACTTAATGTGTTTTTAGTGAGATATAACCTAAAACTCAATTTAAAATACCTCCTATGTTTTGATAGAATTACACAAAGCATATTGACTTAAATACAATAATATCAACCAAGAGATATGATACCACATTTTGACAAAAAATTCATGGAACCATAGTAACCTAATCACTAAACCAACCATAACATGGCACCAAGGGAGTTCTCAATCCCCATGGGATGGGGACTAGCACCTAACATCATTCAAAATTAATGTTAAAACGATTTTCCCCATAAATTATTATAAAAAGATAAAAATGATCACATGAATACAAGATAAAACCACTGAGAGAGGTGTAATAGTAGTAAAATATGTATAAAAAACCAAATGTACTAAAATAAGTACCTATAGGGATGGCGTGTGCTCTGGAGCTAGGGCTTGGGAAGCGATGGCCGCCGTAGGCGACGATGAATTCTGAGCAGGGTCCTCCTCCATCGGCGGAGGATGAATCTCCTTCTGATGAGCGACGTTTCGTGCCTCTCTCGAAACCTAATATCTTGACTTCGTTCCCCGAAATCTCACTCTCCCCCAAGGTCCCGGAGCTTTATGGAGGGTTTCTGCAGCTCTCGGTCACGGCTCGCGAGATCAATGATGCATCGTCTCTTCTGAATCTGACTCTGATTTCCCGCTTTAGGCAACGGCGTCCACTGGTGGATTGCTTTGATAGTTTCGTTTCTAGTTCGTGGAATCTACAGGAGCGTCCCACGGTGGGTCTTCTGGATCCAAGGCATATAATGATCCGTTTCAAATTGGAGGAAGACTTCATCATGGCCTGGTCTTCGGCACCGCGCACCTGTGATGGATGCCAATTCCTTCTTTTCCGATGGTCGTATGATCACTATTTGAAGCGCGATGCCTCGACTATGGCGATTTGGGTAAGATTTCCCGAATTACCACTTCCTTTTCAAAATCCCGCTATCATCCGTATGCTTGGAAACCTAGTAATTTGTTTTTTATGCTCGGACAACAGAACTAAGGCTGTATGTCACCCGATCTCTCCGAGAATCTGTGTTGATGTTGACTTATTGAAACCACCAGTTGAGTTTGTTTACATTGCGGCATGTGAGGAGTTTAGGTGTAAACAACCTGTGGTATTTGAATCCTGGTTTAATTACTGCTCTCGGTGTCTTAAGCATGGTCATTTGAGGGACGATTGTAGAGGCAGGAAGGTGATGCCACCCTTGGCAGTGGGTCCTGAGAGTGCAGTGGATCTTCTTCCACAGCATAGGGTGCTAAATCTGGGTGATGACCGGACAGATTCTGGGCATACTTTTTCACAGTCTGTAGAGGGTAAAAAAGGGATGGATTTGCAGGGGCTTTTAAACCCGAAAGTTGGTGAGGTGTTTGGAAGGATTAGAAATGATCCGGGGTTATCATCTGCAGGAGGTCGGAGCAGTGACATGAGGCAGGTCGGTCAAGCTGCTGGGGTGAGCAGTGGTACAGAGCAGGCTGCAGTGGGAGGGGAGCGGGCTGGGAATGGACTTGTTGGGACTGCGGTGGATGAAGCTGCTGGCAAGGAGGAGCTGTCGAGACCTGATGATTATGTGCAGGCAGAGGATGCTGTGAAAGTTGCAGATGTTTGGGTGGGGGCCTCTCCGGGGCGTACGTTCTCTAATGTTCAGCAAGTGGAGGGCATTGAGATGAGCAACCGTTTCTCTAGTCTGCTGTGTGCTAATATGGAGTTGGGTCAGGAGCAGTCTGAACCTGTTCTGAGATCCAGCAATATGGAAAATGGAAGTGAGGAGTTGGTTCAAAATGTGTGCAGTGTGCTTCTTGAATGAAACAGGGGCATGTTGCAGGGGCAGGGAGATCGTGGATCTGTCATGAAGGTTCTCACAAGGGAGGAAGGTGGGTTTTTGAAGGACGGGCAGGTCACTCAGCTTGGCATGTCCGGGGTGCTGGGAGCTAATGGGACTCCTTCTCAACCACAGTGCGTAGCAGTCATTTATCCAATTAGTCAGGCGGTGCAGGAGCAAGGTCTAAACAATGGACAGTAGTTGGTGTGTCTCACTGGGAACTGGGGGGATTTATCTGATAGTGAGAAGGAGAATGCTGGCCGAGGACGGGCCTCGTTCAGTGATGTTGTTCAATTTTGGAGGAGGACCATGGATGGGTGTGCGAGTAGTGTGACTGCCCCCCCAAAAAAGAAGGCAGTGAAAAGACTATTCTAATATGCCAAGGCCGTTACCTACAAGATCCTCTTCGGGCAAGGGTAAAGGGATGAATGCTTCAGATGAATTTCTGCAGTTGGAGAAGTTAAATCTCAGACGCAAGTATGTGAAGCTCTTGAAGCAGTATGAAAGTTTGGAATGGGAGTCGGCAACTGCTGATGAGGCTCTTGGTTATGGAGCTGATGATGGGTACGGTTTTTAAACTTTTCGTATGCTCTTGATTTTTAATGTCTGCTTGCTGAACTTTTATTTTATTTTAATAAATGGTCAGAGACCTTGTCTCTGACTGAGCCTTTCTGTCTAAAATAAGTACCTATAAATAGGATAGATAACCCATGTTTTAATGTATGAAACTATTCTAGTCCATAGATCATCATGTAGAACCATCTCAAAGTAGTGATATTCTCCTAATTAATCATCGGAGAACGGTATATAAAAACTCCTTTAAAGACAAGTAAGATGAAAGATAGAATCCCTATAGGGTCTCACGAGGGATTCCACAAATTATTACACAATTTAATTAAACAAATAAAGAGTTTTCAATTTTTAATAAACATCTTTCAAATTTCAGAGGCATATTTAAAATATCCTACTTTACATTTCGAATTATGGAAATAATTTTTTTCAAGTAAAAATTTTATATAGAAAAGTCTTTATAAATATAAATGGTGTTTAAAATAATTTACAAAAATTCCATATCTTCATTTCAAATAAACACAAGTGAGAAACATGGTCATATGATAAAAAGTAATGATAGTTTCAAGCTATAGGACTCCACACACTAAAGGTGACATATCAATATTTAAATATAGATTCACCCATCAAAACTTGTTAATATGATCTAATCACCATCCCATCGATGATGTGTCATAAAATATTTATGTTTTGGAACATTGTAAATTATATTGTGTTGTCTAAAGAACAGACCGACAACATATGTCTTTAATTTGATCATATAAAAAACTCAAATATAGAAAATTAATATAAATATTTCATAAAAAATTAAAATCATTATCTATTTGAAAATTTCCAATTTCGTTTTGATGGGAAACAAAAAAGTATTAATATAAAACATGCCTTTTAAAAGATTAAACCCAATGGATTCTATCAAAACAATTCTAATCATTTTTCTCAAAAATAAGTATTTGAAGTAAATCCAAAATTCAATTTCATAATTCATATTTATAATTTAATTTCATCAATTTAAATGCCACCAAATTTAATCAATTTCAAAATTACACCCTAATTCATCAGAATTTGGTATTTTCCACATTTCATGCTAATGTCCAATTTCTAAAGAAAAATCCCAAAATTGAAAGGAATTGGGATTTAATAAAATTAATTGCAGAAAAATTAAATATCATAAATTCAATTGAAAAAAATTAATCTTATAAAGAAATTTAAGGTTTATAAAATTTACCATTCAAAATTGGACCACCTATCTCCGAATCGCTAGATCTTGAATCCCAATTCTCTAACCATGAATCACTAAAGAAAATCAATGACAACAATGATTCAAGAAGAAAACCTAGGTTTAAGATCCAGAACTAGAATTGTTAGTTCTTTCAAAAAAAAATAACTAACCACAAAACCCAATGGGGGAGAAGAGAAAGTGATGAGGAGAAAGATAACAGGAAGAAGAATTTTACCAGAAGAAGAACGAACAACATTCTTGAAGGAGGAATTTTTGTATAGAGGGGTATCAAGTAGAAATAAACTATTATTTTGATCTCATATGGATGATGATATTTATTTTGTGTTGTACATGTTATTTGGGGATCTAAAATGTGATTTTTAACAATTTTAAAACAATTTATTGATTTTCAAAACCGGTATTTATAGTTATCTGGGCAGGGCCAGATGGTTCAGAAAAACTATGCACCCTATCCATGCACTCATTTTAACAGGTTGCAATATTTCTCTTAAGTGGTCACAAGATTTTTAAAACCATGCACCAACCATGAAAAACCCCACTTCCTTTGTTTGATTGGTTATTTCAAACAAGGCATACCGTTTAGGAAACTGTGTTCTAACAATGCACAGCACTAGAACATTCCATGTTTCCATTGATTTCACACGAAAAAACACAAAACAAAACAGAATAAAATCATGATTAAAATAGAGGTTTATGAATTCCTAAAAATAGTATGATTATGTTACATATAATATATTTTATATGCAAAACTATTATTTAGGGGATGAATTTATTTTTGAAATAAAAAATTATTCTATAATTTGAGTAATCAATTTTAATTTAAAAGTCATTCATATATCTATTTTATAGAGAATACAAAACTATTGGTTTATTCCGAATTATATTCCTTGTATATTATGCGAATGTAATAAAATAGGTATCATATTCTGCTATTGGGGTTAGGGTCTCTACATGTTTTATGAATGGATTTTTAGTGTCATCCTTGGAAATTAGATTTAGGAAAACATAGAATATAAAACATAACCCTAATATATATTTTGAGGATAAGTATAGAAGAACATACTAAAGGTTTGGTGTGTTCAATATTCAGTTATTTTCGTTTTAGAATATCTCTATATAGGTACTGAAGGTGGATGTAGTTCTATAAAATATGCACCTCAAGATAATAACTCTAAAAAAGTCACATCGGTCTTAACTCTATCATTACCTAATACATGACAACTTTTTTTACTATGAAAATGGGTTGACACTCCTAGGGATATCATTAAGAAAATTCAAACTTTATTTAAAAAACATTATGTCTTATTTTAATAGTTAATTAAAATTAATGCCCAATGTTCAACCCCATACCAATGATGAACCATTATTAAAAAAAAGGATGAATTATTTTTTAAAAGTATATTATTAAGGTTATTTTTGTTATATGTATCCTGAAGCATCTAGGGATTGCGTTACATTTTAGAATAAAATGTATCTTAATTAACACAAGAGTCATTAAAACTATCATGGTGTTGAGTTTAAGATTTATCATTATTAAAATGTCTTAAACATATAATTTTAGGTTTTATGGGAAAAGAGTCTACTTAGATTAAATAAAATTTAGAGAAATTTATGTAAAGAATATGATTAAGTGGAGATGTTATTTGAGTACTAATTCCTTTAAATCTTTAGGCATAAGATTAATGGTATTGATAACCATTGTGGTTCATATGATCATTAATGAAATTAAAAAATATTTAAGTAAGATTATTAATCCTTTTTAAAAAAGTTATATTGAAAACATTAGTAAAATTTTAATTTAATTAATACTTTTATTTCAAGGATTTCCATCATATTTTTAGGAATTTTATATGAATTATATATTTTAGAAAAATTAAAACACGTATTCTAGGTGACAACATGTTCCATCAAACAAGGAGGGATTGAACCCATGACTTAAGTTTGATAGTTATTTTTCTTCTACCACTAGCCTATATGATGTCTTGATTAATATTATATTGTTTTTTAGATAGACTATTCAAAATATAAATATTAATCATGAACCAATGGTGTTATGTATATGGTTTAGATATTAATTCATTATAAGGAATAACATGAACTGAACATATTGATTTTGGAAAATAATCAGTGATAGGTAGAAATACTTATCACTCTTTTTTAGGATCTTATGATGCTTTAAATGTTAATTTTATCTATTTAGACATAAATTGTTTTTGGATATTTATTTCATAGATTAATTGGTTTATTAGAATTTTTTCAAAACATAACAAAATTATGAGACTTTGCTTATAAAATGGAATAAAATAATGTAATTATATCATTTCATGAAATTTATTCAACGTTAAAAAATTTATCTTGAAATTAAATGTTACCTTATTAACATCATTTCTGATGATATCAATGAAAATTTTCAAATGTATTTGGTTTATGGTTTTATAGTTGTTAAACATCTCCAGATCAAACTCTTCTTTGTGATCAATGTTCTCTATAACTCTCTACCAGTATTTGGGAGTTAGTTTTCTCTTCTTTGTTTATGTTTTCATATCCCATCAATGTTATCCATCTCAGAAACCTAGTTATGTTATTATTAAAGATGATCTTTGTACCTCCTTTTATTTTTTATTTAGTAGATATTGTTTTAAACATGTCATGATGTAGGGTTTAAAGTAAGTAATCATAAAATATCAAATAATTTATTACTGAGAACATGTTTAAACTGAAAAGACAAAACTTATTTAAATAAATGAGAATGGAAAACCATGAAATATTAAAATAAATAAAAATCATATTTCATAGCATGTATGAGAATCCATTCCAAACATAGAAAAGAATTTAAAATCCAAGGAATCATGATATATTTTTCAATTTTTAATAAATTAAATTCATTATATATATTGAAGTGCTTGAAATAGTGAGTTTATCATCTGTTACATGCAATAATGAATTTCTTCAAAGGCATGTATTAAATGCAAGGTTTAGTTTTTTATAACACCAATGTATTATTAATATTATTATTTAATATAAAAATTATAACATAGTCATTTGAAAGATGGATATGAATAGGATTAAAAACATATTAATATATATATAAATATATTACACATGTTTCATAACAATAAATTGAAAAAAATAAAATAATTATCCTTTTAATAAATGCTTTCTGAAAAGTAATATTTTTTTTTCAGAAGACGTATTACTCGTTCTTTGGGAACATAATATAAATGTAATTATTGCAAATTTTTTAAAATTAAAAGGAAAATTTTAAAATCATTTCGAAAATTAGAATATTTATATTATCTTGTGGATAATTTTTGAGTTTTTAAAAGCTTTATTTTTTTGATGAATGGTGAAATATACTGTATTTTAATTATAAATTACAATTTAGTATATATAATTTTAATTGTTAATTTTTTTTATTTTTTAAAATTAAAAATATAACAATAAAAAATATATTAATCCAATTTCAGTCATTTAAATCATTTTCATAATAAATTTTTATTTAAAAACATTGAAAACATTTGAACATTTTTACTTTAAAAACTTGACTTCCCATCACATCTACATGATTAATTTTAAATTATATCCTACCACTTATTTTGGATGAATTCAGAAAAATTTATTTTATATTTAGAATGAGAATAATTTAGATTATCTATTAATGTAATATTAATTTTTTTGACCATAATGATTAATGAAAAAATTTAATATAAATTATAGTGATTAAGGTAAAAACGAATTTAATTAGTGGTTAAACTAGTTTGATAATATTTAAATGACCCAAAATATTATCCAAATTTTAATGAAAGATTTTATTTAGACATTAGAAAATAAATTATCAGAATTTTTTAAATTTCATTACACTTTATATTGAATATGACCACATAATATGTTAAGGAAAGAAAAATACAAACAAGATTCATTTCATGTTTTAAATATATATAATGACTTGGGAAAGGGAAGAACATTGATTAGGTTATAAATTTTTTTTAATATATATATATTCATAATATTTTATCTATAATTTTTAGAGATGAATTTGTAACTTAAATTCTAATGAAATAAAAACCCATTAATTATTTTATTAAAAATTAACAAAAATATATGATTCCAAAAATTATTAAATTGAATAAAATTAAATTAACTATTTAAACAATTTTTTTAGATTAATATATCATGTTATAAAACTTTTAACATAATATATTCCAATTTCATCATTGTATTGATATTTTTAAATTTTAAAATAAATTAAAAATATTAAAATTTTCAATAATGTTTAATTATAATAAATGATATTTTATGAAATGATATAAAATAAATAAAAAAACTATCATCTTACAAGTAATTTTTTTAATTTTACTAAATATAAAATATTTTCAATTAGTGGACCCATTTATATTTTATGACAAACATATTGACCACTAAATAGTAAAAACATTGTCTTAGCGGTAAGGGTTAATGTATTATTTTCACACATTACATGTTCCTTTGTTAAAATTAATTTTCAACACACAATATGTTTTTATTTTATAAATAAATTATAAAATTTATAATTAGTGGGTATGGATTTTATAGTAATATTCACTTTAATTTAATCATAATTTCTAAATTACCTATGTTAGATAACTAGTTACCTTAGTTAAAAACAAAAATGGTAAAAACTAATGAAACCTTGATGTGAAGGAATAAAATGTTTAAAAAATGTATTTCATTGTTTAGTGTCATTGTGGGTTTTTCATATCATCATTAAAATCAATTAATTATCCTTTCTATCCACTTGAGGCAATATTAACCTCCTAATATTGAATGTATTTTGGTATATACAAAAGTTCCAATCCTCATCAATTATAAAAGGAAAATCACCCACTCTCACATCCATGAATCTCAAATAATTTAGATAATAAAAATCCTATACAAGTCAATTCCAAAATTCCACCCATTCTCATATAAGATTTATTTTGTTTTATGATTACACTTTTGACATCTTTAGTGAAAACCTAATGAGGATACCCAAAAAATTGGTTATGTTCTCCAACAAACATTTTTAATCTACTTATTTTTACACATCCATAAATGTATATTGAAACATGATTATATAATAACTTAAGTATATTACATACACTTTAATATTTTTATAATAATTTAATAAACTAAAACCATCTCCTCATCTACCAAATGGGTTATGAAATCATTGTTCATGTGTACTGCCGACTACCACCTTGTGAAAAAAATTCATTCATTTTTTCATTTTAAACACCTCAAGATTGGCTATATTTATGGATATAATGTATATATATATATAATATAACATTACTATACCTATAAAGTTTTTAAATATTTTATAAATTAATAATTTTAATTCTGTAGGACACATAAATACATCACTTGTGTGTAAGATGAACAACCACCTCACGAAGTGTTGTGATGTGTCTTTCACTAACTCATTACATGGAATGTGATAATGAATAATATTAATGATTATATGTGATATAAATGAAATAATTATCATAGTCATTAAAAATTAATTATTCTTAAAAAACACAATAAATCATTTTATTTATTTCTTTTTCACTCACATAAAGATGATAACTTCATTTGTGTACGTATGGACTATTAACCTTACCAAGTGTTATATACATGTTTTCTTCCCAAAACCACATGGATGAAATATATATGTATAAAATAATGTATTAATGATATTATTATCATTACATAAATATAAAATATTATATACTTCCTTTCCATAATGTTCATTATAATATAGAAAACATTACTAATGAGAACAAATGACCTACCATCTGGATGATAGTAGCGTACTTAATTTTTCATAACAATTCTTCATGGCCAGTTTTAAGATTATAATTAATTTAATAATATAATAACTAGGTCATTATTTTTATTATTTTGAGGATGAAACTATATAATATTTGAAAGAACTGGTTCTTCCCTGATAGAACACGCATGATAAATCATGGTAGTTAAAACCTATAAAAATGAAACAAAAGAAGGATTATTAAAACATAAGATATAATATGTAATAAAAGTATCATAAAAGTTATTAATTAAGGATTTCGTTCTTTTACAAATTATTGTCCTTCATAGAACCATTATACGTGATTTTAATGAATGTTAATCAAATGGAAAGCATGAGGTAATGTATTTTTATCTCAATTTACCTTCTCTATCTTGTATGACACATCATACATCAATATTATTCCAAGAGGTGTATATAAAACCCCAATGATATCTGCTATCATTAATTAATAATTATTTACATTATTGAATGTTATAATTTTAATCATTTCATCAAAAGATATTTGGCATATAAATTACCAGATGGTAAGTATTATTATGCAATATCTATTTTTTGTGATTGTTAAATTTCACATGAAACATTCACATTATTATATCCATTATCAATGGAAATTTAATTTAGATTAAATATGAATACTCATTCATGATTTATATGATTATTCACTATTATGTATACCATTTTTACATAAGGATTTTAGTTCGAAAATTATATGATTAAATGGGGAAATATTGACAAATATATATCCTTTACACAAACAAAAACATTTATTAGGGACAATTATTTATGAAGTAAATTAATTATTAAATGTATGAGTAATTATTTGGATATTTATGACATAGTTTTGGGATCATTTAAAGAAACCTACTTGATGCATCATTAGTCTCATGTAATGAAATGAGTTCCAAAAACCTGATGCATTTGTAACTAGTATGTTTTAAACTATCTAGTGATATGTCTTGACAATATTATGCTAAACCTATTTTTGAATGGTGTCGATGATAAATGTATCATTATATTGGGAATCATGATATCTAATAATTAATAATTCTCCTTATTCGAATTCAATTTTCATTATCAATGAGATTTTTATTATGATATTATCTATGGATGCATTTTATGAGGCCCCAACCTTAAACATTACTTAATATTGAGATAAGTCAACAATTTGACTTTAATTCACATAAAAGATCATTTCAGGTTTATAGAATTAGATAATTAGGTCACAACTGATACATAAAATCATATATATTACAAGTATACCCTTCAACTCAATATCAAGTTTTTTCATAAAACCAAAACATTTTAAAAAGAAACATGGTTCATTTCATGTTTAAACAGAATGAATTTTCCTTGATTCTATAATTGAATATATTCTTCTTTAATTACTCTAAAAATTATTTCCAAACATGGGATTATTATAAAAATATCAGTAAGGAATACATAAAGAAGGAAAACTGTTAGTATTGTGGAAACATGTAACCCACGAATACATTATTATAAGGTAATAATTTTCACCTTTAAGAAGAAGTAAAATACAATATAATAAATATAAAATCATTTATTAACCTTTTTTTAATCAATAGATTAACATAAAACCCATAGAAATCACACATTACATATAATAGTAATCTTGGGACACATAAATACATAAATAAAATAAGCATACAGTCGACTTCCATACACATCACAAAATAGAATTGTCAAACAACTGGATTCCATACCTAATGTATTTGAAGCTATAACATAACCACTCATACTTGGATTATCATGGAACCACCCATATTTGTTTTATCATGTAACCACCCGTGTAAGGTTTATCATGTAACCAACCATCAAATGTACAAGTACCATTATATAACCATAACAAGTAGAAACATTGTAATTATGATCATTTCACTCATAAAATTTCATTTTCAATCATAAGAAATCATTTCAAGATATTGAAATACAAATCCAAAATCAAAATATTTTCCAATACCTAAACAACAAAAATGGTAATAAGTTATTTCTTTTCCTTTTAAAAACCATAAGGCTTATAGAGGTTTCCAAATATCAAATAAGGGTTATGGTGGTTAAGGATTCATTGTCACCAGATATGTTAAAAACATTGCATTTTGTTATTTAGTAAAATTATTAATAGATAAAGGATTCCATTTGAAAAAAATAATTATAAAATGGGTTTATTACACACTGTATAATATAAGGTGGTCTATAACATCAAAATTTTCCTCAATAAAAGGAGATTGAGACGAAGTACCTTACATTGAGTCTGACGTGTCTTGATCATTCATTAATTTAATGAATAATAAACACAGGTTAATTTCTAATTGATTCAAAACCATTTCATTTTTATAATAATTTTATATCACTTATTATCATGTTATAACAATTATAAAAATATTTGAGTTCATATAGGATGTTTTTTTGATGCACGATACATGAGTCGAAAATAAAATTATTTTGATGAAAATTGACCATGTGTTCATAAGTCCATTATCTCCAGAATGATCTTAATGATTTAATTATCATATATATCCAATATATATTTATTTATAATATTCCATATCTTTTGGAGAAAATAAATGAAATGCAATGTTCATGGAGATGGTTGGTCGTACATATGCATGTGTGCTACAATCATTTCAATGTCATAAAAAAAATAAAAACGAAATTATAAATATGTATATTTTAATTCTTATATAATATATATGTTATAAATGTTACATAGTTTCATTAATGTGATCATTTATACATTCCATGTATGGAATGAACGAGTTATATCACATTGAGAGGGCAGTAGTCCTCACTTCTTCTAATGAAATTACTGTATTTACACATGTAGGAAAGCATAAATGTATATAGTAAAAAAATAACATAAGAATAGAGTTAATATAAATATAATATATATTATATATAAATATAGTTCCATTATAATGTCCACCATGAGATGTGGTAGTATAAAATTGAACAATCATCATTTTGTGAGGTAGTAGTTCAACGTACACATAAACAATATGTTCTATATCCATTAGATGGTGTTGTGTATAAGTATAGGTAGAATCCTTGGAATAAAAAACTACTAATATATTAAGTATACTAGTGTTATAAAATAATTTAATAAATAAAGGTTAGAGGGTTGGAGAAGGAAAATATATGAAAGGATCTTGATAGAAGACATTAACTTTAAATAGGGAAACTCCTTTTGATTTGAGACAAAAGGCTTCTTGAGTTGACTTATGCACAAGCTATGACATAAAGGGATAATTGATGGGTTTTGGTAGCTTATTTTTGTAGAAATTGTGAGATCCAAGGAGATTTAGAGGTGTGACTAAGTGGGTATAAGTGGTGTCCTTTTATAAGAGGGGGGATGAAAACTTTAGGATAGACTAGAAATATTATTTTATTATAAATTGATGTTCGAATTATAATAGATAAAATGTGATATAATTATAGTATAATATTATTATTGGTATTAATTATCTAAACCAATATGTTTTAGACATGTTTAGGTACCACATTTAACCTTATATTTTGACTTTAACCCTCAGTTAAATAAATTAACTCTTACAATGTATTCATGTACTTTTACACTATATGGTTAATATAGTAACTATAAAATGACAACAAAACCTCAATTGGATCATTAAAAACATTTTTAGCAGTATGTAATTCAGTTGGATGAATCATACATTATTATGACTATTATATCATTTAATAACGTAGTATTTGTTTGAAAAAATCATTTATGTCAATTTTGACACTATTTAGTAATTGATTTTTGTTAAAGTCATAAATACATGATTATTTTGAAAAAACTATTTTAACACAAATTTAAAATTTCATTATCATCCATAACATTCATGTGTGGAATAAAAATTCTCATATTTGATTTCTTTAATATTTATAATATAATTTATTTGAATCATTTATTAATTAGATAATAACTTCTTCATCATTGTGTCGTAAATAAATTTATTTATATAATGTATAAAAACAAAAAATAAAATACCATGGTGTATGAAATATTTTGAAATTTATAATTACTCTCTTTTGTCAAATATATCAATTATATAACCCCACCTAAAAAATTTTTCAATGAAAAGATACATGTTTGTGTTATATGTCTCTTTCCTTTAAATTAATCAGTATAACATGTCATTATCATACCCATGTGGATCCATGTTGTCCTAAAAGCGACCCAATGATTCTAATGGTTGGTAATATCTCATTCAATAGGATTAAGACATGTTTTATTGTAGTTTCATATTAGTATAGTATAATTTTTTACCCTTATTTAACTTATTTATCAATTAACAAATCATAATGTCAAAAAATAAAAGGGACATGTAATGTCTCAGAATTTACATATAATTTTTTAATTGTATGGGATTATTATGATAATGAGAAAATTTATGGCATATTATTATGAGGTCTATAGTACCTAGAATGATCCATCGAAAAATATTAATATTTAAATAACACACGTGAATGGTTTTTTTTGAAAAAGTTGAATAACTCTAAAACGGGTTCACGAATCAAGAAATTCGAGGGAACTATTGCATTCATTGTTGAGGGTTTACCCTAGGAATGACTTAATTTTAGTCTTCACATGCCTTTGGTGAGAAAAAATGAAAATTGCATATCCTTAAATAACATAAATATGTAAAATTATTTTATATTCCAAATGATTTTATCTCACGAACAGAGACTCAGATTAATATTCTGAGACCACTAATGAGCTCATTAGGGTATGATTTCCTTAGGAAGATAATAATATAAATTTTTGTGGGAAAACATGTGAAGTTAGTTTTTTGGTATAAATAAAATTCTTAAGTGGCAATTATTTTATTCTGAAATTTTTTAACTCTAAAATAGTAACACTGATTGAAAATATGAGAGTATTGTTGAGGTAAAGAGGGAATGTTCCTCTTAGGAAGAGCCTAAACTCTAATGGTGTAGGTCGAGGGTGACTATTAATAATTTTTTTCAAATTTTTTTATATTACATTTAGTAAACATGCAAGAGACGATTTCAATCTTTTGAACTAGTGCTCAGATTAAAAATATGAGGGCCCCATTGAATTTGTAGTGTTGGGATTCGCTTAGGAAAAGCTTAACTTCGACTGGAAAAGGTCAGATGAAAATGTTAATTATTGAACTTTAAAAAAATTATAAAATTACTCTATGAGTTATTTTTTCTCTTTTTACAACAATTGAGTGACGTGGAAGAACTACGGAGTTAATAGGCCATTCAATGACTTGAAACTTGGGTTCAGTATCCTCAGCATTAGTTGTTCTAATGAACCAATAAATACAGTTCATTAATGAACCACATTAATGTTATTCCACATGGTTGGTTCCATAGATCTATTTACAAAATTCTTGGCAATGGTTCTTTTACACTCATGAGAGGAACCGTTGATGAAGTTCTGAAAATGAATTCTTCTAATGTAGAAAATATCTTCGATTCCTTAGAGGATTCAAATTGGATAACAACAAATGCAAACAAACATGGTTTGAATGTGGTCCCATATTCCACATCTGCACTGTCTACCAATGTATTTGAGGTAGGTGGTTATGTGATTAATTTCTACCTTTTCCCCGTTATTGAATATTATAAAAAACAGAGATCAAATTTCCAACGGGTTGATATGTGTTTCGTTGTTTAATGTGGGAGGATGATGCATGGTTTATTTATGGGAGTTTTGATGATTAAATAATCATTCCTATGTCATAACGCTAACACAGAGGGCTCCAAGCTGATCAAGGCCCGTACCCTTCGTCGATCTCGGTTTGGAGGCCTTCTTCATGGTCAAATGATAAATATAGTAGTAAGACGAGTCATTGGGCCGCGCAGTGTAGGAGTCGTCCCGAGAGGATTGTATGTGCTGACATTAAAATAATTGGACCAATGGAGCTTCACCGGTGGCACGAAGAAGCATCATCGGCGTGGTGGCGCCGAATATCAGAGGAGGCAGTAGCCAGATACCACTATCCACATGAAGGTGGAAGCTCCCTATGGTTCCATGAGGGAAATGGAGTGACCGGAATTTTCTGGCTGTGTCGAAGAATGGTGGAATGTTGTGGTGGCATGACATAGAGGAATGTCGCGTCTTTGAGCTACGACGAAGGGTGGACCCGTGTTCTGTGGGTTCCATAGAAGGTTGGTCCAAATGGACCAGCCAGGTGGTGTAGCGCCATCTAGCACCACTGATTTGTTGAGCCGAATGGCTTGTCCATTCGGGAGGGGAGTAGACCCCTTGCACCCGGCTAGCAGGCCATTGGGACCCACTACCAGGCGGGCCGCACACAGCCGGGTGGGCCATGCCAAAGCCATGGCCCCGTGCGCCATGACCAAAGCCCATTAAGCCACGCCAGTGACCTAGTAGGCCAGACCAGGCCCAGCCGAACCGGGTCATGACCTACAGAACTAGGTCGAGCCCTACCCCTTTCGGGCTACACCTGATGGGTCGAGTTGGACTAAACCCAGACCCATTTCAGACCAGTTACGCTTAAATAGACTTATCTCCTAAACTGGAAATCCGTTTGATGAACTGTCGATGGTTCCAGAACCATATGAAAATGAGGTACAATTGAGATAATCCACATTATTTTTAGATAATGTTGGAGTATGGCTAGTTTGGATTGAACCTGAATCTAATGAGGCCCTTAGTACTAAAATTTCCATAACATATATACCGGGTGTCCTGTTTATGCATTGTCTGTTACATTGAAACCAATATGACTCGGCGGTTCATTTGGTTACATTTTAATGGGACTTCATGCCATTTAAAATATGACTGATGGCATGATAAGAGGATCCTCTCAGAAATCAATCACTCTTTATGTGGGAATCTAGTGGATGGTTGTGACGTGAAAAATGAATAGAAATCCTGTGTGAGTCAATTCCGAGAAATCCTTTGTGGATCAACACTGATAAAAATTTTGTGGTTTAGAACTGATTGATCCTGTGTGGGTTGGCACTGAGCGATCCTGTGTGGGTAAGCACTAATAGATCCTGTGTGGGTAAGCACTGAGATATCCTGTTGGGTTCACCTCCATGAAATCATGTGTGGGTCAGCACCAAGCGACCATGTGTGGGTCATCACCTACAGATCTTATGTAGGTCATCACCCCTCGATCCTTTCTAGGTCTGCACCGAGCGATCCTGTGTGGGTCAGCACATAGTGATCTTGTGTGGGTCGGTTACGAGTGATCCTATGTGGGTCAGCACTGAGAAATCCAGTGTGGGTAAACAACAGAGCCTCTGGATAGAATAAGATGATCAAGATTTATGATGAATCATCCACACTTTTTTACATAAGTTATACCTAGTGTGACCTATCTTTTTCTTTGTGCTTGGTGATTAAGATAATGATTTCTGGGTTTTCCATTATATAATTCAGAGAGATCTTTGGGGTTTTGGGGTCCCTACTAAGTATTGTTATACTCACCCATGCATGGGATTTTACTGAACCTTGTTGTGTTTTCTGATAACGATGGACAACATGACTGAATGTTGAGGATTCAGGGCAAGATGATGCTCAAAGGTGATTGATAGACGGTACATGGAGGTGACTGGTTAACTTTGGGAGCCACAGTGATGAGCTGTACCTACCATTCATGTAGGATCATTGGAGGATGAAATCAGGAGGTGTTTCTCATTTTTGTTGTACATCGATTTCAGATGGCCTTGTATTCTGTCCCCTATACATAAGTACATAATTTTATACTCAGTGGTGGTTTTTAGTTTTGGTTGTACCATTCTTCTTTAGTTATGTTTTGATTGTGCGTAGTGTGCCATGTCTGTGTATGTATAGGTATTGAGTAAACCCATTCCCATTTTAGGGATATTACTTTATTGTTATATTCACCATCCTCTAGCATATGGAATGATGGTTTGGGGTAGTCATGGTATGGGGCTTGGGATACAGGTCATGAAAAAGTGGTATCATTGAGCGGTCGGTTCTACCAGAAGAAATAAGAGTCTATGTTTTCAATGGAGCTATAGTGTTATGTGTCTTGTGTTTTGGTTTTATTTCAAGAAGTCTAGTGTTGGTGTGGTATCCGATGTATCCATACACCAGGACCCTGAAATCTATTTTCTGACTTCGTACACGAAAAAAATTGTAGCACGTGGTTTAAAAAAGTTTTTTATTGATCTATTTTGGGTTAGCTCACTAGGTATGACCTTTTTATTGTGGTTCATCTTCATTCTATATCATGATTCCACCACGTAGACAGCTAGACATTATTCCAGTGCATGACCATGAGGATGGTCCGCAAAGTGATATGACTTTGGTATATGGATCATTGCCTCTAACGGTACCTTCGAGAAATGTCCTAGTAATACCACTTTATATTGGTCTGCAGTTAGTTCTAGCACTACTGGTAGAGTACACATATAGTTCTTGTGCATTAAATGTCTTTTAGTGATAGATACCCCTCGGGTATCTAGGGAACCATTTGATCAGATAGTGGTCGTGGAAGTGTTAATTTTATGTGGATCACCAGGGAAATGGATGGGTTTAGATTACCCATATTATAATGAGGTGACTTTTCCTATGGATAGAGATTGATAACGTTCCTTGTTGAAGGGGTATATTTCCATGAAAAGTTAAGGAGTTTGTGTTCTCTAGAGCTTCTACAGTTTTGACAGGACGACATGTCGTTAATTGAGTATTCGTCGAGGTTTAGCGACCATTCAATGTACGGATTTATACGATATGACCAGTGCTTCAAGGATTGGACACCCGAGACAGAGGTATGAAGGGACATCTGATCCAACACTTTTCATGTATACATTCCTACTTTTGATAGGGTTCTAGAGAGAACCATTATTGTTGATAATTATTCGGTTGAGTAGATATAGCTAGTGAATGTCAGCAGTGGGAAAGTACGAAACCGACCTCAGTCTCAATGACATGGACTTGTAAAATGTTTTAGGAAGAGGAAGTGATAGGGGTAAATGAATCTGCAGGGTAGAAGACTTGGAAGGGGAGATATGAGAATATTAATAAGTGGTGTACATTTCGACGTGTTATAACCACCACCCCAAAGTGGTCCCCACTTGTGTGAGGGTTCTAGAGGACATTGGAAGGGTGTAGATGTATGCGGTCAAGGAGTGTGACCCAAGGACTCCATGAATGATTAGAAGTATGGTTTGTGTCTACTGCAATCTTATATAATTAATAGACACAGGTATCAATCATTACTTCTTATCATGTGTCTTTTTCAAGACCAGGAGTTTCTGGTTAAACCATTGACTTGAACCTAGAGTCTGGATATTTCTATGAGCGGATACTCGATAACCAGACTTATGCCAATGGGGTGATCAGACCCTTGAGGTGAGAGTTTCGGTTGGAACATCTTGGTGGTAGCGTCGAGGCCTTACGATGATAGTTTGGGTATTGAATGGTCATCCACAGTTCATACTCAAGATAAACTCATGAATAAGAGGCTGCAGTCGATAACTCTTGAGTCGACCATACATACCCTCTTAGAAATAGGAGTCCAGGGTTTTTAGTACCGAAAAGTAGTGGCAATATGCCGTAACATACTTTCTAATTATGTTTATAGGAATACCTCCATATAAGTAGAGGGGATTCTGAATTGGATTGTACCCAAGGATGACACCAATATCTGAAAATGCATATCGTATGGCTCCCACAAAGTACTAGAAACTGAGAGAATAGTTGGGAGAAGTGCAGAGGAAGGGCTTAGTAGAACACAATGTTTGTGTTTATGTGTTTATTACTGACACATTAACCAAGTGGTCATGGATAATGAGTACCCACTACCAGATGATCGATGGAACATCAATCTGTTAAAAAGAGTAGCCTTTCAAATGGATGGAAAGGTTAACCAATGGCGAAGATGGTTGGAGTTACAACATGTCTATGACATCGTGATAGTCTATAATCAAAGGAAGGTGGACGTGGTGTCATATGTGCTTAGTAGAAGGTCTGGTCTGTAGTTTCTGAGTGAGGTGACAGAGCGGCTAGTCGCGCTACAGAAATACTTCATTTATAGTGATGGGGAAAATTACCACCAGTCTATGAATGCCACTCCCCCACACATTCAACACTTTCATGAGGCACAATATGGGGATGCAGACTGCAAGACCCGACGTTCTCATATATCTTCAAGAATGACTCCTATAGGATTTTTTTAAGGTGGGAAGCACATCATACATTTCTTAGGACACACCATGGTACTAGTGATGCTCAAAAGGAGGTGTTGAGGGAGTTCCACACATCCCCTTTGGTAGTACATCTGGGTGTGAAAAAGTTGTACCAGGACCTCCGGTGTTAGTACTGGAGTCCAGAGGAGATGAAAGTGGTGGAATAGTTCATATCATGATGTCTCACTTGTCATCAAGTGAAAGCTCAGCATCGAGTTCCAAAATTATTGAGCATTGCTTTTATCCCCAGACTGATGGTCAAACTGAGCGAAACATATAGACCATGGAGAATATGCTTCATTATTATCTCTTGGATTTTGGTCACAATTGGGAGGATCACCTAACACGGGTTGAGTTCACATACAACAACAGTTATCACACCACCATTGGCATAGAAACATTTGAGGCCTTGTACAGGTGACTGTATAGATCACCTCTATGCTGGACAGAACCAAGAGAGTCAGCACTTATTGGTCCATAGTTAGATATAGGCTACCATTGAAAATGTGATAATCATCCAAAAGTGGATGAACACTGCACAAAGCAGGAAGACGTCTTATCCTAACAATAGATGGACGCCCTTAGAGTTTTAGAAGGGAGACCATGTCTTTCTACAGTTCTCACCCCAACGAGGATTTTGGAAATTTAGTCGGGGTGTACATCTATCTTTATGGTTTATCAGACTTTTCCAAATGCTCCCCATATTTGGTGAGGTGGAATACCACCTAGCTCTTCCCCCATATGAAATGGGTGGATAATTTTTTCAATGGTTCATAGATGAGGAGATGTGTTCATGATCCATCACATGTTATCGACTAGGGATAGTTGGACTTCAACGATAAGGAGACTTTTACGGAGTTCTTGGTGAAGATAAAGGATTGATAGGAGCAAGTCATTTGGGGAAGAACGATCTCTCTAGGGAATGTTTTTTGGCAACACGGGAACCTATATGAGAGAACCTGATAGCGGGAGGCTCATATTTCTGCTTAGTATCCTTATTTATTAGATTTACTTTTGTATTGTCTTTTAGAGATGTAAAACCCCGTGTTTCATAGAATTTAATGTCCTAGAATTTTTGTTTAGTTTTTAATTATATGGGATTATTATGATACTATGAAAATTGATGGTATGTGATTCCGAGGTCCGAAGTGACTGGAATGATCCATCAAAAACAGTTAGGATTTAAATAGCGAACTTGAGTGGATTTTCAGAAAAAAATTGAATAAATATAAAATGGGTGCCCAGATAAAAAATTTGAGGGAACTATTGTGTTCAAGATGGAGGGTTTACCCTAAGCGCAACTTAAGTTTAGTCTGCACATGCCTCCAGTGAGAAAACCTGAAAAATGAAAAATATTAAATAAAAATATTAAATAAAATTATTTTATTTTTCAAATTATTATAACTCATGAACAGAGCATTGGATAAATATTATGAAACCACTGATGAGCTTGTAAGGGTATTATTTCCTTAGTAAGATACTAACATTAGCATGCACAAGACAACATGAGAGGTTTGTTTTTTGTTGTAAATAAAATAATCATGTAAAATTATTTTATTGTTAAATTATTTGACTACTAAATGGTACCATAGATTAGAAACCAAAGAGTACCATTGAGCTCATAAGGGTGTGTTCCCCTTAGGAAGAGTCAATCGTTGTCTAGCCCAGGTCGAAGGTGACTGTTAATAATTTTTCAACGTTTTAAGGTACATTTAGTAAACCTATAGGTGACAATTTTTATCTTTTAAATTAGTGCTCAGATTTGAAAATCCAAGGGAACCATTGAATTCAATGCACTGGGATTCATTTTGGTGAAGCTCAACTTCATCTGGCAAGGGAGAAATTCGATGTTAAATTTTTGGACTTTATAAAAATTAATAAAAAAACTCCATGAGTAATTTTATCTTTTTTTAGTAACCATTGAGTGACGTGGCGGAGAAGTGGAGTTAATAGGCCATTCAATGACTTGACCATTGGGTTGCGTAACCACTATGTTAGTTGTTTTAATGGAACACTAAATGGGGTTCATTAAGGAACCACATTAATGTTATGCAACATGGTTGGTTCCTCACATCTATTTAAACAAATAATCGGCATAGTTCTTGTTCACTAACAAAGGGATCCTCTGACGAAGTTTCGACAATGACTTCCTAAAATATAGAATGAATCTTAGATGGTGTATAGGATTTGAACCAGACAACGGAGAATGCCAACAGACATGCTCCGAATGTGGTGTTGTCTTCCTCATCCGCACCGTCTAACAATGTATTCGATGTAGATGTTAGGTTCTTAATTCCTCTCTTATTCCCCATTCTTGAATGTTATGAAAAACATGGATCAACCATCAAATGTTTAGATTTTCATTTCATTCATTAATGAGGGAGGAAAATATGTGGTTTCTTTATGGGGGTATTAATTATTAATAATTCCATCCAATGTTATAAAGCTAACATAGAGGGAATGATCCAATCATAACATAGAACAGACCCTCCCCTGATCTTTGGTTGTCGGTGTTCTTCATGGGTGATTGGGAAATATGTAAGAAAGGATAAATTTCGGGCCACACTATGTAGGCACCATCCTAGGAGGCCCTTAGGCGCAGGCGGGAATGGAATCAGACCTCCAGAGCATCGACGATGGCCCACATAGTTATTGCTAATGTAGTGATGAAGTCAACCAAAGGAGGCTGGGGCTGGATACCGCTGCACCCAAGAGGGCAACGGCACCCGAAGGTTCTACAATAGCCAAAGGGGAAGTCATCCTTTTGTGGCCACATGGGAGAAGGGGGGCGTGCTGCAAAGGAAGGTCTTAGGTTTGAGTCCTGGCAGAGGGAGAACCCATGGTCCAAGGGTTCCAAAGAAGCCCAATCCACATAGAATGACCAGGTGGTGCAGCACCATCAGACATTGCTGCTTTGTAGACCTGAACAGCTCAGCTGTTCGAGAGGGGAGCGGACCCCTGCACTAGGCTAGCGGGTGAGGCGGTTCGACAGCCCGACAGGCCGCGCCCATCTAGGTGGTATGGGGCGAATCGATGACCCAGCAGGTCGATCCAAAGACCAAGTGGGTTGGACCGGGCCCAGCTGAACAGAGCCATGCTCAGCCCCTTCGGGGCGGGCTCAGCGGGCCAGGTATGACTGGACGTAGACCCATATCAGCCACGTTACACTTAAATGGTCATATATCCTAAACCAAAATTCTATTTGATGAACTTTCTAATGCACTGAAACCCCTAGGACAAGGAAGTATTTTTGAGATACTTCACATTAGTTTTAAATATGTTTGGAGAATAGTCAGGTTGGATCGAACAAAAATCTAACTGAGCCCTTAGCACTAAAATTCCCATAACATATAGATCAGGTGTGTGGTTAGCGTGTTGCATGTTGCATTGGAACCCTTATGATGTGACAGTTAATTTGGTTACTTATTAGTAGCACATTGCGCCATTTGAATCATGAAAAATTGATTGAGGAGAAGATTCTCCAAGAATCAAGCATGCTTTGTGTGGGAATTTAGTGGTTAGATATGATGTGAAGAATTAATAGAGATTATGTACTGGTCAGCACCGAGCGATCCTTTGTGGGTCAACACCATGCTATCCTCTATGGGTCAGCAACCAGCGATCCTCTGTGGGTTAGCACTGAACGATCCTATGTGGGTCAGCACCAAATGATCCAATGTTGGTCAGCATTGAGCAATTCAATGTGGGTCAGCACCGAGAAATCCTCTGTCGTTGAGGAGACAAGCCTCTTGACAGAATAAGAAGATCTAGATTTATGAAAAATAACATGTACATTGTTAATGAAGGTATAACTAGTGTGAGCCATATTTTTCTTTGTGATTTGTGATTGTGATCATTCTTTGGGGTTTTTTCTTTGTGAAATTCTGAAAGACAGTCGGCGGTCTCATGGTCCATACTGAGTATTTTTGTACTCACCCATGCACGAGATCTACCCATACCTCTTTGTGTCTTGTGAAGACAACGGGAAGCTTGAATGAGTCTTGATGAGTTAGGGCAAGATGGTTCTTAGAGGTGATTGATATATGGTTCATGGAGGGGACCGGTTGACGTGCAGAGCTGCAGTGTCAAGTTTTACTTACTTTTACACTCAGTGGAGGGTTTTAGTTTTTATTTTACCATTCGACTCCCTTTTTTACTTCTGATTTGTGTGCCCTATCTAACCATTACTCACACCCCATTTCAAATTCTCTTCCGGAGATTTCTTACTGGGTCATTGAGTTTCATAATGACTATTTATTAAATAATAAAACTATTATCATTCAAAGAATCCTTAGGTAGGGTAATATTATCATCCATTACATTAGCTGATCATTTCATTTTTCTCTTGCAGTTACTTTCTTTTTGTAATTATTATCCACTATGAAAACATCTTCATATTTATTTAAGGAAAATGATACTGAATCTTCTATTCCCACATGGTCTATATTTCCCAATATCTCAAAATACTCATTATTTCCCTTCTTTAGTGAGTTTGATAGTTGGTTAAGGTACACATCGTTAATCATGTTTTTTGAAAACTGGATAGGCATGTTCACAACAAGCTTCACTCTAGTGATCATCCCACATGGCTACTCATCATAAAATCATCCATCACATTCAACGTTAATATAGTTCCTTCTAGTTCACTCAAATTACTAAAATTAGATTCATAGTGTGACCATTAGTTATTAAAGAATAAAAACACAAATTCTTGAAAAGAATTACTTATATGATATCTAAATACTAACACCTTCCTTTATTTATGACACCCTTGGTTCATCCTATGATTATAATAGACAACTTATATTTAAATCCATCAATATGGTTTATAAAGAGTTTGTGAACTCGCAAATTATATCCCCCTGGAGTGTTAAACAAAGCATGTAGAAAGGCCCATTGTTGTGTACCAGTTTACCCCAAGTCATGACCAGAACATTTTTTGGGTGTTTTATATTTAGGTAAATCTATTACAGAGCCACATCCACTTGTTGAATACATATATTGGTGTATTTATAATTAACCAATAACTCTATCCTTTACGAAAATTCGAAGACATTTTCCAATAATTTTCGTTATCCTTAGTCTAATCCTATGTCAATTATTTATGGTTTTCACTAAGGTTTTCTCATCTTTGATTTAAGAGTTTAATCAAAACATTTTTATGATATGAAATATAATGAACCTATATATTCATACATTAACATTACATAAATTTAGTAAATACTTATAATATAATAAAAATAGACACCCAAAGACCATACTAGTCTAGTGATTTTGGAAAAATGGAAATATAAACACTCAAATATAAAATAGCTAAATTATCTCCCACTAGGTCCATCTTTACTAGAACCATTCGTAGACACATAAAAAATAATACATATATTTATAACATGGTGGATGAAAACATAATATGTGGTAATCATAAATTCTCATCAAGGGTAAACAAGGTAGATACAGAACATAATTATGAGTAGAAGGGTATGATAACATAATCATGAAAGAAGAATATCATACCCTAAATATCAATGATCAAAAAATTAATCTTGGAATAAATCATATTTGTTTATAAGACATGAATCATAATGAAATAAATAACAAAAAATATGAAATCATAACCTAAGAATAAAACATGGTATTATGGTAGATACATAAGAAAATAATATGATTTTCATAGTATCGTATGTATTTCAATAGAGACCATATTAATAGAACACGTTCACTCCCCATACCATCTAAGTAGATAGGGTTCACTCCAATATACATCTTATTATAATGAGTTCACTCCACATACCATCCTGGTAGTCATGGTCCACCCCCATGACCATTTTAGTAGTCAATGTTTACATCCAAGACCATATTAGGGTATCTCATGAGATATGATTTTTTACCCAATGCATTGGAGGGAGATATAGGTCCACCAATCTCATAATGAAATCATGAAATAATTTTCTGCAAGATCATTAAAAATGATATCAAAACGCGTGAAATGAAATGGGTATCATAAATATGTAATCATATCATAAAATGTGGAAGACGATACGTTCCATAATCATTTCATCATATATATAGCACATGAGAAGAATGTGGTTTAAAATATTAAATCCCACAGAAGAGAAATAATTTTCATATTCATTTTTCCATTAAAACATATACCATTCAAAAAATTATATTAATGGAACATTTGGATAAATTCCTATAATTTCCCGAGTAACATCAATAGATGCAATCTTTGACGGAAAATAACTAGCAATGATATTTTGAAAACAATTCTTTAATAAAATATCCATTATTCCTTCAATAAATTCTCTTTAAAATATAATAGTCTTTTTTAAAAGAATTGTCTAAAAAAGAAACAATAAATATTATAAAGTAATATCTCAAAACAATTTGGAATACTTATTTTTTTTGAAAACATATAAAGTGATTGTCAAAAAAAGTTTCCATGAAATTTTTAAAAGGATTGTAATATTTTTTCAAAACCATTTCATTGATAATACTTTTCAAACATATAAATAAGGAATAAAATAATTATAAAAATTGTTTTAATTAAAAATTATAAAATAATCTTTTATGAAATTTGGAAAACAATTTTGCACAATAAACTTTAAAATAATTTTTGAAAATAGTTTGAAAATAAATTTCTTTAAAAATATATAAAATAATCTAACAAATCGGTTGATAAAAACTATCCATGAAAAAAAATTTAAAATTTATAAAGAGACCATGAAAAAGGTTTGAAAAGAATTTCTTAAAATATTATTTTTGAAATCAGTTTCATAAAAAATTTCTTTTTTTATGTTAAAATGATGGCTTATAGAAATAATAGAGGTTAAATCCACACATGTTTTATGAGGTAAGAAAAACATTCATTTTTGTACATTAAAAAGTTAAAATGATTCCTTGTTAAGAAAGAGAAAAGAACATTCATTTGAAAATATTAGTAAAATTAAAAAAGAAAAAATTAATTTTAATGATTTTAGTAGAATAATAGAATATTGTATGAACCGGTTTTTAGAAAAAATGTTTTTTAATGAACATAGATTTCTGAATGAAGAGAGGGAAAAGTATAGCTTTCATAAAAACACTCTATTAACAATATTATGAACCAAAAATTAGAAAAATGGTACCAATATATGAATATATAATTAATAACTATAGGAAAATAAAATTGAAGAATTTTCTAGGGATATAGATTATAATATTTCAACAAAGAGGAATAATCATAAACAATCTCGAAAAGTGATGATATTGTTTCCATAAACTATAATCACTTAGTAACTATGAACCATAATCCCCTTGTAAGAAAGTGAAATAACTATAATCTTAAAATATAATTAATTAATTTGATTCAAAATATAATATGTCATAAGGCATTATCCACACTTCATATAAAAATATATATTCATAACATTGCATGTATCTCAATAAAGATAAATTGAGAAAAAACTAATGTACTGATTTGGTAACATTTGAATCATAAACCCAGATGAATGAAAGTTCAGAGAATGGATATAAAAATACTTATAATTGTAAGTATAATAATCATATAATACATCCATGTTCTGTATACACACCACAAAAATGGTATGGGTAGGGAATAAATCATGTATTTCTTGGAAATAAATGGTGAGATGAAATTCCCTTGCATTGTGTTTTGACTGTGTTCATACTCATTCAAAAAACCTATAGAGTAAATATAAATTTATTATACATATTTCATAAAAACATATTGATCTATATAATAACATATATGTTTTTTATTTTAACTTTATATTACATTCTTGGTTTTATAATCCTATATTATGGTTTCACTTTGGGTAATATTTGCTTTGTTCTTTGCATGTGACTTAATTAGTTATATCTTTGGTGATTATACATATATCCGGATTTATAGAATGTAAACGATGATATAAATATAAGTTTATTAATTTTATTTTTATTATAATAATATATATAATATAGAATTATAAAATGGAATACACCAATCATGGGGACGGTAAGTCGAACGTATGCATGAACACTATTTTCGTTTTTATTGTCGAATTGAAAGAATGATGGTAAATGAAATATATGTATACAAATGTATATATATATTTATTTATAAATAATTATTATATCATATATATCATATATTTTTTCTAAATCCATCCTTAATACATTCCATGTAGCGTGTGAACGGATTACATCTCTTTGAGGGGAAGGTAGTCCACAATTTCCTCAAACAAAATTATCATATTTTCACAAAATAGAATGTATAAAAATATGTGTAGAAAAATTATTAAAGAATAATAAATACATAATAAATATTCTATATAACATAAATAAATATATAATCAATAATAATTTCAACCCAGAGAGGAGGTAATGAAATATTTACAAGCATTGTTTTGTGAGGCGGTAGTACGTTGTACACAGAAATAGCATATTAGTTACCCATTTGATTGAGGTGTGTGTAATTGTATATATAACCCTTATAATAAAAATATCCCACTTTATTGAATATTATGGTTTTGTTATAAATACATGGAATAATGAGAATTTATGGGGTGGATAAAGAAAATAAAATAATAGTGCTTGAGTCAAGAAGTTTCCTCTTAGTCAGGTATCTACTTTTGGTTTGGGAATAACGAATCCTTAGATTGGTTTCTTCCCAATTATAGGCTTACATAATTATGGTAGGTATTTTTTTTAAGTGGAGGTTTCATAATTTTTCTGATCCAAAGATGCTTTATAGTAGTGAAATAAAGAGAGATATGTGGTGGCCTTCTGTAGGGAAGGGAAATGACACAATTTGTATTTTTTAAAACATTTAGGTGTATCCATAATTCTACCTTAAAAGACTTAAAAACATTCTGAAATAAATAATTTATTGTTTATGGTTGAGTAATGTCCTAGAAATAAGTTTTTGAAAAGTGTATAGGGCTTTTGGTTCATAAATTTTAAGTTTAGTACTTTGTTAACCTCATTTTTCTCTTCATCGTTTGAATCACTTTCACTAATATTATAGCTGAATATATAAAATGAAAATATTAGATAATATAAATTATTCTGATTCAAAATAAAGAATCAATTATTCCAAATTCAATTTACGGAATTGGTAGACATTAATTTAAAAAATACTCTCGTTGAAGGGACGACCCTTCTAGTTTTTTAAGTAAAAAAATCCAAATGTTTTTTATGTTTTTATACTAAATTTAAATGTTAAATAGATTACATTGATACAAGTTTGATTAATTGGAAAAAATATTATCTAATGAAACTATTAAAAAATTTTAAGAAACAATTTCTCTTATTATAATTTTTATATGAAAAAGTAGGGTTGAATTAAAATTCAGAATTTTTAACTATTCATTATAAATTATACCATAAAAAATTACAAAAAAAATTTTCAAACATATTTTTAATGTTTTTTATTTAATTATGATGATTATTTTGGCATATTAAATATATAAAATTTCAACAATTTGGAATTAAAATAGATTCTCCATTAAAAGGATATAAAAGTAAATTTATAAAAATATAAGTTTTAAATATAAAATTGGGATTTATCTTATCTAAATTAAATAAAATATAGTGAATGAATATAAAAAAATTATTTAATATATAACATATATATTACACTAATATCACTAATGAATTGTATTTAATTTAATTTATTGTTATAAACTACATTATGAAAACAAAAATAATAATATTTACAATTATATTCGATCAATTTTCATCTTAAATTATAATTAATCGGTAACCTGTGAATTCATATTATATTTTTGTAAACCATTTATTTTCATAAATTAGTTAACACTATTCATAACCTCAAATTTAACATCTAGGTTATGTGGTATTATATTAAATAATAACATTTTAATAATATATGATAGTTTTATAAAACTCGGTCTTTCATGTTAAACAAGCCATCAAGGAAATACATTGTTTCATGTTACAAAATCTAATCTCAGTGTTATGTGTATATCTCTCTAAAATTTATGTTCCTTTTAGTGCATGATTAACTTGGTGTTTGGTAAAACACTAACCAATCATTGTTCATCAATATTAAATAAACTATTTTCACTATTGCATAAAATGAATACAATAAAGAAGAATAATTTAATTAAAATAATAATAATTCACAAAATCATGGGGTGTCACAAAAACTTTCTTTAATATATTACATGAATTCATTGAATGAATCTCTTCTCCTTGAGGATACAATAATCCACACTTCCAGAAAAGATGATATCATATTCCCACAAAATGGAAATCATAATGGTATGTGCTATATAAATTTTAATGAAAAATATGTTCAAAGAAAATAACATATACAGATGACATATAAATATGGTTTCTAGTATAATCCCAACTATGAGAGGTAGTAAAGTAAAAAATGACATTTTTTATGAGGCGGTAGTTCATCATACACATAAATGATATGTTCGTAACACATTAGATGGAAGTATGTGTAAGTGTTGGTATATAACATAGAATAAAAAAATATCAGTATATTTAGGATATTGAGTAATTAAATTATCATGGTATAAGAATATTTTTGGGGTGGGTAATGAAAATAAAACAAAATAGATTGAGGAAAGATGTTACCTCATATTTGGGTAACTCCCTTGGGTTTTTAGCAAAGGGATTCCTTGGATGAATTTATCACCAAGATGTGGATGATATAAAAAGGGGAGGGATTTTCAAATCTTATTTAAGAAAATCATGGGTGAGACAAATCTCTTTAAAGGTTTGAAAAAAGTGGTATGGGTGAGGGCCTATTTATATTATTGGAGGTGTCACATTCTTGTAAATTATGAAAAAGTGAATTCTACCCATGATGTTTCTATTGAAAGTGGATGACATAGTGGTAAAGGTATCATAAATGGGGGATAGGGTATAATTATGTCCCTAAAATTGGTTTTGGAAAAGTTTCTAGGTTATTTTTCCCTTATGTTCAAGATTTTGTCATTTGGTAAGTTAATTTTTTCTTAATCATTGTAACCACGTTTAATCAGATTCGGTAATTTTTTTGTAAAAAACTATTTTGTGACTATTATATATTATAAATAATTATGATTCGAAATATGGAATCCAATTTTCAAAATTGAAATCACATAATTGGAAGAAATTAATTTAAAATTAATCTTTTAGAATGGATGAGAATGTGGGTTTTCAATGTAAAAATGTTCAAAAGTTTTCTTTGTTTATAAATCTAATTTCCAAAAGAAAAATTAATAAAATGAACTAAATTGGATTAATTTATGTATAATTGATATATTAAAAATTTATAAATAGTTAGAAACAAAATATAATCTTATAATTAATTTAGAAAAAAAGAAATTTTGAATAAAAATTCATTATTTTTCACTATTAATCAAAAAAATGAATCGTCATATAAGAATACTGAAAATTCACCCTAACCTAATTTTTATATTTTTTATTAAAGAATTATAACTATTGTGACTTATATATTTTATAAGTATACCAGAATATCATATTTAAAATAGGGTCTCCATTAAAAGGTTGTAAAATGGCATTTTATGAAAAAAATTCAATGCTTAAGAATAAAATAAGATTGATTATTATCATATGCTTATCATAAATATTGGATGAATATCAAAAATATTTAATTGAATATATATTATACATATTTCATTAATATCGGTAACTAATATAATAAATTTAATTTATTAGCATAATGCACCTTCAAATTCATAAAAACATTTACTTTATATTCTATTGGTTCTAATATTCATTTATAATTAATTGGTAACCAATGAATTAATTTTATATTTTTAAAAACCATAGATTTTCACAAGATAGTTAATAATATTAATAAACTATAATTTAATAGCTAGGGTACATGTTATTATTTTAAATAATAATGTTTCTATAATATAATATTGTTTCCAAAAACTCGTTCCTGTGTGTAATGTAATCAATCAATGAAAATCATTGTTACTTGAAATGTATGATATGTCAAGAGGTAATTTTATTTTGAATTTTAAAAATATTATATCGTATTATAATATTATATTCCCCTATGTTCTTGGTGTTGCATGTCATACACTATATCAAATACAATGTTTTTATTTTTGAATTTTGCGGTGTTACAATAGTGGGTGCGGAAACACCCTCCACGTCCCAAGGGCCCTTTCATTCAGTAGGCCACACAATCAAAATTGAAATTTAGTAATTTATATAATTAAATAACTGATAAACTATTTATAGTTAATAAAATCGAATAAAATCATCAAAAATAAAATTTATTTAATATATATTATAATGAAATTTATATTAGTTATTTAATTTTTATATTAAGTATTTATCTAGTATATTAAGTAAATTATTAATTTATAATAATAAATAGTATATTAAGAATTTAATTATAATATTATTTATTAAATTACATCATAAATTTTTTTAATTATAGAAAATATATTAATATATTAATTATATATATATATATATATATTTAATAAATAATTTTTATTATATATATGTAAAAATTAAATGTAGTAAATTTAATTATAAATCATTTTATGGTTAGCTCGGTCCTGCTCGTGAATTAGCATGAATATAAATCATAATTAAAATGAATATATATTAGTTATGTAAATTAAAATTGTATTACTACATTAAAGGTTAAAAAAATTTCTTAAAAAATTATTAATGATGTTTTTTCATGAAAATAAATAAACAAAATATATTTATGTATATTAATATTATTTTAATTATTAAATTAGAATATCAAGTATTTAATACATTTTTAATCTTTATTAATTATAAACAGTGTATTACATATTGGATAATATATATTGTATTTTTTAGTTTATTAACATTTAATTAATGTTTAAATGTACTATTTATTAATATATCTCAAGATAAATTTATATATTAATATGTACCATTATTTAATATATATAAAAGTATTTTTATTATATGTTAATAAATATTTTTTATGTACAAAATAAGAATTCAATTATAAAAAATCTAATATATATAAAATAATATAAAAAACAAATATGATTTTTCAAATATGAAGTCAATTAAAATTAATATATTTATATTTATTTAATATTATTACATATATGTATAATTAAATAATTAATATACTATTTATTATTACATATCAATATATATTAATATATGTCGATATATATTAAAATAAATTAAAATGATCCAAGGTTCTTAAGCACTATGAATCATCAGATTGGGAAACAGACACTGCGGAGGACATAATCTCTAAGGGGGTGGTGATCAGTATGATTTTCATGATATGTAGTTTCTTTTCTGACTTGGTGTAACTGCTGAATGCTTATGCTTTTTCTTTTATTAATAAATGGTTAGAGGCTCGCCTCTGACTGAGCATTTTGGTTAAGTCATCGGGCCCTCAACCTGATGGGTTAGCTATTTGGGCACTCCAACAGGGAAAGCATGATGAACACAGGTTGGACAAAAGTCCAAAGAAATAATAAGGTATGACAAAACCCACACAGGTCTGTGCTTTTTTACTTGAGCCCATACTCACAACAGACATTTGATGATGTGATATTGCATAATGATATAAAAATTAGTGGTTGAATTTCCGCATATTCGATGTGGGGCTCTTGCTTCAGTTTTATCAGCACGTTAACTAGCACTGACAAAGACAAACTTTATCACTGCTAATAAAGTAATGATAAATGGAACCATCTATTAGAAATAAAAAAGTACAGATAAAATTTACCCTTTATCAGCACAAAAAAACAATGAAAACTTGAATCATTTATGAGTTCTAAAAATATAGTTGATAAAGGGTAATTTTTTTCAATGATTTTTAGCACTGATAAAATGTATCCTTTATCACTTCTTTTAGCACTAGTAATAGAAATATTTTTCCATTGTTTTCTCTAGAACTTATAAAATCTAGCATTAAATAAACCCAAAGCTGTAGTAATCCTTTCTTAATAAGTTTTCATATGATTCTTGTTAGAGGAGTTACTTATGTCAATCTTATAAATCATAATGTCTAATCTCAATGTTATGTTTAATGTTGATGATGTTGTTACAAATCTGTTAATTAATCTATTATGTGGTTATTATCATGTTTTATATACTTTCATCAATGAATTATAATGAATATAATCCCACAAAAAGGATAACCCCATTAATTATATCTATTTATTTTTTAGGATACATATTTAATCATGACTTACAATAGTTTGAGCTCATAAATAATTCATAACTATAGCTTGTAATAAAAAACAATGTCAAACATTTCATATATGATTCTTGGATATCATAGTAGATAAATATTTTATCTAATCCTCTTATATGGATATTTTAATCATTTTCCCAATGGTATCAAAATCATCCATGTTTCTATGCCAGTGTAACCATAAAAAAATAAAAAAAAACTACCACTTAAATGATAAGATTATTGTATCATATTCTTAACATACATTAGAAAATTCATGAGAACCTAATCATTAGTTCCACATGTACTAAATGATCAATGTATTAAAATTTTCCACTATACATGTAATCTCACACTTATTAATTGAAAGGGATTTCATACATTATTGAATAATTGAATATACAAAATATACATATTTCCCCATAATTATTTCATTTCTTGTAATGATTATATTATCATTTTTTCATTAATTTTTATATAAATGTTTCTAAAAATTTAGTTTCATATTACATTTTTTATCGAAAAAATTAATGTATTCAAACTACATTAACTGGAAACACATTAAAAACCCAAATTTTGTGTTACTCATCCAAAAAAATCCAGATATATTTATACATATCTGAACTCATTTAATGCATGAGAAATATGTTATTTTTAGGTAAATTCATAGGATTATATGAGATTAAAAATATCAACTTCGGTAATCATGGAAAAACTGACAACCTATACTTTACCTTTATTGAATAATTTATAATATTCTTCATCGGTGGGTAGTCTCACCCCACATCTCTCTCCTGAAAAAGACATTTCTATGGAGAGAATACAATTCACGATATCCATACCACCGAATATTCCCAAACTATATTCAAAAACTATTCACATGTAGATAACTAAAAAAACCTAAGGTCATGATAAATTAAAAAATAAATATTATGACATTGTACACAGTATGTAATGTAATTTTCTAGGTCCTAGAATCAAATTATCATATAAATATTATCATACAAATTTTCCACATTTTATAAATAATTTATTAAAATAAATAATCTCCAATGATAAATAAAATAAATATTTTTTTGAAATGAAACCCTAATATGAGCTTTTTATATTCAAATTATTATTGTATAACAATGTTTTTTATAAGCCCTAAACATATTTCATTTATTAGTAAATTATAATAAAAATAAAAAAATAAAAAGATATGTTTTTAAATATTTCATTTGTCATTATTGAAAATGAATATAGTGTCAAAATATAGATTTCTGGTCCAAGTTAACAATGATAGTTTCACAAACATGCCAAAGCCATTCATCTATCTGATTCTTGAGCTGGCTAATGATATCCCCAAGGCGTGTCTCTGATCAAATCAGGCTTATTGAAAAGAATCATTTGCATCATAAAAAATCACCTATGATGATTATTAATACAAAAAAGATAAATGATATTATATGTGACAAAAAATTTCTATTAAAGGCATGACCCATCAATATGTAAGAAGCCTTTGAAAATCATCATATGGGAAGAAGAAAAAAGGAATCTACACAAATAAACTGAAATAATCTAAACCCTCATCTCACCTAAAAACCCACTCAATTTTATAGTATACCTTAAATAACTCCACACAAACTCACAATGTGTTTTATATCTCTAAATCACCATAAACTCAATATAAAATAATTTAATCTACTAATAACCATATATAAAAGTAGTAATCAACTCATTTTAAGAGTAAGATGATGGATATTCTTGGAAAATGAAGTAAATTCTTACAAAATCAACTAAAGTTTACACATAGATGAATGTGATAAATAAAATAATAAGTAAAATTAATACCCTGCTTTTCTTTAGCCATCCATGGCACTGAGAACCCCACAAGATTGAGAAAGAATTGAATAATGTGTTGAAACAATGATAAATATTAGTAAGGTCATGTAAGTACTTAGTAGGCTACCACTCACCATGTTTATATCAATCATTGAATTTAAAGGCCAAATATAATATAGTTATATATATATATATATAATAAATATTGATTTTTTATGCACAATTATATTTAAAATTGATAAAAACTCATATTATTTTAATATAAATTCTATGTTATTTTTTAAACGCAAATAATAAATTTTAAAAAATTATTTATAAATTGTAAATTCCATAAAAGATAAAATACATTATTACATTAAGAAATTCAATTAATTTATTTTAATATTAGTTAAACAATAAAAAATTTCTATAGAATTAGGAAGGGTTATAAATAAAGGCACCATTTCATGGTTAACGTAAGGAAATTAAAGTACCCAACCACAAATTCTAAATATATCAAGGAAACTAGGAATACATAGAAGAAATAGGATTGTCCATAATCAATCCACTAGTTAAGGAAAGAGTGTCATTGTATCATACCACTGATTAATAAGGATATAAACCATATGATATACAACACTAACATTTAAAAAAATGATAGTAACCCATCCCATTATAATTGAGGAATATCTCACATAACTAGTGTAACTAATAGAATAGGAGCCCATCCAATCTATGTTATCCCACCCAAGAACCATGATTCCCATGTCCCAGGTAAATGGAGGGTGATAAATAGAGTAGTTATAACTATAAAAATGAACAAGTTAATCCATAAAAAAACAACTATCGGTTGACCTAACTCCCTCTTAAAAAAGTTCTACGATAACAAATTTACCATAACAAAAAAATATAAAACATGTACAAAGGGCCACCAGCCTTAAGGACCTGACCAATAAAATAAAATATTATATTATAGTAATTTATTCAAACAATTATAATTATTAAATTCAAAAATATATTTTAGTTTAATATTTATAGATAATTATGAAAATATTACAAAATAAACATGTATATTAAAGTGTAAATTTCTACTAAGTTTCAATAGTTTTTTTTCATAATCAATGATTTTAGCATATAATAAAATATCTTTTCGTGAAACATATTCTTAATTTATCTCAAGTCCCCATCATTGTCCTTACTCATCTTTTAAAGTGATGAATTGTTTATAAAAAATAAGATAAAAAAATCTCAAGAAGTGATATAATAAAAATAAATTCACTAGTCAAATGAAAATATGAAAATCCAAAAAATACCTTTTCATTAAAAAAATTATAAAGAATATCAATATCTTAAAAAGAGTGACATGAGGTGTAATAACCCAGTTCATATTTCTAATGTACGAGTTTCATCTTTTCTCTTTTCCTTAAGTGTTTTTGAGAAAAAAAGGAAAATGGGGAATATCCTAAATTTTGGGACTACATTCCATGTACATTCCCACACACAATGTACTTTTTCTGTGTGGGATGAGTACACAGGGTGTGTAGCCTTGATGGCGATGAAAGGTGTAAAAACCGACTACACGCCGTGTAGTGTGTATTTACACGCCGTGTAGTCAGTCGGCAGACAAATAGTAAGGCGGTAGAAGCAGCTGTCAGCTGAGTGGCAGTACACGCCGTGTACATTGGTTTGACACACAGTGTACTCATGTCGATAGATGAACACTTCCACACTAGCGGGAAGCTGCCGAATAAACATTTAAAAATGTAAAGTACACACCGTGTACTTGAGAAATACACACCGTGTACTTGAGAAATACACACCGTGTAGTCTGTTTTTTTAATTAAATTTGGAAATAGCCTCCCATGTTCACAGGGAAGGCTTAGAACCAAAGGATGAGTCGGGAGAGATGGCTGATCCTTCGAGGAGCTCTAGATCGCAAGCTGGGAATCAGTTTCCGCCTCTGTCCGTCTCATTTGGACCATACGGGTAAGCCTCTCCTTAGCCGTTCTTACCAATTCTTTCCTGAGTGAAAGTTATTTACGATTGAACAAGTTTTCTTCTACCCCATATCTAAGACGTCTTTGGGCGTTTATGGATGTGACGTTCACATATACCATTCAGGGGTGTATTAGTGAGGTGGATTTGTGTTTAAACACCATCTTTTGTGCGTTTTTTTGTACCGTGGAGCTACGAACCCATTTTGGGGTGTCGTGTGGCTGAGGCCTCGGCTGTTTTGAATACCTAGAATTCCATAGGTAATTAAATGTGATAATAAATTGTTTTTTGGGATCACTGCTTGGATCCCAGACCACCCGAGGGTGCGTTCCTCTGTTTAGCCGTTTGGCCAGGATACCCGAGGGTTTTCCATTTTAATAATTTTTATTGAATTACCTTGAGAGTAATTGCATGTGTATTGCATGTTTATATGTTGGGCATTACCCGATTTCTTTCTTACCCCGAGGGCAGTGCTTTACTTAGCCTGAGAGTAGTGTTACCTTTAGCCAGGGGGAAGTGGTTATTTTAGCCTGAGGGAAACTCCTTTCATTCCTGTGGGCAATAGACTCTGTGCCTGAGGGAGACACTTAATATGCCTGAGGGCAATATCTGTTATGCCTTTGGGAAATTACCTACGGGTTATGATTCTGATTACCTGAGGGTAAGAGTTTACATGTATGGAGACACTGACTATCTACATAAGGAATTCATCGAGGTGATGTCTACTATTAAATGGTTAAAATGAATAATAAAATGGAAATATAATGGGTAATGTTAGTAAATTTTTAGTACTGCTTAGTTTATTGCATTTTAAAACTGCACACTTTTGCTGAATATTTAACACACAGTTGGGCATGGGACTTTGGTGGGTGCCTTCTGAGATTTATTTCTCACATCTTTTTTGGGTCATGTCTTCGCCGCAAATAGACTATGTTGTTTCTAGTGTGGATAAGGGAATGGCTCCCTATATAGGTACATGATTGTTGCTGAGGAGTAGGGGTGCAAGGGACCGAGCTTAGGCTTGCGATGCTTCCAACTTTTTTTTTCTTTGCTGTACTTTGTACTCTGTATTGTATTGTATTGTACTGATGTGTAACATGTTCTGGCTGTTTTATTAGAACTTGAGACATGTTGCATCATTATCTATATAACTATTGTTTATGTTTTACTATTGTTGTTTATTTTAAATGTGTATGGTTTACCGCTTCCACTGTTGTTGTAGGTTCTATATTTAAATTTATCTGAGCTACACTTTGAAAAATGAAGGGATAGTTTTCCCACTATCAGACCTGGTCCCTCGCTTCTAGTTGGAAGCCTCTGGTGTTTGGGGAAATGTGCTTGAGGTCATGTGACCAACTAGGTTTGGGGCACCCATCGAGTGGCACCCGGATCCGGGACATTACAAAGTGGTATCAGAGGAGTTCTTTTCTTTTACTTACTATTTGGAGCCTTAGTTAGGGATAAGAAGGAATGGTAGTTGGTAATAAGCTATGCTTGGGAGTAGCTAACCCATGTATAGGTAAAATCCAATTTACCACGTATTGCAATTTTGTTGATTTTTCAATTTACAGTTGATCTGATTTTCACTTTTGGGTGACGAACATTGGATTGTGCGGTTTATACGTTATCCATGGGTTCTATTTAGTTGCAACTCAAAAATATGAGGGTATTCCATCTCAAGAATCATTTAGGTACATGCTATAAATCACATGCCATGCATAGTTCCATGCCATGAAGGTTCATTATAATTTTTCATGTTTTTGTGATAGATGTGTGCTAGAAAAGCATGTTGTTGTGATATCTGCCTTTGATAAATACCTGATATGTGATAGGTTATGTTTGAGTGAGGTCTGGGAAGAATGATTTCCAAATTTAGTTACTGAGGAGTGTGGGTCCTCATTGATCGGAATTTGGTGGATCATTGGTTGTTTATTGTATTTATAACTCAAATAAGATTACAAACATTGATTCGTGGGGAGTATGGGGCCTCACGGGTCGAAATTTGGAACATAGGAGTTGTTTCAGTGGGTGTTTTGAGTTTTGGATTAGTATTTGAGGCATAATATCTGGAAAAACTATGATACACACCGTGTAGTTCCTCGGATACACGCCGTGTGTTCATCTATTTAGGAAGAAAATAAAACTTTTTAAGTGCACACTGTGTACCTTCAGTACATGCCATGTAGTATCATTCCATGTCATAGACTGCGTGGATGGGGACACGGGGAAGGGACATGAATGGGGAAAACATGTTGTGTACTGGATGTACATGCCGTGTAGTTTTGACCCGAAGTCTGCATGTGTAACTAACAAACACAGACGGAGTAGACCTTAAGATATACACATCGTTACCGCTATGGAACACGCCGAGTAGTCTGACCTGGGGACACGGCTTTATAAACTAACAAACATGGGTTAGTGTCAAATCATCTTGAACATGTCGTGTACCAGAGGGACATGCCGTTTAGTCCTTACTAGAAGGAGACCGTGGGGAATTAGTCATGTTCTGGGAAACAGGGTGGTGTACACACCATGTGCGGGTGTAACACGTCATGTAGTAGCAAGACGAGTAGTCGGCCGTGTCACAAACGACACGAGCAGTTGATAAATTACACCATACATGCGCTTTAGATTATATACACACTGGGTTGTTTTTTTCAACGGGAGCCATGTGGCTTAGCCGTGTAGAAGGACCCGAGCAGGGGAAGATTATTCAGGTACACGCCATGTAGTCAGTATACACGCAGTGTAGTCTAGTTTTGAAAATATTGAGTGCCTTCTTCCACCTTATCCCCTTTTGGTCCCTTCATTTTTCAGTCGTGGATAATCTTGATCTGAGGTGTGTGTTTGACCTTATAGATTCATGCCACCAAGACGATCACATGTTGTTTTCTAGGAGAGAGGAAATGAGTATACTCTAAAGATGGTGGTCCATGGGCTACCAGATGATCTTCCAGTGGTTCCAGATGCGGCACCAACCATTATACCAGACAGAGGCACGAAGGTGCAGTTCCGTGAAGGCTTTATGAGGCTCATGCAGACCTTTCAGGGAGCACCGTCGGCTTCCACATCTACGGCCGAGCTAACTCGTATATTCCAGTAGTAGCATCCGCCTATATTATCAGGGGATGGAAGACCACAGGCTACAGAGTCTTGGCTGGGGTCTATGTAGACTATTTTAGAGCACCTTGAGAGGCCTCGAGGGAGGAGGTTCATGCTCACGACTTATATGTTGCATGATTACACCAAGAGATGGTGGGATGTCACCCCTCAGAGAGAGCATCATAGAGGAATGGTGCGGGAAGATTTTCAGAAATCTTTCTATGACTTCTTCTTCCCAGAGATGATGAGGCCAAATAGTGCTTGACTTTTCATGAACCTGCAGCAGGGTTCTATGTTGGTGAGGGAATATTCTACTTGTTTCCCCCGAGCATCAGTGTTTTTCATTCGTTCTGGTGGGTGATGAGACGTTGAGGGCCATACGATTTGAGGATGGTCTTTGGTATGACATCCGAGCACTGGTGAATGTTTTTAGGTTTCCTTCAGTACATGCTATTGTGAACCAGGTGCTAATTATTTAGAGGAACCTTTGGGAAGCTAGTGGTGGATTCCAGGGTGGTTCGACACCAGTTTATGGTACTATTTCTGTCGGTAAGAGGAAGAGATAGATGGATTTCTATCATGGTGGTAGTATCAGCCAGAGGATTGTTTTAGGTGGTCAGGTCATGTGCTACCAGTGTGGTAAAGAGGGGAAAAGAGATCGCAGTGTCCATGTAATATAGTTGAGTGTCGAGCTTACAGCAATAAAGATCATCTACAACACTTTTGTGGTGCGTTCCCACCAATGGATAGTGAGAGGGGTTCTGTACAGACTCTGTGTGCAGGAGCTGCACCAATAGCTTCTTAGCAGTAAAGAAACTGGAATACGTCAGGGCGCGCAGGCAGGGATGGTGGTCATGGTCGTGGTAGCTGGACACCATGATCTTAGAGGAAACAGGGTGGGATTGCTTAGGGTAACCAGGCTGTGGCACAGGTTTGTGGCACTGGGAATGAATATGCAGTGCAACAGACCCAGCAAGAGAAGGATCCCAGACCTTCTACAGTCAGAGGAACTATTCTAGTATATTTTGTTTTATCTTCATTACTTATCAATATGGGTTCAGCATATTGTTTTATATCTAAGCCTGTTGTGGAGAGAATTGGGCTCTCTGTTTCTTCTTCTTCTGTTGTTATGACGCTAGACACTTCGTTGGTAATTAGAACGGTTGGAGTGCATCAGTGCAAGGAGTACCCCCTTGAGGTTGGTGGGTGTCACTTTCTATGGGACCTCTATGTCTTATAGATGATGAGCTATGATGTCATTCTTGAGATGGACTAGTTGGTTCCCTTTCGAGCCTTTGTAAATTGTTATCATCGTAGGGTGAGTTTCACGTCACCAGAGGGTAGAGAGTTTCTATAAAACGTTGAATGGGATGTTTAGGCAAGTCGAGCTGGACTAGAGCATTGTGGGTGAGGTGGATTCACATAGTTTATATCTGGATGATCTGGGGACATTTCAGAATGGTTTCCCTCCAGTAGTGGATCGTTTTAGGGATGACTTCATGGATGACTTCTCAGGTCTACCTCTGGAGGAAGAGGTGTATTTCTCTATCAGGCTTGTGCAAGTAGCGGCACCGGTATCCATTTCTCCTTATTGGATGTCCATGCCAGAGTTTTAGGAGATAAATATGAAAGTTATAGGAGTTACATGAAAAGAGTTTTATCCGACCTAGTACTTCTCCTTGGGGTTCTCCAGTCCTTTTTGCAATGAAGGCGGACGGTACCGTCAGACTTTCTGTGCATTATCGGAAGCTGAACCAGTTGACTGTCAATAAATGATATCCCTTGCCTAGGATTGATGATCTTCTTGATCAACTTTGAAGTGCACGAGTGTTATCAAAGATTTAATTGAGACCAGGGTATCATCAGTTGTGCTTGGGACAATCAGACATACCACATAGAGCTTTTTGGAGTAGATATGGTCTATATGAGTACTTGGTTATTCCTTTTGGACTCACGAGCACCCCAGAAGTTTTCATGGATCTTATGAATCGTGTGTCCATTCCTTATCTGGATTCATTTGTGGTAGTATTCATGGAATACATCTTGGTGTACTCTCACACTCGACACGACCATGCCACCCATCTTGAGATCATATTGAGTAAAGTGAGAGATCATCAGTTATATGCTATGCACTCCAAGTGCCACTTATGGATGGACCAGATCAACTTCCTAGGTCATATCATCTTAAACGAAGGAGTTTTCATGGATCCAAAGAGGGTGAGAGAAGTAGTTTCCTGGGAGAAGCCTGATAACACGTTTGAGATACGGAGGTTCTTGGGGAAAGCTGGTTAATACATACGCTTCATCAAGGACTTCTCCCACATAGCAGTGCCATTGATGGGTTTGACTAAGAAGGGTGTGAAGTTCATTTGGACTGAAGCTTTTGAGATAACCTTTTAGGACTTGAAAGGAAGGTTGAAATCAGCCCTAGTCCTAATAATTCTAGATCAATGGAAGAGATATATAGTTTACTATGATGTATCAGGTATTGGGATGGGAGCTATGTTGATGCAGGGTGATCGAATTTTTGCGTATGGGTCTCGGCAGTTGAGGCCACATGAGAGGAATTAACCGATGTATGACCTCGAGTTGGCAGTATTTGTTTATGCGTTATGCTATTGGAGACATTATCTCTTAGGAGATCATTTCGTGGTTTTCACCAACCAAAAATGTCTCAAATATATCTTTACCCAGTGTGACTTGAATCTAAGGCAGTGAAGGTGGGTCAAAAACTATCAGTGCTTTGATTTTGATCTTGCTTACACACCTGGTAAGGGTAATGCATTTGCTGATGCACTGAGCAGGAAGACTCAGACACAGGCGGTTCGTGAGGCCAGTGGTGAGTTGCCGCTTATGGCTTTGTTCTTTGAGATGCATTTGGAGGTACACGATAGTCAGGGGAGGACCTATATTTCTTCTTTAGCTGTGACCTCTACCCTCCTGGATAGAATGATGATGAGGCATCTATCTAATTCAGAAGGCCTCATCCTACAGGAGTCAGTGGCAAGTGAGGACCCTCCTCATGGGTGGATGGTAGGCAATGATGTGGTACTGCATTTCCATGGACGAGTGTGGGTTCCAAGGGATATATGGAAGGAGTTTATGCGGGAGTTTCATGCTTCATCTTGGTAAGTTCATCTTGGAGTTACCAAAATGTTCCATGACATTAGACTCCAGTACTGGTGGCCGAGTATAAAGAGAAATGTAGCTTGATTTTATACGAGATGTTCAACCTATTAGGAGGTGAAGGCGGAGAATCAGAGTCCAGCCGGACTATTACAGCAGTTACCCATCCCAGAGTGAAAATGGGATGATGTCGCAATGGACTTCAAGACTATGTTGCTGAGGTCACCTCGAGGAAATGATGTCATGTTGGTTTTTGTGGAAAGACTCACGAAGGTAGATCACTTTTTGCTGATCAAGGAGACCTTCAGTGTTGATGAGATCAGAAAGTTGTATATCCGAGAGGTTTTACGTCTTCATGGGGTTCCACGTTCTATCATTTCAGATAGGTACACCCGTTTTATATCTCGTTTATGGAAGAGTTTTTAGAGGGAACTAGGTATACAGGTGCTTTTAAGAACATCATACCACCCTCATACTGATGGACAGTCAGAGAGTACGTTACAGGTGCTAGAGGACATGCAACGTGGATGTATCCTAGACTTTGGGGGCTCTTGGGAGAAGCACATATCCCTGGTCGAGTTTTCCTATAATAATAGTTCTCAGGAAACTATTGAGATGGAACCATATGAGGCTTTTTATGGTAGGTCATGATGATCACCCTAGTGTTGGTTAGAGGCATGTGAGAAATCTTTATTGGTACCACAGCTCATGGAGGAGACATCTGAGCAGGTCCAGTTGATTCAGAAGCGAATGAATACTACGCAGGCTCATCATAAATCTTATGCTGATCGCCGTAGACGAACATTGGATTTCTTGGTCGAGGATCAGGTTTTCTTGCGTGTTTCACTGAGTTTGGGACACATGATGATCAGGAGACAGGGTAAGCTTTCACCGAGGAATGTGGGTCCATTTGAGATTCTAGATAGAGTTGGGATGGTTTCATTTCAGTTGAAGTTACCACATAGGTGTTGGGCCATGCACGACTTCTTCCATGAATCTCAATTGTGCCGCCATCATTCAAACATGTATCTCGTATTTCAGCCCGAGGAGGTTGAGCTTTAGGTAGATGTGTCCTTTGAGGATCATTTGATTCATATCGTGGATAGGAGCACAAATGTTCTATAAGGCTGGCCAGTTCATCTCGTACGGGTTCTATGGCAGCATGGACGAGTGTAAGATGAAACCTGGGAGCGGGAGACTGGCATACCTGCTCAGTGGCTAGAGTTATTATGATCTTTATCTTCACCACCCATTGAAGGGGAAATTCAGGGACGAATTTTTTTAAGGGGGAAGTTTGTAATAACCCGGTTTTTAGTTTTGATGTATGGGTTTATACTTTTCTCTTTTCCTTATGTGTTTTTGAGAAAATACGGAAAATGGGGGAAAATCCTAAATTTTGGGACTGCACGCCATGTACTTTCCCCCACGCTGTGTACTTTGGCCATGTGGGATGAGTACACAGGGTGTGTAGCCTTTCTGGCGATGAAAGGTGTAAAAACCGACTACACACCGTGTAGTGGGTATTTACATGTCGTGTAGTCAGTCGGCATGAAAATAGTAATGCGATGGAAGTACCCGCCAGCTGAGCGTCAATACATGCCATGTACTCAGGTTTCGCACGCCGAGTACTAAAGTTAACAGATGAATAGTGCCACGCTGGCGAGAAGCCTCCGAAGTAACAATTAAAAAATTGAAAGTACACACCATGTAGTCTATGTTTTTCTTAAATTGGGTAGTAGCATCACCTGTTCACATGGAAGGATTAGAACTGGAGGAGGATTTGAGAGAGAGGGATGAACCTTCAAGGAGCTCCAGATCGCATGTCGGGAATCTGTTTCTACCTCGGTCGATCTCGTTAGGACCGTACTGGTAAACCTCTCCTTCTCCATAATCTTTTCTTCCCAATTCTTTCCTGCGGGAATGTTATTTGTATTTGAACGGGTTTTCTTCTACCCCTGATCAACATCATCTTTGGGCGTTTCCGGAAGTTACATTCATGTATACCTTTCAGGGGTGTTTGAGGTAGGTGTCTTGGTGTTTAAATACCAACTGATGTGCATTTTTTTTACCGTTGAGCTACAAAACCATGTTGGGATTTCTTGTGGCTAAGGCCTCGAATATTTTGAATACCTAGAATTTCATAGGTAATTAAATGTGATAATGAATTATTTTGTGTAATCAATGCTTGGATCCAGGACCACCCGGGGGTTTGTTCCTCTATTTAGCCATTTGGCCAGGATACCCAAGGGTATGCCATTGTAATATTGTTTATTGAATTTCCATGAGAGGAATTACATATGTATTTCTTTTTTATATGTTGGTCATGTCTTGGTTACTTTCATAGCCTGAGGGAAGTGCTTTACATAGCCCGAGGGAAGTGTTACCATAAGCCTTAAGACCGTTGTTATTCTATCCTAAGGGCAACCTATTTCGTGGCTGTGGAAAATAGACTCTGTGCCTGAGGGCGACACTTCATACGCCTGAAGAAAATATCTGTTATGCCGGTGGGCAATTACCTGTGGGTTATGATTCTGATTACCTGAGGGTAAGAGTTTACATGTCTGGAGACACTGACTATCTACATAGAGCATTAACCGAGGTGATGTCTAATATTAAATGGTTAAAATGAATAATAAATTGTCAATGTAACTGGAAAAGTTAGTTTCTTTTGAGTACTGCTTAGTTTATTGCATTTTACTACAATACAATTTTGTTGCATATTTATCATATAGTTGGGAAAAGGCCCTTGGTTGGTTCCTACTAATATTTATTTCTCCCACCATGTTTGGGTCATGTCTTCGGCCCAAATAGACTATGTTTCTGTAGGCGTGGATAAGGGAAAGGGTGCCTATATTTGTACATGATTGTTTCATAGGAGTTGGGGAGCATGGGACCGAGCATTGGGTTGCGATGCTGCCGGTTGAATTGTTTTGCTTTGCTGTACTTTGTACTCTATATTGTATTATACTGTATTATTGTGTAACATGTTCTGGATGTTTTCTTAGAACAGGAGACATGTTTCATCATTATCTATATAAATGTTGGTTATCTTTGACTGTTGTTTTTTATTTTAAATGTAAATGGTTTACCTCTTCTGTTGTTGTTGTATGTTGAAAATTTAAACTGCACTGCGCTACACTTTGACAATTGAGGGAATAGATTTTCCACTATCAGACTAGGGCCCTCACTGCTAGTCGGCAGCCTCTGGCATTTGGGGAAATGTGCATGAGGTCATGTGACCAACCGGGTTTGGGGCACCCAACGAGTGGCACCCAGATCCGGGACGTTATATGAGGTTAACATATATGGACATTACATTATTTTAGATGAATATTCAACAGATCACAAAATTATATATGGGAGGACCACAATAGTTTTTTTCTTTGGAATCCTAGGAAAAATTCTTATAACTTGGGGAAATATATTAAATATTTCCCAAAAATATCTTCCCTAGTAGTAATCCAACACAAAACCATTTTTCATAACTCGGGGAAATAAAACATAACAAATGGTGAGATTATATTCTCAGTAAGGGTAAATAAAGGATATATAAAAGCATAACATTGATGCAATGGTTTCAGAAGATGAGCAAAAAATATTATGATAATATCCTACATATAAAAGATCATACACAAGAATGTTAGAATAAATATTATCCTGAGATAAGTCATGAATAATATAGAATTCAAGAGAAAAATCTATGAGAGCATAACATAGGAATAAGACATGGAATTTTTTGAACACAAATAATAATATTAAAAATATTTCAATAGTAGTTATGTATTTTTCCTATCCCCATATTAGTTGAATGGGTTCACTCCCCAAACCATATTACTATCGATGGTTCCCCGAAGACTATATTAGTTGTCAAAGTCCCTTAATGAACATAATTCTCTACCCATTATATCTATGACTATAAAATGAGATATAAATTATTACCCAATGCATTAGATGTACCTATAGGTACCACAATTAGTGGAATGAAATAATATATATGTGTTTCATATGATTATAAGAAATCATAATTTCATGAACCATAAAAAGTGATGGGTTTTATAAGGATCATGTCATAACCCATGAAATTAAATGTGTAACATAAACATTTCCTCGCATCATAACCCACCGAAAAGAAATAAGTGCCATAAAAATATAATATCCCATGAAAATAAATTGGTTTCATAATAATTTAATCATTGTATAACCCGTTTAATAGATATGGGCTACATACAAAAGTTTTTATCTTAATCATAAAAAAATCATTTAATGGATAAGAATGGTTTCCATAGATCATATCCCTGGTAATTCATAAACTATATAAATTTATATCCTCATTTATGGATAAGAATTTTGAATGATCACTTGGATCATTTCTGAAGGAAAATAATCTTTATTTTAAAATCAATTTTTAATGTATAAAAACTATTCAAAATCATTTTCTATTAAAACCACTTTGAAAATTCATGAATAAGGATTCCAAAATAAATTAAAATATATATTGATAATAAATTTTTTTTTAAACAATATAATTTTGAAAAAAAATTTATACATATAAAATAGGGTTTTAATTCATTTACTTACTTTTCATTGAGAATATCCTTTGAAACAATATAAATGTAGCTTTAAAAATAATTTAATACACTTTTTTAAAATAAACAATTTTTGGAATAAAATTTATTCGAAATCCACTATATTAATAATGAATATAAATAATATTATGAAATTTTTTCTCCAAAATTAACATTATTGTAAAAATAGAAAGGAATATTCAATGAAATTAAGTTCATTATTAAGATAAATACTTTCATGGTAATATTTTGTTTTGAACTGATAATTTATAGAAAAGATTCTCTATCAGAAAATGAAAAGATTATTTTTTTGTAACCATTATGTTACAAAGGTAAAACAAGTGATTATTTTCTAATGATCATATGAAAATAGTTGAATTTTTTTTAATACATTTAAAAAAAACATTGTTCTGAAGGGAAACAATTTTATGAATAAAGAGTGAAATAAATTATGATTTTTAAGAAAAACAATTCTTAATTATATTGATTAACAGGGAGTGGAAAAATGGTACCAATATTTGGATATTGCATGAAAAAAAATATATGAGATTAAAATTCATTAGATTTATTGAGATATGAATTTTAATTTTTCATCAATAGATGAATAATCATAAGGAATCCCGACAAACGATGAGATAGTAGAAATAAACTCTCACCACTTTAGTAACATTGAATCAAAACCACCAAGCATTAAGATTTTTACATGAAGCATAAAATGTCACTAAAATGTATATTCATTGTAACACCCCAAGCTTCCAAAGTACGTTTCCCTTTGAATAATGTTATAGCTTGCATTATACGTAACTTCAAGATTCTAACACACTGTGACCAATCAAACTAGCCATTATGAATAGTAATACCCACTTCATGAAATTATATAAATTTTATCATTCAAAAAAGATTTCATTTTTGAATTCTGATTGTCGAAATTATCATAGGCTGAATTTTTGGTATTTTTTTGATAATATTCAATTTTTGATGAATAGTGAAAACACAGCGAGTTATTGTTTGAAACCAATTCTTTATTAAAATAATTATTTATTTTATTTAAATTTATTCTGGTCAAAATAAATACATAATACTTATATAAGTTGAATGTAATTCATTGGATTCAGTTTATAATAATTTTATATATAAAAAAATTTTATTGAACTTTTCACTATCTTTTACCCACCTCCTAGGAGAATTTGAAAATTAACATAAAACATAAGTTTACCACTTATGTGAGTGGAATTTCAAAAATACGAGAGACATGATAGATATCAGTAAGTAAAATTTGGTTCAATAAGATGAAAATAGTTTTTGTTGAATAGTAACTTTTTTTATTTTTATTTACCATGGTTAGAAGTAAATAGTGTAATTAAGGTTAAAAATGACATTATTATTACACTAACACATTTACTAATTCTATTGGATAAGTATAATTCAACCAAAAACAACCTTAGATATTAAATATGATCTTTTAGGTTCACTTGTATTAGATTTGGACATTTATTATTATTTTATTTAAAGAAGAGTTAAAAGAGTTAAAATCAATGTTTAATAACTAATCTATTTTTTATATAGGGTTATACATAAGTTAAATTCAACTATAAATATTCATTTGAACGATAAAAATATTTCCTACATAATTTTATTTTAATTAATTTTTTAGACATTAAATAATTTAATTTATTTATGATAAAATGATGATGCAGAAATTACCTAATTAATGAAATATTAAAATAATTGTTATTATAAATATCCAAATAAATATAATTTGACACTTTTTATTAATTACAGAAATTTTCAAGGTTAATATGACATGTTAGGGTTAGTTAGAAAAGTTGTTTTCGTAGTAATAATGCTGTTATGAATTTAGAAAAAATACCAAATAGTGTCATAATTGACATAAAAGTGTTTTAAAAAAATATATTATATTATTAAATGATATTAAATTCCTAAAAATATATGGTTCATCCAAAATAAATATATAAAGATAGGTGTATCATTAATTAACCACTTTGGGTTCTCTTGGAAGTATATAGTATGTTTATTAACTATATAATATTAAAATACAAAGAGATTTTGTAAATGTCAAACTATTTAAATAAGAGTTAAATCTAAAATATAAAGTTAATATAGTTAAAAAAACCTATCTAAAACATATTTGTTGAGTGGTTTGAGACCCATTCCCACCTTTTACTTTAAATAATACACTTTGGATCCATTAGAAACTGATAATTATTTTATTATAAAATAATATTTCTAGATTTTTCTAAGGTGCCTCTCACCCCTCTTATAAAAGGGAACACCCCCGTCACTCTAATTCACACTTTCAAAGTCATTTGGCTTGGCCAAACCATGCCCAAATACCATCTCAACTGTCCTCCCTTAATCCTAGTGGCCCTAAATTAGACATGAAGACAACCTAAGGATCTTATTTGATCAAATTAAAAGGAAGAACCTGAAGAAGAGGTAAATATTTCATCAACTATTTCAAGTTAATTTCTTCTCCCACTTCTTCATTATTTTTTGATTCCATTCGAAAATAATAACTCTATAATCTCTTATATACTATTATGTTATTATAAATATGGTACAACCATATTCATTATTCTATCCATCCTTTTAATGACATGTCACCATACGCGCGTGCGTACGGCTTAGCATCTCCACGTCATGGGGTAATTTTTATTCAATACATTACTATTTGGATGGGTATAATAATGATGTGTAATATATGTAAATAATAAATATAAAATGTTAATTATTCTTCATATATGATATACCATATAATTATATATTATTTTAATATCAAAAGAATGATATTGTTGCTTGTGCGTACGTACGGATTACCGTCTCCACGAACGCGATGTGATTCATTCCCCATCATATCCATTCAAGACTAATTTTCATTTGATATTTAGAAATAATGCATATATACTTTATATAAATCTATATATGAATAAGATACATCCCATCTATAAAAAATATGACCCACATAATAATGAATATAAAGGAAAATGAATCTGTTAATACCCTTAACGACGATAATACTAAAATAATTTTAACAAAGAAATATTAAATGATCAAATATAATATCATATTAATGTATATGAATCTTTTATAATTTAATAACAATTATTTAACCATTATAAATGAGGTTAATCTACCCTCAACCAAGGAAAAAGTACAATGTTAGGGGTGTCTTATCTCACTTTTAATTTCTGGAGATTTCCATTGTTCGCCACTTATTTATTGCATGTGGTGTATTTTATACTTATATTTGAAATATATTACCATGAGTATCATTAAAGTCATGGAATTATGTGATTAATTTTGTATTTATTTACTTTTTTTCAAATGGATCAATTGATTACAACGTGATAAGGGGTTTTCATCTCACTTTTTATTCTCGTGAGATTCATGCTATAGTTGCCACTATTTGCTTTTGTGTTGTGTATATACATCCCACGATTGTATTAATTATGTAGTATACATAAGTTTATTGGTATTTAAATCTTCATTTTATGATCCTTCTTTCATGGGTTTTGTGTTTCATATGTTACCAAATTGGTAAGGGAACCTTTTAACCCAATTTACAATCCTTGGGTTAGTCTTCTAATTCTTAATTATGTCATGCTATGATTATGTGTGGAATAGCAATTTATTTATTTATGTTGAAATTTAAACTCCCCTTTCTATGGATATACTTTTGATACACATAATCACAGCATTTATAAATTCTAAAGTCGTCAATATGAACTTACTAAGAGTAATTTTAACTCAATTTCCATTCATAGAGTTAAACATTGAAGTAATGGATCTTTTCTTAAAACGAATATGTGTGAATGTCCTCTGATTCATTTACACTGAATATCCAATCATATTGAGTGTATTTATATTTTTCACACATTATTATTTCATTGATTTATACTTAACGTAGGGAATGGTCTTTATAAAGTAATCCATCTCAACATACATTCTATTGGGACTTCTTTGTTGTTTTTTGCCAATTCGCTTCTATTTGGTTTATATACTGTACTTTGACATACTATATCATGAATCCCTTTATTCTAATTATATTATAATGTTTTTATTACCTCAATTATTTGTATTCATGTGTCTCTCATTGGGTTGGGAACGATAATATAAATATCATTTTAAATGTTTTAAAAATTTATTCTTCTAAATCTTTCTCATGAATGTCCATGTTTTAAAAATGGCTTTAAGGTTTTATTTATATGGAAATAAATTTTTTAAAATTAAAATTCCTTTTAAAAGTTTCAATGATGTATGGTACACTTTTATTTAAAAATTAATTTTGAATAGCTTCTTGATAAATAGTGACACTTTTGAATGTTTCCAAGAAAAAGGGGGATATTTATCTCAAATAGATTAGATGATTATTTTCATCTATTACTGATTGAGGATAATTTATTATAATACAATATTCCATATTGTATTAAATGATTTATATTTGACTGTGGATGTGCTATTTTTATACCATTAATGGTTTATGGTTGAAGTGTTTCCATTTCGTATACTAGTTTAATACAAATGTTTATGTTATGTTTAAACCATTTAATATGAGGAATGCATTGGACATAGTAATTGACGGTTGGAGCCCTCTATATCTCTTAGATGCATCGGTAGGTCTGATGAAACAAACTAGTGTCTTGGTATAAGGCCTTTACAAAATCTTATTTGTAGTATTGGCACAAGGCCATGACTATGTGGTTATGATGTTCGGAATTATGCATTCCATCATTATGAGATTATATATTGATATTTCATGTGGTTATTCTACTAATAGAATACCCATGACTATGTTTTATTATGGTATTATTTACTCAGCTCATATTCCTTCCATAAAGTGTAAATGTTAATTATTAGTATGGGCATGTGTTTTCAATTATTCATCATGCCTAATGTTTATGTTTTCTTACGCTGTATTTTTTAATCTTATTTAGCATTTAATCTCACCCCTTTCTTATGTTTCATTTTCATAAGATATGAAGAAGTTAGTTATATGTGACTTGCAGGAATAATCTAGGAATCGTGGATGTTTCTATTGGAATAAATTAGTGTTGTTTTTCTTTTCAAGTTATAATTTTGACTTTATGAATGTATATAGTATTTCCAAGGCTACTAAACTGATCAGTCTTTCGGGACATGATTTCCTTGTATCATGATAATGTTATGTAATAATGCACCAACTCTAGATAATAGGGGTTAGGGTGTTACAGTTGGTATCAGGGGAAATTTAGTACAAACCTTTGAAACTAGATTAAGATAAACTCTGATTAGAGAACATATCCCTAAGATAGACTTTGAGGATTAGTATAGAATAACTTCCAAAATTTTTGGTATTATATAGATTTAGTGAGTTTTCTAAGAAATACATCTCTGTCTAGGTACGAGCAGTTAGAGGTGGCTCTAGGACAGATGTACCTAGGGTTAAAACCTGAAAACACCTCTATGAGCTAGACTCAAACGGGAATTGGTGCACAATAATGGGCCTTGCTTCACTCTTGGTTAAGACACTCATGAGGGATATACATAGAATACATTATATTTTTTTACAACCCAATTTGAAAGATTATAATATAATATGAGAATAAATAACCTTGGTAAATAATAGAGTGTTTTTTATTGAAACTAAGGTGTGATGATATTTACTAAATAATTTTATGAATTTTCATACTCACACAATGTTGTCTAGTTTTAGTTAATGGCTGGATTCCATGGAAGTCATAGTATCATTGAACATGATGTACAAGGTGGGAACAGTGGTGGAAATGAGAAACAAAATGGAATGTTGATAGGTGAAAAATATATTTTCATCATCCCGAATTAGTTTTTGAAAAATATGATGAACAACATATATATTAACCAACACCCAAACTCAACAAAGAATAGAAAGGTAGTGAATGATAAGAGCTCCAGTTGTGGAGACCATAGAGAGAAGAAATCTTAATTTCCATCATGCCAAAAATGTGGAAAGAGACACATAGGAAAGTGTCTCAATGGAACAAATAAATTCTTTATGTGTGGGAAAGAAGGGTATAAAGTAATAAATTTCCGAGAAAAAATGAAGAGTACTATGGAAGAAAATAGAAATGATACTAGGATTCCAATTACTATCATTAGTTGTACATGTAAGGGACATTGGAATCACCCAAGTCAATGACCTATTCTATAGGATAACCACTTGGTCAAGGAATATCCTATGTGAAAATAAATGGATGGAAAATTTTTTAGATGTATTAGTGATCTTTTTTGTTGAGATTACTTTGGATGAATTTTAACTTGTAGGTGTAACACTATACCTTATCATGTAAAAATGATATTTGACGAAGAATTAACTTTTCTCTTGTGGATATAGTTATAAATAACCATTTGGTTTTATATGATCATTGAATTTGAGGCAATTGTATGTTATTATATTATGGGATGAAAATGCCAGGTATGAGAAAACATTTGAGGTTAAATCATGTTATGGTTATTTTGATGAATTTATCTCATTTTGGCAATGTTATAAAATATTGTTTTTAAAAAATGACAACACGCAGATCTTGTGACAACCCACTATGTTAGAAAAATCTATGGGAATCGAACCCACAACTAGAGTTTTATTTGGATTTATTGCCTACCATTGGACTACGTGAAGTCCTTGGTCTGTGTGACTAATTTTTTTTAGTTAAATGATTTTATTGATCAATAATAAGTTTATTTGGGATCTTTTGTCTTATCAAATGAATACCCTTATTATAGAAAAATGATTTAGTGACTAAGGGATAATTGTTATTTTGGAAGACGTTCTCTATGTTGGGAACAATATATGCCTACGTAAAATATAATACTATGAGATTTCATTTGAGGAGTAATGGTAGATTTTTATCTATGTTTTTATTTTCGATTTATAATGATTTGGGTTATTTATGGAAATGATTAACCTATAAAAGAGAAGATATGATTAGGTTAATTACGTTTAAATATGTGACTTTAAGATTAGTGGATGTCATTTGGAGATACAATTTAACATAAATGACTACATAACTAAATTCTTCTATGTTTTGTGTTTCAATATTAGTCTGAATTATATTGATGTATTTTAAGGAAAAATGTTTATTTAATTGTATTTATTTAACTTTGGGGTATTTCTGGATTAATTTTAGAAATTAAGATTAGTGTTTCTTTCTTTAAAAGAATATCCTTTTGGGTGATCATATGATCTTGCACTAACCATTTTGGTTTTTATTAATCTCTAAAGACAGGTTAAATATATGGTTTTTCCTTTTTGAATCGTCTGATTCTATAGAAGTTTGTTCTAGCTCCTCTGGTGTGACCAAGTGATCTTGAATAATTGTCATTGAATAAAAAATGAGTTATTAGTAGAATTTTTTTTAATGAATGAAACTCTACCTAAAAAGTAACTATATATCTTTATGTTCTTGGTCAATCTCATAAATAAATCCCTCATCTTTATGAAATTTAACATAAATTTTTTTTTTCTGTTTACGTTTCTTACTGGGAAACTAATTACCGTTTGTCCCATCACATGTTTGAAGTTTTCATGTTGTTAACTCTCTCCTGATCATGTTTTCTATCCCTCTCTATCCAAACATAACAATTAGTTTATCTTCCATATCCATGTTTTCCTACATGTTATCCTAGTATAGGATATCTCGGGTGACCTTTGTACTTCTCTTTCTTTCTTTTAAAGTGATAGTTTTATTGACTCTTTTTCCGATGTGGGACTTTAAATTATGTTCCCATGGAGAATTTTAAAAACTGAAAGGATGAAATTTCCAAAAGTGGGGAAGAATGTAACACCCCAAGCTTCCACGGAACGTTTCCCTTTAAATAATGTAATAGATTGCATTATACACAACTTCAAGATTCTAACACACCGTGACCAATCAAACTAGTCATTATGAATACCAATACCTTATTTTTGAAATTTTATAAATTTTATCATTCAAAATGGAATTCAATTTTGGATTTAGAATATCTTTATTAGAATAAAGAGAATTTTATGTATTTTTATGAAAACATTCAATTTTTGATGAATAGTGAAAAAACACTGAGTTATAGTTTAAAACTCAATTTTTATTCAAATAATTATTTATTTTATTCAAATTTATTTTAGGTCGAAATAAATACATAAAACCTATAAATGTTCAATGTAATTCATTGGATTTAGTTTATAATTATTTGATATATATAAAAATTTTATTGAACTTTTCAGCGTCTTTTACCCACCTCCAAGGAGAATTTGCAAATTAACATAAAACATAATTTTACCACATCTGTGAGTGGAATTTTAAAAATATGAGAGACACGGTTGATATGAGTTTGTAAAATGTGGTTCAATAAGATGAAAATAATTTTTGGTGAATAGTAACTTTTTACTTTTATTTACCACGGTTAGAAGTAAATAGGATAATTAAGGGTAAAAATGATATTATTATTTTCCTAACACATGTATTAATTATATTGGATAAGTTTAATTCGACTGAAAACAACCTTAGTAATAAAATATTACCCTTTAGGTCCACTTGGATTAGATTAGGACATTTATTATTATATTATTTAAAGATGAGTTAAAAGAGTTAAAATCAATGATTAATAACTAAAACATTTTTAATATAGGGTTATAAATAAGATAAATTCAACTCTAAATATTCATTAGAAATATAATCATATTTCCTAAATAATGGTATTTTATTTACATTTTTTAGACATTAAATAATATAATTTATTTATGACACAATGATGAAGCAATAATTACCTAATTAATGAAATATTAAAATAATTGATATTATAAATATCCAAATAAATATAATTTGAGACTTTTTATTAATACCAATAATTTTATAGGTTAATATGACATGTTATGGTTGGTTTGATAAATTGTTTTTGAAGTAATAATGCTGTTATAAATCATGGAAAAACAAAATACTAAATCGTGTCAAAATTGACATAAAATAGTTTTTAAAACAAGTATTATATTATTAATTGATATTCTATTCTTAAAAATCTATGGATCGGCCAAAAAACATATATAATGATAGTTTTATCATTAATGAACCACGTGGGGTTCTCTTGGAAGTAAATATTATGTTTATTAACTATATAATATTAAAATATAAAGAGACATGGTAAATGTCAAACTATTTAACTAAGAGTTAAATCTAAAAGATAAAGTTAATATAGTGACCAAAGCTTGCATAAAACCTATTGGATGAGTGGTTTTCCACCCATCCCCACCTTAGAATTTTTGTAATCCACTTTTGAGACATAAGAAACCAAAAATTATTTTATTATAAAATAATAATTCTAGCTTTTCCTAAGGTGTCCCTCACCCCTCTTATGAAAGGGAACTCCCCCTTCTCTATAATTCACACCTTAAAAGACATTTGGCTCGGCCAAAACCAGCCCAAATACCCTCTAAAATTTCCTCCCTTCATCATGCAGACCCTCCTTTAGTCAAAAATCCATCCTATATATCCTTTTTGATCAAATCAAAAGGAAAACCCAAAGATGAGGTAAATATTTCATCACCTCTTTCTAGTTCTTTTCTTCGTACACTTTCTATTTATTTTGTGTTTCTATTCTAAAATAACAAATCCAGTATCTTCTATACATGGTGATGTTATTATTAATATGGTGCAACCATATTTATTATTCTATACATCCTTTTAATGACATGTCACCATACTTGCGTATGTACGGCTTTCCGTCTCCACGTCATTGTTTAATTGTTATTCACTACATTATTATTTGGATGGGTATAATAATGATGTGTAATTGATGTAAATAATAAATATAAAATGATAATTACACTGCATACATGATATACCATTCAATTATATATTATTTTAATATCAAAATAATGATGTTGTCGCTCGTGCGTACGCACGAATTACCGTCTCGACGAAGGTGATGAGATTCATTCCCCAACATATCCATTCAAGACTAATTTTATTTTTATGATTAAAAATAATGTTTAGAGACTTGATATAATTTTATATATGAATAAGTTACATCCCATCCATAACAAATATTACTCACATAACAAAGAATATAATGGAAAATATTCTATTAACACCCGGAACGATGATAATACTAAGATTTTATTAAAAAAGAAATGTTAAAAGATTATATATGATATCATATTGTTGTGTATGATTATTGTATAATTAAATAAAAATTCATTCACCATTATAGAGTATGTCAACCTACCCTCTACCAAGGTAAAAGTAAAAAGTAAGGGGTTTCTTATCTAACTATTAATTTTGTGATATTTCAATTGTTCGCCACTTATTTAATGCATATGGTGTATTGTAAACTACCATTGGACATATATTACCATGATTATCATTAAATTCATGGTATTCTGTGATTCATTTGGTAGTTATTAACTTTTTTTTCAAATGGCTCAATTGATTACAATGTTATAAGGGTTTTTCATCTCACTTTTTATTCTCGTGAAATTCATGATATAGTTGCCACTATTTCCTTTTGTGTGGTGTATGTAATGCCCATGATTTTATTAATTGTGTAATATATATAAATTTATGGGTATTTACATCATCATTTTATTATCCTTCTTTTATAGGAAGTATGTTTCGTAAGTTACAAAATTGGTAAGGGGGACTTTTAACCCAATTTACATTCCTTGTTCTAGTCTTCTAATTCTTAATAATGTCATGCAATGATTTTGAACGGAATAGATATTTATTTATTTATTTTGAAATTTCCACTCCCCTTTTTGTGGATATAATTTTTATGGACATAATCACTCCATTGATAAATTCTCAAGTCATCTATATGAACTTGCTAAGATTAATTTTAACTCAATTTTGATTCATTGAGTTAAACATTGAAGTCATTGGTTTTGTCTTAAAAAAATATGTTTTAATGTCCTCGGATTGATTTAAACTGAATATTCAATCATATTGAGTGTATTTATATTTTTCACTCATAATTATGCCATTGATTTATCCTTAACATAAAGAAATGGTGTTTATAAAGAAATTCATCTCAACTTACATTTTATTGAGACTTCTTTATTCTTTTGTGACAATTCGCTTCCATTTGGTGTATATACTTTACTTTGACATAGTATCTCATTAATCCCATTATCATCATGATATTATAATGTTTTTATTACCCCAATTATTTGTATTCAAGCATCTCTAATTTGGTAAGGAACTATAATATAAATATCATTTTAAATGTTTTTAAAATTTTAATCTTCTAAATCTTTCTCATTAATGTCCATGTTTTAAAAATGGTTTTAAGGTTTTATTTATATGGAAATAAATGTTTTAAAATTAAAATACATTTTAAAAGTTTCAAAGTGGTATGGTACACTTGGATTCCAAAATCCATTTTGAACAACTTCTTGATAAAAAGTGATACTTTTGTATGTTTCCAAGAAAAAGGGGGATACTTCTCTCAAATATATTTGATGATTTTGTTCATCTATTCTTGATTGAGGTTATTTTATTATAATACAATCTTCATTATAGTATTGAATGATTTATGTTTAACTGTGAATGCGCTATTTGAATACCATTAATGGTTTATGGTTAAAGTGTTGACATTTCGTATGCTAGTTTAATATGAATGTTTATGTTATGTTTATACCTTTTTATATGAGGATTGAATTAGAATTAGTAAGTGACAGGTGGAGCCCACTATAGCTCCTTGTTTCATCGGTAGGACTCAAGAGACAAACTAGTTTCCTGTCACAAGACCTTGACAAAATCGTATTTGTAGTATTGGCGCAAGGCCTTGACTATGTGGTTATGATGTCCGATATTATGCATTCCATCATTATGAGATTAGATATTGATATTTCATGTGGTTATTAAACTAGTAGAATACCCATGACTATGTTTTATTATCGCATTCTTTACTCCTCTCATATTCCTAACATAAATTTCTCATGTTAATTATTTGTAAAGATATGTGTTTTCAATTATTAATCGTGCCTAATGTTTTTTTATCATCCGCTGTATTGCTTAATCTTATTGAGAATTTTTTCTTACCCCTTTCTTATATTTCAATTTCCAAGATATGAATAAGTTATTTTATGAGTGACTTGCATGCATAATATAGGAATTTGGATGTTTCTAATGGAATAATTTAATGTAGTTTTTTTTCATGTTGTACTTTTTAACTTATGATTGTATCTAGTATTTCCAAGGATAATAAACTGATCAGTCTTTTGGGACAAGATTTCCTTGTATCATGCCAATTTTATGTAATAATGCACTGAATCTTGGTAACTGGGGCTGGGGCATTACATTCATGATATAACAATTAAAATTTAATTATATATATCTTAGTAAAATTTTGTTCTATAACATAACATGTCTCTCAATGATGTCAAATTGAGAAAAAATTACCTTACTTATTTGGTAACTTTGGAACTGTGAATCTTAATTAAATGGAGATTATATAATGGATATTTAAATACCCATATATTTAAGGATAATAATAGTATAATAATTTAATGTAATATATATATACCACAATTGAAAAATGGTGATTAAGGGATAAATCTCTTAGAAAAAAATGAGAATAAAAATAACCTTACTAATTCAGTAACTTTTGAATCATGTGATCTAAGAAATAACAGCATCAATTGAAAATTTTAATTTCATTAAATATAAGGAATTTATTATATATAATTTCATAGGGTATTATATAAACCACAAAATAATGAGTAGTGGTGAATATAGAACATATCTCACTAAAATAAAAATGAGTTAGAATAACCATACCCTTAAGTCCTGACTTTCTTCAAAAAAGTTAAAACCTATGATATAATAAAAACATGTTTTTTATAAAAATATAACTGAAAATATTCGAATAAATATTATAATATATTATTTTATTATAACCTTACATTAACCTTGTATTAAACATTTCATGTAGAAGTTATGTTTGCAGAAACTACCACTTTTTTTGTCTATGTTTTGAGTAGTTATTCATGATCATCATACATAGATAATGATATAATTATTTTAATAATGAAAAATTGATAAAAAGACAATATATACTTATTTGGAAATTATTGATAAAAATATATATATTTATATTAATGTGAAATTTAATACACTGTTCATGGATATGTAGGTCGTATGTATGCATGAACGCTCTTTTAGTTTTCTTGTATTATTTTTAAAGAATGAAAATAATATATTTGTATATATTATCATTATAGTAGAATTATTCATTCATATATATATAATATTTTTATTAAACCCATAATTAACATACTCCATTTAGAGTGTGAGTGAATCACCTCGCAATGAGGAGGAAGTATCCCACACATCAATAAACAATGTTATCATATTCCCAAAAAATGTAAAGCGTGAACATATTTGTTATATATTTATTCCAGAATTAGAAATAAATAAATAATATCATATATATAATATATAAATAGTAATTAAATTATTATTATCAACATTTTTAGGTGTTAATGGGTGAATGAAAAACATCAGTTTTAGAGGCAACAGTCCATCGTACAAATGAATGACGATTACATATCCAATTTTATGGAAGTGTATATAGGTTTAGGTAAATTAATTTAAATTAAAATATATTAGTATGTAGATTAAATTTATATTGTTATCTAATAATATAATATTAATAATTTAGGGGGTGGATAATGAAATAAAAAAACTTCTTGTTGAAGGATGTTACCTTACCATTAGGTAATTTCTTCTGGTTTCGACCAATTGCGTTCCTTTTTTGGATTTCATCCCAAATGTGAGGGCAATAGGATGATTTGAGTTAATTTGGTAACTTATTTTGATAGGTTTTTGATGAGGCAAATGTATTTTTATGTGTGAAGTAGTATGTGGGGTGATTTCCCTTTTGTGGTGGAGGAGAAGCGGCGTCCTGGTGCATATAAAGAGGAAAACACTATTGAGTGGTCTACCTTACATATTATGCCTCTAATAATGGGTAATGATTTTTATAAAAGATATTATGTTGTATAAATATGGACATAAAATGTATTTTGATATCTGTATTAATTATTTTCACCCTTATGTTAATTTCTATCCAATACGTAAACTTATTTTTATCATAATTGCAATAATTAATTTTTATTACTTCAACTAATATTTCTACATAAATAAATGGTTGAAATTACCGTAGATTATAAATTATTATTATAAAAAAATTGGAATATAATTCTCCAAATTCAGAACACACAATTAACATAAATTAATATAAAAGTAATACCGTAGACGAGATGAAACAACGTGTTTTTAAAGCGAAAATTTTCAACTGTTTGAAATGATTCTATATCAAATGTTAAATTCAAATTGAATAAAGTGACATAAATTTATTTGATATATAAAAAATGGATCTAAATATAATTTAATACTTTCTTAAAAATACATTTACTATATAAATAAATACCAATAAAATACAGTTTTCAATTAAAATTCAGTGTTTTCACTGTTCATCAAAAAATAAATTTCACAGAAAAAAAAAGCACTCAATGTAAATTTTTATTTTCCTAATTAAAAAAAGATTTTTATTTCATGAAATAGAATCTATAAATTTTTCATATATTATATTTCAAATAGGTGCACCATTAAAAGGAATTAAAATTACCTTTTATAAAAAATAAATTACTTTATGTGAAAAATTTGATTAATATTTTTCTTTTATATTGAAAACACATAATATTATATATTAATAGATAAATTTAAATAATACAAATTTCAGAAAAATTATTTATAAATTTTTTTTAATTATTTTATCAAGGTCAAACATATTTTATTGAATAAATATTGTTTTCCAACAAAATATTTTTTATATTTTCAAAAGGTCTTTAATTCCATTTATAGTAAAATGGTCAAAAAATAAATCATCTTATATACAAGGGTAAAGAATATATTCATAATTAAATTATCATTATTCCTAACCCATATTCTAGTGGCTAGGATTCAACTATCATAAAATTTTAACAATAATATTAATAGTACATTATAGTTTGGTAAAAAAAGGTCTTGCGTGTCTCACATGTTATCAAAAGAACAAAGAATTATATGCAACAGAATCCATATATAGTGTTCCCTATATAAAAAAACTAATATAAGTTATACTTTGAGTGCAAGATAGACTTGATGTTTCATTCAAATAAATAATTACTTGGTTCTTTCATATATATAAATCTATATTCTGTGTAGTGTGAAATATAAAATATCAAAAAGATTATATTAATATAAAAAAGTTATTCATAAAAACCTAGGGTGTCACATTATACCCCCTAGAAATGAATTTCTCCATTGAAAATTTTTGGGGTTATCAATTGTATAATAATATAATATCCTATCATTGAAAACCAAAATATGGAAATTTATACTAACACATCCATTAGAAAGTGAAATTTATATTAAAAATGGTTACCCAAAGTAACTCATAACTAGGTTTCCACATAAGAGAACATAGGGGTAAGGTGAAAACATGGACATTGAAGATTAATCAAACAATCAAGTTCTATTATAGTGTGATAAATCACATGTTTTCGATATTGTTAATAATCAAGAACACAAAAACCAAAGATTCATTTAAAAGGTCACCAATAGCATAAAGGATGATGATAAAATGATATTTTATTTCAAGAACCTTCTCTTAAAGATGAGTAATTTTCATGAGAATAATTTATATACAATATTTGAGCACAATCTATCCCTATTTGTGACTGGACCAATTTGTAATAAATTTCTTATTCCAAGAGATTAAGGTGAATGGATCATTCATGATGTATTAACAGATCATGAGATCCTTAAAAAGAATGATAGGTCTTTCCATCATTATATATCACAACAAAATTGTCTAAAAAAGTTTCCAAATATGAATAAATACTCATATAGAGAGATAATACATTAGTATATAAAACCTCATGAAAATTTTAACATAAACAATTTCTTAAATGATTATCCTTATAACCCTTATAAAAGATGAAAGAACCAAAAATTTAAAAATAAGGTGACAATATTTCTTAAAATCAACATAACATTTATCCCCAATATTTAATAAGGTAGATATTATTGATCACATATCAAACATGTGAATACTTTGATCATTTATTAACTTGAAACATTGTTATAATCTAAACTATCATAAATCCTTATTGAATATGATCATGTTTATTTATTCTAATATTCATTGGAAATATTCCATAAATTAAAAATCATGTAAACTCTATTAATGATAGCATAAACCACTCATTTATTAAGTCATTAATTTATTTCCAATGCAATGAGTACTATCCAATTTTATTTATTCCACACATTATTATCATACCTTGAGGAAAATAATAAAGGATACTTTTCCCTTAATTATTTGTTTCTAATTAATAACACCTTTCTATTAAATATCTTTTCTAATTATTTATAACCATTAAAAATATTATTCAAAATCTTTAAATAAAATCCTAAACAGATCAATACTTATATATTTAAAAAGTCATAATTCACAAATCCAAATACAAAAAATGTTCGATTATTGAACCTCATTCATAAACCATTATCATTGATTCTGCATTCTATCACTTAACATCTATTTCCTTTAACATTTCTCCATTAGTCTCATCATCATCAAAAAAATAACAATTAATCATACCTCATTTTTGATTATCGTCCAAAAATTTCCCCTTAAGACATAGATTTTCATAATTCATTTTCATTCCATATTTACATAGTTCAATCATTTATGATGTTTTTGGGAGGACATTTTTCATATTCATTTCTTTATCCAAAATTTAAATTTTCCATTTTAGTTACTTACATTATATCCATCTTTACCACATCCAAAACAACTTCATGTTCTTCTAAGACATTCTCTTTGGAGATTCATTCCACATTATTTACACCTAGGAAATAGAATCCTCTTTTATTTATGGTATCCATTTCCCGAACTCTCAACAAAATCATTATTTATCTTTTTTGGTAATTGTGATAGTTGGTTAAGGTACAAATTAATAATCTTGTTTTGTTAAAACTGATTAGGAATAACCACAATATCCATTAATCTAATAATCACCCCATTTGACTACTCCTCAGAAACTTTTCTACCACATTCAACGTTAACCCAGTTCCTCCTGGTTCCTTACATAGAATAAAACTGAAATCCTAGTGTGTGTAGCATGATGTGGATATATTTTTACATAGTTTTGACATATCTTATTAAATAATTTTTATAGAATCAATTAATTATTTAATCACTTTTATAATTAATGTTTTAAATTAATCAAATTTTATAATTAATTTTATATTATTTAGTCAATTAAAATAAATATTTTAATCTTACATTAATTTTCTAATTTAATTATTTCTTAATTTGTTTTTTAGAAAAATATGGTTGAATTTTTAATGAATTAATAATTTGTATTAAAAATTATTTAATCAATGTATAAAAATTTTTATGAAATAGTATTTATTTAATTTTTTATCTTTTAATTTATATTTATTTGAATAAATTAACATTGTTAATTAATAAGTTTAACTGTCCTTCTTATTAAATAAGATAAGAATATTAGTTTAAATTAAAATAATTAGCTAAATTTTAACTTTAAGTATTCACTTAGTTAATTAATTAATTATTTAAGAGTTTTAAAACATTAATTATTTAATCCTATGAATGTAGTTAAATTATTAATTCATTATATTTTGTTTTTAGTCTACCAGGGTGGTAGACAAGAGCTATTAGTAACTTAGTTAGTCACTGATTCGATCCATTTTCACCCACTATAGTCCATTAAAAGAAATTTTAACTTAATTCTTATATTAATTTAATTTAACAATAATCATGTTTTCCATTTATGTGTTATCAATTAATAATTTAAATTGTAATTTTTATGTTTAAAGTTAAATAATCATTCTATTTTTATACATGTTGTATAGTATTGTTCTAATTTTTAACTTTAATTAACATAACTTTGAATTATATTTTTAAATTATGCAGTATTAATTTTTGTCATACAGTTAGTTCTATTTTTTCAAAATTTCATAGATGCAGATTGTGTTTTGCATTAGAGACCATTTTTTACCTACACCGATGACCTTTTAAAACATGTGCATCGATAGCATTAAATTTAATCCTAATAATCAGTGAAATTTTATTGCATCGGTGACCTTTAATTTATTTATACTAATGGTGACATTTTTTATAGCCTATCGGTGACCATTGCGCCACTGCACCATCTCACCGCTCTCCCCTGCTCCTCAGAACTAGGAATCTTCAACCAATGTGGCCCCCTAATTCTTTATTGTGTCGCTGATCTTACCCTTTTCCTCATAACAACAGTCTCCCTCTTACGCCACCACTGAAAACCCGTCTCCTTTCTCAGATCTCCACTTCACATACCATTTTCTTAAAATAGTTGATCCAAAAACCACTATCATCATCAAAAAAAATATTATTTTCACAAAATAACAACACTGAATCCGAATATAGAGAAATTAGGATCCATGACTAGGCCAAGCCACACCAGAAGAAGAATCAAGCCTTTTTGTCAGCTAGAGAAACACCACGATCTGTCTCGATCTTCACCGAACCACCACCCTTGGCCAATTCACCATGAGGTAGGGGAGTTATGTTGTTTCCAAGGCCAGTTCGATGGAGACAAAGCTAAGAAATCTTGTCTGCCGCTGAGGTGGTGTCTGCCCTCTCAAGATTCTCTGTGAAACTTTTGTGCCGAAGAGACCTTTATGTCACTGTTCTGATCCGCTACAACCAACCCGTGTCTATGGAGGAGGGTTCAGTTGAGTCGAGGTCGCACTATGGAGATCTAAAGACTTTGGTAGAGGCTGCATCAACCATTGTTTCCTAAGAAGAATAGCACCGCCTAATGGCTTGATTGCATTGCTAAATAACCAGCATTGTTTTGGGCAGTATGGATTGGTGGGGGGTAAATGAAAAAAAATAACTAAAATTAAAAACTAAAAAAACAAAAATTAATATTAATATTAAATACCTATAATAAATATATATTGTATAAATAATAAAGATAGATTAATATTATTATAATAAAATGAAAAAATAATTAATAAAATAAATTCATTTTTAACTAATAAATAGAATTAAAATATAAAATAAATACTTTAACGTATATATTAATTATAAATTAAGTTCTCTATGAATATAATAATAATAAATTATAATAACTATCTATAATCTTTTAATTATTATGATAAACATCAATAATATCCTAACAAACATAAATATTCATAAACTAAACTCTAATAATTTAATAAACACAAAACAATTAATTTAATATATGTTTTTATTAATAATATTCATAATTAAATAAATATAAATAATTACATGGAACAAGAGTAAATAAAATAAGTTAACATTTAAATTAATGACTAATAATTTTTAATTCAAATTTAATATCATTTATGTACTCTTTATTGAAACAGTTGTTTATTTATAAAAAGATAAAATTTAAATGTTGATTCATTTATTTTTTTTCTATTCTAACTATGAAAGATAACACAAGAGCTGTAAAGTTTTCTAAATACATTCAACTAACAAAGCGGGAGTTAGGTACAAGGGAAAAACTAGCGCGACATGTCATTTATGAAAACACGCACATGTGCAGTGCCTAAGTGAAGGACTTCTGAAGTTGGTAGAAACAAGCAGTGATGCGTAGCAAATTACAACAAGATTTAAAGGCAGAGAAGTAGTAGAATTATGTGTAAGACACATATTATATTTGAGGACCATTATATATTTGAATGCTTCTCTGTCATTAGATCGGAGAGATCCAGTGGGTAGAGCACATAATTTGGGGAGTTTTTATTCTCTCATTAGTAAATATTTTCTACTCTGTTCTAGTATGTTTCTGGTTTTTATATTTATTATAGATATAATGTTAGGAAAAATAATATAGTTCGGGGATAAAATGAAGTTGTACTGGTTATCTTTTAATTTTCTTTTCAATTTATCATTATGATGTATTTAGTAATGATCAGTGAGATCAATGCTAAATTCATTCAACTGCTTGTACAACCAGAACGCAATTTCAAAATATCAAAGTCAATTGGAGAGATTTATCATAGAATCATCATTCAAAAGATAATTAAATTCAATATAATTCAGTTCTTATGGTGAGTTCGTCCTCTTATCATTATTAAAAAATGAATTTCCCTGTTGATCTTCTTAGAGTGGAGAACTATGTTCTTGATCATCCATTTAAGCTTAAATACTAGAGTGGGAAGTAATTCACTATATTTAAAATGTTTTACTCTTTAATAACATTTTTTTGAATTTCAATACTTTTAAAAATATTATAATAGAGGTTTTTCCTCGGGTGACTTACTTTGATAGTTCATTTATCGGCATTCTATATTTTTCTAGTTCACTACTCTCAATAAGTTTCCTTTTTCATCATTTTCTAGATAAAAAAAATAAAAAGTAGTGTTACATTACAACATTTTAAAAGAAAAAAATATATAAAAATATATAAAGTAAAAAATTAAAAATAGGAAATTTCTTCCACCAGTGACCATAGTGGGTTCTTTGGATTTTTTTTACGAATAGTGGTAAACATTGCCTTCTCTGTGGGTTTGAAAATGTTTTCCACATAAAAAGTAGTTTGTAGGAATATAAGTTTTAAACTTTTATAGACTTAATTTACAATACATGTCATGTTATTGGCACCATTTGAGGGGAAGGAATGATCCATTACTTCTAAAAAACCTAAAAAAAATCATTAAAAAGAAACTATAAATTTTTTTTGAAAAGTTGAAAACTGTAAACAAATGATTCGTTTTCTACTGAATTTATACTATTTTATGTATTGTAGGATCATTTTTAGTTCTAATTTTATAATAATTGTATTTTTTATATAATTTTTCTATGTAGAACACACTATAATGTTAGTCTAGAGACATTAAACATAGAAATAGAAAAACATTTAATTTCTCTTATAAAAAATAAAAAAAATAGAAATGGGAAACATTGAAAATATGGTTCATGCACCTAACAACATACAAAATCATCCAGAACTCTTAGATGAAAATGATAGTCCTTGGATGAGGGAGTTCCAACTCCATCAAGTTTCAAGCAATTTATCTTATATTAGGTTATCTCCATGAGATGAAAACTATGATCTAAAACAGTCACAACAACCACTTTTTCCTACTTTTAATAAACTCTATAAGGAGGAATAACTTTCCTTCTTTAAGGACCTCTATAATACTATGTAGCAGCTTACTCATCTCGGACTCAGAGAGAATGATCTAAGAATAAGAGCCTTTCCATTTTTCTTTAAATGGAATACTATGAATTGGTTTCTGAGTCTAGATGAGAATATTTTCAAAACATGGATCAAGTTTTCAATTATTTCATAATGAAATTTTATCTCTAAAGACATAAAGGAGAAATTAATATTTAAATAAATTGTTTCTATATAGTGTATTGAGAAGATTTTTAGAAATCTTGGGATAGATTCAAGGATCTACTTGGGCAATGTCCTCATCATTAACTCTCATCTCACCTTCTCATGCATACCCTCTATGAAGAGATGTAATTCTCTGGACTGAATCTAGTTGATCAAGCTACTGGGGTAAACTACAATTACAAGACAAATGAAGAGATTAGACAAATTTTTAATGACTATTCACTGAATTCACAACATAAAATAATCAAGAAGGAAAAGAGTCAATAGGCATTTTAACTCGAACACATGTTCGATGAATGAAACTGAAGTTCAACTTGCTGAAATCACCAACAAACTTCAATCATTAATGAACCATAACTCTAAAAAAACCATTAATCAACTTGTCTATCAAAACCAAAATAAATATTTAAGGGAATAGTGGGTCTTGTGTGGTATGTTTTGGCATACTAAAAACATTTTCCTAACTAGGATATTCCCTCCCAGTACAAATAAAATTCTAACTTCGTTTACTATGGTCATAGAATGCCTCCTAAAGAAGATATATTTTCAAAAAATTATAATCAACGGTATAGGAAACATCCAATTCTATAATGTAAATATGAAGGACTAATTAAACAATCTACATCCCCTAATTACTCAAACCAACGAAGTCCAAGTTTTCAAAATCAATAAATGGGGGAGTCTTCAAATGTACAAGGAATCAATGGTAATCAATTTTCTTTTATGCTTGATCTAATATTGAGAAAAATTAGCTCACAAGAGGAAACATAAACGAATCATCTAAACAAACATTAAAATCAATATGAGTCAGATAAAATGAAAAAATTATTTGAGAGTATATAACATGGAAACACAGTAAGATCATCTTTTTATAGATTTTTCTTATAGGAAAAAAGGATATCTTATAAGTACCACTAAGTCTATCCCAAGAGATAATTCCATGACTATTTTAACTAAAAGTGGGATGAATACTGATACTATTACTGAAAAAAGCATTAAAATTCCCAGAATGAAAATCTACTTGAATCTAGTAATAAAAAATAGATTTATTCAAAAGTTAGAAATTCAAAGAAATGACATGAAACTGATCAAAATCATTATTTTTAACCTGAAGCACAAGTGGAAAATTCATTTAAAAATCAAAGAATAAATGGAAATAAAAATTTCAAGACGAGGTGTGGGATACACCTACATTCCTTAAAACAATTCCCCACCCATCCCTTTCCCAGAGATTATTGAAACCTCAAATTAATTACAAGGATGACCTTCTTCAGTTCCATGGTGTCCTTTCTAAACATCAAATAAGCATTACTTTCATTAAAGCCTTAATTTAAATTCTATATTAGAAAAAATATCTTTAAAAAATTGTTTAAAAAAATACCCTTAGAGAATTTGATACATACAGCCTCACTGAAGAGTGAAATATTGTGCTTCTAAAGAAAATCCCACCAAAATTTAAAGACCCAAGTTGTTTTGTTATTCCTTGCACCATAAGAAATTATGATCAACTAAATTGTCAATGTGATTTAGGTGCATTTATTAATATACTTCTAAAATCACTATTTCAAGAGTTGAGGTTGGGTAATATAAAACTCACCAAAATCATATTATTGTTGGCTAATAGATCATTCCCTCATCCTGTGGGTAAAATAGATGATTTTCTAGTTGGGGTAGAGAAGAGATTTCTACCTTTAGATTTTTTAGTCTTTGTCATAGAGTGTGATCAAGAGGTGCCCGTCATTTTGGGTTGGACCTTCTGGGCCACATGTGGTGCTGTTATTGATTCCTCTAATGGTTTGCTTATTTTTAAAATTGGATAATAGCAAGAGGAGTGCAATGTGGTTCAAAATGTTAAAGGGCTAAATTTTTCTAAAAAATGTTCAGTGGTAGAGCCCTTATAATACAAGAACATAATTGGAAAATATAATAAAATTAAAATCAATAATTTGCTGGATAAAATAATTTACAATCTGAAAATCATGTTGAATCTTTCTTATAAGTTCAAAATTCTACTCAAATACTGAATCGTTAGAAATTTCAAGAACTGGACAACTGTTCAGTTTCTATTGTAGAATAGTCCTCTATTTCTGATAATAGGGTTTTCATTTGTGAGTTTGAGAGTGTGTCTGTTAACAAAAATATTGATGAACATTTTCCTGAATTTTAGGGAGATTTTTGGAAGTAACATGATGATTCTTCTCTAATAAACTTATTGAATTTGGATCTGGATAATCTAGACAGTGTGTTGTCCACTTTGGATAGTAGCAAAATTATTACTAAATCTGAGCAAGAAATTAAAAATATTTCATCTTTCAATACTCCTTACAATAGATATGTTGAAGATCATAGTCCTACCAGGCCTAAGAGTCTTCCTTCTTGTGTATAACCATCCACTCTTGAACTAAAACCTCTCTCTACCCCTCATAAGTATTCATTTGGGGTGAGAGTTCTACATTTCATGTCATAATTTCTATTGAACATAAATAAAATCAATTGGAAAGATTTTTATGTGTTTTGAATAAGTTTAAATCTTCCATAGGCTAGACCATATCTGATATCAATGGTATTATTCCCTCATTTTGTATGCATAACATACATATAGAGTCTGACCATAATCCTCGGGTAGAGTGTTAAAGAAGATTGAACCCAAACATGAAAGAAGTTGTAAGAGAAGAAATAATTAAACCGTTGGACACTGGAATGATATATCCCATTTCTAATAGTTTGTGGGTCCATGCTATACAGGTTTTCCCCTAGAAGGGATGTTTAGCTATAGTAAAAAATGAAAAAAGGATAAATCCAAGTTAGGAAAGCGATAAAATGGAGGGTCTATATAGATCATAGGAAGCTGAATGCAACCACTAGTAAGGATTATTTTACAATGCCCTTCCTTGATCAGATACTTGAGAGGTTTACTGGAAATGAATTTTTTTATTTCCTGGATGGGTATTCTAGTTACAATAGGATTTATGTAGCTCTAGAAGATCAAGAGAAGGCCACTTTCACATGCCCCTTTGGGAAATTTTCCTACAAGAAAATTCTATTTGGATTCTGTGGAGGTCCAACCACCTTTTAAAAGTGTTTGATGGACATCTTATCAAACCTGATTGAAAAATTCATTGAGGTTTTCATGGATGACTTCTCTGTTATGGGAAGTACCTAAAATACATGTCTTCTAAATCGTTAGTTAGTTTTGGAAAGATTCATTGAAACCAACCTTGTCCTTAATTGGGGAAAGTGTCAATTCATGTTCATAAAAGGTATAGTTCTTGGCCATAAGGCTTCCAAGAGGGGTCTAGAAGTTGATACATCTAAGATTTATTTCATTGAAAAATTCCCACCTTCGGAAAATGTTGAAGGTATTATAAGTTTTATAGGTAATTCCAGTTTCTACCGAAGATTCATAAAATACTTTTCCAAAATAATAGATCCATTTTGTTCTTTGTTGGTAAACGATGCACCCCTCAATTTTGATGAAAACTATTTGGAATCTTTTAATCTGTTAAAATAGAAATTGTCTATATCACCTATTATCACTGCATGAGATTGGACATTACCATTTGAACTTATGTGTGATTCTAGTGGCATGGTTGTATGTGATGTCATTGGGAAAAGGAGAAATAAGAAGTTGAATGTGCTATATTATGCTATTAGACTACTAGATGAGGTCCAAAATAATTTTAACACTACTGAAAAAATATTTCTAGGAGTTTTTTTTCTATAGAAATGTTTATAAAATATTTGTTAGGATTCAAATCCATTTTTTCACTGATCGTTCTGCTTTAATGTACTTGTCGTCAAAGAAGGAAACTAAACACAGGATTTCTAAATAGATTATGTTTCTACAATAGTTTGATTTAGAGATTAAGTATAAGCAAAGAGATAAAAATCTAGTTGTTTACCACCTTTCTAGGCTTCCTCTTACTTTGTCTGTATATCCTAGGGAGATAAACTCTTCCTTCCTAGATGAAAATCAGCTCACTATTTCTATTATGAAATATTTATGGTTTTTAGATTTTTCTAACTTTTTTCAGTAGGTTTCCTTCCCAAAAATCCATCTAATAACTAAAGGAATAAATTCATTTCCGAGCTTAAATACTATCTTTCGGATGATCCCATGTTATTTAGAAGATGTGATGATGGTATCTGTAGGGAATGTTAGTTTGAGGATGAGATTCTAGTTGTTTTAGAGAGTTGGTACTCCTTACCTTGGTGAGGTCACTATGGTTGTGAGAGGACTGCTCAAAAAGTCTTACAATATTGTTTCTATTAGACCACCCTTTTTAAGGATACTAAGAACATGGTAGTTGGCTGTGATAGATGTCAGAGGATAGGAAACGTTGGTAGGAAGCAAGAGTTAAACCAAAAATGAATTCTTCAAGTTGAAATTTTTTATGTCTGGGTTTAGATTACATGGGTCCATTTTCATCATCTCATGGGAATGAGTGCATTCTTATTGCGGGATATTATGTGTCAAAATGGGTTGAGGTAGTTGCAATTCCCAACAATCAAACCACCCTAGTAATAAAATATGTCAAAACGAACATCTTTACAGGATTTGGAGTTCCCAAATCCTTTATAACTGATAATGGAACAGACTTTATAAAACTATCAATTTAATGTTTTGGAGGAGAAATATGGTTGTGTTCGTAAAACATGTACTCTTTATTATCCATAGTCCAGTGGATAGGTGGAAATATCAAAAAGGTAACTGAAAAAAATACATAGGAAAACTATATCAAAATCTAGGAATGACTATTCTATTAGATTGGATGATGATTTATGGTAATATAGAACTGCTTTCAAGACCCTCATAGGTATGTATCCCTACCTAATTTTGTTTGGGAAATGCTATCATTTACCTATGGATTTGTAACATAAGTCTTATTGGGCAGTTGAGGCTCTAAACATTGATTTAAAGAGTGATGGTGAGAGGATATTATTTGATTAAAGTGATCCTGATGATATTGGTATAATGAGTTATGATAATTTAATATTTTAGAAAGGGAGGACTAAAGTATTTCATGATTCTATCATACAAACAAATGATTTTAAACCTAGACTAAATTTTATCCTTTTTAACACTAGACTCAATCTTTTCCCTATAAAACTAAATGTCGTGTGGTTTGGACCATTTATTGTAGTAAGAGTGTTTAAGAATGGAGCTATTGGAATTGTAGGTGATGAAAATAAACCCATTTTTGTAAATAGGGAGAGAGTGAAGTTGTATTTTTAGGGGAAACTAAAGGGCTTGGCTGCCTTCACTGAGCTTAACAACTGATCTTGAATAAAGTCTGGATTAAGACTTTAAAATCTATCAGTACATGAGAGGAAACAAATGGGTTCTTTTTATCTTTACTTTGTTTAATTTATAACCTTTAATAAAGTTCTATTTTTGTGCTTTGTTTTTTTGAAAATTTAGTTTCTAGTTTTCTCAATTTTTTTGTACTGTTTTAGAATTATTAAGAAGTCATTACTATGTCATTTGTGTAGTGAAATTCCAATGCTGAAGGAGTAATGAAACTTTATGTTAGGTAATTACCATAAAGATAAATTTTTTTTCATTTTACTACTCCTTAATACATTATAAAAAAATTATGTTTTCTAGGTGTTATATTTTTTAGAAAATTCTTCTAGTATTGGAATGAAATTCTGCTATATGTCACTATGAAAATAACAAGTCTGCATGTACTTTACTACTGAAAACTAAAGTTCACTGCTATTAAAATCTTCTCACTGCTTGAAATTAAGTGTGGGGGGAAACATGCGGGTTATTTATAAGGTTTTTCATTGATGTTTCTTAGTCTGTAAGGTGTTTTTCATCCATCATTCTACTATATTGAACATTTATTTGAACAAAAAAATTTCATATTTCTACACCCTAACAACTATTCACATAAAGGTTTCATTCAATTATTTGAACATTCATGAACATATTTTTCACTGGAATAAACTTATAATGTAATTATTTGCTAATTAACCTACTGTTAATTTATTCAATGTGGACAAAAAATACATTTGAACATCAAAGAGACAGTTTATACATGTCATGTATCAACGAAATTGAAAAATTGTTTTGAGCCTTAATTGTTTAATTTTTCTTCTACACATTATAAGTCAACTTTGGGGACAATAGTGGGTTCTATGTGTGGGGGAGGGGTCAATTATTTAATGTGTTTTTATGTTATTAATAAAATCAAATCAATTCTCATTGTAACAAAAAAACTTTTGTCAAAAAAAAAATCGGTAAATTTTTTCAATTTTTGTGCCAAATTTTAGGATTTACACAATTTATCAAATTAGTATTTTATAAGGAAAGTTAATTGATTGGTAGTTAAGAGATGCTATGAATATGAAATTAATGAGGTTGGATGATTGCATACTGATTTTTTGTAGGGTTTTTATGGAAATTTGGTTTATTTACTATTTTTTAGACTGATATGGGTGACCTATTAGTGGAGTTATGATCAAAATATTTAAAATTGGATGTTTGATCTTGATTCTAGGGGACACATATTTTCATTATTAATGAAATCAATTTACTAAATGAAATAATATAAATGGTTTTTATATAAGACTTTAGAAAATGGAGTAGTCGGGGCAACTTGGATCCCATAGTGAATCTCTAAGTCCCAAGATGCTGGGTGTGTTTCTATTTACTATAAGCCCTCTGTACACTTATAATAAGTGCATATTCATAGTGTTAACACATGATACATGTCTTGGAAAAAATAAAATAAAGTGTTTATGGTCAACAATTAGTTCAATAATGTGAGGGGAGAGATGATCACCAAATGAAGAAGGGGTCAACTGGTTTACAAGGGAAACATTTAGGTTGTATCATTAAAGTGTTTCAAAAATTTATACATATTTATTTTTGGAACCTAGGTGATGAGCCAATGTACCAGGTTCCTCTTATTAGTTTTTATTTTCACATATTTATAGCATGTTGTCACTCTTGGACTTTGGACTTAAGCCCGAATAGAAATGAGTCACTATGAAAATTAAAAAATGAGGTATGACACTTTTGTTAATATTTGATTCATTGTTTACTTGATTACTAATAAGAGATTGATTAAGCCAGGACATGGTTTGAGTTATCATTTCAAAATCCTGATTTCATGTACTATTTTCATTCTTAAAGTGCTGGACATGTTACAGTTTGAGATAAATCATAAATATTGCAATCTTTTTTTCAACGATTACAAAACAAGAAATACTTTGATGACTAACAATGCTTATGTGTTGGGGAAATTGATTTGACTCTATTTTTGTATTGTTTTGCCACATATTTTTACATAATTGTTAAATATTTAATTAATTATTTAAGCTCTTGTTACTAAATAAATGAACTTTTGTTTTTTATAATTAATTTTGTTAATTAGTCAATTTTTATAATTAATTTCATATTTTTAGTCATTGAGAATATTTATTTTAATAATACATTACATTTCAAATATAATTTTTTCTTAATTATTTTTTTAAGAAAATTCTGCTTGAATTTCTAATAAAATAACAATTTTTAATACAAAACATTTAATCAACGTATATCTACTTATCTAACATAGCCTTTATTTAATGTTTTGTCCTTTAATTTTGATTTATTAAAATAAACTATCTTTTTTAATTAATATGTTTAACCATCCTGATTATTTATTAATTGAAGAATTTGAGTTTAAATTAAATGAAATATTGAAATTTTATCTATATGTATTCACTTAGTTATTTAATAAGTTAATTAATAGTTTTAAACTAGTAATTATTTAATTCTAAGAATGCAGTAAAATTAATAAGTCATTAATTTTTTTTAGTCTACTGGTGAGGTAGAAAAGAGCTATCAGTAACTTATTTAGTCACTGATGCTATCCTTTTTCATTCACTATAGACCCTTCAATAAATATTAATTTAAGTATTAATTCAATATATTTTATCAATAATCGAGCTTTCAATTTTGGTGGTATCCATTAAAAAAATTAAATTGTTATTTTTAAGTTTAAATATTAATAATAATTCGGTTATCAATACATGTTGTTTGTTCTTGTTCTAGTTTTTAATTTTAATTAATTTACAATTTAATTTTATGTATAATTTTTCTAGTTTTAATTTTTTTCTTACTATTAATTCGTTTTTTGTATGACACCAATGCGGATTATGTTTTGTATTGGTGACCTTTTTTAACTAACAGTAGCCTTTATTATTGTTTTATCGGTGACTTTTTTTATAAGTACCGGTGACCCTAACCATAGTCTACCAATGCAGTCTAACAGGGACCTTTTATTAATCTCCACTCGTGGCCTTTTAAATCTACTACCATTGTAACCTTAATTTTTTATATAAACCATCGGTGACCTTTATTTTCATCGGTGACCTTTAATTTATTTGTACTAACAGTGACCTATTGTTTTTAGCATATCAGTGACCTTTGAAATACTGAACCATCTAACTGCTCTCCCTTGCACCTCACTTTTAGGCATCTTTGACGGATTCTACTCCCTACCGGTCTTACCCACTTCCTCCTACTGACATTCTCCCACTTACGCTTCCACTGAATACCCTTCTCCTTTCTCAGATCTACACTTCACGTACTACTTTCTCACACCAGTTTATCCAAAAACCACTATCATAATCACAAACTATAAATGATATAAACAAAATAACAACAATGTATTCGAATGTATAGAAACTAGAATCTAAAACCAGGCCAAGCCACACCTAAAGAGGAATTAGGCCTTTTCATCACCTATAGAAACACCATGAGTTGCCTCGATCTCTACCGAACTGACACCCAAGGCATGTTCGCCACGAGGGAGGGGAGCTGTGTTTTGGTCGATATCTATTCAAAGGATACGAAGCTAAGAATATTGTCTACCGCTGAGGAGGTGTTCGCCCACTCAAGCTTCGTCCTAGGCCATTGTGACTTGAGAAGTAAGAGTGCGCTGCCGTAGGGCTTGAATGCAGTGCTAAAAAAATACTTGTTCCCTTTAGGGCAACATGGATTGGGAGGATGAAATAAAAAAATTAAATCTAAAAACATAAAAAATGTACCTAAATCTAAATTAATTATAAATGACTATAATGAATAAATATAGTATGAATAATAAAAATAAATTAATAATAAAAGAATAAAATAAAAAACTAATTAATTAAATAAATTCCAATGTTTAACATGTTACAAAAATTAAAATAAAAATTAAATACTTTAATGTATATAATAATTTTAATTTTACTTCATTATGAATAAAATAATTATTATTTATAATAACTATCTATAATTTTAAAAATATTATGATAAAATTAAATAATACTCATAAAAATATAAATATTAATAAACCAAACTCTAAAAATTTAATAAATAGTAAAATTTTAATGTACTCTAATTTTTTATTAAACACCTTCATAATTAAATAAATTTAAATAATTGAATGAAACAACATTAAATAAATTAAATTAACATTTTAATTAATAACTAATAATTATTAATTTTAAATTTAAAAACATTTGCGCATTCTTTATTGAAACCATAATTTATTTATAAAAAGATAACATTTTCAATGTTTATATATTTATCTTTTTTTGTCTAAACTCTGCATGTTCACATAGAAGCTAGAAACACGTCTAAATTCATTAAACCAACTCAGAATGAGTTAGTTACAAGGGAAAAACTGCAGGGTGTGTCATTTATGAAAAAAACGCACATGTGTGGTGCTTAAGTAAAGGACATTTGAAGTTGGTGGAAACTAGCAGTGACATCTAGGATATGAAAGTAATATTTAAAGTCAGAGAAGCAATAGAATTATGAGGAGGACACACAATCTAGCAAAAGACCATTGGATATTTGAAAGCTTCTCTCTCATCAGATCGGAGAGATCTGATGGGCTGAGCACATCATTTGGGGAGTGTTTCATCCATCTTTACTGAATATTTTGTACTCTGTTCTAGTATATTTCTAGATGTTTTTTTGATTATAGAGATAATCTTAGGCTAAATCGAATAGTGCAGGGATAAATTAAAGTTCCACTGGTTATATTTTACTTTTCTTTTCAATTTATCATTATGATGTATTTAGTATTGATTGGCGAGATCGATAATGAATTCATTCAATTGCATGTACCACTAGAAATTAATTTCAAAATATCACAGTCAATTGGTGAGATCGATTAGGGAAACACCATTGAAAATATTATAAATTCAAAGGACCTCAAGACATATAGTGATTTCGTCATGTGGTCATTTTCAAATAATAAGTTTCACAGTTGATCTTATTAGAGTGAAAAAATCTATTCTTAATCAACCTATCAGACATAACTCCCAGCGAGGGAAGTATGTCACTCCCTTTAAATGTTGGTACTCTGCAATAAATTTTAAGTCAATTGAAATTTTTTTAAAACCATTAGAATGGAGGTTTTTCCCCGAGAGACAAACATTGAGAGTTTATTTGGCAGCATTCTGTATTTTTGTTTTTCACTGATCTCAATATGTTTTCTTGTTCATCTTTATCTAGGTCAAAAATATTAAAAATTAGTGTTACTTTTCTATAATATAAAAGTACAAAAGATTTAATAATATATATATATAAAGTAATTTTTTTAAAAATATGAAATCTACTCCACTACTGACAATAGTGTGGTCTCTGGATGTTTTTTTAGAATAGTGGTCCAAATTGCCTTCTCTGTGGGTTTAGCCCTGCTTCCCTCATATACATTAGTTAGTAGTAATTTAAATTTTATACTTTGACCAGCATCAAAAACTGTACATGTCATATAACCTTTCTTATAATAAAATAACATAATCTAGTAAAATAACTCATATTATGTTTAAATTATGATATAGTATTTAATATATGACGCTTTAGGTTCATCCCAGGTTATACATAGTCGAATTCAATTTAAATCTTTCATGATCGTTCATGAAGAGTTTGTGAATTTCCAAAGCAAATCCGTTGGGTGTGTCAAACCAGATGTCTAGAATGACTCATTAATGTGAACCAGTTCCTAATCGAGTATATATTTATACAATTTTTATTGGGTTGTTACTCGAAAATATATCATTTATAGAGCCACATATTCCTATAATATCTTGACATGGATTTATTGATTAGAAACCAAATTCTCTGTCCTTTACCAAATTTCCAGCATATTTTACTAAATGGGATTTTTTTTATGTTTAAAAAAAAAATTCAACAAAACGCCTAGGGCGAAAATATTTTGAAAAATGCACCTCAAAGGAGGCATCCTGGAAGCCGCCTTTGCATTTCGGCGGCAAGGTGTTATCCGCGATGCCACCTTTCTCCTAATGAAATCTTTTTTTCGAAAATTGTTATTTTTATTTTTTTTGTTTTGTTTTGTTTATATAAATATATATAAACAAAACAAAAAAATTCGATTAAAAATCCAATGCTATAGCAATTACAGCAATCTGTATTCTGACAGAAGCTCTCACCCAGGCCTCCCTTTTATAAGAGAGCATACTCTGGAAATTATTCTGCATTTCCGATGTGGGATTCTGGTTCTCCATTTAATGCATAGAACATTCTGCATTTCCGATGTGGGATTCTGTTTCAAGTACGTGACATTGAAAGACTATAAAATATAAAATATAAGGCCAATATAAATTAAACTTAAAACATGGATTAAACATATTAAAAGTAGTTGAAAACAAAAAAAAATTATAAAAAATGATGATAAAAAATAATTTATAAGCTTTCAAAACCACTTAATTAAAACATACAAGTTTCAAGTACGTGATTTTGAAAGCTTATAAAATATAAATTATATGACCAATATAAATGAAACATAATACATGAATTAAACATAAAGAAAATATTTGAAAATAAAAAGAATTTCGTAAAAAATATTGATGAAATAGTATTTATAAGCTTTCAAAACGACCAACATGAAACTTAGAAATGTTTCAAGCACGTGACATTGAAAGCATATAAAATATAAAATATAAGACCGATATAAATGAAACATAAAACACGGATTAAACATATGAAAAATAGTCAAAAGCAAAAAGAATTTCGTAAAAAATGTTCAGGACAAATAATTTATAAGTTTTCAAAACCACCTACTTGAAACATGAAATGATTAAAGTATGCGGTTTTGAAAGACTAAAATATAAACTATAAGACCGATATAATTTAAAGTTAAAACATGGATTAAACATATAATAATTTATTTAATTATTAAAATAATATTAGTAATAATTAATTATATAATAATTAATTAGTTAATTAAAAACTATTAATAATTAATTATATAATTATTAACTAATTAATTAGTAATATAATTATTCAGTATATAATAGTTAATTAGTAAATTAGTAATATAATTATAAATTATATTTATCTATTATAATTAATAATTAGTATTTATTCAAAACTATCATATAATAATTAAATATATAATTGATTATATAATAATTAATTAGATAATTGATTATATAATTTTTAATTATATAATAGTTAATTAGTTAATTAGTAATATAATTATAAATTAAAATTATTTATGAAAATTATTAATTATAATAAATAATTATAAATACTAATTATAATTATTAATTATAATTAAAAATTATAATTATTAATTATTAATAATTAAATAATAATTTGTTAATTAATAATATAATTATTAATCATAAAACTATAAATTGTATAATAATTATTTAGTTAATTAGTAATTATTAATTATAATTATTCATTATTAATTATTAAAAATTATTATATAATAAATAATTAGTTAATTAGAAATATAATTATTAATTATAATTATTCATTATACTATTAATTATTAATTATTATTTATTATTTATTATTTATATAATACTTAATTAGTAATATAATGATTAATTATATAATTATTAACTATATAATAAATAATTATTTAATTAGTAATATCATTATCAATTATATAATAATTAATTAGTTAATTATAAATATGATAATTAATTATAATATGTAATTATAATTATTAATTAGTAAATATTAAAAAATAATTATGTAAAAATTAATTAGTTAATTAGTAATATTATTATTAATTATATAATAATTAATTAGTAAATTTTTTATATGATTTTTAATTATAATTTTTCATTATAATTATTAATTAGTAATTAATAATAATTAATTATATAAAATTAGTTAGTTAATTTGTAATATTATTTCTAATTATATAATAATAAATTACTAAAATAGTAGTATAATCATTAATTACATTAATTCATTATATTTATTAAATATTAATTAGTAATTAGTAATTAGTAATTAGTAATTAGTTAATTAGTAATATAAATATTAATTATAATTAGTCATTATAATTATTAATTATTAATTATTAATAATTAATTATATAATAGTTAGTTAGTTCATTAGTTATATAATTATTAATTATATAAAAATTAATTAGTAAATTAGAAATATAATTTTTAATTACATTTATTCATTATAATTTTTAATTATTAATTAGTAATTATTAATTATTAATTATTAATATAAATTTTAATTATAAATATTAATTATAAATATTAATAATTAATTATTAATTATTAATTATTAATTATTACTTATACAATAATTATTTAGGTAATTATTAATATAACTATTAATTATATAATAATTAATTAGTTAATTAGTAATATAATAATTAATTATATAATAGTTAATTAGTTAAATAGTAATATTATTATTAAATATAATTATCATAATTTTTAATTAGTAATTATTAATCATTAAATATGTCATAATTAATTAGTTAATTTGTAATATTATCACTAATTATATAATAATTAATTATTAATATAATTATTTTTTATATAATTTATATGTAGTTAATTAGAAATAAAATTAATAATTATAACTAATTAATTAGTAATTACTAATTTCTAATTATTAATTAGTTAATTAGTAATATAAATATTTATTATAAATATTTATTATAATTAGTAATTAGTAATTAATAATTATTAATAAGTAATTAGTAATTATTAATTAGTTAATTAGTAATATAAATATTAATGATAACTATTCATTAAATTATTAATTATTAATTATTACTCATTAATTATTACTTATATAATAATTAATTAGTTATTTATTAATATAACTATTAATTTTATAATAATTAATTAGTTAATTAGTAATATAATTATAATCTTTCAAAACCACCTACTTGAAACATTTTTATGTCTCAAGTAGGTGGTTTTGATATCATATAAATTATCTTTCATTATAATTTTTTGGGAAATTGCTTTTGTTTTCAACTATTTCTTATATTTTTAATCAATGTTTAACATTTCATTTATATTGGTCTTCTATTTTATGTTTTATGGTCTTTCCAATTCACACACTTGATGAACTTTTTATTTCAAGTAGGCGGTTTTGAAAGCTTATAAATTACTTATCATCAATATTTTTTTGGAAATTTCTTTTGTTTTCAACTATTAATTATATGTTTAATCAATGTTTAAAGTTTCAATTATTTTTCTTTTATAGTTTATATTTTACAGTCTTTCAAATTCACGTAATTGAAACATTTTTAAGTTTCAAGTAGGCGGTTTTGAAAGGTTATAGATTATTTTTCATCAACATATTTGAAGAAATTATTTTTGTTTTAAACCATATATTATATTTTTAATCAATTTTTAAAATTTCATTTATATTGGCATTATAGTTTATATTTTATTGTATTTCAAAGTCACGTACTTGAAACAGAATCCCACACTGGAAATGCAGAATGTACTGCACAGGAAAGGTAAAACCTAAATCCCACATCAAAAATGCATAATTATTTTCAGGGAAATCCCTCTTATAAAAGGGAGGCATGGGTAAGAGTTTCTATAGGAATCCCAACTACTGTAATAGCTGTAGCGCTGGATCTTTAATAGTAGAGAAATTCGGCTGAAATTTTTTATTTTGTATATATATATATAAACAAAACAAAACAAAAAAAATTAAAATTAAAATTTTCCCAAAAAAAGATTTCTTTAAGAGAAGGGCGACATCGCGGATTCCGCCTTTCACCCACAGTGTAAAGGAGGCATCACAGATGCCGCCTTGCCCCCGAAATGCAAAGGTGGCATCCGGGATGCCGACATTGAGGTGCATTTTTCAAAATATTTTTGCCCGAAGCAATTTTTAGATTTTTTTTAAAAAAAAATGTAAAAAAAAATCCTACTAAATGTTGACTCATTGATATACATATCTATATATAAATCCATATAAAAATACATATAAATACCCTAGGGATCTCAATAATTGTTTCATATTGTAGTTTTTAATGGTCGACTAAACATGCCTTTTAATAAAAAATATAGAGACATAGGTCTAACATATAATGATATTAAATAATTTAAGATGAATTTTCATCACATTAAAAAATCACATACATAAGGACCATAATGGTTTAGTGTCTTTGGAAATATGGAAAAATAAATTATTACTCGGTGAACAATCTTCAATATTTCCTACAAAGATCTCCCCCTTTATCACTCTTATTGAAAACCATTCATCAAAACATGGGCAAATGAAACATACTAAAGGGTGGTCTTATATTCTTAGTAAGGGTATATAAAAGAGATATCCAATCATAACCTAAACATAAGGGTTTCAAAACATGAACATAATATTTAATGATCATACCCTGAATATCAAAGATCATACACATTAGTAGAGGAATAAATATTGGCAGAACATATGGCACGAATCATAATGGGAATTAAGAGCATAATCCATAAAATAATGACACAGGAATAAGTCATAGAACTATTAACTAAAAATAATCATATAAAAATCACTTTTATAGTAGTCACAAATTATTGATAGGTAAATATTAGTTGAATTTTTTCACTCCCAAAACTATCTTAGTATTCATGGTTCACTCTGAATATATTATTAGCAGACAAAGTCCGTTATTGAACTGAACTCAATCCTCATTCAATCAATGTATGTCTCATGAGATATACATATTTATACAATTTATTGAATGGAGATATATGTCCCACATCCCTTACAATGAAATCTTAATTATGTGTTCTATAAGATCATAAATAATCATCATATCATGACTAATAAAAAGAGATGATTTTCATATAAATAATACCATAACCTATGAAATGAAATTGGTATTAGAAATATTTAATCACATCATAAACTATAGAAAAGATAAATGTTTCATAATTATAAGGCCCCAACCTTAAACCATACTTAATCTTGAGTTATTACAAGATTACACATTGAGGATCTTTTTAGGTTTAGAGTTTTAGAGAATTAGATCATGAAACATGCATTACATTCCACATTTAAACAAAGTGTTACATAAAAGACAGTATTCATTTTTCCCATCAACGGAAACATATTTGAAATAAAACATGGATTCATTCTTGACACTTCCTTGACACTATCATCACATCACGTACCTTTTCCTTGACCTTTGAAAAACATTTCAAAAACTTGGGATGAGCATAAAAAGCTCAGTAAGGGTTATAAAAAGTAGGTAATGGAAACATGAATGCATATATACATAAGAATGAAATCATACTTTACCCATAAATCATAATCACTTTAACATACCTAATAAAATCATGAATAAATAATAGAAATCATCATACATAAAGGTAACTTGATGCATTCATAACATTCTTACGTAGGGAATAACCCTCTTGGTTACGTTTGGAATACCCATAACAGAATATTCCCTAAATCTCTTCGGAGAAACCTTAATGTTTGACCCCTTCGCATTAACCAATGCATTGGAGAGCTATCTCGGGCTCACCCTCCCTTAGTTTATCAGAGAACCACATGTCTTCATAAACAATTCCCATGAACCATAACATAATCGTATCACATAAAACATGCATAAAGGAAACATAACATTTCCACATTACAATCATCATGATAAGAAAACATCTAATAGAATCATTAAAACTCTATGAGAGACATGTCCCTTTATACTTTGAAAAGATTAAAAGAAGACATTTAGAAGAGATTTTAGAATCCAAGTGTCCCATACCACTTCGAAACTTTTGAAAGGGGTTAAAAAAATTCATGTCCACATAAATAAATCCTTAAAACCATTTTTAAACATGGAAATGGATGAAAATGTTTAAAATAATAAATCTTTAAGACCATTTAAAATAATGTTTTAATAATTGAGTCCTTTTCCATTTTGAACATTTACATTTTAAGCAACATGAAAGTAGACCATTTTCAAAACATTAAATGACTTCAGTATAGACATAATATTGATATGGAATGTCAAAGGGGATTTATATACACTTTCAAAAGAATAAAAGGGCATATCATTAAGAAGTGTCCAAGGAAGAGAAATTGATATGTAATCCCATTCAAAGATCATGTCATTAGTGTAAGGATAAGTCAATGACATAATTATGTGTGACAAGTATAAATACACACAATATAAGTGGATATTATGTATAAAACAACCAGAGGTCATTCACAAATATTCATAGGATGACATATTCAATAACTACAAGTTGAACCCAAATAAATCAAAATTGGGTTAAGAAGTTCCCTTAAAATAATTCGACAGCCTAACACCGTCACTTTAAAATTCAGAAAATGAGTTGATGAAACAAAAAGGGTATCTCATTACATGGAAATAATTTTTACATCAATAATGATATAGAAGAACATATCCCAACATAATATGATGTAAATTAAAAGACCCAACAAAAGAAGTCTTTTAAAAAGAGGAGGGTAAAAGGTTCCCTTACCAACTTGGGTATCTTTCGAAACATACAAACCATGAAATAAGGAAAATACAACATTGATGTAAATACTCATAAATGAAATAATATTACAAAAAGAGTAGAATAATGGGTAGTATCTATACCAATCAACGGGAATGGTGGAAAATGAAGCATAAATCTCACGGGAATAAAAGTGAGATGAAAAATCCCTTATGAAAACTCGGCAGCCTAACAGCACCACAAAAAACTTCCGAAAATGGATTGACGAGATCAAATAGGTTATCTGATCACATGAACATAAAAAGTACAGAAATAGGAATATAAAATAACATCCACTAACATAATAACATGGATCATAAAAGAAATGACATAAAACAGAGTACTTGCAATGAAAGAGAGAGGTAGGATTCCCTTACCTCGTGTCCGACATGACTGGATCGTTCTTTAATCTCCTAAATAATAAAATTTGGTCAATTTATAATTCCTTAATGACCTCCTTTAAATATTATTATTCAGTTAATATCACATATTATAATGTTATAATAATTGGTTAATAAAGTGAGTTCATATTAGACGTTTTTGTCGATGTTCGGTACATGAGTAAAAATTGAACTTGTTGGAAAAAACATTTCCATGTAGTTATAGGTAGACCATATCCAGAAAAGTATTTATGTTTTAAATATCATATATATCCAGTATATATTCATTTTATACTATTCTATAGCATTTGGAAAAAAATTAAAACCACCGTTCATGGAGACTGTAGGCCGTACGTACGCATGAACGCTACATTCATTTTTTGTCATATTAATGGAATTAAAACAAAATGAGATATATATATATTATAATTATAGAATGATATATATAATTTAGATGTAATATATTACATATATATCCATTATATATATGTTCTTATAATAGTACATAACATTTGGAGATAAGAAATGAAATGTACCGTTCATGGAGACGGTAAGCCGTACGTACGCATGAACGCTACTTTCATTTAATTTTTTTGTATTCAATGGAATTAAATAATAATGATATAAAGATATATTATAATTCCAGTAGGATAAAATATGTAATAACATTAATTCCATCCTTTATACTTCCCACATATGGCATTAACGAATCAAATCACTTTGAGGGGACGGTACTCCGCACTTCCAAAAATAAAGATATCGCGTTTACCCATAATGGAAACTGTAAAGGTATGCCATAAATGAAAAGTAAAGAAGCTTAAGACAAAAATAAACATATTATATATCATATAAAAATATAGTGACATATTAATGGACCCCTTTGAAGGTGTTAAAAGAATATTGAACAATCATCGTTTCGTGGGGCAGTAATTCTCCATCCACAGAAACAATATGTTCTTTAACCATTAGACGAAGGTGTGTGTAAGTGTAGCTCGAATCCTTCACATAAAAACATCCTATTATATTTAAGATACCATTGTTGGTACAAAAGAAAATAATAAATAGAGTATTGGGGGTCGGAGAAGCGAAATAAAACAAAAGAACACAAGGGAAGACATTACCTTTAAATCGGGTAACTTCCTTTCATTTGAGCTCAAAGGCTACCTTGGAAACGATTCTTCCCAAAGCGAGGCTTCAATGATGAAGAGATGGATGTGGAGAGATTAAATGGGCAGGGTTTGGATGATTCAAAGGCTTTAGAGGTGTGTGTAAGGTGGTAGAGGTGGGGGGTCTTTTGTAAGAGGAGAGGAGGGGAACTCTTGGAAAGTAAGGAAATGTTACTTTATTTTAGAATGAGTTTCAGATTTAAAAGGGCCCAAATAGATATAATTCAAGGCTAAGGTGATAAGGGTTCGAAATATACCCATCCAACAGGTTTTGGAGAAGTGTAGTCATTGTAATTTACATTATATATTTATTTTATTTAAAACGTTAAATAATGAGGTAATCGCCGCATCATCATGATGTCATACATAATTTAATTTATTTAATGTCTAAAAATTATAAAAAACATCATGATATAGGAAATCACTTTATATTTCTAATGAATTTTTATAGTAAAGAATATGACTTCTATAACCCCATTTAAAAATTGTTTTAGTAAAACAACTCATGCTTCTGGAATTTTTATTTTAACTTTAAATAAAAAGTTATTTTGTCATTTTCCAACCAATGTGCCTCCATGGGGTCCCCAAGGTGACCCATGGATTGTAGTGGTCGGCCATGACACATCCATTGAGGGTAGGACATGTTTCAAGTTCATTTCATATTATTAAAACATTATTTTTACCTTAAATTACACTAATTACCTCTAATCGCGATTAAAAACGTAAAAGTTACTATTCACCAAAAAATTATTTTAATCCCATTGAACTACATTTTACTTCTTAATGAAAAACATGTATGTCGGATTTTTGAAATTCAAAACAGAGAGCTGCTAAAATTTCAGTTAAATGAAAAATCAGTTTTTTAAGTACCACTTAGTTGTTTCACTATTCATCAAAAATTGATGTTTTTAAGAATAATACCAAAACATCACCCGAAGCTATATTTGATATTCCGAATTCAAAAATGATGTCTATTTTAAAAAATTAAAGTCTTATAAGTTACATTAATTAATTTAATAATTAATTCCCATTTTTATGACAAATAGCATGTTTTTATGAAACAATATATATCAAAAGATTAACACTAGTTTAAATCCAATTTCAATGTGAAATTAATTCTAACGACCACTATTGGATTAAATGGTAAAAATATATTATAATTTAACTTTAAAACCAATTCAAAAGATAATATAATCATATAAATAAATTATATTAAAAAGTGGTTTTGAATTAAAATACAACATTTTTCACTATTCATTAAAAAATGAACTTTATCAGAAAAATACCAAAAATTTACACAAAGTAAATTTTGATGTCCCGATTCCAAAAAAGAATTTTATTTTATCAAATAAAACATATAAATTTTCAAAAGTATATTTAAAAAGGGTTCTCCATCAAAAGGCGGTTAATCGACCTTTTAAAGAATATTAGAAGATTTATGCTTAAAATTGGATTCATTTTCATTTTAAGCTTCTAACATTTATAGGATAAAAGTAAAAATATTTGACAAACAAATATAATCACTTTTTATTTAGTTCCGTGCATTCCTGCCATTACAATGGCAAGGTGTTAACTTCTTTTTAAAATAATATTATTTTATTATTAGAGTGCAACGTAAGATTTCAAAGGAACTCGTTGTTGCGTATTGGGTAAGCCATCGAGCATAGCGTTCCCTTTAAATTAATTTTAAAATTTTATTCACAAATATGGATAAATATAAAAATGTCGTATTCTTTATTTACTTGGGGTGTTACATCCTTCCCCTCTTTTGGGAATTGTGTCCTTGCAATTTTAAAATTGGGCTTGGAAACTTCATTGAAAATCCCACATCAGAACAAGATTCGGTAAAACAATCACTTCAAAATAAAGGGAGAGAAGTACAATGGTCACCCGAGTTAAACCATACTAAGATTACAATTAGGAAAATATGGATATGGAAGTGAAAAAAGGTCATTTTCTGAGAGAGAGTGATAGAAAACATGTTTAGGAGAAAGTTAACCACCATAAAATCAAAAACTGGTGATGGGTTAAACGGTATTTGATTCCCCAGTAGGAAAAGTTAACATACAACATTTTTGTTTTAAGTTACTCTTCATTGAAGAATTTATTTTTGAGCTTAACTAAATCATAATGAAACATACTTACTTTTCACGTAGACTTTCAAATTTTACTAGATTCCTTAATCAAACTCATATTTTCTCCAAAAGATGAGTATTTAGGAAGACATGTTTGCATTAAGAGTACTATAATCACCTTCTTGAGAATCACTTAATCCACAAAAGAGAACTATATATTTCCCATGTCTTTAGACAAAATCCAAAACCAAAAAATCATAGATCAAGATCAACAAATGAATAATCCATTATAAAAAAGAAAATTTATTCTTAATCTCCAAAATTTGTCCAACAAACCCAATGTTCAACGAAGACCATTAGATAAAAAATTTGTCCATAAAATTCATCAAAGTAAACCAAAATAATATTGAAAAAAAATATATTTTAAAGATTTAATGACATAGTCTTCTAAGGTAAATATTAACATTTATCTCCAAATAACATCAGTTGCTCTTAAGGTCTCATATTGAAAAGTAATTAACCTAATCACACAACCTCTATGATAGGTTAATAATTTCCATAGATAACCCAAAATAAACTTACTCTTGATTCATAAAATCATATAACTAAAAATAAATAGTCAAAATAACAAGTGAATTCACGTTTTCCAGTGGTAGGCGATAAATATCAGTCTCACTTTGGTTGTGGGTTCGATTCGCACAGCTTTGTCCTACGCGACGGGTTGTCACATGGTCTGTGTGTTGTCCTTTTTCCGAAACTACATAATTCATAAAATATTCCCCAAAATGAGACAAAAGCATAAAAAATAATCATAACATATTTTAACCTCATGTTTATCTCATGCCTTTCATTTTACATCGTAAAATATAATAACCCATAATTACCACAAAAGTAAGGATCATATAAACCCTAATGTTTACCTTTATAATTATTACCTGAACTTCCGCATCGATTGGTCATCTCATACATGATGCATTACAGAACATACCAAGGTTCAAGAGGTTGATAATGACTCCTTGATAGTTGGATTAGAACAACCACGAGTTTCCTCATTGAATCCACTATTTCATCCAGTCTCTTAATTAGAGAACCACCACAGTTTCCTTCAAACCAATTGTCACTTTGCTGCCTACTAGATCCATCCATTCACTAAAAACAGAAATGTCAGTGTGAGTATATCAACAAAACCATCATGTACTAATGAGGAAGATATACTTACTCATTCACTTTATCTAAAAAATATGACACTTTCTGAAATTTGAACCGTTATGGTAATGTCACTTGTGCTTAAAGAATACCAAAACCTCTAAAGTTATCTAAACTGACCTCTGATACCAACTATAAGGCCCCAGCCTTAAACCTTACTTAATCTTGAGTTATTACAAGATTACACATTGATGATCTTTTCAGGTTTAGTGTTTTAGAGAATTAGATCATGAAACATGCATTACGTTCCACATTTAAACAAAGTGGTACATAAAAGATAGTATTAATTTTTCCCATCAACAGAAACATATTTAAAATAAAACCTAGATTCTTTCTTGACACTTCCTTGACACTATCATCACATCATGTACCATTCCCTTGACCTGTGAAAAACATTTCAAAAACTATGGATGAGCATAAGAAACCTTAGTAAGGGTTATATAAAATATTGAAAAGAAACATGTGTACATATATACATAATAATGAAATCATACTTTACCCATAAAGCATAAGCAATTTAACATACCTCATAAAATCATGAATAAATCATTGAAATCATCGGACATAAAGGTAACTTGAGGCATTTATAACATTCTTACGTAGGGAGTAACCCTCTTGGTTACATTTGTAATATCCATAAAAGTATATTCGCTAAATCTATTCGGAGAAACCTTAACATTTAACCCCTTCGTGTTACCCAATGCATTGGAGAGCTATCTTGGGATCACCCGCCCTAAGATTATCACGGAACCACCCATCTTCATAAACAATGCCCAAGAACCATAACATAATAATATCACATAAAACACGCATAAAGGAAACATATCATTTCCACATTTCAATCATCATTATGTGAAAACATCTAATAGAATCATTAAAACTCTATTATAGAAATGTCCCTTTATACTTTGAAAATATTAAAAGAAGACATTTAGAAAATATTTTAGAATCAAAGTGTCCCATACCACTTTGAAAATTATTAAAGGGTTTAAAACATTAATGTCCATATAAATAAATCCTTAAAACCATTTTTAAAACATGTACATAGATGAAAAATGTTTAAAATAATAAATTTTTAAGACCATTTAAAACATTGTTTTAATAAAATTGTCCTTTTCCATTTTGAACATTTAAATTTTAAGCAACATGAAAGTAGACCATATTCAAAAAATTTAAATGACTTGAGTTTAGACCTAATATGGATATGGAATATCAAAGGGGCTGTATATAAAAATTAAAAAGAATAAAAGTTCATTTCATCAATAAGTGTCTCAAGGAAGAGAAATTGAGACGTAATCCCATTCAAAGATCATGTCATTAGTGCAAGGATAAGTCAATGACATAATTATGTGTGACAAGTATAAATACACCGAATATAAGTGGATATTAAGTATAAAACAACCAGATGTCAGTCACACATATTCAAAGGATGACATATTCAATAACTAAAAGTTGAACCCAAATAAATTGAAATTTGGTTAAGAAGTTCCCTTATAAGAATTCGACAGCCTAACGACGTCACCTTAAAATGTAGAAAACGAGTTGATGAGAAAAAAAGGGTATCTCATCACTTGGAAATAAATTTTACATCAATAAGGATATATAATAACATATCCAAAAATAATAAGAAGTAAATTAAAAGACCCAAGAAAAGAAGTCTTTTAAAAAGTGGAGGGTGAAAGGATCCCTTACCGACTTGGGTAACTTTCGAAACATACACACCATGAAATAAGGACAATACAACATTGATTTAAATACTCATAAATGAAAGTATATTACACAAAGAGTATAATAATGTTCAGTATCTATACCACTAAACAGGAATGGTGGAAAATGAAGCATAAATCTCACAGGAATAAAAGTGAGATGAAAAATCCCTTATGAAAACTCGGCAGCCTAACGGCGCCACTTAAAACTTCCAAAAAATGGATTGACGAGATCAAATAGGGTCTCTAATCACATGAACATAAAAATTACAGAAATATGAATATAAAATAACTTCCTCTAACATAAGAACATGGAGCATAAAAAATGGCATAAAAGAGAGTACTTGCAAAGAAAGAGAGAGGTATGATTCCCTTACCTCGTGTCCGACATGACTCGATCGTTCTTTAATCTCCTGAATAATAAAATTTGGTCAAATTATAATTACTGAAGAACCTCCATTAAATATTATTATTCAGTTCATATCACATATGATAATGTTGTAATAATTGGTTAATAATGTGAGTTCATATTAGACGTTTTTGTCGATGTTCGGTACATGAGTAAAAATTGAACTTGTTGGAAAATAATTTTCCATGTAGTTATAGGTACATTATATCCAGAATAGTATTTATGTTTTAAATATCATATATATACAGTATACATTCATTTTATACTATTCCATAGCATTTGTGAAAAAAAATTAAAAGCACCGTTCATGGAGACGGTATGCCGTACGTACGCATGAACGCTACTTTCATTTTTTGTCATATTATTGGAATTAAAACAAAATGAAAGATATATATAATATAATTCGATAATTATATCTATCATTTAGATGTTATATATTAAATATATATCCATTATATATATGTACTTATAATATTACATAACATTTGAAGATAAGAAATGAAATGTACCGCTCATGGAGACGGTAAGCCGTATGTACGCATGAACGCTAACTTCATTTCTTTTTTTTTGTATTCAGTGGAATGAAATAATAATGATATAAAGGTATATTATAATTCCAGTAGGATAACATATGTAATACCATTACTTCCATCCTTTATACGTCCCACATATGGCATTAACGAAACAAATCACTTTGAGGGGGCGGTAGTCCGCACTTCCTAAAATGAAGATATCGTGTTTACCCATAATGGAAACCATAAAGGTATTCCATAAATGAAAAATATATAAGATTAAGTAAAACATAAACATATTATATATCATATATAAATATAGTGACATCTTAATGGCCACCTTCGAAGGTGTTAAAAGAATATTGAACAATCATCATTTCATGAGGCAGTAATTCTCCATCCACAGAAACAGAATGTTCTTTTACCATTAGACAAAGGTGTGTGTAATTGTAGATCGAATAATTCACATAACAACAACATATTATATTTAATATACTGGTTTTGTTACAAAAGAAAATAATAAAAAGATTTTAGGGGGTTGGAGAAGAAAAATAAAACAAAAGAACACAAGGGAAGACATTACATTAAAATAGGGTAACTTCCTTTGATTTGAGCTCAAAGGCTTCCTTGGAAAGTATTATGCCCAAAGTGAGGCTTCAATGATGAAGAAATGGATGTGGAGAGATGAAATGGGCAGGTTTTGGACGAACCAAAGTCTTGAGAGGTGTTTTTAAGGTGGTAGAGGTGGGGGCCTTTTGTAAGAGGAGAGGCAGGGCACTCTTGGAAAGTAAGGAAATGTTACATTATTTTAGAATGAGTTTCGGAATTAAAAGGGCCCACATTGATATAATTCATGGATAAGGTGATAAGGGTTTGAAATATACCCATCCAATAGGTTTTGGACAAGTTTAGTTCATAGAATTTACATTATATTTACATTTTATTTAAAACGTTAAATAATGAGGAAATCAGTGCATCATCATGATGTCATAATTTTTTTAATTTATTTAATGTCTAAAAATTATAAAAAAAACATCATTATATATTAAATAATTTTAGCTTTCTAATTAATATTTTATAGTAAAAAATATGACATCTATAACCCCATTTAACTTTTTTTAGTAAAACAACACATGCTTGTGGCATTTTTATTTTAACTTTAAATAAAAAGTTATTTGTGTCATTTTCCAACCAAATTGGCTCCATGGGGTCCCCAAGTTGACTCATGGATTTTCTTGGTCGGCCATGACACATACAATGAGGGTAGGACATGTTTCAAGTTCATTTCATATTATTAAAACCTTATTTTTACCTTAAATTACACTAATTACATCTAATCGCGATTAAAAACTTAAAAGTTACTATTCACCAAAAAATTATTTTAATCCCATTGAACTAAATTTTACTTCTTAATTAAAACCATTTATGTTAGATTTATTAAATTCGAAACACAGAGGTGCTAAAATTTCATTTAAACGAAAAATCAGTTTTTTAAGTACCACTTAGTGGTTTCACTATTCATCAAAAATTGATGTTTTTCAGAATAATACCAAAACGTCACCCTAAGCTACATTTGATATTCCAAATTCAAAAATGATGTCTATTTTAAAAAATAAAAATCGTATAAGTTACATTAATTAATTTAATAATTAATTCCCGCTGTCATGATAAATAGCGTGTTTTTATGAAACAATATATATCAAAATATTGACACTAGTTTAAGTTCAATTTCAAAGTGAAATTAATTCCAACAACCACTATTAGATTAAATGGTAAAAATATATTCTAATTTAACTTTAAAACCAATTCAAAAGATAATATAATCATATAAATAAATTAGATTAAAAAGTGGTTTTGAATTAAAATAATACATTTTCACTATTCATTAAAAAATGAACTTTATCAGAAAAATACCAAAAATTTACACATAGTAAATTTTGATGTCCTGATTCCAAAGAAGAATTTTATTTTGTCAAATACAACATATAAAAATGTCAAAAGTATATTTAAAAATGGTTCTCCTTCAAAAGGCGGTTAATCGACCTTTTAAAGAATATTAGAAGATTCATGCTTAAAATTGGATTCATTTGAATTTTATGTATCTAAAATTTATTGGATAAAAGTAAAAATATTTGACAAACATATATAATCATTTTTTAGTTAGTTCCGTTCATTCTCGCCATTACAACGGCTCGGCGTTAACTACCTTTTAAAATAATATTATTTTATTATTAGAGTGTAACGAAAGATTTCAACGGAAATCATTGGTGTGTATTGGGTAAGCCATTGAGCATAGCGTTCCCTTTAAATTAATATTTAAATTTTATTCACAAATAGGGATAAATATAAAAATTCCATATTCTTTATTTACCTGGGGTGTTACAATAATAATAGAATATCTCATTATTGAAAATGGTTTTCATTAGCATTTTATCTTAGTATAAACTATGGAAGAGAATTGGGTTTTGTAAACAACTTATCATCTTAAACATTAACCATTTAAGTAAAAAAAATTTTTTTTTTCATTGATCATATACCAAGTAAATAATATAATTTATCAAATGATATCTTTTTATATGGGTATGGATTTTGAAAAACACTCGGATAATTTCATAAGCGAAGTAAAATTTATTTCAGTATGATTTTTTAAATCCTTAAATATTTTCTAATAATTAATTTGGAATCCAATTAAAAATATTATAATAAATATATAAAAATTATTTAAAACATTTCATGAGAATAAAAATATAATAAAACTTTTTTTCATTTATAATATATTTGGAAAATTATAAGAGGAATTATTAAATCATTTAAATAATTTTCTTTTAAATTATCCTTTGAAAAATATAAAGGATGCATTGAAATAATTTAAAACAATTTTTAAAGAATAAAATCCATTTGAAAAAAAAATTCTTTGAAACCTAATTAAAAAAAAGAATATCCAAAATATGATGAAAAATACTTTTTAAAGAAAATGTTTCATCCATGTAATGGAACCTCCAAATAATGATTTTTCTTGATTGTGGATAAATCCATACATGTTGAACATTCCCTTATGTGCTGTAAAAGTATAGAAAAGTGCAATTTCTTATAAATAGAAAGGAATATTACTTTCTTATATCCATTCTTTATGAATTTTATAACATGGGTATTACTTATTTCAAATATTATGGGAGATTATTAGATTATTTAATTAGATTTTTAGAAAACATTATTTTGAAAGAAAAAAAATTTCTGACAACTTATACAAATAAATTTAGATTTTATAAAAAAAAATCATTATCTATATTAAGTAATAATGAGTGTAAAAATGGAACCAATAATTGGATATAGAATTAATAATTATGTAGAAGAAAATTCTTAATATTTATTGAGATATTGATCATAATAGTTAAACAATGAATGAATACTCCCAAACAACCTCGTTAAATGACAAGATTGTTGTAATAAACTCCTAAAACATCCGTGACATTGAAAAAAATAATCATGAAATAATTACATTACCTAAAGAATATAATATCATGAAAATAATGATATTCATGACATAAAATTTCAATTGGTAGTATATACACCTTATATAATAATTTAGGTGGATAACATATCATGTCTCTGAACGAAGGAAAAATGAGAAAAAATTACCTTACAGATTTGGTAACATTTAAACCGTAAATCTCATAAAATAGAGATAAAAAATTTAAATGTAAATAAAAATAAATTTATGTATGTTAATCATTAAGTATTTTCATGGGTATTATACAAACTAAAAAATGAAATTAGTGGTGAATAAGGCATAAGTATCATAGAAATAAAAGTGAGAATAGAATTATCCTTACTACCTAAGTATATTTTGAATAATGAGATATATGAATAATAATATCAATTTAAAATTTATATATCATGCAACAAATTAAATTCATTATAAATCATTTAATATGGTTTTATATACACAACAAAATAATAATAATTTATGAATATAACTTTTATCTCACAGAAATAAAATTAGGACAAGAAGACCCTTACCTTAAATTTTTAATTTCTTCGTACATGTTAAATAATACTATATAATAAATTTATGTTTATTATATATATATAATAAATAAATTTATATACATCATACAATATTTTATTTAATTATGTATTTATAATAACCATTTATTAGCAATTACATGTTAAAGTAGTGTTTTAGGTAACAATTGCTATGTTTTCGGAATAGGTTTAGAATTATTATTCTTTATCGTCATAACGAGATCAGGATTTAATAATTTACATAATGTAAAATTTTATACAAATATCACATATTTATAGTATATAATTATATATAAAAAAACTATTTGAGATATAAATATAAAATAAAATTCATCGTTCATGAAGAATGTAGATCATACATATTCATGAACACTGTTTTCATTTTCATATAATATTTTTAGGTAAATAATATAAAATCACATAAATATTATTATTAATGTATAATTATTATTCCTTATTTTTTACATATATTTATTTAACTTTTATTTAATATATTCCTTGTGAATTATGAGTGAATTACCTCGATTTGATGAGGATGTTGTCCACACGATCACAAATGAAGTTATCGTATTCTAGAAAATGGAAAGCATGAAGTTATGTGCTATATAATAAATATATATCTAAATATAATTAATTAATATGAAATATATCATATAAAGAAAGTAATTCCATCATTATTATCAACCTTTATAGGTGTTAATGGTGGAACGAACAATATCCTCTTAGGAGGATGCAACACACCGTACACACAAACAATGATTTCTTATCCGATTTGATTGAATTCTATGTAGGTTTAGGTAAAGTATATAAAAATATATATGTATATTTTGGATACATATTTTTTTTATATCAATGTAATATAAATAATTTATGGGATGCGTAAATAAATAAAACAAAACTTCTTATTGAAGGTTGTTACCTCTTTCTTGGGTAACTCCCTTTGGTTTTCACCATTGGACTTCCATGGTTTGATTTAAACAAAAATTAATTCCTGTATGAAAAAGGGAGGTAATTGGAGAGATTATTTGGGCTGGTATTTTATAAAAAAAGGTCTTCAAAGGTGTAAGTAAGTGAGGGTGATGATTTCCCTTTCATATTGGAGGAGTGAAATTCTTGAAAATATTAAATGGAAATCACTTTTGATAGGTTCCACTTGAATGATGTGAATATAATAATGGTATAATTTACATAAAATAAGGTTATGGTCTAAATATGTACATCCAATGTATTTTTTACATACTTCTATTTTGTGTTTACCATTAAGATAATGTTTTACCACTACGTAAACTCATTTTTACGATAAAAGTTGTAAATAATATTAATTACCTTTGTTAATATATTTTTTTGGTAAAAATATAATTTGACCTCAATATGAAATATTATTTAATATTATTTAATATATTTAATCATTTATACCAAATTATAAATCCATAAGTGGAAGAAATCCCACAGATGGGATGATATAATGAGTTTTTAAAGTAAAAATGTTCAAAATATTGAAGTGTGTTTATATCGAATTTCAATGTGAAATTGATTAAAATGACCTAAATTATATTAATATATGTAATATTTCACTAAATATTCATTAAAATTAATTTCAATTTTTTTTAAATATATTAATAAATTAGTAGATAATGTAATTTTTATTTCAATTCTGATTTTTTAATATTCATCAAAAATGATACTTCATAAAAAATATCAAAAATCACCAAAAGTAAATATTTATATTTTTCATAAAAAATGAATATTATTTTTAAAATAAAATGGATAAACTTTAAAATAATTATATTTAAATTTTTTATTTTATTAAAATGTTATTATACTATATTATAAAAAAATTATATATCTTGATGCGTAAAATTGGAATTATTCTTATCTTTTTTCAAGAAAAAACATAAGATTAATTCAATATTGTTGAATTAATATAATATATATTTAATTTAATTCATTTAAAAAATATTTTTTATTTATTATATTATGGTTAAATGAGTATAATTTCATTAATATTGTTTTCGTACAAAACATTTCCAATATTTTGAAAAGGGTTTATTTTTTCTTTATAGTTAATTGGTCACAAAATAATAATAAATTGATATATTTTTAGCCCAATATTTCATAATTTAATTAATATTGTTGATAACCTCCATTATAGGGGCTATGATGCAAGTACAACAAAATATTAATAACAATATTAGTCGTATATTATAGTTTGGTAAAATTTGATATTTCTTATATTAGAAGTTGTAGAAGGAACTCGACATTATATGTAACAAAACACAAACATAGTTCTGTGTGTACAAAATTTTAATCTAGGAATTTCTTTTAGCACAATATCAACTTGGTATTGTGTACAATGGAAGAATAAATTTGTGCTTTCATATAACACAAGCTATATTCAGTGTTGTATGAAATAAAAAAATATCCAAAAGAGTAAATTATTTTTGTAAAAAATAATACCTAAAAGCTCAATAAGTTTCATTATATTTTTAAATGAATTTATTTCCATTAAATATCCTTATAATTCATAAAAAATAATGTAGTATCAATGTGATATAATAATTTTTAAACCCTTATAAAACCCATAAAAATTATAATGACTACTCGACCGATAACTAATTTAATTATATGGGGAGCATAATAATTATATAATGCATTGGAGTGATTTCTTGGGACAAAAATCACATAAATTTTAATTGAATAGTCTATGAGATATAATGGGTCTGAAACCTTCATAAACAATTTACAAGGGCCACATCATGAATAAAACCCCTTGAAGAACTCAATTAAAACTATATTCAAAAGATTCCAGATATTAAAATATTTTTTCTTCTTAAAAACCATTTTCAATATAAAAATAACAATAAAAAGTCAAAGGGTGAATTTATTTGAAGAAAAAAAAGATGTCTAATATCCTAAACTAGACTTCAAATAATTTTAATTGTGGAAGTAAAAAATTGTTTTCTCTATATACGTTAAAATGGAATATTCCTCATTTAATTTTTATAAATATAGTCAAAAATTCCATAAAAAAATTCCTTATGAAAACTATTGAATGAAATACAACAGATACATAAATTTTCCCTCATAAATATTTTATATCTTTCTAAAAATACACATACCATTACATTTCAAATAAGTATATGGAATAAAAAAGTGTTTTAACGGAAACATTAAGATAATACATTTTAAAGAAATTCCATTAACAAGATCCTGAATCGTAACATACAATATATATATTATATAATAAAAAATTTATGTTAGTTTTCAACTTTTTTAAGAACATATTTATTTTTCAATATTCCTCCATTTCATTTAACACAATTTTATATCAAATTACTGAATAAATTAATTTCACATCTGGTGTTTTGATGATATTCATCTCATATGTCATAAATTAATTTGGTTGGTTTTCTAAGGTTGAGTATCTCAATATTAAATCATATCTTCAATAATATTCATGAAATTATTATCATTTTTACACATAAAATCCACTTTTAAATCCAACAATTAAATAGTTTTATAGAAATTGAACTATGCTCATTCGTAGAGATGGAGGTTCATACATACGCAAGAGTAATGTTCCCATTTTTAGATGATAATTATGGAAATAATGTACTTAATATATTACATTTCGATTATAATAAAAACATCATAAATTAAATATTAAATATTTAAATAAACTAATATATATAAATATATTATCCATATTTTATTGGGATGTGAAAAAAATCACATCATATCATGGAATTGGTAGTAAAAATGTATGCACACACGACATTTTCATTTTTTAGTGAATGGAAAGGAAATATCTAACACCGGAATGTTTTTATAAAATATTTTCTTTAAATAGTTTTTATCCTTTAGTAGACTTCATTGAATGAAATCATGAGTTTAAACGAACCAGGATATGCCCTTAATTTAATATTTCAGTTATAGCCTAGCCGTTAGGTTAGCAGGAATAATTATAACTAACTTATGAAAATACATTATGAATTTATTGGCTATTAATTATTTTGAAAAAAATATAAATCAATTAGATATTTCAATTTTTTAGTTAATTTCATTTGGTAATGAAATTAATAAGATATATGTGTTATATATACTTAATAAAATATTTTAGATAATAATCCAATGGATATTTTAGTCATAGGTATGAATAAAACCATATTTTATGTATATGAACCTATTTTTTAAAAGGTTAATTTTACACCATTGAATGACAAACACGTTTTAAAATAATATTTTCAAACATTAATAAAAACTATATGAAAACAAAGACATTTTATTTTGAAGCGGGATATACAAATTTACATTGGAAAAATTTCTGATATTTTTCTGATAACTTTTTTGTATTGATGAATAGTAAGAATATGATAAATATTAATTACAAACAACCTTTCTCATTGAGATAATTTATATGGTAAAAATATAATATTTAATGGTTTGAAATTATAAATAGAATATATTTTTACAATTTAATATAATGGATCTCATTATCATTAATTTTAGATTGAATTTATAGGTAAACACATTTCAATATTTTGCAATATTTTAACTTTTAAAACCCATTTTTTCATTTCAATAAGGGGAATAATATTAAATTAATTTCTGAAACATATTTGTTTTGATTTTGGAAAAATGGATTCCATATTTTTAATTAGAAGGTACAAATTGTGTGAATAGGTACCTTTTATTTTTATACATTATAAATAGTATATTCAGTAATTATTTTATTGACCATGGTTAATGGGTAAATCTAGTAAATAAGGGTAAACAAAAATATTATAATAATTTCAAACCACACTAACACATGTTCTAAGCCTAATTATTGATACATTTTTTACCATTATCATCATTGGGTCTATTTTCGGACCCCATAGATTTACTTGGATGTGAAAATGACTTTTTAGAAGAATTAATTTAATGTAAAGATAATTATAACCTATGCCTATATCTTTTACTAAATCGATTTTAAAATAGGGTTATATAACTCATATTTATTCGTCTAATATAATTTTGGAAAAAAAATATTTCCTACATTAAGGTATTTTATTTATAAATTTTAGATATTATATAAATAGTTTTATTTGTGACACAAATATGATGTAGTGATTACCTCATTAATGAAAGATTCAAATAAATGAACTTATCATTATTAAAACAAATATAATTTTGCTATTTGGTTGTCATCCAATCTTTTTTTAGATAACATTAACCTATTATATTATTTTTATTTCCTTATTTTGAAGGAATAATGTTTTTATGAATTTTTAAAAAGTCAAGTATGAATAATGTCCAAAATTGACACAATTCATAACATAAAAACATAAAAAAAATTATTAATTAATATTAAATTTCTAAAATTCAAATATTTATAAAAATGGTTAATATAAGTCCAAATGTGTCATAAATTAATTTTTTCAGATTTTTGACATGATATATTAATTACAGTAACCCACAAGGTGCAAATAACATGATATCACAGTATGATTATAATGGGTAAAATAAGGGATAAACCAAAAGAATAAGGATAAAAAGATATTCAAAACTTTTATACAAATTATTGGATGATTTTTTTCAAACCAACATCATCTTATCTTCTAGTTAAATAAGTTTTGGACATTTTTTAGTTGAAATTGAATTTATAATAAATTAATATTTTGAAGTGTTTCCAAAAATGCCCCTCTCCTCTCTTATAAAAGGCCACCTCCTCTCACTCCTATTAACTCAAATTTGAGACTTAAATATAAACCAAACTCAACCCAATTATCTCCTCAACATCCCTAGTTAAATTTTAGTGGTTTTTGTCTTCTCAAAATTCCAACTCTAGTTCTCTATGAGAAACATTAAAGGAGTCACATCGCAGAAGAGGTAATATCTTTTACTGATTCATTTGAAATTATATCTTATTCTACATCCTATTATTTATTTGTTTCATTATGAAGTAATAAAATAAGTATCATTGATATACTTATATATTCTTATATATATTAAACTACCCTATTTCACATTCTATTCATCCTATGAAAAATGAAATCACCGCACGTGTGTGCATACGGGTTATTGTCTCTACATAGTGGTGTAATATGTTTTTCACCAACACATTACATGGATTGATATAATGGTGGAAATAATAACTATATATGATTATTATACCATTATACTACTTATGAGATAATATACACCATCCACATCAATACCATTCAATAATTATGGGAATGACATCTTCGCTCGTACGTACGTACGGATTACCGTCTCTACAGTACGATGCGATTCGTTCTAAAAAATATTCATTAAACCATGATTATATAAATTAATTTAATGAATAAATTCTATATATATTATAATAATTCCTTTATTAAATTGATAGAATTATAACCTAAAAATAGGAATAATAACTTATCCGAAAAAACATACATAGGAACAAAAACTAGTTAATACCTGAATAATGAGTAATAATGAAATGTTATTAACAAATGGATTAAAATATTATCATAAATGTTATCATAAAAATTATTATGATTCTATAATAAATTATTAACATTATTTAAATCATTATAAAGGTGGTTTATATACATACGATTCCTATCATTCTTAAGGTAAGGGATAGCATTTCCAATCTCCTTTTATCAGAGATTGTTTATTTGTATGTATCTACTGGGTATATATTTATCATCCATGTCTATGTTTTCTAAAAATATTCTCCTAAAATTTTTACTATTATTATATCTATTTTTAATGTCATTTGTACCCATTTTAACCATTACTACATGGGTCTTTATAAATCATTCTTTTGTTTACCATACAAGGTACCATTTGACTTTTTCGAAAATTAAAGAGGAGAATGATTTTAATATTATCTGGATTGAATGTGTTTTTACATATTCATAAAATCATATTTCCAAGATGATTCCTCAACATGTATAAAAGTTTATTTTTAACTCAATTATTTTATTAAAAATTTCATGACACTTTGATAAAAGAAAACAGTTTTGATGAAGAAAAGATATTTTACTCATGAATAAAGCTCAAGGGTTTTGTTAAAGTTATTCTCTATCAATGATTATGTAGGTTTATGTTTAGATATCTATTATTATAATTATTATATTGTGTTTATTATGGAATTTTATTTATTAAATTCATTTGTTTTATTTCAATTATGATGGAATGATGTTTAATAAACCCATTTGGATTCATGGGTAATGTTTTAGTTAATGTTTATTTGTTTTTATGGAACACGTAAGAACAGTTTCATTATGAGATGGGTGGGAATTATATTTCCCAATAAATCATTCGGTAAAAAATTATATCTCATGAGATAGATATGGCTAGAATAGAAAATTAATTTAGATCAGTGAAATAGGGTTGTAATGAGGATAGAACTCAGTTCAGTTGTAGAATTTATCCCTAATGATGGTTTTGGAAAATAGCCATGACTAATATAAAATGATTTTCTATGATTATGTTTTTTTAACAAATTTATTTGTCTATTTCTATGAATTTTGGGATTACATTGAAATTTGATTATTTATCCCATGATATGATATAGTGATCTTTTATATGCGAGATATGATTATCAAATGTTATGTTCTTATGAATATGATATGATTGTTATATCATTTTTTTACCCTTACAAAGAATTTGAGCTCACCATTATATATGTTTCTTTTATCCCAGGCAGAAATAAGGGTCTTATGTATAATATGCCAAAAAGGAGTCTAGATATGATGGAATTGTCATGAGACAATGTAGATGTTTTATGAACCCGTTGTTTATGTTTCACAATTTCTTAATAAATTATAAATATGTGATCCTATCATGGTTTTTTTATATGTTGTAACAAATATTCTTCAATTCTGATGTGAAATCGATTCATGAAAAGTATGTGAATTAATAGTTGGTATCAGATGAAAGGTATAGTTATCCTTTGGAAACTAGGATAAGAAAGCCTTAATATAAACCATAAGGATATGCCTATGTATAGGATACAATCCTAGTGTTTTATAAATGGCCATGAATAACCTATGATAAAACCTAAAGTGTTATTAATTGAAATATTATTGTTGATTATTTGGTGTTCCAATTAAGATTAGTGTTTATCACACTATTCTTCTTCATTTTTTTCAATGGTTGGAAAATGAAGGATCCACGTTAAGGCTAAATAAGATTAGTAATTCAATGATATTCCCCATGAGAAACCACATGTTATGGGAGATTAAATTAAAATGTTTTTGTCCATAATCACACTACTTTCTCAAAATATGAATCATACATGAATTTAAAACGTTCAATTGAAGGAGAAACATTCCATTGAAACCTTCATGAGGCTGCACCCACCTTCATTCAGTGGGTATTATGATCTATTAGTGGATGAAAAATGGATCAGTACCACTAAAAAGATATTTTTAGTTCAAAAATGTTCTGAACATGATAAAGTCATCTTAACAGTATATCATTTGGAAGGTGAAGTAGTTCAATGGTTGAATATTATCAAGAATATGAGGCAAAGAGATAATTTTGAGTCTATAGAATGGGACTAGTTCAAGCAATTATTTTTCAATAAGTACTTTCCTTGTATTCTTCAAAAAATGAAAGAGAAGGAGTTCCATGAACTTAATAAAAAGTATGATGAATCCATTGGTACCTACGATAAAAATTTTACCAGACATTCAAGGTACATTTTTGGAATTATTATAGAATGTGAGAATAAGATTGATCTATTATTTAGTGGCTCAAAAACAAGTCTCTAAAGGTCATTATCCATAAGGGACTTTAATAGCTAAGAAGAATGTTTTTGATGTTCTCTCAAGGTTGAGATAGATATTTGAGTAACCCATTAGTCATATGGGTTTGATAAGAAGAGGGAAATGGAATTCAAAGGAAAATCTAAAGACTAGACTGAAAAGAATATGAGTTTTCCTTTATGTAGAGAGTGTGGGAATAAACATTGAGGTAATTTTCTTAAGATAACTAATAATGCTTTATGTTTGGAAAATAATGTCATCGGGCAATAGAATGATGATGTTATGGGAAAAAAGTTGTCTAACTATGCTAAAAGAAAAATCTACAAATAATCCACCTCATACACTTCAATGTTACAAGAGCAAGGAAATGGGGAATTATGTGAATCAATTCCCTAATTGAAGGGTTATTGATGATGATCGATTTCAAAAAAAAATTAAGGCCAAAGACATAGGAAATTCACATGAAATTACTATTAGAGACATGGAGCATGATAATGAAGTGTGGAAAGGTGCACTTAAAATCCACTATAATGTATAAAATGTTTTATATTCTAGAACCAACCAATCTTTAATTTATAAAGAATTTTATAAGGGTATCTCCATATTACCTCAATAATTTGATGGTGTGTTAGCTGTGAAAACTCCAAATGGAACAACGGTCGTATTAGAAGTTTACAATTTTTATCTAATTGATGTTTGTGGGAAGTTACTTCATGTGAGTCTTATTATCCTTCCAATAGTGAAATTTGATGTGATATTTAACTAGGATGTGCTTTCTTTATATGGATATCATATCAATTTCCATAGAAGAGAAGTCACATTTCATATTCCAAATCAATCTATGATCATATATTAGTGCAAGGATAAACATAACCTTTCAGTGGAAATTTCTTCCATATTATGGGTCTGGATTCCAATAAATGAAGGTTTTTTTTATCTAAAATGGTTGGGGATAAACTCAAAATTAATAATAATCATATCATACGAGGGTTTGATGATGTCTTTCTGGAGGAATTTCCAGGTCTTCCACCAAATCGTGAAGTTGAGTTTTCAATAGAACCCATACAGGGTTCAATATATATTTCAAAGACACCTTATGGAATGGCACTAATTGTGTTGCAGGAATTAGAGAAGAAACTCCAAGAGAATCTTGATAAGGTATTTTTTATACCTAGTGCGTCACCTATGATAGAAATTGTTCTGTCTGTTAAGAAGGGGGATAGATCAATGAGGCTCTGTATTGATTATCGTTAACATAAAAATATCACAATAATGAAAAAATATCCTCTCCTACACATTGATGACTTATTTGACCAACTATGTAGAGCTCAATAATTTTCAAAGATTGATCTTCATTCAGGTTATCGTCAATTAAGGGTCAAAAAGGAGGATATACCAATGATGGCATTCTACACAGGGTATGGACAATATGAATTTATAGTGATTCTTTTTTGTCATAATAATGCCACTTCTATCTTCATGGATATAATGAATACAGTCTTTAGAGAATATCAGGATCAGTTTGCGGTAGTCTTTATAGAAGATATTATTTATTTTTCAAAGAGAAAGGAAGAAAATGATGATTAAATGAGAATTTTAATACAGTCCATGAGAAAGAAGATGAATTATGAATAATTTACCAAGTGAGAATTGGGGATTCAAAAAGTATCAGTTTTGGTTCACGTAATCTCAAATTAGGGGATATATGTGGATCCATCAAAATACTTTACAAAAATATGGACAAGACCAACAACAATAACTGAGATCCAAAGATTTCTTGGTTTGGATGGATGTTATCAATGTTTTTTGAAAGATTTTTCACGATTATCAAATCCAATCACCAAGTTGACTCAGAAATGAGGTACATTTGTTTGGATAGAGGAATGTGAATAGAATTTCAAAGATCTAAAAAGAAGGTTAACTAGTGCACCAGTGCCCACACTACATTGTAGTGGAGAAAGGTTTGTGATTTATAGTGCTGCATCCATGAATGGCCTGAGGGGTGTTCTCATGGAAAATGATATGGTGATAGGTTATTTTCCACGATAGATAAAAAACATGAGCAAAATTACCCAACTCCAGATTTGGAGTTAGCTACTATAATCTTTGCATTGAGATATGAAGGCATTATCTTTATGGTGAAAGGTGTGATATTTATACTAATCATAAAATTTTAAGGTATATTTTCCCACAAAGGAGATGAATATAACCCAACTAATATGGTTGGAGATGATTAGAGATTATGATTTCTCAATACAATACCGCCCTAGGAAAGCAAACAATGTTGTAGATGAATTAAGTCGACCAAACCAAGCTAGCTTATCCTTAAAGAGGATCAGTAAATATCCAATATTTTGGGATTTGAAAAGGATAGATCATGATATTATAACAGAATGGGATAAATCTAATCATACTCAAATGAATGTTCAACCATATATACTAGTTAATATTAAGGAGGCATAGAAGGAAGATGTAGAGCTAAAAAAGAAGGTGTGAAACATTCCGGAATTCAACTTTGATTGTGAAGAAATAATAAGGTTCAAGAATCAGATTTGTGTTCCTCCCAAACCAGAATTAAAGAAGGAGATATTGGATGAGGATCATAGTTCTTCATTATCTATTCATCCTGGAAGCACAATGATCAATAGGGACCTGAAATAGTTCTTCTAGTGGGATGGAATGAAAAGATACGTCGCTGAATATGTCATTCAATGCTTGTTTGTCAGCAAGATAAGGCTAAGAGATATAAGTCTTAGGGAATGTTACAACCATTACCCATATCATAATGGAAATGGGAAAACATCACTACAAAATTTTTCGTTGTACTTACCAAAACATCCAAAGGCATTAATGTAATTTGTGTTATATTTGATCAACTTACAAAGTCGACACACTTCATTGCTATTAGATAGGATTTCCCTCTTGATCAACATTCCCAGATATATGTAACGTAAATACTAAGATTGTATGGAGTACCACTTTCCATTATATCTGATCGGGATCTGAGGTTTACATCAATGTTCTGGAAATGTAATTAGTATTCTCTAGATATAGATATAAGTTTCATCACTACTTATCATACTCAGAAATACGGTTAGTCTGAGAGGACAATTAAAACTCAGGAAGACATGTTGAGAGATTTCTCTATTGATTTAAAAGGTGGTTGGGATTAACACCAGAAATTGGTGAAATTTTCTTACAACAACTGGTTTAGTTCCAATATTCTGATGGATCCTTATAAAGCCCTATATGGAAAGAAGTGCATAACTCCATCATGCTATGATGAAATTGGGGAAATAAATCTATTGGGTCCTGATCTTATTTATAAAATGGCAGAGAAGTTCAGATCTATTCAACAACACATAAGTGCATCTTAGAGTTCAAAAAATGTTATGTTGAAAACCGACGAAAAGATATAGAGTTTGAACTAGGTGATAATGTTTTCTTACAAATATCACCCTGGAGGAGAGTAATGAGATTTGAAAAGAAGGGAAAGTTGGGCCCTCAGTATATCTGTCCTTTTGAAATACTAGATCATGTTGGGAAGGTTGCTTACCGATTAGAACATACATTGAATATATCTCATATTCATGATGTTTTCATTGTATCTTTCTTGAGAAAGCACATACCTGATTCTTTACATATACTAAGCTCATATGTCATACTGCTGGGGAAATCTATTTCTTATGAATATCAACCAATTGAGATTCTTGATCATAGAAAAAAATTTCTACGAAACAAGACCACTCCCTTGGTTTATGTTTTATGGAGGAACCACCTACTAGAGTAAGCTAAATGGGAACTTGAAGATATGTTTAGGGAGAGGTATCCTCATATTTTTTATTTCCACTTGACGAATTTCATGGGAGAGATTCAGTTTAAGGGGAGTATAATGTAACACCCGTATGTTTTATGAAATATATTCTTTAAATGGTTTTTATCTTTCAGTAGTTTTCGTTGAACATAACCGTGAGTTTAAACAAACCATGAGATTCCCTTAATATAAAATTACCATTATAGCTTGTTGTTAGGTTAGCGGGAATAATTATAACTAACTTATGAAAATGCATTATGAATTTATTGTTGATTAATTATTTATGAAAAATATAAATCGAATAGATATTTTTCTTTTTTAGTAAATTTCAATTGGTAATTAAATTAATCAGATATAATTGTTATATAATTATTTTTTTATTATATACATCTAATAGATATTTTGGTCAAAGGGTATGAATAATACCCAATTTTATGTTGAAGAACCTATTTTTTAAAGGTTAATTTTACACCATTGAATGGAGAAACCATTTTAAATTACGATTTTTGAACATTAATAATTTTAACATGAAAACATAAAAATTTATTTTGAAGTGGTATGTATAAATTTAATTTGGAAAAATTTATGATATTTTTTTGATATCATTCATGTTTCTTGAATAAGAAAAATACACTAAATATTATTTAAAAACAAATTTTTTCATCAAGATAATTTATATGTTTAAATTATAATATTTAATGGTTTGAAATTCTAATTATAATATATTGTTACCATTTAATATATTGTGTGTCATTATCATTAATTTTACATTGAATTAATAGGTAAAAATATTTCTATCTTTTATAATGTTTAAACTTTTAAAACCAATTTTCTCATTTATACAACATAAATAACTTTAAATTAATTACTGAAACTATTTTATTTTGAATAGGAAAAAATGGATTCCATATTTTGAATAAGTTGTTCCAAATTGTGTGAATATATACATTTTATTTTTTTGACATTATGAATAGTAATTGTAGTAGTTATTATATTTACCTTGATTAAAGGGTAAATCTAATAAAATAACAGAAATTAAAAATTATAATAATCTTAAACTATCTAAAAATATTTCATAATCATAATAGTTAAGATATTTATGACCATTAAAGTCCTTGGGTCTGTTTAAGTACCCCATGGATTCACATGGATGTGAAAATAAAATTTTATAATAATTAATTTGAAGAAAAACAATTATTATATAAGCATATATCTTTTAATAAATCATTTTTAATATAGGGTTATATAACTAACATCTATGTTTATAAATATTAATTAGAAATATACAACTATTTACTACAGCATGTTTTTTTATTTTTAATTTCTATAGATTATATAAATAGATTATTAATGACACAAATAAGATGTGGTGATTACCTCATTAATAAAAGATTCAAAAAATGAATTTATAATTATTAAAAAAACTAATTTGGTTATATTCATGCCCTTCACGACTTTTATGGAATGTATTGACATATTATATTTGATTTAATCCCTTATTTTAGTATTAATAGTGCTGTTATGAATTTTTAAAAAGTCATATATGAATAGTGTCCAAAATTGACACAATTAATAACTGAAAAAATAAAATAGTTTATTAATTGATATTAAATTCATAAATATTTAATATTCATAAAAAATGTTAATATAAGTCAAAATATGTCATAAATAACTTTTTTGGGTCTTTGGACTTGATATTGTTGTTACACTAACCCACAGGGTTTAAATTACATGACAGCACAGCATGATTAAAAAGTGTAAAATAAGGGTTAATCCAATAAGACAAAGAAAAAAATATTCAAAACCTGTCTAAAAATTAATTGATGATGGGTATTAGAACATAATAATATAATATTCTAATTAAATAATTTTTGGACAATTTTTAGTCAAATTTTTATTTATAATAAAATAACAATTTGAAGAGTTTCCTAAAGTGCCCCTCTCCTATCTTATAAAAGGGCACCTCCTCCCTCTACTATTCACTGCATTTTGAGCATTCATGATAGGAAAACCCCTGACCATTTCACTTATCAACATCCCTAATTACATTATAGATTTTATTGTCTTTTCAAAATACCAACTCTAGTTCCCTAAGAAGAAATTTAATGGAGGCACGTCGGGGAAGTGGTAATCTCTTCTACCAATTCTTTAAAATATATTTCTTCTTAAACAACCTTTTCTTTATTTATTACATTATTAAAAAATAACATAAGTATCACTAATATACTTATATTTTATTGTAAATATGAAACAACCCTATTTCAACATTCATCCATCCTACGAAAAACAAAATCACTGCGCGTCCATACATACGACTTACTGTCTCCACACCGTAGTGTAATATTTTTTTTCACTACCACCTTACATGGATTGGTATAATTGTGGAAATAATACCTATATATGATTATTATACCATGATACTAATTCTGAGATATTATACACCATCCACTTCAATACCATTCAACAATCATGGGAACAATATCGATGCTCGTGTGTACGCACGACTTACCGTCTCCACTGCGATGTGATTCATTCTACACAATCTTCATTAAACCATGATTAAATAAATGAATTGAATGAATAAATATGATACATATAATACTAATACCATAATGTAAATTATATAACTATAACCTATAATTATGAATAAGATCTTATCCAACAAAACCTACATAATAACATAAAGTCGTTAATACCCTAATAACGAGTAACAATGATATGATACTAATAAATGGATAAAAATATGTTAAAAAATGTTATCATAAAAATACTTATGATTCTATAATTAATTAGTTACATTATTTAAATCATTATACTGGTTTTTTGGATATATACGAAGCATATCAGACTTAATTTTTTGGAAAACGTTTCCAATATCGTCTTATTTGAGATTTCCCATTCATAAGTAACTATTGGGTATATATTTATCATCAAAGTACAGGTTTTTTAAAAATATTCTCATAAATTTTCTTAATATTATTCTCTATATATTTAAATTCATTTTTACACATTTTATCTTTTACTACATGGTTTTTATGAAATCTCTATTCCGTTTACCATACGAGGTACTTTTTGACTTTTACAGAAAAAGTACCTGGAGAATTTATTTAACATATACAGAATGAATGGGTTTTTACATCTTCATAACACCTTATTTACATGAATGTTTCCCTACATGTTTACATGTGTATTTTCAACACAATTCATTTCTTTTAAAATTGCATGATAGTTTGATAAAAGAAATCATTTTTTAAGAAGAAATGATATTCTCCTCAGGAATAATGCTCAAGTGTTTTATAATTGTTATTTTATATTAAAGATTATGTAGGTTTATGTTTCTATCCCTATTATTAATATTATTTGATTGTGTTTGTGATGTAATTTTATTTATGAAATCCATTTTTTATATCAATTATTATGTAATGATGTTTAAAAACAAATTTGAATCCATGGGTTATGCTATGGTGAATGTTTCATTGTTTTTGTGGAACACGTGTGAATTTTTTCATTATGGGATGGGTGGTACCTATATCTATATCCAATTAATTTGGTAATGATTTATATATCATGAGATATACATGGATAGAATTGAAATATAATCTCGTTCAGTGAAATCGGGTAGGAATGAGGAGATAACTTGGCATAGTAATGGAATTTGTCCACTATGATGGTCTTGGAATAAGTCATTGACAAATATGAAATGATTTTATATTCTTATGTGTGTATACCAAAAAATTTCATGTATTATGATATATCTATTTGGATTATGTATCACTTTTATGATTTATCCCATGATATGATATTGTGATCTTTTATATACTGGATATGATTTTCAAATGTTATATTCTTATGAATATGGTATGATTGTTGTTTCACTTATTTACCATTAATAAGCATTTGAGGTAAACCTTTTATATGTTTCTATTTCACTAATACATGAAGAAAGGTATAAAGTATGATATATAGAAAAGAGTCAAGATATGACGAAATAAAAGTTACAATATAGATGTTTTATGAACTAGTTGTCTATGTTATCCAATTTCTAAGGTCAATATACCTATAACAACCCACACTTTAAATAAATTGTTATTAATTCAGAATTGAATAATACTTATTACAAAACCATGAAAGGAACGTATATGTATAGTGTCTTTTGATACTAGGAAACAGAAATGACTGGTTTATAAATCATCTACATTGTCTTCCGTTAATTTCATCATATTTAGAGTCCCTTTTTGGTATATCCTACTTAATACCCTTCTTCCTGACCTAGGGAAAGGAAAACATACATAAGGGTGAGCTCAAATGCTCAGTAAGGGTAAACAAACGAAATATCAATCATATCATATTCATAAGAACATAACATTTTGAATATCTTAACCTGCAAAAGAGATCATAATATCATAACATGTGATAAATCATAGTGGTTAAATTTAATCCCAATAGTCATAACTTAAAACATGTTACATTTTGTCATACACGCATAATCATAGTAAATCATTTCATTTTAGTCAAGACTCATTTCCAAGACTATCATAGAGGACAAAGTCCATTACTGAACCGAGTTCACTCCTCATTCCAGTCATGTATCACTGAACCAGATTGACTTGTCATTCCAGCCATGTCTATCTAATGAGATATAAATCTTTACCCAATTCATTGGAGGGAGATATGGGTCCCACCAATCTCATAATGAAACCATTCTTATGTATGCCACAAAATCATAAATCATACATCATAGCATAACCCATGTAATAAAAATGGGATTCTTAAACATTGTGTCATCATAAAATAATTCATATAAGATAATGGAATTAATAAAAATAATTCCATCACAATATAATGAATTAAATTTAATAATAGGGATAGAAACAGAACCCTATATTATCTTAGATGGAAAATAATTTTGATAAAACACTTGAACTCTATTCTTGAGGAAAATATCCATTCTACTTCAAAAAAACATTTTTCCTTTCATAACATGTCATAGAATTTTAAACTAAAAGAAATTAATTAAAAATAAACTTGAAAACTTATAAAGGAATCTTCATGGAAATAATTTTCTATGAAATCATAAAAATCAATTCATGCCACATAATTTAAAAAAAATTCTTCCCATACTTTGGCCAGAAAAGTCAAAAAGTATCTCATACTAAAAACGACAAAAGATTCTTTTAATATCTTTTACTAAAAATTCAACAATAGGTAAAATTGGATTTAAAAAATTGTAGGGGGATAGAAATAATATTACATATTTAGGAAACATTGATGTGGATGATAAATATTCCCCAGTAAATTCTGATGTATAAACAATCTTGGATAAAAATGAGAATTCAAGATTTTCCCTTACCTTAGGTCCGATATGATATGTACGTGTCCGAACCTCCTGTATAATGATTTAAATAATGGTATTGACATATTATAGAATCATACTCATTGTTATGATATCATATATGGTCATATTCTTAGCTTTTTATTTGTAATATTTCATTGCTACTTGTTATTCGGGTGTTTATTGCTTTATGTTCTTATTCGTGTTTTGTTGAATAAATTCTTATTATTCTTTTTAGGTTATAGATAACTCATTTACATAATGGTATTAGTGTAATATACATAATATTTACTCATTCAATTCATTTATATAATCATTATTCAATGAAGATCATGTAGAACGAGTCGCATCACATCGTGGAGACGGTAGGCCGTACGTACGCACGAGCGATGATATCGTTCCCATGATCGTGGAATTGTATTGAAGAGTATGTATACTATATAATAATTAATATAAATTTAGAATAATCTTATATAGTTATTATTTACAAAATTATACCCATCCAAGTAAGGTGCTGGTGGAAACCAGATTACACCAAGGCGTGGAGACGGTATTCCGTACGTACACACGCACGGTGATTTCGTTTTTCATAGGATGGATAAAATAAGAAATAGGGTTGTTTCATATTTATAATAACATATCATTATATAAGTGATACTGATGATATTACTTCATAATGAAACAAAAAAAGAAGAAGAAGTAGAATAAGAAATAAATTTGAAAGAATCAGTAACAGATATTACCTCTTCTTCGACAGGCCTCTTTGATACATCCTCTTAGGGAACTAAAATTGGTCTTTGAAGAAGACTAGGACCACTTGGATGTTTATAGGGTAGTTGGGAAGAGAATTTTACAGGGTTTTTCCGAGATTGAATGCTCATTGTGGTGTGAGGAGGAGAGGGATGAGGTGCCCTTTTATAAGAGAAGAGAGGGGCACCTTTGGAATTATAAGAAATATTAATTTATAATAAATTCCAAACCCACTTAAAAACCTCCAAAAATGACTCAAATCCAAATATTAGATGATATAGGGTTGTAATATCATCAAAAAATAAAATTTAGACAAGTTGGGAATTTATTTTAAACATTATCAACATGATTTATCCTTATATAATCTATTTAATTTTATTTGTGGTAATAATATTCTAAATTTTAAATCATTATAAATAATTACTTATATGTTTTTAATTGTCTATAATTGTATATTTTATTACATTTTCGACCATATAAATTTTAATTTATAATTTTTAAATATTTTTCTGATTTTTAAACGATTTTATAATACGTAATTTTTATAAAATAACAATAGTGTCAATTTTGACACTATTCATTTATTTTAATTTAAATAAATATGGACAGAAGATATTTTCAAAATAAAAGATTTAATATATTCATAACATGTCATACTTATCATTAAAAGTCTTGGAGCACATTTAATAGTACATATAATATTTATTTTAATACATTTAAAATCATTTATTTTATATATCAATCAATAAAATAATTTCAACATCACTATTGGGTCAAAATTAATGCTAATTATTTAATCCCTAAAAATTATAAATAAATAAATATGTTGTATATAATTTTATTAGATTTATGGGGACTATTTATATCTGATGTTTTATAATTTTTATCACTAAATTAAAATTATTACACTTATAAGATTTAAGAGAGTTCCATGTTGTCACTTTCTTTGGTTTTAATAATTATTATATTATTTCTTGGTTAAAATTCCACAAATTGAATCTAGTCTGACCCTTAGCTGATATGGATTGAATTTTATTCATCCAATAAGATTTTGGCAAATGTTAGGGTAATTTTATATTCTTATTTTTACCCTTAATTACCATATTTACCTTTAACTCTAGTAAATAAAAATTACCGAAGTTTCTATTCATAAAAAAATAAAAGTATCCTATTAACATAATTTAGACCCAATGAATCCAAATATGGAATCCATTTTTCAAAATTCAAAATATAGAAGTTATAGTAATTAATTTAAAATTAATCTTGTTGTTAAGTAAATGAGTTTTAAAAGTTAAAACACTACCAAAGATTGAAATGTTTTTACCTATGAATTCAATGTAAAATTAATGAAAATAAGATTAATTATATTAAATGTTAAAAATATATTCTATTTATACTTTAAAACATTAATAAATTATAATTTAACCATATAAATTAATGCGATGAAAATTTTTTTTAAATTAAAATAGAGTATGTTTTTACTATTCATTAAAATGTCAAAGTTATCAAAATAATATGAAAAAATTATCCAAAGAAAATTTTTATATCCTGATTCCAAAGAAAAATTTTATTTTATCAAACTTAACATATAAACATGTCAAAAACTATATTTAATGTGGATGCGCCATCAAAAGGAGGCAAAACTGCATTTTTTTAAAAAAACTTATTTTAACCAAAAAAATTATTTTGTTCACATACCATGTTTTAGAAAATATTTAAGATGAATAATAATGTTATAAAATTCAAAATTCAATTAATACTATTCAGAAAGGCTTGTTTATAATATTATAATAATATATCGTTGTTTAGTTAAACTCAGTATTGCGTACTATGCGATTGCGTGGAACGCAAGCCGAGCTAGTGTTGTGTGTAGTGAAAGATTACTTTGATATTGTGTATAACATAAGAATTAAAAAAATATACTTCTCATAAAATATCAGGGTGTTACATTCTACCCCCCTTAAAATGAATTTCACCCTTGAAATTTGTCACTTTGTAACAAACAGATGAGGATACCTCTCCCTCATCATATCCTCAATCTCCCATGTATCTTCTTCTAATTGGTGGTTCCTCTATAAAACATTCACCAAGAGAGTGGTATTGTTCCATAGAACATTTTCTCTACGATCCAGAATCACTATCGGCCATTCATCATAAGAAAGATCTTGCTCCAGCGGTACAACTTCAGAGCTTAGTACATGTGAAGGATCAGTTATGTACTTTCTTAAAAGAGATACATAAAACAAAACGTGAAATTGAGAGAGATTCGGTGGAAGATTCAATCGGTAAGCTACCTTCCCAACACGATCCAGTATTACTAACGGACTGATATACCTAGTGCTTAGCTTTCCCTTCTTTCCAAATCTGTTTAATCTCTTCCAAATAGATATTCGTAGGAACACTTTATCACCCACTTCAAACTCTAGGTCTTTTCTTCGGTTATCGGTATAACTTTTTTTTTCGACTCTGAGATGCTCTTATGTGTTGTTGAATAGATCGTATATTTGTTACCATCTCATCAACAAGATCAGGTCCTAATAGCTTTCTTTCCCCAACATCATCCCAGCAAGTTGGAGTTCAGAATTTCTTTCCATAGAGAGCTTCATAAGGAGCCATTTTCATACTCGAGTGAAAGCTATTATTATATGAAAATTCCACCAAAGGTTGGTGTTGATCCCAACCACCTTTAAAATCCATAGATAATTCTCTCAACATATCTTCTAGAGTGTGAATTTTCCTCTCAGTCTGAGCGTCTGTCTGAGGATGATAAGTAGTGCTGAAACGCAACTCTATATCTAGAGTATGCTGAAGACTTCGCCCAAACTTTGAGGTAAACCTAGGATCCTGATCAGCTATAATGGAAAGTTATACTCCATGCAATCTTACCACTTCCTTTACATATATCATGGCAAGTTGATGCAGAGAGAAATCTTCTCTAATAGTAATGAAGTGTGCCGACTTCTTAAGATGATTAACTATGACCCAGATAGCATTATTGCCTTTGGATGTTTTAGGAAGTCCAGTGACAATGTCCATAGTGCTTTTTTCTCATTTCCATTCAGGTATTGGTAATGGTTTTAACATCCCCTTAGACTTCTGTCTCTCAGCATTAACTTTCTGACAAACCAATCATCGAGAGACATATTCAACAACATCTCTTTTCATGCCATCCCACCTGAAATACTCTTTTAGGTCTCTATACATCTTCATACTTCCCAGATGAATAGAGAATGAATAAATATGAGCCTCATCCAGTAGCCCCTTCTTTAATTCTGGGATGTGAGGAACACAAAACCTAATACTAAACCTTATTATCCCATCACAATCAAGGTTGAATTCTGGAAAATTTCTCACCTTCTTCTGTAACTCTACATATTCTTTTTGTGCCTCTTTAATCTTCACATGCATAGATGGTTGAACATTCATTGAATAAAGATAATATTTTTCCCCTTACATTATAATTCTAAGATCCATCCTTTGTAAATCCATAAATATTGGATCTTTTGAGATCCTCATCATGGATAAGCTAGCATGGTCTTATCGAATTAATGTGTCTGCCACCTTATTTGCTTTCCCAGGGTGGTAATGAATTGAGCATTTTTAATCCTTAATTAGCTCCAACAATCTTCTTTGGTGCATATTCAATTCCTTTTGTGTGAAAATATACATTAAACTTTTAGGATCAGCATAAACTTCACACTTTTCACCATAAAGATAATTCCTCCAAATCTTTAATGCAAATATTGCCGCAGCTAACTCCAAATCATGCGTTGGGTAATTTTGATCATGGATTTTCAACTGTATGAGGCATAAGCTATCACCATATCGTTTTGCATGAGAACACACCCTAATCCATTCTTGGATGCATCACTATAGATCACAACCCTTTCTCCAATACAATGTAGTGTGACCACATGTGCACTAAATAACCATCTTTTCAAATCCTTGAAATTATCTTCACACTCCTCCATCCACACAACCTTAACTCCTTTTCAAGTCAACCTGGTGAGTGGATTAGATATTCGTGAATCATCTTTCACAAAACGTCGATAATATCCATCCAAACCAAAAAAAACATCAGATCTCAGTTACTCTTGTTGGTCTCGACCATCTTTCGATAACTTCTGTCTTTACTAGATCCACAGATATTCCCTCTTTTGAGATTATGTGACCCATAAATGAATCTTTTTTAATCCAAAATTCACACATGGTAAATTTGTCATAATGGTTCTCATTTCATAGGGTCTTTAATACAATTATCAAGTGATCTTCATGTTCTTCCTTTCTCATTGAATAGACAAGAATATCATCTATAGATACTACGACAAACAGATCAATATAGTATCTAAAGACTCTATTAATTATATCCATGAAGATAGCAGGGGAATTAGTAAGACCAAATGGAATCACTATAAATTCATAGTTTCCATAGCTTGTACGGAAAGTCATATTTGGTATATCCTCTTTTTTGACCCTTAATTGATGATACCCAGAATGAAGATCAATCTTGGAAAAGTATTGGACTCTATATAGATGGCCAAACAATCCATCAATGTGTGGGAGATGATATTTTTTCTTGATAGTGATCTTGTTAAGATCTCGACAATCAATGCAGAGTCTCATTGATCTGTCTTTCTTCTTAACAAACAGAATAGGTGCTTCCCAAGGTGATGCACTAGAGAATAAGAATACTTTATCAAGATTCTCTTGGAGTTGCTTCTTCAATTCCTACAACTCAATTGGGGCCATTCTATAAGGGGTCTTTGAAATGGGCATAGCACACAATATGAGTTCTATTGAAAAATCAACTTCACGATTTGGTGGAAGACCTGGAAATTCCTCTAGAAATACATCATCAAACTCCCATAAAATGGGTGTATTATTAATCGTGAGTTTATCTCCAACCATTTGAGATAAATAAACTTCATTTATTGGAATCAAGACCTATACGATGGAAGAAATTTCCACTGGAAGGTTATATTCATTCTTGCATCGATAGATGATAGTATATTGATCAGGAATATTAAATGGGATTTCCCATATTTGGCAATTGATATGATCTTCATATAAATAATTCCAATCCATGCCAAGAATCACATAAAATTACACTATAGGAAGGATCACAAGATTTGTAGGAAGCACTTTCCTGCAAATGTCATTTGGAGAAGTATTATAAACTTTTGATGTGACCGTTGTGCCATTAGGAGTTGTCACAGCTAACTCAACATCTAATTGTTGAGGTAATATAGCAATACCCTTAGAAAATTCTTCAAAAATAAAAGAGTGGGTGGATCCAGAATCAAATAAAACATTTTCTACATTAGAGTGTATGGTAAGTGTACCTTTCACCACTTCATTATCATACTCCACATCTCGGATAGTAATTGCATGTGACTTTCCTTTTCCTTTGGCCTTACGAGTTTTTTGACATCGATCATCATCAACAACCCTTGTATTAGGCCATTGATTGACATAATGCCCCATATCCTTTCACTTGAAACATTGAAGTTTTGGAGGTGCATTCTGTGTATCCCTTTCTTTGTTCTCATCCTTAGACATATTATTCCCATTATTTCAATATTCATTTTCCCGATGACCTTCTTTTCCACACTTAAAACATTTTCTTGTCCCTTTAAGACAATTACCTCCATGTATCTTTCCACAATTTGAGCATAAAAGAGAAATCATATTCTTTTCAGTGTGGCCTTTAGATTTTCCTTTGAATTCCACTTTTGTCTTCTTATCAAACCTATATGACTGATGGTTTACTCAAATCTCCATCTCAGCCTTGAGAGAACATCGAACAATTTCCTCATAGCTATTGAAGTCCCTTATGGCTAACGCCCTTCGAAGACATGGTTTTAAGACACTAAAGAATCGATCGATCTTACTCTCAAGTTGGATAATAATTTTGGAAGCATACCTAGCAAGTCTTGTAAAATTTGATTCATAGGTACTAACAGATTCATCATCCTTTTGCTTATGTTCAAGAAACTCCTTCTCCATCTTTTTTTGAAGAATACAAGGGAAGTACTTATTGAAAAATATTTTCATTAACTCGTCATATTCCATGGAATCAATTTCATCAATTTGCCTTATAATCTTGATAAGATTCCACCATTGATCAGCATAACCTTCCAAATGATAGACTGATAAGATGAATTTTTCATGTTCATAACATTGAAGGACTGAAAATATCATTTCAGTGGTACTGATGCATTGTTCAGCAACTAATGGATCAGAAGACCTGTAGAATAAAGGTGGTCGATGCCTCATAAATGATTCAACAGAATGTTTCTCCTTCATTTTCTCGTTTGTATGTCTTGTATGATTCATAGCTTGAGAAATTTGTGTGATCATGGCTAAAATATATTTCATTCCAGCTCCCATAACGTTTGGTTTCTTAGGTAGACAATCATTTCATTGTCCATCACATTCATCATTAACACGGTTCCTTTGGGATACAACTATTGACTAAAACCAAGAAGCATTAGTGTGAGAAACACTGATTACAAGAGGAGAACCACATAATCAGTAATAAATTTTCACACTTTAGATCGTATCATTGCTTATTCATGGACATTTCTAAAACATTAAGATTTTGTTCTATTCTTAGACATATCCTTAGGGTTCTTACTAAGTCTTTCACATCATAGTTTCCAAAGGATGACTATACCTTTCCTCTAATACACACTATAATGACCCATAAATTACATACATTGTTATTACTTCAGAATTGATGAATACTTATTACAAAACCACGAATGGACCATATAGGTATAGTGTCTTTAGAAACTGGGAAACATAAACAACTGGTTAATAAATCATCTACATTGTCTCTCATTTATTTCATCATATCTAGAGTCCCTTTTTGGCATATCCTACTTAATATCCTTCTTCCTGACCTAGGGAAAGTAAAACATACAAAAGGGTGAGATCAAATGCTCAGTAAGGGTAAAAAAATAAATATCAATCATATCATATTCATAAGAACATAACATTTTGAATATCTTAACCTACAAAAGAGATCATAATATCATAACATCAGATAAATCATAGGGGTGAAATGTAATCCCAATAATCATAACATAAAACATGATACTTTGTGGCATACACACATAATCATAGAAAAATATTTAATTTTTGTCAACACTCATTGCCAAGACTATCATAGCGGACAACGTCCATTATTGAACCGAGTTCACTCCTTGTTCCAATCCTGTATCATTGAACGAGATTAACTTGTTGTACCATCCATGTCTATCTCATGAGATATAAATCTTTAGCCAATGCATTGGAGAGAGATATAGGTCCCACCCATCTCATAATGAAACCATTCTTATGTGTTCCACAAAATCATAAATCATACATCATAGCATAACCCATGTAATAAAAATGAGATTCTTAAACATTGTGACCTCATAAAAGAATTCATATAAGATAAAATACTTTATAATAATAATTCCAACACAACATAATCAAATCAATGTAATAATAGGGATAGAAATAGAACCCTATATTATCTTAAATGGAAAATAATTTTGATAAAACACTTGATATCCATTCTTGAGGAAAATATCCTTTCTACTTAAAAAAAAATTCTTTCTTAACATGTCATAAAATTTTAAACGAAAAGAAATTGATTAAAAATAATATTTAAAACATTTAAAGGAAGATTCATGGAAATAATGTTATATGAAGTCATAAAAATACATTCGTGTCGTATAAGTTAAAAAACATTATTCTCGTACTTTGGCCGGAAAAGTCAAAAAGTATCTCCTACTAAAAATGACATAATATTCCTTTCATATATTTTAATAAAAATTAGCCAATAGATAAAATTGGATTTAAAAAATGGTATGGGGATATAAATAATATTACCTATTTAGGAAACATGAATTTGGATGATAAATATTCACCAGTAAATTCTGAAGTATAAACAATCTCGGATGAAAATGAGATTGCGAGATTTTCCCTTACCTTAGGTATGATATGCTTTGTACGTGTCCGAACCTCTTGTTTAATGATTAAAATAATGTCAATGACTTATTCAAGAATCATACTAATTGTTATGATATCATATATGGCCATATTCTTAGCTTCTTATTTGTAATATTTCATTGCTACTTGTTATTCAGGTGTTTATATCTTTATGTTCTTATGCGTGTTTTGTCGAATAAATTCTTATTATTATTTTTAGGTTATAGATACCTCATATAAAAAATTTTATTAGTTTAATATATATCATATTTACTCATTAAATTCATTTTTATAATCATTATTCAATGAAGATCATGTAGAACGAGTCGCATCACAATGTGGAGACCGTAGGCCGTACGTACGCATGAGCGATGATAACGTTCCCATGATTGTGGAATTGTATTGAACTATATGTATACTGTTTCAGAATTAATATCAATTTACAATAATCATATATATTTATTATTTACAAAATTATACCCATCCAAGTAAGGTGGTGGTGGAAAAAATATTACACCATGGTGTGGAGACAGTATTCTGTACGTACGCACGCGCAGTGTTTTCGTTTTCCGTAGAATGGATAGAAGGTGAAATAGGGTTGTTTCATATGTATAATAACATATCAGTATATGAGTGATACTTATGTTATTACATCATAATTAAACAACTAAAAAAAAGAAGAAGTAGAGGAATAAATAAATTTGAAAGAATCGGTAACAGATATTACATCTTCTTCGACACGCCTCTTTGATACCTCTTCTTGGGGCACTAAAATTGGTCTTTTAAGAATACCAGGACCTCTAGATTGTTTATAGGGAAGTGTAGAAGAGAAATGTACAGGGTTTTTCCGAGCTTTAACGCTCAATGTGGTGTGAGGAGGAGAGGGATGGGGTTCCCTTTTATAAGGGAGGAGAGGGGCACCATTGGAATTATAAGAAATGTTCATTTATAATAAATTCCAAAACCACTTAAAAACCTCCAAAAATTACTCAAATACAAATATTACATGAGATCGAGTTGTAATATCATCAACTAATAATATTTATACAAGTTGAGATTTTTTTGTAAACATTATCAACATGATTTATCCTTATATAATAAATTTAATATTATTTGTGGTAATAATATTCTAAATTTTAAATCATTATAAATAAGTAATTATATGTTGTTAATTTTCAATAATTGTATACGTTATTAAATTTTCAACCATATAAATTTTAATTTATAAATTTTATATATTTTTGTGATTTTTAAACGATTTTATAATATGTAATTTTTTTAAAATAACAATAGTGTCAATTTGGACACTATTCATTTATTATAATTTAAAGAAAATATACAGAGAAGATATGTTCAAACTAAAAGATTTAATAGTTTCATAACATTTCATATTTATCTATAAAATTAGTGTAGAACATTAAATAGTTCATATAATATTTATTTTAATACTTCTAAAGTCATTTATTCGATATTTCAATTAATAAAATAATTTCAACCTCACTATTGTGTCATAATTAATGATATTTATTTAATCCCTAAAAATTATAAATAAATTCATATGATGTATATAATTTCATAATATTTCTATGGAATATTTATATCTGAAGTTTTATGGTGTTTATCACTAAATTAAAATTATTAAACTTATAAGATTTAAGAGAGTGACATGTTGTAACATTCGTTGGTTTTAATATTAATTAAATTATTTCATGGTAAAAAGTCTATAAAATGAATCTAGTCTGACCCTTTGGTGATATGGGTCGACTTTTATTCATCCAATAAGATTTTGGAAAGTGTTAGGGTAATTTTATAATCATATTTTAACCCTTAATTACCAGATTTACCTTTAACTCTAGTAAATAAAAATTGTCGTAGTTACTATTCATAATATCAAATAAATAAAAGTAACCTATTAACATAATATGGACCCACTGAATAAAAATATGGAATCCATTTTTTATAATTCAAAATACTGAAGTTGCATTAATTAATTTAAAATTAGTCCGGTTGTTAAGAAAACGGGTTTTTAAAGTTAAAATATTGCCAAAGATTGAAATGTTTTTACCTATGAATTCAATGAAAATTAATGCTAATGAGATTAATTATATTAAATGGTAAAAATATATTATATTTATACTTTAAAACCATTCAATATTATAATTTAATAAAATAAATTATTGCGATGAAAAAAAATTTTAATTAAAACATAGCATGTTTTTACTATTCATTAAAATATGAAAGTTATCAGAATAATATGAAAAACTTATCCAAAGTAAATTTTTTATATCATGATTCCAAAGAAAAATTTTATTTTTTAAAATTGAACTTATAAACATGTCAAAAACTATATTTAATGTGGATGTTCCATCAAATGGCGGCAAAACTGCATTTTTTGAAAAATACATCTTTTACATGAAAAATTTATTTTGTTCACATACCATGTTTTAGAAAATATGTAAGTTGAATAATAATGTTATAAAATAAAAAATTCAGTTAATACTATTCATAATGGCTATTTTATAATATTATAACAATATATCTTTGTTTAGTGAAACTCGGTATTGCATACTACGTGATTGCGTATAACGCAAGCCAAACTAGTGTTGTGTGCAGTGAATGATTCCTTTGATGTTGAATATAACATAAGACATGAAAAAATATACTTCTCATAAAATATCAGGGCGTTACATTCAACCCCCCTTAAAATGAATTTTGCCCTCTAAATTCGTCACTTTGTAACAAACAGATGAGGATACCTCTCCCTCATCATATCCTCATGCTCCCATGTAGCTTCCTATAATTGGTAGTTCCTCCATAAAACATTCACCAAGAGAGTGGTATTGTTCCATAGAAATTTTTCTCTATGATCCAGAATCTCTATCGGCCATTCATCATAATAAAGATCTTGCTCAAGCGGTACAACTTTAGAGATTAGTACATGTGAAGGATCAAGTATGTACTTTCTCAGTATAGATACATGGAACACATCGTGAAATTGAAAGAGATTCGGTAGAAGCGCCAATTTCTAAGATGCCTTCCCAACATGATCCAGTATTTCAAAAGGACTGATATACCTAGGGCTCAACTTTCCCTTCTTTCCAAATCTCATTACTATCTTCCAAGGAGATATTCGTAAGAACACATTATCACCCACTTCAAACTCTAGGTCTTTTCTTCGGTAATTGGCATAACGTTTTTGTCGACTCTGACCTTCTCTTATGTGTTGTTGAATAGATCCGACCTTTTTTTCCATCTCATCAACAAGATCAGGTCCTAATATTTTTCTTTCCCCAATATCATCTCAACAATTTGGTGTTTGGCATTTGTTTCCATAGAGAGCTTCATAAGGATACATTTGAATACTGGAGTGAAAGCTATTATTATAAGAAAATTCCTCCAATGTTAGGTGTTTATCCCAACCACCTTTGAAATCCATAGAGAAAGCTCTCAACATGTCTTCTAGAGTTTGAATTGTCCTCTCAGACTGAATGTCAGTCTGAGTATTATAAGCATTGCTGAAACTGAACTCTGTATCTAGAGTATGATAAAGACTTCTCCAAAACATCGAGGTAAACCTCGGATCCCGATTAGATATAATGGAAAGTTGTACTCCATGAAATCTAACCACTTCCTTAACATATATCCTGAAAAGATGATCCAGAAAGAAATCTTCTCTAATAGCAATGAAGTGTTCTGACTTTGTAAGATGATCAACTATGACCCATATAGCATTATTGCCTTTGGATGTTTTAGGAAGTCCAGTGACAATGTTCATAGTGATGTTTTCCAATTTCCATTCATGTATGGGTAATGGTTGTAACATCCCCTTAGACTTCTATCTCTTAGCTTTAACTTTCTGACAAACCAAGCATCGAGAGACATATTTAGCAACTTCTCCATTCATTCCATCCCACCAGAAATACTCTTTCAGGTACCTATATATCTTTGTGCTTCCAGGATGAATATAGAAGGAATAACTATGAGCCTCATCCAATATCCCCTTCTATAATTCTGGGATGGGAGGAACACAAACCCGAATCCTGAACCTTATTATCCCATCACAATCAAGGTTGAATTCAGGGACATTTCCCACCTTCTTTTTTAGATCTACATCTTCTTTTTGTGCCTCTTTAATCTTCACATGCATAGATGGTTGAACATTCATTTGAGAAAGATAAGATTTTTCCCCTTCCATTATAATTCTAAGATCCATCCTTTGTAAATCCATAAATATTTGATCTTTTGAGATTCTCATAATGGATAAGCTAGCACAGTATTGTCAAATAAATGTGGTTTCCACCTTGTTTACTTTCCACGGGTGGTAATGAATTGAGCAGTCGTAATCCATAATCAGCTCCAACCATCTTCTTTGGCACATATTCATCTCCTTTTGTGTGAAAATATACTTTAAACTTTTATGATCAATATAAATATCACACCTTTAACTATAAAGATAATTCCCCCAAATCGTTAATGCAAAGATTACCGCAGCTAACTCCAAATCATGAGTTGGGTAATTTTGCTCATGGATTTTCAACTGTTGTGAGGCATAAGCTATCACCATATCAGTTTGCATGAGAACACTCCGCAATCCCTTCTTGGATGCATCACTATAGATCACAAAACATTCTCCACTACAAGGCATTGTGAGCACAAGTGCACTGAATAACCTTCTTTTCAACTCCTTTCAATTCTCTTCACACTCCTCCATCCACTCGAACTTAACTCCTTTTCGAGTCAACCTAGTGAGTGGATTAGATAATCGTGAAAAATCTTTCACAAAACGTCGATAATATCCATCCAAACCAAGAAAACTTCGGATCTCAGTTATGGTTGTTGGTCCCGACCATCATTCGATAACTTCTATCATTGATGGATCCACAGATATCCCCTCTTTTGAGATTATGTGACCCATAAATGAAACTTATTGAAGCAAAACTTCACACTTGGTAAATTTTTCAAAAATCTTCTCCTTTCTTAGGGTCTTTAATACAATTATCAAGCGATCTTCATGTTCTTCCTTGCTCTTTGAATGGACAAGAATATCATCTATAAAGACTACCAAAAACTAATCAATATAGTCTCTGAAGCCTCTATTCATTAGATCCATGATGATAGTATGGCCATTAGTAAGACCAAATGGAATCACTATAAATTCATAGTGTCCATAACTTGTACAGAAAGCTGTCTTTCGTATATCCTCTTTTTTGACCCTTAATTGATGATACCCAGAATGAAGATCAATCTTGGAAATGTATTGGGCTCTACGTAGTTGGTCAAATAAGTCATAAATACGTGGTAGAGGATATTTATTCTTGATAGTGATCTTGTTAAGTTCTTGATAATCAATGCAGAGTCTCATTGATCCATCTTTCTTCTTAACAAACAGAACTTGTGCTCCCTAAGGTGATGCACTAGGGAATATGAATCCTTTATCAAGATTCTCTTGGAGTTTATTCTCTAATTCCTACAACTCAATTGGGGCCATTATATAAGGTGTCATTGAAACTGTAATAGCACCCTGTATGAGTTCTATTGAAAACTCAACTTCACGATTTGGTGGAAGACCTGAAAATTCCTCTGGAAAAACATCACCAAACTCCCGTAAATGGGTGTATTCTTAATCGTGAGTTTCTCTCCAACCATTTTAGATAAATAACCTTCAATTATTGGAAACAATACCCATAGGATGGATGAAATTTCCACTGGAAGGTTATATTCATCCTTCCATCGATATATGATAGTAGATTGATCAGGAATATTAAATGTGATTTCCCTTCTTTGGAAATTGATATGAGATCTGTATAAATAAATCATATCCTTTCCAAGAATCACATAAAATTCCACTATAAGAAGGATCACAAGATTTTCAGGAAGAATTTTCCCTCAAATGTCAATTGGAGAAGAATTATAAACTATTTATGTGACAGTTGTGCCATTATGAGTTGTCACAGCTAACTCAATATATAATTGTTGCGGTAATACGGTGATACCCTTAGAAAATTCTTCAGAAATAAAAGAGTGGGTGGATCCAAAATCAAATAAAACATTTTCTACTTTAGAGTGAATGGTATGTGTACCTTTCACCACTTCTTTATCATACACCACATCATCGATAGTAATAGCATTTGACTTTCCTTTTTATTTGTCCTTACGAGTTTGTTGACGTCGATCATCATCAACAACCCTTGGATTAGGGAATTGATTGGCATAATGGCCCATGTCATTGCACTTGAAACATTGAAGTGTTGGAGGTTCATTATGTGCAACCCTATATTTGTTCGCATCATTAGACATCTTCTTCCCATTATTTCGACATTCAATTACCCGATGACATTCTTTTCCACACTTAAAACATTTTCTTGTCCCTTTAAGACAATTCCCTCCATGTTTCTTTCCACAATTTGAGCATAAAGGAAAACTCATCTTCTTTTCAATGTGCTCTTTAGATTTTCCTTTGAATTCCATTTTCCTCTTCTTATCAAACCCATATGACTGATGGGTTACTCCAATCTCCATCTCAACCCCGAGAGCACATCAAACAATTTCCTCGTAGCTATTTAAATCCCTTATGGCTAATTCCCTTAAAAGCCATGGTTTTAATCCACTAAAGAATTGATCGATCTTACTCTCAGGTTGGAAAATAATTCCAAAAGTGTACCTTGAAAGTCTTGTAAATTTTGCTTCCTAGGTACCAACAGATTCATCATCCATTTGCTTCAGTTCAAGAAACTCCTTCTCAATCATTGTTCGAAGAATATGAGGGAAGTACTTATTGAAAAATAAGATCTTGAACTCGTCCCATTCCATGGACTCAATTTCATCCCTTTGCCTCAGATTCTTGATAATATTCCACCATTGATCAACATCACCTTCCAAACTATACATTGCTAATATGACTTTGTCATGTTCAGAACATTGAAGGACTGAAAATATCTTTTCAGGGGTACTGATCCACTGTTCAGCCACTAATGGATTAGAAGACCCACTGAATGAAGGTGGACGCTACCTCATATAGAATTCAATAGAATGTTTCTCCTTCATTTGCTCGTTTAGAAGTTCTGCATGATTCATAACTTGAGAATGTTGGGTGAGAATGGCTAAAAGATTTTTCATTCCGGATCCTATAATATTTGGTTGCTCAGGCGGACAATCATTTCATTGTCCGTCACATTCAGAATTAACACGGTCCCTTCGGGTTCCGGCCATTGACTAAAACCAAGAAGAATAGTGTGAGAAACACTAATTACAATAGGAAAACCACATAATCAGTAATAAAATTTCACACTTTATGTCTTATCATAGGTTATTCATGGACATTTCTAAAACACTAATATTTTGTTCTATTCTTAGACATGTCCTTAGGGTTCTTACTAAGGCTTTCACATCCAAGTTTCCAATGGTTGACTATACCTTTCCTCTAATACCAACTATAACGACCCATACTTTACATACATTATTATTACTTCATAATTGTAGCATAGTTATTACAAAACCATGAATGGACCATATAGGTAAAGTGTCTTTAGAAACTGGGAAACATAAACAACTGGTTCATAAATCATCTAAATTGTCTCCCGTTTGTTTCATCATATCTTGAGTCCCTTTTTGGAATATCCTACTTAATACCATTCTTCCTGACCTGGGGAAAGGAAAACATGCAAAAGGGTGAGCTCAAATTCTCAGTAATGGTAAAAAAAAGAAATATCAATCATATCATATTCATAAGAACATAACATTTTAAATATATTAACCTGCAAAAGAGATCATAATATCATAACATGGGATAAATCATAGTGGTGAAATGTAATCCCAATAATCATAACATAAACAATGATAATTTGTGGCATACACACATAATCCTAGAAAATCATTTCATTTTAGTCCAGACTCATTGCCAAGTCTATCATAGCGGACAAAGTCCATTACTGAACCGAGTCCACTCCTCGTTCAAGTCCTGTGTCACTGAAGCGGACTAACATTTTGTTCCAAACCATGTCTATCTCATGAGATATAAATGTTTACCCAATGCATTTGAGGGAGATATAGGTCTCACCCATCTCATAATGAAACCATTCTTATGTGTTCCACATAATCATAAATCATACATCATAGCATAACCCATGTAATAAAAATGGGATTCTTAAACATTGTGACATCATAAAACAATTCATATAAGATAAAGGAAATCATAAAAATAATTTCATCACAACATAATCAAATAAATGTAATAATAGGTATATAAATATAAACCTATATTATCTTAGATGGAAAATAATTTTGATAAAACAATTGAACTACATTCTTGAGTAAAATAACTTTTCTACTTCAAAAAAACATTTTTCCTTTCTTAACATGTCATACAATTTTAAACTAAAATAAGTTGATTAAAAATAATCTCGAAAACTTGTAAAATAATATCCATGGAAATAATGTTCTATGAAATCATAAAAATCCATTCATGCCGTATAAGTCAAAAAAACATTCTTCTCGTACTTTGTCTAGAAAAGTCAAAAAGTATATCGTACAAAAAATGAAAAAAATATTCATTTCATATCTTTTAATAAAAATTCATCAATTTGTAAATTGGATTAAAAAAATTGTAAGAGGATATAAATAATAATACATATTGAGGAAACATATATGTGGATGATAAATATTCCCCAGTATATTCTGAAGTATAAACAATCCAGATAAAAATGAGATTGTGAGATTTTCCCTAACCTTAAGTCTGATATGCTTTGTAGGTTTCTAAACCTCTTGTATAATGATTTAAATAATTTCATTGAATTATTCCATAATCATACTCATTGTTATGATATCATATATGGTCATATTCTGAGGTTCTTATTTCTAATATTACATTGCTACTTGTTATTCGGGTGTTTATTACTTTATGTTCTTATGCGTGTTTTGTCGAATAAATTATTATTCTACTTTTTAGGTTATAGATACCGGATTTCCAGAATTTTATTAGTGTAATATATATCATATTTACTCATTCAATTCATTTATATAATCATTATTCAATGATGATCATGTAGAAAGAGTCGCATCACATCGTGGAGATAGTAGGCCGTACGTACGCACGAGCGATGATATCATTCGCATGATCGTGTAATTGTATTGAAGTGTATGTATAATATTTCAGAATAAATATCACTTTATAATAATCATATATAGTTTTTCTTTACACTATTATACACATCCAAGGAAGGTGGTGGTGGAAAACAGATTACACCACGGCGTGGAGACGATATTCCGTACGTATGCACGGGCGGTGATTTTTTTTTCTGTAGGACGGATAAAAGGTGAAATACGGTTGTTTCATATTTATAATAACATATAATTATATTATTGATACTGATGTTATTACTTCATAATAAAAAAACCAAAGAAGAAGAAGTAGAAGATGAAATAAATTTGAAAGAATCGGTAACAGATATTACCTCTTTTTCGACAAGCCTCTTTGATACTTCCTCTTAGGGCACTAAAATTGGTCTTTGAAGAAGACCATGACATCTAAGATGTTTCTAGGGAAGTGGAGAAGATAAATTTAAAGGTTTTTTCCAAGAATGAAGTCTCCAAGTGGTGTGAGGAGGAGAGGGAGGAGGTGCCCATTTATAAGGGAGGAGAGGGTCATCTTTGGAATTATAAGAAATATTAATTAATAATAAATTCCAAACCCACATAAAAACCTCAAAAAATGACTCAAATCCGAATCATAGATGATATAGGGTTGTAATATCATCAACCAATTAAATTTAGACAAGTTGGGAAATTTATTTCAAACATTACCAACAAGATTTATCCTTATATAATCAAGTTAATTTTATTTGTGGTAATAATATTCTAAATTTTAAATAATTATAAATAATTACATATATTTTGTGAATATTCATTAATTGTATACTTTATTACAATCTATACCATATAAATTTTAATTTATTATTTTTAAATATTTTCCTGATTTTTAAACGATTTTATAATATGTAGTTTTTATAAAATAACAATAGTGTGAATTTTGACACTATTAATTTATTTGAATTTAAATAAAATATAAAAAAAAAGATATGTTAGAAATAAAACATTTTATAGATTCATAACATTCCATATTTATCTAGAAAATTAGTGTATCACATTAAATAGTTCATATAATATTTATTTTAATACTTTTAAAATCATTTATTTGATATTTCAATCAATAAAATAATTTCAACATCACTATTGTGTCATAATTAATGATACTTATTTAATCCCTAAAAATTATAAATAAATTTATATGATATATATACTTTTATTATATTTCTAGGGACTATTTATATACTAATTTTTATGATGTTTATCACTATATTAAAATTAGTACACTTATAAGATTTAGGAGAGTGACATGTTGTCGCCTTCTTTGGTTTTAATAATAATTATATTTATTTATGGTCAAAAGTCCATGAAATGAATCTTGTACGACCCTTAGGTGATATGGGTCAAATCGTATTCATATAATAGGATTTTGGGAAGTGTTAGGGTAATTGTATAATATTATTATTACCCATAAATACCATATTTACCTTAAACTCTAGTAAATAAAAATTACCATAGTTATTATTCGTAATATCAAAAAATAAAAGTAATCTATTAACATAATTAGGACACATTGAATCCAAATATGGAATAAATTTTTCAAAATTCAAAACACATAGGTTTCAATAATTAATTTAATATTAATCCGGTTGTTAAGTAAATGGGTTTTAAAAGTTAAAACATTGCCAAAGATTGAAATGTTTTTACCTATGAATTCAATATAAAATTAATACTAATGACATACATTATATTAAATGGTAAAAATATATTCTATTTATACTTTAAAACCATTAAATATTATTATTTAACCATATAAAATATTGGGTTGAAAAAAGTTGTTTTTAATTAAAATATAGCGTGTTTTTACTATTCATTAAAATATGAAAGTTATCCAAATAATATAAAAAACTTATCCAAAGTAAATTTTTATATCCTGATTGAAAAAAAGAATTTTGTTTGTAAAATGTTACTGATAAACATGTCAAAAAAATTATTTAATGTGGGTGTGCCATCAAAAGGTGGCAAAACTGCATTTTTTTAAAAATACTTATTTTACCAGAAAAATTTATTTTGTTCACATACCATGTTTTAGAAAATTTGTAAGATGAATAATAATGTTATAAAATTCAAAATTCAGTTAATACTATTTATAACGGCTAGTTTATAAAATTATAATATGATATCGTTGTTTAGTAAAACTCTGTATTACGTACTACACGATTACGTGCAGCACAATCCAAGCTAGAGTTGTGTGTAGTGAAAGATTCCGTTGATGTTGCATATAACATAAGACATAAATAATATACTTCTTATAAAATATCATGGAGTTAGAATACCCATACAATTCTGTCTTGCTTTTGTTATATGTTTTAATAAATATACTTCAATTCTTAAGTGATATCAATGTATGTAATGCATGTTTTGTTATACAAGAAGTTAAATGATATATTATATTTTAATAATGATAAATTTATAATTAATATAAAATATGAAAATTAATTCCATCATTATAATACAAACATGCGAGATTGTGATTGAAAATGAATTATATCGGTTCATGAAAAGTTATTATGTTGTACACATGAATGATGATTTCATTTTTTATTTTATAGAATATGACATGAATATAGAATGCTCCATTAAAACAAAGAAACTCAATATATGGAAGAAAATGGTTTTATTGTATAATCATGCTTATGGAATATTTTATATAAGTGTAAAGGAAATAAAATATAAGAACATGATTAAAAATAATACCTATTCTTCAGAAAACCTCAATTTATTAATATAATAACAAACTTATGGTTGGTTGTGACACTACAAAACTAGATTCCACTAAATGTTGCCCAAATATAGTTTCCCACATGGCCTCAAGGGTATCTCACAAAACACCAGAGGATACCTACCAGCGGCAATGACATGGGGTCTGTCCCCAAGGATATTATGCCCACATTACCATAGTGTAGCACAATGGACCAATAAGAAAAAAAGCTAAATATTTTTTGTAATATAAGAAAACATGATGATGGAATAGTTGCCGTTTATCTAAGTAATTATAATTGTAGAAAAAAATTTAAATATAAAAAAGATGATGATGATATTTCCTAAACTGAATAACAATGAAATAATGGATATGAAGTTGGATACAAGTATCTATATAAATGTTGTGAAAAAGAACCAAAAAATATACAAATAATCTAGAGCTCTAGCTCTGTCATCATACACCATCTCCATCATAAGAAAGAAATCAATCATGAGTTTGAATCTAGACACTTCATTTTGTCAACACCTGTATACATATAGTCTCCCCAAGTGCTAATGGTGGCCAAGATAGGGTGTGGGATAAATATTAGTAGGCCATCACCAATGGTTTCTATGTAATCATGTTCATGTAATATAAACTAAACCAGTGTGAAAGAACTCATATAAAACTGTAAAGAATATAAGTAATATAAATTCCCAAGTACCTTCTCCATCCCGTTGCTGGTGTCTAAACATGTAACATGTTCATTAATTAATTAAGTTCATGTTTATATAAATTAGTTAGGTGTAGTAATACCAGCACTAAAAATATTATATACTAGTAATCAAAAAAGTTCTAATATGTAACAAGGAAACCATAATGATAATAGTTATAAAAGGATTCCATGTAAACAACCAAGGAAACCTAGACCTCCTGGGTCACCAACTCAGTAGTAACAAAAACCTGGCTAAGGGTAATAATGTAGTGAAAGGAGAATAATCCACAGAATTCCACAATATTGATGATCTAACCGATACCATGGAATACATCTAAGTTAAAATATGATAAGCTATGGATAGGCCCAAATATGTAACCAAGAACCTCATGTCCAAGGAATCCATGATCAATCCATGGAGTGTATCCCAAGTATCCAGTAATAGTAAATCATGTATCCTATGGTTTCATATTGGGAATCCTCTAATATATGATTATCAGGTAACAATATGGGTCTCAATCAAGGGAATATATATCTTTGGATCGAAATGGAATCCGTGAGTGCTCATGGAAATCTCTTGGGAATCCAAACTCTCTCTCAAGTCTGAACACTCCTATAATAATAATTTCACGATCAATATACCAATATGAATCATACATTTAATTCATTTATTTAATTACTCATTATAACGATTATTCCATTTAACAAGTCATACGTTCATTCCTTGCCTTTCATACAAGTGAAAAGGTATCTCTAGACATGAAACTATTTATAATTCATCTGATCCATAATTATTTAATATGGTTCAAAGTGATACCTTCCAAGAAAACATGTAAAGGGTTGATACAGGTGTGAAACTGAACCATTATATTACATCACATTAGTCCATGTTATATATATAATATATAATTTCTATTTCAATTGAATAGTGACTAATCAAATGAAGAACATATCATAGGCGGGTCATGTGATATGCATTCATGGTACTATACATTTAAAAATCTAATTAATATTCAAAAATGATGTCTTACCATTATCATGGTCAAGATAATTCACAATAGAACAGTGCTGCTGGAATACAAGTCAAGATATAAAACCCCAATTATGAATAACACACTACCTGGCGGGTTGGGGTTGTGTACATAACCACCAAAGATGAATTACGGATACATAATTAGTCTTGGAATATGGTTCTATTAACTATAATAAAGGAACATAAATTAAACAAATGATTCTTGAAATTTTTTTTGTTCCCAGAAAATATTTTATAAAGCATTTTATATTAAGTAATGTCTTATATAACACCTACCTCATACTCGTAAAACTCTCCAAATCCATTATCTGTATATTATTTTTCCATCATTATAGTATATCTTATGAACTGATAAATACCCTAAAAATAGGGCATATCAGCCTACATCTAAATAGAATAATTGATAGGAAGAAGAATAATGAAAGATTAAAAATGAATCATGTACCTAAAGGCATAGTTCAAATGAGACGAACAACGGTTGAATCTAACTCCAGATGGATTCTTGGTCCCAAGTCCTAGGTTTGGCCTTCAATAATTTCAAAGCAAAAAAATATTCACAGATTTACAATAGAAGTAGAATTATTAAGAAGGGATTGATTAAAAAGATCATTTAATGGTAAAACATTAAATTCACTCAAAATATTCATTCTCATGGTTTGGCTACACGGTTTCACCAAACCGTGTTCAACACTTGCATGAGAAGCAATAGGATTGGGTATACCACACAGTTAGTGTGCACTGTTTTACTAAACATTCCAAAACTATGAAAAAATTTACTGTCAAAATTTAATACGTTCTTGCATGGTCATGTGGCACTAATTTCATGGTTTCGGAAAATCATGTGCCCTCCTATAGCCCATTGTCCAACCTTGCACAGTTAAAACTAACTGGGTAGTCTGCCACACATGGTTTATTCTAATTGTGTGACATGCCTTTATCTCTAATCGGAGGGAGTTCCAAGACCAAAAAATTCTTCAAACACCAAAAAAAAACTATCAATAAATAATTAGGAATACATATTATGTTCAAAAAGAGAATTACACCAATATTCAATAGACCCATAGTTGAGTAAAGAAATAGGTTCTTATAGTCTTCCCCCTTAAAAGAACTCACCCCCAATGACTTCTCTTTACTTGGGTAGTGAAAAACTGTCTAAGAACAACTCTTTCCACTAGTCATTTATGTGGGCCTCATTCTCCCAATTCTCATCCTATACATGATTGTGCTACCATAACACCTGTACTAGGGGGACAGAATGTCAACATAAGGCCTTCATGCACTGATATAATATGCATATAGGATACTCCTAAAATGAATGATCGAGCTCTAACTCAAATTAATTGGGCTCAAAAGTGTGATATGGTTCATAATGTTACTAGTGAAGACATGAAACATGGAAGATGTCACGTGTGGAACAATACCTCTAAGGGTGTAACAACTGATATGATACCCACCTGAATCTCTCCATAATTTCAAAAAACCATACATAATGAGAACAAATCTTACCTTGCCTCTATATCCATCAATTCCTTATCCTAGGAAATACTCATAAAACACCTGATCCCCGACCTCAAACTTCTTACGTCATTGATGGTGATCAAAATGAGAATTCATTATAGAATGACAATTAGACATACAACTCATAATTACATGAACCTAATATAAAGCCTCTTTTAGGAGATGATGACCCTGTAGGATTTCAACCCCTACCACTATCCAGAATGGGTCCGAATGACACGATCTACAGTACAAGGCCAAAAAATGAGCCTTCTAAATTTTCACCCAAAATGTCACACCCCGACGGAGTTTGACGCGCGTCTTATAAAATTGTGTGTCAACATGTTGTTTGACATTGTGGACGGTTAGTGTTGGGTGGCATGGTTCGAGAGAAACCTTCTTTACCACGCACTTGACGCCATGCGAGCCGTGCTATTTCCAGACATCCGACAAAAAATAATGGTCAAGTGAAATTAAATGACGTAAAATAAAAAAAATTAATTAATAAAATTGAGTTTAATAGAATAATGTTTAAGCATAAGATAATAATAATATTATAGTTTTAATAGTAATAATATTATTATTTTGGTTGTTATTCTTCTTATTATTATTATTAGTATTATTATTAATATTAAGATTTATTATTATAATTATTAATATTTTATTATAATTATTATTTTCATTATTATAATTATATTATTATTAGAATGAAAATATATTTTTTTGCAGGAGAACCCTAACCCACCGCAGCCCCCATGCCCTGCTGCACATTGCCCCTGGTGCATGAAAAACCTCCACAATTGCCCTCCTTAGGATCGTCTGTATATGTGTTGGTAGACACGTGAAGTTCACATTGACACATATGTATGGTCAATTTTAATGGAAGGGTATGAAGGCTGATGTGGTGGTTCATTGGATTCCAGGGGTGGTTTTTGGAATTTAAGGCTTGGCTTGATTTTTCTAAAATGTACTTAATTGAAAAAAGATGATTTTAGGGATTAGATTTTCTTGAAAAGAGTGTTTCTGTATTTTGAAAAGTTTATTTCACTTGTGTTTGTGTATGTTTGATTTATGAGTCTGTTACCATTGTCTTTTGGTGTTTATTTGGTTGTGTTTAAGCTTTTTCAATATTCCGGGCCGGTTGTCTTGGCTCAGGGTGTTTCTTTTGATTGATTTTTATCTTGATTCCAGTTGCGATTTTGTTTTTCATGTTCTTCCGAATATTCCATCCAGAAATGTCTTCAAAAGTTTTGAATTATTTGTGACCAATTAAGGTTTCTATCAATTTTTTCTTGTCTTTCGAGACATTCAGGGTTCGTTAGGGGCAGTGAAGCGGTTTGAGGGGAGTAGAGCATATCTTTGGGTGGTTGGGGACTCCTATGTTTGATAGAGATCGTATTGTCATGGGTTTAGTGTAGGATCCATCCTTGTACAAGTAGAGGTGGATGAATCATCATAGTTGGAGTTTGGACAATGTGAGAGGTGTTAAAGTCTATCCTCATCCAATAAATTATTCATGAGGATGTGAGGGAGAAACGATGTAAGAGCGCATCCGTAGTTAACAAGGCCAGTGGTTGGTGAAGGCATGTGTCAGCCGCTTTAAGGAGTCGGCATCTGAAGCACAAGTGCTTGGAAAATATGATGCCCCTCGTCCTTCGTAAGGGTTCCCCATTTTGTTATCAGGGTGTATGAGATGAACTTGTTTATGAAGAATCCCTTTCATCGTTGTCGACTTCTAGTTCGTCATACAACCTTCTGATGTGCCATCAGAATGGCCAATTCGGGCATTCCAAGACGTCTTGTTGCATCCCTACGATGCCTTGATGTCATTGTGGCCATCCAGGTCACTGGGAGGACTTTATGTAAGAATCATTGTTATAGTAAAGAGTTATGATCAGGGAATTCTCATGTTTGATTGTGAGGCATAAGATGCTTCAACCATCAGATCCCCAGCCTCAGGTCTCGGGGTGAAGCTCGCACACAGTCAGGGTGTCAGAGGCATGTGAGACCTCCACTTAGTTCTTTATCATTTGTCTTAGAATAGACAGTCAAGATTTCCTTGTTCTTGTTTTCCCACTTTTGTAAGTTCATCTTTTGTGGTAATAGTGCTATGAACTTATTCATTCGTGATCATGGTAGTCGCATCCTTGTGAATTTGGCCCCTAGATTCATTTTTATTTCTTAAAAGTGAATTTTCCCCTTTTGTGGGTTGATACTGATTTCATTAGTGATCAATTGGTGATGTGAGTGTTTGGGGTTTCTTCATATGCTGAGTGTTCCAGGTTTTAGTGGAAGCATCATCTCGCTCATACTAAGGGTGTTGGACATGTTGGGAGTTTTAAATTTGTTTGGGGGGTAATTTTAGTTCCAGCAGTGTTGTTATAGGGAGTTCATTGTTTTGGTTCCCTGGTATGTCGGGTGGCCTTGGAGTGGTGTTACATTAAATCTCAACGGTCTCGTTGAACTCATGTGGATAAGTCGGTATGTTCGGGTTGGGAGTTCCCGCGTCTGCTCCTCCCTGGGTTTGAGTGTGTCGGTTTTAAAGTATCCGGGTTAGTCGAGTACTTGTGGTGTGGAGAACCCTCTCGTGTTCTCCCCTCGTTTTATGTATTGGTTTCATTGTGACTAGTCCGGTGTGATTTTTGGAGTCAATCGTCAATATGAGGTTCATGTTTTTCCTTTTGGATATTTTTGGGTACGACCTCATGCTTTGACTATCATTTGACTTGGTGACATTCGGGGTGCATAAAGTGTCTGTGGTGGGGAGAATTGTCACACCCCGACCAGGTTTAATGCGCATCTTATGAAATTGTGTGTTAACATGCTGTTTGAATTTGTGGACGGTTAGTGTCGGGTGGCATGGTTCGAGTGCAACCTTCTCGACTGCACACTTGGCAGCACGTGAGTCGTGTTATTTCCCAACATCTGAAAAAAATAAAGTTCATGTGAAATGAAATGACATAAAATAAAAAGAAAATTAATTAATAAAATAATTTTTGGTAGAATAATGTTTAATCATAAGATAATAACAATATTGTAGTTTTAATAATAATATTATTATTTTGTTTGTTATTATTAGTATTATTAGCAATATTATTTATATTACGATTTATTATTATAATTAATAATATTTTACTATCATTATTATTTTCATTATTTTAATTATATTATTATTAGATAAATATATATATTATTTAGGGGGAGAACCCTAACCCGTTGTAGCCCCCCCCCCCCCCGACCTTCTGCGTGTCGCCGCTAGTGCACGACCAGCCTCCAGCGCCGCCTTCCGCAACCCACCTCCTTTGTCGGTGACTCTTCTTCAAACTGGACTTCCTCTATAGTGCGGCCTAGTATGACATCACCCCTCCTTACTGGATTGACCCCACTTGATGAAAACCCCCTCACTTCATCGAGCCGTCTCCCCCCCCCCCCACGCTCGACCTATGCGTCTAGCCCTTCTTCCCCTTGCGCCCACAATGCCTTTTGGACGAACAACCATCCCCGGTTCCTCTCGGGCACGCAATCCTCTCTGGTGGCCGAAAATTCTTTGGCCAATCCTCTCCCTCACTTGCTCGACCTGATCACGACCAGACAACCCCTTCTTCCATTCGTGTCGGCAATGGCCTATGGCCGGACTCCTCTTCGACGCACAATACCTCCAGCAGTCATCCCACCTCACAGTGTAGCTAGCCTCCCCCCTTTCTTGACTGATAAATATTAATCTGTTTTTTCATTTCTTATTTTTGGTTTTCCTTTTTGGACGAACCCTAGATGGTAGGATTAATGTTTCGTTCATTTTCCCTTAGGTATAGGGTTTGCATTTTTTTCGCAGAGGCTTATTCATTCTCCTCCAAGAGTTTCACCGCAAACACATGCCTTTGAGGTAAGCGTTTCCAGCCCCTTTCTTTCTGGTGATAACCATAGGTTCTTATATGTTTTCAACTAATTTTTAAATGTGTTGTGTACCTTTTGTATACTCATAGTTAGCTCATTTATGGTATTTTTATGTTATTAGAATTTGCTAAAATAACTTTTGAGGTTATTTTTTTTTTATTATTATTGTGTCTATGTTTGTGTTTTACCAATTGTGTTTTGTTAAATGTTATTTGGATTTTAATAGTGAAATTAGATGTTTTATGTTGTGTGAAATGTGTTTTCAAAGGCACTTGAGATACAAATTCATTGATAGTGGGTTTTTACAAAGGAGTTTCATGAAATGGCTAATTAACGGAAAACGTATTTCGAAAAGTGGTTTCTATGTGTCTTGTAATGATTGGTGTTTCACTAGATGTTGACACACCGATGCGTGCACTAGGTGCACACATGTGGGTGTCATCAAAGGAAGGTGATTCTTTAAATTGTTGTTTGTGAAATTGAAAGCGGTTTGTTTATGGAAAATAGATTTTGAAGTGTGTTTGGACAATGCAATTATGGTGTGCAAAATGTAAAGGATTGTTTGAAACTTCATACATTAAAATAGTGTTTCTTTTGATCATGATTTCATGGATTGTCCGTTGGTTTCTAAATAATGTTGGTTCCTCTAGGTTAATTAATTAATTCTTGGGTGGCTCATTAGTGGTGTGCACACACACATACATAGGTACGTATGTGTATATGTATATATATATCTTCTGTGCACCTGTTCCCTCATGGAACGGGGAATATGTTCAATGGATTGACGGTATATATATATATATATTTGAGATTGTATGCGTGCTAGTGTGAGCGTCTTTCATCGGAAGATTCAAGAGCAGAAGTGTCTCGAATTGGTTTTCTTCCTTATTTGAGGTAGGTCTCCCTATGCATTTCCCGTTAAATTTAAGAATCATTTATTTCTTGATTTTTACACCTATTTATAATATTAATTATTGATATAGAACTGTTTGTAAATTGTCTTCCATGAACTAGATTGTTTATTTATAGTAGTGGGTTATAATAAATAGTTTGATCATGTTTTCACAAAAATTTCCTGATGAAATTACCCTTTGACCATTGTGAACACGTTTTAGATTTAAAATTCTGGTTTTTGTTTCTTAAATGGGTTTTTAAGTGGTGTACCTATGATTCTTAATAAATTGTTTGACATAAAAAATCATGTGAGGCCCAGTTGTAACTTTTGTAAAACAAGTTATCTCATGAAAAATCTCCTAGGATGTGGTCCCTTTGCTTTGGTTGAGTTATATTTTATGGGGGGTCTGTTGTGTAGGACTTCCCTGTGATCAATCGTATAAAGTCGAGGTACATATTCCTTGTGGTGATTCGGGGTGAGACCTATCATGCAATATTATTATATATACTCATCATTGGATGCTCGACTGGCATCATTTTTCTCACCCCCTTTTTTAATACTTGAGACATGATAACCTGGAATATCGAGAAAATATTCTAAGAATGATTGTTGCAATGGTAGGTTATGGTACAGAACAACGGCCCATAGTAGAAGGATATATTGAGTTTATTGCTATGGGAATTTCCCTTGGTCTGCCTGAGAAAGGATGGCCGAGCGTTTTTAGCGTTATGATTTCATCATGTGTGACATGTTAATAAGGATGATATCTCATGTATTGGTGTCTTTTGGATTATTCTCGATCTTCTGGTTTCACCTATGTCTACTTGGATTTTGTTGCTTGTAGTAGTGATTATGATGCTTATGTGAATATCTATATTTCGCTTGCTGTGTGATTTTTTCGGCATTTTTAGTATATTGTTTTCCTTGGAAAGTGAAAAAATGGTTTTGGTTAGGTTTCTAAAAATGGTTTTCAAATGCATGTGTTTAATCTTTTTTGTACAAATCTGAAAATATAAACAACAATTTCCATTTGAAAATGCGGATGTCTCACTAAAAGATTGATTTGGGGTTTGAGAAATGAATAAGGGAAATGAATCATACTTTGCTTTTGAGTAACATGTAGAAATCCTTACTTTCATATATTGTATTTCAAACTATAAATTGATGGATCTTTTTTTTAAAATAAATTCATATGGGAATAGATTGTTTGGGATTGCCTACTAAGTTTTAGTAAACACACCTATAATTTTACCTTTGTTTTTTAGCCTTGGTTGCTGCACCTTGCTTGGATTTAGTTTCCATAGTGCGACATTGGTTCGAGGTTGGTGGTGACCCATATGGTCACATAGAGGTATTTATGAATTTTTTTCTCACTACTCCTAGTTTTTAATTCCATTGAATAGTTTTTGTTTATTCATTTGTCTTTCATTTATGGGACAAATCATTCCCACTTGTTTAGTTTTGATGCCCGACACTAGTTTCTAGCCGGTGGGGATTGGGAACGCCCCTCAGGCCATGTCGCGGGTCGGATCGGTAGATCAGTTCAGGGTTGACCTGGGTTGGTTCGTGACATGAAAGATGTTATTATACTCATACTCGAAAAGAGGGGTATGATTCACCCACGAGCAAATGAAATCCTGGATTCATTCTCAATAAATGTCCTCTAGTATCTATATCTTCCATTCCAACTATCCATCAGTCTTTCAGTGAAAGGACATTATCAGAATCACCTATGTACCCATATCATTATATAACCTTTTCCTAAACCGTGATGTGAAATAAGCATCACTATATGAAACAATAGTGCCGATGACCCCATGTATTTGAATGATCTCAACGAAATATAATATTCCTAACTCATTAATAGGAAATGTATCCTAGATAGAATGTAAGTGGGCACTTTCATCAGTCAGTCATGAACTACCCATAAAACATTTCTACATCTTGGAGCCCTTAGTAATAAAAATACCAAATCCATAGCAACAGCATCCCATTTCCACTATAGTAGTAGAATTTATTGTGACAATTATTTAGGTCAATGGATCTATACCTTCACTTATTGACTGGTGTAACACGTATTGATAAATCCTACTATTTAATGTTTCATCCCTGACCACCAACTCTATAATTACATATCTAGACACATCCTAGATATTCCTAGATGAAATATCCACTAAAATTAATGGGAATATATCATCCACTCATATCTTCTATCTATTGGAATACAGAAACATCCATGTATATGTAGGATGTTATCTGTGTAAATAGAAAAATCCATATGTGGGCCATATAATGCAATACAATCATAAAGTACCAAACCGTTTGGATTTAAACGTTTCATTCTCATAAAATTACAAAAGAGAAAATAGGTAACTATAATGATTGAGATATAATAATACTTGTTTCTAGCATGAAACTCTAGTTGTAGTTTATAAAATATGGACATCAATTTACTATCATCACCGTATTCCCACATGGCTTGGGCCGGAGTAATCTGACTGAGTTCATCAGCTACTGAATTTCCATTTAGAGGTATATAGGCATCCTCAAAATCCAAAGAAATAAGATATTAAACCCATATTAAATATCCAAGATTGAAGACACACTATATAATGATATATTTGGAGGATCTTATGATCTTTATACACCAAACATTGGTCACCCAAAAGATGATGTCTCCAGAAATACAAGGCATGAACAACTATTATTTAATCAAGGTCATGATTTGGGTAATATCACTCAGGAGGCATCAACTACCAAGATCTATATGAAATGAATATGTTATCCTACTTCCAAACTACTCCTAGTCAAATGCATGATGTATCAAAAAAATAACATAGCCTCTACAAGTATTCAGATGATTTAGAATAGGTTCCAAGATAAGCCTTCCATTCATCTTCTGAGAGGATTTATCACACTCCTCTGACTACAAAAACATAATAACATTCTTTGAAAGACAAGTAGTAGGTGAATAAAGTCTTGATAAGTAATGTATAAAACACCTTTAATATCAAGACATTCTAAAAAAACTACATATATCAAACACCATCTTGAGAAACTCTTAAGAAACCACAACACTAACATTCTCTAGGTCAATTGAGACTCTTGATTATGAGATAATATTACCCAAGAATTGATTTTTTTTGGATCCATAATTGGCACTTAGCAAGCATGTAATTTTTAGAGTTGGATCCCTAGAACCAACTTCTTTGTTCTTCATGATAACTTTTATTATGGATTTTGAATATTAATAAAATCCTTATCACATCATGATTGTTCCTCTGTGTAACATAGTATGTGATAATGTCTAAAGAGTAGCTGTCAAACTAAAAGGTCATAGAAGTTACCCAAAATGATGAGAAACTGGAAGTGCTATTACACTATTATTGAATATATATTCTATAATTGGAAGATATCATTTGAGGGACACATATGATTCAGGATATTAGGCATGGATAATCATAGGATTTGGAGGATCCTTCTCAAGGTATATTCCATTGGTAATATTCAGTAAGTATATTATGAGAATGAGACCCTCTAGAAGGAAATCCATATCTCTATGTGTAATTGGATGTTCCTATCTACTGATGTGTTTATTGGTCCTTAGACTTTATGATTAATATTAAAGAGTATTATGAGTTAGTAAATTATATGTATTGATGAAAATAGTGATAACTGATGTTTGCGATGAGGAAAGAAATTTTGGGTGCATAATGAGTAATATTTCCTTAATTAATAATGCGAGAAATAATTTACCCATTTTATTCATTAATGGAAGTTAATATCTTAAGAAAATTAATGGAAATAAAATATCTTAACAAATCATTGGTCATGTTATTCTATTGGTAAGTTGAATTTACAGAATGTCAAATAATGATATATAGATCATATAAGTTGATGACACTTGCATGAATCCTGCTCGATTTGAGATGTTGTGATAAAGGGATTATATTAAATTGTAATCATTCATATGAGTTGACATGATGTTGCGACATAAACTTCTTTATCTTTGGGTTCCATGATGTGTTGGTATATGCTAACCTTGGACATTAGGCTGCTTCTCCTAATGCCACAGAGGAAGGGGCCTAGAGGGTCACACACTAAGTGTGTCTAGAATCACAGGGAAAAAATATTTTATTATTTATAATATTACATGTTAAATAAATATTATTCTCGGACATGGTATTGTAATTATTAATCTATAAATGGTCTCATTTATTCTATCACAAATTATTCAAGATAATATATTGGTAGTGGAATGTTTAAGGAATCATTATTTCCATCTATTGAAAAAAATATATATTTATTTGTATAAGAATAATTTTTTGATATTTATTTAATAAATAAATAGAAATTATAAAGGGCTGATAAATATTTTTTAGGAATGGTAGACCTATTTTAATTGTCTGGTGAGAAATGATAATATTAAATATTATTTTATTACATAGTATTTACTTTTAATATGAATATTCATTATATGTCATGAAATAATAATATTACAATTATAATTAGACATAGGGTTTTTCTATGATTAAATATATAATAAGGGAATATTTGAAATTATTTTATTTTATCTCTATCTATATGAATACCCAATTATGTTATTTTTTTCATTATCCCATTCGTTTGTACTCAACGGATTTGGAGAAAACCCCTCAAGTATAGAGATCTCTATTCACCAATAATGATATGAGGAATGGATTGAAATACTTCACCACCGGATCAAGAAGAATTCATTGCAAGAGACTCTTGAGGTGAGCAATGGAGGATGGCACACATGCAAGGATCATCCATGATAGAAATTGAAGACTCTTTCAGTGATGTCCAGAGATTCGTGGAAACCATGTGGATCGCTACTAGTGGAAATATAGGATTAATTTCTACAACACAATGATGAATCACTAATGATATATCAGAAGACACATCAATGATGTAATAATTCCTTAGAGGAAATTCATACTCTAATTAAATAAATTATAAACAATATGTGTTGATCACTCTCAGTTGTTTCTGAAAGATTTCATCATTATCTATTTCTTTGACTCAATTATGTAGATCATGGTTTTCATAATTTAATTGGTCTCAAATTAATCATTTATTATGGAAAAACCTATGGTTGGGAACCTCCCATCACATGCTTCCAATGCGCCCAAAATCTACAGGCATAAAGTTGTTTCTCTTTTAGTGTACTCATAAGGATCTCAAGGTGATTATCATGGTCAATGTGAGTGTAAGAATACACAAATTTTTCATCCAAAAATACCACTATAGAAGAATTTAGATAAGGTTGGAAAACACTATTAATCTTATCTATGGAAACATAATGTGATTTCATAAGACCTAATGGCAAAACATAATACTTGTAAAGAACACACCTACTACGAAAAGTTGTATGAGGTAGTCTAATAGCCAGAATCACACCTCATGAAATCCTGATCTAAGGATAATCATATAAAACATCCTTGCTCCTTGGGGAAGGTCAAAGTGATCATCTATATGAGGAATTAGATACAAAATTTTGAATGAAATATGGTTTAACCCTATATTATATATGCATTTATGAAAGGTCCCATCGACCTTCTTGGGGAAAAGCATGAGAGAACACCAAGTGGATGTTCAAGGACATATAATAACCTTAGTAAATGGGTCGTTTAATTTTTTGTTGAGCTCCATGATATAAGTACGTGACATCCTGTATGGATTAATGGAACACTGAATATGCTCTTAGAATGAGATCAATTTTAATATTTTGCTACATCTTAGAAGGTAATCCAAAAAATAATCTTGACATACATCCCTAAAATGGTCTACTTCTAGAGTTAATTTTTCTTGATATAAATTCAGATCCTCCAGGAAGAGATTTGGAATTTGGTTGGACACTCCACCCAACACATGATTCTCTGGACAAATTATTCTATCTCAGACATCCCATCCACCCTTTTGTAGATAATTGCTTCCCTCTAGTGATGTAAATGAAAACCTATGATGATATCATCCACCAGAGGTGTGATATGTAAATAACTCATCCGTCCCAAGAATGACCTCGAATCCAGTCATCTCAAGAATAAATAGGTCAAAAAATAATGGGTAGCTTCCTACCTAAAGGGTAAGTCCCTCAACTACTTTTTTCCTTATGAACTTACTCTTATTGGTGTATCCATGGTCATTGAACCATGGTAATGCAAAATTTTTATCCTAAGGATTACCAATATTGATAAATAGATGAAGGAGTGTGAAGATCATATTCCCAATAAATATGTTAATACAGTTTATTCTACTAGACTAGTACCTATACTATAGATTATCTACACCACGATCCTTAGGATTCAACTGTAATTCATGAAATTAAAATGATCCACGACCCTATGTAGCAGCTGGACTATGAAAACCAAACATGATCTTATAGAACTTCTAGTGATCAAGAGTTTCGATATTATGACAACTACCTACTCCTTGGCTATTCCTATAGGTGATACTCCAACTCCTAACTTGACATGGCGTAAAATAACATTCCCCTTAAGGTTGAGCTATTGTTGAACCTCTTACATTATAAGCTGGTGGAAATGATCGAAAAAATCTATGAAGATTCCTTATACGTACTCAATCTTGTTACTCAATAGGATCTCTATCACACAAGAGCTTCAGATTACCCTATAATCCACCCTAGTGACACACCATAGAGCAACTAGAATGAGTACCCTTAGTGCCACTATCTTGAAGAGAATCCTTGAGCGATCACATCCTGTTATTGCTGGAATGAATAGCCTTTTTAGTCACTAGTACTATATTCATAATATTATAACTTTCCTCAGAATGTGATGAGGGAAATGATACTGATTGACTGTCAGAAAAAAGGTATGAATGTGAAAGTCGTTCATCGGATTAAGAATTGAATATTAAAACCCATCATCAGATCATCTAGAAGGCTAAATCTCATCACTAGATTGAAGTGATTCAATGTGATGTAACATAGTGAATTCTAATTAATCTTACACGATTGAGATTGAAACATAATAGAGTTGTATAAAATCCCTTTTTTATGTTAGATCTCAGCATCTAGGGAGAGAAATAATCATAGTAGTTAGTTTGGATATCATTCGATACCATTTCATGAAGGTGACCATACTTGGTAATCACATACCACCAACGTTTGGAAGAATCCTGAAGCCTTTAAATATATGCTTTGGCCCTCTATTCTGGAGGAATATTGAAATGTTTAAATATATACAATGTAGCCTTATCTAAGACTCTTATTCATGTGGACCACCATCCCCTGAGATAGAATATGGATGTTTGTGTTGGAAGACATGAGTTAGACCATCCATCACATGTGTATGACAAGACAAACAATGCATGGAATGAATCAGACATAGGAAACTATCAAAAAAATGGCCATCCGTTCATAGAATAAGTACAAGATGAAGTTCCTCAAGTGGATCTCATGGAGGTATGACTAGCGGATAAGTGACCTCCATGTTTGGATGATGGTCACCACCTACCTCCTAGCACATGAAATGAGGATTTCATGGAGTTATTATTCTATAAATTTTAAGGACACACCTCCAAATATATATTAATATTGATATATAGAAAAACTAATGCAATATAAATGAATGTAATGGGCCTAAAACCCATGGTATAGTACCCTAACTACCCGCTAAGAAGTATAGGTATTGGTAAGTTCTTAATTTTTATTTCCAAGTGTTCCAGTAGATGAAGGGTCATTAGAAAATTGCCTCATCATTCACTAGAACCCATTTTTTTTCATTTTACAGTTAATTTCATTGCTTAATACTTTAACATTCATAAACATGGAAATGCAGTATATGGACATATAACCATTAAATTTATGAATCAATTTACTCTCTTTTACCATTTTTATTTTCATATAACTTTTATAAAAATTTATTTAAAAAGTATCTATATTCACAGCGAGTTAGTGGAATAATACCTTATCACTAAAAATAGCACTAATTATATTTTTAATATAATTGCATGAATTGATAAATTACCATTTCCAAACTAATAGGGCCTATAACACCTCATGATTTTAATCCAATAACAACTCGATCACATCCTTTTAAAAGAACATTCATTGTATATCTTCAACCACATTAGTAAAAAATCATAGAAATATTTTGAAATGGTGAAGTTGAAATTCACCTATATTCTATGGAAGTATGCATGACCTGAGAATTATAGGTTCCTGTGATGATGCATGTAACAATGATCTTTTCCCTCATATAATCAATCCATGGATGAAATAAGATCCTCAATCTGAATAAAAATAAACCACACCACGTAGCATCTGTGTCACCTAGTGGTGAAATGATATCAACTGTAATTGGAAATAGTATAACACTAATTATAATTTAGGCAACTCAACTATTACCTTAAAAATGGTTTAGGACTCCTTTTCACTATTTATCAAAAAGTTCATATAATTAATAATCTCCAAACTATTACCTCTAAATAGTTAACCATGAAATGAATCCTTTGATACAACATTGTGTAATCCCAAACCTAGATTCCACTAAAGGTGCCCTGAGTGTGGTTTTACACATTGTTTTAAGTGACTTTCCTAGAATTCCATACGGTACCGACTACCAGCAAAGTCCTAGGGCATGTCTATGATGATAAAATTCCATCATTACATGAATTTAACACCACCAACCAATAAAAAACACTGGTAAATAGTAACAGAAATATAACTAAATAACCAGATGGAACAATAGGGGAAAATAAGAGTAATAAAAACAGATGGTTCTGACATAAATATACAAAATATGATTTTGAAATTCCATGTATCTAATATGCTAAAAATAATATATTCAATGATAAAAACAATCATGCATTTCAAAAGTACAAAAATGGAACCAAAAAAAATCCTAAGAATAATGTTCTCCATATTGGTCTCCTACTACAATCTCCATCCTTAGAAAACGGGAAATCAAGTGTCTAAATACAGGCACTTCCATTTTTCCTCAATTGCATACATATTGTTTTCCCAAGTACAAATAGAGTCCCTGATAGGGTGTGAGATAAATCACAATAGTCCTCCACCAATGGTGTCTATAACATCATTTACATGTAATATAATTTGAAATAGTGTTCAAGCATGCATATAAGAAAGTAAAGAATAATGATGTAAATAACCATGAAACTACTTCAACCATTTGTTGGTGTCTGAAAATGTAACCAGTTCATTAATTTTTTAAGTTTAATTTTATGTAAATATGTCATGTGAGGTAATACCATCCCATGAAATAAGATATAAAAGTAATCATGAAGTTTCCAAGATGTAACAAGGAAATACTAATGATAATAATTATAAAAGTATTCTATGGTAATTACCTTGGAAAATGATACATCAAAGGTTACCAACATAGTAGTAAATGAAGACCAGCTAAGGGTAAGAGTGTAATCCAAGGAGAATCATCCAAAGAATTTTATAGTAGTGAATATCTAATCATGTCCATGCGATACATCCCAGGTAAAATTGGTTAAGTTATGGCTCAGAAAACTGATGTAACTAAAGAATATATTTTCCAAATAGTCCTGCTAGATCCCATGGTGTATATAGAAGGAATCATGAAATATTAAAGGAGAGATCCTACAATTTCATACTGATAATTCACTTATATAAAAGGATTAGGATCCTTGGTTGGTCTCAAATAAGGACACCAATAACCAGGAATTGGAATGTCATTTACATGTTCTCATAAATTCATTTTAGGAATGAAAAAGATAAATTAAGTCTGAACACTCCTATAGTAATGATTTCAAGGTCCATATACAATTAGGTACCTTACATTTAATTTGTTTATTTAATTAATCCCTATAATTATTATTCCATTTAAAAGGTCACATTTTCATTACATGCCTTTATAAAATTGACATTGAATCTCAAGTCATGAAACCATTTACAATTAATTTAATTCATAAATATTAAATATGTTTTAATTTTATAACAACCATTAATCAAATAAAGTGGTTCTATATATGTGAAACCAGTCCATTTTATTACATGAATATTTTAAAAGTCATATATATAAAATATAAATTACATTTTAATTTAATTGTGATTAATCAAGTGAAGCCCATACCTAAGGTTAGTGATGTGATATGGAGTCATGGTCCCATATTATTAATAATTTATAAAATATTTAACAAAGATGGATTGCATTTATCATTGAAAATATACATAATACCAAAACCGTGGTGCTGAAATACATGTATAGCTATGAAATACCAATTAGGAATAGTATCATACTTGGTGTGGTCATATTTATGGATGTATCCACCAATTATGAATTAAATATGTAGTATGAATCATTAAATATGGTTATAATGACTATAAGAAAGGAAAAAAATTTAATAGAAAATGTTTTATGATATTCGAACAACCACGTAACAATTTTTATAGTGACTAATCTTGAGGGATTAGTTATAGACCACCCACCTCATACTTGTATGAATCTCTTTGTCTTGTATTAGCCTATAATTTGTCTTGGATTAGAGTATATCTGAAGAATTTATCAAAATATAGAAAATATGGGAATGTGATACTTCATCTAAATATCATCATTTATAGGACGAACAATGATAAAATATTAAAAAATTACTAGAGTGCTTATCGTGTGGATACAATGAGACAAACAATGGTCAAATAAGACTACGGATGACAGATTCATCTGAAATCCCAGATTAAGCATTAAAAAATCTCAAAATGGATAAAAGATCTTCTAATGTACACTAGAAATGTATATAAGAAGAGGTGAATTTTTTAAAATTTCATTTAAGGGTAAAACTATAAATTCATCCCAAAAAGAATTCTAATGGATTGGATATGGAGTTTGGCTTACTCATTTACAAACCATTCACGGTTAGCTATAGGAAGGGGAATACCACATAGTTAGTTCACACAGTTTAACTAAAGGTGCACAAACCATGTTAAACCCCACTATTAGAATTACATTCATTCTCGCATGGTCATGTGGACCAAATAACACATTTTGGGACAACTGGGAACACTACTATTTCCTACTATCCAACCTCGAACAATTATAACCAATCATGTGACTTGCCTCACACGGGAAATTCTAACCTCACAACATGCATTTTTCTCCCACCGTCTAGGGATTAAAAATATAAAAAATCTATAGACACCCCAAAACCCTTCAATAACTCAATAATAATCCATATTAGGTCAATAAACGAAAATTAGACCAAAATTATAAGGATCCATAACTCAGTGAAAACTAGGTTCTAACATTGGTATTATTCCAAAGATAAGGCATCCAAAATGTGGTAAATCATGTAATTAAGATATTTTAGTATATCTTGGATAATAATAATCTTTTTTTATGTTTAATGTAATAGGAACAAGATATTCCATTTTACAATAGTTTGGAGGGGCTCTCTTGAAATTTTTAAAAATAATTAATTAATATAAACTAATTTTCAATTCCAAATCGATTAAAAATAATTTATTTAAATGATAGTACGGGTATGGATTGATGAAATCCTATAAAATAAAAAATAAATGTGTTTTGATAAAATTTTATATCTATCATTATTATCCTCTCTTTAACCCCTTTCCCACCATGACTATAAATAATTTTAGTCTTGGAGGGTCAATATAGAAATTAAAAATTGAAAAACAACCAGAATATGGACACAATTGTTATCATCGACCATATACTAATAAATATTATGAATATAATATTTTTTTTGTAATTTTATATAATTTAACAAAATATTATTTATAATAATATATAATTAATTTGATTTTTAGAGCTATTTGTTAATTTTATTTTATTATCATCATGAATATAAGTAAATTTTTTTTAATAAACCCTTAAAATTCCATGTAAATTTAGAAAATTATTGGATCATATTATTTATATTAATTTATATTAATTTTAAAATATATAATATCATTTATCTAATTTTCCATTAATTGAATAATTAATGCATCAAAGTTGGGTAAATTTTTAAGGTAATTATTTCCTCCATAAAAATTAAAAATAAATTACCAGGAAGAATATAAATAATTTCCATTTCAATATAATAATTATAATAAAACATAGACTTTAGTTATTCTTAATTTAAAAATAATATATTTATTAAAAACAAGATAATGAAATTTTTGTCTTTTCCTTAAATAATCTGTTATAATGGTTATAATAATATCCAATTAAAAAAAAGTCCACATTAATGAATCTTGGATAAGTATAGGTGAATGATAATCATTTGATAAAATTAAGGTATGTTTTGCCTTAATTTTTTAGTCTTTATCATTTTATTTTTAACATTAATAACTCGATTTACCCTTTATAGTGGTAATAAAAAAAATACAATGGATACATTTCATATTGGCTAAATATAAAATACACTAATTTACTAAATATGGTACCAAAAATTCAAAATATGAAATTATTTTTTCAATATTCAAATAATATAGTTTTTAGTAATAAAATTAATTTTAAATCGGAAAAACACAATGAATACGATTTTTTTTAGAAAAACATCCATTTGAATTGAAAAATGATTTAATAATAAATTCACGTGTTAAATTCATTTAAAAATATATAATTGTATAGTTTTAAATAAAAAGGAAATCAATTATATTTTATGATTGTTACACAATATTATTTGACATTTTAATTATATTAATAAAAACACATTTTTTATTAAAAAATATTATTCCCACTATTCTTTGAGAAAACTCAATTTTTTAGAAAAATTTCAAAACATCCCAATTGCTCAATTTTAATATAATTATTTAAAAAATGACATTTATTATATAAAATATAATTTTTAAATTTTCAAGAAATTAAACATATTATTTATTAACAAAAATAAATAAAAATTATTTTTGAAAATCACATATCTTTGAATATTGAAATGCATTTACTAAAAAATGAGTGTTTATATCCAAACCATAAATAAATATATATTTTTTCATAGAACCTATATATATATATATTTCATAATTAATTTAATACTATTGATTCCCTCTAATTTATTGGTTAGTCTTTAATGGTAAAATTTAGATAATAATATATGGTAGTTTGTTTTAGCTTAGTGATGTGTATCCTACACTCTATAAAAAATTGTATTTACTTTTAAAATATCATGATATTACATTCCCACCCCCAATGAAATTTTGGCCTCTCATTTTAAATTGATCGTAAAAATAAATTTTTGAAATTTAGAATTAATATTATTGAAATCTCACATTATAAAAACGGTTAATAAAACATCCTCTTGAAAAGATATAAAGGGTGTTTTGAAGGTAATATCGGAAAATACATGTTATGATTCTAAATATAAAATCATTAATGGTATTTTAATAAAGGGAATTGGAAGAGATAACTAACTCCCATGGAATAATTGAGAGTTATAGACAACACGGTTAGGAGAAATTTAACCATCACAAATATGTAAATTTATGATAGGTCAAAAGACCATTTTTATCATGATAAGAAAAGAAAAAAATTATATTTTAGGAACCTTTTTAAATAGCTTAAAAATTCCATTTTAAAATTGACTATGAAGACACATAAATATTTTTACTTAACAAGTATAATTTTATCGTTCAATGAATTAACACCACAATCATAAATTTTTCTCCAAAAAAATTGTATTCAAGATGAATTATACATGTATGAAGTACTATAATTAACTTAAAATAGATCACATAATCCCCAATAATGAAAAAAATAAATTCTTATAATCATTAAAAATTTACCACAACCAAATTGGTTATCACAATATAATATAATTCCCAAATGAATAATCCTTTAAATGAAGAAAAACAACATTACTATAAAAAATAAACAACAGTAACCAAAGTTTAACATAGATCCTTAAATAAATAGATTTCCTTAAAATTCCTCAAATTTTTTTAACCTATGATTGAAACCCAAATATTAGTAGGATGTTATAACAAAGACTTCCAATATATATTTAAAATTTATCTCTAGAAAACTTCAATCACTATTAAAATCTCATTCAAAAATTATATTACCTAATCATATAATCTCATAGATTACAATAAATAACCCGAATTATCATAAATCCCCAATAAATCATATATGTTTTCAAAATATAATTCAAATAGTATTCATAAAATAAAATATCATAACAGTTTTTTGCATTAAACATATAAGGTTCAAATAATAGTGACCATACTCTAAAATAACCTTAATCACATAATCACTAAATCACTTTTCAATCTCAAGGTTATCTATATGAAAATAAATATGATACCAAATGAACATAAACTTTATCTTTTATATGGGCTAAATAAATTAAAAAAATTTCATAATAACTAGGACATCACATAGGTCGGTGGTAGGTGATACACCCTTATCTCCCTCTAATTGGGGTTAACGCCCCCCACCATACTAGGAATGATTGGTTATCTCCTGAACAACATGCTGTATTTTTTACCAATAAAATATCAATATAAGTGATATAATATTCCCAAAATTATGATGAACTTACATAGAAATAACATTCTATAGAAAGTGATCATTGACATATTCGGTTTACCTAGTCGGGGCTTTCCTGATTTACAAACATTATTTTAGTTTTGAAATAAAATTTCTTGCTCCAAAATAGTTAGATGATTTGTCCTTGTTGCAGTGGATGAACCGTTTTACTCCATTTGGTTTGGTCTCAATGCTTTGATTCATGATGGTATGTTTTTTTACTTGATCTATGTTGATATGTATTTTTGTTGTAGTTAAGGACTCGAATCATATGAAGATAGGATTTTATGATAACATTGTGAAGGAAATTTAGATTCTATAAAATTTGTGGATTCATGGAAACTCTAAACCTATAGTGGGAAATTTTAATTTTTTTAGTTTCCCCAATTCGTAGAATTATTAAAATAAACTCAAATGTCGTGTCTAAAAGGGAACTGGGGAAATTAATGTGCAGTGAAGTCTCCCATGATCATACTAACTAAAATTGGGATGCTTTTATGGATCATTTGGTGTGACATTCAATCATTAATTGAATATTTTTGGAATTATCAATATTTTCTATATTTCGAAAATGAATGGTTGGAACAACCTTTAGTTAGAATGTGATTGTTCTAATCTTGAAATATCTATTTGAAATGGTACTTTTCATCTCTCATGGAGACTTACAAATCAGTGGATGGAATTCACAAATACACCAATGAACCTAATCTTCAGTATAACAGATGATTATCGGGATGAAAATATAGTGGCACATCGGCTTTATAAAAAAATGTTGATATGAATCCGAATTAGTATGACACTCTTTCTTTTGATTTTCTATATCATTCTGAAAAATATTATCATAAACATATTCTCTTTCAGCACTTTTAGTTTTATTTTTCATCAATTTATTCCATTGAATTTTGGATATGAGACTTTTTAAAAAACATACAAAAAACATTAATATCTAAAAAATTAAATTATTCCATAAACTCAAATTTTATCTCATGCATTTCATGTTATATCCAAAAACGTTTAATGACCCAAAATTACCTTATCATCAAAGATCATATAACCCTAAATCTTATTAGTACATTTAAACACATATAAACCAAAAGTTTAATTATTTATCTAATGGCTTATTCAAATGTTATGATTAATGGTTATATATACCTCAAAAATAAATGTCTCCCAAGGTAATTACATCACATGAATCATTAAAAGAGTACTATTTTTTATGATCTCCCAAAAAAATAATGAAACCATCAATAATTCATCAAAAATAATAATGTATTAACCGTGATTTTCCATCTAATTCATTAATACAATATTAATTATAATAAAATATATGAAATATATCTTTATTATTTAAATATAGTCACAGTATGTTTTTATATATATAACAAAAGAAAATAATTATTACCTTAAATCCAGACATCAGGTCTTGTTTTATTTTTTTGTGATGTCTCAGACCTATATTCCACTCAATTGTAGCCCCAATCCTGGTGGGCCATGTGACCTCAACCTAATATCCCCAAATTCATGAGGCTACTAACTAGTAGTGAGGGAATTGTGTGTTTCCTTGGGGAGACTATTCCCACATTAATAATGTGTAGCATAAAAGATAATATTAAATAGAGGTAAATAACATAAACAATATAAGTAAACTAAAGAAAAAACAATAAATAGAGACAATAAAAAAAACAATTGAAATAACTGGGATAACATAAAAGTATAAAATAACTAATGATGATATTTCATGTCAATAAAAACCTAGAAATCATGGATTCTAGATATAAGTCACAACTGTTTCCAAAAATGTATAACAAAAATAAAAATATTATCCCACGAATCACGTGCTTTGACTCAGTCATCTTCTATAAAGATCCATCATATATAGCATGCATTTAGGTGTTCAAAGCCATATTCATCGCTTTTACAAAACTTTAATTCATGTAATATAGGTCAGGTTGCAAAATATTCTTGGAGAGTGTGTCAAAAAAATCTTATTGGGTCACCACCAATTGTGTCTATAATATATGGCCCATGTAATGGAATGGTAATAGTGTGAAAGCATATTTATATATATAATGTAAAGATGTAAAATGTAACTAAATAACCATGTACCTACTTCAACAATCGACTAGTGTCTAAACATTTCAATAGTTTATTATTTAATTATTACCAATTTAAAATAAATCACATGGTGAAAATAGTGAAGGTTCTAAGATATAATAAGGAAACCTGTAATGATATTTAGTAATTAATTTCCAAGGTAATAACCAAGGAAGATTGGAGCTCAAGGATCTCCAAATCAGAAATGAATGTATCTTGTATTAGGTGTAAGAGTTTAATCCAAGGGTAATACTCCATGTAATTCCATAAAAATTAACTTACCAATTCCAAGGAGTTTGTCTTAGGTAAAATAGTGATATGCAATGATTAGTCCCTATGGGATTTAAACATGGAAGCTAATTTTCAATTATTGATCAAAGGAGTGTATACATGGAATCCTATAGTACTACATGATGGATCCTACTATTTCAAACTAGGGATCCATGGTTAAGAAAGGATCTGGATATTGGTGGGTTTAACCTAAGAAATCTATATCCATTAATTTGGAATTGGGTCCTCGAGAGCGTAAGGAATTCCCTCAAGAATCCTGTGGGAGATTGTGTTAGGTCCATCATATTTGGATTAAAATGTCATTTACAATTATTATGGTTCAATACATTGCCTTAGGTTAGTGTGACTCATCTAATTTATCATGAAACCATTTAATCAAGTCTTAATTAATTAATTAATCCATTTGGTTCAAGCCATTCCTTTCATTAGTGTGAAAAGTCCAAGTAGCATGAAATTATTTATTTAATCCATTTTTTTCATTTTAATAGTCATGTTTCAGTCCATAACATTTCATCAACATGGTAATGGGTACTATAGATGTGTAACCTATTATTCAACTACATTAAAAAAGGCCAATTCATATAAATAATATACATTCCAATTTCCATTTTAATTTTTTTATCATTCAATAACATACCTTAGGAAGATCAAGGCATGATCATTCATGGTATATAACATTGTGTAATTTAACAATATCAATAAATCTATTTAATATAGAAAATATTACCCAAATAAATCTTAATCCAATGTGCCCATGAACTGCAGTTCAAATGTGTCAAAACAATAAAATGAAAAATATGGGAAAATCGTACATGGGATTGATAGAGTTGTGGGTGTAACCATAAAAAACTAATAATATATTTATAAAGATAATAAATATAGGATTATAATGAATAAATTAATGGAATATATATTTAATAAAATAATAGACGATGAAACAAGAATTCCTTAAATGAAAATTCAAAAATAAAAAACATTCGGGGTGAGTTATAGACCACTCACTTTAGGATTTTATGAATCTCCACATCTAGTATCGACCTCTGTTTTGGCATGAATCAGAGTTTATGTGAGAAAAAGGTTAAAAACTCACACCTCTATAACTTGAGTAGAGAAAGAGAGATGAATAACATTTCGAAAAAAATTAAGTACATAATATTGTGCAGGCAACGTGACAAAAAATGCTCAAATAGATCCTAGATGACAGAGATATCTTGATCCGTATCATATGCCTTAAAAAATCTCTAAAATGAGAGAAATGATGTCTAATCCCACTGGAAATCGTAATAGATAATAAAAAAGAGATTAATTAGATCCTTAAGTGTGAATTGTTGAAATTACACAAATGTTAACATGTTCATGCTTTGTCGACACAATTTTCCAAACCCTATGTAAATAATTCATGGGTACTTATAGAAGAGGAGCACTCGCATGGTTAGGCCACACTGATTGGGAAATAGTGCGAGGTGGATCTTTCCAAAATAAATTAAAATATTCAATGATAGATCAAATCATATTCAATTTCCATATGGATTATGCAAACCAGGAAATAGGGCCCTTTTTTTAAAAAATGTTTGCTTCTGTGATACGAATAAGTCCCATGCACCCTTAGTACTATTGCTAACTCAAAATGCATATATATTAGGTCCAAAATAAATATTTTGGCGAAAATATAATGGTTATATAGCTTAGTGAAAAATAAGTCCCTTGGTGTCTTCCCCACTTAAAATAACTTATCCATGAGTTCAACTTCCAAGTGTGTTGAGTCACTATCTGAGACAACTCTGGCCCCTAGGAACGTATGTCGGCCTCCAAGTCCTATGTCTCTCCCTACACGTAGCCATGCTTCCATAGCATCCATACTAGAGGGACAAAGAACCCTTGAAAATCCTTCTTGATCTGATGAACAATGTATATTGGATTGTCCACAATCATAGTATAAAAATCTAAGTCAACTTCTTTGCGATCAAAAGTATTGGATATGTTAGCATGATATTGGTTATGTTGTGAAACATAGAAGACCACATGCATGGAATGGTGCCTTTATGGTAGTAGAAACCAACATTCTACTAGACTAACTCTCTCTAGCATATCAAATTGACCGACATAACTAGGTGATAGATTCCCATGCATATGTATCCATCTATGACCTATCCTGGGTGATACTTATAGTAAAACATGATCCTTTTCCTAGAACTCTAGAGGTTGTTGACGACGATCAGCATAATATTTATATCAACATTGATTAGTAGTAATAATTTTTCTAATCAGATAAAACTGATTTATATTAATCATAATGAGATGAGGACCTAGTAGTTCTCCCTCACATACCTCTAGCCAGTACTGGTGTGAATGTAATGAACAACCATAAAAGGCCTCAAAAGTAGACATTTGGATCATCGCTCGGATGAAATTATTATAGGATAACTCAAAGAGAGGTATATTATTCTCTTAATAACTACCTAAATAAAAGAAACATACTCATATCATATAATATAGGAAATCTATCATCCATTCAGACTATCCATCAGTCTGAGGATGAATATATGTTCTTAAAAGAACATGCGTTATCATAGTCTTTTGGAATCCCTTCCCAAACCATTATGTGAAATAAGTGTCTATATCTGAGACTATAGTACGAGGGACTCAATTTAGTCTTATCATATTCAAGATATATGTTCTTCCTAACTCGTAAACTATGAATGTCTCCCAAATTGGAATGAAATGGTCTGCATTAATTGGTCAGTCCATAACTACACATACAACATCACTCCCATCAAAGACCTAGGAATCCTGATAATAAAGTCCATGGAAAAATATTCCCATTTACATTATATGATTTTAATAGGTTGAAACATGTCTACAGATCTCTAGTACTCTTACTTCAAATTCTGATAGGTGTAACACCTCTTGATAAATCTTTTTATTTGATGTTTCATCCAAAGCCACGAATACTAGCACTGCATATCTCGATACATCGTGGAGATAATTGGATGAACTACCCACTGATAAGTATGAGATTCATGCATCAACTCCTCTATCATATTTATATGAATCCAAAAACATTAATGAATATACAAGATTTTTTCACATGAATATCATGAAACACTAGATACTGCTAAGAAAAGAGGGCTATTAATTTACATTCAGCATTGGATTCCCGTACGACAAGATATTCTATTTTCTATATCAGTTCATCTGTAACTAAATTTCCCTACCTAGGTGTATAAGAAATATCAAAATCAAAGGAATGTAGATATTCAACCCATCTTCAATATTTGAGAATCATTTCATATATTTAAATTATATATTTACACCTCTTGTGGTCCGTATACACCACAAAATACTCACCCAAAAGATAGCGTCTATAGTAATATTAGACATGTACAAGTGCTGCTAGCTCAAGGTCATGTGTCAGGTAATTTCTCGCATGAGTCCTCAAATGTTAAGATCGGTACATAATTACCACATACTCCTACATCATCACTTCTCCTATGATGATTCCTAATGCATCACAGAGGATTATAAAACCTCTTCATAGATTTAAATGAATTATAATATGTATTGAGACAATACTCCCTTTCAACTCAAGAATGGATTTCCTGTACTGTTCTGACCACAAGAACATAACTCCCTTGTTTTTATGGCCATTAATAGTTGAAGAAAGACGTTAGAAGTCATGTATGAAATGTAAGAAATATCCAGCCATCCCCAATAAAATCCATATTTCAATCATGTTCATGGTCTTCCCCCAGGAAACTAAAAAACAAAAATTTCTAGGGTCAAAGAATACAACTAATTTTGAGATAATATGGGTGAATAAGTGATATTTTTTAATCCAGAAGTGGCACTTCACATGTTTGGAGCAATGATGATGTCTCTCAATGTACCAAGAATAATCTCAATCTCTTTGCCATAGTCACTATGAGTTTTAGAATACACCAAGATGTCATCCACAAAGACTAGAACAAAATAGTCAATATTGGGATAGAAAATAAGATTCATCATAGAAATGAAAATGGTGGGTGTGTTTTTAAGACTAAAAAAATAAGTAATCATACAGACCACAACCACTATAGAAGGCTATATGAGGATTGTTAGATGGCGTTACTCGCACTTTATGATAACTTGATATCTGGTTGAACATAGAGAAGTACATAACTCCTCAGAGCTAGTTGAAGAGATCATCTGTTTTAGGTATTTGATACTGGTTCTTCACTATAATGTGGTTCATCCTTATCTAATCCCTGCATAGACGTAATATTCCATTCACTATCTTATTCAAAATAACAGGTGATCCCAAACTAGATTTGGGAGGGTTATGTTCTACCTTAAGCTAGTGGAAATGTCCTAGAGAACCTATGAATATTCCCTATATGGCCGACATCCCGAAACTCCATTGGTTCACTATTACAATGGGGCTTCAAGTTCCCACATCATCCACATTGATGGAACACCATATAGTTTTCAACACAGGTACTCTAATTGTCACTTCCCTGAAAAGAATCTTTAAGGGGATGCTTCCGTCTACCATGAGAACTACTAGAATGTCGGGCTATAATCCTCTATATCTGATGCTATTGTCTTCCCTCATGTTGCAATCTAGGATGAGAGCATGATTTTATATTTCATAAAAATTAGGTTGGAAAAAATATATATTCACCAGCGTAGGGATGGCTTACGCAGCTCATCCTTGATGCGTCTATCATGAAAAAGATCATCATCAGCTAGAAGCAGTGAAATGATTTATAATTTAGTGAAAAGCACAGAATATTCCATAATTGACGTAAAAAACTTCTTATGATGCATGAAATATATAGATATATCAGCTCTTAGCATATGAAGAAATAATTGATCCTATAAAATAGTCTTGAAGTGATCTCATACCATTTCATGATGGTGACCTGCCTCGGCCACCACATCCCACCAACGCTTGACTGAATCCCAATGCTTCTTTGTAGCAGGCTTGAACCAACAATCTAGGGGTTTTTCCTAATTCAAAAAGATAAATAGGATGTCCTTTGTAAAAGACTCAGTTGCCTATGGACCAACATCCCCATAGATGTATGGATGATGCTTCTACAGGAACTGTTAATTCATAACATCCATCATATGTGAAACATATGGATCACCATGGATGTACTGAATCAAATGTATGATGAAATAAAAAACAGGGGCATCCATTTATTGATTCGGTACAGTAGAAGGTTCCTAACGTGGATCTTCAAGATGTAAGACTAGTGTCTTAGTTCCCACCACATCTGGAGCTTGATCATCACCACCTTCTGGGTGTACGACATGATGTTGTCATGGCGGCATTGTTCTACAAATTCCAAACACGCACCACAGAGAAACCTTTAATAAGATATATAGAAACAATTTTGGGAGATAATCAAGGAAAGAATCACTACCCATGTAAAACTATCCCAACAACCCACTTTGACATCCATGTTATGGTAAGAGTTCAAGTTTATGTTCCATTTAATTTATTAATTTAATTTCGAGGTTCACTCTATTATCTTTCATTAACATGAAAGGGTGGGATACGACTTTGCAACCATTTCATTTTATATTTCATGTTTCACTTTATAATGGATATCTATTCCCATGGAATTCGTTCCCATACACCTTATCATTGAAAATGACAACCATTTATTTATAGCATAATATATTGACACGGTAAATTACTCATTCCAACCCATGAGAGATCATACACCACCTGAATTGAAATAGGCAATCACTGAATCTCAACCAAGAGTAATAAAATATTACGATAACTATCAAAACATCACTCATAAATTACAGACATATAATGAATTGAAATGGATTCAAATGAACCTATATAGAAAGGAAATATTCTTGATATGTGATTTCATGGTTCATATAATGACACATTCAACAATTTTCCTTTCCTTCATATCATCTATCCAAGTAGAAAATAAAATCTCAATCAAAATAATAATCAACAACCCCACATAGCATATTTGTTACCCAATGGTGATATAATGGAAATTAAAATTGGAAAAATAGAACGAAAACTATATTTTTTGTAATATAGATTTTACTACAAACCTAGCATTGCAACACCCAATCACGGATTGTGAACAAGTCCCAAAACAATCCATATATCCAATATATTGTAACCAAATAGTAAATTAAGAAATGAAAATCATGTTTGATACCACTTTGTGACATCCCATACCCAAATGACACAAACATGGTGCCTTGAGCTTGGAGGGACATATGGAATCAACCACATCCCCCCAAATTTTTGAGGCTTATGACTAGAAGTGAGGGTATAGGGTGTGTATTTAAGGATACTATGCCCTCCTTAAAAAAATTTAGAATAGCAGACAAATAAAATCGTAGGTAAATAGATGAATAAATTTAGGTAAACATAAAGAGGAACGAAGAATAGAGACAATATCAACAACAACTGAAATAACACGAATAACATAAAATCTTAGAAAAACTATGGTTGTTATATCATATCACATAAAAACTAGAAAATATAGAAATAGGAAAGTAGGAATATCATGTTCAACCAATGTATAAAAGAATTCATAAATCAATACCACGAATTTCGGGCTCTAGTTCAGGAAAAAGTTATAAAAATTAATCTAAATAGACATAAATAAAGTGTTTGAAGTCGTATTCTTTCCTTTATCAACACCTTCATTCATTTAATCTACCCCAAGTACTAAAAAAAGCACATAGAGGGTGTTAGATATATCTCATTAGGCCACCACCAATGATGTCTATAATATAAGACATGGGAAAAAGAAATAGAACGATGTGCAATGATGTGTATATAATGTACAATAGTATAATGTAAGTAAATAAATAAATACATACTTCATCCCTCATCTGGTGTATGAACATGTAACCATTTCATTACTTGATTTTTACCAATTTAAAAATAAGTCACGTGTTTACAATAGTTAATGTTTCTATATGTAATAAGGCAACCGGTAATGATACTTAGTAATGAAGTTGCAAGGTAATAACCAAGGAAACTCAGACATGAAGGGTCTCTAAATTAGTAGTGATTCTAGTTTGGATGAGGGGTTATAGTTTAATTCATGGAGCACAGTCATAGGTATTCTATAATAAGTTCACTATAGAGTCCAAGGAGTTTATCCAAGGTGAAACATGGCTAACAAATGACTAGGGTTGTTGTGTTTTAACCATGTCAGCTACTTTTCAATGAAAGATTAAAAGAGTATATACAAAGATCCACTTAGTACTATATAAAGGATCCTATATTGTCATAAAAAATAAAAGGTTAGAAAATGATCAGTTTCTGGGTGGGACTCAACCTAAGAAAGATGTATCATTGAATTTTGAAATGGGGTCCTACAGAGCTTAAGACATTCCCTTGGGAATCCAAGGAGAGCATGATTCGGGCCACTCCAAATTTGATTAAGAATTAGTTTACAATTGATAAGTTTCAATCCATTACCTTTCATTAGTTTGACATTACTATTTGATCATGACACCATTTAATAAGTCATAATAAATTAATAAGTCCATTTGGTTCAAGCCCTTCCATTCATTAGCATGATAAGGCCAAGTAGCATGCATTCATTAATATAATCATTTTAATGAATTTTAATAATCTAGTTTTACTTTACTAACTTCTATTAACATGGTAAGGGGTGATATAGATGTGTAACCTATTATTCAATTATATTAAAAAAGGTCAAATCATACACTTAGTATACTTTCTAATGTCCATTTCTTAATTTGTTATCAATTAATACACATACCTTAGGTTTTTAAAGTAATCATCATACATGGTATTTTCCATTATTAAATTCAAAATATAAATAAATTTATTTAACATAGAAAATATAACTCTTATATTGGTCAATACAAGGTGCACCTTAATGGTGGAACAAACATGTCAACACACTAAAACAAAAATTATAGAAATACATCCAACATGGGATGGATGAATTTTTTATCATAAAAAATAAAAAACAAATAATATATTTGGAATTATCATACCCATAGGATACTAATGATTATAATCATAGAATATAAATTCACTAAATGACCCTTGATGAAATCATAGGGCCCCCGAAAACAATTCCAAAATAAATGTACATGAGGGATGAGTTATAGGCCACCCACCTTAGGCTTGTATAATTCTACTCCCCTAAAATCAGCCTTTGATTTGTCTTCGATAAGAATATACCTAAAAAATACATAAAAAATTTCAAACCATGATAACTAGGTTGGGAAAAAGTGAGATGAATAATGCCTCAAAAGGACTTCAGAGTACTTACCACTGCGCATCCAACATGATGAATGGAAGATCAAACAGATACCAGATGAATGAGATATATTGATCCATATATTATCCATTCAAATATATCCAAAATGAATGAAATTGAGGTTAATAATTCTGTAAATCATAATATATAAGGAGGAGGGGGTTAATTAGATCAATAAGGGTAAAATTAAAAAATTACCCAAAATCTATCATGTGCATATTTTTTCTGCAGGTTTTTTTAAAACATGTGTAAACTATGCAAGGGTTTCCTTAAAAATATGGGAACTCAAACCATTAGGACACATAGTTGGGGAAATCATGCACCAACTATGCAGGTGGATCTGCCTGAAATAAATACCATCAGCTTGGTTAAATCCGACCATGCGCCCTTCCCACATGGTTTACTCATACAATTCGGTAGGGGTATTTTTTTTAAAGTGTTCTAGGATAAAAATAAGTCCCAGACACTCGGGACCTTATATAACTCAAAAGGTAGCCATATTGGGTCCAAAATAAATATTTTGACTAAAATTTAAAGGATCCATAGCTAAGTGAAAATGGGGTTCTTATAGTTGATATCCCAGTCTGTTAAAATATTAATCACATATCTTCATAAAAGAAATAGACTTTTCCTCAATGGTATATCCCTTGCTAATTGAGAAAGAAAAATTGATATATTGAAATTAGATAAATGAGAAACCATGATCTATATAAATTTTAGACAAATGATAAAGTATTGGAAAGATCAATCAGTTTCTTTCATGTTATTTGGATACTCAAAAAGATGTCTAAATCATTTGACCATGCTACCTCAATAATAATGATAATTAAATTTTGTGGATGGAATAAGAAGGTTATGAAGGATATGATTCCTTCAATATTGATAAAAGAACCTTAATATATATAAATAAACTCTATAATAACATGAGATGAATTATTTCAAGTTAAAATAAAAATAGTCCTTGTAAATATAGTACCCATAGAAATTATATAATACTTTAACATTGGAATCCTTAATACCTATGACAATTACCCTTCTAAATCCTATTTCTAAAAATATCATAGATCACAAAAAAATTGATCACTTAAAAACTCAAATGTAATATATAAGACTTTGAACATATCATCAAGCATAATATTGTAAACCCATGATGGTATACTTAACATTTAAAAAAACCTCACATGAAAACATCAAAATCTCTAAAATTTCTTAAACCCTACTCTGATACCAAATATAAGTAACCATCCAAAAAAATTATACTTTATAGTGAATTGAAACTATAATAAACTTTATTACATGTAGAAATATCTTTTAGGTTTATAGTTTTAGATAAATAAGACAATCTATTACACAATAAAACTTTATATTACAAGTGTAAACTTCCACTAAGTATCCATTTTTTATATAAACATTGTTTTTAGGATATAAAAATATTTTATTTCATGTCACATCCTAAAATATTTAATTCTAACCTAATCCATGACATTAATCATACTAAAAACCTAGGTAAAACGTCTTAAAACATGGTATGAGCCCAACAAACTCAGTAATGTACATAAAAATTATAATTTTGTAATTCTAATAAAAAAAATGAAAATCCATGAAAAAAGTTTTCACAAAAATAAAATTTTATTAAATAATATCTTTATAATTACTTTTTAACTCAAATTATTTATATGAAAACTCATTAAAAATAATTTAAATGTAATGTAGGTCTCTGGGGACATCATCATCTTGAATCCCGCACAAAACCCCCCAAAAAAGGATTGACCACTCAACTGAATTCAAATATAATTATATTTCAAAAATAATAATTTACATATATATTAGAATACTATCAAGGTAATCCCTTTGTATAAGATATATAAAAGAGCACCCATGAGCTATAATGGTGCTCAATCCTGCAAAAATATTGTCCAATGACCATTTCAAGAATTAAACCCTTTAATGACACTTTTAAAATGTAATGAAAAACATATGAGATACCAAGATACACATTCTTCTTAAAATCCATTTAAAAGAATACCTAGAAAAGGAAAACAAGGGATTTATTTAAAGAAAAAATGAAATAATTCAGAGGAACAAAAACATCAAATAATAGTTATGGAATTGGGAAAATCCATTTTCACCGTATATGTTTAAATAGAATATTCATTTTTTTCATTTTTTAATGATTTTTAAAAATTATGTAAAAATATTACTTATGAATACCATAGAATGAAATTAAATAGAGCCATAATATTTACTTTATAAATATTTTATTGTCATATAAAAATAATAATAAAATAAATTTTAAAATATTTAAATAGATGGAAACTATACTATTATGGTAAATATTAAATGGAGATTTTCAAAATAAAGTCTCTAACCTTGAGTATGAATCACTATTTATATTCCTTCGCTTCATGAATAATTTTTTTTATTTTTACAATATTACGAACCTTTATAATCTAAATTATTCAAATATTTAATTTAATAAAAGGTTATATACAGTTAAATAATACATGAAATTTAGGTATGGTGTTTAGAAGATATTTAGATCATATTTGAAAAATGACTTCTGTGGGTTCACTATGTTACAAGTGGCCATTATTATATCATATAAATTAGAATAATCATGACATAAATTTTATTTTTATACATCATTTTTTACATGTAAATTCTACCATTAAATATGGTTATGAAAAAAGAACTATGTACAATCATGGAGACGGTCGATCGTACATATGTATGACTAACATTTCCATTTTAAAACCATCATTATAAAAAACAGGTATATATAATTTAATATTTATTGAGTTATATTAAAATCATAAATATAATATATATGCTTTAATTATACATATATATATATATATATCATCCATGTGATGTGGTGATGAAGACCAAAACATATCTCTTTGTGTATGTGGCAGTCCACATATACGCACAGACGATGTAACTAGCTTTTAGTGTGTTTCAATATTAGAAGGTAAATGAAATATAATATCTTAATAATGTAAAATTTGTCATTAATATCATATATAAAAATAAATTCCATAATTATAATCCTTACATGCTAGATGACGATTAAAAACAAATTAAATCTATTTGGAAAATGGTAGTCCACCGTACATACAAATGATGTTTCAATTTCCCATTTGATGTAATTGGAGATGAATAGAGGTTTTGAAACTAATATAAAATCCCAAAATAATATGTAATATATTTTATTATTATATAAACATGGTTAAGGATAATTTTAAAGGGAATTTAGAAGAAATAAAATAGAAATTTTTGATTAAAAATAAAACCTCTTCATCAGAATAACACATTTCATAACACTTTAAGAAAACTAAGGTTCATATTTTTTTCCAAAATGAGGCCAATTAAATTTTTTGAGATATTTTATGTAATAATTTGAAAATATATATGCCTAATTTTTTTTCAAGTGATATGTAAAGATTTGAAGGTATTTCCTTTTGTAATAATGTGGTGGGGCACTCATGGCATTCTTATATCATTTTAAAGTAACACCAATTACGTTTTTATAAAAAAAGGCTTCAATTTATTTATAATATTGGATGAGGATTTATCCTATTACTCTCTAAAAATAAAAAATTATATAGGTTTTGGTCACATTTATATCCATATATATTTGTTCAACCAATCTTTATCTCTTTTCACACATACCATTAGAAAAATGTCATACTCTTTCAGGGTCAATATAGTTACTATAAAATTAAAAAGGCCACTAAATGGAACATGATTGATATAATAATAAATATACAATTAAATTCTGGTAATTTAATATTTTTATAAATTTTATATCATTGAATTAAATAATAAATAATATAATATATCATTAATTTAATTTTTTTGAATTATTCTTTACATTGATTTTAATAACATCAAAACAACAAGTAAAATTGAAAATGAAAATTAATACAACCCAAAAATTTAATTTTCTTCTCAAAAATTCATGTACTACTTTAATTATGTAAAATTAGTTTACTTTTACTATTTTGAATATCATTTATTATAATTTTCCATAAATCTTATAATTACTGCATTAATGTTGTTTAAATTTTTATGATAAATATATGTTCACCTAAAATTAATAAAATATTACCACCATGAAATATATTATTGGTATTTAAAAAATATATTTATAATAAAATAGTGCCTCTAGGTAACCCTATAAAAAATATATTCTATTTAATAATTAAAGAGTTCGGTATTTTTGAATTTTATTAAAATATCATTTTAAAAAGTTTATAATCACCTCCAAATAGAAAAATTTCCATATAACGATTTTTTTATTATGGATGAAATTTACTAATATAATAAAATTTAATCAGTGTTAGGTCAATTTGTATCCTTTATCATTTTATTTTGAACATTAATGACCCTATTGTACCCTATATCGTGATATGAGAAATTACGAAGGATGATATTCATATTCAATAAAAATAAAAGAGACCGATTTGATAAATTTGTAACCACTATTTCAAAAAATTTAATTCATTTTTAATAATTAAAAAAAATGGGACAATTTAATTAAAAAATAAACTAGAATAAGATTATAAAAAACTATTTTTTTGAAAAATGCCCTTTGGAATATTAAATGATTTTATACTATGTATAAAATTCATTTAAAAACAGAAATTGTATCATTTTAAATAAATTTATCAAATTAAATATTAAAACTAAACCAAAATATAATTTTACATTAAAAATTATATAAAATAAAATAATTTTTAAAATAAAAATAATTATTTTAATTATTCATTGAAGAATCAAAATTTTTAAAAACAAATCTAAATTTACCAATAAGATAATCTTGATATTATGATTTTCAAATATATATTAATCTTAAAAAATATAATTTCAAAATTTTCAAAAAATTATATATATTATTTCTGGACTGATATGAAATAAACACAAGTTTTGTAGAATATATTTATTTGATGAATAAAATGTATTTACAAAAAATTGAGTACTAATTTTCAAAGCATTGATCAATTTTTTTTATTGATTATAACCTTAATATATATATATATCATAATTATTTTAATTATATTCATTCCCTCTAATTTAACTATTAGGGTATAATTTTAGTATATCAATAATAATTTTTGGTCATTCATTTGTGTTCAGTGTTGCGTATCTTATTCGATATTGTATATTGACATTTATTTTAAAATATCAAGATATTAAAACAACAATAAAAACCAAAAAAATAGGGCTTAATAGGGTTTCACTCTCTTAGAAACCCATTTAGACATAACTGATTAGTTCTAGACATTCCTTTCGACAATTACCTCAAATGATGAGCATTATTATAATATGATGGAAGTAATTTAAAATTCTCATTAAAAAAACATTTAAAATAAATATTATATAATTTTTTTAAAGTAAATTATACTTTTATAAAACCCCTATAGAAGAATTATAATATCTTTTTTGTCCCATGACCAAACTAGGTTAAAACACATTTATAACACTTGTTTTATAAAAAAGTAATGCAGCACTTGGAATTCCATGTAAAAATTTTTGAAAAATTAATTTAAAATCCCACAAAATCTCATTATTTCAATATAATATCAAAACAAAAAATAAAAATTATAATAAAAATAGGCATGAATTGTTCCAAAAAAACATATTAAATCAATATTTGAAAATCGGAAAACCCTATTTATTTCATGGTTAGAATGACGTATTGCAAATATGAATTTTTAAATTGGGTAATCAAATTTTTACAAATAATAAATAAATAAAAATTAAATTAAAAAATAATAAAATCTTGGTTCTGAAAATTAAAATCCAAAAAAATAGGTGAACCAACTTTAAATTTGGAGAATATTGACCAAAACTAAAATACATCATGGTTTAAACATGAAGAAAAAATCAAATTACCTATAATAAAATATAATGAAAATATAAAACCCTAGGGTTTATAAAAAAACTCTTTATTGGGAAGAGAAAAAGTTAAAATGGAAGAATAATTGGGGTGGAGTTATTCCCTAATAGATTTGAATACAAAATGTGATAAATCCCTAGAACAAATGCCACAGGAGAGGGGGATCATGAGAGTGGAGTCATCACACAAGGGGGGGTCTTCCAAGGGGGTCACCATGATATAAAAAGAAATGAAAAAGGGTAAAGAAAAAAAATTAAAAATAAATAAAAGGAAAATATAAATGTAAATATTATTATTGAAAATCAGGAAACCTATATGGTTTTCTAAATGATGCTTTAAACATGTGGGACTCACTACCTAAGCTAATTTTCCATGAAATATTTCCACTATGTCCCCACATGGTTTAATTACCATGAAATTACCATTCCAAATGAATTTTCAATGTAACAAATCCAAACACACTATTTACGAATGGTTTACTAACCATTCAGGTTGAGCATGAGACCCTGGAAAGTTTTATTTTTTAAAATTAAATCACCAAAATTTTAAGAAACAAAAAAGATCTTAAAATAAAAGATTCTAAAATAAATAAAACAAAAAATAATAATATTTAGTCACATGTGAGTGTGAAAATTATCCACAACATGACACATTATTTGCCCAAAAAGTATTCAGTCAAAGTAGATGGAATAAATAAATGATAATATATTCCACTTCAATTTATTAGGTAGACATGAAATATAAAACTAAGGAATGATCGATATAATAGGATAACTCCTAAACCTGATCTAGAAGAATCACTATTGATTAATTTCCTCGTAAATGAAAATCATTATCCAAAAATCATGAGACCTTTACAAAAATAATACAACTTTAAAGAACTACCACAACCTCTAGTATGAATCCAAAAGAAAATGGATACCTAAATAAGACTCCACACAATTTTAGAACTATTTTAAAATAAAAAAACATATCAAGTCTCACAAATTATGACATAAAACCCCTAAGAATCCATATTTCCATCAAAATTCCAACATTCATAAATATGTCATAAGACTCATCATCCATTAAGGAACAAAAAAACTCCAAAAGGGGAACAATATAGAGGAACAATCATGCACCCAAAAATTGAATGCATGTATGAAAATTCACATCAAAATCAAAATCAATGAACATAATGCGATTTATCCTTGAGTAATTATACATAAGATAGGACTAGGGTCTAAATAATGGCATAAAACCTCATGTAAAACTTAACAGAACCAAAATATACACCAACCTACTAAAAACTCAAATTGTTTCCAACCAACCCCTAAACACTCAATCACATACACAAGGTTATTCCATGTCCCTCTATCGATATCCAAGACACATATCCCCACAAAATATATATAAAAATATATAAACTAATCTCTACAACCAACTATAGAAAGAAAAATGAAAATACCAACATCCCATAAGAACCACTGATTGAGATCCCAAATGACACATCTAACCCAGAATAACCACAGAACATCAACACAGAAAATCACCAACACAAGGCCGCAACTCAATAGAACTATAATCAATGAGATTAACTAGAAAAAACCATCACAAACCATAAAATAACCAACCAACAAACCAAAATCTCAACCCGTTCTATGAACAAAATTCAAAAGGTATTAAGAAGGGAAAAATCAAAACAAAACGAATCTTCATTAAAAGACTAATAAATCACCATAAATATCATTATAGAATACATTCCTTCTAATATCTTCCCTTGAACATTATAAGATACAATATTTAAATTAATGAAGTCATGAAATCAAACACTACATGTCCCACCTATCAAACTTAATTGTACCTCCAAAATCATGATACATATATAAAATCATAATCCATAAAAACTAATCAGCCACTGATTAGAAATATAATTTGTAATAAAAAATTACTACCTTTAAAAAATATAGAATTCGACTAACACACATGAATCCAAATAAAAATCAATTTTTATAATTTCATTAATAGTTAAATTCATATGTAAAATATAACGGGTTGATTTAAATATATTTCTTATTAAGATTCAATTTCATTGTAATAATTTTTTTATATTAATCTATAATAGAATAAGCCAATTTTTTTAAAGCATATTTTAATAATTAATAATTCACATTTATAATAACTCACTAATTTTTTTTAGAAAAAAATATATATATAATTTAAGAAAACCCATATATCAAATGAAATTAAAATTTAAAATAACTAAAAGTAAACATAAATCACCATTCCAAGATCCAACCAAAAACCTCATACATAACTAAACTTATCATTAATTGAAATCCATACTGTGAAAATTCACATTAACAGAGACTCCATTATTAAATAAGTCTAAAAAAATTCTAAAATAAAATATCAACTACTTATTAGTTTAGTGGAGTCCTTTGAACAATAAACACGTGCTCTACATGGTTGTCCATAATGGGTGGATTTCCATGTAGATCCAATTTTTCATCCAATATCACCCCAATGTTAAGTGAATGATTATATAACATACCACTCATTAATAACTAAAATATAAATTTTCATAAAAATATTATCAAACTGAACAAAAGAATAGTAAAAATACATGACTCGAGTCAGGAAATTCCCGGAAACGCAGAGCTGTAAATGGAAGAGTGTTCATCAGACTCCCCCCCATGGGTACATCTTGAGCTTCAACAACCACACTACCCTTATTGCCCAAATAAAAAATGGAACCTTGATACCTTGGAACACAAATGAAACTAGTCTCAAAAAAAATTTTCATGAACTTTCTTGAGCCTTCCTTCCATAGTAAACCTGAACCGACATTTTACGTACCTAAGAGATGTCCCAAATCCCCTTCGATGAATTAAAATAACAACAGTAGTCCAAAAAATTCGTTGGAGATGTTTTTTATCATTTAAATATAGAAATCATTGTATAATAGAAAACCAAACCCTTCAATGAATTTGATATGACCTATCAATAAGTCGGATTTCTACCATAAATATTATATCGGAAGAAACATATAAACAAGATATCAACAAGTATAAATAGAAAAAAAAACTAATCTATTGGATAACCTCAAAACTCCCTAACTTAACTAGCATACATCTACGTAACCCCAAGATCCCTCATCATGATATAAATCCCAAATAACCTAATATACATATGGAATAATTGAATTCACTAATAACCAAAACTAAAATTAGTAAATCACACATTTTAAGGGTAACAGGTCAAATAGTCTATCAAGATAATCAAGACAATTAAAAAATAAAATACAGGGAAATATTGACTAAATCTGATAATTAAAATAGTAACTAAACTCAATCTCCACAGGTCAGTAATCTACCAATACATCAAATGTTCCACAAGTGTGAGAAAGAACTAAATAAAATATTTAAATTAAAAATAAAGCATATGTAATCATGATAAATCTTAGTATCATACCAACAATATTTACAAATTCTATCATTTATTTTAAATATATAATTTATGTTATTTTGAAATACATAATATAAATATTACTTTTTCACACTTACTTATACATGAAACTGATATTGCCTCAATGTGGTTTTATAAACATTCATGTTTATTATTTTATAAAATTAAACAAAATCAGGTTAAAAAATTTCTTTATAACTCACACATTTTAAATAAGATAAGAACCTTTTTCCCGTTCAGATATTACTTTAAAACAATTATTAAAAAGATGTTCAAAATTAACACGTTCTATAAGAATACGTTTAGATAAAATTATTGTAGCATTTCCTAGATAAATAATAGAAATAAAAGTATTCAATAACACGTTCAATACATATTAATAAAATATATTTTTCCATATAAGAAGTGGGATCCCCCTATACCATTCCACTAATTATGTAAAGTGTATGATGAGATCCACCCTTTGTCTACTAAACCTAAGTAACCAAGAACATACATTTCAAACATCAAGTATAACGGTTATTAAAATGTTAATATCCTTTCCAGGTATACCATAATACATAAGTGTAACTAGTAGAGTGTATTCACATATATTCTAATTTTTATAACCCTATAACCAGGGTATTCGTGACAAAGAAAGGGAAATAAAAAATAAGTTAGCAAAGTAGGAAAATGTAATGTAGTGTATAATGACACACACTGTTACCCATTACCCATATCTAAAAGATGATTGATCATATAACCCTCATATCAATAAAGTATAATACACACTCCAAGGGAATCCTTTAATATCAGTCAAAACCAATGGGGCTTCATACCGTGGAACAAACACACACATTTAAAAACAACTTAAATGTTCTAAAATAGTATTTTGAAAATCTCCCATAATTCCATGTTTTTTATAATAATTGTGAAATAAGATCAAAATACACATCATAACATTAAATTTAAAATAAACCTTAAAATAAAATTTATAAAATAAATTTTACTTTTATAAAACCCTATTAAAAATCACAAACAGCTATCTTTTATTAGTATCATTACATAAAACAATGTCAAAACAATTCTATAACTCTTTTGTTTTTTAAATAATTATTAAAATATATGATTGATAATAGTTATTTCATGTATCAAATTAAATTCTTAGTATTTTTTAAATTATCATGATATTCTAGAAAATTCTTAAAAAATTCAATATAATTTACAAAAATATGAATAAGAATATCAATGAAAAATACCATTCATAGTTAAATTTAAAAAAAATTAAATAATACTTTCAAATATAAAAATCCCATTATTTTTTAGAAACTAATATAAATTCAAATTTTGACATAGAAAATTTGATGAAAATAATTAATAATAGCTATAAAAAATTAAAACATAAATAAAAGCCAATGAAAATCGTGGTTCTAAAAAATAAAAACCAAAACATGGGAACTAACATGAATTAGAAATAGATGTTCCAAAAATCATGTATTGGGTGAAAAGAACATATAAAATATGTTTTGTGACCTAGAAATACAGAATCCCCAAAAAATAAACTATACGAAACCCTATAGTTTGGCCAGAAGGGTAGTTGTTATGGGGATAGGAAAAGTAAGGGAGAAATGGACGAATATGTGAAGATGAGGGCTCATATAGTGGTGTTGGTATCATAATGTCAAAAAAGGGGAATAAAGTAGAATAATAGAGGGAAATCTAGAGAGGGGATTCATAAAACAAGGAGGGTTATATAGGCAGGGGTTGGGGTGGGGTCACAACATGAGATACAGTAATAAATAAGCGGAATGAAAGAAAATAAAGAGAAATATTAAAAAAAGAAAATTAAAATTAGAAATAATAGAAATATGCATTTTTTACATTCATAGTATTAAAAACCTTTTGATAACTATGTGGTTTTCATTGCATAATGGAAATGTCTACAAAAAATTCCTACAAGGGAACCACATGGTTTATCAACTATGTGCTGAAAATTTAAAATGGAACAACCAGGTGACAGGTCGAAACACATGGTTGACAGACATTTTACTAACTATTCTGGTTAACCTTACAAACTTGAAAATGCATTAAAATTTTGAAATAGAAAATCCATAAATTTATAAAAAAACTCAAAATAAAAATAAAATAAATTAAATTAAATCGATATAGTCGCATGTCTGTGACAGACTGAGAGATCATATAGAAATTTAAGTACCACCACCATATGGGGTGGCACAATAGAAATGACTATGTAGTGGGTTGGTTTCATAACAATTAAATCACACCCCATATAGCATAATAATTAATGAAGTATAAAACTATGGAGTTAAAGTGGACTATGGTTATCAATAAAAATGGTTAAATTTTATCATTAATTGTTTTAACTACATGATATGATTGAATTTGTTTTATCCCAGAATGAAATTTTTAGCTTACTTATTAATTTACATTAACACTTAATATGATAACAGGAAAAGAAAATTGATTCTATACATTTATATGTTTTCAACATAGGATACACTAAATTTTATATTCATTATGTCCTCACATAATATATTAAATTATAATATTATTTTAATGCCATGTGGAGATAAAAAAATTGTATTATCATATAAAAAAATGTTAGTAATTGAAATACTAGTAACAATTTCATAGAACATGTTCTACCTTTAATAATGAAATAAACATGTTCATTTGACAATGAATATGGTTTTGATTCCACTGAATGGATTTAAGGGATCACCTTATAACAAAAAACAGATCAATAAATTACCAAAAAGGCTAAAAAATCCTTATAACATTAAATTGGATGAAAAATTAAGAACAAAAAGCCCATGGAGTATATTTATATTAGTTTTAGTAGCCTCCATGTTAATGATGTAGGCATGATGATGATCACATATGAAGAAAATGTGGTTTTCTGGCCTCATAGATAATCCACCCATTAAATAATTCAAAAATTCTTCTCGGAGATTCACGTAAAGATGGAGGGGTTCAATGGAATTCATTGTGAAGTGAAGAATGTAGTTTCAAGGAGGAGAATGAATGTATATTATTTTCATGAAATTGATGATCATCATATGTCTGAATAGGGGAAACTTGTTTTTATTTTATTATAAGTTCCTGAAACTCTTCATTTTTACATGATCATAAACCTTATAAAAATATTTTTCAATAAATTTTTGTAATGTTTAGTCGACTTTTTAAGGATAATATCATCCACTAACTAATCCATATAATAGATTAAAGCCTAAAGAAAACTATATGTGAGTGATGTATAAGTTCTAGTCAACGAATACTGTTTGACCATGTCGCATAAAATACATCTAGTCTACATTGATAGAAAAAATCTCATACTTATTATTATGAATATATTGAAGAAACCATATCCTTAAACTATATGAATAATATGAATATATTATTATCACTCTTTTGGAAGTGTATGTGAATCAAAATTGGAATTTTATTTTCCATGTTTAGTTTAGAAAATATACTACTTAATATCATTGATCAAATTTTTTACTCTACATTCAATCGTTATACATTAACCTCTATTGGATTATTTGAAAACCACCCTTTCCATATTTTGTTATTAAATTAATAATAATTCAGGAAATTTTATTGTTATAAGTAATAAATATGTTACAATTAAATATTTATCATATTTTATTGTTCAATGTATTTTCACAGAGGATTTGATTTTAATCTGGCCATGGAGTAGATTCATTTCTACGGAAATAAAATTTAATTTTAGAATTATTTTATTATCAAATCAATTATATACTCCATCAATATTTTCATAGGTATTATTTTTCACACTTTATGTTTTAATAATTAATTCTATGGTTATATTTGTGCCAGAATTTAATTTTCTAAGAAGATTAGTTGAGGGTAGAGGCAGATTGAAAATTCAGGAATAGTTTTATTTATGATACTTCCATTATATGTTGTGTTATAATTTGGAGAATTATAAATATAATTATAGAATAGAAACTATCAAATGAAATATATTTTCCCCATGATGATAATTATTGTCAAAAAGGAATTTATATAGGGGTTGTATTAAACTGACATCTGTTTTAGAGGTTATTATGATGTTGATTCATATTCCTCACTAAAATACTTCCACTATAATGATTATTGATAACTAATATGCTATAGGTATTAATGATAGTATAAATTTAATTATGTACCAATTCAATAGTAATGAAGATTCAAGATTTTCATTTACATCTCAATTAAATCATTATGTAGTAATTCCTAAGAATAAATCATTCACTTTTTATGTTAACACCAATGATATAAAAGATTCATTTATTTTGGAGGGTTAAAATATTTTTCCTAATCAAATTAGAGTAACTTATATTAAGTAAGAGTGTATTGTTATGAAGAAAAATCCTTTTGATTGGATGGATTCCTCATTCGATGTTGATAATAACATTAATAGTGGGTTGGTAAATGATATCATATTATAAATTATTATTTTACCTTTGGAAGTTGATTTTAATCAAGGATTTATTTATTTAAAAAATAAAATCAATAAGGTGATGAAATCCCTGATTGAAAATTCAATATTGATTTGATTTTCAAAAATTTCGATTTCTTATAGTGGTAACCCTCAGACCATGGGGGAACCAGAATCAAATGCTATCCAATTTCAATGTTCAAAATTCATAAACTACATTGAGAAACCCAAAAACCTAGAATATCACTATCAATTATACGCCATGTTAGTTGAAGTCTCATCTCCAGCTATCAACATCAAGACTCACAATTTTCATCTACTCACTCCTTTCAAAAATTTCATTACTGTCATCCAAACACCACACCCCATAGATTTATGGAGTCTATCATTGCACAAAAAAATCAACAAAAATAAACACTACATCATCATTATCAACATTGAAATATTCTATGAAAACAAAAAGTAAAAAAAACTAAACCATAAATATAAGTCAAAAAATTTTCAGAACAAGTATCGTCCAGATTTATTATCAATAAGAATAAAACAAACCTCCACCGATGATAGATTACTGAAATAATACAAATCCAATGTCGTTTCACCAATAACCAATGGGAAATCCATAAAACCACCAAACTAGAGGCATATACATCTAAAATATTCCTCATCCAAGGACTAATGAATATTAAATAAAAACCTGGAATCTCCTCTAGGAACTCCATGACCAAAAAATGGACATCCCAATTCCAATATGAAACCACATCAATAGACATATTGGGAGAGATGATAAGGAACATGAATACATAATAGTGATTGAAACAAACATTGCCTCAATAGAGAAGAATTCATTTGAGGACCCTAAAACTGAATCGTCGAAGCCACCACTAGCTGAAAATAAAAATTTTATTACACTAAAGAAACAATAATCTCCAAGAAAGAGAGAAATGGGAAAATTATGGACAGGTGCGAGTTGTGGTCTTGGGGAACCCATGAAACTTGACTCGCACATCCCAAACCTTCCTACAAAAAAATATCCCAATGGGACATAATGGGGTTAAAAACTCCATTAACCAAAAGGGAAGACCAGAGGAAGAGACTATGAGGGATCCACATTGATCAAATGTTTTTAAAAGTATCAAAAGGGAGAGAAGGGGTGGGGTAAATAGAAAAAAATAGAGAATATGGATAGATGGAAAGGGGAGGGAGAATAGGGGATGGAAAAATAAAGAGGAGGGGAATAGGGGAGACGATGAAAGAGACGAAGTGTATGACTACCCATCAGAAACACCACCAAGAGAACCCCAATGGGAGGTCATAGGGAGATGAGACTGCTCAGTGTCTGTAGAAACCATGAAATGTGTTCTATGCACGTCTCTGCAAAATTTCCTCAACTAGAGTCAAAAAGTATGTGGTGAGACTCTACACGTTTCACGGGGTTGAGTAACGGTAGTCAAGGAATTGGCCCGAAGGGCCAGGACATCATCCCCAAATTGAACTAAACTAGGGGTGCGAGGGGATATCCACCGTGGAATAGAGCAATTATTTGGATATGTCCCTAAAGAGGCACCCAAGGTACATGCATGCAAACACTTGCGCGCCATCATGCTGTAGATGATTAAAGTGATGATTTTTGCTAAGTCTTAAAGGTGTCACCCTAGTCTAGAAAAAACACTGGCGGTGCATAGCCTACTGGTGTTCCCAAATATGTCACACAACCTACATGCATGCTCTAATCTAGAATTCATGTTACATGTTCACCCAACTCATTTTTCCCAAGGTCACTTATTTTTCAATAAATAGACCCTTGGGGCACCCAGTTGTATAGATGAATTTCCTTGAAGCAAAATTGCTAATCTAGTCACCCTAATACTTCTCCCCAGTCTTCCAAAACATTCAAGGTAGATTTTAAACACCTTGATCAGAGGATTTAAGGGAGTATCATTAGACTTAAGTTATTTTAGTGTTTGAAAATAATAACACTTGTGCACCGAAATCTCCTATCCTCTTTATGTCTGAAATACTTGCGCACCTCCAATTTCTATCCAGGTACTTGATATCCCCACTTCTTGGATCACCTATGAGTACTCTTGAAGGATTGAGAAAGGTCTCTCCAAAGTATTACCATACAGGTTGTTCATCTTTTTAGTGAAAATTAGGTCGCCTAAGTGTACATGTGCGACCATACTGGAACACCCTTCCCTACATGGGCATCCCTCTTGGATTAACTTATTCTTTCCACAATATTCATTTTACAAGCCATCAATCCTTCATCACCCATTCATGGAAAGTCTTCTTCTTCTTCACTAGATCTCTTGTTTGAACGTGATTCTGTTGAGACCTCCACCAAAACATCCTGAATTATAAAAACATTGGGAATGGCACATCAGCGTGTCTCCTATTTGGGTTTATATTTCTGCCGTTAGAGGTTTCACACAATTGTTTCACAATGAGGTTAGGATTCATGAAATGTCTGTGGGTTTCTATATCCGCAGTCACATTGACCATTCTCTAAGAAAAAATTAAGGGAAGTTCTTGGTTTTGATAAAGAATAGGTCCTAGCCTCTCCTTTCTCAAAGAGGTGACTCGGAACCTCAGGTCTCTGGTAGGGAAGGTATAGTTCACACTTACATTTCCTCTTTCCTACCAGGATCAATTTTAGGGTAGCCATCTTAGTATAATCCCTTCACCTTCATCACTTCTTCCTTCCATTTGGACCCTTGTCCACTATGAAGAGAACATAGGGAAATCTCATCGCCTCACCCACTTGTATAGTCGACGTGCCCTCTTCCGTCAGCAGAGGAGGAAATGTGTGAAGTGTCATTGTTGAATCTTTCACATACACTTGTTTCTCAAATGGAGAATGACTCACATGGGATTAGATATATGTGATGGTTACAACATGTGCACAAACACTCATTCAAAGGAACTACGAGAACTATGATTCTGGTTCATAGTAGGATACATAGAAAGCTATCTCAAGGCTCGAGCTCACTGGGCATACTCCTTAGGAAATAACCCCCAACATAATTCTTCAAATAATCACGCAATCCTTTTTAAAATGTAATCCCAAATTCAACATTCCAAGAGGACCATAATATATTATGATATTTATTGAACTACAAGGGTTTTGATTTCTATTAATATAGGAGATGTAGGAAGCCTTCTTGTGGGTCAAAGACAACACTTCAAATCAACCCTGTTATCCTTGGGCCATATTACCAATTGTGTCTAATCCAACATGGAAACCTATATCCTTTCCAAATTTCTTTGGGATGGTTCAACATAAGTCCCACACTATGTTTCAACTAATAACCTTCCTCTTAGAGGTCCTTATCACATGACCCTAAAAGGTATGATGTGTCCCATTCAGTGGCACCGAACTATGAGGTTTATGATTCCGTTCACAAGGATATGTAGGTAGCCAATATTACGGGCACAATCCAAAATTGAAAACCAAACTTCATCTCCCTAGATAAAAACAAATTCCAGAGTTCCCCACTGAGTGTCTCAAAAACCAGTATCATCACAAAGATCATTAAAAGAATCTATAATTGGTATATTAGAGGATACCATTGATGGAAAACCTCAAATGCATGAATGTTTCCATTAATGAATAACCTTGAATGCAAACTGATGATTCTAAATTTTACACATGTTAATAAGGGATTGTAAATTCTTAGGGATTCTTATGATATACATGGTGAATTAACAAGGATTCAAGAAAATATTTTAAATTTACCAAGAGTGTCTCGGAGTATATAATAATTCCCCCCAAAAGGGTGTGATGTGTCCAAACTCCCATCCTCTCGACCAATGCATGTTGTTAAGTACCATAAAGTCAATACATAATGAACACCTACCTTTGGAAAGCATGTCAACTTTGGATAAAGAACTATTGGAAGTTTCTAGTTCCATGAATAAATCCTATGGAAACCGCCGAGAATAAGTTATTCTTAAAACTAGAACACATATTTCATGAAACTATGAAACGAAAATGGTGAACCCGATGTGAATCCTTAACTATGTTAATAATGTTACCCCCCTTTTAGAACCCTATCAATTGATAAACGAAGGCTAGAAAAATGAATTAATCATGAATGTATCCATCTAAAAACACGTTTCTTTAATAGAGATTGTTTTTGTATCATGTGTTTTCACAAATTCCCTTCAATCCAATGAATAGATTTCTCTTATATTGCATCTGTGAACTTCCTGACCGCTGCTCAAGCTTGATCTACATCTACTGGAAGGATGTCATCACCAACCCAGTGTCTTCAACATTGAGTCTCTAATGTGATTGTAATGGAATATCTCCATCATGGTACAATCATGACATTGGAGGCTGCTTGACAGGCCCTCCAGGTCAACAACAATCCTCGATCATCTAGCCAATGACGACCAATGATCTAGAGGAAAATGGTGCCAACCAACATCTCTAACAGTTTCGGGTCTTTATCCCAAGAATTCAATAAATAATCCCTCCCATACTATAGGGAGGTGGATCAAGAGGTCACTCAAGGCTTCAATTTAAAAATTCATGACTCCTTCTTGAGGACTCCCACAAGCAATCGCCTCCAGAATCACATGGTAGTGTACCCCCAACATGATAGGGGTGTTGCCTATGGACGTTTGACCCAAGTCTCTCAGACCTAGGAAAACAAGGTGAAACTCCTATATAATGTTCGGTTAATATAAATAAGGTTATCACCTCTGCCTCCTCTAGATAATTTCGTCAGTTTGACTTGATGGAAAACAACGAGCGAGCACATACCTCCATCCATTTTAATTTTTTTTCTCCGCAAAATATTCTGAGGGTAACCCACCAATCCCACCAGATAAACCTAGTGGAGTACCGTGAACAAGCACATACATCTACTTAAATTTTATCGTCCAGTCAGAAGGCTCGTCTGACTTCATTTAAAGAGGCATGCCTATCTAACATGGTGGCCATTGGTAAATAGAAACATACACCAGTTTACAATCACCAATTCTGCCAGTAGTCTCGTCAGCTAGTATTAAAGGAAGTCCATCAACCATACCTGACGAAAAATTTCCAGCAGGCACATACACCTACCAATGAACCTTAAGCCTTCCAATAGTCTCATTTGGTAGCACCTGGAGAAGTCAGTCAGAAAGCTCCGACGACACATTTGGGGCAGACCCAACTCTATTCCCCCATGTGTGAGTACTGTCAATATCCATTGACATGAAAAGGAGGACTTCACCAGGCACATACCCCTAATCTAGATACATAATGGATGTATATTCCAATTCCTGCCACTAAAGTCACCAATCACATCTTACCAATGGTTATAGGGTAGACACATATCTCTACCCATATTCTAGAAGCATGCTGGGATATTTTAACAACTACTTCAGCAGTATCAAGGGAACATACATATAAATATTTCCCCACACATGGGATGAAACATCAGCATTCTACACAGAGATGATAAACACCTCTATTCTAGTTTAAGAGTTTCATGGGGCATATTCCCACATATCATACAGACAATAGGATCAGGAACAAACACACCTTCCAATTGAAGGTAATCGGGTCATTCTCGTAACTACTCTGAGGAAGAAATATATACCTACCAATGATAACAACTTTTCCAAGCAGGTGACCCCAACTAATTATTAGAGAACATACAAGAAGATGTCTCTCCAAGAATTGTTGGAAAATCAAGAGCTAAGCTGTGATGTGGCTCCTCTTAATGCTAGAGTTATTGAATCTCTCGGACATTTATCAGATGATTCTCAAGATCTTATCCTCTCATTACAAAATTATGGGAGTGGTAGTTGTAATTATGAAGTTACTCATTGGAAACTTCCTCATAAACACTTTCTTTATGAAAATTCGTTCATTCCTGAGTGCCTATCTCTGGATGAGAGCCACAGTAACCCGCCCTATGGCCTGAAGACCAAGAAGAAAAAAGGTTTATCCTTGGTTGTAATCGATCATGGGGATTCTCCCCATGATGGAATTCACTGAAAAATTCCTCTCTGTAGTAGTATTTAACATTGTCAAGACTATTCAATAATTTATAATGTGGCGATGAGAAATCCCTCATATCTTTAGCAACGTTAAAACACCAGTCCATCCATGTATGAGGCTTTTTCGTTGATGGATGAAAAACATTCTCAACGAGAAGACGTCTTAAGGGAATGGTCATTATCTAAACCTCATTTAGGTCATTTATCTTCTAATACAGAGTATCCACTCTGGTCATATTATGTAGAGAAACCTCTTGTTAAAGATGATGAATATGTGTTAAACATGGGGAAAAATTATCTAAAAGAGAAATCCCAGTCATGTTCTGGCCTTTGGAATATTCTTAGTATAACATTACAGAATTTATTTCTGAAAATTGAGTTCATGACATTCATCTCAATTTATGGAAAATTCATTGTCATTTAAAAACCATAGTCTTACCATATGATGAATATCAAAATCATGTAATGGTAATAGTAGGGGTAAATTTCCAAATTTACTCAGCATCTCTCTCAGTTTCCCAATATCCAAAGGTTAAAAACAAAATAGAACCCTTTAGTGTGAATGTATCAATAGTCTAAAGATACTATGCTAGTTAATTTATGATTCCCCATCTCGTGTTCGTATCATAGGATGGGGTGCATATGGAGAATTTCGTTTCACTGCACTCCAAAATCAGCAAAGTCCTCCAGAAATGGTTTCATGCAATGTTATTACCCATGGACGGCCCCAATCAATAGGTTTTGAATGTATTCAAATGTATGATCAAGAACATGCCTCAACTAGTTCTCATCATAATCAGGAACAAAGAAAAGAAGTAGTTGAGCTACTTTTACATCAATCATCCGGGAAGATTGAACAAGAATCTTGTTTAGAGGTTGTCTGGCATCAGAGGATGAAAATGTCCAAAATAGCACAACAATCATCTAAAACAGGTGATTTAATTGATTATCAGATGATGAACCCAGCTAATGTCCAAACCAAAATCCACAATATCAGAAGAGAAGCTGCACTAATTTAAGATATAGTAGTTCAAGAATCACCCCATATTTTAGGATGGGGGCTCATTTAATTCAATCTTAAAATTCATTAAACAATGTAAAATGATTTGAAGAATAATAATAGGATCATCACTAGCCTGTAGGGCTGGGGGATTTTTCTCATATGTAATCCCCTCTTCAACGAAAGCCAGTTTTCTAACGATTAGGGAAGAAGACACAATGAAATAATACAACTAAACTAACCAATTATTCCCTTAATGTTATTGTCTACCAAACAGTTCCAATGAATTATTCATATAGGATAACATAGTCTCATGAAAGACACAAAGGATATGATCTTGCAGAAACACTAATAGAATTCCATCGAAGCATTATGCATCAGTAAATTTCATTAACACCATTGTAGAAGATCCTATAGAAAATAATTCTAGTTTAGGGGAATCAGAAGATGATGTTCTTGTCCATAATATGGTACACACTGAGGAAAATGAAGAATGTGTGCGTACATGAAATCAGTGGCTTACCCAGAATCTAGGTTTTCCTTCAAATAACCAACTCCCCCCTCTCTGAAAGCTATCTAACAAGGAGAACGGAAAAGGTCATATTGCATCTCACTTTTCCACTTGAGAAGGTCAATATCTTTAACTTGAAGAGATATTTTCACATCTTGAAGAGGAAATGATAGAGTGGTATAGACTCAACACAAAGATACTTCAAAATAGCATTTCTGCTAGACAAACTCCCCTGGAAATTCCTCAACTTGAAAATCATGTAGGAGCTCCTCATCAAAGGGGATATGTATTAACTAAAAATGTGGATAATGAATTCTATCCCTTAGGTATGAAACCAATCTAGATATTTGAAAAACCATTAGTGGTCTTACCAGTCATTGCACTATCTAAAACTCTAGTTGGTATACCTGCTCATAATCTAGCTCATCCAGAGATTCCAAAAATGCTTATGAAAACAATTGATGCATTAACGACTCGATTGGAAGATATGGAGGAATGAAGTGCACCTGTTCAGCTTGAAAATTGAGCTTACCCTGGATGGAGTACCATCTATTTTCTGGTACACAAGTTTTCAATCTCGATCAATTACAGTATGGGACGATATCCGTAAAAAAATCTCTAATTTATCTCAACACGACTGAAGACACATATTTTTGATCTTATTAATTGTAATCAATGGGAGAATGAAAGAGTTTCATATTTCATTACACAATAGAATGTATTAACATATTATTTAAGTCTAGCACTCCCTCAAAATGAATTTTTGCCAATCTATGTGAAAAATCTGCATGATGAATCATGCACACTATTGATCCCTGTGAAATACAGAAGAGTATTTCGAGAGCTTACTTTGACCTCTCAAAAAATTAAAGATTCTATTATAAAAACCAAGGATAAAACTCATGTAATTACATCAGCATCGGGAAGGATTATTGGAAAAGTAGAATCAGTTATAGTCACTCTCAAACAGGCACCTGTACCTCCATCTACATCAAGACCTTCATCATACTGAAGGATTCCACCTCCTGAGAATCAACATCAATGACCGCCACGTCATGATGATCAAAAAGATCAATGGTGGAAAGAATTTTAATAATTAAAGTATGAAGTTTATTCTTTTAGGAATGAGCATGTTCCTTGCTACTTCATATAAGATTTATAAAATAATTTGGTTCAGTTTCCATGGCCAGTGAAGCAAAATAAAGATGGAGATGAAGATAGTCTGAATTTTTGTCCCTTTAATCATATGTTTGGATACCCCCTTCAAGAGTTATTTGTTTTCAAAGACCATCTGCAAAAGATGGCAGACTCTGGAAAAGTAAAAATGAGAAGTTCATCAACTCATGTATCATGTGCTACTGCTACCAATCTAGAGGAATAAATAGAATGGAAAGAGGTCAAAAGTAAAAATGTGCAAAAATATAATGATTGGATGATCTGGAAAACAATCAACCAGATTCATGCTATTTTATGAACATAGTTAAAACAACCAATTGTGTCTTTACCACTCCTACCATAGAAAAAACATCTTCATCAATAGGTCATTCCTGAAAAAAGAAAAGTGATGATAAAGACAAAGAGAAGTCAGAAAAAAAGGAGCTAGTATCAAGGCCAAAGTTGTCCTTTCCCTCGAATATTTAATGTCATCTATTTCAAAATCATGGGAATCTCCCTGCCAAATAGTACAACCATAATTATCCTACCAAGAGAATCATCATCAGATGAAGAATTGATCTTTGGTTATATTAATGTTATCCATTTAATAGATCCTTAGGAAAATGGTGAATCTAATTGTATTGAGATAGAATTACTTGTACATAATTTGGGGATAAGAGGAAGTTTCCAAGGTAGAGGATATAGAGGAAGACGTGGGAATTCCAAAAACCACCATTTTAATTCAACCCCTTCCCAAAGAATATATGCGGCCAAAACTCATGGAAGATCCCTTAAACATGCTCAACAAATACAATGAGCTTCTTCAATGAAATAATGGCTCATTTCTGACACAATTATTTTGGAAGACCAATTAGAAGCCACATAATCTTTTTCTCAGTAAATGAATACACTTAGTTAGTATAATTTACTAATGTTAGCTGTATTTCCATTTTCTACTCAAACACAATGTACATCTACAATGGAAGCATCAAATTTCAATGCAACTGAAAAACTACATCTCTATGCTGTGAAACTCAAACCTATGGATCAAAAGTATGATTTTTTGAAACAATTGGCCCATTTACTAACCATGTTATCAATTTTGGATTCTTTGAATATGTTTAAAGATCTTTGATAAGCACTCATTGAGGCCTTGTTATGTCTTCAAGAATTTGAAACTGAAGTTGTTGTTGTATAGGATTACCATATAGAGAATGATCCAACAGAATGCCATGCAGTCATATCTTTTATCAATGAAGATGAAGATGATTTTGGACCTAGGAATATCAGAATTTGGTATTTTTCTGGAAAGGTAAATGACATGGATATCCGATGAGACTTTGTTGATAATGGCTCCAGGGTTAACCTCATTTTAATTCCTACACTTCGTCTATTGGGCCTGACTGAATCTAACATATCTCCTTCAACATTAATTTTCCTAGGATATGAGAAGAATGAACATGAACCTCTTGGATAAATTACACTCATAACAAAGTTTTAATATCTTGTGTCTAATTCAGATATCATGGTTGTTCATTAGGACACAGCCTTCAATATTCTCCTTGGAAGGCCTTGGCTGCATCAACAAGCAGTCATACCCTCGTCATACCACCAATGTCTGATATACTATTTCAATTGAAAAATAAAAACATTGTATGGTGGCAAGGCTCCATTCAAAATAGGTGAATCTCAATACATTGAGGAAGATTTGTTTCACACAAAAGGAACAAAGCACATGAAAAAGGAGAAAATCAGATTTATTTCTCAAAATGGACTAGAAAAGTTCCCAACAAATAAATTCATACAATTGATTTTAAATTATCTGTTACCCATAAATAAAATTGAAAGGGAAAAACCAAATCTAAAGACTTTTCTAGTAACTTCCATAATTTCAATTGCAGCAAATGATCCTTATAACATGGGAGAAATTATTTGCACACCCAGAAATGATGAAAGACTTAAGGGATATGTTTTTATCTCGTCTGATGAACTACAAAATGCCTCTACTTTTCAACTTGAATATAATAAGTATTGGTAATGCTAGAGGAAGACAAAGTTTTATATTATCAATCCTTCAATACCTCTTTATTACCATAGGAAGACCCTACATCATCAGTAGAGTTTGTTATGGTGGCCTCTTCTTCAGGATGTTCAAATAATGACTCCTCCCCTAACACTTGAAGTTTTTCATCATCATCTACAATGAAAATATAAATAAAAGAGTTAAATAATAATAATGAAGAAGAATAGTAAGATCTTGGGGATTCAACTCTAGAATTTGAAGAAGGTATCTCCACCACCGTGGATAAACTCAGAGAAATAAATTTGGGTACAGAAGAAGATCCACACCCAACTCTAATTAGTGCGGCCATGACCTTAGAATATCAAGAGGTGTATACTTCTTTTCAAAATAATCATTGTGAAAAATATTCTTGTAATTATACGGAAATGATATGTCTTAATCCTAATATAGCCACCCATCATTTGGGTTTCGCAGAATAATATCGTGGATTTAAGCAAGCACCAAGGAGAACACACCCAACACATCCCTCTAAAATTGAAGCTGATGTTGATAGGCATATAAAGCATAAATTTTTCAGGGAAGTTTAGTATCCCATATGGCTGACCAATATTGTCCCAATGAAAATAAAGAAATGGAAAATTAGGGTCTACATTGATTTTAGAGATCTTAACCGGCATTGTCTTAAAGAGGATTTTCCAGTCCCGATTACAGAACTTTTAATTGATGAAATAGCTAGCTACGAAGCTCTTTCCTTCATGGATGGATTCTCTGGGTATAATAAAATCTGTATCCTTAGAGGATGATGAATATACATCTGTTATATCCCCTCAAGTTGTGTTTTCCTATCCGATAATTCCATTTTTCTTGATGAATGTCGGTGAAACATACAAATGTTCCATTTACCATATCTTCAAACCCTTCTTAGGGAGTTTTGTTGAATTCTATGTGGATGATTTGGTTGTCAAATCCATACAATATTCTAATCAATTTTCTGATTTTGAAAACATATTCAATAATCTTTGGCAATGAAGTTTGAAGATGAACCCCTTGAAATGTACATTCAGGGTAATATCAAGAAAATTCCATGCCTTTGTTGTATGCCATCGTGGTATCGAAGTTGATCTTGAAAAAAAAATAAATCCTTGGAATGTAACCACCTCAAAATTTGAATGAATTAATAAGACTCCTAGGATAATTGGTCTATATTAAATTTTTTATCGCTAATTAGGTAGGAAAGTGTTCACCCTTCACAAAATTATTTAAGAAGGGAGTCACATACCAACAGAATGAAGATTTCCACGAAGCATTTAATATACTCAAGAAATGTATCTTGAGTCCAAAATTATTAATGCCACCTGTTGATGAAAGACCACTGATTCTCTATCTAATAGCTTTAGATCATTCACTAGGTTCCTTCTTCACACAAAAGTATGATCCTAGGAATGAAAACAATGTTTACTATCTTAGTCAAACTATTCTTGATGTAGAAACTCATTATTCAAGTATTGAGAAGTGAATCATTGAATTAATCTTTTAGTTTAGAAATTGAGTCACTAACTGCAACATCATGAGGTCCAATTGGTATCTCATAATAATCCACACAAATTTATCCTAAGTCATTATATGCTTACAGGACGTCTGTCATGGTGGGCAGTTATTTTGCAACAATTTGATATCTAGTTTGTACCTAAAAAGGCAATAAAAGGCCAATCCTTGGACAACTTCCTTATTGAACATCCATGAATGGAAGATACATCGTTTAATACTATTCTTTATGATGAAGGGGTCTTCTATATTCAAGATAATTTCCAAACCTGAGAAATGTATTTTAATGGTTCTTCATAGAGTCCAACAGTAAAGGTAATGGAAAAACCAAAACTCAATAAGGTTGGTTTTGGAGTTTTCGTCATTTCCCCAGAAAAGGAAGTATTTCCTTATTAATTCCTATTATAATAAGGTGGTGCCAAAATTGAATTAGAATATCAAACTCTCATTGTAGTTATGGAATTTTCTCTTCAGGTGAAAATGGATCATTTAAAGGTAATAGCTTATTTAGAAATGGTAATCAAACAAATTAATGGGAAATATTATATCAGAAAAGAAGAATTAATTTATTTTTTTGATTACATCAGAAGGTTAATGGATAAATTTCCCTCATATCTGACATTGTATTATATCTTGCGATCATAAAATGCTAAATCAGATACACTGACTAACGTAGCTACAGCTTTGGCAAATCCAAATCGAGGAGAGGCAATTATCTGCTTCACCCATCTTCGTGTGGTATCACCTTTTGTTCAAACCAGAATAGAGGGAATTATTGAATTTTTTTCTATTTTTGAACCATATGGTCATTCCATGAGATGGAGAACATCCATCATATAATATCTTCAAAATGGAGTACTTCCACAAAATAGGGCTGAGAAGGAATAGATCAGGCGACGAGCGCCCAATTTTACTCTTTGTGATAGTCCAGACCACCAAAAGATCCTTTACATGAGAGGCTTTAATGGAATTATCTTCAGATGTATTGATTGATAAGATACCACCACTATCATGAAATAAGTAAATTCAGGAACTTGTGGTGCCCACCAATCTTGGAACAAACTCTCTGATCAGATCAAATGGCTTGGATACTTTTGGCCTTCAATGACCCAAGATTGTACAAATTTCACTAAAAAATGTCATCATTATCAAGTGCATGCCAACTTCATTAATCATCCCCCAGAGTTGCTACAAATAGCTAAATTCTCTTGGCCATTTTCCACATGGGGAATGGATGTAGTAGGGCCTTATCCTCCAGCCACAACTATGTAGTTCAAGTATATTCTCACTACTATATACTTATTCTGTAAATTGGATGTGGAAATACCTCTAAAGAAAGTTGGAGCCAAAATAATTGTTAGTTTTGTCAAAACTAATATCATCACATGATTTGGCATCCCTCATTATATTTTGATGAACAATGGCTCCAAATGTTTTCTGATGAAGTAAAAAAGTTATACCGGGAACATAATATCAAGTCTAACCATTCATCTCGCTATCATGCAATGGCCAATAGATAGTTTGAGGACTTCAAAAAGACTCTATAAAATATAATTTAGAATATGGTGGATAACTATTAAAAATAATATTCAGATTAACCTTTTAATCCATTATGGGGTTATCAGACAACTACCCGTACTGCTACCCAAGAAACTCCTTATTCATTGGTATATGGAAATGAAGTATTTTTTACAATTGAAATAAAATTACCATAACTTAGAGTTTCAATCTATGATCATTTGTCCATAGATGAAAGATCTAAGAAATGGTTTGATGAGTTGGAATTATTAGATGAGAAAATACTACATACTTTGCATCATTTAGATGTCTATCATAACAGAGTAGCATGATCTTTTAATATGAAAGTTCACCTTCATTCATTCCTTCAAGGAGATTGGTATTGGACCTTAACACTCTAATGATTTCATGATAGAAACCTCTAAAACCTGAACCAAAATGGGAAGGACCTTATTCCATACATATGTTCTATTTAAATGGAGAGTATGACTTAATCTGAATGGATAGAGAGCTCATCACAACTCCATAAAATGAGAGATTTCTAAAGAAATACTTTATGTAATTATACACATTCATCTTCACTCGTATACTTTATACTTCACAATACATCGTACTCACTGCCAGATGTTATACTGCATAGTACAACGTCCCCACTCCAATACTTTAAACTGCACAGTACATCATCATCACTACAAAACATTAAACTATACACTAAATCATCCTCACTATAAGACTTTAAACTGCACAGTACATCATCCTCTCTACAAGACATTAAACTACACAATACATCATCCTCACTACTAGACCTTAAACTTCACAATACATTGTCTTCACTGCAAGACTTCAAACTAAACAATACATCATCCTCACTGGAAGACATTAAACTAGACAACACATCTTCCTCATTGTATGACGTTAAACTGCACAATACATCTTCCTAACTTCAAGACATTAAACTGCACAATACATCCTCCTCACTGCATGAATTTAAACTTCATAGTACATCATCCTAACTTCAAGTCTTTAAACTACATAGTACTCACAAAATGACTTTAAACTGCACAGTTTTTCATCCTCACTGTAAAAATTTAAACTTCAAAGTACATCATCCTCACTGCAAGACTTTAAACTGCACAGTACATCTTCCTTAGTGCAAGAATTTAAACTGCACAATACATTGTTTTCTCTGCCAAACTATAAATTGTAAAATACCATGTCCTCATAGGAATACATAAAACTACACATCCCCCATGTCCTAGTTACAAGACATTAAACTACATAACAACCATCAGCATCCATGTTTAATGCTGTTAAAATGCATAGTATTTTCATCCTTTTCGCATGACATGAAAATGTATGACATCATTTGTACAACTAACATTCTCTTTATTTGACGTAAGGAGCTTCCATAAGAAAATATCATTGATATCATCAATAATCCATAGTAGTATATGAGTCCATATCATTCCTATGTCTAAGTCAGATCTGCATATAGACCATGTTTCGAGAACTATGTATGGCTTGATTATCATTTTCAATGAGATACATAGAAAACCCTAAATCTCTAACTTGGGCCTAGCAACATTTACAAAATCTTCTTATTTTCATTTCTCCTTTTGTATATGAATCTGATTTATACAGAGTGTTTTCTTAAGATATAATATTTTGTCCTTATACCATTTTATGTCTAAAAAATTACCATTCTCTTAGAACGTGTAAAAAATAACCTATTATTCATGTTAAACTCCATTAGCACGAGGAATGATTGTTTAGAGAACTACATAAGATATGATTATCATATATTTTGAGATTTGTAGAGACACCTAGATCTCACATCTTGGGCCCAAACATGATAAAAACCCCCCTTTTTTCTTTTTTAAGTGTCGAATCTACATAGAGAATGTTTTAAGAACATTGTATGACTTGATTCTTTCCCCCAAAAGACATATAGTGACACTTGGGATTTATCCCATAATCCAGTTACAATATGTCTTTCCTTTTATATCAGTTCATTGTCTTCCTTAACACATGTCGTTACACTATATTGAAATCTGATACACCTATTCATTATCTATGAAACCTTTGTATTACTGAAAAGACCCTTACTACTCATTTTTTCTCACACTGAACATAACATTAGTGAGCTTAGGAATTGGATACGGTGCTTCTTAATATAAGAAAGGGGTTTCAATTCTTTAAGGGGGTTGAAAATGTCCACATAGTATGACTTTAAACTGAAAATCATAATATTAATTCAGAACAAAAAAATGAAAGTCTCTATTTTACATATGAGTATGATCTATGTAAAGGATGTCAAAATAATGGCCAATACTAGTTAAAATATTTCTCTTCTTCATTGAACACAAAATGTTTCCATATTTCATACTCTTAGTCAAGAATATTTTCAGATGTTCATACTCATTCTTACAGTTTCTGGTAACAGGGTGTCTAATATCTGAGAGCTCTTTTGCATGACTATGCAGCACGTTCCCTTAGGCGGCCTTGCATAAGTTTCCTACATAATAGGCATATCAGTCAAAAGATTATACTATTTGGATATGAGGCATATTCCCTTTTTAGACCTGCATAATACAACCCCCATAATGGGGTTTTCAAATAATGGAAACTTCATTCTGGAATATAGTATCTTTGTCCCCTTAAATATTTGTGGAAAATATATAAGAATTTGTATTGTAAAATAGTCATTCATGTATACTAGTCCCATTATCATTCTCACAATATGAAAGTCTTCAAGACCCTGGTTTACACATTTCACTCACCATGTGTTCTATAAAATATGAAATAACCTTGAAATCATCTGGACACATATTATATATTGTTTCTATTTCCAGTCCTAGTTGTATGACCTAAACCTACAGACACCATATCTCTTACGTTTGGGTCAGACCTTCATAAAAATATTTTTCTTCAATTCTTTGGACATATTGGTTGGAAATACAGTTTAAATATTCAGGTACCTTTCTCCATAAACCAAACTCTATGCTTTGGAAAATATGAGTCTCCCTAAACATTCTTCAACTTTTGGAAATATAATGTTAAAATTCTAATATATTTTTAGACATACTATAAAACACATTCCCTTAGGCAGCCTTACATAAATTTCCAACGAAACAGTTCTATTAGTCAAAAGATGTCACTATTTGGTTATGTAGCATATGCCCCAGTTGGACCTACATAAGACAACCCCCATAATGGGTTTGTCAAATAATGGAAACTTTGTTCTTATAAAAGAATTCCTCTAATGTTTTTAGCTCTTTTCCCATATCATTCCTTAGTTTCAGAAATTCCAAAATCATAATTTACAACTTTCCCTTCCATAATTGAATATAATAGTATGTTTCCAAAAAAATTATCATGAAATTGGGAGAGTTTTCTCATACCATAGGTCAAAACTAAAGACCTTAAATTAAAGCCACGCAATATCATAACTGCATGATTTTAAACTAAAGAGTACAACATCCTCACTGTAAAACATTAAACTGCATAATAAAACATCCCTACTACAAGACATTAAATTTTACAATACATCGTCCTCATTGCATGACTTTAAACTGCACAGTACAACTTCCTCACTACAAGATATCAAACTACACATTACAACGTCCTCACTATAAGACATTAAATTGCATAGTATAATGTCATAAGATCTCCATTATGATAAATTTTAACCATTTCTGATACACCAAATTTGTATAGAGATGGTAATACTATTCATGACTTTTGTGGATCTAAAATAGGCCATTTTCATTCTTAAAATCCCTTCCACTGGACAAACCACCTACTGTGGTCTTGAGTAATCAAAATATTATTTTCCCTTATCTATCAGCAGCAAAATGTTGAAATTAAATGAACTCTTTTTACCTTACTATTGCGCACGTTGCCTTAGGTGGCCTTGCATATGTTTCCCAGAAAATAGGATTTCCAGTAAAAGATGCCACTATTTGGCTATGTAGCATATGCCTCAGTTGGCCGTGAATAATACATCCCCATAATGGGTTTATCAAATAATGGTAACTTAATTTTTGGAAAAGACACTACTTTTTTTGATACAGGTTTTATATTTGGTTACCATAAAATTCATGGCTCAAGATTCCCCTAGGAAATGTATAAAGAATATTAAAGAAATTCATTTCCACAGAGTCTTGTTTGAGATCTAATTTCAATATTTATCATCAAATCTATTTGACCTTAAATAATATCCATTTATAGTCCAACATGCATGAATCTAAACTACCATGAACAAGAGGCAAGGTACTCACCATATTGAGAACCTACAAAGGGAACTCCGAACAAAAGACGAGTCCCGACTCACTAAATGTACATTTTGTATGATTTAGGTAATGTTTGGGAAATAAAAAGTCAAAAGACACAAATAATTTGTAGGTTTATCTACATGACCCTAGAAACAGTCAAACAATGATATCTTTTCTCCATGGCTTAAGAAATAATAAGAGAATCCTTCGAAACTTGATGTAGCTCCAAATCTAACCAAAAGATGTTGGAATACACCCAAGTGCCCTAATTTTAGCTTAAAACAATATTATTTTCATTCTGATCAAATCAAATTCTAAGGGGGGGATTTTATAGACACCATGAAATGTGTTTCATGCACTTATATGCAAAATGACTTCTACCAGAGTCAAAAAGTCTACGGCGAGACTCTGAATTATTCATTGGGTTCAGTGACGGTAGCGATGGCTCTCGCACGAAGGACCAGGACCGAATCCCGATAGTGATCCAAAGCAGGGGTACAAGGGCGCATGCCCTGGAATATAGAGAAATTATTTGGCTAAGTCTCTAAAGAGGTGCCCAAGGTACCTTCACACAAACACTTGCATGACACCATGCTAAAACTGATTGAAGTGATGCTTTTGGCTATGTCCTAAAGGTGTCTCCCTAGTCTAGGAAAAACACCGGTGGAACGCAGCCTACATTCATGCCAAAAAATGTCTTGCAGCCTACTTCAGTTCTCCTATCTGGCATGAAAGTCACTTGCGTGCCCAAATCATTTCGCCCTAGGTCACTTATTTTCCTATAAATAGACCCTTGGGGCCCCCATTTGTATGGAAAAATTTCCATGGATCCCAATTGCTGCTCTGTTCTCCCACATACTTCACCCCACCCTACCGAAATAATAAGGTAGTTATTCAACACCTTAAGTGGAGTATTTAAGGTATGATCATGGGAATTACTTCCTTTTAGTGTTTAAAAACCATAACACTTTCGTTCCTAAAGCACCCAACATCCCTAAGTGAGATATACATGCACTCCTTGGATTCCTCTCACATGAACTTGAGTGCACCAATTCTTGGATCACCTATGAATACTCATGAAGGCTTGAGAAAGGTATCTCCCATGTATTACCATATAGGTTGTTCATCGCTTAAGTGAACATCGGGTCACCCAAGTGTATTTACACAACCATACATGCGTTCCCTTCTCTACATGAGCTCCCCTATTTGATTCACTTTTTCTCTTCACTGTCATCAGTTTACAAGCCATCAAGACTTCCTTAGCCATTCATTGCAAGGATTCTTCTTCAATGGATCCCTTGTGTGAAAGGGATTTTGTTGAGACTTCAAAAAAAATCTCCTGACATATCAAACCTTTGGGATAGGCACATCAACATGTATTTTATTTAGATTTGTATTTCCGCATCCAGAGGTTTCCCATATTTGATTCACAATGGGGTTAGGATTCAAGAAATGTATATGGGTTTTTATATCCACAGTCACATGGAACTTTATCCTAGAAATAGTGATGGGATGTTCCTGGTTTGGAGATGGGTTTTTTCCTGGCCTATCTGTTTACAAATAGGTTCCATGAAACCTCAGGTCTCTCGTAGGGAAGCTAAAATTCACACTTAATTTTCCACTTTCCTACCAGGATCAATTTTAGGGAAGTCATCCTAGTACAATACCCTCACCATCACCCATTATTCCTTCCATTTGGACGCATGTCCAATGTGAAAATAATAGAGGGAAAACTAGTCGCCTCGCCCTCTTCCACGGTCGACGCACCCTATTCCATTAGTAGAGGATAACAAGTGTGAAGTGTCATTGTTGAATCTATCACATCCTCCTGTTTCTAACACGTAGTATGACTTACATGGATTTAGATATATGTAATAGGTACAACATGCACACAAACACTCCTTCAAAGAAACAACAAGAACTCTGATTCCTATTCAACCCAGGATACGTAAGATGTCGTCTCAAGGCCAGATCTCACTGGCCATCGTATTTAGAAAATAAGCCCCAAAATAAACATTTAAATCATCAAGGAAACCTTTTTAAGAAGTAATCCCAAACTCATATTACTGAAAAGACCCTACTCCTCTATGAGATTTATCGAACTATGTGGGATTTGATTCCCATTAATATTGGATACGTAGGAAGCCTCCTTGAGGTTCAAACCTAACACTTTAAATCAACCTCGTCCTCCTTGGGTCATATTTTAAAGAGGGTCTAATATTTCTTGGAATCATATATCCTTTCCATGTTCTTCAATATGCTTTAGTATAATACCCGCATTAAGTTTTGACCAAGCATCATTCACCTAGAGGTCCTTATCACATAAACTTAAAAGGTATGATGTGTCTTATTAAGTGACATCGAACTATGGGGGTTATGATTCCTTTCACAAGGATACATAGGTATCCCATTTGATGGGAATAATCCCATGATCAATACATACTTTCATCTCACTGGATGACAAAAAATTATAGAGTTCCCAACTGAGTGGCTTAAAAACCAATATCATCACAACTATGATTTAATGAATCTATAATATGAGTATTAGAGGATCCCTTTGAAGGAAAACCTAAAATACATGAATGTTTCTATTAATGAAGAACCTAGAATACATACTGCTGACTCTAAATTTTACACACGTTAATAAGTGATTGTAAATTCCAAGGGATACTTTTGATATACTTGGTGAATTAACAAGGATTCATGAAAATATCTTAATTTTTTAAAGTGAGTCCCAGAGTAGAAAATAACTCCCCCAAAAAGATATGATTTTTCCGACCTCCCATCACCTAGACCAATGCATGTTATTATGTATTCAAAAGTTCAAACATAACGTATGTCTGCCTTTCGAATGTAGGTTCCCTTTAGATAATGAACTACTGCATGTTTTTGGATCCATGAAGAAATCCAATGGAAACCGCCTAGAAATTGTGATTATTAATACTAGAACACATATTTTAAAGAACTAAAAAACAATGTCCTGCAATATATAGGTGATAATGAAATACCTTGATGAGAAAATGATCTTTATTATAATAATTCAGTACCTAAATGAGTTCATGTTGTTTATGAGGAACTCCTTTATTCCCTAGTGTTGATTGTTAATTATTATAGATATATTGATGATTTGGATAATAAAAATTCACTATATTATAGATGGGTTAGCCCAAATAAGACACAGAATTACTTGGTTCCTACCAATAAGGATTACAATTAATTGGTGGTAAACCTAGTTCAAAAAAATTATTTTTCTCAATTGCATGATAAAAAACATTCCATGGATTGTATCATAGATGATTAAACAAAGAATATGGAAAAAATAATCTATAAACCTAAATTTTTTAATAATTATCATGATATGTAACACACATATAACTGGTTTCATAGAAATATGGGAGTGTATAATAATGTTATCGTATACTCGAAGGCCTTCATTGGTCATAATATTTAAATTTAAACATAAATCAATCGAAATTTTTAGATTTTTTTGTAAGATGAATTTTGGGTTTACACTATATGATTCCCCCATTAAAAATCACATGTGTTTATTTTAGAATAACAATATGAAAGTGAATTTATTGAGTAGTTAATACGAACACATTACTCTTATAAGTCCCTTCAATAATTCTTATTTATTAATATTCATTGTTTATTTGAAATTTAACCTTATTGAATGACATGTTTTAATGAGAGACCATTCAATTTTAAAATATTGAAATTCTTCAAGGTATATTTGTGAGTTCTTTAAGGATATCACTATAGATAATGATAAATAAGGTGTTTATACCATAATAAGTGAGTAGGGGAGGAATTTACATCTTTTATTATTTTCAATAAATTTCATGAACTAACATTATTGTGTGACTATTTTACATAGTGTAAAAACTAAATAGGAGTTGATAATTCTACATATTAATATATCATTGTTTGTATAGTGTTGTCGGTGTTAAAGAAAACACTATAATATTAAGGGAAGAATTAAATTCTTACACACATCAATTAATCCACTCATTCAGTGATCAGATTAGAAAATAATATTATCCCAAACTGTACATTACACAATGGTTTAATATAGTGGTATTGTAGGGTAAAAACCATAAGGGAAATCAGATGTTAGGAAACCAGTAACTATAAAAAAAAATATAAGAATCCCCATGAATTTATTTGGGTATTATATTTAATTAAATTAATTTATATTGGATTTGGATTAAGATATGGATCAGGGTTAATTTCAGGGTTCATGAAATAAAAGTATTCTCAGCCCTATCTTGGGAAAGTCATAAAGATTATTCTTTATAAAAGTTCATCATTCACAAAATGATTATGGTTAAAACAACTTGTTATATCAAATATGAAAATATTACTTCGTCCTAATGTAGCTAATAACCATGATGAATTAAGCTTAGTTTCTGTATAAAATATTTTCATTGACTACTAGGCAAATCCAGATATTCTCTAACCAAGTTAGGATTGATTTTTTAAAATTCTCATGGACAGGGTTTCATAAAATAATTTAACAAACAATTATTATTTTTACCATATTAATAGCCTTAGGGTTATAAAATTTCAAATTATAGATTCATTAATATTAGAATAAACATTACCCTTAAACCTTACCCTAAGAGGTTTAGTTTCTCATTACTGTGTTAATAAAAATTAGAAAAACTATCACAGACATGCATGAGAGATTTATAATAAAATGGAAATCTAGTAGTTCACAATTGAGGAATTATAAATAAAGTAGTTTTTAGTTAGAATAATTGAATCCAATAATTAAACCCTTATTTGATATGGTTAATGAGTATGAATGTGAAACATAATTGATGTCAAATGATAATGACACTGGGAAATGGACATTGAATTGGAAAAAAGAGGAAAAAAGGGTCAAGAATGATTATAGAACAATAAAATACATAGCTATTTTATTAAAATAGAAAAATCAAATGATTAAAGATTATTTTAATGGAAAATAAAGTATAGAATGAGAAAAAGAGAAAGAAGAAAGTGGTTTCCATGAATTGCATCTGGGGATGTCCATGTTCGGTACCAAAATATGTGGAGACATAAATGAAATGTTACCTTCTCATGTTGTGTATTATTAATCAATGTAATTATTTGCATATATTATATTATGTTACATTCACAGACCAAATCATCAATATAGGAGATAATGATTAGTCCAAAATCTGTATTTAGGTCTCCTGACATGTTTTATATTCATAAATTGAATTTTCAAAGGCAGGTGACATTAAAATTTAACATGATGTGTAATGGAGATTCAAATTGTTTATTCTTTTCATTAATTGTTTTATCCTCTTAAGACATGTTTTAAATAATGCATATACATATTTTATGTGCTTCACAACATTTGAGTCTATTTTTTCCATTTTGACAGCTTTTCTTTTAGATCATTGGACACTTATTTCCTTAAAAAAACTAATGAAATGATGAATTTTAAAAACCCAGACCTTAATTTATTGTATGTTTTCCTTTTCTGGTCATTTTTGAGAAAAGAAGGAATTTTTGGAAATTTCCGAAGTACACGCCATGTACTCGTTTACCATAGGTAGCTAGGTGCTGGCCGTGTAGCGGCCATGCACACGGTCGTGTGGGGTGACCTAGAGGCCACCTAAAGCAGAGTACCAAAATGGTGAGTACGCACCATGTAATTCAAAAGTGCACATCATGTACTTTCAAGTTCTACATTAAACGCACTGAGGTCGCATCTAATAACCAAAACGCTCTCTTTCTAGGTCTTGTTTGACCAAGAGCTTTGTACGGATTCAGATCTTTGATGAACCCTAAAGTGAGCGTATGTCCTCTGAATCGAACACTGTCGGTTGCATTAAAATCGCATAGCCGAGTTATCTCTTCTTCTATAGCACCATCTTCTCATTTCTCCTCTCTTGTGAGATATCATGGGTTGAAATTTTTAGACATTTTTTTAGTTCTTCGGTGTTCTAAGGTGATTCAAGATTTGAGGTTCACATATAGCATTCTACTAACATTGAGGTAGGTGGTTTGACCTTTCTGTTGAAAGACATTGAGTATTATGTTCAATTTTGACCAATAACATTGAACGAGGTATTGTGTGTTTACCTTTTTACCCCTGTTGATTTCATTCCATGATTGTATTCTTATGTAGAGGTTAATTGGATATGAATAGGGTTTTTTGCTATGATATTAATGTTTTTACCAAGCATGATCTATTTATGACTGTTTGGTCCTGCTTAGCCTTTTTAGTCACCTTGCTTGTTTTCCATGCCTGTTCTTGTGGGATGGAGAGTTTGTATTCTGACATTCTTGATATGCTATACACTGGTTAGCCAAGTAGTTCTGTAGGTTTACTTTGGCTATATTTCACTGATTTGTACGTTGACCTACATAGGGTCGTGAGAACCCGGTGTAGTAGACAATACGAGTAATTGATTGAGTGAGCATCCTCAGAGAGTCATTGAGCACGTTAGGATGTAGGGGGGATTAACCGAGTGAGATTCCCCAGTGGGCCTATGACCACCTGGGGATATAAGGGGAATTGACCGAGTAAGCTTCCTCAGAGAGTCCTTGACTACTTTATCATATAAAGGTAATTGACCATGAGAGCTTCCTCAAAGAGTCTATGAATTACTAGAATGAATATAGGATATAAGGGGAATTGACCAGATGAGCTTCCTCATAGAGTCCTTGACCTTGGGGAAATAATCGGAATTGTCCTTGTGAGCTTCCTGAGAGAGTCTTTGACTACCATGCACTGTTAGGGTAATTGAATTTGTGAGCATCCTCAGATAGTCTATTTATATATTCTTTTGATAGAACCAGAGGGGTTAGGCCGAGTGTAATACCTAGAGGGATGCTTGTACTCATTAGGTAGGACCAGAGGGGATGATATATGAGTACTTCCCAGAGGGTTAACTGTTTGTGTTTAGCTGCTTGTTTAGCTATTTCTTGATATAGAAACGGTGGATTGTTTTCTGCTAAGTACTATCTTGTTTACTATTTTCTGTACTTTTACCTGCCACATATTCACTGACTATTATGCACAGATCATTGGGTCGTTGGATACTAGAATCTAGTCTCACACCCTATTTGGGCCGTGCTTTGGGGCCCAAACAGATTATATTGTTGATGGTATAGATAAGGTCAAGCGCCCTTCTACTTCAAGTACTGAACTAGCTGTAGAGTTGTAGAGAATATGACCAAGCTTAAGCATGCGATGCAGAGGATCTGTTTATTGGTTTCTTTTGTACTTTGGTTTAGTACTATTTGTATTCAGAATTGTGACTTGTTTGGCTGCTTTCCTATACATATGTATCATGCATCATTTATATATGTTATCTAGTTGTCTCTTAATTTCAGTCTTATGTTGTTTACTCTTGTATGGATTATTACTGCTTCCGCTATTTCGTATTGTTTTTGTTTTCACTGTGTTATTCTACCAATGAAGGCATAGTTCCCCACTATCACACCCAAGACCCTCGCCGCTAGTCAGCAGCCTCTGGAATTTTGGGAAATCCACTTGAGGCCATGTGACCAATCAGGTACAGGGCACCTCTGTGTCACGAGACTTGGCCTTCTCCCAAGCTCTCGTGCGGCACCCCATCCCCCTCCAAGGCAGGCGTGGTTCAGCCGTCCAACTCTTCATATGTGAGGTTCACTGGTTTCGTTCTTCCATGGACTCATCAAGAGAGTGGCCCCAACTCCCAACCAGTGGTGTCAGTGTTGACACGCACCATCCTCCTCTTTGTCGGGTTGACTACCATATCTTAGATAGGGACTAACCAGATGAACCGCAGATTTGATGTTCTTGCTGGTGTGGGACAAGACCACCATGATTGGGTCGTGACATTCTCCCACTACCATTACATGCATGCCCTTGTGCATGCAGGATCGTGGCCTTCTGTGGGTCCATGACTGCTTCCATCTAACCGGCTACCAGGCATTGACTCAGGGGATGCTTCTTCCTTATCGTTGGCATCAATGGACCACCCACTCTTTGGGTCTCAAACCATCGTGGTCCACCCTCTCTCTCAGGGTCGAAAACCACTTCCACGAGATCCACCCTTCATCATGGCGTCTCTGCCTCGGACATCTCGCAAGCACGACGTTCTGTGTCGTGTCACCTCCACATGACACCCCGGGACTCCGCTCCCATCACCAAGGTCTGTCCGGCAGCATTCCGCAACACCACGAGGCACATTCCCTCTGATACCAACTGTCACGAGACTTGTCCTACTCCCAAGCTCTCATGCGGCACCCGACTAGCTTCCCTTTCACAAATCCTAGACGAGTTCAGCCTTTTGACACCCACAACGGAAGTAAGGATCGTAAGGGAAGTGCTTGAAAAGATCACAAGACACAAGTGAAAAGAAGCTCTCAAATGCTCTCAACCTCTGTGTGTATTTACAAATGAGGAGCCACTCCCTTTATATAGGGCTTTGTGGAAAAGTCTACAACATTCTAGAATATGTACACATCCACATGATTCTAGAGTATTCTAGCCTACTCTATTAGAATATACATGGAGAATTCTAGAACCTGTTGAGATCCACAATCTTCCATGGAGGCCTAGAATGTTCCGGACCCTTCAAGGCCAAAGGGGTGTTCCGCAACACTTCGGAGAAGTCTAGAATATTCCAGAACATGGTGGAGATGTAGAGAACTCTAGAGGTTTATAGAGAGCCTCACCACCGGGTCTCCTCTCCATTTTGCGGGGCATGACATCCTCCCCCACCTATTTTGGTGATGTCCTTGGCGCGTCCATGATACTCCTCGATAGAACTCGTAAACTGCCACAAGTTTTTTGAGGGTTCCCAGGTTTCCTCTCATTCTGGTATGCCCTTCCACTTGATCAGGTACTCCTTGCTTCGTGGCACTCTATATCGCTGAACTATCCGATCGTCGAGTATGAGATCCACTTACTTGTCATACGACTCAAAAACCGCGGTAGGTGCCCTTGTAGACACCCCTCTGCTCAGTTCCTCCACGTCTTCATGATATGGCTTGTGCATACTCACATGGAAGACTGGATGGATCTTTAGCTTGGGAGGCAACTCCAAGCGGTATGATACCTCCCCAACTCACTGCACGACCTCGTATGGTCCCTCATATCGCCGAATCAGTCCATTACGCACCCTCCTGAAAGCTTTGTGTTGTTGAGGCAAGAGTTTCACCATCACCTTGTCCCCTGGATGGAAGCTCACATCCCTTCTCCCTTTGTCGGACCACTTCTTCATCCTCCTTCCAGCTTCGTGCAAGTGGGTTCTTGTCATGTCGTCCTGCTCATGCCACTCCTTGGCCATAGTGTATGCGGTTGGGCTTCTTCCTTGGTACTTCTCCCCAAGTACCGCTGTGTGAGGAGTAAGGGGTTGTTGTCCAGTCACCACCTCAAATGGACTCTTCCCCGTCGACTCACTTATTTTCAAATTGTAGGAGAATTGGGCCAAATCAAGAAAGTTGGCCCAATCTTGCTGATTGGAACTCAAAAAGTGCCTCAAGTAGTGCTCCAACAAGGAATTCACCCTCTCCGTCTGCCCATCCGTCTGGGGGTGAAAGCTCGTAGAGTATTGGATCTTTGATCCCAACAATCCGAAGAGCTCAGTCCACAAATTACCTGTGAAGCATGGATCCCAGTCAGTGATGATGTGTCGTGGTATCCCCCAATACTTCACCACATGCTTGAAGAGTAGCCTTGAGGTGAGTTCTGCCGTCACATCTGCTAGAGCGGGGATAAAAGTGGCATACATAGAGAACTTTTCCACCACCACGATGATTCTCCCATACCCTTCGGACTTCGTCAATGCAACGATGAAGTCCAGGGTGACTATCTCCCATGGCCTCTCCGCAATGGGCAATGGATGCAACAATCCTCCAGGCAACTGATTGTCCACCATGTCTTGTTGGAACACAAGACAAGTCTTCACATAGGACTCCACATCAACCTCCATCCTTGTCCAATAATATGCTCCCTCTAGCAAGGCCTTGGTGTGGTGCTGCCCTGGATGTCATGCCCATCTCAAGTCATGACACTCCTTGATGAGATCCATCCACAGGTTCCCCCACTTTGGGACATATATCCTCCTCCTTGTGGTAAGAAGAGTGCCATCCTCCTCCCAAAATCTCATTTTCTTGCCCTCCAGAGCGAGATCCAAGATGTTCATGGCTATAGGATCATGCGACATTCCTTCCTTGATCCTACCCAAGATCCCATCTTCTAGACATGACAAGGGGCTGAACACCATCTTCCTACTTAGTGCATCGGCCACCACATTGGTTGTCCCAGGCTTGTACTCCAATGAATAATCAAACTCGGCCAAGAATTCCTGCCATCATGCCTACTTCGGAGTCAGCTTCTTCTGGGTTTGGAAATAGCTTGTGGCAACATTGTCGGCCTTCACCACAAACATAGACCCCAAGAGATAATGTCTCCATGCCCGAAGACAATGTACCATGGCTGTCATCTCATTCTATTGCACCGTGTACCTCCTCTCGGTGTCATTCAGCTTCCGGCTCTCAAAAGCTATGGGATGTCTTTCCTGCATGAGAACACCCCCAATAGAAAAGTCTGAGGCATCAGTGTCTACCTCATAAGGCTTGGTCAGATCCGCCAAGCTCAAGACCCATTCCTCCATGACTGTCTTCTTCAAGCCCTCAAATTCATCCTCACATTTGAAATCCCACTCCCACGGCTTGTTCTTCTTTAGAAAGTCGGTGAGTGGAGACGCCTTCTTTGAATAGTCACAGATGAATCACCGATAATAATTCACCAACCCAAGGAAGGATCTAAACTCGGTAACCTTGGTTGGCCTCTCCCATTCATCGATATCCCGGACCTTCTCATGATCCATAATGAGCTTTCCACCTTTGATCTTGTTCCCTAAGAAGAGAACTTCATCCTTCATGAAGGAACACTTCTCCTTCTTCACATAAAACTCGTTCTCAATCAATACCTTGAACACGGTTTGTATGTGTTCCACATGGTCTGCCATTATTTCACTATTGATGGCAATGTCGTCCAAGTAGACTACCACAAACTTATCCATGTATTGGTGGAAGACATTGTTCATCAAGGTGTAGAATGTTGCTGGGGCGTTAGTCAAACCAAATGGCATAACAAGGAACTCTTAGGATCCGCACCTTGTCACGCATGCGGTCTTCGGCACATCTTCCATGGAAATCTGAACTTGATAGTATCCCGACCTCAAGTCCATCTTGGTGAACACCCGTGCCTTTCCCAAATGATCAATGAGATCCTATATCACTGGGATAAGATACTTGTTCTTCACCAAGAATTTTTTTCAATTCCCGATAGTCCACGTACATCCTCAAGGAGCCATCATGCTTCTTTTGGAATAGAATGGGCGATCCATATGGCGACATGGATGGTTGGATTTGTCCCGCATCCAACATCTCTTCCAACTACCTCTTCAACTCCTCCAATACGGGTGGAGACATGCGATAGGGTGCCATGGATGGTGGGTTTGATCCTGGAACCATCTCAATTTCATGATCCACCTCTCTCTTGGGTGGTAGCTTCTTGGGAAACTCCAGTGGAATGATATCGCTAAACTCCCTTAGCATGCCCTTCACGTCCTTCCGCAACTCATGGTTGTCATCCATCAGCCCTATCATCATTCAAGGAAACCAAGTAGGTCTCCTCTCCCTTCTTGAAACCATTCTTCACTTACATGGCAGAAAGTAAAGACAGGTCATGATTGCCACATACCTTCGTCGTCACCATGTACGGGCTTCACTCCTCCATGATAACCATTTTCTCCAAGTGAGGTGTTGGTATGGCCTTATCTTTCTTGAAGAACTCCATCCCAAAATCTAGCTTGAAGTCATCCATGGGAACCACCGTGATATCAATAGCACTCCTCCATTCGCCAATGCATAGGGTCACTCCACGGACAATTCCACTCTCCGGTTGAGGTGTGGCATTCACGGATTTCATGCGACTAGTCGTCTTGGCCACAACTAGCCCATGTCTCCTTGCCTTATCTTTTGCCACAAAGTTGTGTGTGGCTCCCATGTTGAGCATCACATAGGTGGACTTCCCATTCAACTCCACCTTTACATACATCAACCCATCCTTAGGTGGCTCCTTTGGTGGGTTCTTTACCTCCAAAGCTTTGAAGAGCCTTAGAGTCCCCATTTGACGCTCCTTGGGAACTTCCTAATTCTCTTCAGAGATGGAGTTGAGTGCCTTCCGCTTGGGACACTCCATCCATGTGTGAGGCCCATCACAAAAGTAGCATCCTCGGGGCTTGAATTCCCTTCAAAATTCCTTGGTGTGCTCCTTGGACTTCCCCTTGTCATGGGAATCTTGGTTACACCTCCTCTCTTGGTCTCCCCCACCATTACACTTGAACTCCTTCTTGGGCTTAGGGGGTACAACCTTCTTCTTGGATTCCACCAAAGACTCGGCAATGGACACGGCTTCAGTGAAGGCCTTAGGTCGTCGAACTCGCACCTCTTGTTTTGCCCATGGCTGAATACCTTTGATGAAATCATACATATGATCATAATCATTCTTTCCATGTACCTGGAGAAATAGCGAGACATACTCCCGAACATACTCATGGATAGTCCCCGTTTGCTTCAAAGTTCACAGCTTGTCCCTTGCTTCCCAATCAGCTTCCTCGGGGTAAAACTGATCATAGACCCATTACTTGAACTCTACCCCTAATGGAAGTTCCCTCCCACCATCCTTGAGCTCTTGGTGCTTCATACTCCACCATAGAGATGCATCGTCACCAAATTAAAGGACAACGGTCTTCACACGGCTCATATCCTCCATCAAGCCAATAGCCTCGAAGTACTACTCCACTTCCAAAAGAAGTTGTCTACCTCCATGGAATCTCTCTTGCCATTGAAGTGTTTTGGATGAGGCACATCAATCTCTAGTGTGTCCCACACAAGCACCCCACTAGACAACTCTCCACAATAATTTGACCACTCCATCTTAAGTTGATCAAGAGTTTGGTTGTACCTGGCCATCGCATCCCCATGCTGTGCTAAGATCCCCTTTTTCCTGTCCATGAAGGAATATTTCTCTGCAGCATTCTCCTTGGAGTTCCTAACAACTGATTACACTCGGTCTTGGAGAGTGAAGAGTGCATCACGTAGGCCCACGATGCATAGTTCCCCTTCCTCATCATCTCCCTTGACAAACTCGAGCCTTTCTCTCACATCAGGAAGGCTCTCCTCCGCCCTTAAGAGACGCTCCTCAAGAGTCGCCATGGTCTCATGAGACTTTCCAGCCTTCTTCTTAGGAATGGTCGGCATGGCCTCCCTCTCTGACATATCATGATCCTCCACATTCGAGCCTGCCATCACGAACACTTTCCTTAAACACCTCTGATACCACTTGTCATGGGCTGAGCGTCTCAGCACATCAGTTCGCCCGTGCGGCACCCCAGCCCCCTCCAAGGTGGGTGGGGTTAAGCCGTCCAACTATTCATATGTGAGTTTCACTAGTTTCGACCTGCAATGGACTCATCAGTAGAGTGGCCCCAACTCCCAACCAGTGGTGTCAAGGTTGACACGCACCACAATGTCACGACCCAATCAAGGGGGTCCTATCCCACACCAGCAAGAACATCAAAGCTGTGGTTCATTTGGTTAGTCTCTATCTAAGATATGGGAGTAGCCCCGACATAGAGGAGGATGGTACGTGTCAACCTTGACACCACTGGTTGGGATTTTAAGACACTCTCCTGATGAGTCCATGGAAGGTTGAAACCAGTGAACCTCATATATGAGGAGCTGGACGGCTGAACCCCGCCCGCCTTGGAGGGGGATGGGGTGCCGCACGGGCGAAGTGCTATGTTGAGATGCTTAGCCCGTGACAAGTGATATCAGAGGGAATGTGCCTCGTGGTGATGCGTAATGCTGCTGGATGGACCTTGGTGGTGGGAGCGGAGTCCAAGGGTGTCATGTGGAGGTGACACGACAGAGAAGGTCGTGCTTGCTAGATGTCTGAGGTAGAGATGCCACTATGAAGGGTGGGTCTCATGGAGGTGGTTTTCAACCCTGAGAGAGACGGTGGACCGTGGTAGTTTGCGACCCAGAGAGTGGGTGGGCCATTGATGCCGACAAAAAGGATGGAGCGTCCCCTGAGGCCATGCATGGTAGCCAGTTAGTTGGAAGCAGTTGCGAACACACAGAAGGCCATGATCCTGCATGCACGAGGGAGTGCATGGAATGGCGGTGGGAGAATGTCATGACCCAATCATGGGGTTCCTGTCCCACAACAGCAAGAACATCAAATCTGCGGTTCATCTGGTTATTCCTTATCTAAGAGATGGGAGTCGACCTGCCATAGAGGGGGATGGTGCGTGTCAACCTTGACACCACTGGTTGGGAGTTGAGGACACTCTCCCGATGAATCCATGGTAGGAAGAAACCAGTGAACCTCACATATGGTGATCTGGATGGATGAACCTCGCCCACCTTGGAGGGGGCTGGGGTGCCACACGGGCGAACTGCTGTGCTGAGACACTCAGCCCGTGACATCTGGGTGGCTTCCAGAACCGGGATGTTACAAACTGATATCATGGGAATTATTTTCTCTTGACTTACTTTTTGTATTATTTTTGTATGTATAGGACAGAATAGGTACTTGGTAATAAGTTGTGCATGGGAGTAGCTAACATGTGTACAGGAAAAGGCAAATATACCTCGTTTAATGCAATTGTTTCTGGTTTTGTAACTTTATGGTTGATTTTATTATTATCATAGGGTGAATGAAATGTTTTTTACTATTAGTATTGATGTTATTGAGGTTCTATTTCTGTCAAAACTCGATGAGACGAGGGTATGCCATCTCATGCATCATATAGGCACTTGTGAAATATCATATGTCATGGATTCTTTCCATTCCATCTAGGATGAATTAGTTATTAAATGTTTTTGTGATAGATGATGAGTAGAATATGCATTCTATTGTGATAGATGCCATACTAAAAATACCTTTTTTTGATAGGGTATTGTTTGTATATGGTTTTGTTTGAATGAATTCCAGACATTGGTTCTTGAGGAGTCATAGGCCCTCATAGACCCGAAATTAGTGGATCATTTCCAGGTTTAATTTTTTATAACATTTATATAATGCAAAGCATTGATTCGCGAGGATTATGGGCCCTCAAGGATCGGAATTTGAGACTTTAATGTTCATTTTAGTGTTTTTCTAGACTCCTGTGTAGTTTCTGGGGATTACTGTCGAGAAAAACCCAAAAAACATGGTGTGTAGTTTTGACTACACACCATGTGTTATTTTGTTCGGGAAGAATTTTTTTCTTAAGTACATGTCGTGTACTAAATGTTCACGTCGTGCAGTATCTAATTGTGTCATAGGCCATGTGGGTAAAGACACGGGGTTGAGAAATATCTCTAGGACATGTCATGTACCAGATGTGCATGCTGTGTGTAGAGACCCTGTGTCCACCCGTGTGACTAATGACACAGCTGGATGAAAATTTAAGCTATACGCATCGTGTCAGGACTGAAAACACCGTGTAGTCTGACCCAGGTACATGATCGTGTCACTAACAACATGGGCCCATGTTATCCTTTAACGCACACACCGTGTTCGCCATTGAAACTCCATGTAGTGTGAGCCGTGTTTTAGGCCGTGTCACTAACAACATGGGTCAGTGATGTTCGTCTAATAATCACCGTGTACATATTGAACATTCCATGTAGTCTTGTTATAGGAGACCCGTGTGGCTTAGCACTGTATAATGAATTGGGAAGGGGAAGAGGATTAAATTACAGGCTGTGTGTTAGGAGAACACACCTTGTATTTTGGGTGTTACGCGACCAGTTTTAGCAAAATTACACGCCCATGTGAATCACCTAAGGGAACATGTCGTGTAGTAATTTTACACGCTGAATATTCATGGTTTGAAAAAATGAGTGCTATTTTTATCATGTTCCCTTCTTACACTTATAGTGTTCAGTCCTTGATAATATTGTTTTAAGGTGTGCACTTGACCTTACAGATTCATTCCACCGTGACGTCCTCCGGTTGTACACCCGTTTCCCGGAGGTGATCAGACACCTGATATGGCTGATTAGGGACTACCTGCAGATTCTCTTATTATGCCAGACTTGGAACCATATTTTATACCCGACAAAGGTGTTGATGAATAGTTCAAAGAGGGTTTCATGAGGATGATGTAGACCTTTCAGCAAGCACTGTCTCCTAGCCCGTCAATGGAAAAATCGATGCAGGGTTTTCAGTAGCAACTTCCTCCCACTTTTTTAGGGGATGGAGGACCCCAGGGTACAAAGTCCTGGATAGAAACCAAATTGTTGATTTTAGAGCATCGGTAGATACCTCCAGAGAAGAGGTTGAAGCTCACTACCTACATGCATCGAGACTCTACCATGAGGTATTGGGATGTGATCTCATAGGCAAGATTCCAACATAATATGGATTGGGATGAGTTTCAGCGCATCTTCTTCGATTATTTATATCTGGAGACCTTGAGGGCTAATCGAGACCAAGAGTTCCCGAGTCTAGAGCAGGTTAATCTTTCAGTTATGGAGTATTTTTCTCAATTCACAGAGCTGCAACATTTCATGCCTATTCTAGAAGGTGGTGACTTGTTCATTGCATGGACGTTTGAGGATGGTATGAGGCATGACATTCGTTCTCAGGTGAACATATTCAGGTGGAATTTGATATCTTCTATAGTCAACAATGTTCTTATCATTGAGTGTAGTATAAGGGATTCTGAAGCTTTGAGATAGGGCAGTTCAGCATCCAGGGTTAGTATTCCTCCTATTGATAGCATGAAGCGCCACATGCAAACCGGATAAGGAGATCAGATGAGGCGGGATGCATCTTCCGGTAGTCAGGTGGTGCACTACCACTACAGGTAGAGCGGTCATATGAGAACACATTGACCAATAGAGCCAGTGGAGTGCCGATCATGCGGAAAGATGGTAATCTTAACGACTTCTATCAGAAATTTTCACCAGTAACTGGTGAAAGGGGTTCTTCTATAACTCCTCATTCAGGAGTAGAACCACCAGTTTCTCAACAATCAGGGAACTAGAGTACATTCGACCGTTTGGACCGAGGTGGAGGTTTTGTTTGGGTATCCAGTCACCCTATTTATGGAGACAATAGGGTGGGTCAGCTCAGAGTGGTAAGGCATGGTCACAAGGCCACGGTGTAGGTCGAACTTTTGTAGTGGAGCAGACCCAGCAAGATTAGGATCCCAGACCTTCTACAGTTTGAGGTACGATCTTAGTACCCTCAGTTTTAGTTTCTTCTCTTTTCGATAAAGGGGCTTCCCATAGATTTATATCTGTTGCTGTTGTGGATAGCCATGGGCTCTGCATCTTTTCTTCTGTTGGTATCTTGATATTAGACACTCCGTTGGGGACTAGAATGACTAGTGTAAATCAAGGAAAGGAGTTCCCTAGAGAGGTAAGTTGGTGACACTTCTTATTGGACCTCTATACCCTAGATATGACTGGTTATGATGTAATTCTCATGATGGACTAGTTAGTTCCATTACAGGAAGACGTTGATTGTTATCGTTGTAGAGTGAGATTCACATCACTAGAGGGTAGATTGTTTCTTCCAAGGGGTGATTGGGATGTATAGGTGAGTAGAGAAGGACCCGTGCATCATGGGCAGGGAGGAGTTACAACCCAAATTGCTAGTCTATATCTTGATGACCAGGGAACCTCACAGTTATAATTTCCTCTAGTGGTGGATCATTTCATTGATGTCTTTATAGAGGTATTTTAAGGTTTGCCTTGGGAGTGTGAGGTTTTATTTTCTATTGAGATCTTTCAAAGAGCAGCACCAGTGTACATTCCTCTTTAAAGGATGGGTACACTAGATTTGCAAGAGCTCAAGAAACAGTTGGAGGAGTTATAAGCAAAGGGTTCCATCCAACCCAGTACTTCTCCTTGGGGTTCTCCTATCATGTTTGCGAAGAAGGATGACGGTACCCTTAGGATTTATGTGGATTATCAGATGTTGGTCAAATTGATGGTCAAGAACAGATATCCTTTACTAAGGATTGATGATCTATATGATCATCTTCAAGGATCTCGGGTGTTCTCAAAGACTGACTTGAGGTTCAGTTATCATCTGTGGCATGTTAGCCAATCTAATATACCTCTCACAACATTCCGGAGCAGGTATGGTCTATATGAATATATGTTTATGCCATTCGGTCTCACGAACACACTTGCAGTTTTCTTGGCATTGATAAACTGAGTTTTCCATCCATACATGGATTCTTTCGTGGTGGTCTCTGTGGATGATATCTGTGTGTACTCTGACACTTAACACGACCATGCTACCTATATTGATATAATTCTATATAGATTGAGAGAGAATCAATTATATGTTAGGATCTCAAAATTCCACTTCCTGATGGATCATATTCACTTCTTGGGTCAAATTATCTTAGAGATAGGAGTATCATTCGACCATGAGAAAGTGTGAGCAGTAGTTTCCTAGGATCATCCAAAGAACATCTTGGAGGTACAAAGTTTTCTAAGGCTGGCTGGATACTAAAGACATTTCATGCATGTCTTTTCACGCATACCTGCACAACTCAGGGGTTTGACTAAGTAGGGTGAAAAGTTCTTGTGGTCAGATTATTTTGAGTCAGGCATTCGGGAGCTAAAAGGGAGGTTAACTTCAGCACTAATACTAGTCTTTCCAGATCCGGGAAAGAGCTATATTTTTTACTGTGACGCATCAGGTATCAGGCTGGAGCTGTTCTTATGAAGGGAGAAGGAGTCATTGCGTACAGGTCTCAGCAGTTGCGACCGCATGATAGGAACTACCCGATGCATGATCTCGAGTTGCGGGAAGTTATTCATGCTTTATGCTATTGGAGACATTTTCTATTAGGAGAGCATTTTTTTGGTTTTAACGGACCCCAAAAGTCTCGAGTACATATTCACTCAATGGTGTCTGAATTAGAGACAATGAATATGGGTTGAGTATCTTTAGTCCTTTGACATTGTGTTTGACTATACTCTTGGGAAAGGAAACACAGTAGCTAATGCGATGAACATGTTGAATTAGATACAGGCAGTTCAGGAGCCCAGTAGTGAGTAGAAGCTTATGGATCTGTTCTCGGAGATACATTTGGAGGTGCAAAAAAGATAGGGGTAGAAATTTCTCTATTATGTAGATCTTACCTCTACTCTACTTGATCGAGTGAGAAAGAGGCATCTATCAGAATCAGAAGTCCTATACCAATGGGAAAATGTGTTATGAGAGAACCCTATTCCTGAATGGACAGTAAGTGATGATGAGATATTTCGTTTCCATGGGCGTGTATGGGTGACAACATACATATGTGAGGAGCTGATGTAAGACTTTCATTCCTCAGTTTGAGTAGTTCATCTTGGTGTCACCAAGATGTATCATGATCTAAACCATCGGTATTGGTGGCCTTGTATAAAGAGAGATGTTGCTGGTTTTCTCATGAGGTATTCCACCAGTCAGTAGGTGAAGGTGGAGCATCTGTGACATGCAGGTCTTTTGCAGCAATTGACTATTCCCAAGTGGAAATGGAACAGCGTTGTGATGGAATTACTAATAGGGTTTCCATGGTTTCCTCGAGGGAATGATATGGTTTGGGTTGTTATTTAAAGGCTTACGAAGGTTTCTCATTTCATACCGATCAAGGAGACCATCAGTTTTGATGAGATTGGATGATTGTACATCCAAGAGATTGTATATCATCATAGAGTTCCACACTCCATCATTTCAGATAGGGATATGCGTTTTACTTCTCGGGTCTGGCAGGGGCTTCAGAAGGCTTTGGGTAAAGAGGTACTTTTGAGTCCAACTTACCACCAACAGACAGATGGTCAGTTAGAGCGTACGATTCAGGTGCTTGAGGACATGATTCAAGAATGTATTCTAAATTTTGGAGCTTCTGGGGAGAAGTACCTACCTCTTTTGGAGTTTTCCTACAACAATAGTGTTGAAGAAACTATTCAAGTGACACCTTATGATGCTCTATACGATATTCCAGGTCGATCACATATATGTTGGCCAGAGGTAGGTGAGGCAACTATGCTGGGACCTCATCTTGTCTAGGAGACCACATAGTAGATAGAGTGGATTCAGAAGAGGATGGATACTGGACAATCTCGACAGAAGTCATATGCTGATCAATGGAGATGACCTCTGGAGTTCGAGGCCGGGGATCATGTTTTCCTACGTGTCACACTGAGGTTGCGACACAAGAGGATTAGGAGATTGGGTAAGATTTTTCCGAGGTACGTTGGGCCATTTGAGGTGTTGGAGAGTGTTGGGACGGCTACCTATCAGTTGCATTTACCTCAGAGGTACTAGTCTATGCAAGATGTTTTTCACGTTTCTCAGCTTCGACATTACTTTTCAGAACCGTCTCATGTCTTTAAATTAGAGGAGGTTGAGTTTGAAGCGGATGTGTTATTTGAGGAGCATCCTATCCAGATTCTTGATCATAGTATAAAGGTTCTCCATGGTCTGTCTATTCCTCTCGTATGGGTGCTATGGTAGCACAGGAGAGTACTAGATAAGACTTGGGAGAGGGAGACCGGTGTACGAGCATAATGGCTAGAGTTTTCTGGGGTTTTTTCTTCTATGCCGCCATGCTATGGAAATTTAGGGATGAGTTTATTTAAGGGGGGATGTTTTTAAGATCTCGGACCTTTTTTAGGTATGTTTTCCTTTTCTTGTTTTTTTGCGAAAATGAGGAATTTCTGGAAATTTTCGAAGTACACGCCTTGTACATTATGAGTGCACACCATGTAATCGGTTAATGTAGGTAGCCAGGTGCTGGCCATGTAATGACCATGCACACAACCATGTGGGGTAACCTAGAGGCTTCCTAAACCAGAGTATGGAAAAGGCGAGTACATGCCCTGTACATCAAATTTACATGTTGTGTACTTTTTTTTCATCACACACATCGGGGTCACGTCTAATATCTGGAATGCTCTCCTTCTAGGTCTCATTCATCCAAGAGCTCCGTAAGGCTATAGATCTTCGACATACCCCTGAGCGAGCGTCCATCCATTAAATTGAACACCGTCAGTTGCATTGGAATCACATCGGTGAGTTATCTCTTCTTCGAGATCACCATCTTCTGATATCTCCTCTCTCGTGAGATATCATGGGTTGAATGTTTTATATGTTTTTTAGATATTAGGCATTTTAAGTTGATTCAGGCATCAAAGTTCACATATAGAATTCTCCTAAAATTGAGGTAGGTGGTTTGTGCCTTTCAATTGAAATTCTGTGAGTATTATGTGCAATTTTGACCAATACCCTTGAACGTGGTATTCCATGTTTACCATTTTACCCCTATAGATTTCGTGCCATGGTTGTATGCTTGTGTAGAAGTTAGTTGGATATGTATAGTGTTTTTTCTATTTTTTGGATGATTTTCCCAAGCATGATATGTTTATGACCATTTGGTCCAACTTAGCCTTTTTGGGTGCCATGCCTGTTTTCCAAGCCAATTGCATTGGGGTGGAGAGTTTGTATTCTAACTTTCTTGATATGCTATAGACTGGTTATCCAGGTAGTTCTGTAGGTTTACTTTGGACATATTTTATTACTATGCTCATTGACCTACACAGGGCCGTGAGAACCTGGTGTAATAGCCTATAAGGGGAATTGACCGAGTGATCTTTCTCAGAGTGTTTTTTGAACACTTTAGGCTATAAGGGGGATTGACCATGTGAGCTTCTGTGGAGGTACTAGGACCACTTGGGGCTATAAGGGGAATTGACCGAGTGAGCTTCCTCAGAGAGTCTTTTACTACTTTAGACTATAAGGGGAATTGACCGTGTGAGCTTCCTCGGAGAGACTTTTAATTACATGAATGACTTTGGGATATAAGGGGAATTGAAAAATTGAACTTTCTTAGAGAGTCCTTGAACATGGGGATATAAGGATAATTGACCATATGAGATTCCATAGAAATTCCTCGAATACCTTAGACTATAAGGGGAATTGACTGTAAGAGCTTCCTCAGAGAGATTATTTATATATTCTTGTGACAGAATCATAGGGGTTAGGCTGAGTGTACTTCCCAGAGGGTTACTTGTAATCGTTAGGTAGGACCAGAGGGGATGGGCTGTGAGTACTTCCTATAGGGTTAGCTTTTGTGTTTAACTGCTTCTTTGGCTATTGCTAGATATTGAAACGGTGGATTTTTTTCTACTGAGTACTTTCAGGTATTCTATTTTCAATACTTTTACCTATTATATATTCAATGACTATTAGTAACAAATCATTTGGTGTTTTCCTAATGGGATTTAGTCTCAAAACCTGTTTGGGTCATGCTTTTGGGCCCAAACAGGTTCTATAGTTGCAGGTATAGATATGGGCAAGCACCCTTATACTTCAGGTACTTGGCCTTTTATAGAGCTAGAGAGCATGGGACCAAGCTTAAGCTTGCGATGCTGAGGAGCTGTTTATATGTTTCTTTTGTACATTGGTTTATTACTTTTTTTATTCAACCTTATGAATTGTTTGGTAGCTTTCCTAGAAATATGTATCATGCATCCTTTATATATGTGCTCTAGTTGTCTCTTACTTTCATTCTTCCAATGTTTACTCTTGTATGGATATTACAAATTCTCCTATTGCATATTTTTTCGCTGGGTAACTCTTCTAATGACGACATATATTCCCCACTATCACACCCAATGCACTCACTACTAGTCAGCAGCCTTTGACATTAGGGGAAATGCCCTTGAGTCCATGTGACCTACCAGGTACGGGGCACCTCTGGGTGGATTCCAGAACTGGGAGGTTACCCGAATAAAACAACGATAATATTTAATTAAATGAATCTAATGTATATAAAATTTCATCCAATCAAACTCTTCCATACAAGAAAAATTATTTTTCCAAAAGAAAAAAAGCATCAGAACTTGGATTCCAAGAGAAATTTTTTTTAAAACAATAGAAATTCATTAAAATTATGAAAATGAAAATAATTATAATCATAAAAAGTCATTCATCCAAAATCAATCTTGCTAAAAAAATTAAACATGCCTCATCGTTCAGTTCTTTATGTAGATTATTTCTTCCTTTTATTAGATTTTAAAAACAATTCGATAAATTATATATAAATTTTTTAATTCAACTAATATGGAATTTACACTAATAAATCATGGTAAAAATGTAGCTCTAATTATCCTTATACCTTGATGACATGTTTCTACTCATAGGCTTTCGTTGGTCCTAACATCTCCACATCATAAATACAAATAAAAAATTAATCATGAGATATTTAGAAAACAAGGTTCAAATTAATTTGTGGCCAAGGGTAGATAGGTAGAATGTGAAAATCATGATCAAAAGGAGGGGAAGAAAAGAAGTAAAATATATGATAAGAATATATTGTGCAATGTGGTAAATCCTACAAGATCAAAATGTATCCTTGCTTCAGTCCCTCAAAGTTGATCCATTAATATAACAATTTTTTATAAAAACTGTACAATCATCCTTTCTTTTTCAATTATTTTTTTATATTTAAAAATTTATTCTTAAGAGAGACCTCACATCTATCCTCTAACAACAACTTATCCATCATAGGATTCATCGATAAAGAAATGGTGATTTTGAGATTTATAATATGTAACCCAATATATATATATATATATATATTTTTTTATTCCATTTATTTTTCATTATAAATTTATTTCAAATAAATAGTGTAGGAGTAAAATATTATAGAAGTAATCATTGATGAAATCATATCATTATACTAGAAGTGAGATGGTATATATCCTCAGTAATTACATCTGGTTTCCATTAGCAGTGAAAATTTAATCACACTTATTCAAAGGATAATCATGCAGAATACCCAGATTTGGGTAAGGAGGGATAATTGGCTTCTAATAGGCCCATAATAAAATTTTCATTCATAAAAACTACGGGATAATGGGGGGGGGGGGGGAATGTAAGGTGGGTCTCTGGAAAATATAACACACAGAAATTAACTCAATCCTATAAAAAATGTATTTTTTCAATCATAGCCTCAATAAGGTCTGAATGGATGTTCAGATAGGATTATATTCCTAAGGTGTCTGTCAATCAACATAATTTGAAAATAATACCAAATTATGGGTCTACAATCCAATTGGTAATAGGAGAATATAAAAAATCACTCAAAATTACTCAAGATATAAAATTAATAAAAAATTCAATTGAAAGTAATTTAAAAAATATTGAATTTTGAATTAAATTTCCAAACTCAAAAATCATGATAAAAATATAAATATTATTATAGTATGGATTTAAAAAATTTACAATATAAAATTTTGTTTTATTTAAATCTATGTAATAAGTTTTCACGTTTAAATAATCCTTTCAATGAAAAATGTCACCTAGATAGATGAAAATAATAAATATTATATGTTTTTCTATAATAAAGTTGAATAAATAATCCCTAGTACTTAAAATGACAGATTTTATACACAATTTTAAGAAATAATTATGAAAGCTATAACAAGAGTAGAATACAAAAAAAGGATATGTAAATTTAAATTAAAATAAGGGAATCAAGAGGTCCCAGGGATGAGTGTCATGCCATTGGAAAACCATCCATATAGTTATTTCAAATTGGGCTACATGAAAAATTTTGATAGAGAGAAAAATAATTAACTTGATATTAAATTCGACAAAAGTGTTTTAAAAGGATATAATAATAGAAACGAGAAGAATTAAAAAGTGAATAATAAAGAAAAGTAGCTCATAAAATTTTTGATAGGAGATTTTAGTGATGTTCATGAATGGCTTGTAAATTTTAATGATACTAAATGAAAAAAATCTGAATCACATAACTGAAATAAGATAAAAAATATGGCCTTCCTCCCATAAATCACTAAATATTACATCATCATGCATACAGATGGATAAAAGTATTAGGAAGTGTCTTCTATCTACTAAAAATCCTACTATATCCTACAAAATAATGGTGCATGTTCCATTGAGCTCTTGGGGATGTTTGGTAGGATTTACCATATATCGAGTGTACTGACCATAACTCTCATTTGGTACAAATATCCTTCATACTTTTCATGGTTGGGATATCTACTAAACATAGATCTCCAATTTAATCACATCATGATGGTGGTCATTGTCATCCAGATGCTAATTAATCTATAGAAGTATAGAAGATGTTGGTTTCATAGGTGTGTCCATGACTACAGATGAGGATGAAGAGAATGGCATGGCTACTGTAATGTATTGATTTTTTGAAAATTGTCTAACAAGTAGAAAACAGAAAAACGGAATTCCATATATATATATATAGAGTAATGATAATTTAGTGTGAAAAGTAATAAAATTATTACCGAAAGTGTTAGTAACACATAATACAAAACATGGGAGGGTTATAAGGGAAAAATATGACTCATGGGAACTCTCACAAACCATAACTTCTGAAACATTCTCTGTAATAATGGGTCCCTCTACAAGCCTGCAATATAGATGCACTCTATTGATACTAACATTGGATAATGAATGACCAATGAATATTCCATGGTACATATAGCCATATCGGTGGATGGTGTATGAATGGTACCGATCTAGATGGTGGCCATGTGTTGGGAAATAATGTCGATGAAGTGAACCTCAGAACATGGTGAAATTTATAGGCCCTTGCCTCACTTGGACTGCTATCCTAGGATCTTCTACATGCCACAGGTTCTATCAGCTCACAGAGCAGAGTGGTCTAGGTCATACCTAGTGACAGAATGGATGAGGATGAAGGTCCTACTTTTTTTTGGTGGGTGAGATGCTAGTGGTGGCCGATGGGGGTGTATGGTTGGTAAAGAATGGTTTTAATGTATATGGGATGTCCAAGGGGTGTAATATTTGATGAAAGTTCGCTAGAATATATAGGTCCACTGTCAAAATATTTTCATTTTAAGATGTGGTTAGTGATGGGGTGGGAAATGTAGTGGTGGATGTAGATAGGAAATGGGTAGTGTATGGTGTGGGTATGGGAAAGGTAATTGGTTGATAAAGGGTGGTGGAGTAATAGTGTGAAGTAGAGGTGGAAAGATCATGGGTTGAGGTGGTAGCAGAATATGGGATAAGGTTGGTTGCATAATGGTGGGTCACCTTGTCTACTACCCAACCTTAATTTGGAAACCATCGATAGATGCCATCATCTTTCCTAAAAATATAAGTTTTGTGGATAATTAGGTAGTTGATTCAATCTATGTGTCCTCTATATTTGAAGATATGGGTGACATCAAAAATTACAATATGTTTTGAATGATGGGTGATGAAGGAACCACCAATCTGCATACCTTGAGTCTTTATTGCATGAACACTAAAAGAAAAGGTGAATTGAGATTCCACATTGATATACAGGCTACCCCTATATAATTAACGAATGATGATATACACCTAGATAACACCCCAATGATCATCTTAAAGAGATATACATGAAAATTTTAAGGCTCAATGAAATATCATGAGTGCATCAGATTGTTGTTGGGTGGAATTTATCATTTGAGGATCATGGACACCGTAGGGGTCCTAGGGCTTCATCCTCTAAAATCTTGTTGCACCCAACATGATCAGAATGAACAAATGATTCATAAATACTAGGTAGGTGAGGACCTCATAAACATAGAGGCTGATTCTAGTGTCAAACTCACTGAGGGTGATCACATGGGGTTTGCATCTTAACTGGAAGGTGAAATTGTCTACTAACATATCTAAAGATGAAATGAACTATAAATGAATTTCCTAAAGGGTATACTCATGAATGACAATGATGGGGATAGGTTTAGTCTATAAAGGAAGTGAAAGGCCTATGGGATCATCTAGAGCTTCTCTATTACAACAAGATCCAATGTCTTGTTGGTTCACATTGGTTTTTATTAAAGGTGGACCGAAAAGACCTGGTGGTCTTGGGAGGACCTATAATGTATGGGGAGGAGATAGGGATGCGTAACACCATGTGACCCACTAGATATTTATTATGACTCTATGGTTTTAGGGGGTTGAAAAGGTAGTGAAAGATACAGAAGATAATGAATAAGGGTGTGATGAATGTTCAAAATCCCTTCAGCTCTTGAATGGAGGTGAATCCTTGAAGTTGTGTGTGCGATCAGTATGAGGGGTTGAATAGGCATTATATGGTCCATTTTCGATGCATCATAGAGGATATAATGAGCTAGATGATGTATAAGAGTTTGAAGAAGGTGGGGGTGGGGCATGATGAGGGCCATATGAGGGAAAGAGGGAGTTTAAAGCCAATTGATCTCATGTTTGAGAGAGGTAGGAGAGGGTGAAGAAAATTAGAGGGCTGACCATGATTTTTGAACCATAGTTTCAAAAAAATTACATTAACAAAATTTCATTTCATGTATAATTTCATGACATATATTGTTTGCAATTTTTATTTTTCATGTCATAAATCATACACGTTGAGTATAGATTTCCCAATGTGAAATTTGGGACTCCATTCCATTTGGGAACCATAGCCGAGTCCTATTATTCCATTATAAATTACTCATTCGTGAACTCTAATATGCTTTATTATATCCCATTTGACCTATAAAGGGTTTCTTGTATGTTAGAGAATCCTTTAGAATTGAACGATACACTCATCATATCTTTTATGAATCTCAGGGTAATAACACACCCTTAAAAGAATGGATCCTTGTATATATTCAATAATTTTTCAATCACATTGAATGGTGGTTACCTGCCATTCCAAATATCAATTATCCCATAGGGGATACATATATGACATTGAAGGTTCAAGACTATCTTGATTAATGATTTACTGGGAACATCTTACATCAATAATTGAATAATAAGTCTTTATTCCTTGTTGTAAATATTCATCATACGATGCACTGACCATGTTACTTCTTCATTTTTTTCTCTAAAAATATTTCTATTTTCATCAGAATACTTTCTAATTTCTATAATTTTGATCATTTTCAACACCCTAAATTCCCTCAATTTTTTGATAAACCATATTAAATTTCTTAGTCTCCTAGTATGAATGATGATCTTGTTAAACTAGTAAATGTAATGGAACTATATACTCAAGTTGGAATAGAGTAGAGACAGAAGGTTTTTTTAAACATTGGGGTATTCCCAAAGTGAATCATCTAATTTGAGGATCCATTCGTTTTTATTTGTATTAACTATCTTCTATATAAATTTTTTATTTCCCTATTTGATAATTCACATTTCCTACTTATTCTTGGGAGGTAGGGAGATCTTGTGTTGTATCATATTCTTTACATCTCATGTAAAAAATTTAATGTTTTTTTGTAATATGTTTTATCTGATCTCTAATTATCAATTAGATATTCCTAAATATTAAAAATATATTTGTATTTCGGAAGGAAATGAATACATTTTCCATTTCATGAGTGGTGGAATCTACATCCATCTATTTCAAAACATATTCAAATACAACCAAAATATATACCATTTCATGTGAATTAGAGAATGAAAACATGAAATATATACCCCATACATTGAATATTTCAAATTCTATGATTGTGTTTTGGATCATTTCATTTCTATTTATAATGGTTCCAACTCATTGGTACCGATCATAGCTCTGAATAATGTTTCTTGCATCATGATGGAGTGTGTGAAAAAATCATACCTTTTAAGATGTTTCCATTGTAAATTTCAGTGCATGGTTCCCTTCAGTTGGTGATGTTTGATAAATGTATAGTACAAATTGTATCTCATCATCTAGGATGAGATATTGCATTAACCCATTAACATAGATCCTAAAAAATGGTAGATCATACTTATAGAGTGTGATTATTTTACAAAAAGTCTTCAATATTGATAGTAAAATATTATTGGGTAGAGTGATCACATGGAACGATTGTTTACAATGACAGGAAACAATGGGCATTCCTTCATGGTTTTGTTGAATATAGTTTTATTGGGAAATTCGTCCCCAGCGTCCAGATTATCAATGTCCATAATGATGGGTAGTTGGGTCAGGATAAATAATCAGTGAAAACATTATGAATCACCTTAAATTCATTTATAAGGATTGGAAACTCTCGTAGCATTAGGATCCACCATATCATAAATGGTTTGAAATAATTTGTAATTAATAGAAATATTAATGGATGCATGGTTATTATAGGTGATAACCTTGGAAAAAATGGTATGACTTAATATTTATAATAACATAAAAGACTAATAAGAGTTACTTCTATATTGTAGTGTAGTTTACCAAAGATTCGGTCAATGAGTAACTAGAAAATTAAATGGTAAAAAATCTATCCTCAAATATTAATCAATAGATAATTCCTACAGATAAGTTGCTGATGTCATACATTAATTTCATGCCTTTGTCTGAGAATGGTCAAATGATACCTAGAGTGGCCATAGGACATTTCTATAAAATTTTGAATTCCCACAAACACTTTTCAATGAAATTAAATGGAGTATAATTTAATAATAATTGTTTCATAATTTAGGATAATTTTTTTTATTTTTTAACAAAGTGGAAGTAGAATATTATGAAGCTAAGAAATCTCCTTATGACATTAAAAGTTGAGGGAGTAAGAAAATAATTGATCACATTGACCCCTAGTAGATCAAATTACATGCCGTTATTTAAATGTTTTTCTATGTTATTGTACCTCATTGTACCGTAATGTTGAATTTATATCATTTTAATAGTAGGAAGCTTTATTCAAAACATTTTGGGGTTAATTTGAGTTTTCTTATGAAAACCTTAAAAGATCTCTTGAGAGTAGAAAAATCATCCATTATTATTTCTAATAATTCCTCTATAATATCATTTAATATATGTTTCATGAATATTTGGATGGTCTCCCGGGCATTAAAAATACCAAATGACATGCGTCTCTAGGAGATGGTACTAAATGGACAAGTTAATGTAGCTTTAGAGGAGTTATATGTGTAGATTGAAACATTATTATGTCCTACATGATATATTATAATTAATGTCCTTCAAATATCTCTATCGTTTGATCAATTAATGGAAAAGAGAAGTTTTTTTTGTTTTGTTATTTAAATTTCTTTAATCTATGCGTAGTCTTTATGTAGGGATCATTCAAGTAGAGATCAGATCATCTTCCACATTTTTCACAACTGTGAGACAACCTTTCATGGGAATGACATATAATAGACTCACCCACTCTCTTTTAGAGGTCAATGAATTATTCCAACATCAATCTGTTTCAATAAAATTTTAATCACCTTTTTTATTGTTGGGGTTGGTCATCTATGGGGCTGTCGTTTGGGTTTCACACATTCTTCATGTAAAATTAAGTGATTTAATATAGTGGGGATGATACCTTTTATGTAAAACACCCCCAAAAAATTTATTTATTGTGTTCTTGTATGATATATATCAAATTGTCCTATTTTTCTATGTTATTTATGAGCTAATGGTGACTGTTAGTGAAATAATTATCTCTAGGAATGAGTATATGAGTATTATGGGGAGTGGTTTCAGCTCTTATGTTGGTGTTCATACGACTGATGGTGTGAATGAAGGGATAGTGTCCCTTATCTGAGGTTTAATGTATTTTACTTCTTTACTCACAAAATCCACCATTTATGTAGGAGAATATACATCACTACCATTTTTGATGGTCATGTATTCATTCCTATATTCTATGAGAAAGATATCTTGATAGTCAAAAGAATATTATTCTTATTTAGAATGATTCACTATGTGGAACACAACTTTTCAATCATATACTGTGAATATATATCTCTATTGGTTCACATAAGTTATGGCCTCACTAGTGTCTATAAATTTTCATACATAGATAATTGGAAGGCCTCCATATTCATCCATTTCCATATGACGAAGTCCACTAAAAATGATTTTTTACTAAGACATCCTCTAGAATACATCATGTATAATAAACTGTTCAACCATCCAACTCACGTTATACTCAATTTTGATGAACTTCTTCAAGTACAATCTTAAGAAATACGCTCATTCATATGAGGTTAATGTAGGATCCAAAATCTCAAAGGATTCATCTGAAGTTTCATTCTCCATTGGAATAAGGTATTGAAAGGCTTTTAGGGCCCCACAAAATTAGTTGAATACTATGATAAACAATGGAATATTATTTTTCATTTAGGTTATGAATTCCATTTTTTCTATCTTCCTATTTTTGATTCCTTGAAAAATTAAGTATAAGTAAGAATTCAAGAAATAGATTTATAAATTGGGATGCTGATATGAAATTGATTGAACATTTCTAAACATTTCTTATAAAACCCTTCAGATTTTCCATTCTTATTTCATTATTAAAAGGGGTGAGGTGGGTTTTATGTTTATGGGCCTAGGTAAATGTCCACTTTATATTTTACTTGTGTGGGTTATTTTTAGGAGGCATTGTTTCTAGATTTATCTCCTAATTACATCATGTCTTAGTTTCATTATCAACCTCTTTGATGAATATTTCATTTGTCTTGGGATCAAGAAGCTTCATTTTTTCTCCTCTACAGGGTTTCTATAAATACAAAAAAAAATCACTCAATAGTAAAATTTACATGGATTAATCCTTTGGGTATGTATTAGTATTACTATGAAACAAACCTAGTAATCTATTCCACAAGGTCTTTATGATTATAAAAATTTGGTGTTCATGGTTTTGTAGTGAAACCCTTTGATTTTTGAATTTTGTCTCATGGGTGGTGACCCTATGATCCACTCTTTGAATTATGCTGGTGAGAAGATTCTCTAAATTTTATTCCAGTGGTGTGGATGGTTCTGGTGGTCTTTGTGGAGTATATTGAAATTTTTGTTAGGATCTAGGAGGAAAAGGTTTTTTTTATACTTATTGTTGTAGTCGAGGAAACAAATTCATATATAGGTATGCAAGCTATCCATGGTTCCTTGGTTGTACATAACAAATTATCTTTTTTAGAATCTTTGATTATTTTATGATATCTCTTGAGATGACCTCTATTGATAATAATACAATGGTTTCTGGAATTGATAAATTTTTTGCTTGTAATTAACATTATAACAATCGTGGTATTGATGTTGGTATAATCCTTCTATGAAATCTTAGTATGGGTGTGATACTACACACATATCCAAATATTAAATATTAATCATAGGTGAAGGAGGGATGGTTGTGCAGTAGGAATATGAAATGATTCAAACCTCAATGTTAGGGCCTTTACATTTACCTATGTATGTTTTTTTATTGTACTTGGTGGATTCCATGCTGAGGTAATATGTGATAGATATTCTATATACTAGAATTATTAGATACAAAATCTAGAAGTTCTAAACCTACTTTTAGTGCTTTGATCATAATCTAACCAACATAGGAAAAATAAACCACAATGAGAGAAGCTAGATAAGGGCCTTGGTCTAATGTAGCCAGCTAAAGCCATATATAAAATCCCTGATTTGTGACTTCCAAGTAATCTATTTGATGAGATCCCAGGACTCCAAGGAAGCCTCTTTTTCTATATGGTCAAATTTCATCATGTAAATAATTAGCTTCCAAGATATATATATGGAACATATATCTCTAAAACTTATTGTGTAGTTATTCACATGTCATGATTGATCCTGATTCATGGAATTTTAGTCAATCCATGGCTCGAATGTGAAATAAGAATGGGATGACACATAATATGATTTCATTAGAGGAAAATACCTATATGAGAAAGGTATCAAAAACATCCTGAATGTTAGAGATATGAAATGATGAACTTCAATCTAATTTCTATAGAACTGACCCATTTTCTGGATCATATAGATAAGTACATGTCTGATTTTTCATGTATAAACCTAGATAGGATAATGTACAGTGCCAGCTATGGCACCTCTAATATATGGAGAGCATTAATCCATAGTGGATAAATCTAGTTTCAAGGGTTCATTTCCATGAAGTGCATGTTGACCCTATATTTTTGAGGGTTGGTTCTCACAATATTTCAACATTCAGCCATACAAAGATGAATGCATGAAATGGTATATATTTCAAAATTAGGAATCAATGTGATCAGTTATTTAGTGTTGGTACTCCATGAATGATTCATGTACACCAAACACATGCAATAGACCTAAAATGAATGAGGACATAGTGGTGTTTAGAAGAATAAAGGAATATTAAAAAGAGAATTGGTGGATGGGTGAGGTTATCCTAGATTTTTTCTAAAGGGCATTATGTGTGAGAAACAACTAATGTTCCCCAAAAATGACACAACATTTTCATGTACCCATATTCTTAATTCAAACTATTAGAAATCAAATTAGAAATTTCTATTATCCCAAACTACACTTACTACAATGGTGTTGTAGAGTGGTAGTGTGAGGTCGAACCCTTTAAGAAAACTGAATGATAAGAAACCAGTGACATTGAAAATTTCTATTTAGGATTTAACTCATATTTATTTGGTTTTGTGATCTAATTAATGCTACTGAATTTTTTCAATAATCTGGATGAAAAATGGGACGAGGGTTAATTTTAGGGTTCATTAAGAAAGGTAATATCAACCCTAACATGGGATAGTCATTTGTCTTAGGCTATGAAGTGGGGTATATATCTATAATTGTTGATGGCCAGAAAAACTGGATTTATTCAAGATAAAACTATTATTTAGTCAATGTATAGCTAAAACACTAGATTCATTAATATTATCTTCTATGAAATAAAATGACACATAATAATTATAATGGACTACTCTAATCCAATCATGAGTGGTATAATTATTGAAAATTATCATTTTTTGGGTTGTAGAAAATATGTGAATAAATGTTTTTTATTTAACCTAATAACTCTCCTTATGGATTCCAATTATCGGTTAGATATTCATCATATTTATAAAATACCAAACTCTAGAACCTTACATTAACCATTTTATCCATTCATGATGGTTCCAATCAAACACAGTGAAAAAATGGTATAAATGATTGGAATATTTATAAAAAAATTTAAATACCGTAGTTCACAATTATGGAATTCAAAATAATAAAGTTTTTAGTTAGTGAAAATGAATTAATCAATTAAAATCATACTTAAAAATTCAAATGTGAAAGAATGTGGAACATGATTGTTGTCAGATGGAAAGTAAAATGGAAAAAGGATGTTGAACTAGAAAAAAGATAAAAGGCCAATGAACTGTTGTATAAAAATATATAAAATGTGGATTTTATTAAAAAAATTGAATTGATTAAAAATGAGTTAGAATGAACAAAAAATAAAGTAGTGAAAGAAGAAGAAGAAAGATGCTACAATGTAGTGTTTCTATATTTGTACTTTTTTTTACATAAATAGATAAAGATTTACATGACATTTAACCATCTCACAAAACATATTCATGATCCAAATATTTTTTCGTGTATCTTGTAACTGAAGACATTTACGGCCCGAATATTCTAGATTCATAAATTCATATAGGTTCACGATGTGTATTGATGACTTAAGAAAAGTTTCATCTTAATGACATGAACACTAAGTGGGACGTTACATTAAAAAATTTCACATGTATTGGATACTCACATCCTATATTCTTTTAATGACTTTTAAATTCAATAAAAGATTCATATCCCCTTCATATATGTTTTCAATGAAGCATAAAATTCATGTATATTCATTAGGACAAGTCAAATACATTTTTGCTAATTTTTTACATATTTTACATCAGAGTTTTAGAAACTATTTCTTAAAAAAATTTACACAATCCTAGTGCATTATCAAATAAAATACAAATAATATTTAGTTAAATGATTCAAAAATGTATGTAAAATATCATATTATTAAACCAATACCTTTATATCATTTTTATCACTCAACACTTGTTCTCTAGTTTAGTGGTAGGTGTTTTCTATAACAATATATTCAATAATGTAATAAATGGAGGAAAAAATCATTTTTGTAAGGATGAATAATAATTTATTATTATTAGATCCAAAACATGATGGAAAATTCAACAAGATAACCATAATTTTAGGTGAGTTATTCTAAAGGATAAATTAAAACACATGCATTGTATAGTTTTTTCAGTCACTATAATTGAATGAATTTTATTTTTAAAATATCTCACTATAATGATATGATGAGAAAAAAATTATGAATAATTTTTATAAATAATCTCAATTTTCTGATTTCGTAGTCAATGTAGAAATAAAATAATGTCAAAATTATATTTTTGATATATTTTAGAAGGTGATAAAAAACATGTATTTTCAAGAATATTTATAACATTGGAAGGTCCATGGTAGAATAAATGTTAAAAAAGATGGTACTTATACAAAATACATGAATATTATATGCCCCAAGGTAGTTAAGACATTATATAAGAATATTTATCAAGAAGAGGGATTATTTACATTGTGAGGAGGGTGCACTATAATAGAATTTTATATTTTTTGAAATAATTCCACATTTAATTCAGAGAAAAATAATGAAAACTTGATATTAGTTCCATTATTTATATGTTTTTAATTCTATTTTGAACCTATGCAATAAAAATAATCATGGACTTAAAATCTTCCAAAAAACCTTTGGTTACTTGGTTCTATTTTATATATCATAAAGGGTGACTATTAAAAATAATGATGTGAGTGTAGTTTAGAATTTCAATATTGTTGGAGTTTTCCTAGATCGGTTTTAGTGAGAATGCCTATGAATTTTATAAAAAAGAAGAGTCAATTCATCATTAAATAATTTCTCATAATATTCTTTGTATTTTCTCATAGAATATTTTTACTAAAATTATTGATTATTTTTTATAAAAACTGAACATATATCTAATGAGTAACATGAATTAATTTAATGAACAAGTATTCACATCACAATAATTATTCCAAGGGAGATATTATTATTTCTTGATCATAGTTTTATCAAAGGAAATATAATTTTTGTTTTGGTCATCGAAATGTCTTATTAATAGTCTGAATATGTGTTTATTCTAAGAGTTTTTTTATAAAATTGTTTCTTATAAATCTATAGTGATTTTTTCTCTAGGTAAATTACATATTATTATTTTTCAATATCTTTAATTAGAATTTATTTTGGTTTCATGATATCCTTCAGGTTTTTAAGAAATTGAGACTTTATTTAACCATCCTTATTAAAAAAATTGACTTATATAAAGAATATAACTTTTCTCGCAGATAGGAATATCATTCTAAGGATAAAAAAACTGTAGTTACTTAGGATTATCACATCAAATATATATAAGATATGGTTGATTTTATAATTTCAATTTTGAAATCATTGAAATTATTTAAATATTTATTATATACCTATCAAAATTTAATTGTGCATTGATATTTCCTAACTATGATTTGATTAATTCATTTAGATAAATTCTCAACCACAAGATTTTTTTTCTTAGTTCTCTAACTGTGGGTTTCCCTTAAATATATTTATACTCATCATATGGAAGTGAAACATAGTGATGTTATATTCTTGTTAAATAACTCAATATTACTATTGATAACATTATTTTAAGGATAATCAATTAGAAGAGTCCCTTTTTTCATTTATAAAAAATACCCAGTTTGATTTCAAGTATTCTAGCCTCTTTGAATATTTATATTTTATCTAGTGTTCATGTTCTATAAAAAATTAACAAAATAATTGAAAAAATATATTTATATTTATTTGGAGTCTCTGATAGTGAGAAAATATTTCATGAATACATCTAAAAATAATTTTATTACTAATAGAAAAAGGAGGGATTGATACAAATTCTATTAATAACTCTATGTATGAATTACACTAAAACGTGTCATTATAGTATGTTATATGACCCAATTTTTATAGAAAATACATGTAAAAAAATATGTTCATCATATTAATTTTTAGTCTAATACTATTTAAAATATTTATACTAATATTTAAAATAGGATTATTAATTGTTTCCTTTCTATTATCCCGAACACTATTTGGTTGATTATATGAGAAAAATTATCTATAATGTATGGGAATTTCATTAGCACATATTTTTTATTTATAAACTGTTATATATTGAATAATCTTGTTTGAAGGTGGGTTGGGAGGAAAAATTTGACTTCTAGTCTATAATATGAAAATTTATCATGACCATGAACTCTTCATTTCATGGTTTTAATAGATTTTATATTGTTATGCAAGTATTCACTGTGGTTTGGTCACATTTCTATGTTTGAAGAATTTTGGAGGAATATCATCATTTTTCGGTGACTTACACCATTGTAATAAACCAATTTTTTTAATTAGGATTTTCCCCATTTTTTGGTTCATAGTTTGGGGTTATGATTTTGTAGGTTCCTTATCTACCCAAAGAGGGGAAAAAATAATCGTTTTGATCACTATTGTTTTAAATGGTGTGGTTTTTTGAAAATCACATAAAAATTCCTTTTAGGAGTATTTAAAGATATATGAAGAAATTGGTCATGGTTTATATTGAATATGTCATTTTTTTGTCAAAGGATTATCTTAACAAATTATAAGTTTGGTTAAAAATAATTCCCACCATCTTAAGTCAATATAGTTTGAATATTATAATGAAATTAGATTAAACCCATCATGGTTTAGTTTCTCCATGATGTGACATGGTCTATTTAGTTTGTTAATTGAAATTTGAGGAATATCATCATCTTATTTGATACGTCTTTGATTTTTTAAACCATAGGATTCTGGGAGGATCAATTTTGGAGGTATTGAACACTGTTTCCAAAAATCATAAATATATTTCATGGTTTAAATATTTCTTTATGGTCTTGGATACTCATATTTCTATTTCCCTTTTATTCTATTGTTCTATATTCAAAGTTTCATATTGAAGCGTATGGTTCAATTTTTTTGGTAAGTTCATGGTAAAATGTTTTGAAAAATAATTGGTCAATTGATGATAATTTATTGTTCTATTGTAGTTTTGGTGTAGGATCATGTTCATAATATAGATGTTTGATCATAAATTTTAATTTAATAATGGGGTAGTGTTGTTTAAATATTTTTAGTGGTTGGTAATTCATGTTCTATATCTTTTTTCTCCTTTTTAGTATAATTTTTATTCCCTTTATGTATATATAAAGAATTGGTTTTAATGAAGATAATTTAATTGAATTTTATTTAAGGGAAGTTATGTAAAATATGATATATATGTTTTCTTTTAGAATTGTTCATATTTTCGATTGATTTTTGTGCTAATAATGAGGCTATTATTTATTTTTTACTTACATTTTAAATTCTTTTTTAATCATGTTGGATAAATTTATTGATGATATCATTATGGAAAAGTTTAAATATGGAATTTTTTGTTTGATTAATATTTCATTGAGTGGATATTTAAAATTTGATATAGAAGTTTAGAATAAAATGAATCAATTACTTCTTATTGAGTGTATGCAATGTGATGATGTTTTTGTAATGGCTGAAGAGGTTTTGGTGTGAATTTTTGACATTGTAGTGATGCTTATATCATTATTGATTTTAATTTTTTGTTGGATATGGATTTTTTTGAATTAATAAAATAATTGAATTATGTGTATTAAAAAATGATTATTTTTAGGAAATGTAGTTATTTGTAATTTAAAATTATTTGTATGATTAATTATGTGATAAATTAAAATGAAAGGGGTAATGAGTAGAAAGAGTTTAGTGATTCATTTGGAATGATATGATTTTTAATTTATTTCGTTAATGAATATGTATTGTATTTAAATGTTGAATGATTAATTGAAATTATTATATCAGAATGAAGAATTCATGTGTATATTATGTGCCATATTGACTGTATAGAGGTGGTGGTTTTTTATTTTTGTAAGTGAAGATGTGTTAATGGGTTGAGGATCAAGAGGTTCTCTGATAGTATGTGGATGCTTGGATGTGATTTGTACTGATAAATATATTATCTAATTTTTTATTCATCCTTATATAATATGAATTGATTCATGTTTTTTGACAAAAACCCATATGGGGTTTTTTGTTTAATGCGTACAACCATTATAATAGATATCATAGATACGTATGGATGAATACTCCCCATATCTCAATCATCCTTTTTTCTCATAGTGTTCTAATGTGGTGATAGAATTGAATACAATATGATGTATGGGGTTTTTACTAATGATAAGCAATAAGTGTTTATGTTATATGGGATTTTCTATTATATTTTATATATGGTTGTGGTATTTTGTTTGTGGATATCTTATATTGATGTAGTATGTGATGGAGTTTTTGCATTAATTTAATATAACTAATATGATATTTTTAGATATATCATAGTGAATGATATGGGGTTTCTTCTAAAAAATAATATACCTGAAACTAATACATATTATATTCATAATAATGTATATTGTTAGGTGTAATATAAGAGATATATCGTCATTGTATTATCAATACCATATAGTATGACATAACTATTTAATTTGTAACATCCAAGACTTTTATGTTACATAAATCATCAAAGGAATATTTTTCTACACACAACACTTGCTTGGCTTGCTTTACACGAAACTGCGGCCTTCCTCGATAGCTTGCGTCGTACGCAATACCGAGTTTCACTAAATAATGATATGCTATCAAAATATTATTAAAACTAGGCGTTATGAATAGTAAAAACCAATTTTTCCAATTTTATAAATTTTATTTTTCAAAATGGACTTCATTTTTGAACTCAGAATATCGAAATTATCCTAGGGTGAAATTTTGGTATTTTTCTGAAAACTTTCAATTTTTGATGAATAGTGAAACTACTAAGTGGTTGTTTAAAAAAAACTGAATTTTTCATAAAACTTAATTTTACCGCTTCTGTGAGTGGAATTTCAGAAATCTGAGAGACACAGTTGATGTCAGTAAGTAAAATGCGGTTCAATGAGATGAAAATATTTTTTTGGTGAATAGTAACTTTTTACTTTTTTTACCACGGTTAAAAGTAAATAGGGTAATTAAGGGTAACAATGATATTATTATTACCCTAACACATGTTCTAATTCTATTGGACAAGTGTAATTCGACCAAAATAAAACTTAGGAATAAAATATGACCATTTAGGCCCACTTGGATTAGATTAGGACATTTATTATTAATTTATTTAAAGAAGGGTTAAAATAGATAAAATCAAAGTTTAATAACTAATTCATTTTAATATAAGGTTATACATAAGATAAATTCGACTATAAATATTCATTAGATAGCTAAAGAGCTTTCCTACATAATGATATTTTATTTGTAATTTTTAGACATTAAATAATTTAATTTATTTATGACACAACGATGATGCAATAATTATCTTATTAATGAAATATTGAAATAATTGATGTTAGAAATACGCAAATAAATATAATTTGAGACTTTTTATGAATTACACTAATTTTCTAGGTTAATATGACATGTTAGTATTTAATTAATTAACTTTTTTCGAACTTATCATTCTGTTATGATTTTAACAAAAATCAATTACTAAATAGTGTCAAAATTGACATAAAATAGTTTTAAAACAAATATTATATTATTAATTGTTATTTTATTCCTAAAAATATAATTTTCGGCCCAATGACTTAGATAAGGTTATATATATTAATAATAAACAACTTGGGGTTCGTTTTTCTTGATATAGTATGTTTATTATCCTTATAGTATAAGAACACAAGAAGACACGGTAAAAGTAAAATTATTTAAATTTATAAATCTAAAAGATAAGGTTAAAATAGGAACCTAAACTTGACTAAAATCTATTGGATGAGAGGCTTTCGACCCATCCCCACATTAGCCTCGAAATAAATCAATTTGGAGCTATTTAAAACCGAACTTGAATTTATAATAAAATAATATTTTTAGTTATTCCAATGGTGCCCCTCTCCTCCCTTATAAAAGGGAACCTCCTCCCTCTCTTCCTCACACCACTTTGAGCCTTCAAGCTCGGAAAACTCCTGCCATTTTTTCCTCTGCACATCCCTAGAGACATCCTAGAGGTCCTGTTCTTCTTCAAAGACCAATTTTAGTGCCCTAAAAGGTGGTCTCAAAGAAGAACTTCAAAGAAGAGGTAATATCCATTACCGATCCTTTCCAATTTCTTTCTTCTTCAAATTATTCTTCTTTAGTTTTTTCATTATGAAGTAATAACATAAGTATCACTAATATACTGATATTTTATTATAAGTATGAAACAACCCTATTTAACCATCTATCCATCCTACGGAAAATGAAATCAACGCGCGTGTGTATGTACGGAATACTGTCTCCACGCCGTGGTGTAATCTATTTTCCACCACCACCATACTTGGATGGGTATAATGATGTAAATAATGGATATATATGACTATTATAAAGTTATATTGATTCTGAAATATTATACATACACTCCAATACAATTCCACGATCATAGGAATGATATCATCACTCGTGCGTACGTACGGAATACCGTCTCCACGATGTGATGCGACTCGTTCTACATGATCTTCATTTCATAATGATTATATAAAAGAATTGAATGAATGAATATGATATATATTACACTAATACCATTATGTAAATGAGGTATCTATAACCTAAATAGAAGAATAAGAATTTATTCGACAAAACACGCATAAGAAGAAAAAGTTATAAACACCCGAATAACAAGTAGCAATGAAATATTACTACTAAGAAGCTAAGAATATGACCATATATGATATCATAAAAATACGTATGATTCGGGAATTATTCAACAACATTATTTAAATCTTTATAAAGGAGGTTCTGATACTTACAAAGCAAGTCGGACCTAAGGTAAGGGGATTATCACAATCTCGTTTTTATCCGAGATTGTTTATACTATGTTATTTACTGGGGTGTATTTTATCATCCACATCCATGTTTCCTCAATATGTAATATTTATATCCTTCTACAATATTTTATATCCAATTTTACCCATCGGTGAGTTTTTAGTAAAAGATATGAAAGGAATCTTTTTTCGTTTTCTGTATGAGGTACTTTTTGAATTATCGGACAAAAGTACGAGAAGAAAGTTTTTTTAACTTATACGGAATGAATGGATTTTTAAAAAATTATTTCCAAGAAGCTTCCTTTATATGTTTTCAAGTTTATTTTTAATCAAATTCTTTTAGTTATAATTTTATGACATGTTAAGAGATGAAAAGTGTTTTTAAAGTAGAAAGGATATTTTCCTCAAGAATTGAGTTCAAGTGTTTTATCAAAATTATTTTCCATCTAAGATAATATAGGGTTCTGTTTCTATCCCTATTATTACATGGATTTGATTATTTTGTGATGGAAATATTTTTATGAATTCCTTTATCTTATATGAATTGTTTTATGATGTCATGTTGTTTAAGAATCCCATTTTTATTACATGGGTTATGCTATGATGTATGGTTTATGATTTTGTGGCACACATAAGAATGGTATCATTATGAGATTGGTGGGACCTATATCTCCCTCCAATGCATTGGGTAAAGATTTTATATCTCATGAGATAGACATGGCTGGAACGGTAGGTTATACCGGTTCAGTGAAACAGGACTAAAACGAGGAGTGAACTCGGTTCAGAAAGGGACTTTGTCCACTAAGATAGTCTTGGAAATGAGTCTTGACTAATAAGAAATGATTCTCTATGATTATGTGTGTATGCCACAAAGTTTCAGGTTTTAAGTTATGATTATTGGGATTACATTTCACTTCTATGATTTTCCCATGTTATGATATTATGATCTCTTTTGCAGGATAAGATTTCCAAAAGTTATGTTCTTATGTATATGATGTGATTGATATTTATTTTCTCTACCCTTACTGAGAATTTGAGCTCACCCTTTTGTATGTTTTATTTCCCCAGGCCAGGAAGAAGGCTATTAAGTAGAATATGACAAAAAGGGACTATAGATATGATGAAATAAATGGGAGGCAAAGTAGATTCTTTATGAACCAGTTGTTTATGTTTCCCAGTTTCTAAAGACATTATACCTATACGGTCGCTTCTTGGTTTTTTTATATGTTGTAATAAGTGTGCTTCAATTCTGAAGTAATAACAATGTATGTAATGTATGGGTCGTTATAGTTGGTATCAGAGGAAAGGTATAGTCAACCTTTGGAAACTAGGATGTGAAAGCCTTAGTAAGATCCCTAAGGATAAGTCTAAGCATAGAACACAATCTTAGTGTTTTATAAATATCCATGAATAACCAAGGATAAGACCTTAATTGTGAAATTTTATTCTTGATTATGTGGTTTTCCTATTATAATTAGTGTTTCTCACCCTATTCTTCTTGGTTTTAGTCAATGGTTAGAACCCGAAGGAATCGTGTTAATGTGGAATGCGACGGGCAATACAATGATTGTCCCCCTGAGAAACCAAACGTTATTGGAGCTGGAATGAAAAATATTGTAGCCATGATCACACAACTTTCTCAAGCAATGAATCATGCCAGACTTTCAAACAAGCAAAAGAATGAGCAACATTATGTTGAATCCTTCATGAGACAGCGTCCACCTTCATTCATCAGGTCTACTGATCCATTAGTTGCTGACCAATGGATTAGTACTGCTGAAAAGATATTTTCAGTTCTTCAATGTTCTGAGCATGATAAAGTCATCCTAGTAGTGTATCGTTTTGAGGGTGATGCTGATCAATGATGGAATCTTATTAAGAATACGATGCAAAGGGATAAAATTGAGTCCATGGAATGGGATGATTTCATGAACTTATTTTTCAATAAGTACTTCCCTCGTATTCTCTGAACAATGATGGAGAAAGAGTTTCTTGAACTGAAGCAAAAGGATAATGAATCTGTTGGTACCTATGAAGCAAATTTTACAAGACTTGCAAAGTATGCTTCTAGTATTATTATACAATCCGAGAGTAAGATCGATCAATTATTTAGTGGCATAAAACCAAGTCTTTGAAGGGCCTTAGCCATAAGGGACTTCAATAGATATGAGGAAATCGTTCGATGTGCTCTCAAAGTTGAGATGGAGATTGGAGTAACCCATCAGTCATATGGGTTTCATAAGAAGAGGAAAATGGAATACAAAGGAAAATCTAAAGAGCACACTGAAAAGAAGATGAGCTTTCCCTTATGCACAAAGTGTGGAAAGAAACATGGAGGGAGTTGTCTTAAAGGGACAAGTAAATGTTTCAAATGTGGAAAGATGGTCATCGGGCATTTGAATGCCGCGATGATGGGAAAAATATGTCTAATGATTCAAACAAAGGAAGGGATACACAGAATGAACCTACTACACTTCAATGTTTCAATTGCAAGGAGATGGGGCATTATGCCAATCAATGCCCAAATCCAAGGGTTGATGATGATGGTCGACGTCAACAAACTCTTAAGGCTAAAGACAAAGGAAAGTCACATGCAATTTCTATCAGTGATGTGGAGTACGATAACGATGTGGTGAAAGGTACACTTACCATCAACTCTAAAGTAGAAAATGTTTTATTTGATTCTGGATCCACCCACACCATTATTTCTGAAGAATTTTCTAAGGATATCACCTTATTACCTCAACAGTTAGATGTTGAGTTAGCTGTGACAACCCCTAATGGCACAACAGTTGCATCAAAAGTTTATAATTCTTTTCCGATTGATGTTTGTGGGAAAGTGCTTCCTGCAAATCTTGTGATCCTTCCTATAGTGGAATTTGATGTGATTCTTTGCATGGATTGGTTTTCTCTTCATGGAGCTCATATCAATTGCCAAAGAAGGGAAGTCACATTTCATATTCAAGATCAATCTATGATCATCTATCGATGCAAGGATGAACATAACCTTCCAGTGGAAATTTCTTCCATTTTATGGGTATTGATTCCACTAAATGAAGGTTATTTATCTCAAATGGTTGGTGAGAAACTCACGATTAAGTATATGCCCATTGTACGGGAGTTTGATGATGTCTTTCCAGAGGAATTACCGGGTCTTCCACCGAATCATGAAGTTGAGTTTTCAATAGAACTCGTACTGGGTGCTTTGCCTATTTCAAAGACACCTTATAGAATGGCCCCAATTGAGTTGCAGGAATTGAAGAATCAACTCTAAGAGAATATTGATAAGGGGTTCATACGCCCTAGTGCGTCACCTTGGGGACCACATGTTCTGTTTGTTAAGAAGAAAGATGGATCAATGAGACTCTGCATTGATTATCAAGAACTTAACAAGATCACTATCAAGAACAAATATCCTCTCCCGCGCATTGATGACCTATTTGACCAACTACGCGGACCTCAATACTTTTCCAAGATTGATCTTCATTCAGGGTATCATCAATTAAGGGTCAAAAGGGAGGATATACCAAAGATAGCTTTCCGTAAAAGGTATGGACACTATGAATTTATACTGATTCCATTTGGTCTTGCTAATGCCCCTGCTATCTTCATGGATCTGATGAATATAGTCTTTAGAGACTATCATGATCAGTTTGTGGTAGTCTTTATAGACGATATTCTTGTATATTCAAAGAGAAATGAAGAACATTAAGATCACTTGAGAATTATATTGAAGTCCCTGAGAAAGGAGAAGCTTTATGCCAAATTTACCAAGTTTGAATTTTGGTTTCAAAAAGCTGCATTTTTGGGTCACATAATCTCAAAAGATGGGATATCTGTGGATCCAGCAAAAGGATAGGTTATCAAAAGATGGTCGAGACCAACAACAGTAACTGAGATCCGATGTTTTATTGTTTGGCTGGATATTATCGATGTTTTGTGAAAGATTTTTCACTATTATCTTATCCACTCACCAAGTTGACTTGGAAAGGTGTTAAGTTTGTATGGACAGAGGAATGTGAAGAGAATTTCAAGGAGTTAAAAAGAAGGTTATCCAGTGCACCTGTGCTCACACTGCCTTGTAGTGGAGAAAGGTTTGTGATCTACAGTGATGCATCCAAGAAGGGATTGGGGTGTGTTTTTATGCAAAATGACATGGTGATAGCTTATGCCTCACAACAGTTGAAAATACATGAGCAAAATTACCCAACTCATGATTTGGAGTTAGCTGCAGTAATCTTTGAATTAAATATTTGGAGGAATTATCTTTATGGTGAAATGTGTGATATTTATACTGATCATAAAAGTTTAATGTATATTTTCACACAAAAAGAGCTGAATATGCGCCAAAGAAGATGGTTGGAGCTGATTAAGGATTATGACTGCTCAATCCATTACCACCCTGTAAAGCAAACCAGGTGGCAGATGTATTAAGTCGACAAGACCATGCTAGTTTATCGATGATGAGGATCATAAAAGATCCAATATTTATGGATTTACAATGGATGGATCTTGGAATTATAATTAAAGGAGAAAAATTGTATCTTTCTCAAATGAATGTTCAACCATCTATACATGTGAAGATTAAATAGGCACAGAAAGAAGATATTGAGTTACAAAATAAGGTGAGAAATGTTCCTGAATTCAACCTTGATTGTGATGGGATAATAAAGTTCAGTAATCGGGTTTGTGTTCCTCCTATCCCCGAATTAAAGACGGAGCTGCTGGATGAGGCTCATAGTTCTTTATTCTCTATTTATCCTGGAAGCACGAAGATGTATAGGGACCTGAAAGAGTACTTCTGGTGGGATGGCATAAAAAGAGATGTTGCTGAATATGTCTCTCGATGCTTGGTTTGTCAGCAAGTTAAAGGTGAGAGACAGAAGTCTAAGGGGATGTTAAAACCATTACCCATACCCGAATGGAAATGGGAAAACATCACTATGGACTTTGTCACATGACATCCTAAAACATCCAAAGGAAATAATGTTATCTGGGTCATAGTTGATCGTCATACAAAGTCTGCACACTTCATTGCTATTAGAGAGGATTTCTCTCTGGATCAGCTTGCTAGGATATATGTAAAGGAAGTGGTAATATTGCATGGAGTACCACTTTCTATTATATCTGATAGGGATCCGAGATTTACCTCGAAGTTCTGGCGAAGTCTTCAGCATACTCTGGATACAGAGTTGAGTTTCAGCACTGCTTATCATCCTTAGACAGACGGTCAGTCTGAGAGAACAATTTAAACTCTAGAAGATATGTTGAGAGATTACTCTATGGATTTCAAAGGTGGTTGGGATCAACACCTACCTTTGGTGGAATTTTATTATAATAATAGCTTTCACTCCAGTATTCAGCTGGCTCCTTATGAAGCTCTCTATGGAATGAAATGCAGGACTCCAACTTGCTGGGATGAAGTTGGGGAAAGAAAGCTATTAAGACCTGATCTCGTTGATGAAATGGTAGAAAAGGTCAGATCTATTCAACAACACATAAGAGCAGCTCAGAGTTGATAGAAAAGTTATGCCGACAACCGAAGAAAAGACCTAGAGGTTGAAGTGGGTGATAAAGTGTTCTTACGTATATCTCCCTGGAAGTGGGTTATGAGATTTGGAAAGAAGGGGAAGCTGATCCCTAGATATATCGATCCTTTCGAAATAATGGATCGTGTTGGGAAGGTAGCTAACCTATTGGAGCTTCCACCGAATCTCTCTCAAGTTCACGATGTGATCCATGTATCTCTCCTGAGAAAGTACATACCTGATCCTTCACATGTACTTAGCTCAGAAGTTGTACCGCTAGAGAAATATCTTTTTTATGAAGAACAACCGATAGAGATTCTGGATCATAGCGAAAAAGTCCTACGAAACAAGACCACTCGATTGGTGAAATTTTTTTGGAGGAACCACCAATTAGAAGAAGCTACATGGGAGCTTAAGGATATGATTAGGGAGAGGTATCCTCATCTGTTTGTTACAAAGTGACGAATTTCGAGGGCGAAATTCATTTTAAGGGGGGTAGAATGTAACACCCGAGACTTTTTTGTTATATAAATCATCAAATGAATATTTTTCTACACACAACACTTGCTTGTCTTGCATTACACGAAACTGCGGCCTTCCTCGATAGCTTGCGTCGTACGTAATAAAGAGTTTTACTAAACAATGATATGCTATTAAAATATTATTAAAACTAGCCATTATGAATAGTAATAACCAAATTTTTAAATTTTATAAATTTTATTTTTCAAAATGGACATCATTTTTGAACTCGGAATATCGAAATCAGCCTAGGCTGAAATTTGGGTATTTTTCTGAAAACTTTCAATTTTTGATGAATAGTGAAACTACTAAGTGGCTGTTAAAAAAATTGAATTTTTCATAAAACGTAATTTCACCGCTTCTATGAGTGGAATTTAAAAAATCCGAGGGACACGGTTGATGTCACTAAGTAAAATGTGGTTCAATGAGATGAAAATATTTTTTTTATGAATAGTAACTTTTTACTTTTTTTACCACGGTTAAAAGTAAATAGGGTAATTAAGGGTAAAAATGATATTATTATTACCATAACACATGTCTTAATTCTATTGGAAAACTGTAATTCGACCAAAAACAAACTTAGGAATAAAATATGACCATTTAGGCCCACTTGGATTAGATTAGGACATTTATTATTAATTTATTTAAAGAAGGGTTAAAATAGTTAAAATCAAAGTTTAATAACTAAATCATTTTTAATATAAGGATATACATAATATAAATTAGACTATAACTATTCATTTTAAATATAAAAATATTTCCTACATAATGATATTTTATTTGTAATTTTTAGACATTAAATAATTTAATTTATTTATGACAAAACTATGATGCAGTAATTATCTTATTAATGAAATATTGACATAATTGATGTTATAAATACCCAAATAAATATAATTTGAGCCATTTTATGAATTAAAATAATTTTATAGGTTAATATGACATGTTAGTATTGATTTAATCAACTTTATTTGAACTTACCATTCTGTTATGATTTTCACAAAAATCAATTACTAAATAGTGTCAAAATTGACATAAAATAGTTTTTAAAACAAATATTATATTATTAATTGTTATTTTATTCCTAAAAATATAAGGTTCGGCCAAATAACATAAATAAGGTTATATATATTAATAATAAACAACCTGGGGTTCGTTTGGATTGATATAGTAAGTTTATTAACCTTATAGTTTAAGAACATAGGAAGACACAGTAAAAGTAAAATTATTTAAATTAATAAATCTAAATTATAAGGTTTAAATAGGAACCTAAAATTGTCCAAATTCTATTGTATGAGAGGATTTCGACCCATACCCACCTTATCCTAGAAATAAATCATTTTGGATCTATTTAAAACCGAACTTGACTTTATAATAAAATAATATTTTTAGTTATTCCAAAGGTGCCCCTCTCCTCCCTAATAAAATGGCACCTCCTCTCTCTCTTCCTCACACAAATTTGAGCCTTCATGCTTGGCCAAACCCTGCCATTTTCTCCTCTACACTTCCCTAGAGACATCCTAGAGGTCCTGGTCTTCTTAAATAAACAATTTTAGTGCCCTAAAAGGAGGTCACAAAGAAGCACTTCAAAGAAGAGGTAATATCCATTACCGATCTTTTCCAATTTCTTTCTTCTTCAACTTCATCTTATTTAGTTGTTTCATTATGAAGTAATAACATCAGTATCAATAATATACTGATATGTTATTATAACTATGAAACAACCCAATTTAACCATCTATCCATCCTACAGAAAATGAAATCAACGCGCGTGCGTACGTACGGAATACCGTCTCCACGTCGTGGTGTAATCTATTTTCCACCACCACCTTACTTGGATCGGTATAATGGTGTAAATAATGACTATATATGACTATTATAAAGTTATATTGATTATGAAATAGTATACATACACTCCAATACAATTCCACGATCATAGGAATGATATCATCACAAGTGCGTACGTACGGAATACCGTCTCCATGATGTGATGCGACTCATTCTACATGATCTTAATTTCATAATGATTATATAAATGAATTGAATGAATGAATATGATATATATTAAACTAATAACATTATGGAAATGAGGTATCTATATCCTAAAGGGAATAATTAGAATTTATTCGACAAAACAGGCATAAGAACAAAAAGTTATAAACACCCGAATAGCAAGTAGCAATGAAATATTATTACTAAGAAGCTAAGAATATGACCATATATGATATCATAAAAATAAGTATGATTCTGGAATAAGTCAATAAAATTATTTAAATCATTATACAGGAGGTTTGGACACTTATAAAGCAAGTCGGACCCAAGGTAAGGGAATTATCACAATCTCATTTTTATCCGAGTTTGTTTATACTTTGGCATTTACTGGGGTGTATTTTATCATCCACATCCATGTTTCCTAGATATGTAATATTTATATCCTTCTACAATAGTTTATATCCAATTTTACCCTTCGGTGAGTTTTTAGTAAAAGATATGAATGGAATCTTTTGTCGTTTTCCATACAAGGTACTTTTTGACTTTTCCGACAAAAGTACGAGAAGAATGTTTTTTTTAACTTATAGGGAATGAATGGATTTTGAAAAAATTATTACCAAGAAGATTCCTTTATAGGTTTTCACGTTTATTTTTATTCAACTTCTTTTAGTTATAATTTTATGACATGTTAAGAAATGATAAAGTTTTTTGAAGTAGAAAGGATATTTTCCTCAAGAATGGAGTTCAAGTGTTTTATCAAAATTATTTTCCATCTAAGAAAATATAGGGTTCTGTTTCTATCCCTATAATTACATGTATTTGATTATGTTTTGATGGAAATATTTTTATGAATTACTTTATCTTATATGAATTGTTTTATGATGTCATGTTGTTTAAGAATCCCATTTTTATTACATGGGTTATGCTTTGATGTATGGTTTATGATTTTGTGGCACACATGATAAAGGTATCATTATGAGATGGGTGGGACCTATTTCTCCCTCCAATGAGTTGGGTAAAGATTTTATATCTCATGAGATAGAAATGGATGGAATGGTAGGTTATACCAGTCCAGTGAAACAGGACTGAAACGAGGAGTGGACTCGGTTCAAAAAGGGACTTTGTCCACTAAGATAGTCTTGGCAATGAGTCATGACTAATAAGAAATGATTCTCTATGATTATGTGTGTATGCCACAAATTTTCAGGTTTTATGTTATGATTATTGGGATTACATTTCACTTCTATGATTTATCCCATGTTATGATATTATGATCTCTTTTGTAGGATAATATTTCCAAAAGTTATGTTCTTATGTATATGATGTGATTGATATTTCTTTTTTTACCCTTACTGAGAATTTGAGATCACCCTTTTGTATGTTTTATTTCCTCAGGTCAGGAAGAAGGTTATTAAGTATAATATGCAAAAAAGGGACTCTAGATATGATGAAATTAATGGGAGGCAAAGTAGATGCTTTATGAACCAGTTTTTTATGTTTCCCAGTTTCTAAAGACACTATACCTATACGGTCGTTTCTTGGTTTTTTTATATGTTGTAATAAGTGTGATTCAATTCTGAAGTAATAACAATTTATGTAAAGTATGGGTCGTTATATAATTAATATTAGGTTGTAGGTTAATTGTGTTGTAAAATTAACATTATATGTTAAACATTAAAATTTAATGTTTGATCATCTTCTAGATATGTATATTATTTATGTTTTTAAAATCATATGATTAAATGTTATAGGTAATCACTGTTGAATGTAAATATTAAATTATACAAATAATAGATGATTATAATGTGTAAATAATTGATATAGTTAATAAAAATTTTCATTTTTTAAAATTCCATGAAATAAATGGGTACACCACCAAGGCCCTTATAATAATGTTTGTTGGAATGAAAATTAGTTCAATACATGTGGTTTCAGATCAACAATCCCTTCTTGAATCCCTATTCACCTTACTCATTTACACTTGTGGTTCAAGCATATATTGGCTGAATGATGGATCCCTACCATGTATTGGGAGATTCAAGAAGTCCTGGAGAATATTGTGGGAAGAATCAATTTGAATGATTCTATGTGACCCTTAGTAAGCTCCTATGGTTAAAGAATGTGGATAAGTCATCATCGGGGCGTGAGTTTTTTCTTCATTTATATTATCCATGGTTTCAGTTTCAATATCATAGAAAATATTTTCTATAGGTTTCATTTTATTCCACTAACTGAATATTTTTAATTATAACATCAGAATCAATAATATTGTATTAGAGAAATTATATGAATTAAATTATTCTTATAATCATAACAAAATTGAATAAAATTGGATATAGTATACTCAATCTTACTATATGATATAGATTAATACCATGCCTTATTTTAAAATTTTGTTTACTGTAAGAAGTTATATAGTCACACTGTATGAATCAAGATATCATAGATTACATCATTGTGAAAATACATGAGTTTTTATGCATATTTTTATATGATATGCGGTGATGTATGTTTTTGTGGATATTTTGTTCTATGTCATAAGATACGATAGATCTAATAATATTTCAGGATAAAAATTATTACAGTACTTCATAGGGTTGACAATATTTCATTTAATCATAAAAAGAGATATCAAAATCATTGTAAGCCATGATAAACATCACTAAAAAAATTATATTGTTGATATTTTTATTTTAATCATGAAGGATAATATGATTTTGAACTATGTCATAGTTTTGTGATTAGTATAATATAAGGAAAAACCTAATTTATCATTTTTTTAACTATGGGATGATATTGAAAAATGATAAATTGTTTATGAAATATAAGAAAAAGTTATTTTGGGTAAATTATTTAATTAGAGTGTGTTTATAAATTTATTAAACTTAAAAGTTTTAAAATTTACTTATTTAACGTTTTTTAACAATTTTTACCACTAAAAAACATTAATATTACTATTTAATATTAAATATTTTTGACCTATATGACATAGATTATGATTTTTACAAAATGTGTTTATAGATAATTACAAAATAAATTATCCAGTCTATATAAAATATAAAATTGAGATACATTTAAGAGTACTTATATGTAAATAGTTTTAAGTACTCGGTTGAGAAATTATTTAAACCATATAAAAATATGTTTTGATAATAGATATGATTAATTTTCAATTGATATTATATATGTCATATTTGGATAATACTATTTGTTTAAATTTTATATAAATCATTCATATGAATTAAAAAATGCTTCTATTTCAATTAAATATTATATATTTTAAAAAATTAAATATAGAATGAAAATATAAATAATTTAATATTAAATTTTTTTATAATTTGTTTATGATTATATATTTATGCAAATTTAATAATGTTTATTAAATTATGAAGTGTATATAAATGTATTATATATGATTTTATTGTAAACACTTATCTCATGTATAAATTTATGAAATTGACATTTATACAGTATCAATCTCTCCTACATTAACATATATAAGTTTTATATTATATTAATGTTGGTATGATATGTTACAAACTATTTAATCTACTAATTTTAATATGATTCCATGAATATAAAGGGTTACATGAAATGGAAGATATTTGACTCATAAATACACTACCTTGTATATTGCTTATTAATGAGTAATGATCTTGAATTAAGAATTTTATTGTAGTTTATAAATAATATGTTTTAAAATTATGTTAGAATTATGTATTCTCTTTAGAACTAATCCTTTGGTAGTGGTACATTGTACTATAATGATCACAAGCCTAAAATCTTTAGCTCTATATATAAATATCAGGGTTGGTTGCCAGTCACACCATGATTTCTCTTATGGAGATATTTTTTCATATATTTACGAGTATTAAATTTAAATGGTTTCATGTACCTTATTCATGTGATGAATTTGGATATGTGAAAATATAGAGGGAGTTTAATTTAGGCTATTAACCCAATATTTGGGTTGTATAGAGAGTTATACATAATTATTGATTAAATACACTGATTCATTTGAAGTAACTAGGAATAAAAAACATTATAATCATAAATACATGTAATAGGGATAATTGGTAAAATATGGTGAGATATTGATAACCTGTTAAGGTATTAAGTGTGTGATCATGTTTAAGGAAAACACATTTAAAACCCTCGGTCTTCCAAATGGGTATCTTACTCTAATGTTGGGTTCTCATGGATTATCTTATATAAGGAATTTATGTTATGGGTGACCCTAGAAGGATTATGTACCCATATCTTTCATTATAATTGGGTCACATATGCTCATAAACTAATAGTGTTTGGATACAAGAGGGATGGAGTTAGGATAACTCATAACATGTATATGGGAAATGATCTATCTTCTAAACTATTCAAAGGTCATATATTATATTGTTAGAACAATAGTCTACCTAAATTGATATGTGATGATATAAATTAAAAACAAGGTTAATCACTTAGTAAATTTTGGGACCACATCGGTGGTGGTGCGGCAGTGAAGGAGAGTTCCACATCCATGTCGTTCATTGGGAGTTTTAGGGTTTGAATCCTGGGAGGTCACATTCGGGGTGAGCCTCTCCCCTGGGATACACCCGTCTTTTCGGGTGTCCCAGTCTCATCTGGGTGGAAAAAATGAGTTGCGGCCCAATTGCTGATGGGTCGTTTGACAGAAGATTTCTGTCGGGCCGTCACCCTCCGAGATTCCCATCCATCTCAGTTGGTACCGACTCATTCCTCGGCTGGAGGGCTACCTCAGGGGAGTGACCTCTTCATAGGGGAGTGGGTTTCTATGTGTGGAGGGTTCAAAAAGGCCACACAGTGGAATTCCATTTTAAAAATAAGACATAGTGAATTTTGTAAGTGGAAAGTAAATTTAATGTGGTGTTTAAAGGGGTTTATCATTTTAGTGGGACTATATTAAATAAATATTCATATTAAATAAATGTAAAACAACATACTTATATGGGAAAAGATAATATTGTAGAAAAAATTAAACTATAATTATCAAAAAAGAATTATATTAATATTAAAAAATAATTAACTTAATAAAAGAAAATTCATAGACTATTATATAAAATTGGGAATCAACCATTACCAAGAAGTAAAATTCTATTTGTTAGAGGAATACCAAATTGAGAAGTAGAATGGTGAAGCCATTAAATAATATGATCGAGATGATTATGAAAACAATTTACTGGATTATATTGATGTGTCCACTCGCATTCTTCTTCCTACAAATCCTATGTTTCGAAAGGAAACATGATAATATGGATGTGTTCAAGATGATAGATAACCCGAAAAACTGTATCAAGAACAGTCCAGGTGTGAGAGATATAAAGTTTCAATGGATTTTTCGATATAATATTCCTAAATGAACATCTGTCTCTTCTATTTTAATCAATATTAAGGGTTTAACCAATGAATTAAGGATGTTGGTTTCCCCATTAAAATTGATTTGGATATGTACATTGTTTTAAAATCATTAATAGAAATGATTAATAAATTTATTATAGATTAAAATGTGGTGGAGTTCAATAAAATATTACTCAATATCCTTAATACATTGAGGATTATTGATTTATAAATGGTATAAATATGATTTAATTCTATTTTAATAATAAAATTTGGATAAATTTTAATCCTTAATAAGAAAATATATATTATAATGATAAATAATTTCTCTTCACGTATCCTTTGAAATTATTTGGATCCTAAGGGGGGATGTAATGAAATAGGGATACTATTTTCATTATATAAAGCTTATTCACTATAGGAGTAATTATAAAAAATAACTTATGGGGTGAAAAAATGTTTGTGTAGGGTTGAATTTAGTTAGTTATATTTTTTTTGAGACAAACCCCTATCGTTTTCTTTCATTTTTTAAATTTGATGTGGAAATTATCACATGCATTATTTCAAATGGTAGGTGTAAAATGGATTTTTTGGAAGGTAAATTTTTAGAATAAACATTGGTTGAGAGTATATGAGTCTATATCTATAAAAATACACTCATTTTAAATATAAGACCCTTTTTAATAATTAAATAACATTTTTTTATTGTGGTTATACAAAACACATGCCCTAACTTAGTTATTTTAAATGATTATAAAATATTGACAATTAGAATTGAAAATTCTGTTAAACATTATAACCCATGATAAACATCTTTTTTATAGTGAATGCTAATAATAGTATATTAAGGTTTATAATAATGTCTAATTTATATACATGGAAAGGGTGATGGCCTCTACTAATAGGATCATACCCCATGAATATGATTTATTAGAGCGTTCGAGCTATATGTATTCACTTGGATTTTCCCTTAAGAAATTAAAATATAAAATTATACAAATAATGTAAAAAGTAAACAAATTTGGGGGAATAATTCATGGTTATTTAGATCACAAAAAAAATAACATTCACTGAACCACCCCATGAAATCCCCACCACCATACCCCTAACTCATAGGGTGTTCACTGGTTCAATAAGTGGTTATGTATCAGGACCCTAAAATTTTGAGTTGGTAAGTAATATTTTTAATAAAATAATGACCGTGTGTATAAATTTTAATTATTAATTTATATTAATAATCATTTTTCATTTGATGAAAATTACTTTTTTATACGAAGATAGAGAAATGGTATTTTTCAAAGATATATGGTTTTAATCAATACAGTTTAGATAAATTAATGATATTTTTAATAAATATTATATCACAATGTGTGATTTTTAAATAATATTTTTTATAAAAAAAAATTATATAATTTAATGAAGTCTAATATAACATTTATAAGGGTCATAAAATTGTTATTCTCTTAAAAACCTTTATTTTTCAATTAATAAATATTTGGATATTAAATTAAAAAATATCCAATTTTGAGAATCAATTTTATAAAATAAATATAATTTTTAAGTAATCATGTTGAAATTATCTAATAATGAATATTTCATTATTTTCAATAACATTTGAATTTTAGGGAAAAAATTAGATATGGTATAAATATACAGTATGTAGTATGACATCATCCTAGGGAAAAACTCATGTAATAAAAATTATAAAGTGAATCCGCATAAAAATATGTTTTCCCTTAAAAATAAGGGTTTTTAAATAATTTGATTAATTTTATAAACACATAATAAATCCTCTAAAGAATTATTATATTTTATTTTTTTAACATCAATACTTTTGGAACATCACTAACATCCATATAACCGAGGGCATTATTTTATGAAAATATGTTCTTGTACTTATAAAATATTTTAAACCACTCCTCTATTTTCAAAAAACATTTGAATACTTATGGACATGATTATTTTATCATATGAAGTCCAAAACCTATATTTTGAAATTAATAAAGAATTTATCTCTCTTTTGCATTAAAAACCTAGCCATCCTACCAATCCCTTTAACTCAAAACCCATTTTTCACAAATGTTTTCTCCTAATTCATCACTTTGGAAATCCCAAGGTGTTCCCAATCTCTAAATAATAACATCCAATGATTTTAGAAGCACCCGCTAAAGGTAAGGGTCTCTCTCCTCTCCTTTTTATTTATTGTAAATTATTCGTATTAATTTATTTTTATTTACAATTTTATATGTCTTAGAGTGTTTTTTTCATAACAATTTACAACCTAAATGATGAAATTATAATGATATTTGACCCTTAAATATCATTTAACCCTTATATAAATCGTTATGTACACCCGTTATACTGCCGAAATTATCCTACAATTATTCATTCCAAGAATGTGTGTAGTGAAAAACAATCCCCATTTTCACTCATCGTTATTGACATAGTTTTACTAATAATCCATTGATTTTTTAATTCCTCTTATGTAACACAAACATATTTATCTCTTGGTTAAATGTTATTGAATTCATTCTTAGGTTTTATGATCTACAAGGAACCCAAATGAATGTACAAGATATGAATAGGACGAGTAGGACCAAAATTTCAAATTGCTCCAATGAATTTTTTAATATTTTTATCTCCTGAGATACATTTTTGGTGAATGTGTAGTTATTAAAAACACACCATGTTATTTTTTCTTTTAATTTATCCCTCGATTTTTTTCTTTTGATTTCATGTTTCATGTTGTCCCTATAATCACATGTTTCATTGTTGTTATCTTCATTAATTATGATTATAAATAAATTTTTATGACTATTACCCCATTATGTCACCATGATATTAATATTGGACTAAATATATTAGTTTAATTAAATTATTCTTTTATTATTCTTTTATTGGCCTATATAGATGGCCATTTTATTTTGTATACCCCATGGTTATCACATGCAGTTTTAGAAGAGTGAAGTAATTTTAATAAAATGATAAAGGGTGTTAGTTATTTTTTTGTACCCCTATTTTAATTTATTAATCTATTTATATAGCTCTACAAATACACTTGGCCTCATGGTATTTTTATATAGAATTAAGAGAATAATTATGTAATAAATCATTAATTATGGTGTATTAACTATTTTAAGTGGTCATTGTGGGAAACAAAGAAATATCTTGTTAGTTTTGGGATTATGATTCGAAAACCATATTGAAAATTTTTGGTATAGGACTCATAATGTTAAAAAATCCGTAAATTTGGTCAAATATTTAGTGAGTAGTTTTCAAGTAATTAAATTTCTTGTTAGGATACTATATGTGGTTTTTTATCTGTAGACTTTTTACCTATGTGTAAAACCTTGAAAAATTAGAAATGAGTATTGATTCAAGGGACACCTGGTGAATGAAAAACATTTCTTCCGGAACACCTTGTATGGAACTCCAAATGGATATGCTTTATAAAATTCATAATATCTTTATGAACAATTATAAAGGGAAAAAAATTACCATAACATTTTATTTTATAAAATAAACCATGGTTTTTATATATTGAAAGAGAGAAATAATTTTTTTAAGAATATATTTCAATTATGAGTTATCTATTAAATGTTAAAAGATTACCATTTATAAATTTAACGAGTTTGAAATTTTTATTCACAATTATCTATTTATACAATTAAATGGCTATAAATAAGTGGAACTGATTCTACCACTAATGATAAAGGTAACACGGTGTCTACCTAACTGAGAGCCCAACATGATGGGATAAGTAATTTTGAACGTCATGATATTACATTCTCAACTATCTAATGTTTACTATAATAAAGAGAATAGTGAAATTGATACATACATATGAAGAAGGTCTAAAACATTTAGTGGACATTACAATATTATAATCCCATAAAAATAGATGAACACAATTAAAAATATATTCTATATCATATTATTTTATGATAATGATAAGTGTATGCTGATTATTTTTTTTATGGAGAGAGAAGCTGATTAATAGTGGACATCAATTAAAAATATTATTCTTGTAGAGGAAATCAAAGAGAAATAGTAGAAACAATTCTATGAGGGGGTTTCTGATAAAAATTTTCATTTCAAACTTAAAACTAAAAATAGATATGTATTTTCTTGAACTGAAGAAAAAGGATGAAAATCCATTTTGAAATATGAGGTGAGCTTCACAGGACTTGCATGATTTCCAAAGCCATTGTTCCTAACCGAGACATGAAAAGTTTACTTCACCATTAGAGGGATATATTTGAGTCTATAAAAATCATTGATGATTTAAGAATATTTTAGATACATGTAATATGTAATATTTCCCCTCAAATTAAAAAATGGATATCATTTTATATCAAGGTTCTCACATATCTGGAGACATAAATCAGAGAAATGAGTTCATTTCTAGAAAACTGATAAACAAATATCATGAGGGTAAGAACTTCCAAAATACAACTTGTCAAAATTGTGGTATGAAACATCTTATAAATATTCTGAATGTGATAGGGAAATTATTTAGCTATTGGAATAAGGGGAACCTTTCTAGCGAATGTCATCAGAAGAAACCTACTGATGTGATTGAGGAATGAAATTCTATTTTCTATTCTCATACTACTGTCCAATGTTTCAATATTAAGTAATAAAGAAAATATATTAATTATTACATTAAGACTAGGGTGTTTGGAGAAAAATCATTACAAAAAACCTCTAAGGAATGTAAATAAATAGTGAGATTATGTGATCACAACTATTAATAAGGATCCTGACAAAGATGAGTTGAATAGAACACTTGTTATTCATTAAAGGATAGAAAAAATAGTATTTGGTTCGTGTTTTTTGCATTATTTTAGGTCTCACATGTTTAGTAGTACTATGTATACACCATAAAAAATAGATGTATATATGTCAATGAATATAGAAAATGTGGTAATTATTTATTCCTTTGTAAATAACATCACTCGTGTACATATTTTCATACAATAATTACCAATGACCATTTCAATACTGCCCTATTATAATTCGATGCTATTCTATGAATGGAATGAAATTACATGTTTAGATAAAACATAAATTTTTGAGATAATGTAATCACCCGTTCTATATAGAATTTCTCTATGAATATATACCAATGAAAGTATGTTGATGAATATCCTTTGGTATAATCATCATTAATATATAGATTATTTCACTATGATATTGTGTATCTCTGTCAAATGATAGAGAAGATAGAAAATATAATCTTCAACATCATACCAATTGTGAGAGAGTTAACTGATGTATATCCTGAAGACTTTTTAAATTGTCCTAAATTTCAAGAGGTTGGGTTCTTGATTAATATTTAACTATATATTTTATGTTATCCAAGACTCCATAAGATTTGTACAATGTTAAACTTGAAGAGATAAGGAAAAATGTATATAATAATTTAAATTAATGTTTTATACAACCGATTACTTTTTGATTCATTTTCATCATGATGAAGGATGGATCAATGTTCCAATTGATTTATTTTGGTGAAATTAACAAGATTATGATAAATAATAAGTATGCTCTTCCATAGATTGATTACATATTTGATTAGCAATATGATTCTTTTTAAAGATTTAATATGAATATTTGGTTAGGATATTATTAGATAAATATAAAGAATATGGATATCCCTAAGAGTTCTTTAATTACATGGTATGGGAAATATGATTTTATATTGTTTCCATTTGGACAAACTATTTCTCCATATATCTCATTGTATATAATGAACATTAATATTAGTTATCACCTCAACAAATTGTTGGTAATATTTATTGGTGATATTATTTTATACAATAATGGAATGGAAGAATACAGGGATCATTTTAAATATTTATTAAAGACCTTGTAAAGGGAAATGTAATATCTAAAGTAAAAAACATTTGAGTTTTGGATGGATTGTGTAATTTTCCTTGGGAATGTTATAAAAAATGGATAAATATGGATCCTTCCATGATATATTCAATTAAAGGGTGTCAAATACCATCATATGTGAAAGATATCTATATTTTATTGAGACAATCATTGTACTATTATTGATTTTTGGGAAACTACTCGATATTCTAAATCTCACACCCTAATCTATGATGAAATAGAGTGATGTTTTTTTGGACTGATAAATCAAAATTGAGATTTAATGAGTTATAAAAGAGGCCAATAATTTTTCTTTTACTCACATTAACCACCAATGTCGATGGTTTTTTGATCTACAATGACACATCCCAAAACGTCTTCAGCTATGTACAAATTCAATATGAAAAAGATATTTCATATTCATCTGTATAATTAAATATTACTGATAATAAATACACAACATATGATATATATTGTATATAGTAAATGTTTCAATGAATATATATAAAAATTATATTTTTGGGGAATGGTGTGAAATTTATATAAATGGTAACTCATCAACTATATATTCACACAAAATAGAGATAAAAATGCACCAAAAAATGTGGTCGGAACTAATCAAGGATTAGGATTTTTCAAACCATTACCATTCTGGGAAGAAACAAAGTGGAAGATAATATAATTTGAAAGGATATAGTAACGATATCGATGAAAAAAATTGAAATGTATCCAATGTTCTTGGACATTGAAATGATTAAAAATTGAATAATAAATGGAAATTTATCCAAAATTTCTCAAAAAAACATCTCAACCATTTATTATTGAGAGGATTTAAGAGGACAAAAAATAGGATGGGTTTATATTGAAAAATTATTTAAAATTCCATAGATTATTTTTTTAAGGATAGAGTTATATGGGTTGGAACCTCAATATTTTTCTGGTCAAAATCAAGAATAAATGAGGGCTGTTTTACATGATTCACATTTCTCATATGTTTCTATTTATACATGAAGCACTAAGTCATATAAATATATGAATAAAAATAACATGAGGGATAACATGAACACTAATGAAAAAATGACCTATACCCACAATTCCAAAGCCTGAGTATAGCCCCCAAAAGTGGGGGTATAGGCTATACCAATGGTTTGTAGAATTATTGGTAACATAGGTTTCAGTATATATCCATGTCATATACCCACAGTTTTCTAATCTATGGTTGTAGGTATTTTCCACCATGTGATATCCATATACCCAAGGCATTAAAATTGTGAGTATAGGTTTTAGAAATATGATAGTTTTGGGTTTTGATCACACAACCTCATCTTCTAACCCTGATCACCTCACCAATCAATATACTTGACTTATTGATATATATGTCTGTATTTACCTGAATATGTTTTTTCTAAACCATGCATATATGAGTGAAAACCATTGTTATTGTGTTTTCCATACATTATTTTTTCCCATGAATTGTTTTTCTTGCTTACATGTGGGAAACCTATACCCATGGTTCTCTAAAACTGTGGGTGTAGGGTTTTTTCAGACAAATCTATACCCATAATTATCCTAGATGACCATCGGTATAGGTTTCAAACCAAGACCTATACCCATGGTTTATCTCAAAAATATGGATATAGAGGCCTTTTCCAATAATGGAAGTAGGTGATTGTAGAATTTTTATTTGGAATATTGAAATTACAAAAAAAAACTGTTGAATGAAAAAAAATAATATGGTATAATTAAGCCACTTCCCAGACTAGTATGTAATTGAAAAAACATTACCATGGATTTCATTATATGACTCCCTAGGATATATAATGTAAATAAAGCCATATGAGTGGTATCTAATCGCCTTAGAAATTTATCACATTTTATTTATATTAAGAAATAATTCTACAATAACCAACTCACTATGATATAAACAAGGGATGTGATAATTCTAACTAAAGTACAATTATCCATTTCACATGATCAAGATCTGAGGTTTACATCAATGTTCTGGAAAACCCATCATCATTTACCAGATACAAAGACTATTTTCAATACTTTTTATCTCCCTTAGAATAATGTTTAATATAAAAGAACTATTAAATCTATATAGGATATTCTGAGATCCTATTAAATGGATTTCCAGGGATATTCTGTTTAATACCATCCCCAAGTGGGGGTTTTATATGAAAATAATTTACACCCTATCAATTAAAAGGATCCTTATGAGGCTTTGTATGGGAATGGGTTTCAGAATGAATCATGATGAGATAAAGTTGGTGAGAATAAGTAAATGAGAATATATATTATCTAATATATGATAGAGAAGGTTAAAATAATCCACATCAAATGAAATGCACAAAAAATTTATAGAATGGTTAGGTAGAAAATCTACAATGAGACCTATAATTTTTAGTAAGAGGCAAGGTGTTCCTTCATATATCCTCGTGGAAGAAACTAATGGAGAATAATAATATGTGAATTCTTATTCTTTGATACATCATCCCCTTTGTGATCCAAGATTTTATCGGAATAATTAAATATTGACTAACACTCCCATATAACTTATCTCATGTAGATGATGTATTCTGTGTATCCCACTTGAAGATGTAAATTCCAAACCCCTCAAAAGTACTATATATAGAGGTGTAACTATATTAAAATGACCTTTTCATACGAGGATTAACTGGTGAAGATCATATATTGTAGAGAACAAATTATAAGATTCAAGAAAACTCACCAGATCAGAGTGTTATGAAAGAACCAAAATATTGAGGAACCAAGCTGGGGACTTGAATAGATGATTAATCAATAGTATACTCATCAATTTTAGTGTATGAAATTAAATTATAATGGTTAATTTTCTAAAGGATAAGATATTAACAACACAATCATTTATAAATGAAATTCCAATTTGAATACGTAAATGCCTTAGTAAGTAATGTATTAATAAGAAAAAATTCATGTCCTTGGTTATTTTGGACTATTGTAAATATTTTCTCTCTGATTTAAAATATCATTAAACAAAATAAATGTTGATAAATAGAAATTTTACAATGATCATTATGTTTATTATTCTAGGGGTTATGATAAAGTATAATTTACATAGACTGAAGGGGAAATGACCTATACCAAAAATAGTGTACCATATGAAGCCCATATACTAGAGATTACAATGGAAATGAAATCACTAGGATTTATTATTGACAAATCCCAAGATGAAATCCAATAACTATGACCTAAATGAAACTATTTATGGGAGAATATCATGAAAACATGTAACACGTGGATGTTTTTATGAAATATTTGTTTAAATAATATTTATTTCTTAGTTGTGTGTTTTGCATGCAATCATGAGTTTAAAACAACCACGAGATTCCATTAATATAAAATTATTGTTAGCCTAGAAGTTAGGTTAGCGGGAATAATTATAACTAACTTATGAAAATTCATTATGAATTTATTGGCTATTAATTATTTCTAAAAAAATAAATCAATTAGATATTTTAATTTTTTAGTGAATTTCATTTGATAATGAAATTAATTTTATATATGTGTTATATAATTAATAATTTATTTTTTTATTCATCCAATGGATATTTTAGTCATAGGGTATGAATAAAACTGTATTCTATGTATTAGAACCTAATTTTTAAATCTTTATTTTACACCTTTGAATGGAGAACCCATTATAAATTATGAGTTTGGAACATTAATAATTTCAATATGAATTCCTAAAAATATTATTTTTATGTGGGATATAAAAATTTACTTAGGAAAAATTTCTGATATTTTTCGAATAACTTTCATGTATTGCTGAATAGTAAAAATATGATAAATTTTAACAAATTTTTTATCCTCGAGATATATTATATTGTAAAATTATAAAATTTAATTGTTTGAATGTATAAATAGAATATATTTTTACCATTTAATATAATTTATATTGTTTTCATAATTTTTACATTGAATTCATAGGTTTAAATATTTTAATCTTTTTCATTGTTATAACTTTTAAAACTTGTTTTCTCATTTCAACAACATGACTAATTTTAAATTAATTTTTGAAACATGTTTGTTTTGAATTAAAAAAAATGGATTTTATATTTGGAATCATAAGTTACGAATTACTTGAATAGGTACCTTTTATTTTTGGACATTATGAATAGTAACTTCAGTAATTATTTAATTTACCATGGTTAAATGGTAAATAAGATATATAAAGGTAATAAAATATTATAACAATATTAAAATAACCTAACACATTTCATAATCATATTTTTTGATATATTTCCGACCATTTACATCCTTGTGTCAATTGTAGGACCGCGTGGATTCACTTGGATGTAAAAATGGCATTTTATAAGAAACCATTTAATGTAAAGATAATTAAAACCTATGAATATTTCATTTACTAAATTGATTTTAATATAATGTTATATAACTGATCTATATGCTTATAAATAGTCATTATAAAGATAAAAAATAGTCATTTGAAAGGTAAAAATATTTTATATGTCATGGTATTTTATTTATAATCATTAGAAATTATATAAATATTTTTATTTATGACACAAATATGATGTAGTGATTACCTCATTAATGAAAGATTCAAATAAATAAATTTATAATTATTAAAAAAAATAATTTGGATATTTTGACAACATACCCAAATTTTCTGGATGACATTGAAATATTATATTTCAGTTAATTCCCTATTTTCTAAGGAATATTGATTTTATGAATTTTTAAAAATACATGTATGAATAGTTTCCAAAATTGACATAATAGATTATTTAAAACATAAAATAGTTTATTAAATGAAATTTAATTCATAAAATTTATATATTTAGAAACATTTTTAATATTAGTCCAAATATTTCAAAAATAACCTTTTGGGTTATTTGATATGATATTGTAATTACAAAAAACCACAGGTTGTAATAAACATGTTATCACGGTAAGATTAACAAGGGTAAAAGAATGGTTTAACCAAAAAGATAAGGACAATAAAAATATTAAAAACATGTCTATTAATTATCTTAGTATGGGTATTCAAACCAAAATAATCTTATACTATAATTAAATTGGTTTTGGGCATTTTTTAGTCGAAATTGAATTTATAATATATTTTTTGAAGTGATTCCTAAAGTGCACCTCTCCTATCTTATAAAGGGAACCTCCTCCCTCTTCTCTTACCTCTATTTAGAGCCCTCATGCTAAGCCAAATCCTACCCATTTATCTTATGAACTCCCATATTTACAATATAGAGATAATGGTCTTCTCAAAAGACCAACTCTAGTTCCCTAAGAGGAAATTTATACGATTCACGTCGACGAAGATTTAATTACTTCTACCGATTATTTCAAATTAATTTCTTCTTTTACTTCCTCTAATTTAGTTTTTTCATTATAATGTAATAAAACCATTATCAATAATATACTAATATGTTATTTTAAATACTAATCAACTTTATTTTACCTTCTATGCATCAAATGAAATATGAAATCATTGCATGTGCGAATGTATGGCTTACCATCTCCACAACACGGTGTAATCTCTTTTTCACCACCACCTTACATCAATGGGTATAATAGTGGAAGTAATAAAAATATATGATTATTATAACATGAAACTAATTCTAAGATATTGTACATTAACCACTTCAACACTATTTAATGATTGTGGGAATGATATCGTCGCTAGTGGTTACATACGACTTACCATCTCCCAGTGCAATGTGATTTTTTCTACATAATATTTATTAAAAAATGATTATATAAATTAATTGAATTAATAAATATGATATATATTAAACTAATAAAATTATTTAAATTATATAACTATTACCTAAAAATATGAATACGAATTTATATGACAAAATATACATAAGAACAGAAAGCAGTTAATACACAAATAAATAGAAATCATGAAATGTTTCTAAAAAAAGGAAGAAAATATGATCACAAATTCTATCATAAAAATGATTATGATTCCTTAAAAAATTAGTAACATTATTTAAATTATTATACAGGATGTTCAGATACATATGAAGCATATCAAAGTTAATGTAAAGATAAACTTTTCCAATCTCTTTTTTTCTGAGATTATTTATTTGTAAGTGTCTACTTGGTATATATTAATCATCCATGTCCGTGTTTTCGAAAAATATTCTCATAAAATGTGTAATATTATTTGATGTTATTATAGTAATTTTTTATCAATTTTATCATTCACTACAGGTTTTTTAAGGAATCATTCTTCAATTTACCATACTGGCACTTTCTGACTATTCCAGCAAAAATATGAGGATAACGGTTTTTAAATTTTATGTAATGAATGGGTTTTTAAATATTTATAACACATTATTTCCATGAAGATTCCTCTATATGTTAAAAAGTGTATTTTCAATGCAATTATTTTCTTTTAAAATTGTAGAACATTTTGAGAAAATAAAATTTTTAGGAAGAAGAAAGGATATCTTCCTCAGGAATAAAGCACAAGTGTTTTATAAAAGTTATTTTCTATCTAAAATTACATAGGTTTATGTTTATATCCAAATTATTACTATGATTTTATAGTGTTTATGATAGAATTTTTTTAGGAAATCAATTTATTTTATATCAATTATTAGGGAATGATGCTTAAAAACCCATTTGATTTCATGGGTTATGCTATGGTGAATGTTTCTATGTTTTTTGGAACACATAAGAATTGTTTAATTATATGATGGGTGGGACATATATATCCCTCTAATTCATTTGAAAAATATTTTAATCTAATGAGATAGACATGGATAGAATGACAAGAAAATCTGATTCAGTGAAACAAGGCTGGAACGAGGAGAGAACTCGATTCAGTAATAGGATTTGTCTAGTATGATAGTCTTAAAAAAGCACCTTGACTAATAGGAAATGATTTTTTATGCTTATGTGTGAATTCCAAAAAATTTCATGTCTTATGTTATAACTATGGGGATTACATTCTACTTTTATGATATAACCCATGAAATGATATTGTGATATTTTATACGGAGGATAAGATTTCAAATGTTAGGTTATTATGAATATGTTATGCTTTTTATTTCATTTGTTTACAATTAATGATCATTTGATCTAAAACTTTTATATGATTCTTTTACCTAGGACATGAGTAAGTGTATTAAGTTTGATATTGGAAAAATAAGTACAGAAATGATGAAATAAACCAGAGACAATGTAGTTGTTTTATGAACTATATTTGTTTGTTTACCAGTTTCTAAGGACATTATACCTATATGGTCATATCATGGTTTTGTAATATATTATAGAAAATATAAATCAATTCTAAAGCGATATCAATGTATGTAATTTATGGTTCATTATAGTTGGTATCAGAGGAAACGTATTGGTAACCTTTTGAAATTAGGATGAGAAAGCTTTAGTAAGAACCATAAAAATATGTTTAAGTATAGGATAAAATATGTGTGTTTTAGAAATGGACATGAATAAACTATGATAAATCCTAAATTATGAAAAATTGATATTTAATTCTTAATTATATGGTATTCCTATTATGACCATTGTTTATCACACTATTCTTCTTGGTTTTAGTCAAAAGATGGAACTTAAAGGAACCATGTTAATGCTAAATGCAATGGGAAATGCAATGAATGTCCCCCTAATCAACCAAATTTTATTAGAGTACAAATGAAAAATCATCTAGCTGTGCTCAAAAAACTTTCTCATGCTATGAATCAAATTGGACATCTAAACAAGAAAATTAAGGAACAACATTCAGTTGAATCCTTAATGATCCAACGTCCACCTTCATTTAAAGGGTCTTCTAATTTATTAGTGGCTGAAAAATGGATCAGTACCAATTAAAAGTTATTTTCAATTCTACAATGTCTTAAACATGATAAAGTCATCTTAGAAATATATCGTTTAGAATGTGAAGCTGATCAATGGTGGAATCTTATTAAGAATACGAGGCAAAGAGGTGAAACTGAGTCCATGGAATGGGGAGAGTTCAAGAACTTATTTTTCAATAAGTACATTCCTCATATTCTTTGAACAATTATGTGGAAAAAGTTCCTTGAAGTTAATAAAAAGGATGATGAATATGTTGGTACCTATGAACCAAATTTTACAGGACTTGAAAGGTATGATTTTAGAATTTTTATCCAACCTGAGAGTAAGATTGATCGATTCTTCCGTGGCTTAAAACCAAGTCTCCAAAAGGAATTATCCATAATGGAATTCAATAGATACGAGGAAATTGTTTGATGTTCTCTCAAGTATTAGATGGATACTGGAGTAATCCATCAGTCATATGGGTTTGATAGTAAGTGGAAAATATAATTCAATGGAAAACATAAGGACTACACTAAAAAAGATGAGTTTTATCTAATTCTCAATGTGTAGAAAGAAAGATAGAGGGAAATTTCCTTGAGGAACTAGTAAATATTTTACCTGCGGAAAATCTGGACATCCGGAAATTAAATGCCGAAGTGATGGGAAAAATATATCTAATGATATGGATAAAGTAAATGCTACATAAAATTAACCTCCTACACATTAATGATACATGTTAACGGAAATGGGGCATTATGAAAACAAATACCCTAATCAATGGGTTATTGATGATGATCAACATCAATAAACTCTTAAGGCCAAAGAAAAAGGAAATTCACATTCAATTTCTATCGGTAACATGGAGTATGATAATGTTGTTGGGAAAGTTACACATACCATCCAAACTAAAGTACAAAATATTTTATTTTATTCTTAATCCACCAACTCATTTATTTCTAAAGAATGTTTTAAGGGTATCTCCAAATTAACTCAACAATCAAATTTAGGGTAAGCTTTACATTTCCTAATGGCACAACAATTACATCAAATGTTTAAAATTCTTCTCCAATTGATGTTTTTGGGAATGTACATCCTGAAAATCTTGTGATCCTTCTTATAGTGGAATTTAATGTGATTATAATATGGATTAAATTTATTTATATGAAGCTCATATCAATTTCCAAATAATGGAAGTAACATTTCATATTCTAGATCAATCTTTGATCATCTATCAGTGCATGGATGAATATAACCTTCCAGTGAAAATTTCATCAATATTATGGGTATTTATTGAAATAAATGATGATTTATCACCTCTAATGGTTTGGGATAATCTCACGATTTAGAATATTCCCATTGTACTAGAGTTTGATGATGTCTTTCTAGATGAATTTCTAGTTCTTCCACCAAATCATGAAGTAATGTTTTCAATAGGACCCATATCTGGTACTATGCCTATGTCAAAGACACCTTATATAATGATCTAAATTGGGATTCATTTAATGAATAAGACACTCCATGATAATCTTGATAAGGGGTTCACACACCCTTGTGCATCACCATGGGGAGCGCTTGTTTAGGTTGTTAAGAAGAAAGAAATATCAATGATTATCTGAATTGATTATTGAGTACCTAACAAGATAACTATCTAGAATAAATATCCTCTCTTGAAAATTGATGACTTATTTAAATAACTATGCAAATCTCAATAATTTACCAAGATTGATCTTGGTTCAGGGTATCATCATTTAAGGGTCAAAACTGTGGATATACCAAAGATGACATCCCATAAAAGGTATGGAATCTATGAATTTATAGCGATTCCTTTTGGTCTTAATAATGCCCCTATTATGATGATGGATATAATGAATAGATTATTTAGAGACTATATTTAATAGTTTGTGGTGGTCTTTATAGATGGTATTCATTTCTTCTCAATGAGAAATTAAGGACATGAGGATCTATTGAAAATTCTATTAAATACCGCGAGAAAGAAGAATATTTATGCCAAATTTAGGATGTGTGAAATTTGGCTTCAATAAGTTTAATTTTTGGTTTACATAATCTCAATAGAGGGGAAATATATGGATCCAGAAATAATAAAGGTTATTAAAAGATGGTCGAGACCAACAATTGTAACTATGATCCGATGTTTTCTTGGTTTGGATGGATATTATCAACATTTTGTGAATGAATTTTTACAATAATCTAATCCACTCACCGTGTTGACTCGGAAAGAAGTTATGTTTGAATAGATAGAGGAATGTGAAGAGAATTTAAGAGATCTAAAAATAAGGTTAGCTTGTGAACCCATTATCACACTTCCTTGTAGTGGATAATGGTTTTTGATCAATAGTGGTGCACCCTAGAAGTGGTTGGAGAGTGTTCTCATAAAAAATGACATGGTGATAACATATGACTCACGTCATTTGTGAATCCATGAGCAGAATTACCCAACTCATGATTTTGATTTAGTTGCGTTAATTGTTACATTAAAGATATGGAGTCATTATATTAATGGTGAATGGTGTGTTATTTATAATGATCATAAAAGATTAATGTTTATTTTCACACAAATAAAGCAGAATATATTTCAAAGAAGACGGTTGGAGTTGATTGATGATTAAAAATTCTAAATACATTACCACCATAGGAATGAAAACAAGGTGGATGATGAATTAATTCAAGAAGACTATTGCATCTTATCCATAATGCATATTATGAAAGATCTAATTTTATATATATTTAATGGGTAGATATTTAAATTATAACACAAGGGTAGAAATATTATAATTCTCAAATAAATTTTCAATCATATATACATGTGATGATTAAAGAGGTTCAGAAGGAAGATGTAGAGGTAAAAATTAAGGTAGAAAACATTCCTGAATTCAACATGGATTTTGATGAAATAATATGGTTCAAGAATTGGGTTTGTGTTCCTACCTTACCAGAATTAAAGAAGGAGATATTTGATGAGGATCATAGTTATTCATTATCTATTCATCCAAGAAGAACAAATATGTACAGGGACCTGATGAAGAACTTTTTGTGGGATGTAATAAAAAGATATATTGCCGTATATGTCTCTTGATGCTTGGTTTTTCAACAAGTTAAGGATGGGAGATATAATTCTAAGGGGATGTTACAATCATTAACTATAAAATAATTGAAATGGTCAAAAATCACTATGGACTATGTCATCAGAAATCCCAAAACATTAAATGGAAATAATGCTATCTATATTATAGTTGATCACCTTACAAAGTAGACACAAATCATTTCTATTAGATATTATTTCTCTCTTGACCAGCTTTCTCGGATATATGTAAAGTAAGTGTTAATATTGAATGGAGTTCCACTTTCCATTATATCATATCAGGATCTGATGTTTATATCAAAGCTCTGGAAATGACTTTAGTACGCTATAGAAATAGGGTTATGTGTAATCACTTATTTTCATCCTCAAACAGACGGTCGGTTTGAGAGGATAATTCAAACCCTATAAGACATGTTGATAGCTTGCTATATGGATTTCAAAGGTGGTTGGGATCAATAATAACCATTATTGGAATTTTCATTCAATAATATCATACACTCTAGCATTCAGATGGATCCTTATGAAGCACTATATGGAAAGAAATGCAGAACTCTTACTTGATGGGATGAATTTGGGGAAAGATTTCTATTAGGACTGATCTAAATGATGAAATTGTTGTAAAGGTCAGATCTAATCAACAACACATAACAGTAGCTCAGAGTCGGCAAAAACATAATGCTAAAAATTGAACAAAACATCTAGAGTTTTAAGTGGGTGATATTGTGTTCTTAAAAATATCTTCCAGGAAAATAGTAATTAGATTTGGAAATAAGGGGAAGTTGAGCCCTACGTATATTGGTCCTTTTGAAATATTTGATTTTTTTGGGAAGGTAGTTCAAAAATTGACACTTCCACCAAATATCTCACAAATTAATGATGTCCTACATGTATCTGTCCTGATAAAGAACATACCTGATCATTCACATGTACTATTCTCTAAAGTCATACCATTGGAGAAAGATATTTATTCACATGAACAACCGATAGAGATTATAGAGGGTAGCAAACAATTTCTGTGATAAAAGACCACTCACTTGGTTAATGTTTTATAGAGGAACCACCTATTAGAAAAATATATATGGGAACATGAGGATATGATTAGGGAGAGGTATCCTCATCTATTTATTTCCAAGTGACGAATTTCAAGGGCGTAATTCTACTTATGTGGGTATAATGTAACACCCAGATATTTATATGAAATATTTTCATTCAATAATTTTTATCTTTCATTGGAATTATTTAGATGAAATAATTAGTTTAAAAGAACAAAGAGATGATATTAATATTATATCATCGTTATAGTCTAGCTATTAGGTTATCAGGAATAATTATAAATAACTTATAAAAATACACAATGAATTCATAGGCTATTAATTATTTATGAAAAATATAAATCTATTAGATATTTGAAATTTTTAGTGAATTTTATTTGGTAATGAAATTAATAAAATTAATGAGATATAAGTGTTATATAATTAATAAAATATTTTTGATATTCATCCAATGGTCACATGGTAAGAATAAAACCCAATTTTATGTATAATAATTAATTTTTCTAAAGTTTAATTTTTCCCCGTTAAATACAGAACCCATTTCAAATTAATATTTTTGAACATTAATAATTATATAAGAACACAAAAATCTTATTTTGAAGAATTATATAAAAATTTACGTAGGAAAAATTTCGGATATTTTTCTGATAACATTCATGTTTTGAGGAATAGAAAAAATACGCAAAATTTTAATTAAAAACAACTTTTTTCATCGGGATAATTTATATGGTTAAATTATTATATTGAATGGTTTTAAATTATTAATAGAATATATTTTCACCATTTAGGAATATTTATGGCATTCTCTTTAATTTTACATTAAAATCATAGGTAAAAAAATTTCAATCATTTGCAATGTTTTATCTTTTAAAAATTGTTTTATCATTTCATGAACTGTAATAATATAAAATTAATTACTACAACTATTATGTTTTGAATTTGAAATAATGGATTCCATATTTAGAATCAGAAGGTCCAAATAGTGTTATTAATTCCCTTTTATTTTTCGACAATATGAATAGTAACATTACCAATTATTTTATTTACCATGGATAAAGGGTAAATCTGGTAAATAAGGGTAATAAAATATTATATTAAATTTAAACTACCCTAACATATTTCCTATTCCTATTTTTGGAGATATTTCCAACCATGGAAATCTGTTGGTCGATTTTGGGACCCCATGGATTCATTTTGATTTGAAAACGACATTTTATAAGAATTAATTTAAAGAAAAGATATTTATAATCAAAGAATATATCTTTTACTAAATCTATTATAATATAGTGTTATATAACATATATCTATGATTAAAAAATTCCTTATAAATATAACAAAATTCCTACATAATGGTTTTTTATTTATAATTTTTAGAGATTACATAAATGTTTTTATTTATGGTACAAATATGTTTAAGTGGCTACCAGATTAATGAAATAATCAAATAAATAAATTTATAAATATTAAAAAAAATTAATTTGGTTATTTTGATGTCATACACGAATTTTTTGGATGACATTGGGATATTATATTTTCATTAATTCCTTTTTTTAAGGAATAAATCTTTTATAAATTTTTAAAAAGTCACGTATGAATAGGGTCCAAAACTGACACAATTCATAAATTTAGACATAGAATAGTTTATTAAATGATATTAAATTCCTAAAAATATAAGAGTTAGATAAATGGTTAATATAAGTCCAAATATGTCATAAATAGCTTTTTCTAGGTCGTTTGACATGATAAGGTATTTACACTATCCCACAAGGTGTAAATAACATGATATCATAGTAAGATTAAAAGGGAAAAATAAGGGTTATAGAAAAAAGATAATGATAACTAAATATTAAAAAACATGTCTAAAAATTATTGAATGGTTTTTATTTGAACAGAAAACATCTTATATTTCTATGAAATAAGTTTGGGAAAATCTTTAGTAGAAATTTAATTTATAATAAATTTATATTTACATGTGATTCCTAAAGTTCCTCTCTCAGATCTTATAAAAGAGCACCTCATCCATCTCCTCTTAACTCTATATTGAGCGTTCAATCTTGGGAAAACCCTTAGAATTTTTCATCTCAACTGCTCCAGTTAAATTCTAGAGGTACTAATGTTCTTAAAAAACCAACTCTAGTTCCCTAACAAGTAATTTAGAGGAGGCATGTCGGGGAATATGTAATCTCTTCCACCAATTAATTCAAATTTATTTCTTTTATACTTCATATTATATAGTTGTTTCCTTATAATGTAATAAAATCAGTATCACTAATATAATGATCTATTATTATAAATATAAAACAACCCTATTTTACCTTCTATCCATCCTATGGAAAACTAAATCACCACGTGTGCGTACGTACGACCAATCATCTCCACGACATTGTGTAATATGTTTTTCACCACCACCTTAAATAAATGTGTATAATGGTACAAATAATAACTATATATGATTATTTTAAAATGATACTGATTTTTAAATTCAATACACCATTGATTTAAATACCATTCAACTATTATTAGAATGATATTGTTGCTCATGCGTACATACGGCTTACCCACTCCACAGTGCGATGTGATTCATTCTATATAATCTTCATTAAACCGTGATTATATAAATGAATTCAATGAATAAATATGATATATATTATACTAATTAAAAAATTTAAATGACATAACTCTAACCTAAAAATAGGAATAATAACATATCCAACAAAACCTACATAGGAACATAAAGCGGTTCATACCTGAATAATGAGTAACACTGAAATTTTACTAACAAATGGATGAAAATATGATCAGATATTTTATCATAAAAATGAATATGATTCTAGAATAAATTAGTAATATTATTTGAATCATTATATAGAATTTTTGGATTCATTCGAAGCATATCAGACTTATGGTAAGGGATAACTTTTCCAATCTTGTTTTACCCAAGATTGATTATTCATAAGTATCTACTGGGGATATATTTATCATCCATGTCAAAGTTTTCTAAAATTATTCTCCTAAAATCTGTACTATAAATCTATGTATGATTAAATTCATTTTTTCCATTTTAATTTTTACATCATTTTTTGTAAGGAATCTTACTTTTTTTACCATATGAGGTACTTTGTGACTATTCTGGAAAAAGTATGAGGGGAAGGGTTTTTAACTTAAACATCACGAATGTGTTTTTAAATCATCATAATGCCTTATTTCAAAGACTATTTATCTACATTCTTAAATGTTTATTTTCAACTAAATTATTTTCTTTTAATATTGAATGACAGTTTGTGAAAATAAAATTCTTTTGAAGAAGAAAGGATATTTTAGCCAGAATGAAGCTCTAGTGTTTTATAAAATATATTTTCTATCTAATATTATATAGGATTATGTTACTATCGTTGTTATTACTTTGATTTTATTTTTTTATTGAATTTTATTTAGGAAATCTATTTATTTTTTATAAATTCCAATAGAATGATGTTAAAGAAACCTATTTTATTTCATGGGTTATGTTATGGTGAATATTTATATTTTTTTGTGGCACACGTCAGAATGGTTTCATTATGAGATGGGTGGGACCTGTATCTCCCTCTAATTAATTGAGTAAATATTTATATGTCGTGAGATAGAAATGGTTAGGATGGAAAGTTAATCTGGTTTAGAGAAATAAGGCTGGAATGAAGAGAGAACTTGGTTCAGGAATGGAATTTGTCTACAATGATAGTCTTAGAAAATAATTGATTAATATGAAATGATTTTCTATGATTATGTGTGTATAAAAAATTAATGACTTATTTTATGAATATTGGTTTTACATACAACTTTTATTATTTATCCCATTATATGACAATGTGATCTTTTATATGAAGGATAAGGTTGCTAAATGTTATGTTCTTATGAATATGACAATGTTATGTTCTTATGAATATGATATGATTGTTATTTAATTTGTTTACCTTTAATTAGAATTTGACCGCACCATTTTATATGTTTCTTTTACATTAGACATGGAGAAGGGTATTAAGTATGATATTTCAAATAGGAGTCTAGATATGATAAAATAAATTGCAGACAATGTAGATGTTTTAGGAACCAGTTGTTTATGTTCCCCAGTTTCTAAAGAAACTATACCTATACGGGCATGTCATGGTTTTGGTATATATTGTAATAAATATACTACAATTAGAATGTGATATCAATGTATATGATGTATGGGTCATTATATTATCAAGATCAGGACCCAAACTATATTTTTCAAAGAACCCTAATTATTACAAATGATTTATTACCTTACCCTTATGGTGTGTACATGTGTAATAAGAGATTATTTTTCTAGACCCTAGTATAATCAGTTTTTATGCTATATTTATAATGTAATAATAATTACTTTTATTCATTTTTATTATTACATAAAATTTTCCATTATATATGAGGTTATTAAAATTATATTATTATAAGAAGAAACCATATTTATTTTTTCAGAATATATATCATTTAAATTATTTTTTTGAAAAATTCAATATATTTGAAATAAAATATATTTCATATATTAATATTTTTAAATTATATTTAATTATATAAAAATGACAATATAATTTAATAAATTCCTACATAATCTTTAGGAGGGTAAAAAGCATTTTATTGTTATAAAACCTATATTTTATTTGAATAAATGAGGTGATTTATTTTAAATAATTTTTTTAATATTTATAGAATTATTTTGAAAAAATAAATATAATTTTTTAAATCATCACATCAATGTTATATAATGGTTATATTTTCATTATTTTTTACGATAGTATATTTTTTGAGTAAAATCTAAATATAGTATATATTATGACACCATACTAACCCAAAAGCGATGTAATAAATATTATAAAGGGAATTAATGACCAAAAAAATATCTCCCCTATAAAATAATCTGTGTTTTATGTTATTTGGTTATTTTTATAAATCCTTAATGAATCCCCCAAAACCATATATAGTATTTTAAGATTTTAAAATCATTTCTTTATGAACATAATTCCCTTTCGTATCACATATTGTATTTTAATAAGGATTTCAGTTATTGGGCATATAAAATTTCAAAAACAACTCTAATTTGTTATACATTTTGCGAAAAATCATGGTATGTTTTATGGATTTTATTATTTTATCATATGGATTCCAAAACATATTTTTTTGAAATTAAAAAGGAAATACCCGCCCGGATGCATAAATTCCCACCCAACCACCCATTACTCTTCACTTAAAACCCTTTTTAGATGAATTTAATCTCCCCATCCCTTTGTAAATCCATAAATTGGTGTTATAAATCCCTCAAGAAGCTCCTACCAAACATCTTAAAGCACCATCTCAAGTTAAGGGACACTCTCCTATTCTTTTTATTTCATGTATTTTTGTTGTACTAATCCATTTTGATGCTCGATTTTCCATGTATTAAAGTTATGTTGCATATGACATTATTTCCATTTTGATTCCCATGTAATGGGATACTAACATTCAATATTATTAACCCCTTATATATACCATTATATACACCCATTATGTGGCCAAAATTATCCCGTGATATTTCATGAAAAAACATTGTGTATTGAATAAACATCCCCATTTCTTCTTAAGGATATTCATCTAGTTATAACTATCCTTATTTGATTAGGTACATTCATATATGTGACCCACAATCCTTAATCATTTGATTAATAGTGGTGAAATTTGTTTTTGGTGTTATATGATCTATGTGGAATAGAATAAAATATATTATATGAATATGACAGGTGATCCCAAAATTATATATCCCTATAATGCATTGGGTTTTTTTCTTTATCTCATGGGATACCATGTATGGTTCATGTGAGTTTATCCTAGGAACACTATGGTATGTCTTCTAAGTGGGTATCCTTGCCTTATGATTATGGTGTCATTTTTAATGTTTTCTCCAGTCCACAATGCTTCGTTAATGTAATCATGATATATTATGATTTGATATTCAAGGTTATGATTATATACATTTAAAGTCACCGTGATATGCCTCTTCAGTTTCATCTATAACATTAATAATGTAAATTTTTTATTACCTTCTAAATGGGTTTTATATATCATTATTTTCTTATGTACATCTCCATGTTATCCCATGCAGTTTTAGAAGTGAATTGAGATATTAAGAGCAATTTAAAGAGTTTAAAATAATTTTGTTTCACCCCAGTTTTATGTTTTTTTTCTGTGTATCTAGTTTACAAAATAATCGATGCCTCCTGATCTTTTCTTATTTTATTAATTTTATCATTATATAGCAAATCTCGAATTTAGTTTTATTAAAGATATGGGTTTTCATTAGCACATCAACATCTTTTGATTGGGAATTATGGCCTTCTTTGGGACTCTATTATTGATTTAAATCATATTTGTGAATCCATCCCAAATCATAGGAAAATGTTGGTTACCCCTATGCTTGTGATTGATTATTTATATGGGTTGATATGGAATTATGTTTGTATCATACCCTCTTAATCATATATATTAATTAGTGTTACTATAGATTTAAGGGTAATATAGTTTAAAAACATATATAAGAACTCTAGAGTTTAACTCAATATAGGAAGGTGGTAAGAGTTTATAGTGTTGAGATTGGGCCCTTAAGATGGGCTTCCAAAACATCCTTATAATGGGAATTAAAACCCATATAGTTTATCATCTCTTAATGGGACCCATATTACCTTCAATGGTTTCTTTAAAATAGACATTATAGTTCGTTTTAAAGCCATGAAATAATGAAACATTGAACACTATGTGAATTCTTGTTAATAATAGTTGGTGTGGCTATTACCCCTGATTTATCCAATTTTATTGACATGAATGAGAGTATAGATTGATGAAAATGGTCAGGGTGATTACTCAAAAGAGAATATGGACATTTCAGTGGGGGGAATGATTTTAGGTTAACACGAGACAAATACCACATTGTTCAAATTGAAAAATATAATGTATTCTGGAAGGACTATATCATGTTGTTTAACATCACATGGTAAAGATGTTGTTGTGTGCCTTTTGTAGTGTGAATAGTAAACCCATGTCATGAAATGGGAAACATAGAAGGATTGAGTGGGTATTATTCATTAGTGTAAGCCTGTATACATCTCATTAATACATTAATGGAATTACATTATAAATTATGGAATGAGGGGTTGAGTGTTAATCCTAATATGGATTCCATACATGCTGGTTGAGAATTAAAAGATCATGACTTGATCTTAGTCATGCATTTATGTTTCTTATATGTTACCATTCAAATCATATTGATGATTCAGAGTGATGAAATATTTCATGACAACCATCTGCTATCTTGTAACTAAAATAGAATTCCAAATCCATTATGACCATGTTGATCTATGATATACCACATTTGTATCATCCAAATAGACACCATTTTTTTCAAGGTAATAAATGATTTTTATCCCTAAATGGCTATACATTATCTGTGATGATAATTATTTACCCTTATTTTATCAGGGGAATATAAGATCAAAGTAGGTCATTATGATTTTCTTGATGGATTGATAATTTTGGTTGTGTTTATTTTTAAGTGGTCAAAACCATAAATTTTAGTAATTTATAAGGAAAAAGTTGATCATATGGTGACTATGTACCCTGTTTATTGGCGTCAATAAGAGGATTTTAGAAACCCAAATGGAGGTTGGACCATGTGGTAGGTATGCAAGGGGGACAAGTCCATATGGTAGGTTCATAGAGTGAATTAAATATCCTCGTACTAAAAATTGGTAGAATATTGTGTACAAAGAATATTATTATGTATGAGGCTCTCACAACCTGATAATGGAGAATGATTCTATGTGTTGCAATCTCATGTGGGTGGCTACACATGTAGGGGGAATACATAAGGGGGGATATCTGTATGGTGGGAATATGGAATAAAGGCTCAACATGGTTAACTTTAATGAATATGGAGTTATTGAGAATGGAAATTATATGCACTAGGTTTCCAGAAAAACCTTCACAGAATAGATTTTATATAAATAACTATGTAGGGTTCCTTCAATGTTTTTCATGGGACTTACCTATGGGTTTCTTTGAGACTTTTCAAGCTCGTACTTGGTCTATGTTCCTTTCATCCCTCCTAATAAAGAAACTTGTGTATTTGTATGAATATCCTGAGTAAATATTTTTTCAAAATGGGTGTCCATAGGGTAAGGAGTGGATGAATGTAGGTGTGTCCACATGGTTGGGAGTGCACAACGATATGGGTGTTCTTCAACTAGAACTATGAAATTTTGAGTCTCATGTATGACTTCCCCATTACCCCTAGATGGATATACTCTTTATTTGGTGAGAGGTTATCTAAAAGAGTTTCCATTTATTACATACACATGGCCCTTTCCCTTACAAGAGGGAAACACTTTATCAGAAATCCCATCACCAGTCTACATGGTAAGAGAGAACTCATGTGTACATGAAAAGTAGTTTCATAACTTTCATCCTTTTCATTCATGTTGTGATTAATTATAGATTTATTAGTCTCTAGACTCGGTTTGGTTATTCATGTACAATATGTGAGTGTCAATAATGTTTATCCAATAAATTATTATATTTTCAAGGATGTGTGTATCCCTCAATGTATTAAATTATTGTCGAAAATATGTATAAGAGATCAATATTTCTGAAGAGTTTATGTTATGTACATTAATTATGTATTCATGTGATAGAACAAGGGGTTTCTATATCATGAAGTTGGAGGAAATTAATTACTTTAAAGCTATATTATATTTCAAAATATGTTATATATTTTCATTTTATTTTTGTTTTATCTAATAAGAAGTGTTATTATAAAAAATATTATATAAGGAATGTGGAAATTTTTCATATAAAAAGTTTTGATTTAAGGAATTTATATAAAATTTTTCAAAGGAATATAATGATTAAAATGATTTATTGAATATAAAAAACGTTTTACCTTAGTTTTTTTTGAAATATTAGGGATATGATCCCACCACCATTTATTGGATTATTTTATAGGATAAAATATTTATTTCTTAATATTCTCCCAATTTCATATAACAACATAAATGAAATGGTTCTTAGTAGAGTATTTTTTTAATAATCCCCCTATATGAGATATTTTTTCCCCAGAACAAAGTTTTGTGGGTTTTATGCATAATACATTCAAAAATATGTATTTTCTAAGAGGATTGTAGTAGTATATTTCGGCTTAGATAAAATTTAAGTAAAATAAATAAAACATTAATGTATTCACATACAAACATAATGATAATTTATATATAAATGAGATTAGGATGAGTTTTTATGGAATGATAATGTAAAGAGTAACATTATGTTACAAAATTGATTTCATTTAAATCTTTGAAAAGAAAATTTCAAATATTATTATGATGATAAAATCATAATGTGTTTTATGTTGACTATATAACATATCGACATACTAACATATAATGTTGTGAGGTAAATATATTGGAATACATGTTTAAATATTTGAACGTTATGAATATGATTCCTTATCTCAAAATATTCAAGAAATATTTCTTTATTGACTTATCCCATAAAAGTAGTTTTAATAAAATTATTAACAGATAGTAACATAGATTTGTGTAGGGAAATACATAGAGATATAATGAATTTAATAAACCTAATAAAGTATGTAAAATATAATTCAAAATGGTAGTATACTATATAGGATTATATTTTGAGTGGTGTTAATGTTTGGTATTGTTAATACTGTCAATGGATATTCATATAATGAAATATACGATGCTATATATTAGATAATCACTTATCTATTAATAATTCAAGTTTTATGTATATAATCATGATGTGAAATGATAATTAACCCCTAAATTTATGATTTTGAGCTATCCCTAACTGATAGTCATCATTGAGTATTATCGGTTGGGATGAAATGTTATTGTTGGCATGGGAATGATTTTATATAATGATTTAAAATATTTATATGAGATAAAAAATGAGTTTTTTTGAATTAGATGTCCTGTCTGAAATACCACAAAGATTGTTATAAAATATATAATTTGTATACTTGGGGCACATGTTTCAAATTGAGTCATATTGCTCAAGTATAGATAAGATAAAAAGCATGAAAACCTATATACATTGATACCATTGTTGCACAATTCTTAATGTTGATCTAATCAGATGATGGTTTGGTATGTTGATGACCATGTCATTAGTTGAGGTTTATCTTAAATAATATTCATTCTCTCATATGTCGATTATGAAAAATGGGTCTTCAATTATCTAAAATAATATTTATTATCTCATATATTGAGTATGAAAATTGGGTCCTCAATTGAGATAGATATAATGAGTATATAATTGCAACTAGGTACATATAATATGATGTTTTTTTATATTAGATTAAGGTTATGTGATTTGATTTTTTTGGGATGAATGAAATGAAATGTGTTAATATCTCTATCTATTCTATAGTTAGAGAATCCATAATATGTGTATGGATATATAGGAATAACATTCTCCATGTCCCATGGATACATGATGGCTAGGATGAAGGTATTATTTGATTATCCATACTAATATATGATAAAACTAGTGGACATTGGTAAGGAGACATGCATGTTTAATCAAAACCACTCTAAATCACATTATTGTATGAGTAACACTAATGGTTTTCTAGAATAAACCCATGGATTGAATTTATGGATTAAATTATTCATAAAATATATTAAATATTTAAGGGAAAATGGGATTAGAATTTTTAGTTCACATACTGGGAATTTTTAAAAAAAACATATAGTCGATTTAAAAGATTTTTAGAGAATATTCAAAAAGATTTTTTGGTGGATAATCACAATGTATATCATATGATGTAACAGATGCTGAAATTGATAATAGATTTCCTAAATTAGTTTTTAAATATTTAAAAGGAGGAGAGGATATGTTTTTCATAAAAAAGAATATATAACATAATATAAGGAAAAATTACACAATCTATAATTGTATTTAACCTAATATAATACATGTAATAAAAAGCGGGGATTTTAATTATACTTATAAAATAACCAAAATTAGAAGCCCTTTGATGTATGTTTAAATTTTTTTTATAAATGATGTTAAAAGGTCAATTTTATTTTTTTTCAATTAAAATTTACCTTAAAACCCTTTAAATAAAATTAAAATGCATGTGGGCATGACTAGTTGGGTATGAAACCACCAAACTTTTATGAACACTTTGGAGGTTCAAACATGAAATATTATATTTGAAAATCATAAATTTATATGAACCCACATAGTTTATGTATCCAAAATTGAGAAGGATGATAACCCAAGTTACACACTAATACACCACCATTAGAATACATATTTTAAAAGGAAATTGTTGAAGAATAAATTTAAGAACATCTAAAAGGAAATATATGTGTTAGGATTAGTGATACTCTATAGAAGGAACTCTGTACAAAAAATTATTGAGAGAAAATCTATACGTTACAAGAGTCCCAAATACTAGAGGTCAACATAGAAAAAATATTAGAACATTAGAACTTGAATAGTTGACATTAAAGTCTATGAGAACCCTATATTTATTAAAGATCTCAACAACCATTATTTAGTAAAATTTGTCCACCATAATATGACATTCACAAGAATCCCTCTATTGACTAATTCTACGATGAGTTTTTCATAGGTTTCATCACCTAAACTACAAATGATTAATGACAAATTAATCTTTTAGATCTCATCTTCTGAATTTTCTTACACTCCAAATTATTGAATCTACCACAACATATTGATTCCACTTTTCCATGATTTCATTCTAGATATTAGTTTTCTAACTCCAACATTACCATCGTGTTTTTTATTGTACATATAGAGACTTATCCTTTTAGAATATAAAAAAAGTATAAAAATTCACATAGACAGTCCTAATAAACTACCAGTAGGGAATTATTTCCCATGATTCATAAATTTCTACTAAAACATCTAAAAATTACATCTACAATATCAAACATGTTCTTCATGTGGTCATGGTCCACCTATATTCTTCATATCTTCCTAGCCACAGTGATGTTCATCACTAAACCAAAATTTTGTATGGAATAGCTTTGGTCAACATATCGTCTGGATTACAAACAACATCAGACATTCCATCATAAGTATTTTTTCCCCAAAAAAAGTTTGGATGATTTGATACTTCAATTAAATATTCTTTTTCATCGATTTAAAAATCATAATATTTTATAAGTGAATCATAATATAAAAATCATAGAATAACATTCCATCCTCACATATCATTTTTGGATCCTTTAAAAACATTATATTATAAATTATCTCCTTCATACTTTTTAGACTAATATTATCTCTCTATATTATAGAATGTACAACCAAAGGTTGATGATTCCACATATTACCTATTGAAATTACTCAATAGGTGAACATATATTAAATGGAACTCTTTTAAATGTCTGCATCTCAAAAATTATCTAAATGAAAAAACACCTATAATAGTTTAATCACCAATAATGAATTTTTTTTCTAAAACCCCTTATATAATAGAGTTTCCACCTTATAGATTCTTAGTTCTACCTTTCGAGTTATGAAATGAATTAGTAGACAAAAACCACTATATGTGCAATGTGTATAATCCTATAAACTATATTTTACTTCTTTCTCTTAACAACCAATAAAAATAGAAACATTATTATATACTCATACTATAATTTTTTTCCATGTGATTTATGTTTTAATAACCTGATGTTTCACTCTAGGGGAGTGGATACAATATTTAAAACTCTTATTCCTAATCATTCCACTAGTTTAATAATATATTTAGTCTGGGTCAAGAAAAAATTAGCTACCTTATGTCCCATACAATAATCATCCCCATAAAATTTTACCAGATTAAATATTTTATTTAAAATAATCAGAACAACTAAAAATTTCTCTCATAAATCCTTCCCTTTAACTATCTGAATAAAATAATGTCATTTAAATTATAAATTTGAATGAAGAAAAATAGTTCATTAAAAACCTTACTATAATAAAAATTATCTTTAGTTCTCTAGATGAACTTCTATTCTACAATATAAGTATTGAATGTCAACATACAATTTATGGGTTCTTATTTTATCCCATAATGATTTTTTTATCCAATACAGTAAAATTATATTCTATATTACCATTAAATCCTTGGAAGTCTCTATATAAATAACATCCCCCCAAATCATGATGAAGTAATGTTTATTTAACATCTTATTTTTCACACGGGTGCCCCATTATTGCAATATTTTCATGTAATATTTGAATCATCTAAATGTTTAAAACTAGAGAAATTATTTTTTATAAATCCCTACCATTATATATTGAAAAACATCTATGTAAGGCCTAACCATATAACAGTTTCTACCACCCTCTTCTTCTATATACTGGTAATCCCATTTTTTTTACAACACTATTCTCTAAGTAGACCACTCTATTAGATTAAATGTTCTAAAAACATATATGGAAATAATGTCATTTATCCAAATAAACTACCACAGTCTTGATTTAGTAAAATATTTATCCACTTATAAAGTATTAGTTTCTCCCCCATATTTAAGAAGAAAATACTGGAATTCACATCCAAACCTCACCACATGGGTTTGAATGCTGGTAGATATTAGAAACTATTTCTGAAGATCTTATATTTATAGAAAAAATGATTTTGGCACATCACATGTCATATACCATCCTCAGGATTCCACAATCACTAAGTATTTCAGTACTTGAGGCCTTGAAAACATCAATATATTTTTATTTTCATAGATAACATTTTCTCAATAACATGGTCTTTCCAGAACTATCAGACACTCTTACATATCTATATATTGTCTTAATTCCATCTAGATGAATGAAAAATCATGAGGATTCTTTTTTCACATCAACATATTACTGTTGGCTCATACCCAAACATAAGATCTCTTCATAATAGAGAGAATTCATTCCTCATATGAATTTTTGATATGTCATTTTCCCTGTGTAAAAAACCAAAAATCTCAATCAAGGTACCCAATAAGGAAAATTATTCAGACTTATCCAGAAGATTGTCCCTCTCCCTAGAATTAATTTATACATAGGTGAAGAAAATAAATACTTTAAAATGGTAATTTTCAATATTTACTCGAGTCAAATATTATTCTATAATATCCTACCTCAATATATTTTAAGGAATTTTGTACACTATATAGATAGTGGAATTCACATCCTTTAAGAAAAAATAACTTCGGGAAACTAATGAGAAAACACACATTTCATGCGATCTAATCCAAACCCTTCTTCATCAACGTCAAAATATTTTTTATTTCATTGAAATGGTTTTCTAAAACTATTTGTATTTACACTAGTAGAATGTCCAAAACTCACTAATTTCATATTACCTACCATTTTCAGTCAGTAAAACTATATTTTACGTCTAGTCATTTTTAACACTATGTATCTCCCTTGAATGTTAGTTCTTGAAACATCATAATTTCTCTTGAGAAATAACTCCCACTCCTTTTATGTAAAATCATCAATAAAATAAATATAATATAATGATACTACATGATAATGAATAAGATAAAGAACCAAATATTTCTATATAAAATAACTCTAATTTGTCATCCATGGGTTTTATAACATAAATTTTGATAGAAGAATCCTACTACTTCCTCGTGATACACCCTTCACACATTTTGTACTATATTCTTAAATGGTTCTGTATGCCTTATAAAAATGCTTTACTTTAATACTCAAGTGGTTGATATGATTAAGACACAACATTGTAGTTGCTGATTTATTTTTAAAACAAGAAATTCTCTATCTGAAACTCAAATTAGTTATAATATCCTATCATTAATTTCTCTATCCACCACAACAAAAACTCTTCTAACTTTCAGCACTCCACCTAAAAATGTTATATATAAACCATCATCATCCAACAATCATTCCAAAAGAATGTTCTTCTTTAACATTGTTATGTGTTTTAATTTAAAAAACTCTTACATGACCTTTTCTTAAAGATCAAATAGCAACATCACTTTTTCCTAAAATATTGATATTTTTAACATCAATAAGATGTAAGAAAAATAATATTATAGATTTATAGTACTTCACAAAACTCTAACATATATAATGAAAGTAATCCCCATAGTTAATGATACAAGACCAATGTAGTTTAGTGACACTTACTATAAGGTTACACATATTTTCCAGTATAGATTGTTTGGATAAAATTATGAAATTAAATCATTCAAAATTTACTCTCTAAATTCATTCATTATATGGGGTTTTTATCCAGAATACCAATGTGTGGGGCTTCTTTGAACCAAATATCTACAACTTATATATTTTATACCACACCCCTTCTAATGAAATTCCATCCATAATCATTCTTTTACCTTGAAAATGGAGTAAATCTATAGTATATATATATATATATTTCTTTCCCAAAAATCATTTTTTAGTATTAGATTGAGAAAATCCCTTATACTAATTTACTTTATCCACTTGAGTTTTTCATCGAGATGACCATATCTTTCCCTAAACTTTTGAGTGATGAGAGAAGTATTGACACACATACTTTTACAATGTACATTATACCCTTAGATCCTATCTTCTATCATTGATAAATTCATTTAGTAGATAAACCATTAAGATTTCATATCATAACATCATGATGATTTTTTTCATAATCCAATAATTTTGTTCATAATGGTATAATTTTCATACATGTTTTCTAGAACTAACATAAGATTCATAGTTTCCCTTATATAAGTGATATTAAACGCTATGTTATTACCCAATGATATCCGGATCAACCCTAGTTTTTATCAACATTATCTCATTATTCTTATTTCATCACATTTTGTTTAACATCCATAAATGGAAGATCCATGTCATTATGAAATAGATAATATCATATATACAATTTCTGAGAACCGAAATATGTCCTGATGAACTTCTCGAACTGGACCTTAGCATCAACCAATTAAATCCTTTTAGAATCAATGAACTATAATTGAATCTCAAATACATTAGAGGTATCTGGAATTACTTCCCACAAATATCACACAAGAGAAATGGAAGAATGATATTTTTGAACCAATATCTGAAACAAATGTACATGGTATGAACTTAAGAAAATTATTAATCAATATCCAAAATCAATTATTGGTTATTTTAATATTATAAATGGAATTATCATTGGGATATTGGAATAAATTTATGAAACTATTAACATTATAACCAACATTTTAGATGATTTATCAAGAACATAGAAGACTAAGAGCCTTAATAACAAAAAAATATGTCGACCTTATACAATAACATTTGAAATATAATGATATTAGAAAAAAATAGAATTATGTGGTTCAGAATTTTTTTGAATCCATAGAAGGAACACATTTAAAAATGTATTGAGAGAAAACCTTTGAGTTATAAGAGTCTTAAATATAAGAACTCCACTTAGGAATTATATTAAATGATTACAACTTGATTAGTCACCTTACTAGTAAAAACCAAATATATATTTTTATATGAACCCCAAAAACATATACTGAGAAAAAAATTAATCCACTCTCTGATCTTCAGTGTGATTCAATTATAGGATCACTTTGTTATCAACTGCTACTCAGAAGGAGTGGGGGTGAATCAATGTCGTTATAATTTTTATCTAATTTTAAATTTAGTCCCTTTTCACCAATTTAATCATTTGGTGGAACCATATATATATATATATATATCAAAGCCTTCATCAGTTTGTGTTAATGACAATGTAATAAAAAAAGATGCACAAAAACTACAATGTGGTTTGTTGATGAGTGTTGCCTCCCTAAAAAGGAATTAGACTTTAGTACACCATGGTTATTTTCCCACACACATAACATATTTAGTATTATAAAAAATTTAAAATAAATGGTATTTACTTGAATTCATTATCATAGAACGGACTAGGTATATAGTACGAAATGAAATGATGATATGAAACTCCTTATTGAATATATAAATCAACATCATACTCTTGAAGGTTATCCATAGTGAAGATTTTGTCCTTACTGTACTTATTTATTTTGAGCCACTTACTATATTTAAATATATTTATAAGATACATCAATGATTCTCCATCCTTATATTGTATATTATAATAGACTGGAAACCTCACCATCCAAAAGTGGGTGTAGAATGATGATGCATAACCAAAATCACTTCCTTATTTACTTATTATAGAAAAATAAATTTAATAGGGGTTTTTATGCTTTATTTTACACCCAGATGATGTTCTTATATGCACACCATTAATTATTTAAAATAAATAATATATATTTGGGTTATAAAATCGATCACACTGTACTATTCTCTTTTACATCAATCCCAAATTTATATATTCAATGAATAATGTGTGAATACAATTTCCATGATAATTTTAAAAAAAATATCTTAAAATTTGAGACTTTAATATATTTTAAATCCGAGACACTCTTATTTAAAATCGTTTGATGACATGGTTATTTGATTTCATAAGATAAAAGAATTATCACATCCAAATAAACTACTACACTAAATCATCATATTTAGAACAATAGACATTTTCATGTATTTTTTATGAAATCAACACCATGGTGTATTCTAAGACCTATAGTTCATCATGATGGATCTTAGACAACTTTCAGTATCTGAGGCATATGGAAAAATCATCATGATTGGTCCACACCAAGGATCTAATTATTTCCAATTCATATAGTTTATCACATCATCCATCTACCAATGTTCACATTCATTTATGTTTTTTACTCACAGTTTATATTATTCAATTTCAATGCTCAAAAATACAACATGGAGTTCATTTTATATCTAATTTTCAACCACATTTTCACTATTGGTTCCACAATAACTTGGTATTTTTTATTCCTTATTTTTTCCTACACGATGACTTAGATAACTCCATTTATTCTTCATTGGTAAAAAAACTCTCCAAAATTACTCAAAACCAAAATGTGGTGATAATATTCTTCGAATATCACTATGATAAATAACTTCACTATTGTTTGGAAAATGTAATCTTCCTATTTTTCACAGTCATGGTATTATATTCATTGATGTGGTTTCCCATCTTCTCAAAGAACTAGACACATATTTAGTTGGTCATTAAACCTAATATCGAATCCTGATCCTTATGTCATCATGATATCTAATCCATGAATAATAGAACACATAAATATTTTGATCTAATTGTATTTTCCAAAACCATTCATATTCTAGAAACTCATACTTCTCATATAGCAGCACCTTGTAATTTTTTTAATATTTGTATCTTATATAGTGAGGTATAAAGTATTAAAATATCAATTTCATATGAATTTTAAGTTATATGAAATTGATAAATTCATTTTAATTTTCATATTAATTCATATGAATCTCTTGAAGTCATACGAATATCTTGGTGACTTATGGAATTATGGATTATTCTTCCTCATATCAACCTCATACGAAAAGAACTCAATAAATTATAATTAGCCTTAATTTATATGATCAAAATGAAAATTCATATGATAATGGGAATTGTTTTATTATAGATTATTCTCAATAATTATAGATTTATTTAAAATACTCCATAACATCATTAAACTAACTCCAAGCCTTCTAAAACTTCATAAGATGTTATGTGAGTTATATTCACACTAATTAAATCATAATTCATTCTCAAAACAACATTTATGAATTATATAGTGCTTAACCTCCAATAAATTAAATTCATCCATATTTGAAACTTCATAAACAAAAAACTATGAAACTTGTTCACAACATATGACACTTATCCTCTGTCATTATTGAAATATTTCTTATCTTGATTAAATCTTACCATATTTCCTTAAATAATAGTTATATGATAATCATTTATAGAGGACCCCTTGATAATATACACTCTAGAATATTATGGTAGCATACCAATTTAAAAATATAAGTTCAAAATATTAATAAAACATTATTAGGTATTCAATTGAAGAAACATCATTACATTTCCATATTACTACTGATCTAACTCAATTCCCATACTCTTTTCCCAAAAAAGTGATTTAAATAACAATTATATGGTTTAATATTATTGTGTAATTCCAACTACTTCCATGATCCTCATCATGTATTTTTATTTTATTATTTAGAATAAGTAAAATGCAAAAATGTTGATTAATCAATCAATCAATTTTTATTTTTTATTAACAAAATGTCTCATTTTATTATCTCCCCTTTCTTGATAATAATTGAAAATCATATGAGACATGATGGGATCAATTAATCCTTTAGAAATTTTCCATCAATCGTAACACTCTAAGTATATATTATCAATGTTCACTTCAAAAAATGGTATTACATAGATAATAAAGATGTTAATTAATCAATATAAAATGGTTGCAAATTTTAAATATCACATTAAATATTTTTAGGGGTTGTTCAAGTGTGATTATGATGAAATTGTGTGATAATATTTAATAAAATTTTTTAAATTAGGAGAAATAACCTAAGTTCCTTGACTCATATGAACACATAAGTTAAAAAAATTTACAAATATGTAGTTGATTCATGTTTCTGTGTATAGAATTGGAACTCCTCAACATTATTTGTTTTTCATTGATTAATTTTCCCATTAATGTTAGACTATATTATTTTATAAATATGAAAAAGATAATATGAATAAATACCTTTAAATTTAATATATTTAATAAATATATAGATATTTCATATTTTCATGGAAATGAAAATGTACCTGAAGCTTCTCAAATCAATCTATAGTTGTATCACCCTCATGAAATGACCATAAAATTTACAAAATCAAGGTAGATCAATTATTCATTTATTAATTTGATAAATTATGTAAAAAAACAAATATGGTAATTTAATTAGAACCATAATAGTTATTATATCATACTTTTGTTCCTTAGTTTTGGAAAAAGTGGGAATAAGGTGTAAACTTTTTTATTATTAATGTGAGTATTTTAAAATATAATATTTTCGTAACCAATTTAATTGGAATTGTTGATTCACACTTTTTGTTTACACAATTACTTTTAAAATATGAATTTTATTTGTGTAGCATGTGTTGATTTATTCTCTTGATTAGTAGGTTCTTGTGTTTAACTTGATCCATCAAGGAAAATGTATGACTATGTATTTTTTCATGCATTTCAATATATATTCTTATAAAGAGATATTTTTATCATCTATATTCATGATTTTTCTATCATAATGTCACCCCAAAATAGAAACATTGAAAAAATTGGGTTTTAATTTATCAAGAACCATTCATGAAATTTGGATTGTCCATGTTGAATATTTTCATTACCTTTGGATATTTCATTCTATTATTCTACATTAAACATTATATCCTTTTCCATATTAGATGTCCAAATAACCAAAAATTCATTAAGTAAATTTATTTTCATTCTTATATCTTCCACATGGATCCTCGGGTGTGATTTTCACCTCTTAGACCATTTATTCTTCTCTTAGATTATTCTTCCCCTTTGTTTATTCAGCTTTACTATATTTGTTTTAATTTACTTATATTATATTCAAATATCCTTATGGTATATTCATCAACCACAAAATAATAAGCCAATAATTTTAGTGTGGAATAATTATTCAGATTATTGGGATTGTTTTGGGAAATTGTTCTCATATTTCCCTAGGATAAATCTCTGACATTATTTACTAAAATATTTATATTATCTTCTTTAGATAAATTATACTTCATCATTTTTAAGGTTGGATTACCATTATTTTTTTTTCCATCTTATTTCCATTTTATTCTTAACCTTTTTATTATTTAGAATATTTTAAATATTATTGGTGGGATTATACTAGTATGATTCCTCCAAGTGACCATATTTATTTCAAAAACCCAAATCATTTTTCAATCCTTCAAATATGTTTGATATTTTTATAACATTACCATACATATGTACATTTTTCGTCATCCATAATTTACTCCCCATTAATATATGATTTATTGAATATAAAAGGATGAAAAATATTCTTATAGTATTATGTCTTGTGTATATATTTGATACAGTAGTAAAAATTACCAAAAAATAATAATTTATTATTATTAACTGTAGTATTTATGAATTGTGTATATACTATATTTTATATTTCCCAATATGTATTTAGTATTTCTTTGCAGAACTGTGTTTTTTATTAAAGTTTATATTTACCACATATGTATTGATCTATATTTTTTAATCATCAATTGTACATGTTTTTATTTTGAAACATCAGTTCACATTAAAATACATTCAAAATATATATGATTTCATTATTGTGGATGGTAAGATTTTTCTTTGCGGATTCCAGAGATTGATAAGTAGACAATATTATGATATTATTTCAAGAAGATTGAGGAATTTTATATTAATATTTTTTTTTATTTTTTGTGGATGTTTCTCTCATTTGATCTTATTGTGAGGTCCTATCTTGAGATGCTTCAAAATTCATTGATACAACATCAATTTACAAGAATTTAATATCTAGAGTTTCTTTATCATTCCACATTGATGTTATTTGGTAATTATGATCATTTTAGAAACATTTTTCTCAACTGCAAGAAATTTCATCTTTTTATACAATAGATTGTCATGTTCGTTGATATTATTTGATTTTACATCATGTTTATCTTGTTGGACATCAAATAATGAATTTTTATTTTACTCATATCTATGGTAAATCTCATTCATAATTTAAATTAATTAATAATACATAAGGTTTTAACTAAGAAAATCCATTTGAATTATAGGGAATATTTAGTTATGAATTGCAAATTCCTCATTTTTAGCCTTAAACTATTGGTGAGTTTCACACTCATCATCATCATCATCTCCAACTCATTATATAATTTTTAAAACATTTCTTAAAGGTGGATGATATTCTTTTATAAATGCATATGTGGATCAATTATTAAGTGATCTTCCCCATATGTAATTTTATATTAATAATTAAAATTTCAAAAAGAAATTTATCTTCATCATATTATTATAGAGATGATATATTATGTGAAAAAAATTAATATTTTTTTGGGTTTGATTCTATCTAATGATCTTATTCATCTATGCATGATTTATCTTCATCGAGAATTTATTTTCACCTCTACTCTGGATTAGAAAAAAATATTTTTATTAATTTCCATTTTTTCTTCCTTCTATTTTCCATAATCTTGGATGGTATAAACATTGGATTAGTAGATGTAAAAAATATTTATATAAGTAATTCATAATTATTATTAAATTGAAACCCACAAAAAAATTATAAAGGAGAAAAAAAATATATATGAACATGGGTTTGATAAATATTATTGAGAGAAAATCAGGATGAGACAATACTGAGTGGGGGGGGGGAGGGGTTAATGACTGTTAGTATAATTTTTTTAATTGCAGAACCAATATGTTTTTAAATATTCCCTTATTATATAGATTGGGCTCTCAATTAATCAATATCTCTCATTTTGTTAGTGAGAATGAAGTTACAAATAAGAAATAAGAACAAAAAGGACAATAGGGTTAGGTGATGTTGTTTACCTACCATAGTATGAATACGTCATTAATAAATAATGTTTATTATCTCAATTTCATATATTCCTTGTAAAAATTATCCTGATAATAAATATGTATGAACCAATAAATGACTTATCGGTATAAAAAAATTACAGAATATATGAATCAACCAACTCTTCTTAATGTTTCTTAGTATTGAATGGTTAATTTATTATTTATCATATTAATTCCACACTACTTCTTTAGTTGAAACAATTTAAGGATTTGCCTCTAAGTTTCAATTAAATTTTAAAGTTGAATATGGTAGGCTTAATACCCAAACTAATAAACATTGGAGTAATAACCATAACTTTTATAAATGAAATTACTTTTTTAAATTAATAAAATCATTATTAATAAATTATGTTAAAGAAAACACTTTTAGTATATTAATTATTATAGATAGTTATAAGTTATATCTTATCAATTTTTAAAGCCATTAAATATAACAACCATTGATTCTATATCAATAATATAATCATCATTTTATTAGTATATATATAATAGTGTGATATATCCAAATGACAATGAAATAGAAAGTGATTAACTTGACTAGTCGGATCGTACCACATAAACCCAATTTATTAGAGTTTTCAAGAGAGATAACATCACTGGGATTTTACCCTAACTAATCCAAATCATATGTTCAATAAATAAACCACGAGAACAAAAACTTATGTGAGAATTTTAGTCACATAAAGATCCCATTCTAATCCATTTTTACCAAATTACACCACTAAAATATAACTATGACATATATCACCCTTTGGGAATTTACTTGTGTAATAAAGGGCTATATATCTAAACCCTGTAGGTATAAATTTTTCATTTTTTTATTTTTTATAAATTAATTATTATATTTATCACTTTTTTAATTTATAATGGTTATATAAATAATTTTTACAGAATTTTGATTTTGATATAATGATACATAAATTGTATTTGTGGCAAATATACAATTCCAATGAAGACACTCTTTTCGATAAATTCAATAATTTCTAAAATAGTTGTTGTTTTAAAAATAGTATTACTATATTATTTTATCCAAAATAAATGGAAATGTAAATTGTATGAAGTCAATTTTAATTTTTATAAGGGGATGAAATATGTTATTTCCAAAAAAATATTATTTTACCATTAAAGTTTATTTTTTATTTAAATGTGTAAATTCTCATATTTATAAAATAATTTTTATTAAATATATATTATTTTCAAAATCATAATCTAAAAATTATACAACATATACCTTTTCATAATTTTATAGATTGTTTCCTTTTTGGGTAAAAATTAAATACGGTATATATTATGACATCATAAAATACCAATAGTTAGTAATAAACACTATATAGATAATATGTGACAAAATTAATGTTTTTATTTAAAAATATTGTTCTTTAATGTTATTTGATTAATTTTGTAAACCCTTGATGAATAATACTAAAACTATATTATATCCTATGTTTTTAAATTCAATTGTTTATAAAAAATAACTCAATTAAACACCACTAAGTGAATATTATAAAGGATTTAAGTTCATATACTTATAAAATAATTAATAAAACATTTTATTGTATGAAACAATGGGATTAAACCATGGAATAGTTTTTGGTTAGGATTCATTTATCATATATAGTCCAAAACCAATGTTTAGAAATAAAAAAAGAATTATCGTTTATTTTTCTATAAAACCCACCCTACTACATATTAATCTTTATTAAAACCCCTAGTATCATGAATTTTCTCTACCCTTCCGTATATATATCCATATTAATGCAATTTATTCTCTTAATAATTACCTACCAATCATTTAAAATCACCATCCTAAGGTAAGAGATCCTCTCTTTATCCCCTAATTCAAGAACCTAATTTATATTATAAATCTTTATTTAGAATTTTTCATGATGGGAAAATTTTTTACCGATTATTATTACTATATATTAGATTTACATGTCATTAAGGACCTATTTGACTAAATATAAACCCTTCTATGGATTTTTTGTACCCCCATTATACTACCAAAATTATCCGAAGATTTTTCAATGACAAACATTTGTGTAGTAAATAACCATCCCAATTTCCAATGAAGGGTATTCACCTAGATGTAACTATACTTCATTGATCGGGAAATTCCATATATGTGACCCATTCTCTTAATTAATGGGATGAATTTTTTTTAGACATCCTTACTTTTTTTATTTATGTAGAACACTTATATACACACAAGTAATTATTGCGACAGTTAAGGATATAATAATATAGCTCTATAATGAAGTGTGTAAATTTTTTTGTCTCATGAAATGTTATTTTTGGTATTAAAGAGAGATCCTAATCCATGATTGTACACATTCAACCATGTGATCTGATCATGGAATTCACTCTGGACTTATGCTTTTGTCATGGTTAAGGTGGTCACCAAATTCCTTTGTTTCCTAATTATTATCATCATACATCATGATTTAATTTTCATGCTTCTGTTTTGCACTATTTTTTGATTATATTGTATGCATATTTACCGACATGAATTACTTTCAATTTTCTATTCTCTTTTTATTCCAATAAGTGTCTTTACAACTCACCTTTTTTTCATATATGTCCCCATGATATCCCATTAATTATTATAAGATCAATGAAATTTAAGGGTATATTTTTGAATTTTAGTTTAAAATATTGTATTTATGGATAAAAGTATTAATATTTGTAACTAATTAACAAAAAACACAAGGATTCACAATCTTACAGAGTTGTAACAAGTGTATATTTATGAAATAAATAATGAAATGTTGTTCATGAAAGACAAGGGATATCATAGTTGTTATCAAAGAAAAGCCTAGTTATTTTTGTGGATAAGGATTAGAAAATTATATTGAAAACCTTAGTGATAAGACTAAAAAATGGAAAAAACCCAAAATTTTTATAATCTATATAGTAAGGGGAATCGATGTAAAAAACACTTTTTCAGGTAATGATATTATATATGGTTCTTTAATAAATTTACCTAGGTGTAATAACACCCTAAAGGATGCATTATTCTAGACATGGTAATCTCATGGTGAATTACAAACAAAACTTTTCTCACATATATTTTGACACACCTATGGGATAATATTTGGTAAAATTTCATTCTTATTATGTACCATTAATAAGGGGGGGAAACTTCCCATATAAATTTATGTAAGGAAATAGATAATTGATAACATTTATTGAAACCTAGAAATTCAATGATTAATAATTATAGGTCATCTTTGAGTTTTCTTTTTAAATTTCATGGTTTCCCATTTATGTGATTAATATAACAAAAAATTTGGACCTAAAGTTTATATTTTTCAATAAATGGAAAGAAATTAGTGTATTTAAGTAAAAAATCAATCTGATGGGTGCCCTAATGACTGTAGATATGAGATGTCAGATATGATAAGGGATAAAATAAGTCATGTTGTGATTATTATAGATATTCAATCTCAAATTAAGATAATTTTTTTCATAGAGATAAATATATAAACTCACCAAAAAAGATGAACGAAAGTACTCATGAATATTCATATGATAATTATTATAACGGAAATATAATACATTATTATACGTGTAAAAATGTGGAAAGATGGGCCGAGGGAAATGTAAAAAATGAACCAAATAATATTTTCATGTGAAAAAAATGTATAAAGTATCAAATTTTGATGTATAAAATCTATAATTTAGAAAATTTATGGAATATATAATGTTCATTCAAAGGTACCATTAACAGTTCTAGGTCATAAATGAGATAAACTTTGGCATTATCCAGGACAAAACTCTATTCTGAGGCATAACAAGGATGATGAAAAAATAATATATAAGAAAAAAGGAAAAATAATTTCATTATAGTGACTCCATATTTTCATACATAGATATTACATATTTTAAGAAGAATATTCATTATAATACACAACCACATACATGATAATTTTAAAGGTATAATGCCTTTATTAACAAGAAAATAAAAAATACTGGTTCACAAGCTTTATACATCATCTCCCATATAGTTAATCCAAACTATCACCTACATATAAATATCTCAAAAAATACCCATCATCATATAATTTAGAAATTAATCATCATAAAGGGTGATCTTCGATGCCCAGTAATAGTAGACAAGGGAAATATACAAACAAGACATGATTATAATTGTTTGATAACATGAACATTACAAATGAAAAACATTACTTACATATAAAATATCCAAATCATGAGTCATGGAATAAATATTGGTATTTAATAAAAAAATCATAATGAAATTAGAGAACATGATCCATTATCACATAACATTGACATAAGACACAAAATTATGTAATAAACATAAGCATAGAACATCATTTCCACAGTAGTCATGGATCATTTCCAAGGTGATCATTGTGGAACAGATTCACTACCCAAACCAATATAGTAGTAAAAGTCACTCACATGACTATAATTGATGATAAATTCCACTAATGAACAGGGACAAATCCCCATTCTAGTCTTGTTATTCCCTTATAATATCAATCTATACCATATTCATTTGATGGATATATAGGTCCCACCCATCACATATTGAAACTAATATATATGTGTTTCAAAAGATAATAAGAAATCATCACATAATAACCTATGAAAATAAATGATCATCATAAAACTCTGATTATATAAGAACCCCTTAAAGGAAATGTATTTTAAAATTTTTTTGTCTTAGTATAAAACAGGGAAAAGAAATAAATTTCCTAAACATATCTTCATCATTAACATAAAACATCTATAAGAAGAATAAAATGATATAATTTAACCGTTACCCCAATAACTAATAAGTAATATAAACGGATTTTGTCTTAAATGGGAAATTATTTCGAAATAAAAAAACATGAATAGTTCTAATAGAAAATAAAAAATCTACGGAAATCAAATTTTTCAAACATGAAATTTAATAAACATTGTGAAAATAAATTTCATTGAATATAAACATTATTACAAAAAATGATTATTTATAAATAGTTTTATACATTTATTTAAGAGAATAAAATTTATTTGAAAATAATCATTTTATAACATGAAATTAATAAATTATTCTTGTAATTTTTTATTTCAAAATAGTAATGAATAATTATAAATATATCCTTAAAATTAAATTGAAACCTTTTTTGAGAAAAATAAACATTCATTGAAAATAAAATTTTAAAAAATAAAAATTCATAAAATATTTGGGAAATCATTATATTTTTAAAATACCCTTGAAAAAATTTAATGAATCATTAAAACATTCATTAGTCTTGATAGTGTGTAATTCTATTCATATTTTACACCTTAAAAACACCCATTTAACATTTTCGATAAAATAAAAAATGATTCTTTTTTGGAAAACGATAAAAATATTCAATTAATTAAACTATATAAAATGTCATATAATTTGAAAAAATATTTAATAAATCACTTTTTTAATGATAAAAATAGTTTATTAAACTTTTTTTTAGATAAAAATTATTAGCAAGAAAAACCATTTTCAACCGAAAATAGAAATTATGATCCATTTTCATTAAAAATATCATTTAGTTTCAGTAACAATGAAACGAAAATTTTATAATTTATATAAGAGATCATTAATAACAATATTATAATAAAATAAACTAGTTTATTGAGTGATATATTATAATATTTCATCATCGCAAACATACTCATAAAATATCCTAATAAATGATGTGATTGTTACAAAAAAATCCTTACTTGTTTCAAAAATATTAACAAAAATCCCAATGAACTAAAAAAAAAATTTAAATATATAAAATCATTAGAATGAATAAATTCATGATATTAAATTTCAATGTTTTTTATATACACCTTATAAACCAATGAAGGTTCATAACATAACATTTGTCCAAAATTAGAAAAATTAAGCCAAATATCTATTACCTTAATTATCAAGTTCATTTGTGCTTGTTAAAATATAATATATAATAAATATATGATTATTATTAATATATTAATGATCAATAATTACATATATTATACTATAAATGTTTTATTAATACCATTTTATTACCCGTTTATAATCAATTCTCTATTAAAATAACGTTTCATGTAATAAATTCATTGTTTTTAATTAATTTATTTATTTAGTATTTCATATAATTTTTTGTGATAATGGTTCCATAATATCAATAATTTTAACCATGATATTAATAAAATATTTATTACTTATATATGAATTTATTTTAAACCATAAAAGTCAACGATATAATATGAAACACATCGTTCCTAGAGATGATAGGCCATACGTATGCTTCAAACTGATTTCCATTATTTTTAAGGGGTGGACCAAATTTAATGTAAAAAAAGTTAATTTTTTTGAAATATTTATTAATTAATATATAATATATATATTTGATAATATTATTATTATTTCCTTCCATGTAAAGCGTATGTCAAAAATGAATCTCATCGCTTCGTGTGGGAGTAGTATCTCATACACATGGAAGATGTTATCATATCCCCCAAGAAATGGAATATAGGAATCTATATTTGATATGATAATTCTATATTTTTAATTATTTTAAAAATGTGAAATATTTTTTTTAATATATCCATGCTAAAATCAATGTTAATAGAAAGGAAAAACAAACCACATCGGTTCATGAGGCGATAATCGACTGTACACATGATCATTGTTGTCGTTTTCCATTAGGTGAAAATTAAAGAAGTTAGGTGTGATATTAATATTAAAATATTATAATAACATCATAAATATATAATTTATAACATAAATACATTATTATATATAGATCTTTGAGATGTTGTGATGGAAAACAAATAACATTATTACGTGAGGTGGAGCTCCTCCACACACATAATTGAGTATTTTTTATCCCATTTAATGGATATGGATAATTTATGAAATTAAAAAAATAAAATATTGGTATATGGAAGATATTTTTTTATAATGTACTGGTATTTTAATAATATTTTGAAGGAGTTTGAGGGGAAAAAAATATAAAAATACTAGTTTACATACTATTACTCTTCTTTAGAGAACCACTATAGGATTACAACTAAAGCCTTATTAGGAGGACTTCCAAATCAAAATATGGACTATAGGGTGTAGTTGTATAATTAAGTAAAATATTGGGTAGGGGGTGGCCATCAAAAATGATTTCAAATATGAGATGAAGAGTGGACATGGGGTGTCCATTTATAAGTGGAGGAGACGACACACATGGACATTTTCAAAATAATAATGTGTACACACATTTTTCTTATGACACAAAGATAAATAAATGTTCCATTATTGATATTAATAGGTGAAATGGATGAAGTATTTCTAAAAAATGGGGTTTTACAAGTATCTAATACATTTTACCCCTTATAATTTTTTTAGTTGTCGAATAACATATTTTAACATTAAACTCAATAATTAATTTTTACTATTTTTAGTATTCATTATTAACAACAAATAAGATGAAAATATTATATAATATAAATTATTTGGAGTTAAAATATGTAATAATTTTTTTTCAAATTCAATTAAAATATGAGAAAAAATATATATTTAAATTATTGTCACATATTTTATGGAAACGTTATTATTAAAAGGGAAAATTAAAAAAATAAATTTTCAATATGAATTTTATTACAATAAATTAAGTTAGAATAAAATTTATATTATTTATAAAAATTTACTTTTAAAAATTAAAAATATAAAATATTTTATAAATTCATTGAATAAAATGATAGTTGATTACATAAAAACATGTATTTTCACTATTCATTAAAAATTTATATTTTCATAAACATTCAAATATTTACTCTAAGATAATTTTAAATGATGGGGAAAAAATAAGATAAATTTCTATATATATTATATATAATTTAAAAAAAGTTATTTCAAAATTAGTGTGAAAATGGCGAAGAACAACTTTTTAGAAAAATACAATTTTAAGTGTAAAATTTGATTTATTCACATCCCATACATAAAACACATAAGATTCCGGTTAATTTTATTAAAATATATATAATATCTAGTTCATTAAAAGTATTCCCCAAAATTTATTTATATAATTTATTTATATAAAACATGTTTTTAATGATATAAAAATAATTTTTTTTTCAGAAAATGAATTCTTTTATATTAAAATGTTTTCTATTTTAATTAATAATTAATTATTAATAAAAGAATTAATTTTATATACCTGTTTAAAAATTGTATTTTCATAATTTAGTTAGTCTTATTTATAACATTTATTACCATAGCTATGAGGTATATATCTTCTAATTATATTTTAATTGTATTTTTATTTCATTAAATCATGGGGTTAGGGGTCATAAAACATGAACTCGGTGTTGCGTGTACCATAAAATAAATTTGGAGTAATGTTTAACATAATCCATAAAAAGGTATATATATTAAAAATTCATAAAATCTCATGGTGTTACATTCTACCAACATAAAATGAATTTTCCCCTTGAAATTATGTCAAATTCAGTAAAAAACTGAGGATACTTATACATCATTATATACTTAGGATCCCATGCAATTTCCTAAAAATTGTGATTTAAAAAGAATATTAACCTAGTGATTTTTATTGTGTCATAGAAATTTCTCCCTTTGATTATAAACATCTATCAGTTTCTCATTAAATGAAATACCAAGATCCATCATTATAAAAACATATTGGAATACATTTGATAGATCTAGTATTCACTACATAATGAGAGATAAATTAAAGATATTGTAAAATACAGTGTGTTTTAGTGTGAAAACCAAATGATAAGCTACATGTAATGGACAAAAAACCTCATACATAAATATTTTAAATTAATAGATCAATATTCTTTACATAACATAACCATCCTCACCAGAATATATTAGGTCAAGTTCCTTTGGAAACATGGAATCCTAAACAATTGGTACATTAGTGAGAAATGTCACCTTGTTCTACGTTCTTCACAACAAGAACCATTTTTAGACATATCTTACATAATACATTTCTTCCATACCTAATAATAACAAATATTAGAATGTATGAGCTTAGATTATCATTAAGGGTAAAAAAGTGAGATAACAATATATAATGAGCATAAGGGTATTAGAATATGAGAATAACATTTTAAAAACATACCCTTCATATCATAAAACATAAAAAAAATCATCACATAAATAATAGTTGTTCATAAGACCTGATTCACAGTGGAACCTGAGCATATTAACCATGGGAGAATAACAATGAAATATGACATAGATTAGTTGCATACATATAATCGTATAAAATCTGTCTCTTTGTAGTTCAAGGATTATTTACTAGAATTTCAGAGTGGAATTGGTTAACCTCACAAACAATCATGGCAGTTTGGGTTTAATCCCAAGATTATTATACTGGAAAAAGTATCATACATAATTCGGTTCACTCCAAATTATAATCCATTTTATCTCAGTAGATATCAATATTTACTCATTACATTGGAGGGGGATATATGCCCCACTATTCATTGAATTAAAAATGACACATATGTGTTCTAAAAAATCATAAAAATTTATCATATCAGAACCCATGAAATTTAATTGGATTCCTAAACATTATATAATCATATAACCCAATGAAAAGAAATATGTTTAAAAATAATTTCATCATTCGTCAAAGTATAACCCATGTAAAAAATAGAGGGCTTCATTAACATTTTAACATGTAATAAAACGTGGATGATAAATAGGTTTCATAAAATAACATTTCATTATAAAAATAAACCATTAAGATAAAAAATAAAAATGGTATCCTTGAATCAAATCCATAGTAAATAATACGTTACATCAATGGATTTCATCTTATACAGAATATTATTTTGAATGAAAAATAACATTTAACTTTTCATGTGGAAAATATCCAATCATTGAAAATCACTATCTAAGATTAAAAATTGTAAAAGTATTATGTAAATCAATTTCAATGAAATTAAACATGAATATCATTATAGAATAATCCTCAAATTAAATAATTATCATGATTTTAAATCATATCGTATGTGTTTAAATAAATATTCCCTTAAAATATTCAATAATATTTAAATGTACATTTTTTAAAAATGTAATAAATAATTATTTAAAAACATATTTGAAACATTAATTATGGGGTAAAACTGTCTTCATCGAAACAATTGGGTGCTATTAAAAACATTTCTTAAAACATTATTTTGGAAGAAAAATGGTTTTCGACCAAATCGAGAAATATAGACGAATTCTTTTAAAATCATTATTTTGAATTCATGGGTACATAAATAGATGAAAATTAATTAAAATCAAGTATTTTATATAATTAATAATTAAAAATAAAATACATGAGTGTCATGGTAGATTTATTATAATATTTCATTATTGGATACAAAATCATGAGAAACCTCGATAAACGATGAGATTATAATATAATACGATTAAAAATTTGGTAACAATGAATCAGAACCATCCATAATGAATAACACTCATTGAAAAAATAGAAAATAATGAAAATAATAATATTCATGATATTATTTGTAAAATAGTTTTTATATACACCTCATAAAATAAGATATGTGTATAACATAACATACGAGTAAAAAACATTGAGATAAAAATCACGTATTTCAAGTCTCAACATCCTTTTTATACTATTGGAACTATTTAATAAAAAATAGAAATTTATTATACATCTATTACAGAACAATTTATATATATATCAAACTATATATGATATACTTATGACTCGTTATTACTCGTTTACTAACAATTCCATTTTAAGGTCACATTTTGACAAAGAAAATTGTCAAATAATTCTATAAATTTCACCCAAAAATGATTGTAAGTAAAACATCATCTTTTTTATAAATTAATAATATATAAAAACATTATTTTCATGCATAAAATTCATTAAAAAATTCAAAATATTTAGATGTATTTAAAAATAAAAAATAAAAAATAAAAAATATTAATTTTTTAGGTAATCAATGTTTTGTAAATATTTTTTATTTTTCTATGAATAGTGATGAATATCATAGAATATATATATATAATTTAGAAATAATAAAAAGTGGTCTAATTTATGAAATTAATTAAAAAATAATTTTGAAGTAATGAAAATAATAAAAAAAATAATTATAAATATGAAATATAAAAAATAAGAGGATCGTGAAATATTGATATATTATTAACCTACGGTTTTAATTTTTTCCTCATTGACGGTATTATAAAAAATAGAAATTATAGAAAAAGGAAAAATAAATTTAAGACAAAATAGAAATTTACTAGTGGTAGAGTAATTTATTATCTATATTATAAATTTTATACTAATGTTACTATTGAAGTAAATATATAAGTGTAGATGCTTCAACCATTGGGATGGATCAATGTTTCTACCTATGCAAAGTAGTGCAACCATTACTGATGTAGGTGTCGTACCATTTCACTATGGTCCAAACTCCAGTATCAAATAGGCGAGTATTCCTACCATTGGGATTCATTTTAATGCTATTATTAGAGGATTTCAAGGAATTTACCATTATATAGAGGTAACATACCACTATCGATCAATAGTCTACCTATTTACACTCCCGTCATAGTGAGTTGTTGTTACTAGTGTGAAGTGGATTCACAATGAATGCTATCAATACCCAATAATGATTCGTGCTACTAAATTATAATTTGAATGAGATGATGAAGGTGGTTCCATAATAGGAGAAAAGAGGATAATCAAAGCGAGGCTATTTTGTATATCCAGTCACATATTATGGTGTTTCATTGTATATACAGGATGAGGCCAACCACATGATAGAATAAGGAATATGGTGTCATCAAGATGAACTAGGGAACCTATAGTAATGATGTGTAGATGAAAAAGTAACTTGTAGTTGGTTTCAATGTGGATAATTAGGTGTGTTGTGTGTGTCAAAGTCCCTTAGAAGAAGAGGAATGTGGAATTTGTTAGAGGAAGAATACAAAATAATATATATATATATATATAATATATATTTATATTAATATATGTATATATATACATATAATGTACATTTAACATGGAGATATAATATATTTAAATAAATAATTTGACGAAAAACATTGAACCCTAATAAATATGTTATTGACATTTATAAATAAACTAATGGAATGTACATGTGATATATTGTAAATAACAACTTAATGAATATCATGATACAAATTGTAGTTTCACAATAATAACATAATCAAATATTATTTAATGTATTCATATAATATTTAATGTCATAAAAAAAATAAAAATACTTTATATAATAAGAACAAAAAATATATCCCTTTTGTTTGACTACAAAAAAACATATAAAACCAATTATTCTCTACCATTTTAAATGAAAAAAATATAATAACTACTTTTTTAAGAAAATATTTTAAGAAAAAATAATTATCCCACTATACCAATTTATGAAGAAAATACCATTAAAGAATAAATCTTCTCTACTAAAAAGATATAAAAAATTTATAAACTCCGACTAAAATTTTTCTATGATAAAATATAGATCCCACAATAGAAATAATAAATATAGTAGGTTAATATACCCTAGAATTTGTGATTATATATATGACCACCTATACAGAATAGTTAGACAATATAAAAAAAATCAATACATCATATATCTCAATGAAATGAAAAATTATTTAAAAAGTATAAAACATTTGATTAAACATTGATATACTTTTCATAGAGTCCTATAAAAAAAATACACTTTTTGGTGCTTATTCTATTTTGGGTTTAATTGTTTTAGTAACAAAAAAAATTTATACCCTATAATATCTATCACAATTATTGTAAGGTACATAATATGGTAAATTCATATAGATAATGACTCTTATAATAACGAGAGATTGAGGGAACATGAGAAAACATTCAGTAACATACTTATCCAACAACTGAAATTTGAAGAATGTAAATATTGAAAACATACCTATAGAACATTTAGTGTTTTTTGAGTACATTAGTAAAATAATTAATATAATTAAATCAATATATACTAAAATTATGTTCCATCATATCTATCATCTTATAGAATGTTTTTATTTTATAGACAATGGTAGTGAAAACTTCTTTAAAATTTATAGTATACCTTTTCTTATTAATATTATATATGTGAATAATTTCACAATAATAACAAACTTTACCGTAAGTGGACTAAGAATAGATTCTCTAAATTTGAATTTCTATTTCAATCCTAGTAGTATTATTTAATTTAATATTCATTTTCTCATTTTATTTATCAATCTCAAGAATATAATTTTCTATTATTTAATGTTCCAAAATAATATTTTTCTTTTTCTTATAAAATCCATTAGAATGCACAATATAATTATAATTATTTTTATAAATACTCTCAATTTCCAATTTGAAATACATGACAATAGTTAGTTAATTTTCTAATAATAGAATTATCCCAATCATAGCGGGATGACTATCCGGATTTGGAATCACAGTTAGAAAAATTATAACCATATATGATGCTTCCATTAAATTAAAACTATCATCCATTACCATTTCATGAGAAGTATCTATTACTTGATGATATTTTCTTAAATGTGAAAGGTTATTAGTATCCTTTTCACTTTAAAATTCTTTATTCGAGGTTTATTATTCAATACAACTACACTAATCAAGATAAGATCACTTCATTTGTTTATTATACTTCTTTTCTTTCACTAAATTTTTCAAATTTGGAAACTCTCATATTAATAATGGCTGGGTTTCCTGTATTAAAAAAATAAATAGTGATTTTAACTTTATTACCTTCTCTTTTGAAATAATTTTTATATCTCTTCCTTTTCTCTCTTTAATACTTTTTTTTCATGTTATTTCTCATAGATCCCTTGAATTTTTTTTACTACATGACATAGATCATCATCCTTTTATGAGATCAAATAATATGATGAATCATTAGAAGAATTTTTAGTAATATATTTGTAGTTAAAATAAATTCCCATTATTATTTCGGATTTATAAACCTAATTATGCATCAATTCTAGATCATATTGTAATAAATATAAAATCAGATCATATGGATAGTATACTAAATTATATTATATTTTTTTCAATGACTTATTTCTATGAATATGAGTTATTAGGCATATTGCTAAGCACCCCATAATTCTACATGATAAACGGGGGTTCAAAACACATTGGGCGTAGGTACTGTAGCAGTACTATTGCGTATTGTAGCAGCGGCGACACTGTAGCAACAATGGGTACTGTAGCGGCGGCAGGTTACTGTAGAGACGGCAAAGTACTGTAGCAGTGGCGGGTACTATGCAGGACTGTAGCAGCGCGGGTACTGTAGCAGTACCATTCACAGAATGGGGTTTCGGCCAAAAAATCGGGCCTACGGACCATGTAATGGGATAAATTCCCACTGGGCCTCCGGGGTATGTAATGGGTCTCCAACTACGTAGTTAAAGAGGTCTTTTATTTACATTAATAATAAATGTGGTTTCAGCCCCAACCTTTAAACAATTGTTTCACCATGTGTAACAATGTTTTTGAAATTCGATGTGAATCTGTAAACATATCATTTAAAATTTTATAGAAAAAATCTAAATTCATGAAAATCACCCCTATGAATGAAATTCCTACTTATCTCTAATTTTTCAGTTCCATGATGTGTGAATTTTGAAGTGATTAAAATGTTAAAAAAACATTAACAGAATATCTATTACTAGACACACTACTACTAAGTTAATGGAAAAGATGATTTATGAATTTTGAATCATAAAACATTTTTATAGAATCTTTTCCATTTAAATATTCAATATCGACATAAAGTACTATTTAATGTCCATTCAGGATATTATAATATTCTATACCTTTTTTCAAAATAACTAAATTATATTATTCCAATACCCATAATAAATTCCATTTCATTATGGTAGTCTAAATGGATTCAATAATTAAATCTCTTGATCTTCCATCACAAAAATTGATATTTCTGTAATATATTTATGGACTTGGATTCAAGTTTAATATAATAAAAATGAAATGGTGTATGGTTAATTATTATTAAAATTGTGTCACATAGAAACCAATTTTTTCTATTTGGAAAAAGAAAAATAGGGCTATGAAATCATTAAGTGGGATAAAATTTGAGACAAAGTTTTTGGTTGGATACATTGATGTAAGAGAGTCTAGAGGGATGGGAGTGGGTGAATATACCATTATTAAAATTATAAAATATATTAAAATAAAATTTGATAAAATAGTAGAATATAAAATTAAATATAACATAGATAATATTACAGTGGATTTGACAAATTGACTTAGTACATCAATTACATCTCAAATAATAGAGTATGGAACCCACTATGAAATAGAAAATTTATTTTATGTGGGCTCAATATAATCCAAAAAATTTACACTTGAAGAATCCCAACCAAAAACATTGTGAGGATCATCCCCAAACCTAAGAACATACACAACCATTTGTGAGAGGATATTGAAACCCAATCATTTCTATTAAGAGATTCCCCAAACTAAGTGTTATGTTTTTGGTCAAGTGAACATAAAAATGAATACCTTATAGATATAGTATATTCTATGTGAGAAATGATTAATTATAGATATATATACAAATATTAGGGATTTTAAAATGATAACAATTGGATAGAAGAAAAAAAAGTATGTTGATAAAAAATTTATGTATTCTCTTGTAAAGGATTTTGAAAATTTTATTTGGGTGTTCTAGTATAGTTTAAATCCAACTCTTCAAGATATTATCAAGTTGAATAATAATTTTTCCTATATTGATAATTTTTCACCAATAAAGTAAATAGTTTTGAAATGGATTACAAGATTTACTTAAGACTATGAACATATGTAAAAATTAGTAATCATTGTGATCTATTGTGTTTATTACAAGAATCCTCAATTCACTTAAAAAATAAAATATTTGGACTAAATAATTGATAAAATGGTTTATATAATTAAAAATAGAAAATATAATGTCAATTAAAAACAAAAGGGGATAATAGAATATTATCCAAAAACATTGTGTCATTAAAACAAAATTAAATACAACATTTAGTTAAATTTATGTGAGAGAAAAAATTAAACATTTGAAACAATATTCACAAAACTAATTCAATTAATATAATAAATATTACAGAATTAAATTAATATAAATAAAACATAAAAAATAATCATTATAAATTTTTAAAATATAAATTCATATATTCAAGGAATTTATTCCATTTAAAATACTCCAGAAACATTCAATAGTATTAAAACAATTAATAAAAAATTGAATAAAATAATTCAAAAAATAATAAATATCTTTACAATATTATATATTTTAAAATGAACAGTGAAAAATATTTTAAAAATTATAAAAAAATGTGTTTAAACACTTATAAACTATTCACATTGAAAAAACATTTAGAAAATAATTTTCGAATAAAGGAAATAATAAAATCAATTTTTATAAATTTACAATATTTTAATATATGTAATATTAAAAAACAAGGAATCATACAGGAAGTGGTATAATTTTTTAATAGACGGTAGTGTAACACAAATTGAACATGAGGGATAAAAAATGAACCTGAATAATCATAAAAATTAATATTGTGGTAGAGTAATTTATTACATATATTTAGAAAAACTCTTATACAATTACTGTTGAAGTAGACATACTGATGTGAATGCTGCTGCCATCATGATGGAGTGTTGTTGTTACTAGTACAAATAAAGTGATACCACAACTACTGTAGGTATGGTATTTTTCACAGTGGTGATATCCTAAGATAGATATATGGGAGGCTACCAAAAATAGAGACTCGTTTACAAGAAAAAATTATGGGATTTGAAGCAATGTATAATTAGATGGATGAAAAATTCTACTGTAGATCAATAGTCAAACTAATTCTACTACCATCATTGGGAGGTGCTACTGCCTATGAGAAGCGATCATGTGATCCATGGTACTACAACCAATCGACGAGTGGTGATACCACGATGCAAGGTTACTAAAGCAATGAAGGTGTAATCATCACAAAAGAATGGAGGGGAACTAAAGAAAACCTTTAGAAGGATACCGTCACAACATATGGAATTAAATCGTACATGGAAGAGGTGGGAAATAAGTTTAATGTCATAATAATAAAATGAAACCAAGGATTACTAGGGCACTATTATGACGGGGAAAAGATTAAGAAACAACATTAAGGTGGTGTCACTATGGAGGATGAGGTTCATGGTGATGTTTTATGGCCTATAGATAAAGATATATTCTAAAAATACTAGATGATGAAGAAAAAAATACATTATACATGTAAATATTAAATATATATAAGGATATATATGAAAAAATATTAATATATATAGATAATTAAATATACATATAATAAAAATATTACATGATCATATAATATATTTAAATCAAAACCATGTTATACAAAACATTAAAAACTATTAATTATGAAAAAGATTTAAACATAATCACATGTGATATAAATTTCATAACAACTAAAATCACAACATGCTGTAAATTACAATAAAACAATAATAATGTAATAAAACAATATTTATGGTAATTAAATATTAATTTATGTAATTGAACAAAACAAATATTAAGAAATCATGTACAATAAAAATATATATTGTGGGAAATGTCATGTATATATATATATATATATGTATGTATCATAAAATACTCAAGTATATATTCACACAGATGGAGCTCAATACTTTCAAGAATTTTTGTTTCAAGAAGATCAAAGATTATGTTTGTCGAATCGTGTACCATCCTGGGAATGTGAACAGTGTAGTAGACGATCGAATTTGAAAGGATATTTTACCCATTTATATTATTTGGATTACAATGTAACTAATATTATTTGATATATAGAGGATTAAAATGGATATAATTAAAGGTTCATCATTTTACCTCTCTCAAATTACAAGTTTACCATTCTAAGATGGATGATTTGGTGGTATGGAAAATTTAGAGAATATTATAGATTTCAACATTATTAAAGCTAGATTTATATGTTTTGGAACCGAGATATGTGTCCTATTAATGTTGGAACTAAATAGGGATATTATATATGATGTGTATAGCTAATCATTCTCCATTCATATAGTAAACACTATGATTTATAAATATATGAAGGAAATAATGTGGTGGGATAATAGGAAGAGGTTGATTTTTTAAATTAGGTCATGATTATTTGTATGCTAAAAAGTTAAGGGTGAATAAAAAAAGTCAAATTGTATGATGAAACCATATCCCATACTAGAATAGAAATTGGAAGACATAACAATGGAATTCATCATAGTAATTCCTAGGATCACTAATGGAAATTAAACTATCTCGTAATCTATTTAATAACATTCCATGTCTCAATATTCATTCCAATCAAGTAATATTTCTATTTTAACTTGATCTACATGAAATATAGAAATGAGAATGATGTTTTAGAGAATATGTTAGCATGTTTTGGAAAAATAATAGAGCTAACACTTCTTATCACATTCATATAAATTTTTAGTCTGAAAGAACCATTAAAAACCTATGAGGTATAATGAGATCTTATTCTATGTATTTTGAAGGATGTTGGAATCAACACATTTTACTAGTGGAATTTTCATATAAAAATTGTTTCCATTATATAATTTAAATGGAACTTTATGGGGTTGTGTATATGGGGTGTTTTATGACTATGACATGTTGGGATGAATTTGGAGAGTAGAAACTGATGAGACATGATTTTATTTATGAAATGGAAGGGATGGATTAAACCATTCATCATTATATGAAATATAAAAAATATTACAGAAAATATTGGATTAAAATTATTTATGATGGATAGAATTTTAAGTCTGGTATTAAGTGTTTCTACATATATTGTCATAGAAGAAAGTTGGGAGGTTTGGGAAGAATGTAATTTTTTTATAATATGCATCGCCCCAATACAGATCCTTGATCACATCAGAGTGGTGGTATATATACTAAAACTCACAACTATCCTATATCAAGTACATGAAGTGTTCCATGTATCCCTATTAAGGATGTGAATGCATTCCCCCTCCCATGAAAATAATCCTAAGGTGGTTTGACAACCCTTCTCTTTATTACACACTTAAAAATGATTTATCAAATAAAAATCCAGTTAATAAAACACAGAATATAGATTTATAGTGTCTTTGGGTACTAGGAACATCACATGGAAAGTTAAGATATAAAATACAACATCATTGTGGAAAACTACTTTTACATGACCACCACATTCCTTCGTACATAGCATTGTATGGGATCACCCGAGGAAATACATAAGAAAAGGGTGAGATATAAAGCTTAGTAAGGGATTAGAAAAGGAATAACATAAAGAATACAATAAATTTTTGGAAGTATATATATTAATAGAGCATAATAGAAACATGAACATAAATACATGATATTAAATGACCATCTAAACATGTAAATGTTGAAACAACTTAAAAAATTTCATCATTAACATAACGAAATCAGGTAAAAATCTATCCAAATACAATGGAAAAATGTCCTAAAAGGTACTGGTTAATCCCATTTAAAATCATCATGTAACATAATACTAAAAATCACTTAATTCTTTGAAGCATTATTAGGGCCCAACAATTATAATAATTTCAATCTCATGCTTAAGTGTGGCATATAGATCATATATAATGAATTTATTCAACACCATCATTTATTACATGATAAAAAAATGTGGAATACATAAATTAATTTATATAATCAATATGTATATGTTCATAAGGTTTATTCCCTTGATAGATAAATGGTCATGTTATTCACTATGTGATGATTTTGGCATGGAAAATCACGGTGCAATTTCGTCATCCTAACAACGTGACATAAAAAGTCATAAAAATGGTTAATGAGAAATAAGTGGGTATCCTATAATATATACATGAAATTTAATTTATGTGGTCATATATATACATGTCCCAACTCAAGGAATATGGAAAAAGAATACATAAAACATAATAAAGAATCTTGAAGAGATAAGAGAAATGGGATAACTCTTTCGGAATTTCAACATAGTAAAAGGTGTACATGGAAGGGATTAATGAGAGATAAATCGGTATCCCATAATAAAAACATAATAATTGAATTCATGGGGGAGGTGAAAAAATAGAACCCATCATTTGAAATTGACAATAAATGTGTGTAACAATATGAGGAAACATGGATAAAAATTGGAATTAAAAGAAACCTTCACATGAGTGTGTGGCTTCAAAAGATTGAAGAGGGGATTCATTATAGCTTGGGGAAACTTGTGAGGCTAATAGAGAGGGGAGGAAAGGGAAGGGACATGATCTACGGATTTGTATTTAAGATAATTGGGACCATGGGTGGGTTTATATAGGAAATAATAGTGGAATTATTTAATATCTCACAAACATAGGTTTTGGAATCTATATAATTGGTTATTAAAAATCAAAAAACATCACATGTTTTTTTACAAGGGTTTATGTCAAATATAAGTGGGAAAATTTATTTCATAAAATAATAGTTGAAAAAATATAAATATTATCATTTTATATGTGGAGTTGAGTCACGTTATTAATTAAATGAATTTAAAAAACTAAAAAATATTATACATTTTTGGGATTAAATAAATCCTTATAAAATAGGTAAAACAAATATTAAATCACATTATTTTAATTTGGAAACATATATTGGTCCATTAATACCCATTATAGTATTTATTACATAATTTTGGGTTCATTAGGATGTCATAATACAAATATTTTATTTATACGATATTTAATTTTCCCAAAAAATTGACTATCACACAAAATAATGAAAAACTCACCACTGGATAATTTTGAAGTACTTATTCCAAAAAAATATTACTTTTGTCTATACAAAATTATAAATATTTGAATTTTCCCATTTAAAATGAAAAAGAACATTTATTGAAAATTCACGGGCTTCAACCAAAACAATTTTAAAACCTTTATAAAAATTACATTTGACATCATAATAATTAAATACTCACTTATTATTCATAAAATTAATTTAATAATAATTAATTATTACAATAATCCTTATTTAAAATATTATTTAATTCCCTAAAATATATTCTTTAAACATACACTTTTGTTTTATCGTATAAAAAAATAACTCTTATCAAATTTATTACCTAATCATTTATAGATAAAAAAAGTTATAATCATTATTTATCAGAATTATATTTATAATATTTTTTATAAAAACCAATATTTAAATATAATAATGTATTTATTTCTCAAAATTACCATTTTTACTCGAATACAAGATCAACGAAATTAATTTTTTTCTAAGAAATACTATTCTCATAAAGGAATTGATAGAATTATACATTTATTTATATAATGGGATTAAAAAATAATAAACTAATAGCGTGGTACATAACCCCTTATAACACTGTTATAAGACCTAAGTGTATGCTACATGATGGTGATAGACTCTTGAGGTGGCTCAGGTAACATCTTCCAGGTGTTAATCTCTATTAACATGAACATCTACCGTAGGAGATTATATTCAAGATTAATGTGTTGAAGTTAAACTTGGGCTTCTTCAAGAGTGAATCCTAGTTACACTGCCTCATTTCTATACTCTAAAAAATGATCTTCATAAGACCCGAGTCTACAGGATGAGGTTATACTCTCTATTTTCTATGTCTAAAAGAATTAAAAAAAACATATATTTATATCCGTTTTTTGGACGCTGCTCAACAACTATATTGTCATCAGTTATTTTAATTAACTATCATTTAAACCAAATAATAAAAAAATTGTGCATGTTTTTTCTTTATTCATAAGACATTAAATTAAAGGGAATATAATTCGTAAATTATTGGGTCATTACAACATTCCCCATATAAGAAATCTTTCCCTCAGAAACTTTTTCCCCTACTAAAATAGATGAGGTAAACTCTGCCTCATCACATCTTATGGTTCCCATGTTACTTCTTAAAACATGTTCTCTCACTACAAAAACGTGATAAGGGGCATATTATTATGTCCTAGAATGTTTTCTATACTATCTATGATTTTTGATAGATTCTTTTCAAAGGGGATGTCATTCTCCAATGGTACCACCTCTTAATTGAGTACATGCGATGAGTCAAGTATGAACTTCCTCAAGAGTGATACGCGGAATACATAATGTACTTGAGATTGGTTGACGGGGTGTGCTAGTCAATAAGACACAGCTAAAATTCAATCAAGGATCTCAAAATCACTGATGTACATTGGAATATGCATTACCTTATTTCACAATCTCATAGCTCTCTTCCATAGTGATATGCAGAGAAATACCATGTCTCCAACATCAAAATCTTGGTCTCATCGATGATTATCATCATAGATCTTTAGTCAACTCTAAAAATATTTTATATTATTATAGACGGTCTTAACCTTATCCACCATTTCGTCAACCATTTTCATACCTAGAAGTTTTTTCTCCCCATGATCATTAAAAAATGATGGTATTTTAAACCTCTTCCCATAAAGGGAAATATAAGGAGCCATCTGGATGCATGAGTGGAAACTGTTGTTGTATAAAAACTCAAACATAGGAAGATATTAATCCTATCCTCTTTTGAAGTCCATTGAACATGCTATAAATATATCCTCAGTTTTTTGGGATAGTCTTCTTATATTGTCCATCAGTTTGAGGATGTTAAGTCATTCTGATGTTCAGCTCAGTATTCAAATCACATTGGAGACTCTTCCAGAAGATAGAGGTGAATCTTGGATATCAATAAAACATAATAGATAGTGCTACTTCATTAATCCTTACCACTTCCCTAATGTATATATGTTCTTGTTTTTGAAACTATAAATTCTCTTAAATTATAATGAAATGTTCAGTCTTTGTAAGAAGATCCATAACAACATAGATATCATATTTTTGTTTGTATGTCTTCAAAAGTGTGGTGAAAAAGTTCATTGTGATGTTTTCCAATTTCCATGTTGGTATGGGTAATTCATGCGTCATCCCATTATGATTATGCCTCTCATACTTCACTTGCTAACATACCAGTCACTTTGATGTACACTCAGTGATCATTTTATTCATGTTATCCCACCAATAATGATCTTGGAGATCTAGATACATCATTGTGTTTCCTAAGTGAATGGAGAAATAAAAACTATGTTCGTCTTCTAAAATTTCATTCTTTAACTCTGAATTTTATGGAAAACATAATCTTGACCCAAATCTCACCATTCCTTCTTTATTTACATCAAGCTCCAAGGAATTACAGTTTCTAACAGTTTACACATTCTCTTAAATTCTCACAAATCCTTTTTAGTATCTAGTAACCTTTACAAATGATACAGTTGAGAAATAATTTGTGAAATGATTAATAATATTATATTCATTATGATTACCCTGTCACTATTAATAAAATCTAAGAATATTGGATCATTTTCATTTATCATCAATGAAAGAGTTGATGGATCCTTTCTTCTTAGCATACCCTCTAATTAATTCACTATCCTTGGATGGTAGTCAATTGAGTATTAATAGTCTTTGATCATCTATAACCTTCTTCATTGGTGCATATTCAACTATTTTTAAGTGAATATATACTTGAGGCTTTTGTAATCCCTATATATTTCACACTTTTCCCCAAAGAGGTAATGTAGACAAATTTTAAATGTGAAGATCACTACGGCATACTCCAGATCACGTGTTGGATAGTTCTTATCATGAACATTCAATTTCCATGAAGCACATTCAATGAATTTTCCATTTTTCATCAATATAATACCCATGCCTTTCTTTGAATCCTTACTAATTATCACGAAATGTTCTCAAATTTTGGGTAGTGTGAGCATGGGTGCAATGATGACCCTATTTTCCAACTCCTTGATTCTCTCTTTTCATTCATCATTCTTAGAAAACATGAATACCTTCTGAGTTAGCATGGCAAGTGCTTCAGACAATCATGAGGAATATCTCACAATTTAGTGATAGTATCCATCTAACCCAAGGAATATATATATATATCTATCATAGATGTTAGCCTATGACATCCCACAATTTCATTTGACATGGAGGCATCCACAATTATCCTATAGTTGGTGATGATTTTCCCCATGAATGAGACATCCATCAACCACACTTTTGGTACTTTTCATTGAGATTATCCTTTCACAATGTCTCTAGAATAGTGTTTATATGATTTTCATGCTCATCCTAGTTTTTGGAGTATTTTAGAATATCATATATAAATACTACAAAATTGTTTTCGAGATAATCACATAAGAATCTATTAATTATGTCCACAAAAATTGATGGAGCACTAGTGATTCTGAATGGAATTATTATGAATTCATAGTGATTATACCTTTTATGAAAAGTAGTATAGGGGATATTATTCTTCTTCAACCATTCTTGGTAATATCCTGACTGTAGATTCAACTTGTAGATGTATTGTTCTCCACATAGATGATCTAACAAGACATAAATTTGTGGAAATGGATACTTATTCTCTATCATGATTTTTTGTACTCATGATAATCAATGAAAAGGTGCAATGACATATCCATATTCTTGATGAAGTGTACTGGAGGGCCCCATGGTATAGCACTTGTGCATATAAAACCTTTTTCAATATTCTCTAATAGTTGATTATTTATCTCATCACACATCACAATTGACATTCTTTATAGAGTATTGGATATTGGTAATGCCCCATGTATAAGATCAATCGATAATTCAACATCTATTCTTAGAGAAAGACCAGGAAATTTCTCATGAAGCACATCAGGAAAGTCCATCACAATAAGAATGTCATCATGGATTCTTCCTTCCTTATATTAAATCATCTGATAAAGATACACATTATCATAAGTACGTAATATCCATACTTGATATGATGGTTTTAATAAAGATTCATCCCCCTCTTTTCACTTGTATACAGTTGGGGGTCAATTCACCAAATGGAGAGTGATTTCACCCTCTTGATAATTTTTGTTGGCTTTATATAGGTAAATCCAATCCATGCCAAGATTTTCATTATATTCCACCAGAGTTAGTATGGTGAGGTTCATCGGGAAGTTCAGTCCAAAAATTGTCACAGGAATGTAGTTATATTCATGATATTTAGTAATTGTACCATTTTCTATTATCAATGACATATCTACTTCCATGATTTTGTTGTACTATTTGTATTTTTCTACTAAATGTTGAGGATATTAATTAATTCCTATAAAAAAATAAAAAAGTACATTTTGTATTAATGAATGAATAAATAGAATACTTGTGAACACGTAGTTTTTGGGATTCTCTTCGGCTGTAGGGATGGAAAAATCTCTCACTGGGTGCCTTGGAGGTTGTTGGATTCATCATCATTTTTCATGAGGTCAAGGAAGAACCTTTCAATATTAATTCAAGTGGTGAGAGGAAAATATTTATTGATTTTTTTTATAAATCCTTATACTATAATGCCCTGATATCTTCCTTAGGATTTTTATTTTTAATCATGTACACCATGATCAGGTTGATCCTCTACAGGATAAGAATCTACAAGAACCTTCTCTTTTTTGGAACATTTAATGATGGATAAGATCTCATCAATGGAGTTGATCCACTGATTTTCAATTTAGGGATCATATGATCTATTAACTTAGGAGGCCCTTGTCTAATGAAGCTCTCAATTGTGTTTTTTCTCTTCTTGGGGGGGGGGGGTGGTAAATTCCTCTTGATAGATGTTTATATTCAAAACATGTGTTAACTGAGAGAGTGTCATGACAAAGTTTGTGATTCCCACTCCCATCAGATTGGGAATCTCATTAGAATAGTCATCACATTGAACTTCGAATCAATTCATAGATCTATTACTCCTATTACAAGACATTGGTTAGAATAAAATGAGAACTAGGGTTATGTATTTTAAACTATTAATTACATAAAGGGGAATCCAAAGAAAAAATGGATACCATATAAATTTAATTTTTTCCGAAAACTTTTGAAGTTCTGAAATTTAATTTTTGTAATCTATGAAGTATTTCCTATAATATATTCTTAGGGTCCTTTTTTATTCACATAATAATGTTTCATACTATTCTTATGAATTTACAAAAGCATATCCTCTGTTAGGGTCAAACCATGAGTGATTAAAAGCCCGTTTTCATGCACCAGTTCCCGTTCGAGTCTACTTAAAGGAAGGGTTTTCGGGTTTTACCCATAGATACATCTGTGAAAGATCCACCTCTACTTTTTTGTATCCATAAAGATGTGTATTTTTTGATAAAACATTTATTCAATACTCACCAAAAATTATGGATTATTTTTATATACTCAATCTTATCCATATGGTTTTCACTGTAGTTTTATAACCTTAATCACAAAAATAACTAAACCTATCCTTTGGTACCAACTATAACAACCCTAATGTATATAACAAACATAAACATGATTTACTAAATATCTATTCATTTAATACAACCCTGAATATCGATACGTATAGCGTATTTGGGGCTTAGGAACATTAAATGACAACTGAATACAAAAATCATACATCTTTATTGATAACCTTTTTTATGTGAACACAACATTCCTTTGTAAATAAAATTTCATGAGATATCCTGAGAGAACACATAAGAAAATGGTGAGCTATAATGCCCAGTTAGGGAGTAAAAATGGTATAAAATGAATAATAGAACACATGTTAAAAATAAATATATCAATGGATCATAAAATAAACATGAACATAAAGGAATGATATAACATTATTATGATAACATGGAAATGTGGAATCAATGTAAAAAATTGCATCACTAACATAAATGAATCTAATAAAACCCTATCCCAGCATGGTGGAAAAATTTCTTAAACAAAATTAGGTAAAACTATCTCCCAACATGATATATCTTGATACTAAACATTACCCAATGCATTGGAGCAGTATCAGGGTGCACCCTTCATTTTCATTTCAATCTCATGCTTAAGTGTTCCACAGAGATCATATAACATGGATTCATTCATCATCATCATTTATTGAATGATAAATAAATGTAGAATACATACATGAATGTCTATAGTAAATAATTGTATGTTCATAAAGGTGTATACACTTGACATATAAATGGTCAAGGTATTCACTACATGATAATTTTGGTATGGAAAATCACGGTGCAATTTCAACAGCCTAACGATGTGACATGAAAATTCCAAAAAAAAATGGTTGATGGGAGAGAAAGGGGTATCCCATCATATATAAATAAAATGGAATGTAAGTGAATAAAATAGATACATGTCCCAAACATGTAATTTTAAAATATAAGGTGTAACCTAATAAGGAAACATGAAGAAAAATGAGAAATGGAATAACTCATATAAAAAATTGGCATGGTAAAGGGTGTACATGGGAGGGATTAATGTCACAAAAAGGGGGATCCCATAATAGAAAAATAATAAGGGTACTATGGGGGAGGTGAGAAAACATACCAAATCATTTGTAATTGAATGTAAAAGGGTGTAACAATATAAGGAAACTTGGATCAAAATGACAAATGGATGGACACCCTTAATTTAGTTTGTTACTTAAAAAGAAGAATGAGAGTCTTCTTGAAAGATTGGGAAGAATTGGGAGGATTCTAGATAGGGGAAGATAGATTATGGATGTGCTCCAAATATTTTGAATGAATAAAAGTGGGATTAGGGGTAGGTTTATATAGGAAAGGAGAGGGGAAGTCTTTAATATTTTAGAAACAAAGGTTTCAGAATCTTTATAATTAAATATTCAATACCGCAAACCATACCAAGGTTTTTACCATGGGTTTTTTCAAAGAGTAATGGAAACAATTATTTTATAAGAAAAATGGCCTGACATATTAAATTATTATCCTTTCTTATGTGGAGTTGTGTCACATTATTAAATAAAATAATTTAAAATCATAAAATATATTATACATTTTTGAGAGTTCACTAAGGATTTATAAAATATGTAACAAAATATAAAACCAAATTATTTTAATGGTAAATAATATATTGGGGAGATAATACTTATTATAGTATTTATTACATCATTTTTGGGTCATTATGATGTCATAAAACACATAGATTATTTATAAGGTATTTCATTATTAACCAAATATTCGGTCACCTCACAAAATTTTGAAAAAATCACAATTGGATAGCATCTAAGTATTGAATACAAAAATGAAAGTTATTTTTTCCAAATAATTTTATAAATATTTAAAATTTCACTTTTAAAATAGAAACTGTCATTTATTGAAAATTCATGGGTTAAAAAAAGTTTTCAAACATTAACGTTTTTTTTTCATTTTACATCATAATATTCATATACTAATATATTTTTTAAAAAATTAATTTAACAATATATTTTTTTATAAAATATTAATTATTTCAAAAATTCATTAATTCTTTAAAATAAATTCTTTAAAAACACAAATTCTATTTAATCGTATAAAAAATATAACACTAATTAACCGTATTACCTAATAATTTACATATAAGGAACTCATATAATCAAAATTTATAAGAATTTTTTTTATAATATTATTTATAAAAAACCTTAGTTTAATATAATAATTTATATATTTCTCAATATTTTAATTTCAACCCAAGTAGTCAATTTATCAAATTCTTCATTTTTTTAGAGAGACTATTTTCATAAAAGAATTGATGGAATACGAATTTTATTTATATAAGAGGATTACACAATATGTAATTAATACCTTGTAACATAACCCCTTATGAAACCCACATAAGACCAAAGTGTAAGGTGTGCGATGGTGATAAACTCTTGGGCATCTCAGATAACATCGCTCGGGTGGTATTCTTTATTTACCTGAACTTCTCCCATAGGCGATTCCATTCAAGCATAACATGTTTAATCTCGGCTAGGGAAAGGTCAAGAGCGAATACCAAGGATGCTACCTCCTTTCTATGATTTGAATAGACTGATACTTTTGGATTGGTCCATCCATTCCATTGTCTGTGCCGAAATGAAATATTTTTTCTAAAAATCGTATATTTATATTAATCATGTAGTCACTGTAAAATGAATTTATTATCAATGGTAATGATACTTAATGGTTATTTAAACCCAATAATAATAAAATTTCGTGTGGATTCTATATCCATAAAACATTAATAGAATGAAAATTTTACTCTTAAAATGATAGGGTTGTAATAGGTGGTACCATTGATGAATGGTATTTTATACGAAGATTTGCCCGTTAAAATAGTAGATCCTAAGTAAAAAGTTCTATGAAATATGATAACTCACTTCTTCCAACTATTATGGTGTAACAAAAATATTGAGGAAGCAACATGGGAATATGAAGTGGAAAAGAAATAAAATTACACTCATCTATTTTATTATATGAAATGCAAATATTGAGGGTGATTTTTTTGAGGTGGGGAAATGTTACAAGACAAACTTTTATTGATGAAATTAAATTTCTAAATGAATAAAATCTATTTTTTTAATTTTTTTATGAAAAATACATGTACTAATTTAGTTATTTTGGATGGTTAAAAGTTAAATCAAACTTTATTTGAATAAAAATTAATCACGATTACCATTGATAGTATATTCATTATATAGTTATCATATGATTAATATATTTATTTGTGCGTTTGTGTGAGTGTGTGTCTATGTGTGTGTGTGTGTTGTTATGATAAATATAGTGGAATGTGACAATTGAAAATATGCCCTTAACCAGTAGGGTCTTACCCTAGGATGCCCATTTATCAAAGCTTCTATGAGAGACCAAATCAATAGGTTTTACCCTTGAATAATCCCATGATTGGATTCAATTTCTAAATAATGAGAGAAACTATTTATGGGAGAAAATCACACTCCTTGAGATCATGATCCAAACCATGTTCATCGAACCACCACAAGAAAATCTCTCCATCACACAGCATACCCTTGGGTAATTCAATAGTGTAATAAAGGGGCTTTGTATCAAGAACTTTACAATATTATTTTTTATAATTTTATTATTTATAAAATAATAATTATATATATATTATTACTATATAATGGTTGAATAATATTGTTTGATAAAAATTTTATTTTGATATAATGAAATAAAAAAGGTAGTTTTTGGAAACATACATGTTCTATCAAAACACTCTTTTTGGTATGTTCTTTTAATAATTGATATTTTAATAAAATATTATTATGAAATAATATTTATTAAATATAATTGATAATATAAATTTTTGATGTCTAAGTAATTTTTATAATAGTCATAAAACTGTTATTGATAAATAACCAATATTTTTTTAATAAATATGGATTTCATATTTAAAAGTAAAAATTATCATATTAATAGAATTATTAATTATTAAAAAAAATTATTCTTGAAATCATAATTTTTTATTTATCAAATAGTGATTTTTAAGAATTTTTCGAAGCAGTCAAATATTTATGTAGAAATTAAATACTGTATAATAATACAGATTGTCTTATGAAATCATAAAGTCCCAAACATTTTGTAATAAATACAATAAATAGTATCCATGACCGATATTGTGTTTTAATATTAAAATTATATATGTTTGATTTTATTTTAATAATTTTAATATCCCTGATTGAATCCCCATAAATCATATATTATATTTTAAGGTTCTGAAATCAATTCATTATAAGCATTACTCACTTCATCATAACCAACTATATTATTTTAATTAATTCAGTTCATATACATAAAAATTAATTAATTAAACACCCATTTTGTTTAAAATATGGGTGAAAACAATTATATGGTTTGTGTTTTGGATTAATTTTTATTATATAATCCAAAACATATGATTAGAAATCAATAAATAATTCTCATATCTTTTACTATAAAATCCCACACAACCACCCATTGGACTTTACATGAAACCCTTAGATCATGTTTTTACTCTATCCTTTCCCCTCTAGAGCTATCCTAGGGTTCCAAAAATCCATTAAAAATTTTATCCCATAAATTTATATGCACCATATCATGGTAAGGAATCATTTTATTCTACTATTTATTCCAAAATATTATTTATATTATACCTTATGATTTATCAATTTTCGGGTTGGGATATGTTTTTACACGTTCCATTACATTCCTTATATTTTTTATTTGATGATATACTCTTTTAAAGATCATTAAACCCATATTTTTATCTTTATGTATCCCCATTATTCTGTTATAATTTTCCTGAAAGTTTTTGAAGACAATTATTTTTATACTTAACTCACATCCCCATTTCCACTCAAGGGTATTCACCTAGTTGTACCTACACTTTACTAATTGGTGAATTAAATGTATCAATAACATAATATATAATAATTGGATAAATATTCTTGAAATATATCCTTAAGTTATATAATATATGTTTCACACTTAAGCATGTACATGTTATGAATATGATGAGTGGGACCAAAATACTATATGCCACCAAGGAATTGGTTAATGTTTTTGTATCATGGGATATTATGTATGGGATTATAAAGTGAACATAATTGGTGATGAGACTTTTTCTTTCATGTGATGGTTTCTCAATATTTTTCCTTAACTTATAATTTTGTAATGTATTATATTGTTTCAACATTCATATGATTCCTTCATGTTATCATCATATATAATAATTCAATGAACTTATTTACGTTTTAAACCCATTTTATATCACATTGAAATACATGATGACTCACATCTGTTAAATTAATTATGTTATGATTTTTTTCTATTACTATAATTTATATATAAACAATTTCTTATTTACTACCCTAGTTTATACCATAGTTTATAAAATCATTGATATTTAAGGGAATGTAACCGAGTTTTAATTTTTATATTATTATTTCTACTCCATGTTGTTATTTTTTATATCTAATTAAAAAAATACACTATGCCTCATGAACATCCATGGTTATATGAAGCTATTATTTATAAAATAAATCACAAAAAATGTGTATAAAATATATTGATTATCATGTGGGTTGTAGTCTCATTATGCAGAACCAAACTCACTTACATCCTTATTTATTTATCAGAAAATAGGAATAATACATTTTCTATAATACTTTATTGGATACATAGATTATGTTATTGAAAACATTATTTGATCTTCCTTCATAATTTGACTTACCAAATGTATATTATTCTTGTACAGTTGGCCACACTCTGTAAATTTATTTTACATGTATCTTATATCAATATTTACTCAATAATGCATGAATATAATTTCCATATTATATATACTTAAAATAACCACAAAATTTATTCTTTAATATCTTTTAAAATCACCACTCTTCATTAAAATATTTTGGAGACTTAGCCATTTGTTGCTACATGGTAATATATTTATCACTTATAAACAACCCCATAAAATCTACACATTTAATTTATAGATATTTTAAAATATTCATACAATATGTAGAACTATGTGGTATGATAAATTGATTAGTTTTTCATTCTAGATTTCAATCTATTTATAGTAGTTATGGAATCTCAAAAAATCAATTGAGGCAAGATCAAGACATTGTAATAATTATTTTCAATTATCATCCTTTATATCTTCATGTGAGTTATAGTGGTAGCCTCTACTTGGAATTCCCACTCACCATTTCTAGAGTGTGACCCATTTTAAACAAATTATCAATAGTAATCTGTGATATTAATTATCGGACCAATTTGAAATTGAATTCTCACCATGGTTTCCACCAGTATAACATTTTGGGGATTTACCTGTTTTTAAAATAAATGAAATGAATTTCTATATTTATTCTTCATCATGAATAAACCCACTAATAATGATCAACACCATAGTGTAGTGATCATGTTATTCATATTTCCTAATGAACATGACCTTTACAGTAGTTTGGAAAACATTATATTCCAATTTCCATGGGTTTTCTCTTCTCTTATTCTATGTCGTTACTCATCTTTTCAATGTAGTATACACTTCTTTAGCTATTCTATTAATCTCATCTCAAATCAGGATACTTATTGTTATGATATATAGTCATTGAAGAATTAAACACATGAATTATTTATTTTAAATATCATTATTCAGAATCATTCATAATAAAAAATATGGAATTTTTATACTATAACACCCTAAAAATTAAATTTTTTATGTACTAAAATGAAACAAAAATTTATAGAAAACTCATATAATATTAATATTAATTAATATTATACTAAGGGATTTATATGAAATCCATTCTGAATTATTACCAAAATATGATATGAAAATAAAAATAAGTTTGAACTCATGACATATATATTTCTTAATTCAACATACAGTCTCACAACAAATACTCAAAGCCTTATAATCATATATAAGTCATATGATCAAAAGGAATATTTCTATAATCAGGTAACATTTTATAATTCTAGTTTCATATTATGAGTTTTATTTTAATTCAAATGACTCAAGGACTTCATGAAACCACCTCCATGCCATATAAAACTCCTAAAAACATAATCCATGGTAGATCCAAAATTAATTAAGAAAACATAAATCTCAAGACATAAAGGATGACTTTTCCATTAATTCATGTCCTCTATATTTAGTTAATCTATCTATGAATCATCCTTGATAACAAGTTATTTATTTTTATATAGAATCCAATAGTTTATATTTATTATTATAGACAATTCTATCATATATATCCAAACTTTTCATTTTTATATGAATATCAATTAAATAATAGACGTACATTTTGGTTACCTAATTGAATCTATCCCCATAGGTTATTTCTGGTAGAAATTAAATTTACAACCTTCTTTTACATAATATATATAAATAAATGGGTGAACTTCATTAGATTAAACATCATTTATTTTCCATATGATTAATGAAATAACATAGTTTTAATCTTATTTTTCAAAGAACCAATGATTAAGGTGACAATTCAAAGTATCAATATATTATAAAACAACTAACTAATTCCATGATCCACACAATGTATATTCCTTACAATATTCATGACAAATAAAATAGAAAAAGTGGGTTCATTGAATATAATTTACCAGGGAAACCTAACATTGTTTATATGTTTTATTTCATCAATTACCAATGACTAGTGAATGATGAAATATTTAGATATCAGTCTCTTTATTTTATCATGATTTATCTTGTAGAGATATCCTCTACACGTAGATTTTAATTTATGTTTCAATATCCACCCCACCCATAGGGTCCCATGTGGCCTACCGAAGGCCTATCCATCAAAACCTCAACCCTACCTCTAATAAGATAGTGGTTGAGAATAATTGAAAAATATAATATCTATAATGAGAAGATTTTTCAATGTACTTATATTCATGAACCCAACCATATCCATGTTATAATTAAAATTAATATAAATTAAAGACTGTAACATCTTGAGATAACCATTTATAACCATATCTATGTTGTAATGTACAGGAATTCATGATTGTGTGTCCCATGAGATACCCATCCCCCATTGCTTTTTAGAATCCATCATCTATTGTAACCATAACCTATAACCATAAAAGAACACATATCCATCTATAAATCACCTTCCCAATAATCATTATCATAAAATTTATAATACATGGGTTTATTATGATCGAACCCACCCTATAAATATTGAACTACGACCCCATAGGGCAACAAAGAAGAACACAAATAATGCCAGGGGAAAGAACAATAAAAAGGGTTATAAATATTGTAACAAAATAATTATTGGCCATTGATTTTGAATAAGGTAATTCATGTATAGATTATAGAATAAAAAATAATAAATTGTTTAAAACAATTTAATTAATCAATGTTCCCAAGTGAAGGGTAGAAAAAAGGACGATCAAATGAAAATAAAAATATGAATCCTTGATCAATCTTTTGTCATGGTAGTAAACCAAAATGGAAATGTACAACTTATATTATATATCTATTATTGGTCAAGAACATGTTATCCACTAATAGATAAGACCCATTAATTTTTATACCTCTTAATCCACCACTATCCAATGATCATTTGTCATCTAATTCCAATTCACCAATGATTAACGCAATAAACCTTCACTTAATTCCCCATAGGTGGTCAAGATAACCATTAGAAATTTATATAATTGAAATTATATAGAGAAAATTAGGTTATATATATTAAATTAATATATTTAAGTATGTAATAAATTTTTTAATCCACATAAAATAACTTCTAATGGTGCCTCATCTGAACATCTTCTGGTGTCCAACATTAGGTCATGTCTACTGTAAAACATTTCATATGGACTCAACCATGATCTCAGATTTACTATTAGAGGATCAATTTGTATTTTATTGATATTTTTCATGAAAAATATTTGTGCATGATATTAATATATTTAATATTATAAAAATGTCAATTTTGGGATCACCAGGTGTTGGAATATGGCATTTTTCAACACATGAATCTGAAAATGTTATCTAATATCATCAAATGGATTAAAAGGAAACAAAAAGTTTTCTACATTATTCAAAATTCAAGTATTTTTGTCTATGAAAATATGAATCTAAAATAAATGTTGGGGATTATTATCCCACATCTTGTTATCTTATTCTAAGGATTTATCCTACATGCTCCCGTGAAACCACAAAACATGAATCAAGGGAATGGTGTATTCTCACAGTATCCACTTCAGTGTACCCACGATCACCACTAGATTATCCGTTATGGTGGCTCTATCATAGAAATTTATATCTCCCTAGTAAATGATATGAACATTATCATGAACATATCCCTTTAGGTATGACACAATGAAGCCATCACACACCCTCTCCAACTATGGGGGTAATTTTAAGAGTTAGGAATCCTCACCGACCATACATTTAATTTGAAATGACCATATGAACTTCAAATATATATTTTATCCCTATCCAAACCATTAAAATCATATTCATTAGCAAACTCTCAGTAAAACATTATTTCCCTTATCAAATTCTAAGGGACATCTATGTTGATTTGTGTAATATTTATGTAAGATATGGGGTTTTATCATATGATCAAGGATCAACATTTCTTTTTGAATCATCACCTACATAATTTTAATCCCAACAAGATGTTCCTAAACAATCTCACTTTAGAACAAGAGTGACCTAGAAGGTCTCCAATATAAGTACTTGAATGGTACCACACTGAATTTAGAGTGATATCTAGTGTTATAATAAAACTATAATAATGGAATTTGATTCGCCCATATCTTAAAAAAGTCTCAAACACAAGATCATATAATATCCTCTAACACCTAGATAGTGAACTCAGTATACCCATATTTTGTTTGGTGGAATGATATTGTCAACATCAAACTGGTCATTAATTCCTCTTAATGTCCTATCCACAAATGTGATGTAAACTACCCATCATGGTTGGTTAAAAAAATCATGGGAACTCCATAGAGATAAAAAATTCAATCATTTGCAAATATCCCAAACTCACCACTGAACAATACTCCATGTGGTAAGGATGTGCATCGAATTCTTACATTAGAAAACTATCCCCCAAATGCAATCAATTCCTATCACTATCCATGGAAGCATTATTATTAATTACATGGTTATTTTCTCCCTTTTCCACAATAGTTTGTCAAGAGGATTTGTAAATACTACCAAAACCTATAGCTCATTCTTCACTTGATAACATTATAGACACCTATTGGAAAACTCGATACCATTCCTCCTCATGATTGTCCACCAAGACTACTATTTACGGTCCATATGCATCTTATCCACAACAGGATATACTGTCAAATGAGAAGTGTAAATCTCACTAATCAACACATATCGCATTGTGACATGAGACACCATCCACTATATGAAACGTTTTACATGTTCCCCTATTTTAGAAAATCGATCTTTTGATTATCTTAATGATATATTATAATGAATAACCTCATAGTTTATTTATCAAACATGTTCTTACCTCACATGCTATAGAAGAGGAGGTGCTAACAGCATCAACTAAAGATTTGATACACCTCAATCCTCCACTAAGGTCAGTTTCAATGAATAAAACTGCTTAAACACCTCCCCATCCGAAAGATAATGGGTCTTCTAGATAAGTTCTCCAACCACCATGATTCCCTTCACAAGGGTACTTCGTATCTCGAATCATGGTACAATAGGAAATCTTACCAATGACTCTGTCTCGGGTATAGTTCTCTCTTCACAAAGATATATACCCAAGACTCTATTTGTCATCGTAAATAACAAAAACTATTCTATAAGATTAAACATCAAATTCTTCAGAGTGAATATAACAACTTATACCTCCAGGTCATGAGTTTGGTTATTCTATTTGTAGTTTCCCAACTAACTTGTCCCTTATTTGATCATTACATGCCCATGTATCAACAAGCATTCATGCACAACTCCAGAGGCATTCCCATAAAATTCATGATTCATTCCCTCCTCAGGTTGTATAACAAAATGAGTAGTTGTAAGACACATAAAAATCCCCTAAAAGGCTCCTTGAAAAAATTTATTTAAGTTTAACAACTTATCTTTTTAACTAGGGGAGTTCAATGGAAATGTAATCCAAGAAAATTCTACATAAAAACTCTTATAATAATCTATAAAGAGATTAAAAATTTTCACCTCCAACAAGTACTTGGGTGGATACAATGGATTAATTGCATCAATAATTTCTAGGTCCACATCTACGATATTAAAAATTAAATACACTAGGAAGTGAACATTTCAAAAAAAAAGAACTTTGAGAGGTTATTATTAAACTTGTTTTAATTGAGCAATTCTAGTACCATCTTCATGTAATATGCATAATCCATCTCTAATGTAGAGTATATGAGCATGTATTCAATGAATATAACCCCAAATAATCCAATATATAGATGGAATATATTTTTTTCATAAAATACATAAACATGGTGGTGGAATTTTTCTCCCTAAAAGGAATCAATAGGAACTCATTGTTTCTGTAGAAATATTGGAATTATGTCTTATGAATAACAGCCTCACAAACCATCAACTAGTGGAAGCCAAACCTGAGATCAATACTTTAGAACGAACTCATGACTTTAAATGTTTTAGTGATTTAATGAATCCTTTATAGTGGCAATTGTTATTTATTACTACCAGGTTCAGGAAAAAATAATCAAGGCAAAATCGCAAGCTCCGTAAAGTATTTTTCATGTAAAAAAGAGATTTCCAGGGGGAGACAATGGGTCTGATAAATCCCTTCTCTTGATGGTCTTACAACTATAACCTCATAGACTAGGGCTTATAATGTGACATTCTATATGAAAAAGATGAAATCTGTATGACCCCAAGATGAATGTAACTGCATATTTACATCTCTAACCATAATGATAGTCCCATCACATCCTTATTGAAGATATCCATTGAGTCTACTAGTACCAATGGATTCTGTTTTTCTATAGATCCCATTATTCATGGTATTAAATCATCAACTGATGGGTTATAGGTTATGGGCTACAATACATATGGCCTACTCACCCAGCCATCTGATCTTTATCACCAACAATGGATATTCTTGTACCATTTTTCTAATGAAATCTAATCTGACTACAATGACAGTCAATCTAGGATCAAATAATAGGAAACTACTTCATACCCAAGATGATGTTATAAGGTTCTGTTGTGATGACAATGAGTACCTAGGTGAATCTCTCTCCACCAAATGATAGCACTCAATTCCATTAGATATGTGATATTAAAGAATCATACCTTATCAAGACATCAAGAAACATATTCATGGTTGATGATTCAATTGTAATCTTTTTCTCTTTCACTAAAAATAATGTGTTTAAGGAACACATAACATGATTTTAAACTAGTACTAGGGAATTTTTTAATAAACACAGACTATACCACTAATCGTCTCATGTGAAGGATAGTTATTTTCTTTTCATGTCCTGCTACTGCCCATGGTCCCAACCTCCATCTCCCCATTCCAGATGTTATCCTCCAAGTGGTGGTGGTGGTTGGAGATCATAACATTTTCCTCCATTAAATTCTCATCCGTCAAGAGTTTCTACTACTACTATTCTAGCATTACCTCCCCCAAGGCCTTTATAAGAAGGTTAGGGAGAGACCTGATCATGACACGACCTTTGCTATCAAGATTCATCAATTGTCTACATATCCTATTATATAATATAATTTAGGAAGTCATGATCTTTGTTATATTGGCCATCACAATATTTATTTTTACCATCTTCGAACTAACTAGATGTTCCACCTAATTCATTAGCTGCATATCCTCATGTTTGATTTTGAGAATGAGAATGCCACCACTTATAGTAACTTGACATGTGACACATTATAATTATTGTAGATGACTCAACCTCTTAATTCACACCTTTGGCTCCATCCACTTGGAATCCCTTCTCTAGGATTCTCCCAATCACCAGAGTCTATTCTAGCACTCCAATATATGTGGGCAACAATAAAGAAACCAAAATGTCTCAAATGTCTATGTTGAGACCATGATTGAACATCCTCGCCCAAAAGATGCTCACTCATTAAATATTATTAAGAGTACTACATAATGTTAGTGAAGATCATGATATACTCAATGAATGACTTATCACCCTTCTACAGCTTAGGAATCTTATAGATTCATACTCGGCGCTAGCATGAGGGGGTAATAATCCTCATGAAATAGCAGTTAGAAGTTAGACTATAAGAGTGTTGTCTCACCAAGTGTTCCAATAACCAAAATCCAATAGTATATACCTTCTTTAGGGAAATGGATGGATACCTATAAAACAATCATATTTATGGGGGTCCAAACAAGCAAAAATAATTGAACCATTGACTCGAGTATATCTTCCACATTGTGGGGATATTTATCTATATATTACCTTAGTGGTATATAATGAGGGAACTCAGGGAGTGTGCTAAGCCTGTGCACATCCTTGACATAAAATTTCAGTACCAAGTGTGGTACAAAAATCATGGGTTCTTTTCCCTGACCACGTGGAGGTAACACATAGTGCGATGGCCCCATGAACCGAGTACTCATTACATAATCAGATAATTATCGTGATCCTAAATAGACAACCAATGTAGCTATCATTATAGTGGTATCATGAATTTAATAAATATATACCCTGATTAGAAAAATATATATAAATATATATTTTGGGAGATGTATCATGAAGGAGAGTCAATGAACTGAATCCTATATGATTAATTTACCATTTTCCCCACAACCAACTTATAGGTAGCCCCGGTTTGCAAGCTTGTAATCATAGTCTTGGTGTTGGGAAACGTCAGTCGCTGCTCCAATATCAGGTTCCCCATCTAGAAATATACACTCTAGATATTTTGATATTGCACCCCTATATTCCCAACATATAATGATATGGGGAAAACTACAAACACTATCCTATGGAAGAAACACCTTTGATACCACACCATAACAAATTGACCCACCGAGGCCCCCTAGCATCTAAGAGTATTTTCCATCACCAACCCATGCCTACCTCAAATAGGCTAGGTCATAGAAACATGACCCAATAAGATATACCTATAATGGGTTGTTTTTTCCAAATGTACCATGATGCACACACCTAACTGACTTCATGCAGCAGTTAAAATGACTATTTTGTAAAAACAATACCATTTAGAGAAAAAACATGGAGGTAAAAAACTCTAGAGACTAAATCATAGTATCGAATAATATAACATTAGTGTAATGTGGAAAATACATGTCTACCCAGAAATGAATTCTTAACTAAAAAAATACCTATTAAAATTGATGAGATATCTTGATTCCCGATCTAAAATTTTGACCATTATAACTGAAAAATATAAGCATGCATCACTATGGTCCACTTTAATCAAAACTGATTTGTCTGGATTTGGAAGAAGGAAAAACAATTGTGGATAAGTCTCATGTAGGGGTGAGTATATAAACTCCAAACAATGTGAAAAAATAACTAAAAAGTAGAAATTGAGAGATAAACCATTATTCATATCAAAACAAATAAATATGAAAAAAACAAAATATAAACAAGTATATTCTCATAAGTAAACCCAGATGAGAGATAAATGGAATCTTAATCTCACATCCCAACTCATGTTGATGAGTAAATTTTTAGCTAAAAAATCATATAACTGATTCCATAAATTGAATGTATACTCTCCAAAATATGTGCAGAGATCCCAACTTCTTATAACTGTACTCCACAACTATGGGATCCACAACACTCGTGGGGGACCCGTACCCCACTCGTGATTAAATATGGTGTATTTAAAATCAATAGAAATATGACCCATTCACTTGTAGGTGAGAACCATCTATATATTAATAAATATTTTGGGTAATCCATGATCTAGTGTGGTAGTGGGGTTAGAAAAATAGAAATTTATATGATAGTATAGGGAACCCATTCCTTAGTGAGATAAGGAGAGTACTAACTCCAAAATCTCTTTGATGATAGTCCTTTATCACATCCATCATCAATAATAAACTAAATAAGATTCACACTCAAAAATTTACATGTTCTATCATAAAATATACTACTAATGATACCACAACATTCTATATAGAATATTTCTTAGGATGGGTTACTCATAGGAAAAAATCATATTCTAAATAAAGGAGCTACAAAAGGTGGAAGTTTCACATTAAGGAACACAACAAGTATTGGGATTGAACTATGGGTGGTCACACTTCTCTACTTATCCATGTTATCATTTGTACATGAATCAGAGGCTATAGAATTATTCATAGTGTATAGGGGGTTGAAATGGTATTTTTCATCCACCTAAAGCCTACCTGTATGCTTATGGTCATTCATGTGTTTGTCATGTCATTCTTGTTTGATTGGTCATATTTCTAGCTATGTGTGAGTACTGGACAAACCTATGTTCTTCTAGAGTATATGTTGATTCATCCCACATGGTATCCATTCCATGAATAGAATGAAAATTAATATGAGACAAAAGGTGGGACACATGAAACATGGGATATTATCATATATTTTCTAATCCTTATCTTCCCAAAAACCCTACCTACCACAACTGGGTGGGGTGACATGAAATGTGTTCCTTGAATACAAACCATTTTGTAAACATTTTTAGATATACTCATCATTACCCACATAGATTCTAGATTATAAAACTTCATCATGAATCTCAACAGTTGACCACAAGAAATTAATGGGCGTCACCTCTGACTTCTGTTTTGTGGTCTCCAATGGACGAAAATTTGATTCCAATCACTGAAGGTTGTATATTGTGCGTCCAATATTCTACCAATCACCCATCATCATCCAAGATCCCATGTCTATATAACCCATATATCACATCCCATAAATATTATCAATCTATCCAAAAATCACTTTCTGAATGGTTTCTTTCATAACCATCAGGAATTTGGGGGATTGATTGCACTCGAACCCACCCCGAAAATGTTGAACTGTGACCCTCATTGAAATCAATGTAGAACAAGAAGAATTATGTGGAAAACAATAATAAATAATGGTGATAAAAATATTTGTTAGATAATTATTGTCCTATGATTTCCATGTGGGTAATTTTGGGTGAGATCATATAATAAGAAGAATAAATTTAATGAAAAAATTAAATTCACCAATAGGCTCCTTCGTATGGTTGAAAATCCCAGAAAAAAATTAAATGAATATATATATCAATGATCAATATATTAATCATGGAATGAAAACAAGTTTAATGATCTATCATCAATTATTTATTAAAAATTTGTTGTGAACGCATTCGTTAGTGATAGAGGAGACATATTATGTTCATTTCCTCTTGATCCTGCTTGACCTAATAGTCAATTATTATCTAATTCCAATTTTACAATGGTAAATCAGCTAAAACTACTATAAAAGATCGATGGTTTTTGGGCTTAAACATATATAATTACCATAGAATCGTTTATATATATTTAATTATGTTGTGTGTATTAAATTAATTTAGTAATTAATCAACTAAACATAGCCACCAATGAATACCTCATCCGAACATCCAACATAGACCTACTTTAAGTCACATCTTGTGTAAACCACAAAATCCAAAATCAAATATCAGATTATCCTTATGATTAGGGGATCTATTTTTTTGTTAATAAATAAAATTAGTAAAACTATATGTGCTTGATATTAATATATTTAATATTTTTCAAAAAACAGTTCTGGGATAATCGGGGATCAAAATATCATGTCATTTTATCCCATATCATCAAAAATATTACTTAATATATTTCAAAGTCCTTAATTATAAAATAGGGTCACTATATAAGAATATAGAATATTATATTTAGTTGTGTCCCATAATAATCGGTACCAGGTTTCACATCGTACTTTTAATGACCAATCCTTCCAAAGGATTCAACAATTATCCAAAAACAAATTTCACACATCGAAGACTATAATGGACTATATCCTCTTATTTTCAATATCTAATATTTTTAAACACATATAATCACTAGTCATTTTACTATCATTCTTTGAAAAATAGTTTTTTTTCTTACCCCTAATTTTGCCTCATCTAGCAATTCTCCACCACCCTCAGTTTTCTCCTGGCACTGTAATTCCCCACCCATTAGTAGAATACATTTTTTAGTTATCTCAGGCTTACCATCCATGTTTTCAAGTATTGTTTAGTTATTTCATTTATTCCCACTATTTTGTTTTGAAACAAAATTTAGTTTAATAGTCTTAGGAATTTAAAAAACTCGTTGTATTATTTTTTGTAATATCTTTACACATATCATTATTGCAGTATAAAAATTATATTTAGATATTTCAGTGATGTTTTTTGAATATTAGATTTATACATTTTTATAAATTATTATCATATAGACATTATTTTTACTTTTATAGACATTTAATAAATCATATTATTCATTGTCAGACTAGTAGATTTTTTTATATTTGGTCACATTTATTGTAAAAACTAATTGTTAAATTGAGGTCCTTTATATGTTAAATTTATATAATAATTTATTTTTTTAGTTTGATATTGGGTTAGTGGAGATATTTTTACTATTAAATTTTAAGACTGACATCTCCCGAGTCATTATTTTAAAAAATCTCAATACAGTTTTTATTTAAATTATGGATACTTGAGGTGTGTTTTGAATTTTTCTATAATTATATCATCTATATTACAGAATATTTATTTCTATCTTAATCAACGGATTCTAAATAATGAATATACCAAAAAATAGTGACATTTCACCTTATTTTTTTATTAAAAATAAATAACATATTGTGGAATCCAAAACAATCATTATGGAAAATTCTATCCCAAAGAACTCAAGGAATTAGTTACAATTTCATTAAATTACTCGATAATAAATAAGATTCTCTAGACATGAGGAAATGATTTTGAATTAATAATAATCAAAAGATAATAATATTTTCAGTGATATAGTTCTTCTATTCATTTTAGTTTCCAATTTGATGTAGGTGTTTATGTATTGGAGATGATTCATTTTAAAAACCACAATTTCTTTCAATTGTAATGGTTTTTATTTAGTTATTATGTGATTGAATAATTTTGGTGATAAAATATATTTTATTTTGATCTACAGTAGAAAAATTTCCATAGATAAGAATATTTTCTAGAGATATTCTACCTAAAGAAGTCATGTTGTAATGAATTACAACATTATTTATCTATGTAGGTATGGTGTATGATATTGATCATTAAATCAATTTTTTGAAGAAATATCAACTTGAAATTTTTGGTACTAGATCAAGGATATATCTTATTCATAGTATCCTGAACCTAACCTTTGGGTTAATTACAGGACATAAAGAAAATAATTCATTGAAATATATTCCCGTGACCTTTTAGATATAGATTTTTAGAGAATTAAGAAAATGATTAACTAAGAAAACTCATTTATTTTTCAACTAATGGATATTTTTTCTACAATATAATTTTTTATAATCCATATAAAAAAATTTAATATCACTGAAACAATATTCAAATTATATACCCATATGGAGATATCTTATGAGTAACTTTTATTCCAAACCTGAGGAAAAGTAAACATAGGAAATGGGTGTGATTAGATGCTTTGTAAATATTCACATAACTAATAAAAATGTAATATTATAAGTGAGAATAAGATAAGAATATGAGTAAAATTATTACATATAAGAAAGTATACCAAAGAAATCATTAATTATAAATAATTTCATAAAATTTAACATATCATAATAATGAACAATTCTTTATATTTTTGGCATATCAATAAGTATATAAATCATAACATAGTACTTAATGTATCACATCAATTTCCCTTCATGTATCATTCTTTACTCTTCTATTTCCCTTGGTGGATCCAGACTAACTCACTTATTTCCTATTATAGATCATGCATCATAACTTATTTCCCATTACTGGATCAAGAATCACCACTCATTCTACCATTGCCTTATGAAATTTAATAATTTACCCAGTTCAATAGAAGAAAAAATATCTCCCAACCATTATATAAATATTAACCACACACATTCATTCCATAAGAAAACATATAAAAATAACATCATTAAAAATTTAGAATAAGAAAGTGTTTCATAATACTTCCAATTGAAAATAAACCAATTTATATATTATAAATAATCAATGAATATAAAATGTGAATTAATTGACACATTATAACTAACCCCTTGAATGAAAATGGGTTTAATATATTAATCAAATGGATTCACATAAAGAAATAATTTTTTATTCCATTAATAATTAGAACCTGATAAACATAGAGAAAATAAATTGGTATCTAAGGATAGTAAATAAAATTATAGGAAAATACCATTCAATCAATAAGAAATAGAATAGGGAACAAACACTATATACTGTAAATAATTAACACAAAAATTTATAAAATCATTAGATGAATCGAATATAGTTGAAAATCTTTTAATTAATGGAATGGAAAATAGGATATTTACTAGTAAAAGTTTGTGGATAGAATGTTCTTTCAATTCAAATTGGATATTTAAAAAAGATAAATAAAGGGGTTGGTCATATATTAGATATAAATGAACATTAAGTAAGAAAAATATAGAAATATTGTGGATAGTTTCAATAGATAAATATCCTCGATTTAACATTGTAAATTAGAAGGTTGTTTACATATAAGAATAACATCCTTTAAAAAGAATTCTTAGATTGATATTTCACAATAAGGGATCAATAATCGAATTATATGATAGATTAATATCGAAAACATGAATTATAAAAATTAATTTATTATATAATAAATATGGTAAAATAAATTCTATGACAATAAATAATTTTTAATATGAAAAAAAGGTTTTCAAATTCAATGAATCAATCCATTTTGACTTATTGTTACAGTATTTTCAGCGTAAATACTGATTACAATACAACCAAAGGATTGATAATCCAAGTGTATTTGAACTACTAGGTACATAAAAAATAATAATGATAAATAAATTTATTTAATATAATACCTATATTGAGATTATAAATACAATGATCTCCAAAAACGAAATTGGATAACCTAGGGAATTCATAGAAAAATGGGTTGATCTAAAAATCATTGTAAGCAAATAAGCATGGTAATGAAACATATCATCTGAGTTAGAAGGTATAACATGATATCATAAAAGAAAGGGATGATGATTAGTCATATAACGGAATAAATTAATCTATCATGGAATCATAATATCTAGTAAACGTAGGAATATGGAAGAAATAGTAAACATTACATAAGAATAAATGAAGGATAACTGACATGACAACATCACATGTTGTGAAATGTCTCATCATGGATTAGGTTTACTATCTAATCTGATATATAACATGTCCTAAGAAAACATATTTACCCAATTAATTTGTGAGCTATATAATAAGACCCACCATAAAACTACCATGAAAATATGTTTTATTAAAGGATAAAATCATAAAGGATAATCATAAAAATTTCCAAAGGAAATAAATCGGTTACATAATATCACCTTATATCATATTAAAAAAATTCATAAATATTCCAATTTAATGAAGGAAGTAATTATTACAGAATTTAATTTTTGAGTTTATAATAATTATAATCAAAATAATCTGTTCATCGGTGAATGAAAACAGTAAATGAAATTTACATAAAAAGATTAAGAAATAAAAAAGCGTTCCCCATTCAGGATTGATTTTGATAAAGGAATTTGAGAATTAAATTTATGGAATTTATTTCTCTAAGAATTTATGGTATAATGACCTTGTTGTATATTTAATATATATATATATAAATAATTTATAATAAATCAATAACATCAAATATAATGGGAATGTGAGTTAGAGAGATAATTATCATAACCCGAGGAAAAAGGGTGGTTCTGAGAGACCAAGTGCATTAAGTCTCATATTAATTTGAACATGTTAAAAAATAATATATAATAAATATATATTTATTTTTCATGTATTATAGAATAATAATCAAATATAAAAAACCATTAATATTTTTTTATAATATATTACCATCCATTTATTTATTACTCTTTATTAAAATCACTCTTTCTCTTGATAAATGATTCATTTTTCATGTCTGTTCTGGTTCGGAAGTCATAGTATCTATAAATATATAATGGTTTCATCTTATATTGAATGTAAAAATTAATATTAATATTATATAAATTCAATATATATATTTATATTCATAAAATGTTGGGATAAGAATTTGAGTTACACTCTTCCGAGATGTAGTCGAACATATGTACACCTGAATGTTATTTCCATTTGGATAGATGGAATGAAGGAAATGTAATTGATAATTCAAATTTTGATAAAAATAATAAATTAATATATAAAATATAAATTTATAAAATGAATAATTATAACAATCTATCATAGGTAGTTATGGAAAAAAATCACATATGTTCTCAAGGCGACAATACAATGTACACAGAGATGATGATTTTATTTCCCCGTTTATGGATAAGGATATGGATGTAGGATATTCCATTAAAAAAAATTAAATCTCTATATATGTAATATTTTTTTTATAATTTAATTATGATTAATAATACTTTAAGGAGTTAAAATAAAAAAGAACTAAAATATTTGGTGAAAGAAAATACCACTTCATCAGAAAATCTTTTTTAATCTATACTTTAAAACCTCAATAGATGATATTATGAACAAAATATGACCTATAGAATTTGGGGAGATATTTTAAAATGGTATTGGTTTAGTTATTTTTTGAACTAAAAGTATTTTGATACGTGAAAAAAATAGGAGAGGTGGTTCCCATTTATAAGTGAGGGGAGGGGAACATTTGTAATTAAATATAATGTTAAATTAATATATGTAAATATTAGAGGAAAAAAGATAAAAAAGATATAATTATATTTCATAATTTGTATATATTAAAATAAAATAATGAAATAAAATTTGGACCCATTTTAAAGAAAAATTACCCTTATCTATTTGTTTTAACCATCATTAACCAATTTTTACAATTACAGTTGTAACAATGTTTTTATAATTTAATGGTCAATATATTTACTATTGAAAAGGGAAGTTTTCTATAAATAGACCTTATATGATGTTTACAACATATACAAAGAAACCTTTTAAATTTAGGTTTTATATTAGTTTTTAAAAAATTAATAAAATATAAATTATCTTTAAATAACATCCAATTAATTTCTAGAACTAATTATTTAATTTTACATAGAAAAAATCATGAAAACCAAGGAATAAAGATATAATACTTTTAGAAAAAATTGAAAGTTAATATTTAGCTAAAAAATAATATATGATTATAATTCATTAAAATTATATAACGTTAATTATTTTGAAAATAATTTGTTTTAATTTTCTATGAAATAATAAAATATTATGTTGGTGTTGCATAAGAAATTAAGTTAATTATTTCATCACTATGTAATTGAAATAAATTATAATTCAAATATAAATTATTTATATTTCAAATAATAATTTTATAACTGAACATACACTATGTTTATACATATAAAACATATGTAGAGATGATAAAATCAATAAAATGAAATTCATGACCTTTTTTGACATAAAATACATTAAATGTAACAATCAAATAAATAAGGAAACAAGATTTCATATGATTTAAAAATGGTTGTAAATAGCCAAAATACACTCATACAATAATATATAAGAAAGTAAAAAGGTCATTTCATAGTCTTTGTCATATTTTTATCCTCAGCTACATGTTTTATCCTTATCGTGGTGATAATTATTTATTTGACAAACAATTCATAATGAGAAAAAAAAATAAAAAGAAACATTTTTACAAAATCTGACATCATAATTCAGTAAAAAGAATCCATTTTGAAGTAAAAAAATTCTACAATTAGAAAAAGTAATTCAATTTTAAAATAAAAAATTCAACAAAATATTGTTTCTTTCTAAATATTATATTTATAAGTACAATTTTTTCATGCCAAAATCTCAAATATAATTAATTAAAAAGTATATAATTGGATTATTTTAATAAAATTATACCAATTAAATTTTAAAACTAATACAAAATTGAATTTTATATTTTAAATACCTTAAAATAAAAAATAGTATAAAAAATCAGTATAGTTCACAATTCATAAAAAATATCCATTTAGAAAAATATATAACATTCGCTGTATGAACATTTTTGCATGCTGATTTCCAAAATTGGTATCTTTTTTTATCAAAAAACATGCTACACATTAAATAATAGAATTATATATTTCCTAATAAAAATTAATAATTATTTTTGAAGGAATAGAATTTCATTATCATAAAATGACTTTACTAAAAATTTTGTGATTATATACTAAGAAGTAATTAATATATTTCTTTTTAGTTTGAAATTTAAATATATTACATAAATTACTTAATTATATTCATACCCCTTTATTTAATGTCTAGTTTATATTCCTCATTTTTAAATACTAATTTTTCATTTTACCTTTTGTCTCGATGATGACTTTCATATATTCTATCGAACATAGTTTCATTTTTAATATATAAGGGCTGTATATTGAAATTTAAAATGTATTTTGGAGTTTTATAAAATTGATATAAAAACGAAAAAATAAATTTTACCATCAAAATTATCTTTTTAAAAGGTGATGTTATGTAGTTTGAAAACATTCAAATATTAAAATAATATATCATAATGGATCCTTGAAAAAGACGTAAATATTTTCATGGGATATGTGGATCCAAAAACATTTTATTATAAATGGATCCACTTCAATACATTGAAATTACATATGTTGAAAATCCACATTTTAAGAAGAGTTATTGATCCTTATTTGAATTAAATATTCATTTTTCCCAAGGTGATTATAATTCACCATATAATAAAATATTATGGCTGGAGAATCCAATATTATATGAATAATATTTGAGATAATGCTTTATAACTGAACGAAAAAGGATTTGAGCTATCAATTTCCATTATTGGAAACATACTAAATAATATTAGAAATATTTGAAAAGGATTTATGTGGTAGGAAATGAGGGCCTACCACAAAATATAACCAAGGATATAATTTACCCACTTTATATGACAAATGTTTTAATGAATGAACATAATTCAATGAATGAAATTTGAGTTATAAAAAAATATTATGAAGGGGGTAACAATTGATTTCAAAAAAGTTTGATTAAAATAATTTAATTGGGAATATTATTTTTTTGAAATTACAAGGAAATAATGTATTTAAGATTCATGGGATTGTAAATTAATATAACTTCAAATAATATAATCATGGTTTAAAACATGTAGTATTCCTAAATAAATCAGAATTGAAACCAAGAAAACCCTTATATTGTTTCCCTATTTAGTTTAATGTAATTTATGATTATAAATAAGAAATAAATATCTTAGTAACTTATTAAAAAAAATTATTCATATAAATAAAATTTTATAAACAAAATTTTTAATTTTACAGAACATGTATATTAGTAAAATATTATCTACTTTCACTACCATTTGTGTGTAATCATGATCATTTGGAACTAATTCTATAAAATAGTGGTTTCTATTCATTATTCAAGAAAATATTCATCGTTACCAAATCATAAAGGTACTAAATGGAATAATTTTATTTATTTATATTTTTATAATTTAATTATATGGGAGTTTTTTGTTATGATTTTTAAATATTAATTTATATGTGACCTAGTTTCGATTATTCGTACAAAATAAAGCGTGTTTTCATAAAATAAATGTGTTAAAATTTCATATTACCATTACATAAAAAACATGTTATTCGTTAATTTACATCATATATTACTATAAAATAAATTCCCATACTATTCAAGGAAATTAATTTATATAATTTTTCATGTTGGTTTCTAAGACAAGCCGAATAAGAACAGACCATATTTAATGGTTGATTATTATGTTATTTAGTTATAATATAATTATAATTCAAGATTAATAATCTTATTTATTAATTACTCGTGTGTTATATAATAATTTAATATAATAATTAAAAACATAACATTTCCTATTTTATGTTATTTAATAGTATGAAGAATACATTTATTCTCTTATAACACAGTTTTCGGATGTTGAATTTACAATAGTTATTTATTTTTCAAATATTTGTATATTTTTCTCAATTAGTCATCCAAAAAAACAAATAATTTCATAAACATCATATTTATCCATTAAAAATTCTATTGAATATCTTTGTAATCCTCTGATGGAAATAAAAATGGAAATTAATCATTCCATGGATGTTGTAGCATATACATATGTATGGATGATGATTTCATTTTCCAAGGAATGAGGAAAAGAAAAAATATGAATTATTAGTAAATAATATAATATATTTGATTAAAAAATAATTATATATTATAGTTAATGTATTACCAACATTTTAGGGTGGTGAAGGAAAACAATTGTGGAATGGAGGTATTATTCCACACATAACATGAACAAGAGGTTTCATTTTACCCAATAGAAACTAGAAAACGTATAATTATTCTACCACAATTATAATGTAATTATGTTATAACTATTACATTAATGGTAAAATATTAGGACGGTGTAATTTAATTTGATATAGAATAATTTCACCTAATGAAATTGAAATAGTGAAATAGTGATTAGAAATTTGTACCTTCTTTTGGGATTGTCTCATTTTCAAATGGGGTTAAGACATTGAGGTAAGGTATTTTGATAATTCCATAACATATTATAGATGTCTGGGATTTTTAAGAGATCTTTTGGTTGAATTTTGGTTGAACTAAGATGGTTTTGTAGGGAGGGTATGTGAGGGGATAAGTGCATGTTTTATAAGTGAAAAGGGAATACATTTTTTTAATACACAAAACAATTTTATGTTGAGTTGTCACTCCCATAGAAAGTGGATCCAAATTGTAGGAAAAATGGATTGGGATAGAGATAAGGTCGATATAAGACTCAACCATACATTCCCACAAATTTATTAAACATGTTTTCAACATAATAATATTTTATCTTTCATATGTACCATTCTACATTTAATATTTGTATCTATTTTTTACCTAAGGAAACTAATCCATTAAGAAAAAATAAAATAGATGTTTTTAAATAATTTGGACCTACTAATTAAAAATTTAAAATCCTTTTTATTTTATTTTAATTATAAAATTGAAAAAATTAATTAATAATAATAAATTATATTATATTAAATAAATTTTTTTTTAAAAATATCATCAGGTTATAAAATAATAATTATATAATGGTGAACCATATTCAATATATTTAAATTTATAATTTCACTTATAAAATACAATTTTTTTCATGAAATTGGTTTCATAAATTTAACAAACATACAAATTGACTAATAATTTAATAAAATTCATAGTATTTTTAAAAAAATTACATTTCATTATTCACTATAAAGTCAATCTTTCTAGAAAAATATCAAAATTTATCATATGCTAATATTGTCATATTGGGTCCAAAATGTTTTTTTTCTTCAATTTAACAATATAAAATATATAATTTAATCCTTTAAAAAAGTTTTAATATGTATCAAAAAACTATTTTTATAGGTCTTTTTTAATATATCTGTTGTTATTATTCATAATTACTACAAAACAAGACTAAGTATTGAAATAATTAATTAATATTATATTTTATTAAAAATATATTTTAAAAATAATATACCATGCATTATCTAATAAATGTTACAGCGAATAAAAAGATATAATCTTAAACACAATAATGAATTATGTAAATTTATATAAAATTATATTTATATATAAATATATTTTAATGAATTTCATAATTAAATTACTGCTAATACAATATAATAATTCAAAACTAGTTTTCCTAGGAATAATTTTTTTTCATAAAATATTAATATATATATATATATAAGTATTTCATTTTAGATTGATGTTGTTTTTGGAGAATGTTATCAAAACTATATATTTTAATTGGATAGAAACCTATATTAAAATAATAGGTTATTATATTTTCCCCTTAAATAAATTTAATCCCCATGATTTTAATTATTTCTAACTACTGAAAATAAGTGATTGTGTTCTTATCATATTTAGTATCTGATATATAACTTCAAATATTACATGTATCATACGCTATTTAGTATAAATGAGTTAATTGTCATTTTTCAAAAAACATTAACCATTTAATATATGATGTATGACGATATGTATATAACTAATGATTTATTCTCCATGACATACCACTCACAAAAAAAGTTAAATCTCCATGAAATTTAACCACTTTGTAATTATCTAATCCCTTAAAAATTAACTCTATAATTAACCCGTGAATATATTAATCACTAGTTCATAATGTCCAAAATTAATAAATATAATTGATAATCCTAAACTATTGATAAAATTTCCAAAAAATATCCTGAAACAAATTTTCAGTGAATTAATAATCATTTCAAAGGATATCAATACTATCTAACCTAATTTTCACAAAATCAATAAACCCAATATTACCATATCATCAAGCGTATATTAAACATAATATTTATCCATATATCAATTATTTGTTCTCCAATAGTAACCACAAAATTTAACCTTGTTATCATATTAATTTTCAAGGTTGTTGACAATATTTAATATATTCTTCCAATACTTTAAATAGACACATATTAGAGGAAAATCCAAAGCCATTTTACATAATTATCATAAAATTTTAAATATAAAAGAATATCATCAGTAAATATAACTCAAAATTGAAAATATATAAGAGAATTAATAATTAGTTTACATCGTCATGGAAACCTCACATCCATAGGTAAGACTAAGAAACCCCTCGTTTCCTTCATAACATACATATACCATGATTCTAAGACCATTAACTATGTTCCATTTTTTTTGAAATAGGACATAGTGATTTATAGATGCATACCTCTATTGGATTCATTTTGGTGATCCCATTTTAACAAAATATTAATGAAAAAAATAATTGTAAATAAAATTAGAGTAAATGAGCATATCCATGTGAAAAATCAATCCAAATATTTCTCATCCAATTACACCTTTATTTCATAATTATATACACTTTGTACAGTTTAATTTTCATTATTTTTGGTTCTCTTATACTTTTTAACATGATACAATAATGTAATTAGAAGATAAATCATTCATAGTTGTTCGTAAAGAGAATGTGATTGACCAAAGCATATCCCATTGCTTTCTGAAATGGGGTTTGTTGTTAGGGAACCTTTTTTTACCATTAAATGATTTATTTAATAAAAAATAATCAATTTTTAGTGTTATTACCTCTAGGTACATATGTTTTAGATCTTATAACCACATATTGTATCTAGATAGGGATGTTATTTCTAGGAAAACCGTAAAATCTCTTTATTATGAAATTTTTTTGATGATATCCTATACTTAGACTTATCCATAATGGTTTCACTAAATTTACCTTATCATAATCTATATATTATTACCTCAACTAACCAAATTGGTTATCTATACCTTTGAAATTATCATCAACCTTAATTTATAATCTTTTTATGACTCCAAAAATATCATCAATTGATATCATCCTAATATGAAAAGTTATCAAAATTATTCCCTAGTACCAACTATAGTAGAACAGAACAATCTATTTGATAAAAACATGAATTAATGTTAATATATCATTATAATAATTTAACAACCCCATTTAAGTTTATATTTTTTATAATTACGATAAAACATTAACTAACCACACTTATTTAATATTCATCTAGTGAACTCATTTACCCACTATATAAACAACTTTTTAATCTATTAACATTATTATACATATTATAGAAATAATATACATAAAACCCCTTCCTAAAACATATTAAATATTTATTTTCATTGTAGCCTAAGGAGAGATTAACAAAATATATGGTGAATTTAGATTCTATGTAATGTTTAACATCTTTGATAACAATCATGTATCAAAACTGAGAATATAATATAAATATGTGTATAACTCAGATACATAAGAAAGATATAACCAGTAAATCATTGATCAAAAATCACTATATAACATAAGAATAAATATTAAAGAGTAAAAATAATATATAAATAACATATACTATATATTTTTGGAATATTCATAATAATAGAAATCGTAACGTAGTATATATAGTTTAACAACCCTTTTCCCTCAGTGAATCAGGATATAATCACTTATATCCCTTGGTGGAACTGTAATCACTCACATGTTTCCCATAGAAGATAGGGTATTAAATCATTTTTTCCATTTTTTGATAGAGATTCAATACTCATTTCACTAGTATATAATGAGACTTAAATCATTAACCAACAAATTAATGGGATATAAAAGGATCACCCATCAAATAAATATTAAATATACATATTTTCTCTAAATGAAAACATTTAACCCTCATATCGTTAAAACATTTGAATAATAATTGGTTTTATTATACATTCAAATGAAAATCATTCACATTTTATAGCATAAAGTATAGATGAATAGAAAATGGGATCCATTCAATACATCATAAATGGACCATGTAATGATAATGGGTTTCATATTATTTTTAAATATATTCTCATAAGGAACCCATTTAAAATTCCATCAATAATTGTAACATGATAATGCCATGAAAAATAATTGTGTATCAAATAATATACAGTAACATTTATAGTAAATATTATTTAATAAAAATATTAATGAATATGGTATTTACATAATAATGATTACGTGTATACAATTAATATAATAATTTCATCTATAAATTGATGAATGAATTCTAGGTTAAAAAACATTAATAAAATGGATTGAAAACCGATTATTAACAAAGTAAATGCATTGGAAAAAAATTTATTAATAATAACGATGTGTGCTTAGGAATGTCATGTTAGTGACATATCATATCAATTAAATTAAGGAAAATTAAAAAGAAATAATCCAAATAAATAATTGGGATGTTTAAAATGAACATATCCCATATGTAACAATGTATACATAGAATGATGTAGACATATTTGAAAAAAAGATTTTCAAAAGGATGCTTCAAACTGTATCAAATAAGACGGGATCAAGAAGCTAATTTATTAATAGTATGAGTTCAATCCCCCAAATTTTAAACATATATTTATTATAGAATATAAATTTTAATAAATCCATTAGTGTAAATTCTTAAAAAACATGAATGGGAAAATAGAGTTGAAAACATAAAAATTCTTCTAGAAAACATTGATATCATTGATGAAAAAAACATACATATCAATACAAAATAAATTTTTTGAAAAGGTAATATAAATTATTTTTTAAAAATAGTTTTCAAAAAAAATCTCTAATATCATATCCCTATAAATGATTTCTTTAAGATCTGATATTTTTCTAAAGATTTGTTTTTTGTTTTGATTTAGTGTAAGTACCTTATTTTAGTAAAATAAGTGTTCCCCCAAGATCATGAGAAGACCCAGGGGTGTTATTTGGGTTATTTACATGGAAAAAGGATAAAAGGAGTTTTTATCCTTGTTGAATGGTTTGTGCACGATTAGATTAAATCGTGTAAATCATCCCATGAATCCATGAATGGTTGTGATTTTGGGGTAGTGGATCTCACACATCTTACACATTGTTTGGAAAATCATATGGGTTAACCATGTGATACAGTGATTTTGGGAGAGTGTCTCATGCATGATGTGTGCATGGTTTGTAAACCGTGTTAGTAATCTGTGAATCCCATTAATGTTGATAAATTTATAAAAATTCTATTACGAGATTTTTAACCCCAACTCAGTTTTCCCCCTATTCTCTTTTTATATCCCTTGTGATGAAAAGTGCTCTCCCTAGATTTCAAGGTTGATTATTTATTGATCGTAGCCTTTTTAGAGTTCTGTTGGTTTTGAAACGAAGCCCTCGATGTCTCTAATTTACTCATTTCATCCTTTTTCTTGATTAGGGTTTATATTTTCTCTCTTATACATCCTAATATCGAAACCCTTAATTTCTATTGAAATTGTGGTTAAATGTTTTAGAAGTTGTTGAATCTATATCTAAGTCCATGTTTAGGATTGTGTTATCCAGAAATACTTTTTTGGTGGTCTACAAGTTATATCCCATAGTTTCATGGTATATTTGTGCATTTCCAACATTGTTCTTTTTCACTTCTTGTTGTGATTTTGAACTTCTTGGTATGATTTGGTCATTTGGGTGTTTAAATAATGAATAGAAACCCTCATGATCTTTAAGGGATGCATCGAGGATTATTTTACTCATTAATGGCCACCTATGGGGTTCCCCAATATTTCTCAGTCCTAGAAACTAGCAAAAAGTATGTTATAGGTTATTGTGTAAATATGTATAGACGTTGTTGAATAGGATGATATGTTAAATGGAAGTCCAAATGGAATATTTGTTAATTGATATTTTGATATATGTATTATGAAATACATTATGTATTCCAAATATTGTTAGTTCTTATGAAACAATCTATATGTTAAATGGGCACTGATATGTGAAATGCGATGACATAAGGGAATTATTTAATATAATTAGGGATATATGCTTCATAATGGGAATTGGGAAAATTGTTATAAGTGATTTAAATGGAAATGTGTTAATGGGTTATGAAACAATCTGATTTACCATGTTGATTATTATATATTATCATTATTATTTGTATTGGTTGTGTCTTGTTGTGGTATAGTTGTTAGTGGTAGAGGGATGGATAAGAATGAACACATGGCTTGAGGTGTGGGATAATGGACAGAGGATCCTCCCATGGGTCATGTTAGAATGATTCTCTCACTCCAACCACAATGAACCAATTAGGTAAGGTGAAAAAATTATTATTCCCCTACCTGTTTAATTCCACCTAGACTGAGGATTTGAGGTGAGGATAATGGGATTTCGTGATATTTTATCCCAAATGAGTAAGTGTCTTATTTATTCTTATATGAAAATGATAAATTCCATCATCCTTTGATGAATGACGTGAATTCCTACCTTATGAATTTCATGATTGATGATGAAGTAGTACTAAAACAAACATAATGAATTAGAACCTTGGTTAGTATTGATTTGTATAGTTTTTTATCTAATGTCCTTCCAATTGTATTTCCATTTCCTATTAATTATTTATAATTTAATTCACTGTATGTGTTGCCCTATTTGGAGCCAGATTAAATACATGATTTTTTGAATTTTTTCATTTATTGAGCATGTCGTTTTTAAATCCAATGTCGGGAACATTATTCAAAGAGTTGGAACAACTTAAATTGGTTTTATGGACTTAGGTGAAGGCTAGTCATGTTCCATGGATGTTTTTTGTGTTTCGGGAGCACCAGACCATGAAAGGGAATGTTTTAAGAATCAGTAAAGGGCGCACAGTTTGTGGACGGTCTGCCAAACCAAACAGACCGTTACAAGTAATCATGCAGCCCTGGTTTAAAAGGGACAATGGCATTACAAATGACATGTGCATAGTTTCCTAAACTATGCCCCTCTTCTTATACAGGCAGTAGACTCAGCAAAGTTTCCCCATTGTTTGGAAAACATTGAGGGTCAAATCGTGCAGACAGGGTGTTTTAATGAATTAAATGATTAAAAAATAAAATATAATGAAAAACCAAAAAGTCCCCCACCCCTTCCCTCATACATGACGCACCCATCCCAATGGAGATTCTCCCTTAGTTGAGCAAGACCCCCTCTCCCAACGAACTCCTCTCTTCCTCCATTTCCAATCAGATCTCTATCTAATATTTGTCTGAATCATCATGGTATGCTGCTTCCTCTCCTCTCCTCCCTTACATGACTAATTTTCGATCTCCCCTTTCCCTATTATTGGTTTGGAAAAATCAGTTTTCTTTTGGTCTAGGTTGATTCAGAAGGTCTCTTGGAACCAAAGGGTGTGTGTCCCAGCTACCGCCACTAAAGGTGAGGTAGTTCAGGTGATTTTGGTCAATAGGTTTTTTATGAGGTTAGAGTTTATACTGATAAATGGTTTCTCACCTCTAGTATTCAGTACTTTATGTGTCTCTTCCCCCCTTTAAATTAATTGATCAGGAGTGGAGATGTTCTATGTGGTTTGTCTTTTTTTATGTTCATAGTCAACACTATAGGTAAGGGGTTACATTTTTACTTTCCATCAGCCCATTTAAATTATGTTTTGTTAATTGTTTTATGGTTTGTAGTGTTAAATGTATATTTTTTTGGTCCCTTATATTGGTTTCGAGTCGCCAAGTCAAGGGAGACTCACCTGCGTATGCATAGATATGTATATATGTATATTTTGGTTACCCCATTATGTGAAATTCATCCATGGAAGTGAATGAACATTTATAGAGCTAGGTGTTCCCATGTATATATATAAAATTCATGCGCATGTGAGTGGAGATGGGTATATGCATATACGAAATTGTGTAAAGATCACCTTTCACATACCCATGTCCATGCGTGTGTGAGAATTGGAGAAATGTATCCTTCCACATGTGTGGAAGTGTGTATACGTAGTGGGGGAGTAGCTGGTCATAGTTATAAAGCTCCAATGTCCTAAGTTGAAGTCTTGGTTCCACCATGAGGTAGGATCCCTTTCCTATTCCTCAATCATTATAAATTCCTTAATAATGTTTCTTATTAAAATTTTGTTATAAATTAATTCATGCAATGTATTATTATGTCCATTGCCTATTAAATGGGAATTTAGTAAGTTCATTATTTTAATGTTAAATTTAATAAATGATTTGTTGATAAAAAACATCATGTTTTTATAAAAAAACCCTCCAAAAGAGGTGAACTACAATCAAGATAAAAAGTAGTATTTATACCTTTACTGCATGACTTTTCATGTATATAATTATCATTCATTGATGTTATTTAGAAATAACGCATGTTAGTACATGGAACTAATCGAATTAGAAAAATAGAGATACCTTTTTGAAATAATTAAAAATGATGAAGGCATCGCCTAAGTGTTTGTCCCATTTTTGAATTTGGATTTAACAATGTGTGATTTATTCTATAATTCTTATTTAATGTTTTGACACATTTGGGACACCGTTTGGGTGAGTCTTTTTGTGTGCTCTATAATGGTAAGACCTTCTATATCAAATGGTTGAGTTATCCTTTGAATTTCATGATGAAAAGTACCATGTATTCTCATCATTTTTCTTGCCTAGGGTATGTTCTTTTTTTGAAAATAAAATGCAAAATGCAGCTTGGAAAGTTTAAAATTTATATCACTTTTCATTTTTAAGAGTAATTGAATAATGGTTTCATATCTGTATTAATGTTATCCATGATGATGGAAGGTAGTAGAGTGAATCTTAATTAATGATTATGTTTTAATGGATTTTACTAAATGGTTGAAATGCTACATGACCATTCAACACTAATGGATGGTAATTCGTGGACCAAAATGAATAACTACAAGACTTCTTTATTAAATAATAATGGCTAGACTTGAGCTTGTCTTGGTTTTCGATTGGACAATACCTGGATCAATTGTGTACCCGATACCAAAATCAAGGATATGTTGCTATGGTTAAAAACTACCTAGACCCCATTTCATGTTATTTTATTGGTTGTTTGATATTCTAATGTTGGGTTCCCATATAGTACTATAGGATTCTTTAGATACACTCCTTTGTTCCAGCATTGTTAAGTAGGTTCCTTGGATACACGCCTTGTACCTAGTCCTTGCTTAGACCTGTTTTACCATGGGTTCACTCTTGGACTTTGTAGGTTCCTCATCATGGAATGAAGTGGAATTCACTCCTTTTATTACACCCCTAACCCTTAGCTAGATTTATATACTACTGTATTATCATTTTATGAGATCAACATTACCTTGGTTATTTCCCTGCAACTCCCTCGCCAAATATCTTTTTCAAGTTTCCTTATTAGTTCTCTGAAGCTCTACTACTTATACTGTCACAAGGTTGTTTCCGTTGATATTAATTTCAGATAATATTACCAAATACCATCATATGATGTCTTGGATTCACTCCCTGGGTCCATCATTGACAAGTATGTGTCATTGTTAAAGCCTGTCGTGCCCGATCATTGCTTAGCCCTGTTTTACAATGGAAGAATATACTTGGATGCAGTGGGAAACATGATCATATGTGACTTATGAATAAACAGGAAATACTCAATTAATGAACTGATTGCATGTCCGGACACCAGCCGAGGGATGATTTAGTAAGTTGGTTATTTAGTAAATTCGTACTTCTTACTTTATTTAAGCATGCATGCACACTATTTAATCTATATTACACCATCGGAATTGGGATAAGCACTAGTGGTGCTGGCCTCCCTAGATTATAACTTACACCCTACTAAAGAAAACATTGCACTGGGGTACCAAAGTATAATTTCTTCTTCACAGGGCCCGAGACCTTTCTCATGGTTATCTCATAATACCAGAGAGATAGGAGAAAAGGACTGAGCTGGTGCTCATGATTCTCATGGAGATTACCTTGTGGATTTTAGATCATTTCTGTACTTTATTTATACAATTTATTGTATATAGAATATTGTTGTACTATATACTACATTCCATAATGTATCAATACAATGTCGTGCATTCATCCATTCCATAAACCATCATTTTCCACTTTTGTTAATTTATATGAAATCTCTCTTCCACTGCTTTGTCAATTATGTATCCCAACTTCCAATGTAGATTGTTATTTACTTGGTTATACCACTTCAAAACTATGATAAGATGGTATAGTCTCCCCGCTGATTATCCTTACACCCTCGCTGCTAGTATGCAGCCTCTGGCTTATGGGGCAGTGCACATGAGGTCATGTGGTGATAAGTCCTGCCACAGTCTTAGTGGTGAGCCGGGTCATAATGTTACAATGTTGTATCAACATGTTTTTTTCTCTTTGTCTTGCTATTTTTGGTCAGTATACAAGAGACTAGAAATGTGTCAGTGCATCTTTAATAGCTCTGCTTGGGACTAATCACCCCACGTATGGGGAATGACCAAGTGTCATGGACTAGAATTGATCTTTATGGATTTTTCTCTTACAATTGATATGATTTTACCTAGAGGGACTAGTGTACATTCTACTGCATAGGATTTTTTGAATTTTTGAAGCATTCCTAGGCCTCATACAGCCTGGGAGTTATATTACATGTACCATATCGGGCACATAGAAATTCACATTTCATTCATATATTCCATTCTGTGTTGTTTCATTAGTTTATTTCATTCGAAGAATGATTTTGGCCCTTGTTGATATGTCATGATTAGATTAATACTTATTTAGGTAATACATTAGCATGACTTCTATTATTACTTATCATTATAGAATTATCATATTAATAAATTTTCATGATTTTTTGATTTCTGCATGTTGCTCTATGATAGTGGCTTATAGTGGCATGATACCTTGCATGACATTTATATATTTGACTTATTTTGTTAAATTAAAATGTTTTGATTATGATAGGAGAAATTTTTTAGTTTTTTGTTGTATGGGTTCCATATAGATGGGAAAAGTTGACAGTTGTAATTAGACCATTGTAAAAATCCTGTTAATTTCAATTACTATAGTAAGTTGGTTTTGACTAAGGGGAATCAAATGGAAACTATAAAGTGTGTGGGCACTATTCAGGTTGGTATATGGCCATTGATATAATTTGGACTGTTAATTTTGATCATGTTATATTTTTAATTGACATTAGTATCAATTAATGGGAGCCAATTTTTAATCCAAGGAGTGAATGAGCGCTTCAAGAATTGGGAAATGACAATCCATGATAAATGTTATGGCATAAAGCCTTGTGAGATTCTTATAAATGTGAAAGAGGTTTGTCTTGATCTAAAATCAATTGATAGCTTTTATAAACAAAACTGAATCTATGAAGGCTAGTTATGGAATGTTTTTATAAGATGACACATTTGGGTATTAAAATTTTTAATAATTGAGTGTTTTCTATGGGGTTTCTCTATATAGAACATGGTCTGATTAAAATGGGCCCTTTAAAGGTCTTCTTATCTGCATAAAAGGAATTAACATTGATTAGTTGGCTTAAAATGATAGGATTTCAACTAATGTAATATGGTTTTAGATGGTAGTTTTAAAAAACTTCCTTGTTTTATACTTGGGTGTTGGTTAAAAGAAAGTACATTGTGATTTGTTTTAAAAAAACATAATTTTATGTTTTGATTAAATGTTTTGATGATTAAGGATTAAATGTTATTAAATATAATAGACTTTGAAATGGAACCTCATGTGGTTTCCACCATTTAAATATTCTCATGTAAGAAAAATTTAGACAACCCATGCTATTCCTTGGAATGTAAGCTTGATTAATTTTCTATAGGCATCCTTTTCCATAGAAATTTAATTATGATCATGTTTGAAAAAGGTGAATTTTGTATTATGTGAACCCATTTTAGGGTTGAAACTTGTTCTTTGTAAGGGGATAACTTGTGGTAGGTAGCACCCTCATAATATAAATTCCTTTCTAGTTCTGTAAATTTTCTCACTTTTGGTGTCATTTCTGTGTCGTTTTCCAATGTATGAATTTCTGTTTAAAAGTGACCACCTAATTTGGATGGGTTGTCATTTTATTTATCATGTTATGGGCTATAGAATTGGTTAATGCTATTTTTCAGCTGGTGAGACATGCCACACGTATGGTCTACTGCTTTTTTGGTTATTTGACCCTTTCTTCTTCTTAGTAATTGATGACCTGGTATGGCGTAAATTTGGATGACAGTCATGTGAGGAAGTACGACTCCGAAATAAATATTCTTGTCCTTTTATGTATGGTCTTTGGTTATCTCAATTTATAGTTACTTGAGTATTAACAAATTACTTTCAATCCAATACATAGGATGGGTTTTAAAAAATCAGGTGTTTTGACAAGCTGGTCTCATTATTATAAATCTAGTGCACTTATGGTTGATTAGTTTTCCTTCCCTTTAAACTAGGACACTAATATATTGGGTAGTGTCTAAATGAGTCTATTAACATTCCCTTATATGTATAAAGAAAACTTAAGAGGACCTTTGGTAAATGGTTGGGTTGCTATAATGCCTTTGTGGTTGCTGGTGGTGTTTATATCGGTGCTTTCTCAGTAGCACGACCTTGATATGATTAGACTGTTTTATCTTCTAGTTTTTGGGTGTTTTGGATGGGAGGACCTGTCTTAAATACTCTTAGTGAATTATTCACTATGATATGATCATATCCCCTCTCTTGATGTCATCCTGGATGCATTAAGAGAGCATTGGTCTTGCACCATGATAAATCTTCAAAAGTTTCTAACCTTGTTGGATGAACTTAGTCAGTGTTGCAATCTATAGCCTGATTCTTGTTGAGGCATGGTAAGTACTATGTTATTCAAAATTTCTAACGTAGAATTCCTTGTTCGGACTCATGAACTATAACTTATACTTTTATTTTGTGTTGGCCACCTAAGCCATACTTGTTGGAGATAATTCGTCCAAATGGATCGACTCATTGTCTTATTTCTGATTGATATTTATGGTTGTAAAGGTATATTTGAATTAACATTTCGTGGTGATGGAATGTGTGGTCTCAAGGTCAGTATTGTATCCTGAGAGAGCATTCTCGACATGTTTTACTTGGTCGGTCATAATTACACCATTTCTTTTTGACGAAATCATTCTAGGAGTGACATAAGAACACTCATGTACATTCTTTATTAAACATATCCATAGATAGAGGTAATATGGCTTGGATTTTCCCCTACATTATGTTAATCCATTTGGTGGGGAGAACCACCGGTCGGATGTCTATTGAGATGATGTAGATATCTTTTCCCTATATAAATGGTCTCAATTTAGCTCTGTTTCTATGTTTAGGTGGAATCTTGAGCATTAGATCATATTAAAAATGATGAAGTGTAGAGTGTCTTTGAAATTATTAATGTGCATTGGGAATTAGTAATGCAATGAAAATGGTTAAAAAAACACAAACCTTATAATTTGGTGGTGGTAAAATTGTTCCTAGATTCTTCTCAAAGATGAGAAGTGTTTAAGGTGGGTATATTATAGAATATTGTGTTTTGAACCAGACTAAAATATATATGTTTTTGATGTTTTTTGTTATTCAAGTGGGTTGTTTATAAATCCCATAATAGGAAAATTGTTTAGAGATTTGGAACATCATAAATTGTTTTTTTGGGCTTGGTTGAAGGGTAGTTAAGTTCCCTGGGGGGTTTGAGGTGTTTCAGATGCATCAGAACTGAAAAGGACATGTTTTAAGAAGAAGAAGTGGGAACATGGTTTTCACGTGGTATATGAAACTATGTGGCCCATTACAGGTAACCATGAGACCCGATATTAAAAGGGTAATTGGCATTTCACATAACCTACACATGATTTCATAAACCGTTCCCCTTGCCTCGTGCAGGTAGTAGACTCTGCACTGTTTTCACAGGGTTTGGAAAATCGTGCTGATAGGTTTTTTTAAAGAATTAAATGATTTAAAAATAAACGAAAATTAATAACCTAATAACATCCCTCACCCATTCTTTCATACGTGATGCACCTTACCCAAAGGGGATTTTCCCATCATTGCACATGACCCCCTCTCCCTATTTCCTCCTCTCTTCTGCCGTTTCCACCCAGATCTCTACCCGATCATTGTCTAAATCATCATGGTAAACTCCCTCATATCCTCTCCTCACTTTCCTAAACATTTTTAGGAAACCCGTTTCCCTATTTTTGGTTTGGATAAACACCCTAGTGTTTGGGGTGTCTTAAATTTCAGTTTTCATTCAGTCTAGGTTGGTTTGGAAGGTCTCATGGGACCCGAGGGTGTGTGTCCCATCAACTTCCATCAAAGGCTTAGTGGTTCTAGAGATTTCTATCCAACAGTTTTGTTCTAAGGTAATATATTATACCTCTAAATTGTTTTTCACCTCTTTTATTAAAGAAATTATGTGTTTTTTCTCCATTTCAATTAATCAGAAGGGTTTTGAGATGTTTTGGGTTGTTTGGATTCATTTTTGTTCATCGTCGACACCCTAGGTAAGGTTTTACCGTTGTTACATACCATTGTTTCATAGTCACTATCCATTTAAATTAAATTATTTAAATATTTTATGGTTAGTAGTGTTAAATATGTAGTGTGAGGGTCCCTGCTTGTCGGTTTCGAGTCTCTAAGTCAAAGGAGACTTGCCTACGTATGCATAGGTATGTAAATATGTATATGTGGGTTCCCCCATTATGTGAAATTCATCCATGGAAGTTAATTAACATGTATGGGGAAAGGTGTTCCCATGCATATATATAAAATGAATGCTTAGGTGAGTGGAGATGGATGTATTCATATAAGCATATGGGTAAGGATCACCTTATGCATGCCCATGGCCAAGAGAGTGTGAGGATTGGGGAAACGTGACCTTGAACATGTGTGGAAGTGAATATACTCAGTGGGGGATCAAATTCTCATAGATATAAATCTCCAACATCTGAAGTTGATGGCTTGGTTCCTATATGAGGTAGGGTCCCTTTCCAATTCCTCAATCATTATAAATGATTTCATAATGTTTTTTACTGCACTATTTTTATAAATTAATTCATGTAATGAATTATTATGTCTAATTCCTATTAAATTTGAATTTAGAATGTTCATTATTAGAATTTTTAATGTAATATATGATTTTTTGATTAACAATATATTGTTTTTCTAATAAAACCCCTCCAACATAGGGACACTGCCTTCAAGCTAAAAATTAATGGTTATAACTTTCATGCCTGACTTTTCATGTTTATATAAATTATATCATAATGTTATGTTGAAATACATCATGTTTAGGACATGGCCATATTGGAATTAGAAAAACAGAGTTAGGTTTTTGAAATAATTTTAAATGGGGAAAGGTGCCGCCTAAGTGCTTGGCCCAGTTTTGAATTTAATTTTACCATGTGTGATGTTTTCCATAATTTTTTCTTGGTTATTTGACACATTCGGTCCACCAATCGAGTCTAACTTGGCTTAAACATTATAAATATAAGACCTTATATATGAAATTGTTGAGTTATCCTATGAATAGAATCATAGAGAGTACCATGTATTCTCATCACAATGCTCACTTATGGAAAGTGATTTTTTTAAAATTAAATGCGAAATTTAAATTGGAAAGTGTACTATGTATATCACTTGGCCTTATTAAGTGTAATTTAATAATGAGTGCATGTTTGTTGCTCCCCTTTTCAGGTTTATAGAAGGTAGAAGTGTGGACCTTAATTAATGAATATGGTTTAATGGATTTTACTAAATAGTTTCGAAGCCAATTGACCTTTCCACACTAATGAAAGGTAAGGACTGAACCAATAAATTTATGGTTGCAATGCTACTAGACCATTCCACACTAATGTATTGAAAGGATTTGAACAAAATGAATCATTAGATGAATTAGTTATTAAATAGGAATGGTAAGACTCGTGCTTGTCTTGGTTTCTGATTAGGGAATAACATTATCACTTGTGTACCCCATTCCAAGTTCATGGATGGGTTGTTAATGTTAAGAAAAACATAGACCCCATTCCTTATCCTATCATTGGATGCCTAATATACTAGTGTGGTGTCCCCATGTAGTACTATAGGATGCATTGGATACACACCTTGGTTATAGCATTGATAAGTAGTTTCCTTAGATACACTCCTTGGAACCAGTCCTTTGATAGCCCCATTTTACCTTAGATGGACTCCCAAGACTCGGTAGGTGCCTCATCATGGAATTACATGGAATACACTCCTTCTATTTCACCCTTACTCCATATCTAGTCCTATATACTACGGGGTTAGAATTCTGTGAGATCTACATTATCGTGGTTATTACCATGGAACTCCCTCTCCAGATATCGTTGTTAGGATGCCTTGTTACATCATGAGACCCTAACTACTTGGACTATCATGAAGTTTTTGACTTGGTTATTAAATTGGGACTTTGTTTCTAAATAACATCATATAATTCCTTGGATACACTCCTTGGGTATAGTATTGTCAAGTAGGTGTCATGGTTAATGCCCATCGAGCTCAGTCATTGATTAGCCCTGTTTTACCTTAGAGGAAACTCCTTGGAAATGGTAGGTGACTCACTCACAAGTAACATATGAATAAATTGGAAATACTCAATTAATGAACTCATTATATATCTAGACTCCAACTGAGGGATGAAAAAAGTAATTAAGTATTTAGTTACATTGTACTGCTTACTTTATTTATGCATGAATGCACACTATTTAATTTATATTACATTGTCAAGAATTGGCTATACACCTGTTGGGATGGACTACTGAGATTATATATCACACCCTTCTCAGGACACCATTGAACTGGGGTACCCAAGTATACATTGGTGTTTGTAGGTCCTTGTACCTTGCTTGTGGTCGTTTTCTTGTACTTGGGAGTTAGGAGAGAATTACTGAGCTGGAGCTCACAATGCTCATGGAGATCGCCTTTCAGATTTTTTTCTATTCAAAACATGAGTCATACATTGTATTGTATTGAGAAGATGTTTTACTCTTTTATTCCTTCAATAATATATCAGTACCATGTTATGAATACATCCATTGTATAAACTAGCATTGGACACCTTTGTTCATTTATATGAAATATGTCTTCCACTGCTATGTAAATTATGTATTGTTGTTTCCACTATAGATTGTTATTTACTTTTTTATACTTATTCCCAAATCTAATAAGATGGTATAGTCTCCACACTGATTATCCTTATACCCACTCTCATAGTCGACAACCTCTAGTGTACGGGGAGGCGCACATGAGGTCATGTGGCTATCAGTCCAGCCACCATCTTAGTGGTGTGCTTGGTCGGGATGTAACAATATGTTAGAAAATATATTTTTAGACCCTATTGGTAGTGGCATGCTGGGTTTTAATCACATACTATTATGTCCATAATTGGGTACCCGATCATATTTCATGCTTATAGGATAGGACAAGGGAAAGGACCCTGTGCTAGGGAGATTATTTTGACATGGGACATGCATGGATTATGTTCGAGACTTGAATTCAGGGTAGTTTTGGGGATTATAATTTATATTTTTTATTTTGGGTTTTTTTTCACTAGAATTTGTGGTAGGACATGACATAATTACTATTGCATGTGGATTGTAACTAGTTTGTGATATGATTGGTTATGCATGTCATTTCTTGTTTCTTTTTATTTCTAGTATTTTTTATTATGATCTATTGTGGCTTACTCTAGAAAATATGGTATAGTCTCCCAACATGACTTATTAGACCCTCACTACTAGTTAGAAACCTCTCGAATATGGGTAGTAATGCTTTTGGTCATGTGACGACTTGTCTTAGGGAAACGATTTAGTGGAACCAGGACTAGGTATGTTATAAAGTGGTATTAGAAGAGGCCTTTTGTCGATAAAATTCTATTTAGGAATGGTAGAAAGGACGTTGAAATTTATTGTGCCATAATAAGAAGCTCTTTCTTGAGAGTATCTAGTCTATGTATTGAAAAAACCTATGTCACCCATGGTGGGATTTTTTTATTGTTGTGTGTTGTTACATTTTATTATATTTCACCATAGGGTGATGCACAGGTGGTGTGATGTGATAGTTTTATGACATTTTTATCATGGATGGAATGACATGAGGTTGTGAATTCATGCATCATTATAAGAACCTATGTATATAAATGACATGAATCGTTTTAGGAACACATGCACTGATTGAGTTTGTGATATATAGAGGATAGAATGAATTTTATTTTCCTAAAAATGAAGAAATTTAGGTCTAAATAGATGATACAAATGAGAATGAGGGGACAAAATGTTAAATAATAAATAAGTAATTTTTCATTATAAATGGTGGTATGTGAAATCAATTGTAATTGGACTATTTTGTGATGTGAGAAAATATTTTGAAATTCTGTAAAAGGTAAAGATTGTGGTTGTGTCAGTTACATACCTTGTGCTATCAAATACCTTAGTAGGGATGGTTGATGATAGTGAGTTGGGTATGATCAGACCTATTTGGGTGGTGTATGTGAAATGGTTTGTTAGTGGCTAATAAATATCCATCATTTATATTTTTGATATAATTATGGTCAGTGTTTTAAATATGGTGCTTGGAATTGTATATAAATTCCTCTATGAATATGTGTGATGGTTCGAGGACTACAGGAAGTTTCTGAGAATGTTCCCCCTGTAGTATAGAAAGGGAATCTGGAGGTTAAATATAATATAGAAGATAAGTACCATGATAATATTTATTATTTTATAAAGATGATGGAATTGAACTTAGAGAGGGTTTTTTTGACTATGTGGAGCTTACCAGGGAGTTTCAGTTATACCACCCTCTAATTGTTTCTAGAGAGGGTGGGGCATAGGTGGTATAATTTTTTATTGAATCTATGAAGACTATTCGTGATTATCTAGATACTGCTATTTTGAATCATTTCATATTAGAGGCCTACATATTAAGACGGATGACACAACATTGCTGTGATGTTATGGTTCAGACGAAGGAGGCTGGAGGAATGGCAGGAAAGGATTTCTAGAAAATGGTTCTTCAACATTACTACCCATAAGACATTCAGTAGGAGAAGGCTATGGAGATTATTATTTTTACTCAAGATGATGTGTTAGTGATGGATTATGCTTGTCACGGCCCACCCTCGGGGTCCGTGCCGTGACTACCCCAAGCCCGCCTTCCATAGGCCAGGGGCTGGCGACTAGCACCAAGGCGTAAATCCCAGAAAAAGGGAAGGCATTGCCTTTGTAAAGTAAACAAACACCACAGAGTAAGCAAGCGGAAGTAAAACACTAAGTACAAAAAGAAGAGCTGAAAAGTAAAAAGGGGCCGGAAATACAAGCCCAACTGTAAAGTACAACTCGAAAGGGAAAACAGCGACTGAAAAGTAAAGCTGCTACGCTGAGATGTCCACTGGAAATCCCACATGAAGGGTGGGTACAGATAGCTCCTCTGCTCCTCGGGTCCCGCCATCCGCTCCGAGTATGTTCCGCCCAGTGGTCCACCTCCGGGTACCGCCTCGTCGTATAGTCCACCTCCAGGTACCGTCCAGTCCTCGAACCTTCGGCTACTGACAGCACTGTCCGTCGTCTGCAACCAACACAACGAGGTGCGGGCATAGCCCGTGCAGGGGTGAGTATAACGATACTCAGTAGGGACCCCGAGACCCTCAAGGTCTCACTAAAACCAATAAGGATAAACACAAGAAGATTTCAACAGATAAACCCTACTTAGGTATATGCCCATACATATACCTAAGTTATCAAGTAACCCATCTCAAACATGAGGAAACACAAGGATTGTGAAACGACGGATAACCACTACCCGGGTATATGCCCATACATATACCAAAGTTAGCAAGTGACCCATCTCAATCATGAAGTAAACACAAGGTCAAAAGTCTCAGCTCAAACCAGGATTTTCATTATCGAAACCGTAACTGCTGAAGAGCTCCGTCTCTGGAGTGTGCAGTGGTCCTGTCACGACTCCGAGGTACTGCTCACTAACCTAAGACTGCTGAAGTACTCCTCCTGTCGAGTACCGCGGGTCAGCCACCCAGACACAGTAGTGCTTCCCGCCGAGGTATGTCACCCAAACTCAGTAGTGCACACCCCCTAGTAGCCTGCTGAGGTACTCTCCGGACGAGCACCGCGGGTCTGCACTGTCACACAGGTAGTGCTCCGTCCGCCATGGGTCTGCACCTCAGAAAGTAGTGCTCCGTCCACTGGGCTAGTCGACTCACTCCAAGTCGAGTCGGTCAAGCAGTCGTCAGGTCTCAGCCAGCTACACGGTCTCCGTACATCGCACGCTCGTCACTGGGAGGGTCCGCTCCACGAGCTACAGGTCGATACTCCAAGTATCTCAAAGTCCTGCAAAGAAGTATCTCAAAAGTCCGATTCGTCACAGGGTTCTCAACGCAACAGACGGCACGTCGATCGGACGCCCGGTCTGTGAGTTATTAGCCTTTTCGTCCCAGGGGCCCGGTTGGTTTCGAGTGCGAACCAAACCCGGCCGTATCTCAACTGTACCCCGAACTCCCATAGGGTAGACTCATAGGGACCGTTACTAAATGAAAACACCAACGCCGATGACGGCTCGTCAAGCGGACGTCCTGTTTGTAAGATATCGGCTTTTCCGTTCCAGGGGCCCGGTTGGATTTCGGGTACAATCCAACCCGGCCATACTCCGACTGCATCCAAAACTCGGGCGGAGTATGTCAAAAGTTCCGTCTCATCAAGAGGAAGTCAACGAAACAGACGGCGCGTCAATTGGACGCCCGGTCTGTGAGTTATTGGCTTTTTCGTCTCCGGGGCCCGGTTGGTTTTTAAGGCAAAACCAAACCGACCGTACTCCACCTGCGTCCAAACCTCGGGCGGAGTATGCCAAAAGATCCGTCTCATTAAGAGGAACGCAACGCGACTGACGGCGCGTCAATCGGACGTTCGTGGCTCAAGATATGAGCGTTTCCTCTCCGAAGGCCCGGTTGGTTTCGTGAACGAACCAACCCGGCCGAACTCAAAGTAATCCGAAACCTTGAGTGCGATATACCGAAACGACCGTCTCGATCCAAGGATCGCGTTGCCGCAGAAGGTTCGTCATTCGGAGGTCCGAGGCTCAAGTTATGAGGCAAAAACCAAATCTGGTTCGAAACGGGGGGGGTCCGGGTCCGGGCCGACCCGGCCCGACCCCCCCCCCCCCCCCCCCCCCCCCCCCCCGGGGCGGCGCGGCGGCGGCCGGCGGCGGCGGGCGGCAGCCGGCGGCGGCAGCGGGCGGCGGCGGCGGCGGCGGGCTGCGGCGGCGGCGTTGGCGGCGGGCTGCGGCGGCGGCGGGCTGCGGCGGCGGCGGGGGGCGCGGCGGCGGGCCGCGGCGGCTGGCGCTGGCGCCGCTTAAGGAGGCAGCGCGGGGGAATTTTATCCCCCGCTGATTGAATAGGCGGCGCGGCCTTGTGCCGCGCCAATTTCATGAAACGGCCACCCCTGCACGTGGGGGACGGCTGGACACGAACCGGGGGGCTGCTGCCCCCCCCCCCTCCTTTGAAGAAACGCCCCCCTCATAAAGAGGGGGGTTTTTAGTATTGGCCGGGGGAATTAATTCCCCCGGTTTTAAGTCATCCGGCCAGCCAGCTGGCCGGCCGGTTTTTACCAACGGGACCGGAAATTCCGGTCCCGCCTTCGACTTCCGACGCCGGCGGCTCGGCCGCCGGTCTTCTCTTCCGCCGCGGCCCGGAACCGGCCGCGGTCTCCTCGTCCCGCCGCGGCCCAGAACCGGCCGCGGCGTTCGTCATCCGGCGCGGTGCGACGGCACCGCGCACCCTTTGCAGTGCTTGAAGTTTACTCAACGCGGCGTGACGGGGTCGCGTTCTTGTTGTTTCTTCCAAGGTGCGCGCGCGACGACATCGCGTAAGTTGAACGTACAATTATCCGCGTGGTGCGACGGCACCACGCCACCTTGCTTCCGCCCGCAAGATTAAACAACATGAACGATGGAGGGGGTTCGGCCGTGTTCATGCGGTCCGGCCCCCTCACGTTAAGCAATAACGCATCTTAAAATTAATCAACATCCCCACGTTAGTTATACGATCCACGAGCAAGAAAGAGATAATTAAATATTAAATCAACATCCCCTACCTTGGTATAAGGTTCGAAGATCGTTCTACGTTCCGCGGAAGACGACGTCGCGGAGGTCGGGCGACGCGGTCGTCGTTCGTCAAATTCAACGACGAAGAGGCGCGTCCGAAGAGGTACGTCGTTGGCGAATCCTTGTACGCCGACGAAGGTTGTCCGAGGAAGGTGCGGTGTTCTCTCTCGTTGACACCGAAGATGAAGAAGAGCGGAGCGGCGTTCTTCGTCAGAACTTGAGCGTTATACGTCAAGTCTTGAGGAAAGTCAAATAAAAAGGAAACAACGAACTCAAGAACCCTTACCTTGATAGTCTCACGTTGACGGAGTCGTGGAATATCGGTGTCGATTCCTTTGACGTCGGAGGAAGAGTCATTGTCGAAGGCGTTCGTCGCGGAAAACCGTCGCGGAAGAGATGACGCAGAAGAAGTACGTCGCGTCGCGGATACGGCGTCGCGGACGGATCGTGTTCTTCGGCGGAGAAGTTCTTCGTTGAAGAACGACGTTCTTCGCGTTCTTCGTTGAGTTTGAAGAAGAAGAAGAGGAGCTCTCTACCTCTCAAGAAGACAAACGATCAACCCAAAATAAAATAAGATACACCTTATTTTATTTTCACTTTGCCAACCTTTCAAAAATTCAAAAGTTGAATCCAATTCATTAATTAAATCTAGAGTTGACAAAATTAAATGAAGAGATAGGTTGGCAAGAAATAAAGTAGGGAAGAGTTACGTAATTAAGAGGGGGTTTAGAGGGGTTAGGGAATTTGAAAAGAAAAAGGGGTTCGTGTGGGCCCCACCACACTTAATCCTCCCAAGGGAGGTTAAGTGGGTGTGGGTCCCACTTCCAACCACCTTTGGTAGGTTTTTAATAAGTTAAAATAAAATTTGCCTTACACAAATTTTATTTAACTCAACTGAAAACCCCAAAACTAATTTTCAACTCGCAACAAACGCAACTCCCGAAAAGGTCTCTTTAAGCGAATATCGGCGCTGCGAGTTCATCGGTGCCCTCGGATTTCAATTCCGAGCACCGGATCAAAAGTTAGGAATTCCCGCTCGTTCGTTCACTGAACGTACCCGAGCCAAACTTCGGAAATTAATTCCGGGCACTCCGGGCCTCGGAATCAGGTTCCGTCAGAAACCACGCTCTTGTAAAATTCTAAAAAAAATTAAGAAAAAATTTTCCTTGAATTTTACGGGTCTTTACATTACTCCCACCTCAAGGCTTTACGTCCCCGTAAAGCTACATGAAAAATTAGGGAAACAAAAGAGGGTACTGAGCACGCATCTGAGCCTCCCGCTCCCATGTGATCTCCTGGAGATTCCCGTGCCGCCATCTGTTGCGCACAAGAGGAATCGATTTCCCAAGTAGGACCCGCTCCTGTCGATCCTCTATCTCCACCGGGACCTCCGTAAAAGTCGCCCCAACGTCAACGTCAAGCTCCCCATGATCAAAGATGTGCGTCGGGTCGTGCACGTATCTCCTCAGCTGAGACATGTGGAAGACGTCGTGCACCCGGTGTAACTGAGGTGGTAGAGCCAGGCGATAAGCCACCTCACCAACTCTGCTGAGGACCTGGAAGGGTCCGATGAAGCGCGGAGATAACTTGTCGCCTCGGCCAAATCTCCGAATACCACGTCGAGGTGAGACCCGCAAGAAGACGTGGTCACCATCCTCGAACTCTAGTGGTCTCCGCCTCCTGTCAGCGTATGACTTCTGCCGGCTCTGTGTTGTCCTCATCCGCTCCTGGATGATATGGACCTCCTCCGACGTGGCCCGGACCATCTCTGGTCCCACAAGAGCTGCAAGATTTCTTCTTTTCCGAAAAGAGAAACCTGGTCTCATCCCCTGGATGAACCACATTCTTTGCCTAAAACAGTCAATCCTAACATGGATGATACTAATCCATACCAAGGATGACGTCGTAAGGCCTCGACGCTACTACTAAGAGATCCAACCGTTACTCTCGCCTCCAAGGATTGAGTCACACTGTCGGCATCAGTGTGTGGTAACTGGGTCTCCTCCAGTAGATGTCTCACAAGTGAGGGTCAAGTCAACAGTCAACTGGAACCTCTTAGTAACATCACAAAAGAGGACAGGAAAGAAAACATCACAAAGGTATGCGTCTTTTATTATTGCAGCTCATATTACAAGACGCTACACAAAAGCAATATCAACATGGAACTAGAAGTACAAAAGACGTATCCACTAGTTCCTCCCCTGTCCACCTGCTCCCAGAGCTCCAGCATTTGTCGCTGCCTCAACCTCGGTGGCTCCCTCCAAGCCTGCGGATCGAGGAGTCGGACAGTCATGTGCCAGGTGACCCTTTCCGCCACAGGAGTAACATTGTCCGTTTCTGGCACGCCTGGCTCTGACCCCACCTCGGGTGCCCCGCACCACCGGTCCTAAAACCCGAGATCGCCCAACTGCTGGTCTGGTCCTCCTGGACCTCTGCATCATCTGTCTACTGCCCACAGATGACTCGGCTTCTGATCGAAAAACACGCGGCAAAGGCAGAATCTCCTGTACACGCTCGGGGTGTAGAGATACTGGCACAAACTCCACCCTGAAGAAGGTCTCGAAGTCTTCCCATGCGAAGTTCATCTCATCGCAAAACTGAAACAAGTGGCTCCACCACCTACCTGCTGCTGCCTGAAGGAGGCTGGTAGCAAAGATCACCATGAAGTCTGCCGGCGTCCCCACTAGCCTGAAGACTCTCACCACAGCCTCCAGCCAAACCTCAGCCGCCTGCGGGTCCGTCTCTCCCCGGAACCTGGGTGGCCTCTGGCGCTGGAACTCGTGCAACGCGCTCAAGCGTCGTGCATCGCCTACTGCTGGGGCTGGTGGCATCGGTGGCCCAACGTATGGTAGTACCGCTGGTGCCTCCGCTGGTGCCTCAACTGCAAGAGGGCCCTGTACCGAAGCCTCGTCGCTCGACAGACTGTCAGCACGCTCATCCCTCCGGGCTCTAGCTGGTCGTCTGAGAAAAGACATCCTGAAAGAAACAACGTAACACGATCATACGATTATACCTGGTGAGCTGACCTGGTTTGAGCTGTTTTAAGGGGAAAAACCTTTGAAAACACACACGCAATCAATGTTTTCGTGCACAAAGTCGGAAATCAGTTGTCAGGGTCCTGGTGTATGGATACGTCGGCCGCCCGCACAAACACTGGACTCCCTGAACTGAAAACCACACTCGGTACTCTCAACACTATTGCTTCACAGAAAGAAACATCAGAGTTATAAGTTCTGCGGTAGAACCGAACTCCTTTGATACCAATTTGTCACGACCCGCCCTCGGGGTCCGTGCCGTGACTACCCCAAGCCCGCCTTCCATAGGCCAGGGGCTGGCGACTAGCACCAAGGCGTAAATCCCAGAAAAAGGGAAGGCATTGCCTTTGTAAAGTAAACAAACACCACAGAGTAAGCAAGCGGAAGTAAAACACTAAGTAAAAAAAGAAGAGCTGAAAAGTAAAAAGGGGCCGGAAATACAAGCCCAACTGTAAAGTACAACTCGAAAGGGAAAACAGCGACTGAAAAGTAAAGCTGCTACGCTGAGATGTCCACTGGAAATCCCACCTGAAAGGTGGGTACAGATAGCTCCTCTGCTCCTCGGGTCCCGCCATCCGCTCCGAGTATGTTCCGCCCAGTGGTCCACCTCCGGGTACCGCCTCGTCGTATAGTCCACCTCCAGGTACCGTAAAGTCCTCGAACCTTCGGCTACTGACAGCACTGTCCGTCGACTGCAACCAACACAACGAGGTGCGGGCATAGCCCGTGCAGGGGTGAGTATAACGATACTCAGTAGGGACCCCGAGACCCTCAAGGTCTCACTAAAACCAACAAGGATAAACACAAGAAGATTTCAACAGATAAACCCTACTTAGGTATATGCCCATACATATAACTAAGTTATCAAGTAACCCATCTCAAACATAAGGAAACACAAGGATTGTGAAACGACGGATAACCACTACCCGGGTATATGCCCATACATATACCAAAGTTAGCAAGTGACCCATCTCAATCATGAAGTAAACACAAGGTCAAAAGTCTCAGCTCAAACCAGGATTTTCATTATCGAAACCGTAACTGCTGAAGAGCTCCGTCTCTGGAGTGTGCAGTGGTCCTGTCACGACTCCGAGGTACTGCTCACTAACCTAAGACTGCTGAAGTACTCCTCCTGTCGAGTACCGCGGGTCAGCCACCCAGACACAGTAGTGCTTCCCGCCGAGGTATGTCACCCAAACTCAGTAGTGCACACCCCCTAGTAGCCTGCTGAGGTACTCTCCGGACGAGCACCGCGGGTCTGCACTGTCACACAGGTAGTGCTCCGTCCGCCATGGGTCTGCACCTCAGAAAGTAGTGCTCAGTCCACTGGGCTAGTTGACTCACTCCAAGTCGAGTCGGTCAAGCAGTCGTCAGGTCTCAGCCAGCTACACGGTCTCCGTACATCGCACGCTCGTCACTGGGAGGGTCCGCTCCACGAGCTACAGTTCGATACTCCAAGTATCTCAAAGTCCCGCAAAGAAGTATCTCAAAAGTCCGATTCGTCACAGGGGTCTCAACGCAACAGACGGCACGTCGATCGGACGCCCGGTCTGTGAGTTATTAGCCTTTTCGTCCCAGGGGCCCGGTTGGTTTCGAGTGCGAACCAAACCCGGCCGTATCTCAACTGTACCCCGAACTCCCATAGGGTAGACTCATAGGGACCGTTACTAAACGAAAACACCAACGCCGCTGACGACTCGTCAAGCGGACGTCCTGTCTGTAAGATATCAGCTTTTCCGTTCCAGGGGCCCGGTTGGATTTCGGGTACAATCCAACCCGGCCATACTCCGACTGCATCCAAAACTCGGGCGGAGTATGTCAAAAGTTCTGTCTCATCAAGAGGAAGTCAACGAAACAGACGGCGCGTCAATTGGACGCCCGGTCTGTGAGTTATTGGCTTTTTCGTCTCCGGGGCCCGGTTGGTTTTTAAGGAAAAACAAACACGACCGTACTCCACCTGCGTCCAAACCTCGGGCGGAGTATGCCAAAAGATCTGTCTCATTAAGAGGAACGCAACGTGACTGACGGCGCGTCAATCGGACGTTCGTGGCTCAAGATATGAGCGTTTCCGCTCCGAAGGCCCGGTAGGTTTCGTGAACGAACCAACCCGGCCGAACTCAAAGTAATCCGAAACCTTGAGTGCGATATACCGAAACGACCGTCTCGATCCAAGGATCGCTTTGCCGCAGACGGTTCGTCATTCGGAGGTCCGAGGCTCACGTTATGAGCCAAAAACCAAATCTGGTTCGAAACGGGGGGGTCCGGGTCCGGGCCGACCCCCCCCCCCCCCCCCCCCCCGGGGCGGCCGGCGGCGGCGGCGGGCGGCGGCGGCGGCGGCGGGCTGCGGCGGCGGCGGCGGCGGCGGGCTGCGGCGGCGGCGGGCTGCGGCTGCGGCGGTGGCGCGGCGGCGGGCCGCGGCGGCTGGCGCTGGCACCGCTTAAGGAGGCCGCGCGGGGGAATTTTATCCCCCGCTGATTGAATAGGCGGCGCGGCCTTGTGCCGCGCCAATTTCATGAAACGGCCCCCCCGCACGTGGGGGCCGGCTGGACACGAACCGGGGGGCTGCTGCCCCCCCCCCTCCTTTGAAGAAACACCCCCCTCATAAAGAGGGGGGTTTTTAGTATTGGCCGGGGGAATTAATTCCCCCGGTTTTAAGTCATCCGGCCGGCCAGCTGGCCGGCCGGTTTTTACCAACGGGACCGGAAATTCCGGTCCCGCCTTCGACTTCCGACGCCGGCAGCCCGGCCGCCGGTCTTCTCTTCCGCCGCGGCCCGGAACCGGCCGCGGCGTTCGTCATCCGGCGCGGTGCGACGGCACCGCGCCCCCTTTGCCGTGCTTGAAGTTCACTCAACGCGGCGCGACGGGGTCGCGTTCTTGTTGTTTCTTCCAAGGTGTGCGCGCGACGGCATCACGTAAGTTGAACGTACAATTATCCGCGTGGTGCGACGGCACCACGCCACCTTGCTTCCGCCCGCAAGATTAAACAACATGAACGATGGAGGGGGTTCGGCCGTGTTCATGCGGTCCGGCCCCCTCACGTTAAGCAATAACGCATCTTAAAATTAATCAACATCCCCACGTTAGTTATACGATCCACGAGCAAGAAAGAGATAATTAAATATTAAATCAACATCCCCTACCTTGGTATAAGGTTCGAAGATCGTTCTACGTTCCGCGGAAGACGACGTCGCGGAGGTCGGGTGACGCGGTCGTCGTTCGTCAAATTCAACGACGAAGAGGCGCGTCCGAAGAGGTACGTCGTTGGCGAATCCTTGTACGCCGACGAAGGTTGTCCGAGGAAGGTGCGGTGTTCTCTCTCGTTGACACCGAAGACGAAGAAGAGCGGAGCGGCGTTCTTCGTCGGAACTTGAGCGTTATACGTCAAGTCTTGAGGAAAGTCAAATAAAAAGGAAACAACGAACTCAAGAACCCTTACCTTGATAGTCGCACGTTGACGGAGTCGTGGAATATCAGTGTCGATTCCTTTGACGTCGGAGGAAGAGTCGTTGTCGAAGGCGTTCGTCGCGGAAAACCGTCGCGGAAGAGATGACGCAGAAGAAGTACGTCGCGTCGCGGATACGGCGTCGCGGACGGATCGTGTTCTTCGGCGGAGAAGTTCATCGTTGAAGAACGACGTTCTTCGCGTTCTTCGTTGAGTTTGAAGAAGAAGAAGAGGAGCTCTCTACCTCTCAAGAAGACAAACGATCAACCCAAAATAAAATAAGCTATACCTTATTTTATTTTCACTTTGCCAACCTTTCAAAAATTCAAAAGTTGAATCCAATTCATTAATTAAATCTAGAGTTGACAAAATTAAATGAAGAGATAGGTTGGCAAGAAATAAAGTAGGGAAGAGTTACGTAATTAAGAGGGGGTTTAGAGGGGTTAGGGAATTTGAAAAGAAAAAGGGGTTCGTGTGGGCCCCACCACACTTAATCCTCCCAAGGGAGGTTAAGTGGGTGTGGGTCCCACTTCCAACCACCTTTGGTAGGTTTTTAATAAGTTAAAATAAAATTTGTCTTACACAAATTTTATTTAACTCAACTGAAAACCCCAAAACTAATTTTCAACTCGCAACAAACGCAACTCCCGAAAAGGTCTCTTTAAGCGAATATCGGCGCTGCGAGTTCATCGGTGCCCTCGGATTTCAATTCCGAGCACCAGATCAAAAGTTAGGAATTCCCGCTCGTTCGTTCACTGAACGTACCCGAGCCAAACTTCGGAAATTAATTCCGGGCACTCCGGGCCTCGGAATCAGGTGCCGTCAGAAACCGCGCTCTTGTAAAATTCTAAAGAAAATTAAGAAAAAAATTTCCTTGAATTTTACGGGTCTTTACAATGCTAGTCATTATAACGACTTGTGTTGATTCATCATGATGATGGTAAGAGAGTCGGTGATTATTGAAATATTCATATATGATTAGATTAGGCAAAATATTAGGTCTTAGGGGAAAATATTTCGTTTGAATTGGTTGGAAGATATAGTGGATCAAGACCTTATCTCAAAAGGGATCTTGAATGGTGATTCTGGAGGTGGACATGTGATGAAAACTATGAAGAAATATTGTATAACATTCAATGGATGGTAGGATTGTTTTGGAAGTTTCCAAAAACGTTAAAATGCACATAATTGTCAGTAAAAGTGGTCAGCTTCTCTGGGTGGTGATCAGGTGTTCTGCTACCAGCGTGGTAGGTCGGGGCACATTTTGGGCCAGTGTCCCGGACCACTTGTTGAGTGTTGGTGTTGTGGAAGGTTAGTACATATTCAGAGGTTATGAAAATACCCTCTATATCCTGGTATGTATTGGAGTTAGAGGTAGATGTGGAGTTTGGGTTGGGGATCGATCAACACATATCATGAAGGTAGTTGGAGCTCCACTGGCCATACTCATAGGGGTGGTGGATGTAGAACTACTGGATGAGTACATCTTTACCAGCGGGGCATTATAGTGTAGGGTACTCAGGATGGATCCCATGGTAGAGGGACATTCCATATTCGTGAAATGTAGTCTACAACTGGTGGTGGAAAGGATAGAATTTCTACCATTCGAGGTATAATTTTTGTTGCGTACACACATTCAAATGCCCATTTTGACATAGGTGTGACACACACTTTTGTCTCTTCACTATTTTTAGTTTTGTTGGTCTTATATATTGAAAAAATGTGTGGGGGTTATGTCAATTGATAATCTATCGGGGATGCGAGTCGAGGATATCAGAGATTATAGAGATTTTCCCATAAAAAATGGTGGTTATCATTTTATTGGAACCTGTTTCTCCTTGAGAATTCAGGTTTAAAACTGATATTGGGTATCGACTAGTTTGTGTTGTATTTATCCCATATAATTTCTTACCATCATAGGGTAATTTTAACATCTTCATATGGATATAATTACATCTTTTGTGGACAGTGGGATGTATGACCGTGAAACACATGGCCAATTTTTCAGAATTTGGGGAAATCACAGCCCAAGTGTGGTGCCTTATTATTTATGATAGAGACGTGGAGAAACATGTCTTTCATCATATGGTGGATTATTTTTAGGAGGTGTTTCATGATTATTTCATGGGACATCCACCTAAAAGTAATATAGAGTTCCCAATCGAGTTACTACCAGGACCGGAACCACATTCTACTCCACCTTATCTAATGGAACTGAGAGAAATCTAGAAACTTAAGGCTCAAAAGGAAGAGTAGGAGTGAAATAAATTCATTCAACCTAGTTTGTCACCATGGAGATCACATGTGCTATTTTCTATGAAAGATTAAGGGTCTCTTAAGTTTTTTATTGATTAAATTAAGTTAAATATTTTTATGGTTTAATAATTGATACTTACATCCTAGAATTGATGACTTGTTTTACCATCTTAGGGATTTATTAGTGTTCTCCAAGGCCGATTAGAGATCACACTCCCATCAAATTATGGTTAGAAATTCTGATGTACCCCAGATAGCTTTCCAGATAAGTTATGTGTTGTATGAATTTTTTCAGCGTCATTTGGTTTGATCAATGCACCAGATGTGTTTACAGAAAAAATAAATAATATATTTTACCATTATCTGGATCAGTTTTTTGTTACCTTCGTTGATGAAATATTTTTTTACACAAAAAATATTGAATATAATTCCATAGATCATGACATTATTATGAATATACTAAGAGAGTATAAAAAATTATGTAAAATCATCAAAATTTCAGATTTTAATTGATAAAGTGCATTTCTTGTGACACATCATTTTTGAGTAAGTCGTGTTAGTGGATCCAGAGAAGGTGAAGGTTGTGTTATCTTGGGAGAAGCCCAACTTTTTTTGATGTTCATAGTTTTATGCATTTGGATGGTTATTACCAAAGGTTTAATAGGGGTTTCTCCCATTTTTTAACACCACTGGCAATCTTATCATTGATTGGTGTAAATTTTGAGTGATAAGAGGCATGTAAAACTGGTTTTCAAGAATTGAAGAAGCAGTTGACTACCACACCGATTTTGATTTTACCATAACCAGGTAGGATGCACACCTTGTTCAATGATGAATTCATTGTTGGGATCTGGGTAGTGTTGAGGTAGTATGATCTGGTGGTAGATTGTGGGTCATTACAGTTGAGGCCTCATGAAAAAAATTCATACACATGCTCTTGATCTAGGTTCAATATATTATGCCTTAATGTGCTAGAGGCATAACTTGTTGGTAGAAGAGTTCACAATTTTTACTTATCATAAAAGTTTAATGTATATATTATGTCAGAGGGAATCGAATCTTCAGCAGTGACTGTGGGTCGAGTATGTTCAATCCTTGATTTTGAGTGGTTTTACACCCTATGAAAACGGAATAGTGTTATAGATTCTCTAATTTAGAAGACTTAGAATCAGGTGGTTTAGGAATACAACTCTTATTGTGGAATGGTGGATTCTGTTTTTCTTAGATGCACCTGGAGGTGTAGGATTTTCATGAAAAAATGACCCTTTCATCTATAGTAGTTGAATATATACTTTTTTGGTGATTTTAGGAGAGTCAGGTATAGGATAAATTGTGTTTGGCTATAAAATAAAGTCTTAAGGGTGGGAAGTCACCTTCTAGTTTGGCTATTAGAGGTATTGGAGTTTTCAATGTTTAGTTCCATGTTGTAGTGCCAAAAGGTTTATGAGAAGATTTGATGTGCGAGTTCAATGTATCAATGTGGATAGTGAATCATGGAATGAAAAAAAAATATCAAGATCTTCATTGGAAATATTAGTGATAGAGACTGAAGAACCATGTTGTGGGTTTTGTGGCGCGATTACTTACCTCTCAACAGGTGAAGTCCGAGCATCAACATCTAGGTGGGTTGTTATAGTCATTTCACATCTTGTATGGTAAATAGAATGACATAATGATTGAATTCGTAATCATTCCTCTAAATACACCTCAAAAGAATGGTGAAATTTGGGTCATTATGGATTGATTAAATAATGTGTCTCATTTCTTACCAATCTTGGAAGCATATATAGTCAATTAGTATAGTGATTTAGTTGTTCGAGAGACTGTGAAACTGTATTGTGTGCTAAAAACAATAGTTTCATATCATGATCTGCATTTCACATCACGCTTCTAAAAGGGGATACATAAGGTTCATGGAACCCAAGAGTTTTTGTGTACTAATTATCACCTGTATATGGAGGGGTAGTCGGAGCACACAATTCATGTATTGGAGGACATGTTGAGAGCCTATGTTTCAGATTTTGGTTGATCAATGTAAAGAAGAATCCCTTTATTGAGTTTTCATACAGAAAATGTTTTCCAGATACAATTTAGATGGAGCCTTTTGTGGTACTCTATGGGAGGCTATGTAGTGATCTATTTTGTGGGTTAGAAGAAATAGTGTCTGAGATATTAGGCCCAAGTCTCATGTAGAAGACATCTGATAAGGTTTAGTTGATTCAGATGTTGATGGAAAAAACACTACATAGAAAAAATTCATATTTATATTGACATCATAGACCAATCATGTTCATAGAAGGCGATAGTGTGTTTCTTCATGTGTTTCCATGGTTGTGTCACCATCGAATCTGAAAATAGGGAATGTTCGCGCCCATGTATGATAAGAAGTTTGAGACTGTGGAGAGGAATAGAACTATGGCTTACCAATTGGCTCTTCGATAATGCTGTAGTGGGATTCTTGATGGTATTCATGTATCCCAACTATAGAAGTATCAACCTGATCCATATCGAGTGAAAAATATTGATGATGATGATCTTGATCCAGAATCTTCTTTTAAGGAGAATTTGGTTCATATTATGGATCATAGTGAGAAGTTCATGTGGGCCATGGTTCTGCCTTTGGTTCATGTTCTATGGAAACATAAGAAAGTTCATGATGAATCATAGAAGAAAGAATTAGATATATGGGCCCCGTGGCCTGATATAATTTCATCTGAAACCTAATGATGGTGGGGAAGAGCATCTCAAGGTTGATCCATCCTATGGTGGGGAGGTTGTATGGTCCAATATCTTTCTTAAGGTATGTTTTTATTATGATTCAGTTTATGTACATTATTATCATTAAATATGTGTTCCCAAATTCATGAGAAGAAACAGGGGTGTTATAGCAGACCGGGACACAAAAAAGAAGGTAATATGACTTTTTGGGCATGTTTCAAAATTTTCACATGGTCATTACAGGCTACGAAGATCATCCTTGGAATCTATGCAAGTGGTGATTTAGGGATATATTCCCTCGCATGGTTTGTGAACAATTTGTAAAATTGATCAAATCGTGCAAATTGGTGATTTTGGGATAGTGTCTAACACATGGTTTGGAAAATCGTGTAGGCAAACGATGCATCCCGGTAACATTGTGAAATTAAAAAAAATCCCATTCTATTATTTCTAACCCAAACTTGTGATTTTCATCCTCTCAGCCTCTTGAAACCCTAGTGACTAACATGATCTCCCAAGATCACCCAAGGTTGATTCTAATTCGATCCTAGTCTTTTTGGAGGATTGTTGTTTTAGGATTGAATCCTTGGGTGTGTCTAATTTTTTCATTGCTTTCTTTTATCGATTAAGGTTTTCATATTTTTCTCCTCTCTATCAGAATCTCTAATACCATTATTTTCTTGGGAATTATTGGTTAAATATTTAAGAGTTTATTGAAACCAAAGGTAATTCAATGTTTGGGAGTGTGTTTGCCAATATATTTGAGGTTGGTGGTCTATATTTTATATCCCATAGTTTTTTTATAGATTTATGTATGTCCACATTTTTTCTTTGTCACTTATCGTTGTGCTTGTGAACCACTAGGTCAGATTCTTTTTTTTTTGTGTTTTAAAGGTGAATGGAAAACCTCATTATCCCCATGGGATGCATCAAGGATGATTTAACACATTAAATTTCACCTATGGGGTGCACCAATATTTTTCGGGACTAGAAACTAGATAAGTAAGTTCTAGGTTATTGTGTAAACATGTAGTTACCTTGTTGATTATGTTGATTTGTTATGTGGAAGTCCAAATATAATATTATTTAATTGGGATTGGGAAACGAGGCTTCTGAAATACTTTAGATATACCTAAGAGAGATATTTCTTGTGAAATAGTTAATATGATAAATAGGTAATAATAGTATGTTGAATGGGTTGACATAAGGGAAGTTTTTAATATAATTACTTACTCGTGCTAGAGAATATGAATTGCGATAAATGGGCAATGTGATGTAAATGGAAATGTGTTAATGTGTTATAACACAATATGATTTACTATGTCGATTGTTATGGATTATGATTAGTATATATATTGGTTGGGTTTGGTTGTGGTATGACTATGTGTGTTAAATGGATGGGTAATCATGTGAACATGGCTTTAGGTGTGGGATAAAGGACTAATACTCTTTCCATGGTTTGAGTTGGACAAATTCTCTAACTCCCCCCACAATGCTCATGTTAGGGAAGGGGGTGAAGCTCTATTTCCCTAATTGATTAATTCCACCTATAATGTGGCTTCGTGGCGATGACATTTTGATATTATGATATGTTATCCCTTGTGAGTTAGGGACTTATTTATTCTTTTATGAAAAATAATAAATTCTATTAACCCTTTGTGAATAATGTGAATTCCAAACTTATTAACATCACGATTTAGGATGAAGTAGTAATAAAAGAGACACAATCAGTTGTCACCTTGGTTAGTATAACAAAGTAGATTTTGTTTACTAGTGGCCCCTGAATTTTTTTCTATTTCTTGTAATTTATTCTAACTGTGCATGAACTACCCGTTAATAATTATATTAACAGACACTGTTGGTTGTTTCCTATTTATTTTTACTGACACCTTACTCTAGCCACCATTGGGGTACTCAAGATGATTTTAGGCTTATAGGTTAGGACAAGGGAAAGGGCCCTAAGCTGGGCAGTTGAGTTGGACATGGGACATGCACAGTTGTTGTTCCATACATATATTTGGGACCATTTTTTTGGATTATACTGTTTGTATTTTTTGGGGGTATTATCACTTGGAATTATGGCATGAAATGACATATTTACTATATCATGTTAATTGTAGCTATTTTAGTAGATGTTTGGATATGAATGTTATTGGTTTTTTACTATTATTTATGTTATTTATATTGTGATCTATTGTATATTACTCTAGTAAAAAGGGTGTAGTCTCCCCAAGTGACCTATTAGACCCTCAATAATTGTCTGAATCCTCTGGCGTATGAGGAGAAGTGATTAAGGTCATGTGATGACCTTCATTGAGGCACTGATTTAGTGGCACCAGGATAGGGACGTTACAAATTTTCTATAATAAATTTGTATCTACAAATAAAAAATTTGATTATGAAATTAACCTTTTAATACATTTATGTTAACTTTAGTGAAACCCCAATTTTTAAAAATAGTAGTAAAATATTCTATCTATAAAAAAATAATTAAAAATGGATTAAAAAATAAATTATAATAAATATTATGGTGTTAGGAAACAAATATGGATGAAAAAGTTTCATGGTAAATCTGAATAACTCATTGAAATATTTTTTTATCAATATCCCTTTTGGGAAATGAAATCCATATGGTAAGAATTTTTCAACAAGGGTTTATGTGGTCAGAATGTAAATCCATATAAAAATATTTTAGAAAATTTATAAGTAAAAAATTATGAATAATTTACCCAATATATATATAATAAGTTCATAGAATGATTTTAACTCAATGAGAAAAAATTGAGTTACAAAAAACTCTTTCAAATGGGGTAAAAGTTAAGTCAAAAGAAATTTGAAAAATTGAACATTTTTTTTAAATTATATCACTTTATTTAATAATAAATAAATATTATAACATTTATTGGATTTTTAATCAACAAAAAACTATAAAAATAAATCATGCAACATAAAATGTTCTTTGTCTCAATGAATCTTAATTGAGACCATGAAAACTGTTACGTTTTCTCCCATCTTAGTAGAACACACTCTAAAATCATGTACAAAAAAATTAATATAATAATAAATAATTTCATAGACTTATAAATATATGAATAATTTTATTAACTTAATCAATAATTATTATCTTACTGAATATTAGACTGTTAATATCAAATATCTATATCGTGTGTGAGTTTTCATTATATTTTAAATAAATTTTTTATAAGATAATTTTTTTGTCAGTATTCTACCAATGTTCATCATCCATAGATCATAAATGTACTATAATTGAATTTTTTAAAATATTAATAATATTATAATTCAATTCAATCAATGTTTCACGTAAGAAATTTAATGATTGATATAGTGATGAGGAGGTTTCATTTATTCTTAGTCAATGAAGCCTATTTTTATAAAATTCTAGATACATTTTTATATTATCAGTATATGAATAAAAAAATATAATTTAATTATTTATATGAGACATTATAAAAACTAAAATCACATATTTTTCCATGATATGTATTTATAGCATGATTCATTTTGGTTATTAAAAAACCTAAATAAGAACATACCATAATAATGGATGATTATGTGGTAATTTAGATATAATAAATGTATTTAAAATTTTCAATGTCATTATTTAGTATTCAGTATTGTGTTTTATTATAATCTTAATGGTATATAATTGTAATATAACTTGTATGGAGTTATTTAATAGCATGAATAGTAAAAACATTCTATTTGAACACTCTTTTGGCCCACTAAGGTTTATCTAACACACAATCCAAGCCGCTGTTGAAAGCCAATTGAATTATATGATCACATGTATAGAAAAGGGGAATCATACAACCCTAGAATGTTGAATTGGATACTTTCTTATTATGGATCTTGTTACATGATGTATGGACCAATGATCGCAATGCTTGGATTGTTTTTTGTCTTTTTGTTCCTTTGTAAAGCATGTAGTGTACTGTCTATCTTCTTCTTTTTATACATGTTTTCCTCGATTTTAGAGACATGACATTATATAATAATATCTCGGTATATTAATTAGTTTATTTTAATTGTAATTTTTATTTATTAAATATATGTTATGATTATTTCACTACCATATTTATTATTATTCCTTTTCTATTTTTATCCACTCTAACATAAGTGTTATACTACTAGATTAAAAATTTATATGGATAAGTAGGGGATTTTTTTCAATAGTATAATTAAATATTATAAATATAAATAAGTTATATTATAATATAATTAATTTTTTATCTCTTTCATGTTTTTCCAATATTCACTTCTCAAATCCATGAAAACATGGAACTAACATTATTGTTTGTTTAAGGGAGTGAATTAGTGATGTTTGTGATTTCAATTTCTTGATGAGTTAACTTTATTCTTTTCAACTAATTAAATTATTTCTAAACAAAAAAGGGTTTTATTCTCCATAATTTCACTTTTATCTGTTTTTTTTTCATCCTAATTCACACATATATTTTCCTTTAAATATACAATTCATTAAAAAATTAGATTTTATTTGGTATTGATATAGAATAGATTACTCCTCTATTATGAGTTATATACTAAATTTAATAAAAGTATAAATTCTAGGGAGTATATGGATATTTCAGGAACTCTACATTGAATAGATTATCATAATATCCATTTAAAAAATGATTTAATTTTTGAGAACTCTTATGAAAACTATATTTTTCTCATCGAGTTCTTCCTATGTTTGGTTTTTCATTATATTTGGAATTTGTATAATTATATTTATATTATAATATTTATTCAATCATCATAATATTAGTATAAATTATTTTATAATACATTATTTTATAAATATGGATAATACAAATTCAGTTTTTTAATGTGTCCTCCTCTTGAGTTCGACCTAAGGTAAATCATTATACAGAATTTCTAGTTTAAAAATTTTAAAATTATTTAAAAAAATATGAGTACGTATATTACAACATAATTATGGATAAGATAATTTGGGGTCGTTCAGTATGACATTGATCATGTTATATGTAATTACCTAAATTCTGGTAACCTATAGTCGATTTCTATTTTGTTACATTAGAATGATATGAAAGTGTTCACATATATATGAATCAATTATTTTAGTAGTCTTGTAGAAATAAATAAATATTTTATTCCCATTTACAATCGAAATAAAATAAATAAAATAAATAAATAAATGTTCAGATTCCTTGAAACATATTAAAAAATTTCCCCTTCATATCATGGGAAAAAGAAACAAATTAATGGTGTGATAAAATTTTCAGTAAGTGTTATGTACAAAAAAAATATTATGATTATATTAGTCATAAAAAATAGAAACGTAAATAACTAGAAAGACAATATATTTAATTAACAACATGAGAATGAAATATATTGATATATAATATCAATTCAACAATGTTAGGGATAATTTTAACTAAATTAAAAATGAATGAATTGTATAATGTGGGATGTTGTGATCAAAAAAATTATGACAACATTACTAATAAAGTCTATCACTTTGATTATTTAAAATATGGGTAGGCATACACGGAATACCATTTAATAAAACTATCCAAGTAGTTTGTATCATAATACAATTTGATGCATTTTACAGATATTTAAATATATGCCATACCTATCACTACATGTATAATAAATCCCTTATATATTGAATTACAAAATAAATTCAACAATAATATTATTTATCTGTAAATTTATCTGTTTAATAAAGAACACAAATTAGGAATATTTTCTCAGTTAATCAAATAACATTAAAAGTAATGTAAGAATCATAAATATGTTATATATCTTAGGCAATAATAATATCCATGATACAATGAATATGGATATTTAAGAGAAATGTAATATCCAATGATTACAAAAGAAGTAAATTCTTCAAAGGAAATACAATTGTAATAAATTATGACCATCAAATCATGAGATATATATATTTTCTAATTAAACTATATTTCATGGGGGAATAAATAAAATGATATTAGAAATATTAAAATAAGATTTAATTTTAGAGTTTTCACTATAAAACCATTTAATTATTAAATATGATTCAAATTTTTTAATCAATTTAGGGTAGTGGGAAAATCCATTAACAACTTATTCATAAAAAAATATATTTTCACTTTTTGTAAAAAAATATAAATATGAATATTTTGGAAAAATATTAGAACTATTCATGTAATTTTTTTAAAAAACTAAATGGTAATTTATTTTTTATTTAATAAATCACTTTAGTAAATAAGAAAACTATTTTAAAATTATTTCAAAAAATATATACATGATATTAAAATATTCATTATTAAAATGATAAATAATATCAAATGTTCTTCCTCACATTAAATTACTTGAATAAAGTTGGAGGAAATAATGGGAAGCAATTAATATCTTTATTAAAATAAAATACATCTATTTTTTGAAGTATTTAGTATAAAATATATTCACTGAAAATATGATCAATCCAAAATAAATGAGATTGTGTCATAAATTCTTACCACTTTGGAAAAAATAATATTTTAAGACCAAGAAAGTGAAGACATAAAAAGAAATAATAATAATAATAATTATAAATTAATAATATTATATAACTGAATAAGGGATTTTAAACAATATATTAAAATAAAATGGTTCATAATTCCAAATATTTTTCAGTTGAGTGGAGATTGAGATGAAATCCCTCACTTCAAATTTCCCCTTAGTTGAACAAGATTTGAAATTCGATATAATGGTTTCATTCATGTTATTAATTTCTACCATGACCATATTTTTATTTTTAATATCAAATATGATCCAATAATAACATATTTACACCTGTTCATTTAAAATCATTCATTATTATCATTATTTTGCGTGTTCACTTCTTTATTTTCTCATCCATATTTTGTATCCAATGTTACATTATTTATAAAATTATTATGGTTCCATAATATATATAATTTTATTAAATATATAAATATTATATATATACATTAAATATAACCTTATTACTATCAATATAAAGTATAGTTAAGAATCAGATCACATATCTACGTGGAGGTGGAAGTCTGCACATATGGACGGGAGATACAGTCATTTCAGTCAAGATTGTAAGGAAAAAATATAGATGTTAATTTATAATAGAAAAGAATAAATTTTTAATAGATATTCTGTATTTTCATTATTATTATCATAATATCCATAAAAGTAAAATGTAAATGAAAAATGAATTTCCCCACTATGTAGAGGCTATAAATCCTATATACACATTAGCGATGTTTTCAATTTCTAGATGGAAATAAGGTGTAAAATGATTTTTCGATAATAATACTAACATAAAAATATATTTATGATATCATATTCAATATTATATAATTTTTTGTGCATATTTGATGAAGTACAATAAGAAATAAATTCGGAAAAGTAATGACGATATCCTCTTCCCTGATAAACATCCATCAAATATATTTATAAGGTTCTTAGAGTTTGTATTATGGAATTAAAAAACCATTTGAAAATGGATAAAGATGTTTATAACAGAAATATCCTTGGTTTGGTTGATCTAGGTTGATATATTTTGTGAATTTAAAATAGATACGAGGCGTTCTTTTATATTAGAGGGGAAGGGAACTCTTGTAATTACAAAAGGTATTACATTATTGTAAATTAATTTTGACGTAAAAATGGATCCAACTTGATATAAATTTTAATAATATAAGAACTATTATAAATCCTCGTATATAATAAAATTTTAATAAGTTTTATTTTTTTACATGCATCTCTTAGTTTTAACCCCTTGATAAACCTTTTGACTATTATCACAATATATATGATTTTTACATGTCAAGGGTCAAGAATTTTTTCAGAAAAAGAAAATAGTCTAATAAATGGAATATAATTGATACTTTAAACCATATCCCCTTAAACATTATGAATATTATAGTTTCAATAATTGGTAGTAATTAAATAAAATATTTTTTTCATAAAATTTTATTCATGTTATTATTTAATACTATTCATTTAATTTCACATTGAAAATGGGAAGACAAAAAAATTGAAAAATAATGCTTTGAAAAAAAACAATTTTGTATATTAATCTATATAATTATTGGTATATGGAAATTCATTCAATTTATTTTACATTTAATATTATTAATATAATTTATTTCTGTTTTGTATTAATTGAGTAAATATGGTCCCAACATTGAGTATGAATTAAAGCAAATTATTCAATCATTAAAAATTATTAATAAGTTACCATTATAAATATAATTTAATAATTTAATTATTATATTTTATATTCATTAATTATATATTATCTTACTTATGTGAATATATAAAATAAAATATTTGCAAGACATAAACATAGGAATTTTTTTACATAAAATAATATAATTGTCATTACCAAGGTCAAATAGAACAGAAATTATATATATTAAAATTTGGGATGTATATTTTAGAATTAATAAATTAAAATTAAATAATGTTTTGTTTGGGTTTTAATTTTAACTTATTATCACATTATATTTATCCTTAATTGGAATCCATACCCTTGTCATTGTGATAAATTTACAACAGTTATTATTCACAATGCCTATAAATAAAAGCGGAATATTTTATAATTTTGAGGTGTATGATTGCATATATTGTATAAATTTATGAATATTAATTTCATAAAATTTTAATAAAGTTATATTAATATAATTTTTTATAAGGAATTTTTTTTTTAGAAAAAAAAATGTTTTGTGGAAAAATGACTCTATATCAAAACCAGAATTTTGTTAATTAATAATATATTATTATAAACGAAATGTATCAAAAAAATTATTTATGAGAAAACAAAAAATATAATGTGAAATTAAATTTTTTTGATTAAAATATTTAAATGACAGAAATTAAAAAATCCAAATTTTTTTACTATTTACTGAAAAAATCAATCATTTTAGAAAAAATTTCAAATTCCACCATAAGTTAACCTTTTTATTATTATTTCAAAATTGAAATTAATTAATGAAAATAAAATTTTTAAAATTTATGAATTTACTTTATAATCACATTATAGAATAAAACTATGTGTATCAGGCCACTGTTTCTATATAAAACAAACTATAATTGAATCTACAACTGTACATTTTTCCCACCATTAAAAAATTTCATTTTAGAAATTCATATATTGTCACAACATAAAGATATTTGTGTATTTGTTCATAATTTATTATGTATCCTTTATCTCTACTTTTATATTATGATTTCCCAAAAGTTTCTTTATAATGTGAGTGGTTTGATTTATCAACACATATTCTCTAGTTTCTTGAATATGGAAGGCTCTTCAAAGTTAAATAAGTCAAGTTAATGTTTTATGTCTTTAGAGTTAAGTACATGTGTTGGGTATGGAAACTAATTCTTCTATAATAAGGAAAGGGACACTTCTTGTACTTTATAGAGGCTAGATTTAATTTCCATATGATAACAACATCACAAATTATTTCTATATATTCAAAAGCTATGATGTATCTAGGGATAATAATTTAATTCCTATAGATCATTATAACCAACTTACATTGAGACACATTAAACAAACACTTAATCTCCCACATGAAATTTCATGTATGTCCTCCGATTATCATCATATCTCTTTTTCTTATCTTCAGACTCTTTATTATGGATTTGAATATTCATTACCGTACCTATTTCCTCTGTAATAATTTTTATCCCACAATAATGAAGTCAAAAACATTATCCTAACAAGTTGGAGTACGATATATCTTTCCATACAAGTCTTATTTTACCACCATTAGAATACAATAATGTAATATATTGTTATATGAAAATAAAATCAAATGAAAATACTAATCCCATATATGTTGAATATCAAGTGAGATTGGATCAATATTTATTTTTTGGTTTGTGTATTCCTTTTGGAATGTCCTTCTGTTTGACGGTGATATGCAGTTCTCAAATTTATCTTATTATCCACATCTTTTTGAGTAATTGTTCAGAATTTCAATGAAAATATTGTTTGATAATTTGACATTATTTAAATATGTTCACATTAATTTCATAAAAATTAATTAATATATAGTCGTGTAAGGAGATAAAGAGTTAAATATTCTCTTTTAGTAAGGAATAGTGTAGATTTGGTAAGGTAATAAATAACAAACCATATTGATTCATTAAATTCGGGAGACTATATTTTTCCTATGATTGTGTCCATAGTATTTTGTTTCATTTACTTTTAAAAATAGGAATTTTTCCTGAATTCTATGGGATGATGTATCTCATCCTTCAACTATAGATAAACCAAACATCATGATTCCTATTTTTTAATTTTTGACTTCATATTATCCCAAAATATATATTTCATCAAATAATTATACATCTTAGTTATAATAATTCATATATAGAAACTCTAGCTAAGTGAATCATAAATTAATTACATCTTCGTCTTAAAAATTTATGTGAACCATAGCCTATTTACAAATTTCATTATTTCATCTTCGTAGCTGAAGTCATCCAATTTTACATCATTCATAGCATCAATTTTTTTCTGAAAATTATCATAATTAGGGTGAGAACATTTTATCATTTATATTAGTCTAGTTTTTCAGTCATGTCAAAATGGAGTTTTTTCCCCTTTATAATAATTTCTATATTAATCCCAGATAAATCCATGAACATAGGATCATTTTTAGTCCACATATTGGCTAGGACTCCATGGTATTTCAAGCTCAATAAATATGTTATCATATTTTCTTTCCCTGGAAGAAAGTGTATTGAGAAATAACAATCCATGAGTATCTTGAGACATCACCATTAAAGAATGTTGATCACATTAAATTAAAATGTGTATTTTAGTCTCTTATGTTGTATATATATCTCACATATTTCACCAAAAATTTGATTTCTCCATACCATCAATGAAAATATTAATGATTCCATCTTAAGATCAGTTGTCAAATCGTTTTTCTCATGATAAATTAATATCATTGATGAATTCTAAATAAATTTATACTTATTCATATGGAAACAACCAAGTCCAATATATATTGAATAACTATTTTTTAAAAATACTTCTATTTCTAATGGTGGAGTCAGAATCATTGAATTCACCAATAGTCTATTAAAATCATCAGAAAATTCCACAAATTCATTATCTATTTTAAATATATTCCATTTATGTTTACATGGTGTTAATGTGTTATCCAATCAGGATTTTTTGAACAAATAATCGATTAATATAGGTCAATCTAAATAAACTATGTACCTCTATTTTTTTCATTGTTGTATCTAATTCTTGTATTGCCTATTTGTTCAGGATCAACTAAGATTATATCCTTAGATATAAAATGAAAATCACAAGAAACATTATGACGAATAAATTCAAAAATAATATCATTCCCATATATTTCATTTTATATTAGAGTCTCAAGAATCATCCTCAAGTTATTTTCATGGTTATCATAGCGTTTAGAGTGCACTAAGATATCATTAATAATCTCTACAACTGTATTATAATGATATTCCATGGATAATATTTCTATTATATCCATATATAATAGTGTTCATTAGCCAAATAAAATGGTATTATAATAAAATCATAATTTCTATACCTCATACAATATACCATATTCAAAATAACTCCATTCCTTACTCATAATTGAAGATACCCAGAACAAATTTTAATATTTGAAAAATATATAGATCCATAAATTTAATCTACTTGTTCTTCAATGTGAGGGACAAGATTCTTATTATTTATAGTAATAGAATTGATTTTTCTATAAACAATTCACATACTTCTAGATATATATTTCTTCATAATGATAAAAATACGGCCCCAACGTGGAACACTATGGTGTATAAATAAACTACCAAAAAACTCTAGTAGTTTATTCTTATACTATAATCCAAAGTTTCCATTATATATGCATTATTTGATATAAGTATCATAATTGGGATTAAATATAATGATAACTCAAATTTAGATTCTTGTGTATATCCTATAAATATCTTAGGAAATACATAAATGTATACAAGCATGATTGATATTCCAAATTCATATAAATATTTTGTATTCATTAAATTAGTGGTTAATCATTATTTATTTGATATTAAACAGTTGTCTAGGATGTTTAACAAGTAATTGGAATTTTGTAATCAAATAATGAGTGATGGAAATATATAAAAATTTCACACTACACATTGGTAATCCCATTTAAACGTCTTTTACTACTTATGAAGACCACCTAACAACTAAGTTGCAATACATTAATCCCAAAAACAATGTGTGAACCAATTACATGATATGAATAAATAGTATACCTCATGAATGACACAAATTTCATGTCTGATGAAGATACATTGATTAAACTAAATACATGATGGGAAAAGTTTGAATCAAAATTTCTAAAAAGGATTCAAGTCATGAAATACATGAGAGAAAACATAAGTAGAGATTATTGTGGATTAGAAGTATAAGATTTGTAAAGAATTTACATGACATTAAATCCTCAAAATCAATTTTTTTTGAATATTATTCATGATTGAATATATTTCACATCATGAACTGGTTGGGGTCTATATATATCTTGTGACCCTAATGTGTAGAATATCCCTGGATATCAAAACATTCATTCATACATTCTTTATCATTTATTTCCCATTTTTATTCTCATCTATTTCTATTACTTTATTATTTTCAGAAAAAAAAAATTATGCATTCAATATTGAGACACATTATTTTCTATTATTCTATTTCAATCTGTGAATCAAATACAAATTTATATTTAATTTCATGTTTCGATACGTTATTCTAAATTTCTTCATTAAATTTTATATTTAATAGACATGTCAAGTTATAAATTATGAATTTCATTGATTAAAGATTATTATTTTCCAGTCAATCTTGATATGGTATTTTCCCTTTCTTTTATAGAATTTTTCATGCACATATATCTTTTTTATGTTTAGGGGTTGAGAGTAGGTATTCTATGAACCATCTAACCAGTTGGTTTCTTGACTACACCCTATCATAGTGGGTTCTACCTCGGATAAGAACATTACTAAAACTTAGTAGGTGAGTGTAATTTAGAAAATATATTTTTAATCAGATCATCACATTAATTTAATCAATGTATAAATGTGGTGTGGTCATATTTTGGCGTTGTTTTAAGGGGACAACTATTTTTGGGGATAATGAATTTTGGTAAAAACCTGGGATTACAATATCTTCACATTATTTTTCCTTCCCCTTTTAAATTAATAATTGTTTCTTATAGAATAGAATATGAATCCACATTATTTTTCCTTTAGTGAATGAAATAGGTCCCCCTGAATTGTTATAAGATCTATGAAAGAGAACAGTTTATTCCTAGCCATCATGAAATTAATTGATCTATTCCTCCATATTGATGATTTAAAATGGATGAGAACAATGATATTGAAAAACCACACCCAATAAATCCTTAATATTCTCTATATGAAAATCAAGATAAGTGACAGGAATTTTTGAAACCTACAATAATGGATTTTGGATTTCCATATATTATCGATGATGTTCCCACCATTGTGCTCTATCCCATTGAGGAGCACTACTTCAATATTAAACCAAGAATCAATCATATGAAACAAAATATGGGGTAGTTTCTTGGACTATAATGAAAATACCCCATGAACACATATATATTGTTTTTTTAGGTTTATAATACATTTAAAACCAAGGATATTTATTTAACTCCATCAAACAAAGAGTATTCACATTATCCTAGTTAGACCAAGACTAGGATTAGAAAAAACATCACGCACCTACAACCATCATGGCTTGGCGTGATTTTGTAATGAAATTTCTTAATATATATTTCTCATAGATACAAATATAGAAGCTAAGAAATGATATTACAGTTTTCCAATATGAAGATGGAGAATAATTATAGAAGGAATCAGAATATTTTAAGGAACTAACTAAGATGTTCCCATATAAAAAACTCAATGCATGGATAGAACTTCTGATGTTCTACTAGGGAATCCATCCTTCCTCCTATATTATTATCGATGTCACCACTGAATGTTAGATCATGATAGAGACACTTGAATTTTTTAGAGTTCTATTAGGTGATATTTTTGACAATTCTATTCTATGGAAGGGTTATAGAGGACTGTCTCAGTGTGGAATCCATCAGGTGGAGGAACATAACCACCTAACAATCCAGGATGTGGCCTTAAACAAAAAGCTCGACTCATTCCATATATATATAAAATCACCACCACATTGCCCAATTATGGAGAAATAATATTGTGATATGTGATGATTCATATATCCATATCAGTGATACATTGTATGATTAGAGGTACCAAAAATACAGGATTGTAATTATGTTAATTACAATCTTTAAAATTAGTAATTCCAATAGCCCTAATAGTAAACTCAACAATACTAGCACACGAGGCCGATTCAACAGCAACAAAAAACTAAAATTTGTTATTATTTATAGAAGTGTGGAAAAGTACCATCACAGAATTAGGTAACACCTGGATACCTTCTTCGAGGTTTATCTTCATGGCTAGAATAAAAATATCACCAACAACCTTTCGCTAATATATCTCATTTGGTTCCACTTTCTCAATATCATCAATTCCAGAATACAGTAATAAGACAACCAAACAAATACCAGCACATTAAATATAATATTGAGACCTTACTAACCACTATTTTGGAGAAATAATTTGAAATAATGAGGAACCATGATACATAATAGAAAAACTGAGGGGAAAACCAACACAACCTCGAGAACAAGTTTGGAAAGTACCTATGATCCTCTCAAAGATATTAATTCATATGTTTATCAGTAATAACAAGACACATAAAATAGAGGAGGATAAGGATATAATACATATGAGTGAAAGGATATTTTACTTTCATTAGGTGTGATTATGTTATAAATAGATGTTGAATGAATTTGATAAAGCTATTCTGGAGAAAACGCAGTGGGTAGAATCAAATGAAAAAGATCTAGTTGAGGAGGAGCTTAAATAAGGATGTCTAAATGTAACCACCATCTTATAAAACCCCAACCCATTTCCAATGATAATGAGACAAGATAAAATAGATATATATTGAAAGAAACTCCCCGAGATGTAAGAAAAAGTTTATATAAATATTCCATTTTTGAAGAAATTTCTCAAGTTCCCACATATGAATGATTATATAAACACTTTTTCTACATGAAAATAAAATTTTGGAATTGGGATTCATCTCAAAATTGAATAATTCTTTGTTGTAGTGTGTTGGAATCCACAACCCAAAATGTGAGAAAATAGAAATTTTTCAATTCCTTGTACATTAAAAACATGTAATTTTGAACGATCCTTAAGGGAAATTGGTGTTAGTACCAACATCATGCATATCAATGTTTTAAAAAATAGATATCTCATAGATTTAAGACCTACATGACTAGATAATAAAACATATTTCAACATTTTCATACACCATCAAGGAATACTCAGGGATGTAGAAATAAATGTTGGAAAATTTATTTTCCCAGATGATTTCATTTTCGTGGATATAGAGGGAGAATAAGATGTCTATATAATTAAAAGAATACTATTTATCACAACTGGGATGATGGAAATTTATTTCAATTAATGAATAATAATTTTTGTAGTTACATAGTAACAAGTTGTGTTTGATTTGTAAAAATACACAATGAAAGGTTTTGAGTCATTGAATTTTCAATCCATATCTTTTAAGGTTAAAAATGTGGAGATAAAAAACTATAAAGAAATCGACCAGAAACTATCCCTTTATGATAATGGATATTATTATAATAGACATATTATGTATAATAAACCTATTATGAGGGATTTGTTTCCCACAATTCCTACCATCTTTTTCAAGAACCATTCAATAATAGGTTTTTCCATACAATTAAAAACATCTAAACGGATATGTGTATATCTCTCAAAAATAAATGAAGCACTGATAGAGTGGATAAAAAATATTGGTTTGATTATATTTTTTATGAAAAGAAAGAATGTTTATTATTATTGAGGATGGATTTGTTTCAAATGTCTTAAAATTTTAAATTTTACTTCTAAAACATTAAAGAAACACATATCATGTAAACATAATAAATGACATCAACATGTTGGAATCGAAAAAAAAATTGTGAGTTTTATATTTCATGTACTAAATACATTATTTAAAAAACAGGGGTAAATTCTTAAACTGTGAACCTATATTTTAGGATGACCCCTCCTCTCATTCCTCTTCCAGGTGACCCCCCACTCACTGAATGCCACACCCTATTACCCTATCATTCACATTCAATAATTACTCCATCATCAGTATCCTTTAATCTCATCCCCTCTTCCTCACCCATTCTTCTACTTCCCTCTATAGTGTCCCTCACTAGATGAATTTTATGAGTAGAATATCATCTTCAACCGAAGCTCTAGGCAGTTTCACTGCATGTACTACCTGCAGATATGATTCCTTTACTATTTCCATCCACTTTTTTTAACCCAATATCTTTCCAGGAGTCCTAGTTCTCACAAATCAATTAACAATGTGTTTTCCAACCCATTCACCTATATCTTTGCCATCATTTTTGTACAGTAGATAAAGAGTTGTGATTGTTCCACTTACAATCCAAGATGATGAGGTCCATCAAGACTATGTACTTGGTCTTTATTGAGAAAATTTTTGTCCATGAGTAGGTCCTCGATATAATGTGAACCAGGAAACTATACACCATCATTTAGGTTTTTGAGCTGATAATCAAGGATATATCCCTCGTGTTTTTTGGAAAAATTAGACCTTAATGTAGCCTATGTCACCTTTAGAATCAGAGGATGGCCATAAGATATCACCCTAGGATATTTCAACATCACACTCAGTATATAAACTAATGTTTTTTGTTTCATCACCCTTCATAATTTACCATTGAATATGGACCCAACAAGGATGGATTCTTTCAGAACCTGATCATTGATTACCTAGGACCCACAGATATTCTATAAACCACACACAGTAAAGATAACCTATCTTCAAGGTGCTGCTCTTTGAATTCTGCATTGGGATTTTCACATTGCTATTTAGAAAAATTAGAGTCTCGTGTAAGAATAAAACAACGAATTACTCATCCATTCCTTAGCCACGGGTGGAGAGACCGTCAATATGGCCGAAAATTGTTTATTATATTATAAGATCCGTGTTTGGAGATCCCTTTCTAATCCAATGTGGGAAATTTTCATCACCCTCTTTGTGTGCCATCATGGAACCTTTAATACAACTATACATCCTTACACTATTGGGATGATTGATACCATTGGATAACTAATGCATTAAAATGTAGGGAACTTAATGAAATTCAATGGGATTTACCATTGGTCCATATATTATATTGATGATCATATTATTTCCCTATCCCTTGCACTCGCTCACGATCCACCGACCCCTATAGATCCATTATACCCCTCTCCTACCCGAGCCCTCTCTTCCACCACTACTACAACTACACCATCCGCTACCAACACAACTACTTCAACTACCACTATTTCACCTACCCTCGTCTAATTTCCATTTAACATATTGTTAGTTATCTAGTGTATTCTAGAGAACCGGTGCCAGATATTCTACCATCTCCACATTAAATTCATTGACCCATACTATTTTACAACCACCTCCCCCAATCAGTACCTTCATCTTCCTACAAACTTTCACCTATAACTTCCACCCATACCTATGATTCCAAATATGTTGGAACACCACTCGATATCATCGACATTTTCAAACAATAGAAGAATATTTTGATGTAGGCCTGGTGGGGCAAGGTCACCACCCTTCCATCTACCTCTGAGGTTATTCATATCAATCATGCTGCAATATGTAACAGCTTAGTATGAATCTGCACCACTACCCCTAAAGTATGTTTATTCTAGGTTTTTATTTTTAATCCCATATTATATCATATTTAGTGATATATAATTTCTAGTTTATACATGGGTTAAAATATTGTATTAAATACTTGTATTTTTTACCTTCATTTTAGTTCTACATTTATTTATCCTTTTATAGATCTACTACATCCTCTATCATTATTTATGAGATTGTCATGTGAATATTATCACTCATACATTTGATGTAATAGTATCTTGCCGATGTACAATGCCAACTTGATGAGGTTTATCTCCATATTTATCCTCAGTATATCCTTTTCCAGGATGCTCATGAGATTTTAAACATCCACATGAGCTTCTCTGTTCACCTATTTTTTGGGTGGATAACCCAACCAATCATCATTGTGATCTCAATTACACAAAAACTTGCTTCAAGAGGATATAGAGGACCAATGAGCCAATGGAGCACTAAATAATTTTATTTTCAACCCGTCTATCTATTGATGTCATAGTTATCTCTTTGTGATAGGAAACCCATATTTTGTGTTTCCTCTATTTTAATTTTTTTTGTAACATCGTTTTCCATTTTCTATAAATTTTCTATCTAATGTATCCCATATTGTTTTAGTCCATTCAAGAATCTATATGTGTAGTTTTTATTCTAAATATTTCTTCTGACATATTATTTTACCCCTGTGGATTTATGGTTTATCTTGTGAAGGTATTTTGTTTCTAAAATATTTTACAGGTAAGATAAATTAGAATCAACATCCAACAAGTTTCCCCATGGAATTATTTTCACTAAAGGGGTTCTATATCCCCAAATATAAAATTCATAAATTTCAATTTCATTTCTATATATACCTTCTAACATTCTAACGTCACATTCCTGAAAAATGTGAACACTATATCATTTTACACATAGGGGGGTCATTCTTGATATTTATTTTCATAAAAATTTTATTTGTAATTTTTTTATCTCTTCCAGGATACATTTTTCAATGAAAACATGTCTTAAACATGGAATATCATTACCCAAATTTTTATAAAATACAACTCATGATTTTTGATTATTTGGATCCATTTTTATTTTTAAATAGAATTATAGAATGATTACAACATTTAGTAATTTAATTATACTTTTTGATTCATTCAATCAGTTTTGAATGGATTTTTACTAGATAACATTCCTTGAGTATTTTTATGTTATTTTGTTATACTCTCATTCCTGATGGTATTCTATACCCATATTGTCATTTTATAAGAATATTTCTTGAGGGATATTTGGGCCCTGTAAACCTATTTAATCATGCATATAAATATTATTATGATAATGATGTAAATAAGAATCTTTTAAAATGATTGATGAAATATTTATTGACCTATTTTTATATTTACTAAACTATACATATAGATATCTATAGCTTGTAGTACCAATGAATAACACTATAAGGATGGATCCATTTCAAGATGATTATCCATTCCTAATATACTATTGGCACTATACATGATTTTATTTTGAAAAAGTGTGGGGATTTTTCTTCTTTTCCATACATGGGATGTTGATATTGAGGTGATATATGATAGAATTTTTAAAACATTCATTTGACATAGTTCATGATTATTTTTTTATTATTAACTCTTACCCTGTTACTTCGACAAAATCCTTGGGTTGTGTATTAATAAGGTAAAAATCACCATTTCAAGACCTATTAATCTTATGATTCATCATGTGTTGTTAGGCGATGGATATTATATGTTTCATATATATGAATTTTGAAAAATAAATAATTCAATTTAAAAGTAAAGAAAAATTGATCATTATTTACGCTCTCATGAAACATTCATGAACACATGTTGATTTTTAGTTTAAGAGCACATTTTTTCTAGGATTAGTTACTTTATTTCATTGTTCATGATTAGAAAACATTATATTATGGATAATACCCTCGATCTTGAGAATGATATATATTTTATACCCACCTTCCCCCAGCCTCAGAGTCATTTGAACCCTATTTATGAATCCCTCGTGATAATTTTTGTATTTTTCTTTTATAAAGTATAGATGTTAAGAACAAATGAATTCTTATGGTTAAGAACATGTATTCATGATATGATTATAACTTTATATTTATTTTACATTGAGGTATGAATGGAAATTTTTTGTAAGGTAAATTAAATAATGTTTATAGCTTTTGAAGAAAAGTTATTTAATTTTAATTCGAAGAATAAAACTCAGAATGAATAACTTAAATATAAGGAATGGATAATTTTTATCTATATGATTGATTTCATAGGAATTGTTTTCCACTAGAACATAATTCTATTTGTCTTGTCGCAATGCTTGATTGTTATATAATGTTTTACATTTGGAATTCATTTTAAGATTCTTATTTCCTAACGATAAGTAATTTTTTATGTTTGATGGAATGTGATAAGTCTAATTAACATATCTTCTTTTGATATATTTCATTAATGTCAAATAAATATTTATTTGAAATTAAATTGGGGTTTGGTTTTATTTTAAATAGAATAGCTATTCATGAATCAAAGGTGGAATGCTGGACAAATAGTGAAACTACACAATAACATTAGGAATCAAAATTACATAATTTTAACTCCTCAAGCATACCACCTGCCATCTGAATTGAAATACTTGAATAAAAAATACATGGTGTGAACCTTGCACACAACTGAATAATGTGTAAACATATTAAAAGACCCAAATTTCAACCCCGATGAACAGAAATGGATTAAACTCAATACATGACATGCAATGTTTGAAACATAATTTTCACTAAATATTAATGTAATGAAATAAATGAGATAAATAATATTTGGTTATTATTGTGGATTGTATATAAAAGGAGTGAAAATTATTTTCACAAAATGAATTATTTGAAACAAAAATCATTTAAATATTTTTCATTATTTGAATTAGTTTCACACCATGAATTGGTAAAGGTATATATATTTTCAGTGACCCTGACACATAGAATATTCCCAAAATATCAATAATTCATTCTTATATTATTTTATATTTCTTTAATGTTTTAATTCCTCAAAGTTCCATAAAAATTCTTATTTTATTTCATGATATAATTTTTAGATCATTCTATTTCAAGAATTGTTTATTACTAGTTTATTATTCTAGCATCTGAATCAGATACCAATTCTTGATCCATGTCAATTGAAGATTTTTTCCTCAATTTTTTCAATCATGTTTGTACTTAATAGATATTTACTGATTACAACCTTTTATTTATTTGATTTAAAATTTCTATTTGTTAAACTAAGTATATTGTGATCTATATCCCATGATTTGTTTAATTCAATCATCTGTTTCTAATCCACTTAGGGATAAAGGATGAGAGTTTGGGTAGTATTAACCAATTGAATTTCTAAATAAAAACATGGTAACCCAATTGATGATAATTAGTTAAAAAAATTCAATGTAATATCTTTTGAAACTACCATGCACATCAGAAATGAATTGGAAGGGATCCTTGACTAAATTGTTGTTGAGTTGGGTACGACCAATTCCTTGTGAATATATCTTCCAAGAATACAATATTCCTATATTTATGTTTTTAACTATCTATGGACTAAGTAAAAGTTGTTTTATTGGTTAGATCTAATTTTTTATTCGAAAATAAATTTGTGAATTTTTCAATACTTAGAAAAATATGTCATAGGTCAATTTTAACAATGATATTGGATTTTATTTTTTGAATACCCTTAAATTGACCATAAAGCCTTATATTTAATATATTATAAATCCCTATCTACTTAGTTTTAGAAAACCCAAACCAAAAAGAGTGGTCATAAATGTTCCAGGACAAAATGATATTACCACTAGGTTTCCTAACTATAAGCTATCTATGTGTGTCTGATGTTAGAGAAATATCATTCCTGGAGGTTCTAAAAGGATTATATCATCTTATCATATCTTTTTTAGAGAATTGCATCAAAAAAGAAGGATGATGGGAGCTACTCTGTTTTTGCGGAACGAGAATCACTTCACCAAAGACCTGATCTATGTCAATTCTCCCTGATCAGATGCATAGTCTACAAAAAAGGGGAAAAACTATGACCCCATTCTAAAATCAAACTAATAATATCTCATATTCAGGACTTTGGGAATTGAGAAATCATTCTTATTGGGAAAGGATACTTCAACATTGTGCTGAGAAACAAATAAAATTTTGAATATTCTTGTAAATTTGGAAATCTTCATCCGAAGTCTGGAGTCCTACGGATTGCAAATTGGGATATTAAATTCAATCCCTTCTCACAAAGTCTCACCTTGGATCATGTCACTACCCATCCTCAGGGCATGTTCCATGACTACCCCATGCCCACCTACCATAGGCTAGGGGCTGGCGACTAGAACCAAAGGCATAAATCCCAATAAAAATGGAAGGCATTGCCTTTATAAAAGTAAAAAACAAAACAGAGTACAAGCGGAAACAAACACTAAGTACAAAAGAAAGTGCTGATAAGTAAATGGGCCAAAATACAAACCCAATTGAAAATTACAGCTACAACTGAAAAAATGTACAACAGAAAAGACAGGCATCCTGAATAATAGAAGTAGCTCCTGGGTCATCCACCTCGAATCCTACCTGAAGGGTAGGTACAGATAGTGCATCTCCTGGATCTTCAACCATGGATCCTACCTAAAGGGTTGTTACAAATATCCTCCTCAACGCTCTTTCCTGTCAACCTCCTCCGAGTACCGTCTCGTCATTAAGTCCACTGTCGGATACTGACTCGTCATGAGGTCCACCTATGGATACTGACTCATCGTGAGGTCCACCTACGGGTACCGCCCAGTCCTCGAACACTCAGCCTCTGTCTGCATTGTCCGTCGTCTGCATCCAACAGTGAGGTGCGGGCATAACCCGTGCAGGGGTGAGTATAACGATACTCAGTAGGGACCCCGAGACCCTCAAGGTCTCAATAAATCCAACAAGGATAACCACAAAGCAGGATTTAAATAGATAACCCTTACTTAGGTATAAGCCCATAGTTATACCTATGTTATCAAGTAACCCATCTCAATCAAGAGGTATCACACATATATGAAGTCGATGGATAACCACTACATAGGTATATGCCTATACATATACGTAAGTTATCAAGTAACCCATCTCAATCATGAGGCAAAACACAAAGGTCATTGACTCAGCTCAAACCAATATTTTCAATATTGAAACCGAAACTGCTGAAGAGATACTCCTCTATCAAGAAAACTGATCCTGTTACGACTCTTAGGCACTGCTCACTAACCTTAGACTGTTGAGGTACTCCTCCTATCGAGTGCCGCGGGTCATCCACCCAATCATAGTAGTGCTCCCCGCTGGGGTCTGCCACCCAAACACTATAGTGCACCCCTCCTAATAGCCTGCAGAGGTTCTCCTTTTGTCGAGTACCACAGGTCTGCCACCCAAACACTGTAGTGCTCCTTACAGTGGGACTGCCACCCAAACACAGTAGTGCTCCCCACTGGACTATACAAGTCACTCCGACTCGAATCAGACAAGCAGTCATCAGGTCTTAGCTAGCTACATAGTCTCCATACTCCATACGCTCGTCTCCGGGAGGGTCCGCTCCATGAGCTACAGGTCGATACTCCAAGTATCAAAATGTCCCACGAAGAAGTTCCTCAAATTACCGCCTCATCATTGGGGTCTCAACGCAACAGACGACGCGTCAATTGGACACACGGTCTGTGAGTTATTAGGCTTTTATTCCCAGGGTCCCGGCTGGTTTCGTGTATGAACCAACCCGACCATATCTCAATTGTACCCTGAACTCACATAGGGTATACTCAAAGGAAACTTTTCTCAACGTCATCACCAATTCCACTAACGGTTCGTCAAACGGATGTTCGGTCTAAAAGTTATCGGCTTTTCCGTTCCTGGGGCCCGGTTGGATTCTGGGTTCAATCCAACATGGCCATATTTAAAATGTGTACAAACCTCAGGTGAAGTATTCTAAAAGAACTATCTCACCAAAAATAATCCAACAATGTTGACGGCACATCAATCGGACGTCCAGAGCTCAAGTTATAAGTGTTTCTGCTCCGAGTGCCCGGTTGGTTTCATGTTCGAACCATCCTGCCCATAACCATACATTTCCAAAACATCGAGTGTAATAAACTATAATGATTTTCTCGATCCAAGGATCCCAACACAACTGACGGTTCAACGATCGGAGGTCCCTCGACCAAGATATGGGCGTTTGAACGAAACTGCCCGAAAATAAGGTGTTTGGGCCCAGTACGACCCAACCCGATACCCCTTGGGTCGGCCCGAACTGGGTCGACCCATCCTTGGTCCGGGTCTAGAACAGTTGGGCGCAGCCCGGCACAGTGCTCGCGGCCTGGCCCGGCGTGGGCGGCCCGACCCAGCATGGGCATCCCGGCCTGGCCTGTTGAGGCTCGGCCAGTGTGGCCGAACGGACGCGGAGCGGGGGGGGGGGGGCTTGCCACTAATTGGCGCCGACGATGGTTTTCTCTGCTGCCATTCTTCCAGGTTCATGCACAGCTGTGGGATCCTCCGTGTCACACCGTCACGGCCAGCCACGACGGGTTTTCTCCGGCGACGCGCTGGGGCGCCGCCACCTCCAGTCGCTGGTGCCTCCGGCAGTTCCTTCCACGGACCATCGGACGCGCTTCAGTGGTCCAATTTTCCCTTCGTCTTCGCCAAAGGTCCTCTAGGACCTTCTCTTCACTACAACAGCTTTCAAATGTCATTGAAGTCTCATTTCTTCATCTCCGTCAATCCGCGCACTAACAACAATCTGTGGAGGGTTGTTGGGCCGTGTTTGTTCGGCCAGCGCCCTCCGCGTTAGGTGTTATCAATTGGAAAGATTAAACAAGGTTTTATAAAGAAAAAACATTCAATTTTATTTAAATAAAATTGAATCAAATCATTCCACAATCTCTTAAATAAATTTAATCATTCCAATATTCTCAACCCATAATTAAAAAAACATTCACGGATCAACTTAATGATGAGTTGATCCGTGTTATTTGTTTTAGAAGGAAACAACCATGGGAATAATTTCATTCTCAAATTAATCCCCTACCTTGTGTCGTTCATCATTCGTTGATGATATCACAAATGGTAAAGGGCGTCGGTTCGTTGACGTCGTCGCAAGGTAAGTGGTGATGGTGACGATGGTCGTTGGTGTTCATCGTTTCCTAAAGACCTTCTATCCGGCCCGAGCGTTGTTTGTTGGAGATCCGACAGTTGGAAAACCATTATTCGTCGAGGGAGGGACTTGTTCTTTGATAAAGAAGCATCGTTCTTTGACGAGGAGGAATTATCATCTCTTCCTTCTTCTTATTCTTCTTCTCAAAAAGTCTCTCTCACTCTCCCCAAAGTCTCCACACAACAATCCCAACCCAAAACAAAATAAGACTTACTCTTATTTTATTAACACATTCCATGCATTCAAATCACAAAATTCAAACTCTTAGTTAAATTAATTTAATAGGTTTAGTCAATTAATTTTATTGGGAGTTGGCATGAAATAAAGAGGAAGAGAGGGTGAGTTACAGAATTAAAGAGGGAGTGAGGAGTTATAAATTAATTACAAGGGGTTTAAGGGGGTTTATGAAAGTGAAGGGTTGGGGCTCGTGTGGGCCCCAACTCACCTTAATTCTAACATGGTTAGTTAGTATCTACTGGTTCCACCCCATCTTCTACACTTAGGATATAACCATTTAGATTGGGAATAAAATTTGTACCACAAATTTCATTCAATTCTTTATTAATCCTCAAATTCTAACAACTCCTCCTGAGAAAACGCACCTTTGGTAAAGGTCCTCTTAAGAAAATATCGGTGTTTCAAGTTCATCGGTGCCATCTTATTTCAATTACAAGCACCAATTCAAAAGATAGAGAAACCCGCTCGTTCGTTCACTGAATGTACCCAAGACAAACTTCAGAAAATGATTCCGTGCACACCGGGCCTCAGAATTAGATGCCATCAAAAATTACAGACTCGTAAAATTACAATGAAATTAAGAAAAAAAATTCATTGAGATTTTCAGGTCTTTACATTACTCCGAGTTCATGGCTTTACGTTCCCATAAAGCATCAACACACACTAAGGAAAACAAATTGGTACTGAGAAAGCATCTGAGCCTTCTGATCCCATATGCTCTCTTGGAGGTTCTCATGCTACCAGTGAAAGCGCACCTGAGGAATCGACCATCCACATAGGACCCGCTTCTATCAATCCTCGATCTCCACCGGATTCTCTGTGAATATCGACTTGTCATCATCATCCAACTCCCTATGGTTGATGACGTGTGAAGGATCGTGCACGTATCTCCTCAGATGAGATATGTGGATGACATCATGCACCCAGTGCAGCTGAGGTGAAAAGATCAAGTGATAAACCACCTCTCCTACCCTGATGAGGACCTAAAATGGTCTGTTGAACCTCAGAGATAACTTTCCGCCTCAGCCACATCTTCTTAAACCTCATCGAGGTGAGACCCGTATAAGGACGTGATCGCCATCCTCTAACTCTAGAGGCCTCCATTTCCTGATTAGAACTAAAATTCAAAACTCCTACTTCCATGAGGTTAAGGTTGACCGACTGAAGAGTGATCGACCACACCCTCCTGTGCATGAGTTTATCCTCTGCTGCCTGGGGTTTCCTTTTCGCCGACCTAGGAAAACCCATCCCAACATTGTAGATAAACCACAACCTTTTTGCCTAATACAATCAATATGAGTATGAACTGTGAATCCAATCCATACCCAGACCAATGTTGTAAGGCCTCGAGGCTGCCACCAAGAAATTCCAGCCGAAACACTCACCTCGAGGGTCATATCACACTGTCGGCGTCAGTGTAATTATCGAGTCTCCTCCCAAATATATATCCACAAGTGAGGGTCAAGTCAATGGCTTACCGGAAACTCTAGGTCTGGGAAAAGATTCATGGAAGAAAGGAATGATTCGTATCAATTTCTATTGTAACGACAGCTAGAGTTGGACACAGACTGTCCCTTGAATCATTCTTAGATCCATTGGGTCACACTCCTTGACCGCATGTAGCTACTCTTTTTTCCCTCCAACTCCCTGAACCTGGTGGGGATAACAAAGGTGAGTGGTTGTAACATGTTGAAATTTACACCACTTCATGCTGCTCTCCTTGCTCTACCTCCACGTCTGATGATACGTAGACTCATCTGTCCTTAACACTTCTTCTTCTTGAAACATTTTAAATGCCCAAGTCTCTGAGACTGGTTCCATTTTCTTGTTTATTACTGCACTGTGTAGTCTTCATCAGCTCCTGGATGATCTGCACCTTCTCAGTTGTATTTCATACCATCTATGGTTGGTAGGAAGTTTTCCGACATGGTAAGTGGGTCAATGACTACCCTTATTCTCCTACGATCTGTAAGAGCTGCTAAAATGTTTTCCTTTGCTGAAAGGAGAAACTTGGACTCATCCTTTGGATGAACCACACCAATAGCCTAATAAAGACAATCCTGACATGAATGATGCATTCATCCCATGGAAGATGTCGTAAGGCCTCGACATTACTACCAAGAGATCTAACCGTCACTCTCGCCTCCAAGGTTTGAGTCACACTGTCTGCATTAGTGTGAGGTCACTAGGTCTCCTCCAGTAGAAATCTCGAATGTGAGGGTCAAGTCAACAGTTCTAATCCGGACCTCTCATTATCAACCAAACAAAAGGACTGGAATGTAAACATCACAATGATAAGTGCCTTTTATTACTGCAGCTCGAAGTACAAAGACACAAATACAACAGCAGGATGGAACTAGAAGTACCAAGAACAAAAGGAATCCACTAGTTCTGCTCCTGTCCACTTGCTTCCGGAGCTCCACCGCCTTGTCCACCGCTTGTGTATTACTCAAGAACCCACCGATGCTTCTATCTAGGTGGCTCCTCCAATGACTGCAGATCAACTGTGTGGGGAGTCAGACAGTCACGTTCTATGTGACCCTTCCTACCGCAGGAGAAACACTGTCCGTTTCAGGCACGCCTGGCTTTGACTCCACCCCGGGTGCCCCGCACTATCGATCCTATAACCCGAGGTCACCCACCTGCTGGTCTGGTCCTCTTGGACCTCTGAATCATCTGTCTACTGCCTATAGATGACTCGGATACTGATGGAAAATCCAACGGAAAAGGCAGCAACTCATGATCACGCTAAATGTGTAGAGTAACTGGTATAAACTCCACCCTGAAGAAGGTCTCGAAGTCTTCCTAGGTGAAGGTCATCTCATCTCAAAACTGGAACATGTGGCTCCACCACCTCTCAGCTGCTCTCTGGAAGAGGCTAACAGCTAGGTACACCATCATGTCTGTAGGTGTCCCAGCTGTGTGGAAAGCTCATGCTACAATCTCCTGCCAGTGTCCAGCTGTCGGAAAATATGACTCGCCTCGAAACTTAGAAGGCCTCTGATGCTAGAACATTTGCATCGCGCTCAAGCGGCGTCCACTCTCTACTAGTGTCTCAACTGGTGGAGGGCCATGTACTGAGGTCTCGCTGCTCGGTGAGCTATAATCGCGCTCCCCACTCAGTACCCACGTTGTCTGGCTAGGTGAAGTCATCCTGAAAGAAACAGTCATGACACGGTAAAACGATTATACCTGGTGATCTGACCTGGTTTGAGATGATTTTAAAGAAACTTTTCAAAACACACACGCAATCGGTGTTTTCGTGCAATGAGTTGGAAATCAATAGTCAGGGTCCTGGTGTATGGATACGTCGGCCACCCGCACCAACACTAGACTCCCTAAACTAAAGACCACACTTAGTACCTTTAACAGTATTACTTCACAGAAAAAAATATCAGAGTCCTAAGTTCTGCTGTAGAACCGACTCCTCTGATACCAATTTGTCACAACCCGTCCTCGGGGCACATGCCGTGACTACCCCAAGTCTTCCTTTCATAGGCCAGGGGATGGTGACTAGCACCAAAGGAGTAAATCCCAATAAAAAGGGAAGGCATTTCCATTATTAAAGTAAACAAAACAACATAGTACAAGCAGAAGAAAACACTATGTACAGAAGAAAGTGCTGATAAGTAAATGGGCCAGAATAAAAACCCAACTAAAAATTATAGCTACAACTGAACGAAACTACAACAGAAAATAAAATCAAATGGAAGAATAGAAGTAGCTCCTGGGTCATCCACCTCGAATCCTACCTGAAGGGGAGGTATAGATAGCACAACTCCTGGATCGTCCACCACAGATCCTACCTGAAGGGTAGGTATAGATAGCCTCCTCAACGCTCTCGCCTGTCAACCTCCTCCGAGTACCATCTCATAGTGAACTCCACCTCTGTATACTGACTCGTCGTGAGGTCCACCTCCGGATACTGACTCATTGTGACGTCCACCTCCGAGTACCGTCCATTCCTCGAACACTCAACATCCTTCTACGTTGTCCGTTGTCTGCATCCAACAAAATGAGGTGTGGGCATAGCCCGTGCAGGGGTGAGTATAACAATACTCAGTAGGGACCCCGAGACCCTCAAGGTCTCACTAAATCCAACAAGGATAACCAAAAATCATGATCTAAACAAATAACCCTTACTTAGGTATAAGCCCATAGTTATACCTAAGTTATCAAGTAACATATCTCAATAATGAGAAATCTGTAACACCCGAGACTTTTATGTTATATAAATTATCAAAGGAATCTTTTTCTACGCAACACTTGCTTGACTTGCTTTACACGCAATCGCGACCTTCCTCGATAGCTTGCGTCGTACGCAATACCGAGTTTCACTAAACAACAATATGCTATTAAAACTAGCCGTTATGAATAGTAATAACCACTTTTTGAAATTTTATAAATTTTATTTTTCAAAATGGACTTCATTTTTGGACTCAGAATATCGAAATTAGCCTAGGGTGAAATTTTGGTATTTTTCTGAAAACTTTCAATTTTTGATGAATAGTGAAACCACTAAGTGGTAGGTTAAAAACTGAATTTTGCATAAAACTTAATTTTACCGCTTCTGTGAATGGAATTTCAAAAATCCGAGAGACACGGTTAATATCAAGGACGAAAATGTGGTTCAATGAGATGAAAATAATTTTTTGGTGAATAGTAACTTTTTACTATTTTTACCGCGGTTAATAGTAAATAGGGTAACTAAGGGTAAATATGATATCAATATTATCCTAAAACATGTCCTAATACTATTGGACAAGTGTAATTCGACCAAAAACAAACTTAGGAATAAAATATGACCATTTAGGCCCACTTGGATTAGATTAGGACATTTATTATTAATTTATTTAAAGAAGGGTTAAAATAGTTAAAATCAAAGTTTAACAAGTAAATCATTTTTAATATAGGGTTATACATAAGATAAATTCGATTGTAAATATTCATTAGAAAGCTAAAAAGATTTCCTACATGATGGTATTTTATTTGTAATTTTTAGACATCAAATAATTTAATTTATTTATGACACAAAGATGATGCAGTAATTATCTTATTAATGAAATATTGAAAAAATTGATAATATAAATACCAAAATAAATGTAATTTGAGACTTTTTATGAATTCCACTAATTTTCTAGGTTAGTATGATATATTAGTGTTGATTTAATCAACTTGGTTCGAACATATAATTCTGTTATGACTTTCACAAAAATCATATATCAAATAGTGTCAAAATTGACACAAAATAGTTTTTAAATCAAATATTATATTATTAATTGTTATTTTATTCCTAAAAATCTAAGGTTCGGCCAAATGACTTAGATAAGGATATATATATTAATAATAAACAATTTGGGGTTCGTTTGGCATGTTATAGAAAGTTTATTAACCATATAGTGAAAGAAAACAAAAAGACACGGTAAAAGTTAAATTAATTAACTTAGAGTTAAATCTAATTGATAAGGTTAAAATAATACCCTAAACTTGTCTAAATCCTATTGGTTGATAGGATTTCGACCCTTCCCCACTTTATCTTCGAAATAAGACCCTTTGGAACCATTATAAACCGATTTTGACTTTAATATAAAATAATATTTTGAGATATTCCTAAGGTGCCCCTCTCCTCCCTTATAAAAGGGCACCTCCTCCCCCTCCTCCTCACACCAATTTGAGCACTCAAGCTCGGCCAACCCCTGCCATTTTTCCTTCTCCACTTCCCTAGAATAATCCTAGAGGTCCTGGTCTTCTCCAAAGACCAATCTTAGTTCCTTAAGTGGAGGATTCAAAAAGGCGTTCCAAAGAAGAGGTAATATCCATTACCGATCTTTTCAATTTCTTTCTTCTTCAACTTCTTCTTCTTCAGTTGTTTCATGATAAAGTAATAACATCAGTATTACTTACATACTGATATGTTATTATAAATATGAAACAACCCTAATTCACCTTCTATCCATCCTACGGAAAAATGAAATCACCGCGCGTGCGTACGTACGGAATACCGTCTCCACGCCGTGGTGTAATCTATTTTCCACCATCACCTTACAAGGATGGGTATAATGGTGTAATGAGTAACTATATATGATTATATTTAAGTAATATTGATACTGAAATAATATATATATATACTCCAATACAATTCCACGATCATAGGAACGATATCATCACTCGTGCGTACGTACGGAATACCGTCTCCACGATGTGATGCGACTCGTTCTACATGATCTTCATTTCATAATGATTGTATAAATGAATTGAATGAATGAATATGGTATATACTACACTAATACCATTCTGGAAATTAATTATCTATAACCTAAAGATAAGAATAAGAATTTATTCGACAAAACACGCATAAGAACAAAAAGTTATAAAGACCCGAGTAACAAGTAACAATGAAATATTACTAACAAGAAGCTAATAATATGACCATATATGATCTCATATCAATATGTATGATTCTGGAATAAGTCAATAACATTATTTAAACCATTATACAGGAGCTTCGGACACGAACAAAGCAAATCGGACCTAAGGTAAGGGAAATATCACAATCTCATTTTTATCCGAGATTGTTTATTCGTAAGTATTTACTGGGGTGTATTTTATCATCCACATCCATGTTCCCTCAATATGTAATATTGTTTCCATCCACTTGAAATAGTTTAAATCCAATTTTACCCTTAGGTGAGTTTTTAGTAAAGAATATGAAAGGAATCTTTTGTCGTTTTTCCGTACGAGGTACTTTTTGACTTTTCCGACAAAAGTACGAAGAATGTTTTTTTTTAACTTATACGGCATGAATGGATTTTTAAAACATTACTTCAAAGAATCTTCCATTACAAGTTTTCAAGTTTATTTTTAATCAACTTCTTTTATTTTAAAGTTGTATGACATGTTATGAAAGGAAAAATGTTTTTTGAAGAAGAAAGGATATTTTCCTCAAGAATTCAATTCAAGTGTTTTATCAAAATTATTTTCCATCTAAGATAATAAAGGGTTCTGTTTCTATCCATATTTTTACATTGGTTTGACTATGTTGTGATGGAATTATGTTTATGAATTCCTTTATCATATATGAATTGATTTATGATGTCATGATGTTTCAAGAATCCCATTTTTGTTATATGTGTTATGCGATGATGTATGTTTTATGATTATGTGGCACACATAAGAAAGGATTCATTATAAGATGGGTGGGACCTATATCTCCCTCCAATGCATTGGGTAATGATTTTATATCTCATGAGATAGACATGGCTGGAACGGAAGGTTATTTCGGTTCAGTGATACAGGACTGAAACGAGGAGTGAACTCGGTTCAGAAAGGGACTTTGTCCACTAAGATAGTCTTGGCAATGAGTCATGACTAACAAGAAATGATTTTCCATGATTATGTGTGCATGCCACAAAGTTTCAAGTTTTATGTTATGGGGATCTCATTTTCACTTCTATGATTTATTCCATGTTAAGATATTATGATCTCTTTTGCAGGTTTTGATTTTCATAAAGATATGATATGATTTTTATTTCCTTTATTTGCCCTTGCTGAGCATTTGAGCTCACCCTTTTATGTTTTCTTTTCCCCAGGTCAGGAAGATGGATATTAAGTAGAATATGCTAAAAGGGACCCTAGATATGATGAAATAAATGGGAGACACTGTAGAAGATTTATGAACCAGTTGTTTATGTTTCCCCAGTTTCTAAAGACACTATACCTATAAGGTCCTTTGTGGTTTTGTCATATGTTGTAATAAGAGTGATTCAATTTTGAAATATTAACAATGTATGTAAAGTGTGGGTCGTTATAGTTGGTATCAGAGGAAAGGTATAGTCAACCTTTGGAAACTAGGATGTGAAAGCCTTAGTAAGAACCCTAAGGATAAGTCTAAGCATAGAACACAATCTTAGTGTTTTAGAAATGGCCTTGAATAACCTAGGATAAGACCTTAAGCATGAAAATTTTATTCTTGAATTATGTGGTTTCCTATTATAATTAGTGTTGCTCACACTATTCTTCTTGGTTTTAGTCAATGGCTGGAACCCGAAGGAACCGTGTTAATGCGGAATGCGATGGGCAATGCAATGATTGTCCCCCTGAGCAACCAAACGATATGGGAGCTGGAATGCAAAATCTTGTAGCCATGCTCACACAACTTTCTCAAGCTATGAATCATGCAGGATTTCCAAACGAACAAAGAAGGGAGCAACATTCTGTTGAATCCTTCATGAGGCAGCGTCCACCATCTTTCAGCGGGTCTACTGATCCATTAGTTGCTGAACAATGGATTAGTACTACTGAAAAGATATTTTCAGTTCTTCAATGTTCTGAGCATGATAAAGTCATCCTAGCAGTGTATCGTTTGGAAGGAGATGCGGATCAATGGTGGAATCTTGTTAAGAATACGAGGCAAAGGGATGAAATTGAGTCTATGGAATGGGACGAGTTCAAGAACTTATTTTTCAATAAGTACTTCCCTCGTATTCTCCGAACAAAGATGGAGAAAGAGTTCCTTGAACTGAAGCAAAGGGATGATGAATCTGTTAGTACCTATAAAGCAAATTTTACAAGACTTGCAAGGTACGCTTCTGGTATTATTATCCAACCTGAGAGTAAGATCGATCGATTCTTTAGTGGCTTAAAACCAAGTCTTCGAAGGGCGTTAGCCATAAGGGACTTCAATAGCTACGAGGAAATCGTTCGATGTGCTCTCAAAGTCGAGATGGAGATTGGAGTAACCCATCAGTCACATGGGTTTGATAAGAAGAGGAAGATGGAATTCAAAGAAAAATCTAAAGAGCACACGGAAAAGAAGATGAACTTTCCCTTATGCTCAAAGTGTGGAAAGAAACATGGAGGGAGTTGTCTTAAAGGGACAAGTAAATGTTTTAAATGTGGAAAGGAAGGCCATCGGGCATTTGAATGTCGTGATAATGGGAAGAAGATGTCTAATGATGAAGGAAGGGATACACAGAATGAACCTGCTACACTTCAATGTTTCAAGTGCAAGGAGATGGGGCATTATGCCAATCAATGCCCAAATCCAAGGGTTGATGATGATGGTCGACGTCAACAAACTCTTAAGGCTAAAGACAAAGGAAAGTCACATGCAATTTCTATCAGCGATGTGGAGTACGATAACGATGTGGTGAAAGGTACACTTACCATCCACTCTAAAGTAGCAAATGTTTTATTTGATTCTGGATCCACCCACTCTTTTATTTCTGAAAAATTTTCTAAGGGTATCACCGTATTACCTCAACAATTAGATGTTGAGTTAGCTGTGACAACACCTAATGGCACATCAATCGCATCAGAAGTTTATAATTCTTCTCCGATCGAAGTTTGTGGGAAAGTGCTTCCTGCAAATCTTGTGATCCTTCCTTTAGTGGAATTTGATGTGATTCTTGGCATGGATTGGATTTCTCTACATGGAGCTCATATCAATTGCCAAAGAAGGGAAGTCACATTTCATATTCCAGATCAACCTACGATCGTCTATCAATGCAAGGATGAACATAACCTTCCAGTGGAAATTTCTTCCATCTTATGGGTATTGATTCCACTAAATGAAGGTTATTTATCTCAAATGGTTGGTGAGAAACTCACGATTAAGAATATGCCCATTGTATGGGAGTTTGATGATGTCTTTCCGGAGGAATTGCTGGGTCTTCCACCAAATCGTGAAGTTGAGTTTTCAATAGAACTCGTACCGGGTGCTTTGCCTATTTCAAAGACACCTTATAGAATGGCCCCAATTGAGTTGCAGGAATTGAAGAAGCAACTCCAAGAGAATCTTGATAAGGGATTCATACGCCCTAGTGCGTCACCTTGGGGAGCACCTGTTCTATTTGTTAAGAAGAAAGATGGATCAATGAGACTCTGCATTGATTATCGAGAACTTAACAAGATCACTATCAAGAACAAATATCCTCTCCCACGCATTGATGACTTATTTGACCAACTACGCGGAGCTCAATACTTTTCCAAGATTGATCTTCGTTCAGGGTATCATCAATTAAGGGTCAAAAGGGAGGATATACCAAAGACGGCTTTCCGTACAAGGTATGGACACTATGAATTTATAGTGATGCCATTTGGTCTTACTAATGCCCCTGCTATCTTCATGGATCTAATGAATAGAGTCTTTAGAGACTATCTTGATCAATTTGTGATAGTCTTTATAGACGATATTCTTGTCTATTCAAAGAGCAAGGAAGAACATGAAGATCAATTGAGAATTATATTGAAGACCCTGAGAAAGGAGAAGCTTTATGCCAAATTTACCAAGTGTGAATTTTGGCTTCAAAAAGTTGCATTTTTGGGTCATATAATCTCAAAAGAGGGGATATCTGTGGATCCAGCAAAAACAGAGGTTATCGAAAGATGGTCAAGACCAACAACAGTAACTGAGATCCGAAGTTTTCTTGGTTTGGCTGGATATTATCGACGTTTTGTAAAAGATTTTTCACGATTATCTAATCCACTCACCAAGTTGACTCGGAAAGGAGTTAAGTTTGTCTGGACAGAGGAATGTGAAGAGAATTTCAAGGAGTTGAAAAGAAGGTTATCCAGTGCACCTGTGCTCACACTGCCTTGTAGTGGAGAAAGGTTTGTGATCTACAGTGATGCATCCAAGAAGGGATTGGGGTGTGTTCTTATGCAAAATGATATGGTGATAGCTTATGCCTCACGACAGTTGAAAATCCATGAGCAAAATTACCCAACACATGATTTGGAGTTGGCTGCGGTAATCTTTGCATTAAAGATTTGGAGGCATTACCTTTATGGTGAAAGGTGTGATATTTATACTGATCATAAAAGTTTAAAGTATATTTTCACACAAAAGGAGTTGAATATGCGCCAAAGAAGATGGTTGGAGCTGATTAAGGATTATGACTGCTCAATCCATTACCACCCTGGGAAAGCAAACAAGGTGGCAGATGCATTAAGTCGACAAGACCATGCTAGTTTATCCATGATGAGGATCACAAAAGATCCAATATTTATGGATTTACAAAGGATGGATCTTGGAATTATAATGGAAGGGGAAAAATCTTATCTTTCTCAAATGAATGTTCAACCATCTATACATGTGAAGATTAAAGAGGCACAGAAAGAAGATGTCGAGTTACAAAAGAAGGTGAGAAATGTTCCTGAATTCAACCTTGATTGTGATGGGATAATAAAGTTCAGGAATCGTGTTTGCGTTCCTCCCATCCCCGAATTAAAGAATGAGCTGCTGGATGAGGCTCATAGTTCATCATTTTCTATTCATCCTGGAAACACGAAGATGTATAGGGACCTGGAAGAGTACTTCTGGTGGGATGGCATGAAAAGAGATGTTGCTGAATATGTCTCTCGATGCTTGGTTTGTCAACAAGTTAAAGCTGAGAGACAGAAGTCTAAGGGGATGTTACAACCATTACCCATACCCGAATGGAAATGGGAAAACATCACTATGGACTTTGTCACAGGACTTCCTAAAACATCCAATGGCAATAATGCTATCTGGGTCATAGTTGATCGTCTTACAAAGTCTGCACACTTCATTGCTATTAGAGAGGATTTCTCTCTAGATCAGCTTGCCAGGATATATGTAAAGGAAGTGGTAAGATTGCATGGAGTACCAATTTCTATTATATCTGATCGAGATCCGAGATTTACCTCGAAGTTCTGGCGAAGTCTTCAGCATACTCTGGATACAGAGTTGAGTTTCAGCACTGCTTATCATCCCCAGACAGACGGTCAGTCTGAGAGAACAATTCAAACCCTAGAAGATATGTTGAGAGCTTGCTCTATGGATTTCAAAGGAGGTTGGGATCAACACCTACCTTTGGTGGAATTTTCTTATAATAATAGCTTTCACTCCAGTATTCAGATGGCTCCTTATGAAGCTCTCTATGGAAAGAAATGCAGGACTCCAACTTGCTGGGATGAAGTTGGGGAAAGAAAGCTATTAGGACCTGATCTCGTTGATGAAATGGCAGAAAAGGTTAGATCTATTCAACAACACATAAGAGCAGCTCAAAGTCGACAGAAAAGTTATGCCGACAACCGAAGAAAAGACCTAGAGTTTGAAGTGGGCGATAAAGTGTTCTTACGAATATCTCCCTGGAAGAGGGTTATGAGATTTGGAAAGAAGGGGAAGTTGAGCCCTAGATATATCGGTCCTTTTGAAATACTGGATCGTGTTGGGAAGGTAGCTTACCGATTGGCGCTTCCACCGAATCTCTCTCAAGTTCACGATGTGTTCCACGTATCTCTCCTGAGAAAGTACATACCAGATCCTTCACATGTACTCAGCTCAGAAGTTGTACCGCTGGAGCAAGATCTTTCTTATGAAGAACAGCCGATAGAGATTCTGGATCGTAGCGAAAAAGTCCTACGAAACAAGACCACTCGCTTGGTGAAAGTTTTATGGAGGAACCACCAACTTGAAGAAGCTACATGGGAGCTTGAGGATATGATGAGGGAGAAGTATCCTCATCTATTTGTTACAAAGTGACGAATTTCGAGGGAGAAATTCTTTTTAAGGGGGGTAGAATGTAACACCCGAGACTTTTATGTTATATAAATTATCAAAGGAATCTTTTTCTACGCAACACTTGCTTGACTTGCTTTACACGCAATCGCGACCTTCCTCGATAGCTTGCGTCGTACGCAATACCGAGTTTCACTAAACAACAATATGCTATTAAAACTAGCCGTTATGAATAGTAATAACCACTTTTTGAAATTTTATAAATTTTATTTTTCAAAATGGACTTCATTTTTGGACTCAGAATATCGAAATTAGCCTAGGGTGAAATTTTGGTATTTTTCTGAAAACTTTCAATTTTTGATGAATAGTGAAACCACTAAGTGGTAGGTTAAAAACTGAATTTTGCATAAAACTTAATTTTACCGCTTCTGTGAATGGAATTTCAAAAATCCGAGAGACACGGTTAATATCAAGGACTAAAATGTGGTTCAATGAGATGAAAATAATTTTTTGGTGAATAGTAACTTTTTACTATTTTTACCGCGGTTAATAGTAAATAGGGTAACTAAGGGTAAATATGATATCAATATTACCCTAACACATGTCCTAATACTATTGGACAAGTGTAATTCGACCTAAAACAAACTTAGGAATAAAATATGACCATTTAGGCCCACTTGGATTAGATTAGGACATTTATTATTAATTTATTTAAAGAAGGGTTAAAATAGTTAAAATCAAAGTTTAACAAGTAAATCATTTTTAATATAGGGTTATACATAAGATAAATTCGATTGTAAATATTCATTAGAAAGCTAAAATGATTTCCTACATGATGGTATTTTATTTGTAATTTTTAGACATCAAATAATTTAATTTATTTATGACACAAAGATGATGCAGTAATTATCTTATTAATGAAATATTGAAAAAATTGATAATATAAATACCAAAATAAATGAAATTTGAGACTTTTTATGAATTCCACTAATTTTATAGGTTACTATGATATATTAGTGTTGATTTAATCAACTTGGTTCGAACATATAATTCTGTTATGACTTTCACAAAAATCATATATCAAATAGTGTCAAAATTGACACAAAATAGTTTTTAAATCAAATATTATATTATTAATTGTTATTTTATTCCTAAAAATCTAAGGTTCGGCCAAATGACTTAGATAAGGATATATATATTAATAATAAACAATTTGGGGTTCGTTTGGCATGTTATAGAAAGTTTATTAACCATATAGTGAAAGAAAACAAAAAGACACGGTAAAAGTTAAATTAATTAACTTAGAGTTAAATCTAATTGATAAGGTTAAAATAATACCCTAAACTTGTCTAAATCCTATTGGTTGATAGGATTTCGACCCTTCCCCACTTTATCTTCGAAATAAGACCCTTTGGAACCATTATAAAACGATTTTGACTTTAATATAAAATAATATTTTGAGATATTCCTAAGGTGCCCCTCTCCTCCCTTATAAAAGGGCACCTCCTCCCCCTCCTCCTCACACCAATTTGAGCACTCAAGCTCGGCCAAACCCTGCCATTTTCCCTTATCCACTTCCCTAGAATAATCCTAGAGGTCCTGGTCTTCTCCAAAGACCAATCTTAGTTCCTTAAGTGGAGGATTCAAAAAGGCGTTCCAAAGAAGAGGTAATATCCATTACCGATCTTTTCAATTTCTTTCTTCTTCAACTTCTTCTTCTTCAGTTGTTTCATGATAAAGTAATAACATCAGTATTACTTACATACTGATATGTTATTATAAATATGAAACAACCCTAATTCACCTTCTATCCATCCTACGGAAAAATGAAATCACCGCGCGTGCGTACGTACGGAATACCGTCTCCACGCCGTGGTGTAATCTATTTTCCACCATCACCTTACAAGGATGGGTATAATGGTGTAATGAGTAACTATATATGATTATTATTAAGTAATATTGATACTGAAATAATATATATATATACTCCAATACAATTCCACGATCATAGGAACGATATCATCACTCGTGCGTACGTACGGAATACCGTCTCCACGATGTGATGCGACTCGTTCTACATGATCTTCATTTCATAATGATTGTATAAATGAATTGAATGAATGAATATGGTATATAATACACTAATACCATTCTGGAAATTAATTATCTATAACCTAAAGATAAGAATAAGAATTTATTCGACAAAACACGCATAAGAACAAAAAGTTATAAAGACCCGAGTAACAAGTAACAATGAAATATTACTAACAAGAAGCTAATAATATGACCATATATGATCTCATATAAATATGTATGATTCTGGAATAAGTCAATAACATTATTTAAACCATTATACAGGAGCTTCGGACACGAACAAAGCAAATCGGACCTAAGGTAAGGGAAATATCACAATCTCATTTTTATCCGAGATTGTTTATTCGTAAGTATTTACTGGGGTGTATTTTATCATCCACATCCATGTTCCCTCAATATGTAATATTGTTTCCATCCACTTGAAATAGTTTAAATCCAATTTTACCCTTAGGTGAGTTTTTAGTAAAGAATATGAAAGGAATCTTTTGTCGTTTTTCCGTACGAGGTACTTTTTGACTTTTCCGACAAAAGTACGAAGAATGTTTTTTTTTAACTTATACGGCATGAATGGATTTTTAAAACATTACTTCAAAGAATCTTCCATTACAAGTTTTCAAGTTTATTTTTAATCAACTTCTTTTATTTTAAAGTTGTATGACATGTTATGAAAGGAAAAATGTTTTTTGAAGAAGAAAGGATATTTTCCTCAAGAATTCAATTCAAGTGTTTTATCAAAATTATTTTCCATCTAAGATAATAAAGGGTTCTGTTTCTATCCATATTTTTACATTGGTTTGACTATGTTGTGATGGAATTATGTTTATGAATTCCTTTATCATATATGAATTGATTTATGATGTCATGATGTTTCAAGAATCCCATTTTTGTTATATGTGTTATGCGATGATGTATGTTTTATGATTATGTGGCACACATATGAAAGGATTCATTATAAGATGGGTGGGACCTATATCTCCCTCCAATGCATTGGGTAATGATTTTATATCTCATGAGATAGACATGGCTGGAACGGAAGGTTATTTCGGTTCAGTGATACAGGACTGAAACGAGGAGTGAACTCGGTTCAGAAAGGGACTTTGTCCACTAAGATAGTCTTGGAAATGAGTCATGACTAACAAGAAATGATTTTCCATGATTATGTGTGCATGCCACAAAGTTTCAAGTTTTATGTTATGGGGATCTCATTTTCACTTCTATGATTTATTCCATGTTAAGATATTATGATCTCTTTTGCAGGTTTTGATTTTCATAAAGATATGATATGATTTTTATTTCCATTATTTGCCCTTGCTGAGCATTTGAGCTCACCCTTTTATGTTTTCTTTTCCCCAGGTCAGGAAGATGGATATTAAGTAGAATATGCTAAAAGGGACCCTAGATATGATGAAATAAATGGGAGACACTGTAGAAGATTTATGAACCAGTTGTTTATGTTTCCCCAGTTTCTAAAGACACTATACCTATACGGTCCTTTGTGGTTTTGTCATATGTTGTAATAAGAGTGATTCAATTTTGAAGTATTAACAATGTATGTAAAGTGTGGGTCGTTATAAAATCAAATAGATATGAAGTCAATGGAAAACCACTACTTAGGTATATTCCCATACATATACATAAGTTACCAAATAACCCATCTCAATCATGAAGAAAAACACAAATTTCATTGACATAGCTCAAATCAGGATTTTCATTATCGAAACTGCAACTGCTGAAGTGTTTCTCCTCTGTCAAGTACACTGATCATATCACGACTCCGAGGCGGTGCTCACTAACCTTAGACTGCAGAGGTACTCCACTTATTGAGTACTGTAGTTCAGCCACCCAAACACAGTAATGCACCCCGCTGGGGTCTTCCACCCAAATACAGTAGTGCACCCCCCTAATAGCCTGTAGAGGTACTCCTTATGTCGAGTACCATGGGTCTTCCACCCAAACACAGTAGTTCTCTTTATCGTGGGACCACCACCCTATCATATTAGTGCTCCCCACAGGACTATACAAGTCACTCCGACTCGAATCGGACAAGCAGTCATCATGTCTCAGCCAGATACATGGTCTTCATACTCCGTACGCTCATCTCTGGGAGGATCCACTCCACGAGATACTGGTTGATACTCCAAGTATCACAACGTACAACTAAGAAGTATCTCAAAGGACCGCCTCATCATAGGGGTCTCAACGCAATAGACGATGCGTCAATCAGACGCACGGTCTGTGAGTTATTAGCCTTTTAGTCTCGAGGGCCCGGTTGGTTTCATGTACGAACCAACCCGTCCATATATAAACTATACCTCGAAATCACATAGGTAATAATCAAAGGAACCATTTCTCAATGTGATCACCAATGCCTCTGACGGTTCGTCAAACGGATGTTCGGTCTGAATGTTATCGGCTTTTCTGTTCTAGGGGCCCGATTGGATTTCAGGTTCAATCCAACCCGGCCATATTCCAACTATGTCCAAACCTCATGTGAAGTATGCCAAAAAATATGTACTACTAAAAGAATCCAACAAAGTCAATGACACGTCAATCCGACTTCCAGATCTGAAGTTATAATTGTTTTCACTCCAAGGGACCGATTGGTTTCGTGTTCAAACCATCCCGACCATACACATACTTTGCCGAAACATCAAGTGTAATAAACTGAAACGACCGTCTCGATCCAAGGATCCCAACATAACTAATGGTGCGTCGATCGAATGTCCCTAGCCCATGATATGGGCGTTTGAACGAAACTGCCGAAAACAAGGGGTTTGGGCCCGGTCCGACCCGACCCGATACCCCCTAGGTCGGCTCGAACCGGGTCGACCCAAACCGGGTCCAGGTCCGGCCCTGTTGGGCACGGCCCGACCTGACTAGCGTGGCCGGGCCTAGCAATGGCTGCCCGGCCCTGTGCTGGAGGCCCGGCCCGGCCGGTTAAGGCTCGGCCAACGTGGCCGAGCGGACGCGGAGCGGGGGGGGGGAGCGAGTGCTTGGCCCCTGGCCACTAATTGGCACCGGTGGCGGTTTGTGACCCCGCCGTTCTTCTGGGATACCGCGTGGTCATGAGACCCACCGTGTCGCACCGCCGGGGTGAGCCGCGACGGGTTTTCTTTAGTGGCACGCTGGGGCGCCGCCGCTTCCTGGCGGCTGGACGGCTCTGGTCGCCAGCGCCACCAACAGTTCCTTCAACGAACCACCGGACGCGTTCCGGTGGTCTGATTTTCTTGTCGTCTTCACCAACAGTCCCCTTGGGACCTGATCATCACTATAAAAACTTTCAAATGTCATTAAGGTCCCGTTTCATCATCACTGTCTATCCGCGCACGAACAACAGTTTGTGGAGGGTTGTCGGGTCGTGTTTCTTTGGCCTGCGCCCTCCGCCTTAGGTGTTATCAACTGGAAAGATTAAACAGGGTTTTATAACGAAAATATGTACAATTTTATTTAAATAAAATTGAATCAAATCATTCCACAATCTCTTAAATAAATTGAAGCATACCAATACTCCCAACCCGCAATTAAAAAAACATTCAAGGATCAACATAATGATGAGTTGATCTGTGATCTTTATTTTAGAAGGAAACAACCATGGGAATAATATTGTTCTAAAATTAATCCCCTACCTCTTGTCGTTCATCATTCGTTGACAACATTGCGAAAGGGAAAGGACGTTGGTTTGTTGATGTCGTCGTAAGGTAAGAGGTGATGGTGAAGATGGTCGTTGGCGTTCGTTGTTTCCTCAAGACCTTTGATTCGGCCCAAGAATCGTCTGTGGGGGATCCGACAATTGGAGAACCTTTCTTCGATGAGGGAGGGATTCATTCTTCAATAAAGAAGCTCCATTCTTTGAGGAGGAGGAATTATCCTCTCTTCCATCTTCTTCTTTTTCTTCTCACAAAGGCCCTCTCGCTCTCCCCAAAGTCTCCAAACAACAATCCCAACCCAAAATAAAATAATACTTACTCTTATTTTATTATAACTTGTAAGCATTCAAAACATAAAATTCTAACACTTAGTTAAATTAATTCAATAGGTTTAATCAATTAATTTTAATGTGATTTGGAATGAAATAAAAAGGGAGAGAGGGCGAGTTACACAATTAAAGAGAGAGTGAGGAGTTATACATTAATTTCAAGGTGTTTAATGGGGTTTGGGAATGTGAAGGGTTGGGGATCGTGTGGGACCCACCTAACCTTAATCCTCACTTGGTTAGTTAGAAACTAGTGGTTCCACCCCAACTTCTACACTTAGGATATAAACACCTAAGTTGGGAATAAAATGTTTACCACAAATTTTATTCAATTCTTTATTAATCATCAAATTCTAACAACTCCTCCTGAGAAAACGCACCTTTGGTAAAGGACCTCTTAAGAAAATATCGGTGTTTCAAGTTGATCGGTTCCCTTAGGTTTCATTTCTGAGCAACAGTTCAAAAGATAGAAAACACCGATCGTTCGTTCACTGAACGTACCTGAGTCAAACTTCGGAAATTGGTTCCAGGCACAACGGGCCTCAGAATTAGATGCTGTCAGAAACTACGGACTCGTAAAATTACCATGAAATTAAGAAAAAAAATTCATTCAAATTTCCGGTTCTTTATAGATCAGATATGGAATAGATTAAATTCCTTGAACAAGGTTTATTGGCTCCCAAAAAATATGAATGACATGGCTACATGGAATGTGATTCCTCTAAATATTGATCAATGCACTATAAATGGTGAATTGGGCATTTATGAAAGGACACAGGTCGATGTCAGTATAGAACTTAATCTCCTAGATGTTGTATGTTTCATTTTCCATGATTGCAAGATGGAGGTAAATGTCAAATATGTGTAAAAAGAACCATTTTTTGAGGCATGCAAAATTTTTGTCCACTCTTTTGATAAATGAAGAACTATGAAAAATCAAATGACGACAAAATTTTAATTAAATTTATGGACTGAAGTATATAATGTTATGAAAGTGATGGAAAGAGGAATTCCAAAAGGGGAGGTTTCAAAATTGATTGATGGGAACAAATGGGTTAAGAAACTATCCCCTACTACTATTCCTAGTACCTCTTGGACTGTTTTGGTGGAGGATGAACTAGATACAGAAGAGGCTATCTTGGATACAAATATCGCCAAGGATATTCTTAATTTTATCAATTACACTCCATCCACAGAATCTCTAAATATCTATGTTAATGAAATCTCTTATACATGCATTAATAACACTGAAAAATAGGCATGTTTCTGTCAAGCTGCTACTTGCTTAAGATTCTCCTCTGAGGTGGAAAATAACTCTGAATTCAATCATTGTTTCTTAGATACATCTGTCCAAATAGACTCTAATCATTGCGCCCTAGAAAAGTACATTGACATCAAGGAAACCAGCACGTAGAAATGTGTTTTCACTGCATGTGCAGAGTTGCAGGTGCATAATCACACAAAACAAAATCCCTCTGATAAAGGTGACAATTTCATGCCCAAGAAGATGATTGTTGTCCTCATTATACCACTGTTGATATCAAAATGAGAACTTTCATTGACTCACATATAAAGGAACCCTAAAACAACATAATTTTTTTAATAGAATTCAAAAGAATGTCTCTCTAAAGGATGCTTAATTGGATACTATAGCTGGTCAAAAAGCACCAGTATCCTCTCTTTCTCATGCTGATCAATCTAAAAAACTTGGAAAAGAATGCATAAAAAATAATGCAGAAATTTAACATCAGATGGAAAGAAAAAAGGGGGTTCTTCCCCCAAATGCAAAAACAAATGAATATATTCTTTTCGAACTACGAAAATGTGGAATGCCATGGCACTGCCACTTCCTTAAACAATTTTATTCCTGTTCATAATCCCAATATCTTAGGCATTGCTGAACCCAAAATCTGCTACTCTCTAGGAGCTTCCAGTCTTGAAAACATAGTTTACACTCTAATAGAGAACATTTTTACTTCTGGGAATTCTTAAAACTTTTGGGTCTTTGCTCACATCTCTATATCTAGTCCCTCGATCATTAAAATGAATGAAGAAATGATCACCTACGATGCTATCATCAATAATGATCAATTCTTCTCCTCCATTTATTATGATAAGAAAAACTATCAAGAAATATGATTTCTTTGAAAACACATTGTGCTCAATATCCATGGAATACATGATCCTTGGATTTTCTGTGGAGACATTAATTACATCTTATGCCCCAGTGAATGATTGAGAGATGTTCTCCCCACCCTTTCCTCAAAGGAATTCGAATCCTGCATAGAGGATATTAATCTAACTGAGATCAACCTGGTGGGAGCTAAGTATACATGGCACCAAATTCAAAACATTGGAATAGTCCCTAGTAAACATGACCGTGATTTTTCAAATAATAAATATCGTGACATGTTTGATGTTATTTCAATTAATACCTTCCCAAAGATAAACTCAATTCATCATCCTATATTGACCAGCATTACCAACTAGACTTGAAAACCATGGTTGAATTTTATATTCAACAATTCCTGGCCCTCTCACCCCGATTTTAGGAACCTGATTAAAAGTTTTTTATTTCTAACAACTTTGGAAGCAATGTTTATTCTTGTATCATGAGGCTAAACTATAAAAATAATTATCTTAATAGCTGGTGAAAAAATAGTTATCACAATATGGAGAATGAAATTCCTTCTATGGAGATATAGCTCAATCAAATCCAATGTGACACCACAAGCTTTGATTTTCAAAGAAACATGCAGAAAGAAATTTTCCTCTCCTCCAATTTGACTACACTCCTCTCCATGAAAGAAAAAAAATCAAAAAGAAACGTTTAGGGATAACTGGTAGATGGATGGAGATAGAAAATCAAAATTCTAAATATCTCTTAACAAACAAAAAAATATTTTAGACCTATATCGTTATTGAGAGATGGTGAGAGAGTTCTTGAAAATTAGGAATCCCTTGAAGAGCATGTTGTTTCCTATTTTGAGAATATTTTTAATGGTCCTGATATCAACAAGGACCTATAAGAGGAGTCATCTCAAAAATTGTGAGTGATGATGATAATCACAAGATGAACTGTAGACCTGATGATCTTGCAATTCGTGAGGGGGTTTTCTATATTAAAACTAATTGTGATCTGAGTCAAGATGGCTTCACCATAGCCTTTCTTAAAACCTACATGGCGGTAATACCAACTGGTGTTTTCAGATTTGTTCATTATTTATTATATATAGGTGTGTAATCACATGGACTCAATTATCAATTCATTTTACTGGTCCCAATTGTTGAAAATGCATCAAAGATGCATCCATTTAGACCCATCGCTCTCATCAACACTTATTATAAAAAATTATCACCAAGCTTATCGCCGACCATCTACCCATAATTTCCAGAAAAATCATTACTTAGAACAAGTTTGGCATTGTTAAAGGAATATATATACAAGACTATATTAGTATAGCCTCTAAATGTTTCATCATCCTTAAAAAATCTAGTAGAGGCAGCTGTATTGCTCTCAAGATGGGCATCAAGAAATCATTCAACAAAATTGATTGGAACTTAATTTTCAATGTTCTTCACAGTTTTGGCTTCAATGAAATTTATTTTTAGATTGGGTTAAAAATTTCTTCCAGTCTGCTTATATCTTTGTGATTATCAACGGCTCTCCTAAAGGACAAATTATCTACATGAATGGTGTCAGTAAAGGAGATCCTCTCTCTCCCATTATTTTTTCTATAGTGGAAGACTATTTAAGTAGACTTCTCACCCTCTTAGTGGATCCAGTAAATCTCAATTCTATCCACCCTCCTAGTAATGTTGTTGATCCCACACATCTGTTGCATGCTGATGACATTATTCTCTTTTTGTAAGGTACGAAAAGAAACATACATAACATTAAGGCTTTCCTATCACACTATGAGGAGTTTTCAGGACAAACTATCAACTTGAAAAAATCATTGATATACTATGGTATAATTTTCTAACTATGAAAAGATCACAAATTTTTTGGACCTTGGGATTAAGGATGGATCACTGCCAATGCATTATATGGGCTTCCCTCTCTTTTGGGGGAGATCTAAGAATAGTAACTTCACTAAAATTGTGGATCAAATAAAAAATAATATATCTACATGGAAAGGGAATACTCTCTCTAAGGAAAGTAGAATATGTTTTTTCAAACACATTATTGTTTCTAAACTCTTACATTACTTTATGATTTATAAATGTACTATCTCACTAAATAATCTTATAAACATATGTATCAAGAACTTCGTTTGGAGTGGAAAAATTTTGGAAATGAAATTAGTCAGGGTTTCTTAGATTAAATGTTGCAAAACACTTGATAATAGAGGATTGGGAATAAAAACATCATTCTCTTCAATGAGGATATTCTAGATAAGTTCACTTGGAATCTTATCAAAAGAGACTTGATGGACCTCAACATTCTCCAAAATAGATTTATTGAAAAATTGAAGAGGCAAAACAACTCACATATAAGCTTCTCTATTTGGCCTGCCATCAAATCCTCTTATAATAACATTATGTCTCATGCAATATGGATTTCTTTCATGGAACCCACTATGAACATATGGCTGAACAACTAGATGAGATCCTCTCTCATACATGTTATTGATCATAAACATGGTCTTATTGGAATGGATGTCTCAATTAGAGACATCATGGACCTTTCCAATATAGAGATGTACAAAAATCATAGTGATCTCCTCACTAACTACATCTTCTCACCAGATAAAGGAATGCTCATCTGGGAACGTACACGGAATGAAAAACTAGACTCTAAATCATACTACCACTCTAATTTTGTGAATGATAGTGATTTTTCATGGATTAAAACCTATGAAAAATTTTGGATCATAGACTCCAGGCTGAACATGATTTGGAATCTTTCTCGTCTTAAAATACCTAATAATGAATGCTTGTAGTATTGTGGAATTGTTTTATATCCCCAATGTATGTTTTTCAATCATCACAGGGAGGGAATTCCACACCTGTTCTTATCATGTGCCACTACATCTGCTCTTTAGAATGCATTGTAGGACACTTGAAATATATATCTCATAGATCCATCATATTTCAGCTCACCTGTCATACTGCGCCACAACCCAAACCTCTTCAAAACACAATCACACTTTTTTCCACCATTGAAGTTCTTGGTCACATCCTCTGGATTGTGCAGAACAAAATAAAACATAAAAATCAGGTTTCTAGCGTTAGTCGGTTTCAGTCTTCCTCTTTACAACTTCCAAGTAATCTAATTCACTACAAACCTATCACTATTGTAATAATATTAATGATTTAATTGTTTTAATGAAAATATGTGTGAAGGGAAACTATATGAAGAATCAGGGGATCTTTGAAGTCTTTTGTAATGCTCCCATTCCAGGATGGATCAAGATCAATGTTGATGGATCCTCAAAAGGAACCCAGGTCCTACAGGCTATGGTGATGTCTTTCTAGATCACAATGGAAAAGTACATGGTTGTTTTCTTGGTATGTGTGGAATTACTTCTTCCCCTGAAGCTAAAATGATTAGTGATATTCATGAAGCTCTATTTTCCTGAAATAAATTCATGCACAACATCTGTCTCAAAAGTGAATCCACTACCATAGTGAAAGATATTATAAATGGTGTAATTTAAAATGCATGGGAACTCAATACGAGATGGATAAATTGTCCCACATTCCTCTCAAGAAACAACATCATCATCACACATGTTTATCGTGAAGCTAATGCGGTGGAAGACATGATTTCTAACAAATGGGTCATCCTAGAGAGTACTTGGTTTGATGATATCACTCATGATCTGATCACCCTTCTCGAGAAAGACTATAATAAAACCCCCACTTTATGACTTTTGAAACTCTACTTTGTATATTTATAATAAAACATCTTGGATCTTTGAACAAGATATCATTTAAGAAACCTTAGTATATTTTGAAAAACATAATTTAGTTTGATCGATGCCCAAGGGTAATCAATGACTCTATGTGGGATGGTTAACAATAAGTAACTTCTAACATTGATGATTAATATTTTAATCTATTTAATGTGTCTTTTATCCTTCAATAATAAAAAATTTAGATGATCCAATGGGGTCGGATTAAGAAATGGTATAGATGATGAAATAACCCCTCTAATGATATAGAATTTTTTATCTTCATCATGATTCATAATTTTATTCTATTAGAAATAATTTTTTTCAATATATATTGAAGACAAATCAATACCACGTATTATATTTAAATAAAATACAAGAATAATAATAAATATTGTAAATAGAGAATTCATATGTTTTAAAATGGGAATAGACTTACACACTCATGTTTGGTGAGATTTCTACCATGTGTTTTGACTAATATCTCCCTTTTTAATATACTAGTGAAATATATAATTTTCTTGAAAAAATACACGATATAAAAGATTTTGATGATCTATAATTAAATAATGAATTTTATAAATTTGTGTCTATGATTAATGTAATTTCCACCACAATTTTAGGACATTCACCCTCAATAGTAGCAATCACATAAGCATAGTATTCTCCGCTTGACATATTATACAGTACATTCCCATGACTATTGTTTCATTAATGTTAATAACTCCCAATTTATATATAGTTGAATCATTGTAAATTTTTTTCATTCATCCCATTTCATTCATTAAAAATATGAACCTTATCTCTAATGTTTTGATAATTTATCATTCCCTTAAAACATTTTCCAGGATGTTTGCTTCCTTAATTTTCACATTATTGAAATTTCCATTATTATTATATGACACATTATTTTTTCATGGGGATCACTCAAAATTTGTTTCATTTTTCTCTTATAGATAGTGGATCTAAAAAATTTCATCTCTTCTTTAATGCCACAATATACTATTTCATTATATGATAAAATGTATGACAATGCGATTTCCTTTTAATGTTTTTTATCACCTTAAAATAAATTTCCAACCATGTTCATGAGATTACATATATAATTAATGGAAAACCTGAATGTATTTTAAATGTAGCATCATAATCTGTAACAGAATCCTTTTAGTTTGTATTTTGGTCAAAGTGGTTTCCCCCCAATTTTGTTTTATTCACTCAAGGGAATTTTTTCATAGATTATTATATTAAAATTTATTTATTCAATATAGTCTATTTAATCATTATCCCATACATTTTTACCAAATGAAAAATATTTATCTGCATCACCTCTAATACAAAAAAATATATTTGAACTATTCCATTTTATTACATCCCAGGTAATTATATATCATTTCAAGTGACTTAATCTATTTATCATCTATGTCCTTACACCAATATAGTTTAAACTATCGGTAGACATACACAAAAACCCATTTAAGAAGGTCACCCATCTTTATTGTCTCATGAGTCCTATCAATTTATTAATGGGATATATAATTATTGGCCCCATAACTTTTTTATCAATGAATTAATTCTATAATTAATTATCATTTTTATTCCCCAAAAATATTCCTTATCAAAAAATGTCCATGTATTATAAATAATTTAGAATATTAATACAACCTTAGTTAATCAAAAACAAATCTATATAAAACATGATATGTAGAAATAGTAAGTTGTTTATGAAAGTATCATATATATGATACAATTAATATCATCCTTTAATATGAACGTATTTTCAAATGATAAAAATAATAAGAATTCTTAATGATAATGTTAATAACCACAAAAGATATTCATCAATTCAAAAGAAATGTAGGTTTATTTTTGAGAGAAAAAATAAAATGGAAGTGAAATATTAAAATAATATTTTATTATGAAAATTTTATTTTAAAATCTTTGAAATAATATAGAATGTTGTATGATTATAAACTGGTTATAATGATGTAAATGACTATTAATGTTTTATATATAAAAAACTCTTTTTTACTTTTTGATAAAATTGTTGAAAAAAACTAGTTTGGATAAAAATGAAACATTCCTTCAAAAATATTTCAAAATTAATATATTACATAGAATTACCTTAAGAAATAATTTTAGAAAATAAAATGCACATTGGAAAACTACATTGATAAATTTGGACTCTGATGAAAAATATAATAGATCAAAAAGATAAATAAGATTGAATTTTCATCAAAATATTACTTATCTTAATGAATGTGAAAAATAAAGTATTATTTGGATGAAATCATAAACGATACTTAATTATAAAGTGGTTATGAAAATATATTGAGTTTCTAGAATATATATTGTAAGATTCCTTCATTGAAAATAACTTAAATTCCATTTAAATGTAATTGGAATTTTTTTACCACTTTGGTAACATCCTAGGAAATAATCACCCAATGTAACGTTGAATAATTTTTGGTTTGGTTGTTTTTGTTGACAAAGAGGGTTTATTTGGTAATTGTTTGTGTTCCAGAGATATTTTTTACCATATATGTTCACCAATACCCAAAGTAAAGGAATGGAGGATCGATAGGTGGTACAAAAAGATTAGAAACAAGGATGATCAAGAGGTCAATTCTTTGGTAACATATTGCTTGAAAGGACAATTTGATAATAATACCATTGTAATATGGAAAATTTAGGAGGTGCGGTAAGTATTTGGAAATGTGTATGAAAGATGAGGTTTCACAAAAGAGGTTTGGGATCTAAATAAAACATCGAGTTAGTTTTTTCATGATTAGAGAGTATTTTTTACAGCACATTGAATCTTCCGCATAATAGTCGGTGATGCCCATACATCAGAGGTGACCCCCCTAATTTTTATAGCTCAACACTTAGAGAAAATTTCAGCTCTGGATTGCATAAGAATTCTGTGCAAAGGGAGTTGCGTGAAGGAATTGGAGGTACACACAAATTAAGAACGTTTAATGTAAGAATTAAGTTTCACATAAGCTAAAAAATATGTGAGTAAGATTTTTGTTGCATGTAAGAAGGTGGTTGTGCATTAGAATATTTTTTTTGTAAAAGGAATAAAACTTGTCTACTTGTCGTAGTAAGAATAGAGTGAAATATTTGAGGTTTCCAAGAAATACAGTGGTAAAGGGGTATTCATATGTGTATGAATGTTTATATTTAATATATAATCTATCTATAGTTGAGGATGGGACATTCATTAGAGATAATTAAGTATCCCATTGGAAAATAAAATGTGTGTGGATCCATTCAATTATAAGTGAGCGATGTAAGAGGAAGATAATGATACTTTTCACCAGTAGCGAGTGAGTTGAAGAGGCATAGGGAGTGACCCTAGGGAATGTATTGAGAAGACCCTGAGCCTTGAAAAGGTATTGATCCTAGGAATATATGATCTATCTCGAACATCATTATTGGGATTGTGACTTAGTTCATTTTGTACAATTAGTATATCATCATTGTATGCTTCTTGGATATAGCCCAGTGAGGGTGAACCATGTAACAATTGATGGGTTTTCTTAATGATATATTTTATGTTCATATATTCCTATGGTACAAAGATAGAATTGTATTTTCATAATGATGAGGAATGATCAAATGGGGTTGTAGTCTTAATATATCATACCCTAATTTACCCCCATCTCAGAGTATTTATCCTAGTGGACCTAACCTAACATTCAAATCATAATCCCTTGAATAAGTAAACATGAAATGAACCTTTAATCACCATGAGAAAATATATATTAATATTAAACACCAAAATGTTCTAGAGTATGAGCCACATAAAAATAAATAGCTACATAATTCCAAATATGTCTCGATGGAGTGGAAATGGATATGAAATCCCTTTCCTCAATGTTACACTTAGATGAACAAGATTTAAAATACATTATAATTTTTTGAACAATTATTAAATAAAAAATATACCATAATAATATTTATAAATTATATATGATTTTCTATGACATTTCATCACCAATTTGTTAAAAATCCTTATTTATTATCTTTTTCTTGGGCATTAACATTTTTTTCACATGCATGTTTTTTCATAGAGTTTTCAATACATGTACAATTGTTATGGATATATCATATCCATAATTAAAATAATTTATTAAATATCATATGTATTGATTACATATATTTTTATTTCTCTCTATGAAAATCATAATTGAAAAAATATCACATTGCTTCATGTCCACAGGTATACACGAACGACGTTACAAATTTCTAGAATATTGTAATGTAAAATGATAGATATTATATTATAATTCCAAAAGAATAATTATGAATTAAATTTCGTATATATTCATTATTTCATTATTTATAAACTTCCAATTAAAATAACTATGGAAAATACTACACCTCTAGGTTGAGAAGATAAGTTGTACGGACACATGAGCGATGTTATGCTTCCCATAGGGTGGAAAATTGGAGGAAAATTTTTGTAACATAATCAAAATAAAATATCATTATATTTATTATATATAATTAAATATTTAATAAATGAAAAAATATATTTATTGGATGTATAATAATAAATAAATTCTAATGTGACGGTAAATATGATCACCTATTCATCAGTAGACTTCCATTATATATTCTTGAAATGGTAATAAGTTTTTTATATTAGGAAGAAATGAACCTCAAAAACAAGGATAAATTTTTTTATAATATATATTTATAGGGTGTGTTAATCTATGATTACCAATTATAGATAAATAATATAGAGGATAGTCTTTTTTTATGTGATGGGTAGATCACTCTTGGGATTAATTAAATTATGAAGTTAATATAAATTGGTTCTTAGAAAAAAATGAATCCAAATTTATATAAAAAAAATGTATGATGATTAATGGTTAAAATAATATAATCCAATAAAATTTTTACATTTTGGGGTTATTTTCGTACCATTGTGTCTCAGATTAAACAACTAGTTGACCCTTTTGACAATTACCAAAAATAAATGTTTTCTCCCATTTGAGGATCAATAATGTTACCTGAAATGAAAAATAAACCAATAAATTTACTACAGATGATATTATAAACCTTATACAGATACATTGTTAGAGTATAATATTTTTATGAATTTTATATCATTTAATAAAATATTGTTTACATAAAATATCATTAATGTCATTGTTGAAACTATTCATTTAGCATAACATTAAATAAAATTAAAAGTATTTTATTTATATATGAACATTTCTAACATCACTAGTAGGATATATTTACCTATAAAATTAATGGGATAGAATAATTAATCGATATAGTATTACATTTAATATTTTTAATAACATTTATTTAACGTTTCTTTTAGTTGAATAAATATTGTGTTAGATTTGTGCAAACATTTATGCTAATAATTAAATATTTAAAAAATAAAAATAAATTGGAAAGATAAAAAAAGTATATAAAAAATTATATTTTATATTAATTCATTACATTTTCTTAACCAAAAGGGAACAGATATAGGTAAACCAAAGCAAGTGTGGGTCATTTAGAAAATTTATCACTCAAAAGAATATAAATAAAATTACTAAATTAAAATGGTACAAAAATGACATATATTTCTATTCAGGATAGATATGGAAGAAGTTATAAAATAAAAATAAATAAATGAAATTTTTGGGGAGCTTTATAATGCCATGTCATATTATTTTTAATCGTTACTATCTGAATTACCCTGTACTAATGTGATAAATTTTACCCATGTTAATATTTGTAATTCCTAAAAATAAAATGGACCTATTAATAAAATATTATCATTATAATCCCAAATACGGTATCACTTTTTCAATGTTTACATTCTATAAGTGGAAGAAATAAATTTTAATATAAATACATAAAACACAATTATAATTGTTTAAAAAATGACTTTTAATCATAAAAAATGAATTATATCAAAATAATGAATATTGTTTACAATAATTATATTATTATAAATAAAATAGTTAATATTTTATTTTATGAACAAATATAAAATATAATGTGTTTTTACATTAAATTATTTAATTAAAATAAATATAAGTATTTGGAAAATCAGTATCTTCCAAAGATCGATGAAAAAACAATCATTTTAGAAAGAATCCAATAATTTCAACATTAGTTATTTATTATATTATGATTTTAAAAAATAAAATTAATTCTAGAAAATTAAAATTTTAAAATCTGTAAAATTATGTTTTAATAAAATTCATAAATAAAACTATGCATAGTGTGAAATTTTTTATTTAAAAAGAAAATTTTTCTATAATTTAAGCTCAATTGTTACAATATTAATTGAGTTTAACCAATATGATAATTAACTGATTTTATTATAAGAATGAATTCATGACCCATGATTTAGTTAGAAAATTTAAGTGTATATCTATATTAGGTTGAGTGACATGTGATGTGCCTAATTATATAGATGAATGTTAACATGGGATATATTCATTCATATTAGCCAATAAATTTTTTTGAATCCTAAATGTATATGTTTTCCTATAGTATATTTTCATGTTACATTTATATCGATCACATTATGTTGTATAAATATTATTTATACAAGCATATATATGATGTATAGTGATACATCATGGAGTATAACAATTTATAAAAACATATAAGTTTGTATTATCATGATTAATGTAGACCCATTTATAGATTGAGTAATAATTATTTTTATCTAGAGATTTCCCCTTTCATACAATTATTATTTGGGTAATTTATAATGGTTTCCCAGGAAAACATTTCCACCCAGTCACACACATGGTACTGAAATAAATAATAATTTTTGTAAAAAAAGATTTAACCAAAACTTTAGAGAGATAGTAATAATTATTCACAATGTGTTTTGGATAAATTCACAAAGATTTTTTTTTTGTTATTAAAATTGTGTCTATGCGTTTATTTCATTTCATAATCTATTAAAAATTGTTCACTGAATTCTAGACCATGAAGTGGTGAAATTGACCATTTTGTGGAAAGTATCTTTTTATGGTTATTGGGACCATATGACTGTCAAAATAGAGATATAATATGGTATTATATGATAAAATCTGCCAAATTTATTATTATTAAACTTCAACATGATATAAATCGTGGATATATTTGTTTTCAAAATAATAATATTGAAACAATTTCAAAAGTTGTTATTCAGAAATGCTAATAATTAGAAGTAAACCACCATATGATTAAACTGTGGAATATTGTACTATAAATTATATGATTAGAAGAATATTATAAAAACTAGTTTAGCATCACATAGATTACAAACCATACGCAATCACTACACCAGATTTACACCCTCACTCACTTTTAAAAATAAAAATTTCCGAAAAATTATTTAATGTAATAGAATAAGGATAAAAGAAGTGATAAAAATAAATTACCTGGTTTTACCATTAATAATACATTCATAGGAGAACAATCACCTCATTCCATATAATGGATGTAGAAATATAACAATCCTAACAATAAAATAACACTAATATTATTTCATAATATATTTATCAAATGTAAATAATATTTTATAAAGTGCCTTTAAAATTGTTATCATCCCACCCTTTATAATGTACTAGATAATGTAAAGTTTTTCCACTAACTTATGAGATTTGTGAGGGACATAAAAATTTTCTTTGAAAATTCATAGTTTTTTCAAACATAACTGTTGATTTTTGGAGGGATGGAAAATTCGTTCTAACATAGAAAAATAATTATTCATATGCAACCACTTTAGTAAAATTTTAGAATAAACATATATAACTCCATTTATAATTCATGTGTGAGTTATATTTTAACAACTCATAGATTTCCGGTTATTATTTTTGAGAAGGAATTTAAATTTCCCATATGATGGTTTGTTCTTTTTGAGAATTATTTTTTGATATGTAAATATGGATATTTTAACATCTTGGAATAATTATTTTGGATGTTGTTTAATGCTCTTCTAGGGTATGAAAGCTCATGAGACTATTATAAGTATGAGAGGGAGACCATATATGTTGTAGTAGAACTATCGATATGGTGGAGTGGGAAGTATCCCAACAACCCTTATGGGGTAACCCTCTATCTGATGGGGACTATTCAAGGGTATTTTTAATGGTTAAATTTCTATATTTCTATGCCATGGTTATTGGGGTGTATACATGTAGTTGACCATCAATTACCATTTTTGATCGGTTCTCCCTCCCATTTCTTTTCCTTCATTACCCTTTGATAGGGTATGATTCTATGTGGATAACAATAATCAATCAAGGTAAGATCATCTATTTTATTCTAATCATGTGTCCCCTTTCACATCCCTCTTATTTCAATTATTTTTTAGTTAGGGTGTGGGTTTTGATTTCACCAGATCAATTTTGTGTTGTCTGAAATTCTTGATGATTTTTATATGATTTCAAATAGAGATCCCAATATGTTTTCTTCACACAATCAATTAATTTTAATTAATATATGTGTCAATATTGATTCTATAGATAACTATCATTAATTTTAATTAATTTTACGATTGAATTAGTTTCTGATGATAGGGATTTTATCATAGATTTTATGAGGGTGGTGCAATGGACCTATCAGGGGTGGGTTTTCATGGATTCAATGTGATTATGATTCCTCGGGAGTTTTATATCATTTATTCTACCATTCTTTTAATTTATTATTTATGTACTAAATATATATAATTTATTTTGGATTTTTTCGCATGTGATTTATAAAAGGGAGAATAGATGATGTTTGATTGGATTGGAAGACGCATGTGTTGTTTGGGAAAGTTGATGGACAAGAATTAGTGGGGATCCATGAGGAGAATATTACATGCTCAGGGAATGTGTCCACTGTAATAAAAAATCATATATTTTTTATTCATGAGAGTGAATGCCTATAGAAATTTATGGGGTTGAGAATTTGGTATAAGTATTGTTGTGGACCTTAGGTGAGTTGACTGGGTGGAATGGGCCTGTTGGTATGAGAACATGTTCTCTATATAATTTGGCTAGTTTGAGATCACCCTGAAGGCTTGGTAATCATGGTGCGTGGGAAAAATTGATCTAACATATGGCCATGAGAATGTATTTGTGCGATGTTAAATCATATGAAGATTATGATGTTTTACCTAGAAAATGTGATCATATATGTTGGTATTGGGGACAGATCAGGATAGGTAAAACCATTACATGTCTTGTGAGAGTGAGGAAATAAAAATTTAGATTGGAAATCAGTATTTTTATATTTGGAGAGTGATATATGTCATTTTTGGCTTGGTGTGTCACGTTCGAGATGGATGAGACTAGGTGACACATAAAGGGTTCAACATTAGGAGATATGAGATGGTATCTAGTTCAGGATATCTAGATTTATTCATGACTTGGAATTGGAATTCCAAAGGTATACACATGTGAATTGGACTCTAAATATTTAGTACATGGTCAAGATACATGTGATATATAAGAAATATTACTAGGTGACAATTTTAGAAGGGTTTCAGTGATTTGTAGAGGTTTCACTAGACCAAAGGGTTCAAGTTATAAGATCTTATGGGAATGTATGCCACCAGAAGTTGATGATCATCTGATGTTATCACTGAGAAAGGAATGGTATCTTTTTAGAGGATTAAATGGATTCCTAGATGCCAAACTTTATATAAATTTAGGAAGTCGAGCATGATCTTGAGAGAATATCACAATGGGACTATATAATGTGATGAGGTATTGTATGCTTCTTAATGTGCATGTGCTGGATAGACCATTCCTTTATTATTATTTGGTTGATATTCTTCTTTTTTCATGCCTAGATTATACGGGTATGGGTCAAGGAGCCAATATAACAACCAAACCTCATTGTGGATAGGTCAAAGTTCTTGGTGAACTTATTATCGAGTTTTGGGTTAATGGATGATTTTTCACTATTCCATTCAGTATTTTGTTTTTTAAATAGCATCCGAGAGTATACTGGGATAGTCTAGTGTGATCATCCACACCTATTTCCATGAGGATGGATTGATCGATGAAAATTCCCTCATTCTTGGGTGTTTGGTCGTGGATATTGATAAACATGTTTTTTGGTCAATTTTAACATGTTTCATGTTTCAATATAGTGTCTTTGGTTGAGGAAATTTTTATGGGGATGAGTTTCATATGTGACTGATGGACCACCCATGGTTTATAAGTGATTGGTTGAGGATCTTAGAGATATTATTATACTTAATGTCTTCTACTATGGGGTTTATGATTTATAAACTAACCTACAATAGATCTATGGGTATGGGTTAGGCATCAATGATATGGAACAATCTAATGGGTGGATTCCGACATGACATAAATGTAGGTATCATAATGGTTAGGGAGGCCCGATTAGCACCAAATGAATTTATGGGTGTGTGAACTTTATCTGGTATCATTTTATACTAGTTATCACATGATGAATCGATAACCATGTTATTTTTTTAATTTCTTTATGCATATAAATTCTTTTTCAGGTGTATACTAGGGGTTCTTGGTGTGATATTGTTGAGTTTTGTGCTCACACTTGGCATGAGAATGTAAGTTTTCATACAAACATTATGTCTCCATTTCATTTCAAATCATTGGTTTTCCAGTGGATTAGGATGAGGAAACTTGTGGGAGTTAGGAGTTTGGGTTGATTCATGAGGATAGAAGTCAGGATATGGTTTTTGAGTTGTGTTTTTTTGGATTTCCTGTATTGGAGATCTATGTATTGATGTTTTGTATGATAGCATCATGCATGCTATTTTGTTATGTTTTTATTATGGTTACTGATATTGTGTGTATGTTTAATTGTAGTATTTTATGTTATATGAATTTGATTTGACGAAACAGTCTCTCAATTGTATTTATTAAAAAATCACATCTACTAACCATCCTTTGGAATAAGGGTAGTTATAATTCATCTTAATTGATGATCTCATTTCTTAGAACTGATGAGTGGCCCAAGGAATGGTGTTATATAGCTGTATCAAAAATATTGATTCTTTTTTTTTGATTTGGGTATATTATAGACATGTTATATAGGGATGTGCTAAAGCATTTGATGGATACGAGTTAGGTGTGTCAAGAACAACTATTTCAGCTATAATTCCAGCTCACCATGGTGATGGAATATTTATTCATGGTTTCAAATGTTATGAATAAATTATTTCAACATTGGAGGCTCTTATGGTGTTTGAATTTACGGTTTTTTGTTTTATCATCTAGGTTGGTTAGCAGGAGGATTTTTTTTCTCATTCCAATTTATATATATGTTATATACATACATCATGGTATGTATATTGGATTAAAATGAAATATATATGGATTATATTGGTTGCTTGTAGAAGGAAGTTATAAATTATTTAGATTTTTATCAATGACATAAATAGTGTTTACTATATAACTTATTGGTGGTATTCAACTCTGTTGTGCTTCATGCATTTCCTTTATTGGAATGTCCTACGGATTTTACTATGATAAATTTATAGATTATTTAAATTTAGTCTCGTCTTTGTGGGATTCATGATGTTTATATATGGGTTTATTCAAGAATTTAAAACCCTAGTGACCACTCAATAATGGTTAGGATTCTTGAGAGGTATGTTAAGGATGAAAATATATTTCCCACTGAAATTGGAACATTTTTGGGTTATGTAAAGTAATTGTTTTACTCTATGATATATATAAATTTTATTTTTATAGGGAAATATAGATTTGGATAATGGACCAATGGTTTTGGATGCACTTTTTCTAGAGTTGTTGGAGTGTGCATAGATGATTGTTTTTTTAAATTGAATCATTTGTGGTGGGTGTTCACCTATAATGAATGGGGAATTAGTAAATGGCTTAGTTTTAAACTGTATTACTAAGAGTACTATACATTGATTATAACTATAATGTGGGTAAATATTGGATGAAGGGTTAGGGGAATGAGCCTTAGATAAATACACTGGGACCCACGAGTGGATGAGTCTTGTTGTGCTATCGAGTTTCTTAAGATAATACATCAATTTGTTTTGATGATGTTGAGTTAGAAAATTTAGAGAACCTATGAGAGGGTTAGTGGGGGATCCCTCTTCTCTATAAAAGGAGGGGCATTTTTGAATCCTTATTGGGATGGTATTGGTATATAAGGGTATGTGTGTGTTGGGTACATAGGATGCTCAATTGGGTTAACGATATTTGAAATGTGTCTGGTGTGGATCTATTAAAACTATCTCAGTTTATAGATACAATCATGTGGTACGATAATAGTATCTTGGTGGTGGGTTTGGTTTGGTGAGGTGAGTACATTTTTTGGTGTTAAATTTGCAGGAATGGTGGCCTAATTTTTTTCATGACAAGAAAAAGATCATCATAGAAAATAAAGTTGACATTGATGATATATAGATGTGTCATGTCATGGTAGATCATATAATATACCTTTACATTAGTCATATTGGGGTTGGGATCATGGATCTAGATTAGTAAAACACACATGTGTTGTGGCCAATCTATTGATGGTTCTCATGGGTGGTATATTGGAAGACATATGGTGAGAGTACATTATTGGATTATTGGAGGTATAAACATTATCTTGGATGAGAATGTGATGTGTTTAGAATAAAATTTCTTAAGAATAAACAATGTATAGATAATTTAATTTGGATCTAGTTCTTAGGTTCGTGTGGGTTATCTATGTGCAATGATTATTTTTAGTGTAAGATGGACTGTGAGCTATAGAGTTTAGGTAATTGGTTCAGTAGGTGTTGATAGTGAAACTCATGTGTTGTGGAGAATTGTTTCAGTCATGGTTTGGTGAGCCTCAGTTTAGAACGATTAGGGAGGTTGAGTATAACGACCCATACTTTACATAAATTGTTAATACTTCAGAATTGAAGCACACTTATTACAACATATAACAAAACCAAGAAAGGACCGTATAGGTATAGTGTTTTTAGAAACTGGGAAACATAAACAACTGGTTCATAAAGAATCTACTATGCCTCCCATTTATTTCATCATATCTAGAGTCCCTTTTTGGCATATTATACTTAATAACCTTCTTCCTGACCTGGGGAAATAAAACATACAAAAGGGTGAGCTCAAATGCTCAGTAAGAGTAAACAAAAGAAATATCAATCACATCATATACATAAGCACATTACTTTTGGAAATCTTAACCTGCAAAAGAGATCATAATTTCATAACATGGGATAAATCATAGTAGTGAAATGTAATCCCAATAATCATAACATAAAACATGACACTTTATGGCATACACACATAATCTCAGAGAATCATTTCTTATTAGTCAAGACTCATTGCCAAGACTATCTTAGTGGACAAAGTCCATTTCTAAACTGAGTTCACTCCTCGTTTCAGTCCTGTTTCACTGAACCGGTATAACCTACCATTCCAGCCATGTCTATCTCATGAGATATAAAATCTTTACCCAATGCATTGTAGGGAGATATAGGTCCCACCCATCTCATAATGATACCATTCTTATGTGTGCCACAAAATCATAAACCATACATCATAGCATAACCCATGTAATAAAAATGGGAATATTAAACATCGCGACATCATAAAACAACTCATATAAAATAAATGAATTCATAAAAATAAATCCATCACAACATAATCCAATCAATCTAATAATAGGGATAGAAACAGAACCCTTTATTATCTTAGATGGAAAATAATTTTGATAATACACTTGAACTCCATTCTTGAGGAAAATATATTTTCTACTTCAATAACAATTTTCCTTTATTAACATATCATACAACTCTAAACTAAAATAATTTGATTAAAAATAAACTTGAAAACTTTTAAAGTAAGATTCTTGGAAATATTGTTTTAAAAATCCATTCATGCCGTATAAGTTAAAAAAACATTCTTCTCGTACTTTTGTCGGAAAAGTCAAAAAAAGTACCTAGTACGAAAAACGAAAAAAGATTCCTTTCATATCTTTTACTAAAAACTCACCGAGGGGTAAAATAGGATTTAAATAATTGTAGGTGAATGGAAATAATATTACATATTGAGGAAACATGTATATGGATGATAAAATACACCCCAGTAAATGCCAAAGTATATACAATCTCGGATAAAAATGAGATTGTGATATTCCCATACCTTAGGTCCGATATGCTTTGTACATGTCTAAACCTCCAGTATAATGATTTAAATATTGTTATTGACTTATTACAGAATCATACATATTTTTATGATATCATATATGGTCATATTCATAGTTTCTTAGTAGTAATATTTCATTTCTACTTGTTATTCGGGTGTTTATAACTTTTTGTTCTTATGCGTGTTTTGTCGAATAAATTCTTATCCTTCTCTTTAGGTTATAGATACCTCATTTACATAATTGTATTAGTGTAATATATATCATATTCATTCAATTAATTTATATAACCATTATGAAATGAAGATCATGTAGAACGAGTCGCATCACATCATGGAGACGGTATTCCGTACGTACACAAGAGTGATGATATCGTTCCTATGATTGTGGAATTGTATTGGATTGTATGTATAAAATTTCCGAATCAGTATCACTTTATAATAGTCATATATAGTCATTATTTACACCATTATACACATCCATGTAAGGTGGTGGTGTAAAATAGCTTACACCACGGCGTGGAGACGGTATTCGGTACGTACGCACGCGCGGTGATTTATTTTTCTGTAAGATGGATAGATGGTGAAAGAGGGTTGTTTCATACTTATAATAACATATCAGTATATGATTGATACTGATGTTATTACTTCATAATTAAACAACTAAAGAAGAAGAAGTGGAAGAATAAATAAAGATGAAAGAATCGGTAACAGACATTACCTCTTCTTTGAAGTGCTTCTTTGAGACCTTCATTTAGGGCACTTAAACATGTCTTTGCAGAAGACCAGAACCTCTAGGATATTTCTAGGGATGTGGATAGAAGAAATTGTCAGGGGTTGGCCTATCTTGAAGGCTCAAAGTGGTGTGAGGAAGAGGGGGAGGAGGTGCCCTTTTATAAGGGAGGAGAGGGGCTCCTTTGGAAAAACTAAAAATATTATTTTATTATAAAGTCAAGTTCGGTTTTAAATAGCTCCGAATTGATTTATTTAGAAGCTAAGGTGTGGATGGGTCGAAATACTCTCATCCAATATAATTTAGACAAGTTTAGGTTCCTATATTAACCTTATCATTTAGATTTAACATTATGTTAAATAATTTTACTTTTACCGTGTCTTCTTGTGTTCTTATACTATAAGGTTAATAAACTTACTATAAGCAGGAAAAATAACCCCAAGTTGTTTATTATTAATATATATAACCTTATATATGTCATTTGGACGATCCTCTTATTTTTAGGAATAAAATAACAATTACTAATATAATATATTTTTTAAAAACTATTTTATATCAATTTTGAAACTATTTAGTAATTAATTTTTGTGAAACTCATAACAAAATGATTAGTTCAAACAAAGTTAATTAAATCAATAATAACATGTAATATTAATCTATAAAATTAGTGTAATTCTTAAAAAGTCTCAAATTACATTTATTTTGGTGTTTATAAAATCAATTATGTCAATATTTCATTAAAGAGAAAATTACTGCATCATCTTTGTGTCATAAATAAATTAAATTATTTAATGTCTAAAAATTACAAATAAAATACCATTATGTAGGAAATTTTTTTTCTAATGAATATTTATAGATGAATTTTATCTTATGTTTAACCCCATATTAAAAATTATTTACTTATTAAACATAGATTTTAACTATTTTAACCCTTCTTTAAATAAATTAATAATAAATGTCCTAATCTAATCCAAGTGGGCCTAAATGGTCATATTTTATTCCTAAGGCTATTTTTGGTCGAATTACACTTGTCCAATAGAATTAGGACATCTGTTAGGGTAATAATAATATCATTTTTACCCTTAATTGCCCTATTTACATTTAACCGTGGTAAATAAAAGTAAAAATATACTATTCACCAAAAAAAATTTCATCTCATTGAACAACATTTTACTTACTGACATCAACCGTGTCTCTCGTATTTTTGAAATTCCACTCACAGAAGCGGTAAAATTATGTTTTATGAAAAATTCAGTTTTTTAACTACCACTTAGTGGTTTCACTATTCATCAAAAATTGAAAGTTTTCAGAAAAATACCACAATTTCACCCTTGGATAATTTCGATATTCGGAATCCAAAAAAGAAGTCCATTTTGAAAAATAAAATTTATAAAATTTCAAAAGGTGGTTATTACTATTCATAACGGCTAGTTTTAATAATATTTTATTAGCATATCATTGTTTAGTGAAACTCGGTATTGCGTATGACGCAAGCTATCGAGGAAGGTTGAGATTTCGGTTAAAGCAAGCCAAGAAAGTGTTGTGTGTAGAAAAAGATTCCTTTTATGATTTATAGAACATAAAATTCTCGGGTGTTACATTCTACCCCCCTTAAAATGAATTTCGTCCTGGAAATTCGTCACTTTGTAACAAACAGATGAGGATACCTCTCCCTCATCATATCCTCAAGCTCCCATGTAGATTCTTCTAATTGGTGGTTCCTCCATAAAACTTTCACCAATCGAGTGGTCTTGTTTCGTAGGACTTTTTCGCTACGATCCAGAATCTCTATCGGTTGTTGTTCATAAGAAAGATCTTGCTCCAGTGGTACAACTTCTGAGCTGAGTACATGTGAAGGATCAGGTATGTAATTTCTAAGAAGAGATACATGGAACACATCGTTAACATGAGAGAGATTCAGTGGAAGCACCAATTGGTAAGCTACCTTCCCAACACGATCCAGTATTTCGAAAGAACCGATATATCGAGGGCTCAACTTCCCCTTCTTTCCAAATCTCATAACCCTCTTCCAGGGAGATATTTGTAAGAACTCTTTATCACCCACTTCAAACTCTAGGTCTTTTCTTTGGTTTTCGGCATTAATTTTCTGTCGACTCTAAGCTGATCTTATGTGTTGTTCAATATATCTGACCTTTTCTTTCATTTCATCAATGAGATCAGGTCCTAATAGCTTTCTTTCCCCAACTTCATCCCAGAAAGTTGGAGTCCTGCATTTCATTCCATAGAGAGCTTCATAAGGAGCCATCTGAATACTTGAGTGAAAGCTATTATTATAAGAAATTTAAACCAAAGGTAGGTGTTGATCCCAACCACCTTTGATATCCATATAGCAAGCTCTCAACATATCTTCTAGAGTTTGAATTGTTCTCTCAGACTGACCATCTGTCTGAGGATGATAAGCAGTGATGAAACTCAACTTTGTATCCAGAGTATGCTGAAGACTTCGCCAGAACTTCGAAGTAAATCTCGGATCCCATTCAGATATAATAGAAAGTGGTACTCCATGCAATCTTACCACTTCCTTTACATATATCCTGGCAAGCTGATCCAGAGAGAAATCCTCTCTAATAGCAATGAAGTGTGCAGACTTTGTAAGAAGATCAACTATGACCCAGATAGCATTATTGCCTTTGGATGTTTTAGGAAGTCCTGTGACAAAGTCCATAGTGTTGTTTTCCCATTTCCATTCGAGAATAGGTAATGGTTGCAACATCCCCTTAGACTTCTGTCTCTCAGCATTAACTTTTTGACAATCCAGGCATCAAGAGACATATTCAGCAACATCTCTTTTCATGCCCTCCCAGCAGAAGTACTCTTTCAGGTCCCTATACATCTTCGTGCTTCCAGGATGAATAGATAATGAAGAACTATGAGCCTCATCCAGCAGCTCCTTCTTTAATTCAGGGATGGGAGGAACACAAACCCGATTCCTAAACTTTATTATCCCATCACAATCAAGGTTGAATTCATGAACATTTCTCACCTTCTTTTGTAACTTGACATCTTCTTTCTGTGCCTCTTTAATCTTCACATGTATATATGGTTGAACATTCATTTGAGAAAGATACGATTTTCCCCTTTCATTATAATTCCAAGATCCATCCTTTGTAAATCCATAAATATTGGATCTTTTGTGATACTCATCATGGATAAACTAGAATGGTCTTGTCGACTTAAAGCATCTGCCACATTGTTTGCATTCCCAGGGTGGTAATGGATTGAGAAGTCGTAATCCTTAATCAGCTCCAACCATCTTCTTTGGCGCATATTCTGCTCCTTTTGTGTGAAAATATACTTTAAACTTTTATGATCAGTATAAATATCACACCTTTCACCATAATGCCTCCAAATCATTAATGCAAAGATTACCGCAGCTAACTCCAAATCATGAGTTGGGTAATTTTGCTCATGTATTTTCAACTTTCGTGATGCATAAGCTATCACCATATCATTTTGCATAAGAACACACCCCAATCCCATCATGGATGCATCACTGTAGATCACAAACCTTTATCCACTACAAGGAATTTTGAGCACAAGTGCACTGGATAACCTTTTTTCAACTCCTTGAAATTCTCTTCACATTCCTCCGTCCAAACAAACTTAACTACTTTCCGAGTCAACATGGTGAGTGGATTAGATAATCGTGAAAAATCATTCACAAAACGTTGATAATATCCAGCCTAACCAAGAAATCTTTGGATCTCGGTTAGTATTGTTGGTCTCGACCATCTTTCGATAACCTCTGTTTTTGATGGATCCACAAATATCCCCTCCTTTGAGATTATGTGACCCAAAAATGCAAATTTTTGAAGCCAAAATTCACAGTTGGTAAATTTGGCATAATGCTTCTCCTTTATCAGGGTCATCAATATATTTCTCAAGTGATCTTCATGTTCTTACTTTCTCTTTGAATAGACAAGAATATCTTCTATAAAGACTACCACAAACTGATCAAGATAGTCTCTAAAGACACTATTCATTAGATCCATGTAGATAGCAGGGGCATTAGTAAGACCAAATGGAATCACTATAAATTCATAGTGTCCATACCTTTTACGGAAAGCCGTCTTTGGTATATCCTCCCTTTTGACCCTTAATTGATGATACCATGAACGAAGATCAATCTTGGAAAAGTATTGAGCTCCGCGTAGTTGGTCAAATAGGTCATCAATGCACGGGAGAGGATATCTATTCTTGATAGTGATCTTGTTTAGTTCTCGATAATCAATGTAGAGTCTCATTGATCCATCTTTCTTCTTAACAAACAGAACAGGTGCTCCCCAAGGTGACGCACTAGGGCGTATGAACCACTTATCAATATTCTCTTGGAGTTGCTTCTTCAATTCATGCAACTCAATTGGGGCCATTCTATAAGGTGTCTTTGAAATAGGCAAAGCACCCGGTACAAGTTCTTTTGAAAACTCAACGTCACGATTCGGTGGAAGAACCGGTAATTCCTCCGGAAATACATCATCAAACTCCCATACAATGGGTATATTCTTAGTCGTGAGTTTCTCACCAACCATTTGAGATAAATAACCTTCATTTAGTGGAATCAATACCCATAAAATGGAAGAAATTTCCACTGGAAGGTTATGTTCATCCTTGCATCGATAGACGATCATAGATTGATCTGGAATATGAAATGTGACTTCCCTTATTTAGAAATTGAAATGTGCTCCATGTAGAGAAAGCCAATACATGCCAAGAATCACATCAATTTCTACTATAGGTAGGATCACAAGATCTGCAGGAAGCACTTTCCCACAAACTTCAATCATAGAAGAATTAAAAACTTTTGATGTGACTGTTGTGCCATTAGGTGTTGTCACAGCTAACTCAACATCTATTTGTTGAGGTAATATGGTGATACCCTAAAAAATTCTTCAGAAATAAAGGAGTGGGTGGATCTAGAATCAAATAACACATTTTCTACTTTATAGTAGATGGTAAGTGTACCTTTCACCACATCGTTATCGTACTTCACATCGCTGATAGAAATTGCATGTGACTTTCCTCTGCCTTTAGCCTTAAGAGTTTGTTGACGTTGACCATCATCATCAACCCTTAGATTAGGGAATTTATTGGCATAATTTCCCATCTCCTTGAACTTGAAACATTGAAGTGTAGTAGGTTTATTCTATGTATCCCTTCCTTTGTTTGCATCATTAGACATCTTCTTCCCATCATCGCAGCATTCAAATGTCCGATGACCTTCCTTTCCACATTTGAAACATTTACTTGTCCCTTTAAGACAAATCCCTCTGTGTTTCTTTCCACACTTTGAGCATAAGGGAAAGCTCATCTTATTTTCAGTGTGCTCTTTATATTTTCCTTTGAATTCCATTTTCCTCTTCTTATCAAACCCATATAACTGATGGGTTGCTCCAATATCCATCTCAACTTTGAGAGAACATCGAACGATTTCCCCGTATCTATTGAAGTCCCTTATGGATAAGGAACTTAGAAGACTTGGTTTTAAGCCACTAAAGAATCAATAGATCTTACTATCAGGTTGGATAATAATACCAGAAGCATACCTTGCAAGTCTTGTAAAATTTTCTTCATAGGTACCAACATATTCATCATCCTTTTACTTCAGTTCAAGAAACTCTTTCTCCATCTTTGTTTGGAGAATACTAGGGAAGTACTTATTGAAAAATATGTTCTTGAACTCGTCCCATTCCATGGACTCAATTTCATCCATTTTCCTCATATTATTAATAAGATTACACCATTGATCAACATCACCTTCCAAACGATAAACTGCTAAGATGACTTTATCATGCTCAGAACATTGAAGAACTGAAAATATATTTTCAGTAGTACTAATCCATTGTTCAGCAACTAATGGATCAGTAGACCCGCTTAATGATGGTGGACGCTGTCCCATGAAGGATTCAACAGAATGTTTCTCCTTCCTTTACTCGTTTGGTATTCATGCATGATTCATAGCTTGAGAAAGTTGTGTGAGCATGGCTACAATATTTTTCATTCCAACTCCCATAACGTTTGGTTGCTCAGGGGGACAATCATATCATTTCCCGTCGCATTCCGCATTAACACGGTTCCTTCGGGTTCTAGCCATTGACTAAAACCAAGAAGAATAGTGTGAGCAACACTAATTATAATAGGAAAACCACATAATCAAGAATAAAATTTCACACTTAAGGTCTTATACTAGGTTATTCATGTCCATTTCTAAAACACTAAGATTGTGTTCTATGCTTAGACTTATCCTTAGGGTTCTTACTAAGGCTTTCACATCCTAGTTTCCAAAGGTTGACTATACCTTTCCTCTGATACCAACTATAATGACCCATACATTACATACATTGTTATTAATTCAGAATTGAAACACACTTATTACAACATATAACAACCAATAAAGGACCGTATAGGTATAGTGTCTTTAGAAACTGGGAAACATAAACAACTGGTTCATAAAGCGTCTACTTTTCCTCCCATTTATTTCATCATATCTAGAGTCCCTTTTTGGAATATTCTACTTAATAACCTTCTTCCTGACCTCGGGAAATAAAACATACAAAAGGGTGAGCTCAAATGCTTAGTAAGGGTAAACAAAAGAAATATCAATCACATCATATACATAAGCACATAACTTTTGGAAATCTTAACCTGCAAAAAAGATCATAATTTCATAACATGGGATAAATCATAGTAGTGAAATGTAATACCAGTAATCATAACTTAAAACCTGAAACCTTATGGCAGACACAAATAATCATAGAGAATCATTTCTTATTAGTCAAGACTAATTTCCAAGACTATCTTAGTGGACAAAGTCCATTTCTGAATCGAGTTCACTCCTCGTTGTAGTCCTGCTTCACTGAACCGGTATAACCTACCGTTCCAGTCATGTCTATATCATGAGATATAAAATCTTTACCCAATGCATTGGAGGGAGATATAGGTCCCACCCATCTCATAATGATACCATTCTTATGTGTGCCACAAAATCATAAACCATACATCATAGCATAACTCATGTAATAAAAATGGGAATCTTAAACATCGTGACATCATAAAACAACTCATATAAAATAAAGGAATTCATAAAAATAATTCCATCACAACATAATCAAATCAATGTAATAATAGGGATAGAAACAGAACGCTTTATTATCTTAGATGGAAAATAATTTTGATAAAACACTTGAACTGAATTCTTGAGGAAAATATCCTTTTTACCTCAAAAACATTTTTCCTTTATTAACATGTCATACAACTCTAAACTAAAAGAAGTTGATAAAAATAAACATGAAAACTTGTAAAGGAATATTCTTGGAAATATTGTTTTAAAAATCCATTCATGTCGTATAAGTTAAAAAATCATTCTTCTCGTGCTTATTTCGGAAAAGTCAAAAAATGTATCTCGTACGAAAAATGACAAAAGATTCCTTTCATATCTTTTACTAAAAACTCACCGAGGGGTAAAATAAGATTTAAAAAATTGTAGGTGAATGGAAATAATATTACATATTGAGGAAACATGTATGTGGATGATAAAATACACCCCAGTAAATGCCAAAGTATAAACAATCTCGGATAAAAATGAAATTGTGATATTTCCCTTACCTTAAGTCCGATATGATTTTTACGTGTCCAAACCTCCTGAAAAATGATTTAAATAATGTTATTGAGTTATTAAAGAATCATAATTATTTTTATGATATCATATATGGTCATATTCTTAGCTTCTTAGTAGTAATATTTCATTGCTACTTGTTATTCGGGTGTTTATAACTTTTTGTTCTTATGCGTGTTTTGTAAAATAAATTCTTATTCTTATATTTAGGTTATAGATAACTCATTTCCAGAATGTTATTAGTGTAATATATATCATATTAATTAAATTCATTTATATAATCATTATGAAATGAAGATCATGTAGAACGAGTCGCATCACATCGTGGAGACGGTATTCCGTACGTACGCACGAGTGATGATATCGTTCCTATGATCGTGGAATTGTATTGGAGTGAATTTATACTATTTCAGAATCCGTATCACTTTATAATAGTCATATATAGTCATTATTTACACTATTATACCCATCCAAGTAAGGTGGTGGTGGAAAATAGATTACACCACGGCGTGGATACGGTATTCCGTACGTACGCACGCACGGTGATTTCTTTTTCCGTAGGATGGATAGATGGTGAAATAGGGTTGTTTCATAATTATAATAACATATCAGTATATGAGTGATACTTATGTTGTTACTTCATAATGAAACAACTAAAGAAGAAGAAGTGGAAGAAGAAATAATGATGAAAGAATCGGTAACGGACATTACCTCTTATTTGAAGTGTTTCTTTGAGACCACCTTTTAGGGCACTAAAATAGGTCTTTGAAGAAAACAAGAACATCTAGTATGTTTCTAGGGAAGTGGAGAGAAGAAATTGGTAGGGTTTGGACGAGCTTGAAGGCTCAATGTGGTGTGAGGAAGAGGGGGAGGAGGTGCCCTTTTATAATGGAGGAGAGGGGCTCCGTTGGAAAAACTAAAAATATTATTTTATTATAATGTCAAGTTTGGTTTTAAAAAGCTCAAAATTAATTTATTTAGAAACTAAGGTGGGGCTGGGTCGAAATAATCTCATAAAATATAATTTATACAAGTTTAGGTTCCTATTTTAACATTATCATTTAGATTTAATATTAAGTTAAATAATTTTACTTTTACCGTGTCTTCTTGTGTTCTTATACTATAAGGTTAATAAACATACTATAAACAGCCAAACGAACCCCAAGTTGTTTATTATTAATATATATAACCTTATCTATTTCATTTGGCCGATAATTAGATTTTTAGGAATAAAATAACAATTACTAATATAATATTTGTTTTAAAAACTATTTTTTGTCAATTTTGACACTATTTAGTGATTAATTTTTGTGAAAATCATAACAGAATGATTAGTTCGAAAAAAGTTAATTAAATAAATACTAACATGTCATATTAATCTATATAATTAGTGGAATTCATAAAAAGTCTCAAATTACATTTATTTTGGTGTTTATAACATCAATTATGTCAATATTTCATTAACAAGATAATTATTGCATCATCTTTGTGTCATAAATAAGTTAAATTATTTAATGTCTAAAAAATCAAATAAAATAAAATTATGTAGGAACTCTTTTTAGCTTTCTAATGAATATTTATAGTTGAATTTTTCTTATGTATTACTCCATGTTAAAAATTATTTACTTATTAAACTTTGATTTTAACTATTTTAACCCTTCTTTAAATAAATTAATAATAAATGTCCTAATCTAATCCAAGTGGGCCAAAATGGTCATATTTTATTCCTAAGGTTGTTTTTGGTCGAATTAAACTTGTCCAATAGAATTAGGACATGTTTTAGGGTAATAATAATATCATGTTTACCCATAATTGCCCTATTTACTTTTAACCATGGTAAATAAAAGTAAAAAGTTACTATTCACCAAAAATTATTTTCATCTCATTGAACCACATTTTACTTAATGAAATCAATCATATCTCTAGGATTTTTGAAATTCCACTCACAGAAGCGGTAAAATTAACTTTTATGAAAAATTTAGTTTTTTAACTACCACTTAGTGGTTTCACTATTAATTAAAAATTGAAAGTTTTCAGAAAAATACCAAAATTTCACCTTAGGATAATTTCTATATTCCGAATAAAAAAATGAAGTCCATTTTGAAAAATAAAATTTATAAAATTTCATAAAGTGGTTATTACTATTCATAATGGCTAGTTTTAATAATATTTTATTAGCTTATCATTGTTTAGTGAAACTCGTTATTGCGTACGACGCAAGCAATCGAGGAAGGTTACGATTTCGTGTAAAGAAAGCCAAGCATGTGTTGTGTGTAGAAAAAGATTCCTTTGATGATTTATATAACTTAAAAGTCCCAGTTGTTACAGTGAGAGTGGTTAGTCAGTGGATATTCATAATAGAATTTGGATTATGTTGTGTTATAAGATACAATGTGATATGGTTCATTAGTAAATACTAGAATTAGGATTCTATTTTGTTGTCAGTTAGAATTGGTTGCAATGGACATGATCTCAGGGTTGTTTCAATGTGATCTCACCATTTATCGATTTGGGGATTCACTAACACTCACAGTGAGAGAATTAGTGATCAAGATAAAATTTGGTGATATACCATTGAAAATACATTGGTAGTCCGACTTAGTCTTTAGATATATTGTCTAGAAGATGTTATGATTTCTTTAGGTGGAAATTCATCAATATAGTGTTTTTCTTTTGGAGTATGTTCCTAAAGGTGAGGTAAAACATTTTGGAGAAAGTTAGTTGGAGGCCAAACTGGTGGTCTTGTGTGTTTTTTGATGTGGTATGGTTTAAACCATGATGGATATATTATATCAAATATGTTGGGTGTGTTTTGGGAATCATGCTAGGAATTTTGAATGAATCTCATGTATCACAACATGGAATTAAATTTTCATAATGGAATTGGTTTAGACATTCAAGGATTCAATGTGGATATTTATTGGTGAAATGAATTTCTGATATTGATTGGGTGACACGGTTTGAGGATTAAAAAGCTTCTTGAGGTTGAAAAGAATTATATTTGGGTCCTTTTAACACATCATGTATTCAGTTAGATATGTTTGAGAGGGAAATTGAATTTAATATTTGGAGGATATTTTTCTAAAAAATAGTGTTCAAGATGGATATATAGATTTTTGAGCATGTTAAAATAATATTTTTTATGTATTCTTAAGATTGGTTAAATTCCCAAATATTGATTGATTAGTGGGGGTGGGATGGTGGTTGTTGAGCTACTAAAACAGAGTGGTCAATCTAGTGGGTATGGTTGTATCATAAAACCAAATTTAGTCTTACGACATAGCTGGTGGGGATCATTTGGTGGAATTCCCAGCACTTTTATGTCTTGGATCTCATATTATTTCAAATACAGTAGTTCATTAATGGATATTTATGGTCTTGAATTTCCTTTATATGCCACTCTTTGTTTTCTTTTTGATATGGGATGATCTTGGGTAGATATAATTGGAAAATTGAATAAAGGTATTCATTTTTTATTCCATTCAAGGATCCCTATTCACATCCCTCTGATTTCCTTCAGTTTTTATTATAGTTGGGTAAATATTTTACAAGATCATTGTGAACTCATCCCTGATTGATAAGAATTTTTCTATGTAGGAAAAAGGGTGTCCCGAGACGTTTTCGACATATCCCTCTAAGTGGGGTTTCATGAAGTTGTATTTAAAAATTAATTTAATAAAACAATTAAATATATTTTAATAAAAATAATTATGGAATCAATATCAGGTTATATAAATTTTCAATGTGATGGTGTTCAGGAGGTGTGAAGTTCCTTTTTCCTGTAGAAAGTCATTGTTTCAATTTAAAGGTCATTCCTCGTGAGTTTTCAAATATTTACACTACCTTTTAATAAAAATATTAATAAATTATAAATTTTATATAATTAATTTTTCCAACATTTTATCTTGAGATATATTCATGTGAGAAAAGACAACTATCTCTAGGATTAGATGATCACGGTGGTGGCATGTTTTGGGTTTTTTAGGTCCTTGTATGAGGTTTATGTGATGCTAGTTGAGGTTTTAACTCCATGTTCAATGTAAGTTGACCCTAAATTAAAAAGTCTTATTTTTTTAATCATGATAGAGAATTATTTCATAAATTTATGGTTTTTGAATTGGTAATAATTGTTATTTCATTCACAAGTGAAATGACAGGGTGGACTGGGCCTCCCAAGATGATATTGGGTGCTCTAGAATTTTTTCATTTTTTGATTCCCCAAAAACTTGTTCTCTGATAAGAGAGAGTATATTGGATCTTCTGTGACTCACTTAGAATGTTATGGGGTTAATGATGAGGGAAGGATAACCTAGGTTGTTTTAATTATAACTGGTAGGTAGGAATCATGATCTTAGAGTTGGATGGTGATATAGAAAATTGTTATGTGTCTTGCGAGAGATGAAAACTCCCAATGTATGTTAGAGGTCAGTCTGGATGTATATAGTGAGTAGGATATTTTATTTTGGTTTTGGTTTGAGATGATGGAGTGAATTTCCTATGGGTTTTGGGTGAGGGATCTCATTTTAGAGATGTGAGATGAGAACCCGGTTAAGATCTCAAGATTAATTTTAGATTAATCATCGACATGTCATAGCAAATTTTTAGGAAATTGTCTCCCGCATGTTGATTCGAATGTTGGGTTACACATTTTATCTTGGGAAAGTACATTGGAAATTTTAATAGGAGTGCAGAGGAACATTAGAGAGGTTTTACTAGACCTCGAGGTCTGGTTTTAAGGATCATTTTAGTACAGATGTCAATAGTGGGTGACGGGATTATGATGTTAGCATCAATTATCATTTGAGATGGGTAAAAAAGATTTTATTATATTCAACAATGGGAGGAGTGAGAATTGATCATTATCTAGTGTTATGTCTCCAGAAACTAGTACATTGGCATTATCCAGTGAGTTGAGTGACTGTTTGTGGCCCTATGTCAATGTGCTTGAGGGTATCTTCCATGAAGAGGTTTGGGTCAACATACTTCAGGTGACCAACCTAGAGTTTTTACGGTGGTTTAGGGTAATTAAAGGGCTAACCCATTGCCTATGTAGAAGAGTTATAGTTATTGGGAATAATTCGATGGATTATTATGATAGTGGATTACCATTCATGATTCATTTGTTTTTGGGATTGATGAGATGGCCTCCCTAATATTTATTGGTATGGGTTGTTGAAATGGATGTCCATATTGTATGCAAGGATGGGATAATGGTTGATTTTTCCTTTATTCTCAAGTATTAGGTAACACCCTTTAAATATGTGGCTTTGGTCAATGTGCATGTCTTAAATCATTATTTGTAGCTGAATGGATCAAGCATATCTCTAGGGGTGGGTTATAGATTAGATGTGATTGATAGAACATCCGAGTGTGATTAGGCATGGTTTGTTTCTAAGGGAAATTTTATCATTCCAGTAGTATTTGGGTATCAAGTCATGTTTTTTGATTCATACAAACCCTATGTTTTATGGTTTGGGTTGGACATTGTTGTGATTACACGAGGTGAAAGGTTTATTCTAAAATGAAAAAACGTTATGGTCAAGGTTGGGGTGGCCTGGTTAGCACCTGATGTCCTAAAGAGAATGCACTCCTCATGAGGATTTATGTTTTCTTGGTTATCAAACATTGAATTGAGGAGAGTATTTTTTATTTCCATTCCCATATTCATTCACATGCATATGAAAACATATATTTTGGGTGATTAATGATACCCTACCGAGTTTTATACCCACACTCTGTATGGGAATCTCATTGTGCGTGTAGACCTTATGTCTAAATTTTGGGTCATATCTTATTTTATGACGTGGTTCTGGAAATGGTAGCTCGAATGTATCAGTAGATTGTTATGGGGCCTTGGGATTATAATAGGGATAGGGTTTATTAGTTTTATTTAATTTTTTATTTAGGATCTACCTAGTTGGAAATTAGTGAACTGATGGTTTGAATGATAGAATCATGTGTGTTATAATTTTATCTATATTGAATACTTTAATATTATATGGAAATTTCATACATATCTATAATGTTCTATGTATCTTGTTTAATTGAATATTTTGCACATGATATGAATTAGGACTCCTCCACTAGTCTGCAACCTCTATCATATAGGGAGGTGTATTAGAGTCCACGGGGTGACCACAACTATAGGAATTTATTAATGATCAACAGAAGGGTTTTACATTGAATATTCCCCCAAAAATCATCTTAAAATTAATCACCTTCAACCCTTATTCTAGAAGATAACATCTCGGAAAGACTACCTCCCAGTAGCCTTCCACTTTTTTGAGTCTTCACCGGTATGATTTTTAGGCTCTATAGTTCATCCTTCAGTAAGTATAGAATTATAATATGAAATTAGACATTAGATTTAATAAAAATATTCAACATGAATATTTCATTCAAGGATCAATTTTAAATTCAACTATTATAAAAAAAATACGAACATTACAACTTCCACAGCTATAAATGGACCCTTCAATCCACTATTTGGTGACATTAGTCACAAGATATGTTAATAAAATAAATAATATTTGCCAGATTTATTTGTTTATTACATAGTTTTGTCTCATTATTCTAGTATTCTTAGATAGAATCATGTTCATATACTATATTTCACCAATCTTTTATAGTGTTATTTGTACAACCTTATGAAACATAATTCTACTTCCATAGAAAAAATACAGAAATCCATGATACCATATTCTTCACTAATATTATAACTTGATAAATTTATAATATTACCCATTTCATTTTCATTATGGACCCCATTTATATAACTATTCAAATAATTCATATTTTTTCTTTGGAAATTAATCCAAAACATTCTGTGTTGATTCATTGACGAGTGGAACCAAGTACAAATAACCACCTGGATAATGGACTATAGATTCCCCCCAAAATCCTTATATACAAGTTATAACATGAAAAAAATAGGTTCCCCTTTTTATACACAAATAAGTCATCTTATTTATTAGTATATAAATCTCACATGATCGAAAATATCTATTAATGAGTTTCAATATAACCTTAGACAATAATAATTGCATGTAATTTTCACTATAGTCCCAAAGATTGTAAGGGAACAACTCAAGACATTAAAAATTTAATGAAACATAAAATATTTAAAACATATGGCCACAAACATGGAATCCTAATTAATATTTTATCCCCACTTTTTTATGTTTATTCTAAATCATGCAATATCTAGTTGGCTTATATAAATTATATTATTCCATAAAATGATTTGTCATGAACTACTTATAACTCATAGAATCTTATATTTAAAATTTTGAAATTAAAATCATGCTTCCCAATGATATAAAGAGATTTATCATCATTTAGATAATTCATACCCAACATTAGAAATACATTTTTCCTCAAGAATCCTATTTTTTTCATAGAATGTAATTTAACATTAGAGTTAATGATTCATGATTCCATTAGAATATTAACACTCAACACTAACCGTATCTCATCACTAGATACAATGTTATTAGAACATGAACCTATAGAATCACCCCTTTTAAAATTTATTATATGATCCATAAAACACATCATGAAACACTGCTTATTTCTATAATGATAAAAAACAGGTCCAATCTACCTGATTTACATTGACTTATTTCTATTGAAATATATTCTAATTTCATGAAACATTCCATTAAATGCAATATGTTTACCTTCTATATTGATTGTAGTTTTGGAATGTGTTTTTAATACCATTTGTTTGTGATCTTCATTTATAATGATATCTCAGAAAACCTCAAATACATGGTAGGTCTTCCCTATAAAATTGTTTAACATTACAACTATTTCATCCATTTATTCTAGGAGTGACTATAATAGTAAAAGATCCCATAAAAATTCTAAGAAATATAGTTTAACATAGACGAAGTGACTATGTTTTATGCTAAATCAATTGAAATTAGTATCTTTTGGAATTTATTTTTATTTCTAATGTTGAATAACTAACACATCATGAAGTTGTTTTCATTATTGTTGGATACATACACGTGAAGGATAGATCCTTCAACAGAACCACTATAGTATTTAGTTCTATGATGTTATAGTAAATATTCCATACTTGTGTCATATGAGACATTAAATGATAATTTATATGAACCCTCTAACATTATATATTTTCTATTACTTCTAGTTTGAAATAAATCAATATAACTTCATGATCACTCTAAAACATATTATCCAGTATCATCATCATATTGTTTCCAATGTCCATTTTACAAAAAATGTATATCCAAACCACTCCTACATTTTATAATATTCCTTAAAAAAATTAGTCGCATTAAATGTAGAAATAATAGAGAAGAAATTTTACCAGAAGATTACATTTCTGCATGTGAAAATCATTTACAAACAACCTATTCTGAGTCTACTAATTAGGATTCCAAGAAACTAATCAATAGAATAAATCCACCGAAAGATTAAATAATTAAAATTTCATTATGAAACAATATTATTGTAGGAATCCCCAGTAAAATGGTGTACCTTATCAATGTATACAATGTGCATCCAATTCAAAACACTTGATTGACACAATCACACACTAATATTGTTATATCATCATCAAAAAAAATTTAATAAAAAATGAAAAATATGAAATGATAACGTAGAATTATTTGTTTCATGCATTAGTCATATATCAATGAGATACCACTGTTGTTTCATTTTAATTCATAAAAGAATAAATATTAATGTATTGATCATAAAAATCTACTAAAATTATACCACTATAGGTTAATCCAAAATATCTGACTCATATGTTATGTCAAATTATAAGTTTTCCCACCAAACCATTTATATTATACCACTAATAAAAAGAGGTTAATCATATAATTTTTACCATATTTACCTATTCCAAACATAACATCTCACAATTCATCACCCAATATCAAAATTGGATTGTTTAGTTTCCATTTGGATAAGAAATAATATAAATTTATTTGATGTAATTTACTAAAATTTATTCATTATTTTACCATAGTAGACTCCCTTTTAGACACATTATATGTGGTAATCGTATTCTTAACATAGGTAATTAAAACATAAGAAATGGTTGGTCTTAAATACTTAGTAATGGAAAATAGTTAATTCCCAAAGGTTTATATAAAAAATAATATATATTATTAAAGTGAAATTTATTATTAAAAATAACATGGAGTAGTAATACTTTTCCATAAATCATTATAAGAGGACTTTCAATCTAAAATGGAAAAATATTTGTCAAAGTGAACATTTAAGGAATCCTGGGGTAACAAACAAGATTCATGTGGAATAGTCATAATAATATTTTAAGAAAAATAAAAATTCCCTTGATATATAGAAAAAAACGAAATTAGGCACAAACATAAGCATATGGTATCACCATATTATGAGAATGTCTAAGAAGGCCCACCCTTTACGATGGGTGTGTAATCCAAGAAGTATAAAATGTTATTTTTTAAACAATATCTAGGAAGTCCTACACTACATTATCTCATGAGATATCAAACATTGTTCAATTAATTTAAGGGTGATATGGGACCTCACCCTTCATAAGCGATGAAAATAAATGTAATAGTTGAGATTCATATAGTAAGTATGATTTTACGTCTAAAGAAACAATTACATAATGCCTATAGATTTATTCAATAATGTGATTTAATCCTAAATTAATTTTTTTATAAATCAAATTTTATGAAATAAATTTTATTTTTTAAAACATCATAACAATATTTTTACAAATTTGATTTATGATTTTTTAGAGAAACATATTATTTTGATGTGCGTAATGAAAATTTCCAATTTTACAAAATAATCAACTCTATGGCATTATAATGATAAATATATAACATAAAAGATTACGAAACATTATTTAAGAAAAATATATATTAAATAAGTCATAAAATTAATTTAAAAATATAAATTTTAACGTAAAAATATTATTACCATTTTAAAAATCTGTATAATGGTTTTGTTCAAATAAAAAATTGTTATTTTTTCAATTATAATCATGTATTTACATGGAATGTTTTGGTATTATTTTGGTATGAAATACAAAATAGTTTTCTTTAATTGAAAGCAATATATTTAATTCCATTAGAATCAAAATTATAATTCATTTTTCTGTAAAATATTATTTACAATTAGAAAAACATTTTTCTAAAAATGGGTTTCCTTGTATTTTATTAACTTATATTAAAATTATTTTTTTAAACTAATAAAAGATACATTATATGAAATGGATTCCATGTTTCAATTCATAATAATTTAAATTAGATTACATATTTAACTTAATTATTTTTAAAATTAATTGTTACCATAGTAAATGTCACGAACCAGGATGGGTCTCCATCTGACCCAGTGCCCGACCTGGTCCGCGACATGGCCCGAAGGGCGTTCTTGATCCCCACGGGCTGACACAAGTTCTCGGGTATCAAGTTGAAAATTTCGGAATTATTTACCGGTATAAACAACAAAGAATAACCAAAAGTAACCTGAACTCAAAAACAACGTTGCAACCACAAGTCGTTAAAAAACAAAAGTGTGTATCAAAAACAACTACAACCCAACCACAACTAACTCCAAAAGGGGTGACTAGAAACCAAGTCAGCAACTGTCTCCTGATGAAGGGATACCACCGTCCGACCTTCACCCCCATCACCAAGTATTAAGAAGCAACTAACAACTCAGACCACTGCTCTCAAAACCTTTTCCTTTCCCTACATCAAACATAATCAGATCTACTTACACCCAAGGGTGTAAGTAGGGTGTGAGAAATCAATCAATAATTTGGCACCAGATAAAAAATTCTGCATATAAAGGTTAGGTGACCAAAATAGTTTGCATGTTTAAATTATAGAAAATAAATAAATGAGCTAACAATTTAATGAAAACAATTTTTAATGAAAGACAGTTTTAAATAGGGAACGAGGTTTTTCGTATAAAAAAAAGAAGAAATTATTACATTTTGACTCCAAAGAAGTCACACAATGAACCAGTGATTTGTACATATTCACACAGGGAAACCAACATGCGACAGGCCCTAAAGGGACTAAAGATGTATGGTTCCCTAGAACCTCATGTCTTGGTGTACCAAAGAATCCATATCATACGTTCCAATGCATGAACCACTAGTAGGGAAACACCTCCATAACCTAGTTGTCTCCCGTCATCATCCCGAGTTTAGTTAGTGGTGTAAGCGTCAATCCAGCTAAGTGAAACTGGGATGGGGAAACTCCCGTATCACAAGCACGCTAGTCTAGTCTGCCCACCCAGTACCCATGCATTCCCTTTTGTGCTCAATGTTCAAAGGTCACCCTACTCATCAAGGTCAAGACACAACACACCTGGATTTCAACTATGTCAAACACCATACACGTAAGATGTCAACTATGTCAACCATAACACTTACACCTTCAACATAAATGAATAATCAAAAACCATTAAAGGTATTACACACAACATATATCCTTAGAAACATAACAGAATGTGCATGAACTACACAGTCTCATAAACTACACAATTCTATGAACCAAACTAAAATTTATCAAACATTTAAAAAATTGGTTTGGTAGTTTTAATGAAAACAAAACAACACAGTCATCATTGCAAAAACATACTAGAACACACACAAAGACTATAACAAGAATCAAATTTCAACTACTGCATTTGTTCAAGAACAAATGGCACAACACAATAAAACCCACAAAACCTAAACATGCCACTAAGAAAAATAAAACAGAAAATTCTTCCAACCAAAACCAAAAAAATCACAACAGCAATTAAATAAAAGACATATTAATTTAATTAAACAAGAATACTAATTGATCAGATAACCTAAGTAAGTTAAATCACCTATCTAAAAGTAGGTATGATAAAGAGATATAGTGCAACACTCCCACTGCACAATGGTCACACTGCATGGATCCATAAAAAGGTCCAAAAAAAGTAGACCAAGTAACCTCAAAGCCAACCCAGTAAAACATTAGCGGTCCATACAAAAACACTAGCAATTAAATAATTTAATCAACATTTAAAAAAATCAATAATAATTAAATAAATTATTTAACAATAAAAAAAAAATCAATTAAAATTAAATAAATTAAATCCAAACCCCATACCATGGGAATCATCGGAATGACGACTGAGGGGAGGCGCGACGACTTTCTGGCAGCACAAAGGGGTACGGGGCGGCCGGTGTGGGGATGGTCGGTCAGGAGGGTTTCCAGAAAGAGGGGAGGAGGTGCCAGCAGGGGTCGGGAGATGTGGCGGAGTGCGGATGGCCGATGAGGGAAGGAAAACACCGGGAGGGGGATCTGCGGGTGTTGGTGGAGGGACGTCGAGGCGGTCAGTGGGCGAGGCGGATGGCGGCGACACGGAGGTCGGGCGGTCGGGATGTGTGGGTGCGGTGCGACGGATTAGGGAAGGGTGGTGCGGGTGCCGCGGGGAGACGAGCCGGTAGCTGGAGGTGGAAGGGGAGGCACCAACGAGAGGGAAGGGAAGTGGGGGGTGCCGTAGGGCGGCGAGCTAGCAGTTGGAGGTGAAAGGGTAGGTGCTCGCGAGAGGGAAGTGCAGGGCGAGGAGGCACGCGTGGCCAAGGAAAGGGGGAGAAGAGGGGTGGGTGGCCCGAGCGGGAGAAGAAGAAAAAAATGAAGAAGGGGGGGGGGGGGGAAACCTAACATGTGGGAGGAAGAAAATAGAATAAAAATAAAAATAAAAATAAAACTAAAATAAAATAAAACTAATAATAATAATAATTATTATTATTATTATTATTATTACTATTACTATTATTATTATAATAATAATAATAATATCCCCATATAAAATTTTTATTAAAAAATCATTTAGAAACACTTATTTTATTTTATTTCTATTTCATCAAATTCTTAATTTTTATTTCTTTATTAAAATTCATTTCATTTAATTAATTGAACATCAGGAAAGGCGTTCGGTAAACCGAGCGAAGTCGCACGGTGACCCAGGCGGGGCTGTGCGGCTTCGACAACAGTTCACTAGATGCAATCAAGGACAAAACTCGCATTTTAAAATAAGAATTCAAATTTTTAACTCGGGTTTCAACCCAAACAACCTGAGGTCCAAAAATTTAATGAAATAAAAATAATAATAAACCTGATATGTGTGACAATTCTCCCCACCATAAAGCATTCCGTCCCCAGAAATCCACAACTAATGATGAGACCCAAAGTAGGAAACGACACCCCCTTGAGGTTCAAAAGGTATCCTCATTAAAAGTAATTGAAAAGAGGCAAACACACAGTGATCAGATAAAGCGACTTAAAAGAAAACCTCAAGGAACCAGCAAAACACTTTTCGCCAAGTGTCACCCACCCCAGAGTGCTAGAACACCTCCAGTTGATTTCATAAAGAAATGAACTCTCTCACCCATGGAAGCCAACTTCACCAACTGAAAAACCTCAAGCATTATTGAAAAAAATTCACACCATTTTACTAGAATAATGAATCAAGACCAACCCACATCCAAAGAATACTCCAATAACCTACCACTGAACTACCTATAAGAACAAAACTAAAAGGTCCAACACGATAAAGACTGATGGGGCTCCCCAACATTAAAAACAATATGATTCCCGAGACAAGAGTAGAAAATCAACACGTGGAGGCTCGGGCGGACTCCACACCATTATAAAAAAGGATAACACCAACTCATTCTAGAGTCATTTGTGAGAGACCCATCACGGGTCTCCCTACAATTAGAATTGACAGAGGGTACAAAACTATGAAACTTCTCCAATGGTGTCCAAACACCCCACCACAAGGGGGCAGGATGGAGGGGCCCAAATACCAGGGTGTTAAAACCACAACCCAAAACAAACCAGCATCTTCACATCCCTGGATGAGCACTATTCAAATTTGAGACCTCTTAACCCAACAGACCCCATAAAGTCTACTAAAACTGATACATATGGTGGGATGTAACCCTTAAGACTTTAATGTGACAAGACGATCATGCCTCCTCATAGCCACGGGAAACCCCACACACCCAAAAAAGTCATTCAGAAAGGAACAATCATAGAAAACAATTTAACCCTACTTCAAATTCAATTCCGATGATAGAAATAAGGTTGGTGTCCCGTACACTCTCGGGGTTCCTTACCACACGCTAGCTTCACTCCAAGTCCTATAGCTAGAGCCCTGATGTTTGAAGCATCTTCTTCCACGCAGTCATGTTTCGGAGACTCTGGAATAGAGATTCTCCCTTGGGTGCTACATTCTACTACACTGTAATCGAGACAACCCCATCAAACACAACACACCAATACATCCAACTACTCGCTCACGACACATCCACCAAAATAGGGGTTTAGAGGATGAATATTCATCACCTCTTCACCTTAACTATGAAATATAAAGAGGAAAGACACATGACAAACACTACCCTTTGAACAGAACTAGAACTCCCCGAGAAAACACACTCCTATGAAAATAAGGATTCCTAAAGGATCCTGCGAAATCCACCCTTTCTCATCAAACAGAACTCACACTGCTAAATGCCACAAAAAATGACACTTACAGCCGATAAAAGTACTAAAATTCCTTTCAAGGCACTAGTAAACACTGATAACTTTGAACCGCCTTCAGCCATCCCTGCTGGAATTACATACGCCATTTCCAGGGGGAACCTTCAGACAAGCCAGTGTCAAACATTATACCCGACAAGTCAGACACTCAAAAGACCAAAAATCCCTTCAACACTCCTCGAATTTGTCATTCCACTGCAAGAGGATCCGCTTAACTGAAAAGGGGGAAGAAGGATAAACCTAGAACTGTCACCCAAGAAGAGAGAGTCCTTGCTTTAATCAACTGGAGGGTAGGCCAACGATGAATATCCCATGACCATACTTCAATCGCATGTTAATGATTTATGGGGGAATACACTAGTCAAGAAAGAAAACCATGGACCCAACCAAATTGGTCCAATGGTTAAGACATACCACAAGAGAACAATAGACATGCAGGATGAACCACTACAAGGGCTTTATGAAGTACTTTTCAGAATAATTCCCCAAATGCACGCTTTCATACCAACATACCCACAAGAATTCAAACTCATGACACAAAACAACTAAAAAGGATTCTCAGCTTGAAACACCTAACATCAATCATTTCAAAAACAAAATGACACACCACACAATCATTGGTTATTATAACACTGAATTATCATTTATAAATTTTTTTTAATAAGAAAAGCTAGTGGGTTTCACAAACACCAATGGTGTCCCATGGGCCTCGCACAAGAATGTTATTGTGTTGCACCGTCACCCACCTCACATCTATCCAGTCACTCATCCGATCATTCCATTAACCCTTTCTCTTTCTGTATACACTCATGCATGTGGTTTCCCATGATAACACCAAGGATCAAAAAAAATGTTTCAATTTTTCAAAACCAAAACATTCAAACCAAAATTTTCAAACATTTCACATAATCTTGTTTTTATAGTGATTAATTTATATAAATTTTTTTCCAAGACCAAACCATTTTTACATTAAAACAAGATTTCCACAATTCCAAAACAAAGTGATGAGGAACAATGCAAGAGGAAACTAGTGTCAAAGGGTGATTAGAACATATGGTTGGTGGTTATACGCCAATTACGCCACTGGCCACAGAGAGTATTTTAGGACAATGTCCCCGGATCCACAAGGATTTCCAGGGTCTGGGAGCTCACTGAGTCCACTAAACCTGCTCTCTTTTCATTTCCACTAAATATGATTAATCACAAAGTCTAAAAACTCAGACAAAAATCAACTTACTTTGGTAACTCGAGTCCCGCCACGAAGTGTGCGAGATAGGAACCTTACTCGTATCCAGGACATCGAGTCCCGACAACCTTAACTCCAGTCTACTCTGACTTTATCCCACTAATACCATTTTTTCACGAACCAGGCCGGGTCACCATCTGACCCGGTGCCTGACCCGGTCCGCGACATGGCCTGAAGGGTGTTCCTAATCCCCATGGGCTGGCACAAGTGCCCGAGTATCAAGTTGAAAATTTGGGAACAATTTACCTGTATAAACAACCAGAAATAACCACAAGTAAACTGAACTCAAAAACAAAGTTGCAACCACAAGTCTTTAAACAACAAAAGTGAGTCTCAAAAACAACTAAAACTCAACCACAACTAACTCCAAAATGGGTGACCAAAAACCAAGTCAAAAACTATCACCTGGTGGTGGTATACCACTGTCCAGCCTTCACCACGAATGCCACGTCAAGAGAATCAGCTAAGAACTCGGACCACCTCTCTCAAAACCTTTTCCTTTCCCTGCATCAAACATAATCATATCTACTTACACCCAATTATGTAAGTAGGGTGTGAGAAATCTCTCAAGACGTTGGTACCAGAGAAAAGATTCCACATGTAAATTTTACGTGACCAAAACAGTTTGTAGGTTTAAATTATAGAAAATAAATAAATTCACTAACAATTTAATGAAAACAATTTTTAATGAAAGACAGTTTTAAATAGGGAACTAGGATTTTGGTACAAAAAAATTAAAACATTCTTACCTTTTAACACCTTATAAGTCACACAATTAACCAGTGATGAGTATACATTCGCATAGGAGCAACAAAAGTGGGAGAGTCCCTAAAGGGACTTAAGATGGGTGGGGACCTAGAACCTCAAGTATCGGTGTACCAAAGAATCCATATCATACATTCCCGTGAATGAGCCACAAGTAGGGAAACACATCCATAACATAGTGGTCTCTAGTCATCATCCATGGTTTAGTTAGTGTTGTAAGCATCAATCCAGCATAGTGAAACTGGGCCGAGGCCACTCTCGCATCACTAGAATGCTAGTCTATTCCGCCAACGTAGTACCCAAACTTCCCCTTTTGGGCTCAATGTTCAAAGTTTACCTTACTCATCAAGGTCATGACACAAAACATCTAGATGTCAACTAAGTCAAACACCATACACCTAAGATGTCAACTAAGTAAACCATCCGCCTTTCACATTCAACATAAATGAATAAAAAAATAACCATTAATGGTATTACACCCAACAAAGATCCTCAGAAACATAACACAACGTGAAAGAACTACACATTCTAATAAACTACACAATTCCAATAACCAAACTAAAATTTATCAAACATTTGAAAAATTGGATAAGTAGTTTTAAAGAAAATAAAACAACTCAATCATTAGTACCAAAAATCACTTGAACGAACACTAAGACTGTAACTAGAATCAAATTTCAACTGATAAATTTGTTCAAAAACCAAAGGCATGACACAGTAAAAACCATACAACCTAAACATGCCACTAATAAAAATAAAACACCAAATTCTACCAACTAAAACCAATGAATAACATCTGAAATTAAATAAAAGACATATTAATTTAATTATACCAACAGACTAATTGATCAATTAACATAAGCATGCGAAACCACCTACCTCAAAGTAGGTACGAAAAAGTGATATAGTGTAACACTCCCTCTGCGCAACGGTTTCACCACACAGATCCATAAAAAAGGTCCAAAAACAGTACACCAAGTATCATCAAAGACAACCCAGTAAAACATCAGCGGTCCATAAAAAACATTATCAATTAAATAATTTAATTAACAGTTAAAAAAATTCAATAATAATTAAATAAATTAATTAACAATTAAACAACTTCAATTAAAATTAAATAAATTAAAACCAAACCCCTAACCACAAGAGTTGTTGGAATGATGACCGAGGGGTGGCGCGACGGCTGTCTGGCGGTGTGAAGGGGTGCAGGTCGGCCGGTGTGGGGATGTCCTATCAGTGGGGTCAGTGGAAAGAGGGGAGGCAGCGAAGATAGAGGTCAAGAGCCGCAGCGGAGTGCGGGAGTCCAGCGAGGGAGGGAAAACATCGGGAGGCCTTATTGTGGGGGGTTACTGGATGGCTGACTTGGAGGTCAACAGGCGATGTGGATGGTCGTAGTGTAGAGGTTGGGCAGTTGGGCTGTGTGCGTGCGTTGTAGAGGATGAGGGAAGGGTGGTGTTGGGTGCCATAGGGTGGCGAGCCAGCAGCTGTAGGTGGAAGGGGAGGTGCCAATGAGAGGGAAGGGAAGGGTGAGACGACACGCGTGGCTTGGGAAAGGTGGAGCAGAGGGGAGGGCGACATGAGTGGGGAAGAAGAAAAAAAAATGAAAGGGGGGGGGGAACCCTAACAAGGGGGAGAAAACAATAAAAATTAAAATAAAGATAAAGATAAAGATAAAATGAAAATTAAATAAAATAAAAATAAACTAAACTAAGATAAAATAAAATAAAATAAAATAAAACTAATAATAATAATAATAATAATGATAATAATAATAATATACCCATATATCAATTTTATTAAAAATAATCTTTTAAAAACTCTTATTTTATTTTATTTCCATTTCATCAAATTCTTAATCTTTATTTCGCTATTAAAATTAATTTCACTAAATTAATTGAATAGCAGGAAAGACGTGCGGTAAACTGAGAGAAGTCGCACGACAACCCAGGTGGGGATGCGTGGATTCGACCGCAGTGCGCTAGATGCATTCAAGGCCCAAACACGCATTTTAAAATAAGAATTCAAAATTTTAACTCGGGTTTCAACCCTAACCATCCGATGTCCAAAATTTAATGAAATAATAATAAATAATAATAAACATGATGGGTGTGACAGTAAATATTTATCACCATAGTTATAGGTAAAATAGATAAAATGCAACAAAATAACGGTATAAGGATTTAACATAATAGAAAACACTTAAATAAACACCACGAGATGGTATTATTTCAATTATACACTTATCAATGTTTAATCTCTTTAGATTAGACTTTCATGAGTAAGTCATTAATATATATTAATTTTTTTAATAATTCTATGTATATTCTATCCCTCACCTATTGAAGGATGACACATATCATTTCCTATACATACATAATGATCCTATTATATCAACCAATACCTAACCAAATACCACTATAACATATCTACCCATATTTTAGAGTAATTTGGATAATCATAAAACTATACTACCAAGAATTTTGATATAAACATCAGGTTGTTTTTTGAAGAATATGTATAGTTATAATCTTTTAGTAATCTTTTTTTACATCTTATTTTACTTCATTCAAAACTATACAAACTATTATATTATAATAATATCAGTATCATATATATGTTATAATTTAATTATTATTATATTACAAAACATTTTCATATACTTATCCATCCAGTGTAAAATGAAAACATACCTCTATCATATGTAAGACCTACTCTCTCTACATAGAGATGTAATTTGTTTCTCTTCACCACATAAATTAGATGGTTAAAAATATATAACAGATTAATATATATGGTGATTATGAAAAAAAAATGTTTTTAATAAAATACATCTTTTATCATGTTATTATTCCAAACCATAAAATTTTAAATGTCGCTCATGCGTACATGTATACTAAAACCTATACGAAGTGATGTGATTAATTTTTTAAGCCTTCATTTATAGAATGATTATATATATATATAGAATATATATGATACTTATTTCATTATTAACCTTCTATATAGCTTTTATCCATTTTAATGACTAATGCATCAAATCTATCAAGGAGAAACATACTTGAAAACTTAATTAACCTACTCATAGAAATGAAATTATTAAAAAGTGTTATAAATAAACTGGTATTAGGATATAATAAGTTGTACATATGTGAAATATAAATAATTATATGGTTCTAATATATAATTTTAATGAATTTAGGATAATTATATATCATCTTAAAATTAATAACAGTGTATATATAACATGAGGTAATGTATTTCATTTATAATATCATTTTATATTGGGATTTTTAATTCTCAGATTTAATTTTCAAAATTTATAAGATCCTAGTCTCTTAAAAACCATATGTTTAATTATACATTGGTCATGTATTTGGTTCACATTTTTATCTTATATATCATCTCTAATAGTATAAAAATGAAATTAGTATGTTAATTGTAAGTGTATTTTTTTAAATTAATTTATATTTGAAATCTTCAATCAATGTCATTTTTATTTGTGTTTATATTTTGATTTACATCTCTATATGAATGATTTTACTATTATTGAAATATTTTTTGATTTTATTTCAACCATATTTAATATTATTGGAAATGTTTTAAAAAGAATCTTCCTATCACATTCTGGAAAAGGTACATTTACAAAATGTGTGAATAGAATATTTATAACAACATAAACAACAAAAAACTTCTTTTTCTGACATTATTATTAGAACACATTCCTTCTTATCAGGTATGTTTTTCCTTTTGCTGGAGTTTTTGAGAAAAAGTGGAGAATCTAGAAATTTTCAGAATACATGAAGTGTACTTTATAAGTACACACAGTGCACTTCTAAGTCGCGCAAGGCTGTGTTTTGGCAGTGTCCGGGACACACACACGATGTGTAGGGGCGATGTAAAGGCCAATTAAAGCGGAGTATGGAAAATCCATGTACACGTTCTGTACTTCAAAAATACACGTCCTGTATTTTCTTTTTTTTTCATTAATTGCACTGGGGTCACGTCTGATCATCTTAAATGTCTTCTTCTAGGTATCGTTCGACTGAGAGAAGTCGTACGATGGCGAGACTTCTCCCATCCCTAGAGCCTCCATCCATTCTCCGAATCGACCGCCATCAATTGAGTTGGAACCTCATTAGTGGGATCTTCCTTCTTCTTGAGTTTCATTAAATGATTTTCCCTCTTCCTCATGATATCGTGGGATAAGTGTTTTTGACATTTTCTCATATCTTCGATGTTATAATGAGAATCATTTTACGTGGTTCAAGTATATCAATCTCGTAGCATCCAAGTAGGTGGTCTGTGCCTTTATGTTAAATTTATTTGAGTTTTATGTGAAATTTTCACCAATACCCGTGAACGGGGTATTGGGTGATTACTGTTTTACCCCTATTGTGTTCCTGCCTTTCTTGTATGCATGTGTAGAGGTAAATTTTGGTTATATATGTTGATAATTGTTGTTCTTGGATGTTGTTCCCATGGTTGTTCTGTTTACGAAGTTTGGTCAGATTCTGCCTTTGGCTGTTGTACCTACTTTCCATGCCTTGTGACCGTAGGATGGATCCTTGTTTTCCTGACATTCTTGTTAATCTATAGACTGGTTAACTAAGTAGCTCTGTTGGTTTACCATGTCCATATAGCATTATTATGCACTGATTGTCATGAGGCCATGGGAACCAGGTGCTTTAGACTATACGAGATAAACCGAGGGAGCTTCCCAGAGAGTCATAGATATTATAGACTATAACGGTTAGACCGAGTGAGATTCCCAGAGAGTCTTGGATGTTATACACTATATGAGGGTGGACCGATTGAGCTTCCTCAGAATGTCTTGAGCTTAAAGACTATAGGGGATAGACCAAGTGAGCTTCCCAGAGAGTCTTGGATATTATATACCACAGGAGGGTAGACCAACTGACCTTCCTCGGAGCGTCTTTTTTGTTTGGCTGAATTCCTTAAACCATTCTAGGCTACAGGAGTAATTGATTGAGTGAGCATCCTCAGAGAGTATATGAAAGACCTAAGTCTATAAGAGGAACTGACCGAGTGTGATTCCTTAGAGAGTCTCTAGACCTTGGGGATATAAGGGTATTAGACCGTATGATCTTCATCAGGGAGTCCCTAGCTACCTTACACTATAAAGGGAATTAACTGAGAGTGCTTCCGAATAGAGTCTTATAATTTCGTATGAACAAACCAGAGGGCATAGGCTGAGTGCACTACCTAGAGGGTTGTCTGTACTTCTTGGATAGGACCAGAGGGGAGGGCTGTCAGTACTTCTCATGGGGATTTCTATTTTTGGTTATCTCTTTGCTACACTACTTCTTGTTAATCTCTGGATCGTTTTCTTTTGTGTATTATCCTGTTACTGCTTACTGTTTACTGATTATTGTACTATTACATGCCTTTTTCTCACTAACTATTAGGAAAAGATCATCGAGTGGTTACCTACTATGATTTTGTCTCACACCCTATTTGGGTCATGCTTTTGGGCATGAACAGATTATATTGTTGGAGGTGTAGACAAGGTCAAGCGCCCTTCGAATTCAGTTACTTGACTTGCATTGGAGCAAGAGAGCATGGGACCAAGTCGAGTCTTGCGATGCTGAGGAGTTGCTTGTCTGTTCTCTTTTGCACATTGTCTTAGTATTGTATTCAGCATTTTGACCTGTTAGGATGCTTTCATAGACATATGTATTATGCATCATTTCATATATATATATATGTGTTCCCCTATTTATTGTTTTTAGACATCCTATGTTTACTGTTGTTGGATATGTAATGCTTCCGCTATTTTTTGTTGTTTATTGTTTCTCATCCGCTGTATACTCTTCAAATAAGGGCATAGTTTCCCCACTATCACACCTAAGGCCTTCGTTGCTAGTCAGAATCCTCTGGAATTTGGGAAAATGTGATTGAGGACATGTGACTAACCGGGTAATGGGCACCTCTGGGTGGATTCCGGAACCTGGATGTTAAAAAGTGGTATCAAAGGAAATATTTTCTCTTGCCTTACTATTTGGAGCCATTTGTTAGGGATAGGACAGAATAGGTACTTGGTATTAAACTATGATTTGGAGTAGCTATCCCATGTATAGGTAAAAGACAATATACCTCGCTTATTGTAGTTTCTGGTTTTTCTATGTTATAGTTGATTTTATTTCACCTAGAGTGATTCAAATGATTTGTGTTGTTCCCGTTGTTGTTATTGTAGTTCTATTTCTATAGCAACCCGATGAGATGATGGTATATCATCTCATGCATCACATAGAAACTTGTTAGAAATCACATACCATGCATTCTTACCATGTCATCTAGGATGCATTTGTGATTTCATGTTTTTGTGATATTCATTGTGTAGATTATGCATGCTATTGTGATAAATCCTTGGATAGAATCTCTGTTGTCTAATAGAAAAATTTATTGTATAGTACTCTACTGAAATGGATGCCAAATTTTGGTTCTTGAGGTGTCATGGGCCCTCATGGACCAAAAATTTGTGTACCATGGACTTGTTTCTTTATCATTGACTTATTTACCTTGTAAATGATATGTAGAAGATTCTAAGCTTTGATTCATGGGGAGAATGGGCCCTCACGGGTCAGAATTTGGAACCTTCATGCTTGTTTTCTATGTTTTTCTGGACTTTGGAGCTGTTTCTAAGATACTTCCTGGAAAAACCCAGAATACCTGACATGTACATATGAATACATGTCGTGTAGTTTTCAAACCATGTTTCCGACTGTGTGGGAAGAAACACGGGGTTCTAAAAATCTTTAGGTAAACGTCGTGTGGTAGAGACCGTGTGTCTACTTGTGTGACTAATGATATAGATGGATGAAACATTGAATTTACATGTCATGTCCTGTTTTCACATGTTGTTCCCTGTAACCTAAGTACCCGGCCATGTCACGAACAACACGGGTCGGGGAAAACATTCAAGTACACGTCGTGTTCTCAAGGAGCATGTCGTGTAGAGTGAACAGTGTAGCCAGTTGTGTAACTAACAATACGGGTCGTTGAGACCTTGTCTAGTACATGCCGTGTGGAGGTTATACACGCCATGTAGTCTAGGACTAAGAGGACTATATGGGTTAGCTGTGTAAAGAGACTCTGGTTGGGGAATATAGTTCATGTACATGCTGTTTGTGGGGACAACACGCCGTGTGGGTTGCAGGTTACACGGCTAGTTATGGCAGAAGCACACTCCCATGTGAATTTCTTAAGAGAACCCGACGTGTAGTTTTTATACACTTCATGTAGTCATGTTTTGTAAAACATGAATGTTTCTTTGTCATGTTCCATTGTGTACTCTTTTGTTCTCAGTATTTGATAATCCTGATCTAAGGCATGCTTTTGACCTTTCAAAGCTATGCCACCAAGATGTCCTCCAGTTATATGTCAGCTTCCAGACTGTGATATGACACCAGATATGGCTGATCAGGGACCTCCAGCGGATCTTCCTTCTATGCCATACTTAGCACTAGAAATTATACTAGTTATAGGCGCTGATGCGTAGTTTAGGGAGGGTTTCCTTACGATGATGCAGACATTCCAGGTAGCGTCATCTCCTTCCCCATCGATGGATGAGTTGATGTAGGTTTTCTAGCAGTAGCATCCTCTTACATTCTCAGGGGATGGAGGACCTCAGGCTGTAGAGTCATGGATCAAAGCAACACTGACGATCTTCGAGCATTTCGAGGTACCTCCAGAGAGGAGGGTAAATATTTCAACCTATATGCTTTGAGACTCTGCCAAGAGGTGGTGGGAGGTGACCTCATAGTAGGACGCCAGCAGAGTATGACCAGGGAGGGGTTTTGGCCCATCTTCTATGATTACATCTACCTGGAGACCTTGAGGTCTAATCGAGCCCAAGAGCTTATGAGTTTGGAGCAGGGTACTCTTTTTTTATCGAGTACTCGTCTCTCTTTACTGAGCTGCTGCGATTCACACCTATTCCAGGAGGCGATGAGATGTTCATTTCATAGAAGTCCGAGGATGGTATGAGGCACAACATCTACTCATAGGTGAACATCTTTAGGTTGACTTTGATATCATCTGTCGTCAAACCAGGCGTCGATCACAGAGCGCAATCTGAGGGATTCTGGGGAAGTGAGCCAGAACAGATCGAACTCCAGATCTAGTGTTCCTCCTTCTGATAATAGGAAGTGTTGTAGGGAGCTGGATTGAGGATATCAGAGTCAGGTGAGTGCATCTTCTTGTAGCCAGGTAATATGCTACCAGTGCGGGGGAGTGGGAACGCAAGGCCTTAGTGCCAAAGAGACCTGATGGCATGCCGATATTGCGGCAAGATGGGCCATCTATAGCGTTTCTATCAGATATTCTAACCTACGACTTGTGGTAGGGGATTTTCTATGACCCTGCATTCAGGAAATGCATCACCAGTTTCTCACCAGTCTAGGAAATGGAGTTCTTCCGACCATTTGGGCCGTGGTGGTCAGTCACTAGGTTACCAACACAAATAGAGTGGATCTTCTCAGGGTAGTCAGCCAGGGTTGTAGTGTCGTGGTAAAGTCTAGACATTCACTGTGGTGTAGACCCATCATGATAAGGATCCAAATCCTTCTACAGTTCTAACTACGATCTTAGTAGACCCTATTTTATCTTCCCTACTTTTTGATACTGGTTCTACACATAGCTTTACTCTCTATTGTCGTTGTGGAGAGCCTTGGGATCTGTATCTTTTATTATTCTAGTACTTTGACTCTAGACACACCGTTCCAGACCAGATTAGTTGGAATACATCAGTGTAGAGAGTGTCCTCTTGAGGTTACAGGGAGTCACTTCTTATGGGACCTCTATGTCCTAGATATGAAGAGCTATGATGTCATTCTCGGGAGGGACTGGTTAGTTCCCTTTCAGGCATTCATCGACTTCTATCACCGCAGAGTGAGTTACGTATCACCAGAGGGTGAATCTTTTCTTCATATAGGTGAGTAGGATGTCCATGCATGTCGATCAGGACCCGAGCATCATGGGCTAAGAGGAGTTACATCACATATTTCTATTAATTATTTGGATGACCAGGGTACTTCACAGCTAGACTCTCCTCAAGTGGTGGATTGTTTTAGAGATGTATATCCAGAGGAATTTTCAGGTTTTCATCCAGAGCGTGATGTATAATTCCCGATTGATCTCGTGCAAGGAGCAGAACCAGTGTTCATTCCTCCTTATTTGAGGGCTACACATGAGTTACAGGAGCTCAAGTAGTAGTTGGAGGAGTTTCAAGAAAAGGGTTTCATCCGACCCAGTAATTCTCCTTGGGCTTCTCCTGTCCTTTTTGTGAAGAAGGCAGATGGTACCCTTCGGCATTGTGTGGATTACCAGAATTTGAACCATTTGACGGTCAGAAACCGATATCCCTTGCCGAGGATCGATGACCTCTCTGATCAGCTTCGAGTATCCCAAGTGTTCTTGAAGTTTCTCATGAGAACCGACTATCATCATTTTCACATTAGTCCATCAAATATACCCCTGACAGCCTTCAAGAGCAGGTATGTTTTCTACGAGTATACGGTTATGTTGTTCGGTCTCACAAACGCGCCAGAAGTTTTCATGGAGCTAATGAACCGAGTATTCCATCCAAACATGGATTCCTTCATAGTGGGTTTTGTGGATGATATATTGGTCTACTCTCACACACGACACGAACATGCTTACCATATTGAGATCATTTTGAGTACACTGATAGAGCATCAGCTTTATGCTAAACTCTTGAAGTGCTAGTTTTGGATGGATCAGATTCACTTCTAGGGTCACGTCATCTTGGAGGCAGGAGTATCAGTGGACCCAGAGAAAGTGAGAGTTGTTGTTTCCTGGGAGAATCCAAAGAATTTATTTGAGGTGCGTTGTTTTATAGGTCTCTCTGGATACTACATGCACTTTATTTAGGACTTTTCACGCCTAGCAGCACCTTTGACAGGTCTGAGCAAGAAAGGGACAAAGTTCATATGGTCAGATTCTTGTGAGTCAGCCTTTCAAGAGCTGAAAGGGTGGTTGACTTCAGCACCAATACTAGTCTTTCTAGATCCGTACATGAGCTATAAAGTTTACTATGATGATTCGGATATCTTTCTGGGAGCTGACATTATGTAGCGAGATGGAGTCGTTGCGTACGAGTCTCTGTACTTGAGGCCACATGATAGAAACTACCTGACGCACAATCTCGAGTTGGCAGCTATTGCTCTGGCCTTATTTCTATGGAGACATTACCTTCTGGGGGAGAATTTTGTGGTTTTCACTGACCAAAAAATTCTCAAGTATATTTTCACTTAGTAGGACCTAAATCTGAGTCATTGCAGGTGGGTCGAGTATCATCAGTCCTTCAAAATTGAGCTTGCCTATACGCCAGGGAAGGGCAATGCAGTTGCTAATGCACTGAGCAGGAGAACTCAGATGCAGGCTATTCAGAAGGTCAGTAGTGAGTGGAAACTTATGGCTCTGTTCTTTGAGATTCATTTGGAGGTGCACGATAGACAGGGATAGACTTCTCTATCTTATGTAGCTTTCACCTCTATACTTCATGATCATTTACAGATGAGGCAGCTATCAGACTCAGAAGGCCTAGTCCTGCAAGAGATTGTGTCAGGAGAGGACCCTCTTCCTGGATGGACCATCGCTGTGGACGAGATCTTGTGTTTCTAGGGACGCGTCTGGGTTCTAGCAGTCATATGCGAGGATCTGATTCGGGATTTTCATTCCTCTTTTTGGGTAGTTCATCCTGGTGTCACCAAGATGTATCAGGATCTTCATCAAAAGTGTTGGTGGCCAGGTATGAAGGTGGATGTTGCTGGTTTCATTAAGAGATGTTCTACATGTCAGCAGGTGAAAGCAGAGCATCAGAAACTGGTAGGTCTTTTACAGTAATTACCCATTCCTGAGTGGAAATGGAACGATATCCCGATGGACTTCGTGATCGGGTTGCCAAGGTCACATCGAGTGAAGGATGCTATTTGGGTAGTCATCGACAGACTTATGAAGGTTTATCACTTATTTCCAATCAAGGAGACCTTCAGTGTTGATGATTTGGGATGGTTTTACATCCGTGATATTTTACATCTACATGGAGTTCCAAACTCCATTGTTTCAGTAAAGGATGTGCATTTTACTTCTCAGTTCTGGAAGGGGCTTCATATGGCTTTAGGTACACAGGTACTTTTGAGTACAACATACAATCCCCAGACAAATTGTTAGTCCAAGTATAGAATTCAGGTGCTTAAGGATATCCTCAGATCTTTCATTCTAGACTTTGGGGGTTTTTGGTAGAATCATATACCTCTTTTGGAGGTCACCTAAAACAATAGTTTTTTGGAAACTATTCAGATGGAACCTTCCGAAGCCTTGTATGGTAGGCTATGCCGATCAACATAATGCTGGCTAGAGGTAGGAGAGACACCCTTACTGCGACCTCATCTTATTCATGAGACCTCAGAGCAGATAGAGTTGATTCTAAAGAGGATGGATACTATATAGTCTAAACAAAAGTCTTCTGCTGATCAGTGGAGACGATCTCTGGAGTTCGAGGTCGGGGATCAGGTTTTCTTGCGTGTCGCGCTAAGGTTAGTACATAAGAGGATTCAGAGACAGGGTAAGATTTCATAGAGGTACGTCAGGCCGTTTGAGGTGTTGGATAGAGTTGGGTCAATTGCCTATCGGTTGTAGTTTCCTTAGAGGTATCGGGCAATGCATGACGTCTTCCACGTTTCTCAGCTCTGACGTTACTTTTCATAATTGTCTCATATCTTTCAACATGAGGAGGTTGAGCTTGAAGCAGATGCATCGTTTGAGGATCATCTTATCCGTATTGTCGATCGTATTAAAAAGCTTCTCTGTGGCTGGTCTGTTCTTCTGGAACGTGTGTTATGGCATCACGGGTGAGTACATGACAAGACTTGGGTGAGGGAGGCCGATGTACGATCGTAGTTTCCAGAGTTGTTCGGGGTTATCTCTTCTACGCCTCTCTAGGGAAATTTGGGAACGAATTTCTTTAAGGGGGAATTTTTTAAGAACCCAGACCTTCTTATCAGGTATGTTTTTCCCTTTTCTATAGTTTTTGAGAAAAAGAGGAGAATCTAGAAATTTTCAAAATACACGACACGTACTTTATAAGTACACACCGTGTACATTTATGTCGCACAAGGTCGTGTGCTAGCAGTGTCCGGGACACACACACGGTGTGTAGGGGCGATGTGGAGGCTGCTTAAAGCAGAGCACGAAAAATCCAAGTACACGTCGTGTACTTAAAAAGTACATCTCGTGTATTTTCTTTTTTTCATTAATCGCACTGGGGTCATGTTTTATCACCTTAAATTTCTTCTTCTATTTCTCGTTCGACTGGGAGATGTCATAAAACGCCCATACTTCTCTGGGCCCTATAGCCTCCGTCCATTCTCCAAATAGACCACCGTCGATTGCGTCGGAACCGCAGCGTTGAGCTCTTCCTTATTCTTGAGTTTCATTCCATGATTTTACCTCCTCCTCAAGATATTGTGTGTTGATAATTTTGAAGGCTTTCTCAGATCTTCAACATTCTAAAGAAATTCAATCTTCATGGTTCATGTATATCGATTTTCTAGAATCCATGTAGGTGTTTTGTGCCATTCCGTTCAATTTCTTTGAGTTTTATGTGCAATTTACACCAATACCATTGAACAGGTTATTGTGTTATTACTATTTTACCCATATTGTGTTTCTTCCTTGCTTGTATGCCTTTGTAAAGGTAAATTTTCGTTATATGTGAGGATAATTTTTCTTCTTGGATGTTTTTCCCATGCTTGTTCTGTTTACAACTTTTGTTCTTATTCTTCCTTTAATTGGTGTACCTACTTTTCATGCCCTATGACCATAGGATGTAGCCATGGTTTCTTGGCATGCTTGTTAAGCTATAGACTGGTTAACCAAGTAGCTATATAGGTTTACTTTGGCCATATAACATTATTATGCACTGATTGGCACAGGGATTTGGGAACCTGGTGCTCTAGACTATAAGGTATAGACCGAGGGAGCTTCCCAGAGTTTCTTAGATATTATATACTATAAGGGATAGATAGGGTGAGATTCCCAGAGAGTCTTGGATGTTATATAATATAAGAGGGTGGACCGAGTGAGCTTCCTCAAAAAGTATTGAGCTTATATACTACAGGGGATAGACCTTGTGAGCTTCCTAGAGAGTCTTGGATATTATAGACCACAGGAGGGTAGACCGAATGAGCTACCTCGGAGGGTCTTTGTTTGTTTTGTTGAATTCCGTAAACCATTCCAGTCTATAGGAGGAATTAACAGAGTGAGCTTCCCTAGAGATTATATGATAGACCTGATACTATAGGGTGAATTGACCGAGTGAATTTCTTTAGAGAGTCTCTAGACCTTGGGGCTATAAGCAGATTAGACTGCATGATCCTTCTAAGAGAGTCCCTGACTACCTTAGAATATAAGGGGAATTTACTGAGTATGATTCCTCAGAGATTCTTATAATTTCGTATGACCAAACCCGAGGGGTTAGGCTGAGTGCACTTCCCAGATGGTTGTCGGTACTTCTTGGATTGGTCCATAGAGGATGGTTGTGAGTAGTTCCCCAGGGGATTCTTCTTTTTGATAGCTATTTGATTCAATGCTGCTTGTTAATCTGTGGATTATTTACTATTGTGTATCATCCTGTTACTTCTTACTGTTAACTGCTTATTGTGCTATTACCTTCCATATTCTCACTGACTATTAGGCATGGATCTTTGGGTGGTTGCCTACTGAGATTTAGTCTCACACCATGTTTGGGTCATGATTTTGGGCCCAAATAGATTATATTGTTACAGTTCTAGACAAGGGAAAGCACCATTCGAATTCTGGTACATGACATGCATTGGAGAGGGAGAGCATGAGACCAGGCTGAGGCTTGCGATGCTGAGGAGTTTCATATCTATTTTCTTTTTCACATTGGTATAGTATTGTATTCAGCACTGTGACTTGTTTGGATACTTTCCTAGACATATGTATTATGCATCGTGTCATATATATGTGTGTTCTCAAGTTTATTTTTTTAGACTTCCACTGTTTATCGTTGTTGGATATTTAATGCTTATTCAATTGTTTGTTGTTTATTGTTTGTCTTTCACTGTGTACTCATCCAAAAAGGACATAGTTTCCCCATTATCACACCCATGTCCCTCGCTGCTAGTCGGAAGCCTCTTGCATTTGGGGAAATGTGCTTGAGGCCATGTGACTAACCGGGTACAGGGCACCTCTGGGTGGCTTCCGAAACCAAGACGTTACAATTATGAAAATACTTGTCTGTTAATTTTCTAATATATGTTTTCATGTTTATTATCAATGTAATTTATATTCTTAATATTCAATAATATCATTAATTTTTAATTTTTTCATCAAAAATGAAAAGAATCTTTTCCTATAAAAATTATCTAGTTATATTTTAAAGGTATTTTTATCTATGAAAATACCAAATATTGTTAAATGGTATATGATCAAATAATAACACATTTATTATTTCCCAATATGTTTTATGAGTTTGATGATGAAATCTTAATTCTATGTATTCCAAATTAATTATGGTTAATTATTGACTTATATAGAGTATTTTGAATGAATTTTATTGATAATTAAAAAGATGAGTATTATATATGATGTAAAAGTGAATTATGGGACCTAATATAGATTCCAATTTGATGAATTGAGAGGACTCATGAGAGAAAACAACACGCATTATATATTTTATGGGTATCTGGTTTACACCTATACACTTATTAAAAATGATTACATGGTATAGTTGTCTGGATAATAAGATTCATGATATCTTATCTAAGAGGCTTTTATTACGAGTATTCAGAATTTTGAAATTTATTTATTATGAATCTAGTTTCCATTTTCCATGTTATATTTATATTGATATTAGTCAGCGATGATCATTGAACTAATTCTTTTGATTGAATGGGATTTGTTTTTATTATCCACTCTACCTTATTGATTATTCATTTTTTTACTCATGATAGTTTCAATTGTACATTACATTTACTAAACATATGATATCACAATTTATCTCTGTACCACATAGTAATAAAAATGATATTATGAATGATATCACTGATAAAATAATATTTATTATTCATTTTTTTATAATTCTAATATAATATGAGAATCATATATTCATATAGTTTATAGAAAATGAAAAACTAATCAATAATTTGTGATGTTAACCTTTGTATCTTATACCAATGAAATAATATAAGACATCTCACTGGTTACTAGATTCATTTAGTTATAGTTGGATTTTTAGATATTATATTAGGATCATAGGGAATAATTTTTTAAATGGATATATATAACATGAGAATTATTGTATTGACTTATGATATTAGTAATATCATACAACCTTATATATTTAGTTCTGTATCAATATTCATGATAATTATGGTCTAACAAAGAGTGTTATATTGTTTTGTGATAGTATAAAGAAAGTGGAGAAAAATCAACACCCATAGTTAATCTAAGGATTTACCTTCTAAACGAGCCATTATAACATGTGTTGTAACTAAGAAGATCATTGCAATATTTTGTTAGATAACTTAGGTTATGAGAAATAACAATGACCGTATGGTGAAACCTATAGATCCATAGGGTGAGTCACCTATTAGGGATTACTTAATGTGATATAAATATCTATATTTTAATGGAATTACTCTTCCAATAGCTAAATAATAGTGGATTATGTCCCTCAAAAATACATTCTTATCATAAGTATGTGATGAAAGGTAAAAGGGTTTTAATTAGTTTATTATCATAAGCAAGATTCTAATATATGGTTTAAATTGAACCGAATCACTAAATTGGTTTATAAAATATCAATTATGGAATAGAGAAAATGTGAATTTATATTAGATGAGAAAAAAGGTCCTTGAGAACAAAAACCTAAAATGAAAAGGATATTAATATCATTAAATTATATGGAATAATAATATGTTGAAGATTAAAAAGTTTACATTGAAATATTATATTGTAATATTGTGGACTATATATACAATCTCGAAAATAATATTGATCATTCCACTGATGATCTTAATCTGAGTCACTAAAGTGTAGTAATTTCTCAAAACAATTAATCATATGTAGATAAAATAAAAATGACGATTAAGATAGGGGATTAATATTATATTTGTTATAATGTAAAGTAAATAGATGAAATTAATGGTTTTATGGAGCATTATGAAAGAAAAAAAATTTCAAAAAAAGAAGAAAAGGAGGATAGGATTTCAATAATGTGATAATTATAGAAAGAAACATCATGGTACATGCTTATTGAGAATATAAACATGATCTGTTTAATGTGATAAGGTTAATTATGAAATTCAATTCAATAAAATTAAAGAAAAAATGATATGTAGTGCTTCATTTATGATGAGATTAGGAATTATTCAAACCAATGTCACTTGCACTGAGGGAACTTCCAATGAAAGATGTTAAGGGGAAAAGGATAATATTATATGTTTACGATAGCTAAGGTTGATATTCTAAAATATGTAGTAAAAGGTACATTTATTATAACCTCAAATATATCTATTTAATTTTTTGATTTTCGATTGTTACACTCTTCTATATCATACATGTTTTCCATGAAAATTATATAATTACCTATCAAATTACGAGATGAGTTTTCAATCGATGCCCCATGTATAAATATTATTACAATAAATATATGTAAGTCAATTCATATTAAGACACATAGATAAAAATAATTTAATTTTTTTAAAATTCATGTGATTCACTTTGATATAATCTGTCGTATGGATTGGCATCCAAATTATAATTCATGAATTCATTTTCATGTGAAAGAGATTGCAATTGAAAATAAATATCTGAATCCATTTCCATGAAAGGGAATACTGAATCTCCTAAATCATTTCTAGATCCACCTCTTGTAGATCTTATTAATTAAACTCTTGGAGATGATGAGAATACACAGCCGATGAATGGAAATTATTTCACAATATTTATGGACGTACAAATTTTCCAAGAATATAATGATATGATTCCTGACGTATGACTTGGATATCCACTATAACATGAAGTTGAGGTTTCTATTAATCCCATTACTGGTCTAAAATCAATATTTATGTATACATATAGGATATATATACTTTACTTAGTGTAAATAAATATTCAATTATAGTAGTTTTTGATAATGGATTTTTAAACCAAAAGGTTTCACTATGGGGATCCACAAAAAAAAAATTTCATATGAAAATTAGGTATATGCGGTTTTTCATCGATTAATGGTAAATAAATTTCATTAACATAATAACAATGTATATTATTCTTCACATTGATTACTTGTTAGATAAAATAAAATGATTTGGATAATTTTCAGTGATTGATTTTAATTCTCTATATCACCAGTTATGTATAAATAAGGATGATATGCCAAGGGTAACATTTTTTAAAAGGTATAGACATTATGGATTTCATTTTTTTTCGTTGGATAAACTAATAGAACCTTTACTATTACGGATTTTATGAAAAGGTTTATCAAGTATTATCTTAATAATACCACTGTTGTATTTGTTTATGATGTCTTCATATGCATCAAAATCATTACAGAGAATAATATTAGTTTAAAAGAAATTTTCAAGATTTGTATTGAGATGGAGTTTTATATAAATTTTAGACTATAAAAAATATATAATCAGTAAGTACATTTTATTACTATATTCTCACTATAGATGGACAAACTGTTGGTCCTCTAATGAAAAAGGAAGTTATGGAATGACCTATTCTATTGAATAAAACTGAGGTATGTAGTTTCCTTGGTTTAATAGGATACAATTAATTAATTGTTAAAATAATATCGCAATTAGATAACCAATTTTCCGAGTTGACATGTAATGGTGCTAAGTTCACATAGTTAAAATAAATTAAATAATGTTTTATTAATTGTAGAGGATACTAGTTAATGTACTAATATTAAATTTTCCATTGCGAAGGGATGGATTTATTATATAGATTCATTCATCAATGAATGGAATTGGATGATTCCCATTGATGAATGATATTTTCTTTGAATATGAATCATGGAAGGTAAGATACTAGAAAAAAACTACACAACACATGATCTTGAGTTGGTAGCCATAAAATTTTTATTTAAGTTGGAGGCAATAAATGTACGATAAAAAAATGTGAAAAAATGTTAAATAAAATTTATCCCAAAAAGTTCTTAAACATGAGGAAAACATGTTTCATATAATCTCTCAACAATTATGAATTTTAAATATAATACCACCCTAGAAAGGAAAATTTGTTTGTCGATGCACTGAGTTTCAAAGATCAATGTATGTTGACTAAAATTAGTATTTTAAAAAAAATCTTATATTCACTAATAAAGGTTGATATGTTAAATAAAGGGAAACCTCATATCAATTCAAAATGATTTCCAATCCATAATTAATGGGGAAAATAAAATGTTCCCCACATTATAATAATAATATTTATAATAATGTAAAACAAATAAATAATGAGATATTGGTATTATTGACCTGTGAAGATGGTATATTTTTATTTGAAGGTGGGATATATTTTTTATATGAGAATTATCTAAAAAGTTAATAATTAGATGAGAATCACTACTAAAATTTTTATGTACAACCCAATTTTACAAAAAAATAGACATTTTAGTGGTATAATATGAAATGTGATGTTTTATATTATGTATCAAGATTATTGGTTTTCTCATAGGTAAAGGTTGAGAGATAATATCCTAAAGGAATCATAAAACCTATACCTATTTTTTGTGTAATCATGATGTTAGAACAATGAATATTTTCATTGTATTACCAAAAAATATGAGAAATAATTATTTCTAATGGGTTATTTTTTTCATTAACAATTTTACAAATTTATTCTCTCAAATTGGAGACATACAACAATAACACCATAAAAAGTCTCTATATTAATGATTTTTTTTAATTCATGGTGCACTATTTTTTATTGAATCTAATCATGACCCATGGTTTACATCAGAATTATTGTAATGACATAAGAACACACTCTACACCTTATTATATTTGAGTATTTCTTATTATCCTCATATAGATGGATCGTTCTATTTGAAAATTCATAAATTTTATGATATGTCGATTTCATTCTCAATTCACTTTCACGATACGTGGGATCACAAATTACCACTAGTAAATTTTTTATATATTAATATATGCTACTAATGAATTGTAAAGGTAATATATATAGAATTATAAGTGAAATGATTTCATACACCATCTTTTTGAGACTGTAACATCCCAAAATTTTATAATTTAAATTCCCTTTTTGAATGAATAAATTTTATATTAAAAAATGATGTTATACAAAAAAATGAATAGAATTCCCTTTTTTATTTAGAATAGTTATAATATGTTTCCATAATTTTTATATCAGGATTAAAAAACCATTAATAATAATAAAAGGATGATATTATAGTCATTATAAATTGAAAATTTAGATAAGTATATAATATGGTTTTTTGTAAATCCTAATTTAAATATTTGGTATATGTGATGGCCATTATGAATATGATCATACCATATAAAGCCCAATTATTATAGATTCCATGAAAGATGGAATCATTATGGTTTTCCATTGACCAATACAAAGATGAGAATCGACAGCTAAAACGTGATACAAACATTCTATTGTAGGAGTTCACATTTATCGAGATGACATCCCAAACCATGTTTCTCGAACCCTTGCTAAGAACGATCCACCACTTAATAAATTACCAATAAGGTGAACAATTGTGTGATTAGGGGTTATGTATCTTGACTATATAAGTATGAACATTTTTTATGTAATTATTTTATTTATCACAATTTAATTATATATTCATATATATATATATATATATATAAAATTATACAATTAGTTTGCTAAAAATTATCTTTTGATACAATATAAAAAAGTTCATTTTTCAAAAATATAAAATTTCAAATAAAACACTATTTATAAATTAATCTTTTTTTGAAATAAATTTATTTTTCATAAAATATTAGTAATGAATAATAATTATTTGAATAAAAATGATAATATAATATAATAAACTCTAATATAATTTTTATAAGGGTTAGAATGATATTAGTGTTGTACAAACTATTAATTTCTAGTAAATAGGGGTTTTTTAATTAAAAGTATATTTTCTCATATTTAAATAATAATTTATGTGACATAAATATATATTTTTTTGAAATTTTATATTTTATATTACAAAAGATAATTTTTTCTTATTTGTCATATACATTATATTTTTTGGGTAAAAATAAAATATGTAATAAATATAAAATATCTATCATGGCATCATAATAGATTCAATGTGATAGAATAAATAAAATAAAGGGAAATTAAGACCCAAATTATATTTCCCCTTTAAGATAAATATTTTTTAACTTATTTTATTATTATTAAGAAACCTATAATGACTCCTATAATACATATATTATATTTTTAATGTATAAAAAACAATTATTTCCTATATGACCCCCTTCAAAAAATGAATGGTTTTCTTTTAATGAGTTTTATTAATAGAATAATATAATATTCTAAATAACTTCTGTTTAGAAAAAACCATAGGAAAAATTAATATGAGGGATTATTCTATTTATTAATAGATAACATGTAATCCATAACCTATATTTAAAAATTAACAAATAATTCCCCTATCCTTTCTATAAATACCACAAAAAGTCCCAATTGTCTTCAGAAAAAAAAACCCATTTACCATGATTTTACTCACCCCTATCCATTTTGAATCCCATTGTATGTGTTCAAGTGCTCTTATGAATCTCTTCCCAATATTTTAGAAGCACCCTCACTAAGTTATGGTTAATATTCCACCTCATATTTATTCATGTATTTTTTTTGTATTATTCCCTTTTATTAGAAATTTGTAATATGGGAATATATTTTCCACATACCATTATTGTTGCAATGTTTCAAAATTAATGAAATACCACATTTCACTCTCATTTAACCCTTCCATGATACAATATGTACTACCTTAATTCTGCTGAAATTGTCCCATTATTTTGGTTGACCATAATTTGTGTTTTGAATAACTATCCCCATTTTCTCTTAATGGTATTGACCAATATTTAAGTATCAATAATTTATTTCGTATTTATGTTAATTTATCCCTGACTATTTAGTCATGGGATTAAAATTAATGAAAATTAATTATTATATTGTATGATCTATTTAGTAGAAAAATTCATATACATTATATGAATTTTATTGGTGGTCCATACATTATATATCCCTAAATTGCATTGGGAATTGTTATCATATCATGGGTTTCATTAAGAGAAAATTTTATGTTGGTATATGTACACAATTATATGATGTATTGATGGGTTTCCTTGACTTATGATTAGTATTCCTTGTTTATTTTTTTTCAAAATTCCATTGATGTGTGGATGTTATCAAATTATATCATACTTCAATGTTTGTTTTTATGATTATCACAATTTTAAGTAATCATGATATTTCCATTAACTCATAAATATTACAGTCATCATGTTATGATTTGATAATTCCCTTACTCAGATTTATAGTTCACCCCTTACTTATGCCCATCCCCAGGCCATGTCATGTTTTTTTAATGTTCTATGGAATTTAAGGGCCTATTAGGGAGGTTTTATATAATTTCTATGTATCCATATTCAATGATATTGGGTATCTATCTAATTATCTAAATACACAAGGCCTCTAGGACATTTGGGATTATGTTATTTTTAACATATTGTAATTAATAATGAAATAATTATTATATTAAGACATTCAAATAAATCCCTAAATTTATTAGTTATTGAATCCTTTAAGGACACAAAAAATTAATTAATTTTATCAATATTTAATCAAAATGAATTATTTATTCAAATAAAGTGGAAATAATTCTCAATATATTCATTTAATCCTTCATTTTTATTTAATTTTTATTCAACCCTTGAATATCTATAAAGGTTTTTGTTTTAATAAATGAAAATTTTCCCTAGGTGGTTGTATTCTTGGTTATAATCCTCATTATTTAATTTTCAATTTTTGTTAATTAATATGAAGCATAAATTTCACCATCATAACCTTCTAATTCATGATTTTTATCTTAATGGGATATTTAAATTCCAATTATTTCATCAAATTTATATGTCCCCTTCCACTATAGATCTATACAAAATTAATATTGGGATAAAATTTTACATGAATGGGTGCACCTATATTTTAATTATTTTATTGAATTTTTATTGATTTAACCTAAACAATATTTTCTCAAAATCTATATTCATGGTAGTATTAGACATTTGTATAGGTCAGATATTAAATATCCTATAAAAAGATTATAACAAACTACACTTTTTTGTCCCAAGGTAAAGGAGGCATTTGAGATGAGTTAGTCATGTCCAAATCATATATCATTGCCTTGTATTCCTCTTCCTTTCCAATGTCAATTCTATAAGGATAATTGGGGTTTTGTTGACCTCACCCAGTTTGATAATCCCAATCGTGTATTTATATGTTTTGATAATCCCAATTATGTGTTCATAAATTATACTATTCTCAATTACTGTTGATCTACATTTTAATTCTTTCAAATCAGTGATCAGGTTAATAATAATGTTTAAATAATCTCTGATTTATGTTAATCTCTATTATCCTTGTTTATACAATCTTTGAAACAACTCTACGTCAATTAGATGTGGTTTGCATAAGACGCAGAGCTACCGATAACCAGAGCTACCGATAGCCAGAGCTACCGATAGCCAGAGCTACCGATAGCCAGAGCTACCGATAGCCAGAGCTACCGATATCCAGAGCCACGGATAGCCAGAGCCACTGATAGCCAGAGCCACCGATAGCCAGAGCTACCGATAGCCAGAGCTACCGATAACCAGAGCTACCGATAGCCAGAGCTACCGATGCACAGAGCTACCGATGGAGAGAGAGCTACCGATGCACAGAGCTACCGATGGATAGAGAGATACTGATGCACAGAGCTACCGATGGATAGAGAGCTACCAATTCATAGAGCTACCGATGGACACAGAGCTACCAATGCACAGAGCTACCGATGGATAGAGAGCTACCGATGCACAGAGCTACCGATGGACAGAGAGCTACCGATGAACAGAGCTACCGATAAGAGCTACTGATAAGAGCTACCGATAAGAGCCATCTATAAGAGTTTGAAGAGCTACCGATGGAAGATCCTACACCGAGTCAACCGTACACGTCTACAAACAAACGACTACCTATAACGAACTGCGGAGTCAAATACTATATCCTCGACATTATATTCTCAACACTATTTGTTTATTACACTAACGACTACATTTGTTACTTTTGATGCATTTAAGGTTATTAAATGATTTCTGTTTCCATTTCATGAAACCGTACCATGTACGATTTAAAAATACAATCATTCCTTCTTCTCAGCAAAAAAGGCATAAAGTTATAAAGGGGGTGAACGTGAAAGAAAAAATGAGAGACAAGAAAAACCAAGAACAATGGGTATGTATCAGTAAGTGAGACAAGAGACTTGAAGAGATCGAGAACACAGAAGACACTTGCGATAAAGCTCAAAACGTGCCAAGAACAACTGGAGAACTTACATTCACGAGACTACTACCAGCCTCCATAACATAGAGCATACATCGAAAAATGTATTGTAAAGAAGAACTACACAAAACTCTTCATTCTTTGAGCCGATAAGCAAGCTGAACCTGGAAGTCAAGGAAATAGATGATACTCTGTTTTCCAGACAAAAACCAGAAGAAGACTCAGAACGAATTCTAATCAACAAAAGGAGTCAAGAGCTGCACGAAGATCACTAGAGCCATTTCTAAACTCTAAATCTTTATCTCTGTGATATACTTTTTACACTACGAGAAGTGTGTGTTATCTGATGTATTTTACACACACACTGTCTCCTGAACCTTAACTGGAGGATTTTTAAATCCTCCCTCACTATCTTTTCATTCATTTTCCCACTGTGGATAGTGGTAGAGGTCGTGTGTGACCTGGACAGCTGGTTGCTGTTGTTTTGTTTCCCACGAATAACAGTGGTAGAGGTCTTGGACCTGGACAGTTGTAAACTGTTGGATCATCTTTATATAAACTTTTGAGAGGACTAAGTCTCGGCTTGAGACTGAACCTCTTGGGTAACTCCTCTGTGTTTTTAGATAAAGTTTATATCCATACAGTACATATTTATTTCATATTCCGCTGCTATTAATTTGAAATATAATTTATTTTCAAAGCTACTTTGATAGTTAAACTTGCAAGTGTTTATATTTATTATAAACCAGTAAGTTAGTTTCAAAAGTTAATTTAATCATAAGATTAAGTCAACTGAGAATTAATCAATCTTTGAGAAACTAATTGAACCTTTATAATCTATATAAATTCACTACTGTTTAATTTATTTTTTGAATTTGGGGGATTTTTATAGATATTGTTTTTAGTATAAATTTTAATAGGAACTCAATTCACCCCCCTCTTGAGTGTCCACTCCGACCAACATTTGGTATCAGAGGGTGGTTAATATCTTCTAAATTACTCTGTTTTCAACTTTGATTTTAGTTGTATTTTAAAGTTCTTAAAATTTCTGTTATTTCAAAATTTTTATCTCTTTAAATTTTGTTTATAATGGATAATAGACTTGAGGGTGCTGCTACTAACCGGCCACCTTTCTTTAATGGAAATAACTATGCTCAGTGGAAACATAAAATGAAAATTCATCTAGAAAGAATGAGTTTTGATATTTGGACTGCTATTGAATCTAAATACAAAATACCCACTACTGATAGATCTACATGGGATATACCTACAAAGACTGCTTACAATAATAATTTTAAAGCTATGAATGCTCTGTACTGTGCTCTAGGAGATGAAGAATTCAACAGAATTTCTACATGAAAAACTGCTTTTGAAATTTGGGATACCTTGGCTGTTTCTCACGAATGAACAATTAATGTTAAAGAAATGAGATTAAACACTTATACTATTAAATATGATAATTTCAAAATGAAGCCTGATGAACCTATTTCTGACATGTATCTCAGGTTCAATGAGATAGTAAACACAATGAGATCACTGGGAAAGATTGTTCCTACAAAAGAACAAATTATGAGAATACTGATATGTTTTCCAGATAGATGGAGAGGTACCTCCGTTTCAATTAGAGAATACTGTGAAATTGGAGCACTGCCTGTCAAGGAGTTAATTGGTAAGCTGATGATGTATGAAGAAGAGCTTAAAATAAATAAAGAAGAAGATGAGGAACCCAAAAGAAAATCTGTAGCTTTTAAAACTACTGCCTTTAAGAGTAAAGACAAGGATAAACTACAAATGGAGACTGAGAGTTCAACGAGTGAAAATTCAGAATCTGGCAGCGATGCCGAGATGGCTCAAATAGCCAGGAGATTCAAGAAGTTTTATAGGAAAAAGAAATTCTTTAGGAAAAAAAATTACAAAGGAAAGTATGATCAACAAGGCAAATGGAAAAAGGATTGGAAGAAGGCAGACAGGACTGATGAAGTTGTCTGCTACGAATGCAAGGGAAAAGGACATATCAAAGCAGACTTTCCAAAGTTAAAATTCAAAAAGAAATATGATTACAAAGACAATAAGTACAAGAATGCCATGAAGGCTACCTGGAGTGCTTTAGAATACAACACTAGTGAAGCTGAATCTTCAGACTTTGAAAGGAATCGAGCCAACATGTGTTTCATGACAAATACATCTGAGGTAACATCTGACACTCCTGTTTTAAATTCATATTATTCTGGAGATGATTCTGATTCAGAAAACATGTCAAAATCTGAACTATTTCAGTACTGTGATATGTTGGAAGAAACCTGTAATGAGCTTAAAGAAAAATAAAAAGGTTTAAAGAAACAGTATGCTTTAAGTGTTAAGCATAAATCTGATCTTGATATAGAAAAGGAAAATAATGCTCAAATACAAAAGGAAAATATAGAACTGAAGCTATCAAATGAGAAACATAGAATGGATTTAGAAAAATTCACAAATGGAAAGGATACTCTAACTCAAATGCTAGGAAAGAAAGTTGCACCCAGACATGCTACTGGTTTAGGATACCAACCAGGACAGAGACAGTTCACCAGAACCCAATTTATTCCTAAGTCTGAAAAAATAATGCTAGTTCCTGTTTTGGAAATTCATATGCTTCAACAGGATATTCATATGGTCATAGACCAAATAAAGTCTATCATTCAAAATCTGTTACTTCTGTTAATTTTATTAAACCAATAAAACAAATTTGGGCACCTAAAGCCCTGATTGCTAACCTATCTGGACCCAAGAAAATCTGGGTACCAAATTCATTTCCTGTTTAAATCTATTTTATAGGAGACCTGCTTGAAGAGCTGTCACAAGAAGATATGGTATTTAGACAGTGGGTGCTCAAGACACATGATTGGAGATTATTCTTGCTTCAAGAGTTTAATAAAGGTTGATGGAGGTCATGTCACCTTTGGTGACAACTCTAAAGAAAAATCATCGGCCTAGGCCAGATTGGTAACACTGACTCAGTATTAATTTCTAAAGTTTTATTCGTTAATGGACATAAATATAACTTGCTTATTATATCACATTTATGTGACGATGGTTTCAATGTCATGTTTGAAAATGATTCATGTGATGTTTTTAGCTCCAAAAATTCTTTAGTATTTTCTGCTCTAAGGAATGAAATTTTTTATGCTGTTGATTTAAATTCTTTAGCCACAAAATATTTAATGTTTGAATTTTTTCATAAAGAATCTTGGCTATGGCACAGAAGATTAGGACACTGCAACATTCACTCACTTAGAAAAATGGCTAGGAAAAACGTATTTAGAGACTTACCTAAATTATAATTCCCAAATGACAAAGTGTGTAATCCCTATCAAAAGGGAAAACAACACAAAGTTTCTTTTAAATCAAAGAAATACGTATCAACTTCTCAACCACTTGAGTTGGTTCACATGGATTTGTTTGTACCATCAAGAGTTTCTTGTCTAAATGGGAAGCATTATGTCTATGTCCTTGTAGATGACTTTTCTAGATATACTTGGGTATACTTTCCAGCTCACAAAAGTAAAGCTTGTCCTTACTTTGGTAAATATTCCAAGTCTGTAGAGAACCTTAGTGGACTTAAGATTAAAACCCTAAGAAGTGATCATGGTCATGAGTTTGAAAATCATGAGTTTGAATCTTACTGCTCACACAATGGCTATAGTCACAATTTCTCTGCCCCTAGGACACCACAACAAAATGGTGTAGTAGAAAGGAGAAACCGAACCCTTCAAGAAATAGCTAGAACCATGCTCAATGAATATGAACTGCCTATTTACTTTTGGGCTGAAGCTGTTAATACAGCTTGTTATGTTATCAATAGAGTCTTGATAAGACCTGTTCTTAAGAGGACTCCTTATGAGTTGTGGAACCATAGGATACCTAAGGTTAACTACTTCAGAGTTTTTGGCTGCAAACTCTTTATTCTCAATATCAAAGGCAATCTTGACAAGTTTTCATCCAAGAGTGATGAAGGAATTTCTCTGGGCTACTCTATTTCAAGTAAAGCTTATAGAGTTTTCAATAAGAGAACCAAATGTGTGGAAGAATCTGTTCACATCAAATTCGATGAAACTGATCCACATGAGCCTAAAACCTATCTTGAGAATCTTGAAGAAGATTTTTCTATTATGGACCTTAATGATAAACCTAAAGAACCTGTTATAAAAACATCCAGTTCTGGACTTTTTCCAGAATTTGCTTCTGTTGAACCCGAACCTATAGATGAACCTGAAGATTCTAGTCCAACCATTACCAAATCGACTAAGATTCTAAAGAATCATCCTTTAGATGCTGTTGTTGGTAATCTTGATAGAGGAACACAAACTAGAGCTTCTCTAAGGAACCAGGTTGAACATCAAGCTTTTCTGTCATAGCTAGAACCGAAAAATATCAATGATGCTATCAATTATGAATTCTGGGTAATAGCCATGCAAGAAGAGTTAAATCAATTTGAAAGAAACAAAGTCTGGGAATTAGTTGACAGACCCAAGGACACCTTGACAATAGGCACAAAATGGGTTTTTAGAAATAAAGTTGATGAATCAGGAAACATAGTTAGAATCAAAGCTAGACTAGTTGCACAGGGATATAGTCAAGAAGAGGTTATAGACTATGGAGAAAAGTTTTCACCTGTAGCTAGACTGGAAGCTATTAGGATCTTACTTGCATATGCATCACATCTGAATTTCAAGTTATATCAAATGGATGTCAAAAGTGCATTTCTAAATGGTTTTATAATTGAAGATGTTTTTGTGGAACAACCACCTGGATTTACAAACCCTCATTTTCCAAATAAAGTTTTTAAACTTTCTAAAGCCTTATATGGTTTAAAACAAGATCCAAGAGCTTGGTATGATAGACTCAAAAATTTTCTTATTTCAAAAGGTTTTACTAAAAGGAATGCTGATCCAACTCATTTTATTAAAATAATTTCTAAAGATGTTTTAGTTGTACAAATCTATGTTGATGATATTATATTTGGATCTTCTAAACACTCTTTATGTACTGATTATTCAAAAAGTATGCAAAATGAATTTGAAATGAGCTTAATGGGAGTGCATAAGTATTTTCTTGTTTTTCAAATTTTTCAAACTAGAGATGGAATTATTTTAAATCAAAGTAAATATAAAAAAGATCTTTTAAAACGTTTTGGATTGGATAGTATTAAGGAAAATGATACACCTATGAGTACTACCGGTAAGTTGGATACAGATGAAGCTGGGAAACCAGTGGATCAAACCAATTACAGAGGTATGATTGGGAGCTTACTTTATCTTACTGCTAGTCGACCAGAAATTATGTTCAGTGTATGTATGTGCGCTAGATTTCAAGCGAATCCTAAAGAATAAAACATACTGGCTGTTAAAATGATTTTTAAATATCTTAAGCATACTATAAATTTAGGTTTGTTTTATCCAAAAGGACAATCATTTGACCTAACTAGCTATTCAGATGCTGACTTTGCTGGATGTAAGTTAGAAAGGAAGAGAACATCTGGAACATGTCATTTACTTGGAAGATCCCTAGTGTCATGGTGTAGTAAGAAACAGAACTCAGTTGCATTGTCTACTGCCGAAGCAGAGTATATAGCAGCTGGTAGTTGCTATGCACAAATTCTGTGGATGAAACACACTTTATTGGACTATGGATTTGAGTTTAAACATGTTTCAATTAACTGTGACAACACTAGTGCAATAAACATATCTAAGAACCCTATATCTCACTCTAGAACTAAACACATAAATGTAAGACATCATTTTCTGAGAGATCATTATCAAAAAAGTGATATTACTCTTGAATTTATTGGCACTGAACATCAATTGGCCGATATTTTCACTAAACCTTTAAGTTTTGATAGGTTACGTTACATTAGGCACGAGATGGGGATGTTGTAATTCTCACCGATGTTGAAATTCTCACCGATGTTGAAATTCTCACCGATGTTGAAATTCTCAACGATGTTGAAATTCTCACCGATGTTGAAATTCTCACCGATGTTGAAATTCTCACCGATGATGAAATTCTCACCGATGTTGAAATTCTCACCGATGTTGAAAGTCTCACCGATGTTGAAATTCTCACCGATGTTGAAATTCTCACCGATGTTGAAACTCTCTCCGATGTTGAAATTCTCACCGATGTTGAAATTCTCACCGATGCAATGTTTTAAAACTTCTATTTTCCGCCAAGAATATGAATCGTTTTATTTTTATGTTATTTTACATTATTTATTTATTTAGGATTCCTATCTGATAAAACTAAGCCTAAGCCACTTCTCACTCCACCGGACCCAAAACCTTTCACGTTTTCGAATCTTAGCTCCCTAATCGACTGAGAACCCTAAATCCGCAATGGAAAAAACCAAGATTCCTGCCAGCAGAGATGACAGTGTAGAGCCTAAAACAAAGAAGAAGAAAGTGCAGCAAGAATCTAGTGGAAGTAATGTCAGAACTAGGTAGGGAAAGTGACCAGTAAACCCTCATTTGCAGAATAGAGATATTGTGATTGAAAAGGAGCTATGCGTAGATTGGCTGCTACCAAGCAAGTCGTTGGTGCTTGAAATTCTAGAAGATCAGAGAAGGGTAGATTGTTTTTCAAATAAAAATAGTCCCTACTACCCGAAGTTGGTGAAACAGTTCTACGAATTCGTAAGCTTCGAGAAGTCTAAGAATGGGAATCGGGTAAGTTCTTTTTCAATTGGAAAAGAAATGTCGTTTTCTTCAGTAGAGTGGGTTGAATGTTTAAATGTCCCACATGAAGGTGTATCCGAGTATGTCTCAAGAGCAATTACAGCTACTAGTAACATCTTTGACTATGATACCGCTTTAAAATAACTAACGGGTAATGGAAGTCAAAGGCAAGTGGTTGCTACTGAATTGGATGGAGAGAACAGATTTCTTTTCAAATTTTTTCAACATGTTTTGATACCGAGGAGAGGATATTTTTCTAATATGAGATATCAAGATATTTATCTTCTACATCTGTTAAGACATGGTGTGAAAGTTAATCTGTGCAGACTGCTGTTGAGTCAAATGGAAGACATGATTAGGCCGAAATCAAAGAATAATGCATTATTCTTTTCCAAAATGATCTCTGTGATGATAAAAGTGAAAGGGATAGCTGAGTCTCAAGATGAGACAGTTGTAGTTAAGAATAACTTCTGTATCACTACTACAGTTTGTAAGTACATGAAAGTCAATCGGAACCCGTGGAAAGGAGAATGGGTCAGTGATGACCAAAAGGTGTATGATAAATTTAATCATGTGGATTATCCTTCAAGGCCAAAGGATAAAAGAGATCCAGGTTTACGACCTAATGAAGAGGAACCCGAGTACAGTGATGAGTCAGAAGAAGAAGAAGAGGAAGAAACTCTTATGGATATTGGAGGAGATCCAGACTTTCCCCCAAGTCCTGTTACTTAGTTTGTATACTCAAGAAAAGGAAAAGTAGAGGAAGTGTTATCTATTCATGAGGATGATCAGCCAGTATCTCAGAAAGAAAGAGAAAAAGAGAATGTATCTGAATTGTCTGATTCTGCTAGGCTGAGTCTGAGTCCATTGATTGGAAACTAAGTTGTGCCTACTGCTGAAGTAGAAAAAGAAAGAGAAGAAGCTGTACCTTTTTCAGAAAATCTCCTTACTGCGGATGAGATGGAAGTTGTTGTGGAAGATTCTGATGAAGAAAGACCAGTAGAGAATGTAGTTGTTGTACATAAGAATGCACCCATTGAGGGGGAGCATCATTCCAATCTTCGAAAATTTACAGTGACTATTGAGGTTTAAGACTTGGTAGAAGACCCAGGTTTTATAGTCTGTGGTTTGTATTATCCTAATTCGGATAATGAAATATCTTTGAATAGACCAACGATCAGCTATGACATCAATTCTGAGTTATTACCTACTGATGTGGTCCGAGTACATGATTTAGATGTGCTGAAAGAAAATCTCAAAGTCAGTTTTGTTGAAGAAGTAAAGACAATGGAATCTTTTTTAGTATCCTCGATTCAATCAGTCATGAATGATTCTATAGTCAGTTTAGCTTCTGCAAGAGTATCTACTATAGTTGCTCCTACTGATTTTGATACAAAGTCTGATCTCGAATCCCTAAAGCATGAGCTGAAAGAATCCTTCAGTGCCTAAGTTGCGGAGATGAAGAACTGTTTTAGTGAAGAAATGAAGTTGTTAGAACAATCTTTCTAGCTTTCTCTTGGTTTCAATCTGTCAATTTTTATGGGTGAGATGATGGAAGCAGTCAAAGAGTGCCAGACCCAATCTTCTAGAATAGAAGCAGATCTTGAAGCCTTAAGGAAGTCTGTTACTGCTTTAGATTATTACATGAGCTCAAAGCCTCAAGCTGATAAGGATTTAGCCTATGTGAAGAGTGTTGTAAGCCAAATGGTCTCAGTATTTGAAGATTTAAAATCTTCTATAAAGGATCATGTTAAAAATCAGGACTCTCAACTACAAACTCTGATTAGTGGTTTGACCAAAAGTTTCAAAGAAACTGTATCTTTCTCAGTTGGTCCTCTAGCTTCAAAATCTGAATTTGATTTGAATCAATTACGAGCTATGATGGAGGAGCTTGGTTCTATTTCAACCAGTGGCTCTGTGGACTCATCAGATCTAAGCAGAGTAGTGCTCTCTACAATAGATTCAGTCAGGGAAATAGTGAAAATCATCCACGACCATATGAAAGAGGCCTCTGCCTCTCAGGAGGAAATCAAGAACAAGGTGGATTATTATTTCCAAAGGATTTTTACCAAGCAACAACTCAACCATCATTTCAAGATGATGTTGGAAAACATGAAGTTACCCCCTATAACTCAAGCCTTCCGAGAACAAGAGAGCAAGCTAAGGCAGATGACTCCTGCCTTAGAAAAATTCAAGGAGAACAAAGATGATTTTATATCTCCTATGGATAGATGAGGAGGAATCATTATGGATTTCAGAAATTTATTGCTGCCCTTTTTGCATGTTGATGCCAGACCAGTTATTGTCCCTCCTGCCTTACCTGCCTCTGCCTCTACTGAGTCTCCCGTCCAGATGACTCCTGCTCGGGCCATTAGCAGCCTCACACCTATGATCACTCAACGAACTTCCCCATACAGGCGAGGCACTGTATCAGTAGCTCAGCATCCTGTGATCTTTTCTGGAATTCCAAAGCCCTCACCCACATCCTCACCTCTTGCATCCTCTTCTGATCCACAAGGAAGATCTCATGTTGAAGATCAGGATTGCTAAAGTGGCCAGGCTATTTGATAGGAATTTTTTTTTCTTTTCTATTCTGTTTATGTAAGTTTTGTCTGGTCTAATTTAAATGCTTTTCTTTACACTATCTCTGTTTATCAGTTTTCTATGTCTGCTTTCCCACTTTTTGATTACCCCAATGGGGGAGAAAAATATAAAGAAAGGGGGAGAAAATATAAAGAGAGGGGGAAAATATAAAGAGAGGGGGAGAAATATGCTATAAAGAGGAGGAGAAATATCAAAGGGGAGAAATTTGAGCCTTTGATACTATTTCTTAAATTTCTTTCTTTGGTACCAATTCATTCAAAGCTTATCTCTTATACTATTGTATTTAATACTGACTATGATAATTTTTGATCTATCTCATTCTATTAATATTTCCTCTATTTCCTCTGATACTGCTTTCTTTGAGAAATTCGAATATAAATGTTATATTCTCTTATACTATATTCTCACTATTTTTGGTCATATCATAAGTTGTGATTATAAAAAAGGGGGAGATTGTTGACCTCTCCTGGTTTGATAATCCCAATCGTGTATTTATATGTTTTGATAATCCCAATTATGTGTTCATAAATTATGCTATTCTCAATTACTGTTGATCTACATTTTAATTCTTTCAAATCAGTGATCAAGTTAATAATAATGTTTAAATAATCTCTGATTTATTTTAATCTCGATTATCCTTGTTTATACAAGCTTTGAAACAATTCTAAGTCAATTAGATGTGGTTTGCATAAGACGCAGAGCTACCGATAGCCAGATCTACCGATAGCTAGAGCTACCGATAGCCAGAGCTACCGATAGCCAGGGCTACCGATAGCCAGAGCCACCGATAGACAGAGAAACTGATAGCCAGAGCCACTGATAGCCAGAGCCACCGATAGCCAGAGCCACCGATAGCCAGAGCCACCGATAGCCAGAGCTACCGATAGCCAGATCTACCGATGCACAGAGCTACTGATGGATAGAGAGCTACCGATGCACAGAGCTGCCGATGGACAGAGAGCTACCGATGCACAGAGCTACCGATGGATAGAGAGCTACCGATGCAGAGAGCTACCGATGGACACAGAGATACTGATGCACAGAGCTACCGATGGGGAGAGATCTACCGATGCACAGAGCTACCGATGGACAGAGAGCTACCGATGCAAAGAACTACCGATAAGAGCCACCGATAAGAGCCACCGATAAGAGTTTGAAGAGCTACCGATGGAAGATCCTACACCAAGTCAACCGTACACGTCTACAAACAAACGGCTACCTATAACTAACTGCGAAGTCAAATCCTATATCCTCAACACTATATTCTCGACACTTTTTGTTTATTACACTAACGGCTACATTTGTTACTTTTGATGCATTTAAGGTTATTAAATGATTTCTGTTGCCATTTCAGGAAAACCGTACCATGTACGATTAAAAAATAAAATCATTCATTCTTCTCAGCAAAAAAGGCATAAAGTTATAAAGGGGTGAACGTGAAAGAAAAAATGAGAGACAAGAAAAACCAAGAACAACGGGTATGTATCAGTAAGTGAGACAAGAGACTTGACGAGATCGAGCACACAGAACACACTTGCGATCAAGCTCAAAACGTTCCAAGAACAACTGGAGAACTTGCACTCACGAGAATACTACCGGCCTCTAGAACATAAGGCATACATCAAGCAATCTATGCTAAAGAAGAACTACACAAAACTCTTCATTCTTTGAGCCGATAAGCAAGCTGAACCTGGAAGTCAAGGAAACAGATGATACTCTGTTTTCCAGAAAAAAACCAGAAGAAGACTCAGAACAAATTCTAATCAACAAAAGGAGTCAAGAGCTGCACGAAGATCACTAGAGCCATTTCTAAACTCTAAATCTTTATTTCTATGATTTACTTTTTACATTACGAGCAGTGTGTGTTATCTGTTGTATTTTACACACACACTGTCTCCTGAACCTTAACAGGAGGATTTGTAAATCCTCACTCACTATCTTTTCATTCATTTTCCCACTGTGGATAGTAGTAGAGGTCGTGTGTGACCTGGACAGCTGGTTGCTGTTGTTTTGTTTCCCACGAATAACAGTGGTAGAGGTCTTGGACCTGGACAGTTGTAAACTGTTGGATCATCTTTATATAAACTTTTGAGAGGACTAAGTCTCGGCTTGAGACTGAACCTCTTGGTTAACTCCTCTGTGTTTTTAGTTAAAGTTTATATCCATACAGTACATATTTATTTCATATTCCGCTGCTATTACTTTGAAATATAATTTATCTTCAAAGCTACTTTGATAGTTAAACTCTCAAGTGTTTATATTTATTATAAACTAGTAAGTTAGTTTCAAAAGTTAATTTAATCATACGATTATGTCAACAGAGAATTAATCAATCTTTGAGAAACTAATTGAACCTTTATAATCTGTATAAATTCACTACAGTTTAATTTGTTTTTGAAATTGGGGGATTTTAATAGAAATTGTTTTTAGCAGAAATTTTAATTGGAACTCAATTCACCCCCCTCTTGAGTGTCCACTCCGACCAACAGATTTCTTATTAACTCTTAATGTTTTATTACATCGAGATATTTAACAAGTCACTTTGAAATAAGATATTCCCATATTAAAATTATTAGCATACGATCAATTAAATTGGTGTAGTCCATCCATATTTTGTTCTCCAACTTGTATTAATTGGATATATCCTTCAGTAAAATAAACCCTTTTACATTTATTTTACATGAATGGTAGAACTTTATGTCATTGAAATATGATTCACACTATATAATGTCATATTTAGATTCCTCTAATTCAATCATTGAATCCATGTCATCATCGTCTAGATAAGTGTTTGATTATTATTACTCTTTAAAATTGGGATATTTTCCACACATAGGATCTTCAACGTCCATGTAAATTTTTTCTCAACTAATAAATCTATTTTGAATATGAGATTTAGCACTTGTATCTATCTCATTTTCATCACATATGATGTATTTAGTTGAATTTGGACTAAGTATTCACATTCTGGCAATGAAGCCCTTCTCTTAGACACCCTCCAGCCCTGGGGATCAATCCCCTAAATCATACCATCCAATATTGACATATAAATGGAATCCATTCTGGTTTTACGATATAGTGGAAAAATCAATGATAAAACCTAACCAAATATGGGGGATACACTCTTTCTAAAAATATTCTCATCAATTCTAGTCATTAAATATAAAAAATTCATATAATCCTTCCTCAAAAATTTCTTAATCTATTTCCAATATAACTATGCAGCACATAATAGAGATATCATAAACTCGTTTTAGTATCATCTAAAAAGGATCTTCCACATTCCTTAGGGGTGAGGCCTCTAAAACAGAAGTTATGGTTCCTAACATTGCAATCATAAGCCCTTCAGTGAAACATTTCATATCTATCATACATGTTATATGTAATTCCTCTGGAAATAATTCATAAGGAAAATTATATAGTTCATAACCTAATTAAAAATATATATGCAACAATAAAGAAAAAAACAATTAATATATGATTCTTCTAATATAAATCACAATTTCTCTCATTGAAAATTCAATAAATAAGGGCCTTTAATACATCCACATCAAAAATATTTTTTGATAAATTTACTTAAAAATGAGTATTTCTATCATTATAAAACCAATTCAACCATATTTCAAATAATTTTAATGAATTACATTTTCTAGAAGAGAAGTGATAGGCTACATAAGAAAATATAAGTCACCATAGTGGGATGGTCTCATTTCAAATGAAAATTGAAATACCAATACAAAAAATACAAGTCTATTGATGGGATCTAAAATAGTATCCTCATAACATCCAATAACCCACACTCTTGGATTCGATGAAGAAATCAGAAAATATTCATTTTTCAATTTTATGATGATAATTGTGACCCAATTTTTTGCATTAAAACTATACAACATCAAAAGAAAAAATTATTTCAAAGCAATACATAAATATATCATTGGTTTATAGTTTTAAAGAAGTAAGAAAAACTCCATCATAAACAATTCACGTTTATTTAAATGATCATTTATCCAACTTAACCCATATTTTCATTATCATATTAATATATCATTATATTCCATATGAAATCCCTTATAGACAATACAATTTCAACCACATTATTTATAACATGTGATAAAGTAAACATTATATGGGTGATCTAAAATGATCAATAAGGTAACAAGAAAGAATTAACAAATGCTTGTCATCAATGAAAGTAAGAATAGAATATGGGAATAATTAAAAAATCAAAGTGCATGAGTATAATATAAGAATATTAATACCCATTAATTCATAATTAACTAAGAATGAAATCATGGAATAAGGATTTTTAAAAAGAAAAAATTTATAATAATAAAGAATTATGATCTATGTGACATCAATCTTGATAAAATGAAACATCATAAACCAATATAAATCATATATAAAACATATTGGTATCTTTGAAAATCATATCATAAAACCTATAATGATCCCTTATAAATCACCTATAATTTCAATAACTATACAACCAACATCGAATATAATTTTTTAGAAAACATCATAATTACACAATCAATTGAGAAGATATAATGGGGATTACCCTTCATATAAGCTATAGCATTCTCAACTATTTTTCATGATCAATAATGGGGCTCAAACCTTGATATAAACTTTATTAAGATTACTCAACACTATCTGGGACCAAAAATCACATATAATTTCCATGGAACACAACATGACTGAATTACATAGATAATAATCATAACATTAATATAAAAATAGTTTATCATTCATATCCTAATTAACCCATGGAAAAGAAATGGGATTCATGTCATCCTATTTAAATATGATTGGCCTATGGAAAGAAAATGTTTCTATAAAAATAACATTGAAATAATTTTAATTCATCTTGAGAAATAATGTGGATGGTATCATAAAAAAGTATCTTCATTGGAGCATAGGTAAACATGGGGTTTTTATATCGATGAATGGGTATAAAATTAAAAGATCATCAAAAACATATCTCGAGGAAAATATACATTCTCTTTTGAAAAACTTTTTTTTCAAAAATAACACATTTTGAAAATAATTTCCATCGAATATGACGATTCAAACTTATGAAGAAATGTTTAAAAATAATTTAAAACAACTCTTCAGGAAAAGATTATTTTTAATTAAAAAAATAGAAATCTTGAGAAAATAGGGAGAGAGAAATGATGGTAAAAATGTATTATAAGGACAATAATATAGGATACTATATGTTATGATAATTATAATATCTCATCATCAAAGACTTAATCAAACAAAATCTCGATAATCATTGAAATTCAAGCAAGACACGCTTACAACTTTGGATACATTGAGTTTTAATACCCATGAAAGAATAACATTTAATAAAACATATAATATAATGAAAATAATTTTTTTCATGATGTAAATGTAAAAAGAAAATTATATAAACCATATAAATATATAGGTGTATAATATATCATACAACTCGATGAGGGAAATTTGGGGAAATATCCCTTACCGCTTCAGTGACATTGATTCCATAAACCCCATGAAAGGGGGATCACCAAATAGATATTTTAATACCCATATATTTAGGAATATTAATCATAAAGTAAATTAATTTTTTCTATATACAACCCATAATAGAAATAGGTTGCGAATATGTCATATATATCAGAGAAATTAATATGAGATAAGACAACTGTTACCTTGAGGCCAACTTGTATCATATTTCCTTATCTTCCAAAATAATAAAATTATTTTAATTATTTACTTGATTTATAATTTTTTGCTTTATTAATATTTTATTTTCATTTTTTATAATTATATATCAAATTTCTTAATATATTATGTTTATATTCCATGTTTTAACCATATTAGGTTTATATGTCATAATCAACTTTAGTAGGTTGACTATGGTCAAAGAGGTTATTATAAAAAAATTCAAAGTAATATTATTTAAATTATTATAAAATTTATTTATAAATTATATATTTAAAACCATTCATGAAATATGGTTATGAAAAGAGATCTAATATTATGATCATGGAGATAGTAGGTCGTATGTATGAATGAGTAACATTTCATTTTTTCAATGATCACTATGGAAGGAAGGTAAATACCATTTCTAATTGAAAATTTATAATAAAATAATAAATACCATAATTTTTAATTAGATATACTTATATATATATATATATATCATTCTTTTGATATGGTGATGAAAAAATAATCGCATCTCTTTAAGGAGGTGGTAGCCCACACATCTATAAATAGAGTTATATTTTTTCTAGTGAGTGAAATGATTAAATGAAAACAAAATATTATATTTAAATAAAAATACCTAAATATTAAATATCACAAATATTTCATGTATATCACATATATTTTTTATATTTACATATTTTTACCTTTTATGTTATGTGTTAGTGAAGAATAAATCACATCGCTTCACGAGGGGGTAGTCATCCATAGAGTGATGTTGTAGTACCCCTTAGGAATTGAAATGTAAAATGTTATATATGATATAATTCTCTTAGAGTAATAATTATGAAATAAATATCAAATATATACTTTATATCAAATATCATACCCAACCTAGATAGGTACTAATGAAATAAAAAATGACACTGTTTGGTGGCATGGTAGTCCTTTGTACACATGAGTGATTATTTCGTAACACATTTAATTGAAATGTGTGTGGTCATAAATGATACAATTAACATAAAATATCTTAATATATGGAATATAATGGTATTATTATATCACCATTTTATAATAATTATTAATATGCTTTGAGAAAAAATAAAACCAAAATGTTTATTGACGAACGATACAAATTCATTATGTACCTTCTTTTGGATTTCACCCAAAGCATGACTTGTTTCAATTTTCTCCCAAATTTTACTCTATAATTATATTTGTTAATTTTTGAAATATGTTTTGATGTTTTTCTTAAATCCAAATGGCTTGAGATATGGGAATAAAGGGAGGTAGTGAGTGCCCTTTTAAAATTGCGGAGAAGTAGCATTCTTGTAAATACTCAAAAGTGTTTAGTATCGGAGGTCTCCCTTAACTCATGTGATTCTAAAATATGTAAACAAAATTTATATGGTTTATTTTTTGATAAAATCCTCCAAATAAAATAATTTTTATTATAATTTTATTCCATAATCATTATGTTCACTAAATTTAACACATGTAGTTTTTTTCAAATAAAAATTCATTCTTTTTTTACGTATGTAATTTATCATTTAAGAATATAATAAAAATGGATTTCATTAAATAATATAGATATGATAATTATAAATATAAAATAAAATTTAATAACTAAAAATTTAATATTGGTGTAAAATTAATTTCAATATAATTTTATGTAATTCAAACGACCACATTTCAGCATTAACCGTGGTAATTAATTGTAATTATTTTCACTAATTATTATCAATTAAATGTAATCTGAACAAATTATATTATTAAATTTATTTAATTCAAAATATGGAATAAATTTTTACAAATTAAACTAATATTATAGGAAAAATATAATTTAAAATTAATCCCCCAGTCGCAGCGAGACATCCGGTTTTTTAAGAGGATTATTTTTTGGAGAAAAATATTATTTTATATTAACTCTATGACTAAAAATACATATTCATTGAAACTAAATTAATATATAATTATATATAATATATATATTATTTATTATATTTCCAATTTGGGATTATATTCATTAGTTAAAGTGGAAAAAATATTATGCATTTGGAAATAGTTTTTAGAAAAACTCATCTTTAAAGACACAAATATGACTACTAAAAATAAGTATATTGATGATTAAATGTAATTAAGTGGAATAAATAGAACTGAATAAAAAAACCATTTTTATAAATTCAAAACTTATTGGGGATTTTTTTAAAAATAATTTATTGAAAATAAATTTTTATAGAAAATAGTAATTTTGACTATTCCCTTAAATATTGTTCAAAAAATATAAAAATTCCACGAAACATAATTATTGATTTATGGATTTCAAAATTTAAATTTATGTTATCAAAAAAATTAAAAATGTATCAGGAATGTTTTATAAAACAAATTTACTAAAAATTATAATAGTTTCAAGCAATTTTTATATTGATTTGTTGAAATATTGATTTGTTGTTTTGTTGTTTTTTAAATTAAAATAATAGAATCCTTTTTTAAAAAAACAATTCAGAATAAAGCTACATTACTATAAATTGGTTTATTATTCTAAAAATATTAATCAATAATTTAAATTGAGTAAGAAATATATATGTATATATAAATATATATATATTTTTAAAATATTTAATACGATTCATACATGATAAATTATTATGTAGGACATAATGGTGATATATATCATGGGTCGTTTATGTTTGGTTTTGTTTTTTGAATACGCTATTAAACATTCAAATCATATCTTTACATGTCCTTTACGAAATAAAATTTAATTTTATTCTTTTAAAAACACTAGTTCTTACACCCTTCCCCTTTAATAAATTTCATCATCCAAATTTGAGCTTTATCTTAGTAATCAAATGTTTAAAATTTAAAAATACATTTTCTATAAAATCATACCATAAAAATATTAATAAAAAACATTCATTATATGAGAGAGAGTGTCGTACAAGGGTCATATGAAACAACACAGATCTCAATTTTTCAATTAGAAGAACATAAGTTAGATTGCAAGAAAAGTGTAATAATTTATTAATAGTGATTGTGTTCATTGATAATAAGAAAAGTTTTGATAAAGGGAAGGTTAAGGGTGTAAAAACCGTAAATATATGATGATTTAAATGAGAATCAGATAATTATAATTTAATATACAAGTATAATAATTTTTTAAAGGCCCTTTTCCTTGATTTGAGGTTTTATTTCACCGTATAGACTGAAGATATAGTGAAGTATACTTATTTTCCAAGTATAATATTACTATTTAGCCCATTTAAACCAAATTATTATCTTCTACTCCAAAAAATTGAGTATTCAAGGTGAATTTTCCATGCTCAAGGCACGAAAATTAAATTATAAAGACCACATCTGATGAAATGTGATAATCAAGCTATTCCATTTGACTTTAAACAGTAACCAAAATAAATTTGGTTGAACATCATATGATGATTCTCAAAATGGATAAACCTTCATATGATACATTAATTATAAAAAATAACAGTTAATATCCTAACATTATTGAAAATTTATTCTAAATACATAAACATTCAAGGTAAAATTTTCATACATAGAAAGACAACATGTATTCCAGTGGTAGTTATGCACCCCTTATTGTTCTTTGATCATGGTTTAAATCCCCACTACTTTTTTGGATGTGACAGGTTGTCACCCAATATATTAATTTTTCTTTTTTTATTTAAAAATAAAAAAACATCCTCCCTAAATATCACATCATGTTGATCATGTGGGTGAAATATACTATAACCCAATAAAACAACTCCACAAAGTTTATTAACATTAAACATTGGATACATAAAACCCACAAATGAGATGTATATAACATTAAAAATAGGAATAATTGGATTATTATAGACCAATGGTTTTATAATTAACTCTTAATATACCATAAATTGAAAAAAATTCTTCAATGTTATCTGAAACATTTAATTGATAAAAATTATAAAATCTCTGAACCCGCACTCTTAGTTTGGGTGTTGAAATATCAAAATTTAAATCCACATCTTTGATGTTCATAATTGTGACCCAATTTTTTTTATAGAAACATTAAAACATAAAAATGTAATAATTTTTTTATTTTTGGACATTTTAGGTCTATAAATTTAGAATATTAATAAAACCTACTTCATAAACAATTTTAATGACATTAAATGAACATTTCAGCAATTTTTACCTTGATTTATTTTTCACATTATGACATCATTATAATAACTCTATGTTTAAAAATAACATTTATCTATTGAAATAATAGTGTTTTATATGCTATATAGTTTTCAACTTATAATGAAAATTAAAATATATTATTTCATTAATAAATAATATTATAATAATCATCAATAAATCTAATTAAAATTAAAATTATTACAGTTGGAGAAAAAAATTATATAGTGAAATATATTGTTTGAAAATATGGATCACCGCAATCAATTAGAATTATTATCCACACTTCCAACAATATAGAAATCAAAAAAATATTAGTAAACCAATATACATTAATGAAATGGAAATACAAAACCATGAGAGTAATTGAGTTGAATAATGAAGGAATTAATTTAGTGGTATGCATAGGAGGTAATGTGTCCTTTGTAAAAGTAATGTGATGATTAGAATAGTAACATAATAGTTAGAAATAATAATCAGACCATTGAGAATAGTAACCTAATAGAAGGAATATTAATTTTAACAAAAAATAATAAATTATGATATAAATAATATTTTTCATTTTTTATTTAAGTAAATATATATATATTATAATTCCAAAAAATAGTATCCCAATTAATATAATAGAAAAAAATACAGTCACATATTTTTGTAACTTTTTTAAAAAAAAAGAATAAATGGAAAAATATTTATATTAATAAAATAGAATTACCTATTTTATAATTTTTTTAATTAAATTAATATTATTTGTTAAATTATCATTTTGTAGTTTTCCAATGGTAATTGTTTTGGAAATTTTCTAAAATACATCATTTTTATTTTGAATAGTAAAAATACAATTTTTCACATAACCATTGTATATTAAATTACATCATTCATGATGTTATAATTAAATACTTCATTATATAACACGAGAGTATTAAATGGAATATTTAATTTCATAAATATTTCATTAAACTAATATTAAAATCAAATCTAAAATTTAAAATAATTTTCCTGAAATTAATTTTAAAAGTGATTCCCTAAAAGTAAAAAACATTCTTTGCATCACTATTATTTAAAAAATAATGAAATTGAGTAATACAAAATTATAATTTATTAAAACCCAATTAATTATATTAATTTGTGATTTATAATTTCCAAAATTCGGTATTACATTATATCTCTTTGATATATTATTTTTTTAAAATTTTTCATTCTAGAAATACCTATCTATGAAGTATGAATAGCCCAATCCCAGCACTAGGAAAACCTCTAATCCCATACTTGAAAATCATAACCTCTTCCAAAATCCTTCCCATGAATATCCCTTTAATCCTTATAATAATTCTGGAATAATCTAACACCAAACATATGGGGAATTATAGTTCCACACATGATAAGCTACATTGAGGATTTAGTTAGATTTGATCAAATATTCATTCTTTTATTTCATCTTATTCTTTTGTTTTTTCTGCAACACCCCTTTCACAATAAAAACAAATGTAAATAATTAAGTAGTAATATAACAGTTTATTAATGATTCTATGAATCTAGATGCATGATATAAACAATATATTTAATTTTTTGGAAGTCTTTTTCCTACCATTTCGACCTCATCCCATCTATAGTAAGTTTACCAAAGATAGATATGTTACATAGTCAACTCTTATAAAAACCATCATGTGTAAAAAAATATGAATTACATATAATATATAAATATTTAATTACATGTTATTAATTATTATGGAGTTAATTATACTTATGCATAAATTAATTGGAAAAAATAGTGAAACCGTAGAAATTTTTTGTAATTTGTAAGTAAAACATGATATCAAAATGACGACGCTATAAAAATGTAATTAATAAAAATAATTAAATTAATATAATGGATTTATAATGGTAAAAATAACAATAACTCACTTATGGATAAATTATTTAATAAAACATTGTTTATTAAATAGGTGGTTTAATAATGACAAAATAATGTGGTAATTAAGGTTTGGGGATTGTCAAACAAGACTCCCTTTCTTTTGGATTCCGTCTTTCACAACAGTTTTTGAATATATATTCCCTTAATTTTCCATACATATCATTTGATTCTTATTAAAATTTTATTAATGGTAGATAAATTTTACCACCATGATTTATAATTCAAATACAATGATTTTATATAAAAAAAATTGTTCCAAAACAGCCCTTCTTCTCCTCTAAAGATGTTTCTCATTCACTCAAGAGTAATTATGGTTATGCCCTATATTATTTCCCTTTATAATTTAGGAACACCAAAACTTATTAATGAATGTATTCTTTATGAAACCCTTATAAAACCCTTTATATCCCTTGTGTTTATGTAAAAATTATGATTGTTTTACATTCTATGTGGAATGAATAATTATGTAAAATTATGACATGATGGGTGGGATTGGAATTATAATCCCCTCTAATACAGTGGGAATTGTGATGCATCTAATGAGATAATGTTTAATATGTGTGAACATGATGATTTATTTATTCATAATTATGATACTAAAATTACGAACAAATGTTATGTGTGACATGATGCAAGACGTGTTCACGACTATGTGTGGTATATGGCCAATGTGACACAATGTTTCATTTATATGTATTTCCACATTACATGACATTATCACATGTTTCAACCATGATGATAATGATGATACTATTAATATTATTTGATAAGGATGATTATTATCAAGTATTTATATTGATTCATTCAAATTATTCATCATATTAATATGATTTTAGCTCACTGTATTCATTCATTTATATCATAATGTGGTTATAGGTACTGAGGAAAACATGAGATTCTTGAAGGAAAAAAAGATGATTTAATTAAATTTATATGTTTTATTATGTACCTGTTATTTAAGTGCATAATTTCAGAAATACACAAATCCTTTTTATCTTTGATTTTCTTGATATTTGATTATTTACCTCAAAAATGATTTTATACGTGTAAAATTATGGCTTCCTATAGTGGGTATCAGATCTATGACTTAGTATATTTCAATGTTATTATTCGACGACTTTAGTGAAAACTATTAGTATAATACAAACTGTTTGTAAACCTTTAAGATAACTGGTTTTAGAAAATTTTTAACATTAGGTATCGCATAATATATTCCTTTAAAGTTAATTTCCTAGATAAATAAATTATTTATTCATAATTGTTTGAATTATGTTATTATAAAAATTATAAATAATAGATAATGGTTTGAACTTGGTGATACTCAGCCAATAACCTATGTGGGGGTCAATGCAACAATTACTCAGATGACATCACCAATTCCATAGTAGGCGAGGTTCAACACATCATGTAAATTCTTACCATATTTTTTTAGTATATGAATATAATCCCAAATAATGTATAACCTTCTTATTACCCAAGAATGATCAAATATTCATTTATGTATTTATACAGTAATGACCACTGAATTTTAGTGGTACATATGATCCACTTGTTGTGGAAAAGTTGGTTAAATTTGCATAGAATATCCTTTATGTGCTACACTATTATGAGAAGTAGATGGTATTGATGGGAATGCATTATCTCAACAATACTCCATAAATATTATTGATTTTGATGCCTAAAAATACACTTGTTTGTTTTACTAATGATCTTATTTTATGTGTATTTATAATATTTTATATTCTATAAAAAAATTATTTTGGAATTATATTCAGGTATTTATTTGTGATATATATTATTTAATGTGTTCAGAACTCTTTTAATTGTGTTCTTGAAACATTGTTCATCGTTTTTCATTTTACAAAATATCAGTTCATTCCCTATGATGAAAAATTAAACATAAAGGTCATACCCTATGTTTGTATTAAAGCTTATGATAAAGGATAAAAACGTATAGTTTACCAACCTTAATATGGGAGAAATGTATGGTTAAATAACATTATGATTGAATGAATCATTATGTTTTTCAATGAGATAAAGTATGGTTAAAGATCCCAACGTAAGTATGCAACCATATCTTTGAGAAGAAAACATATGGATCATCAATCATAATTTTGTGATAAACCTTACATTGTAAACCATATGTTCGGAGAATGAACTCTACATAGTTGAATGGTATTTTTATATTTTTTGAATGAACCATATGGTTGACTTTTCAACACTGGATATTTAAATTTATGACTTTATCAATGTTTTATGTAAAAATATTTGAAGAATATGAGAGCGATTTAAAACTAGATTTCAACCAATTCAATGCTCTTTATAGTTTCTTTAAATTATTTTATTCAATAGAAAATTTCTCACCAATTATTAAGAGAAGTTATGAAGAATCTGAACTATATTTTTGAAATTGAATTCTCTCGAGTTCAATAGAGTATTTTGTAGATCTAAAATCTTACTGCAAGATATATTGTTATATATATCATTCTACGCCTGATGTTTTGGATCTATGTCTCAGTTGTGTTGGTAATTTTTATTCTTCTCTTTTTATTATACAAATTATATTACAGTGATATAGTGATAGAGCATCTCAGAAATGAGGACTACATTTTGAAGATATACAAGTTCAATCCTGGAAGCGTGTTTCACTATTTGTGTAGCTCTTCTTAAAATTTATGATTTTTATAATACATGTTATCTTTAGACATATTTCAATGATTATTATTCTACTGAATACAAATATCCAACTTCTATTAGTTGTGTTATTCCTTAACTATGATGTTTAAACAATTTTATCAAATCAATATCCATTGATTCTATTGAGTATCAGCTGCTCGGTTTTAGTAGTGGTGGAGTGTCAAATTCTCATGATAAGTTGTGGACATTTTAGTTCTCAATTTAAAGAACTAGAAGGATCTGTTTTTAGCCTTGTTAGTATGGGTGAAAACTGGATGCACTTAATAATTAATCGGTTCTATGTGAAGAGGACCTCACTAGTGAAATTGAAAAATCCAACAAAGAGGATGATTGGTGTAGTGGACTATGATATCATTGTTCCTAGAACAACTACTAATTATTGTACTTTGTTTCCTATTTGACACTGCACATACTCTCATATAGAAATGCCGCCTGCTATATCAACTATTGATGGAAATCAACAAAATTTTGAAAATTTTAAAAGGAAAAAATTCACCCCCTCTTTTGTTTTTTTTATAAGATCAACCCCAAAAATTTTATTAAAGAAAAAGGAATAACAGTGTACACATGAGGTGTAATGAGCTTACACCAACTAGAAATTAAAGGGAAAAACAGACATACAATCATACTCACATCAATGAAATACCCCGAAATGAATATTTCTAGTTAGTAGTCGCTGCTATTCACCATTCCATCCTCCAAAAGCAGGATTTGATGACGTAACCCTCTCCTTGTTTGAAGCGAGACCGAAGTCATCAGCCCCTGCGTGCCCCTGGAGCTCATTGCCACCCATCTCTTTTACATCCAAGTGTTTCCTCAAGCATGCAGCAAAATATGGAATCAGCAAAACAGACCATCTGTGAAACAAAAGCATCCCTGGCAAGCCTAAAAGCCAAAAGACATCCCTTCAATCAGTTCTAGGACTGAAATAGTCTTCATCTTCAAAATCTATAGCAATCCAATCTCATCTGCATAAAACTTCAAAATGCAGAGGGATCTTCCATCCAGGGAAAGCTCGGGCTGAACTCAAACAGGCTGCAACACTCCTAAAAGGCAAAAACATGCAGCAAAGCTACATAGAATAGGAAAAGCTCCAAATAATAGGCAAAACTCAGAATCTGATCTCAACCAGGCAGAAAAGCTCCATCAAAAAGGCCAAAAACAGAGAAAGAGCAGCAAGGGAAAGATGAGAAAATCCAGAAAAAACTCATCTTCAGAAAAAGAAATCGTAGGTTGACCTCAATGTCGAAATAGTTCCATTTTAACCCTTCTCAACGATGTAAAACAGAGTTGTCTCCTTAGCAGAGAAGAACAAGCATCAAAACTTCAAAATTCCAGGCGCGTGCATATCAAAAATCCAGCATATACAGTAGACCCTGCAATCCTGGAACAAAACCAAGCATTATGCACTATGCACCATTCCAAAGCAGTTCAAGGGTGATAAGGTCTATCAAAACAGCTCTTAAAGAGAATAGAAAACCAGTTCCAGCAACAAAAAATCCCAATGGTGTCACTTGCATCCCTAGCAGGCTGCACTACGCTTAAACAAGAGCAAGCAGGACCAGCACTCCATATTTCAATGATGATAACAACGTATGATGGTAATCAATTATTATAATATATTTGAAAAAATATTGTATTTAATGTATATTAAAATATTGTTACTACATACAAAATTATTGAAAAACATGAATCTTGGAATACGGTTAAATATGTTGACAATGACATGAATTCTAAAGCAATTAACACTATCATCTGTGGCCTTGGACAAGATGAATTAAACTATGTCTCACAATACCCTACAGCTTATGAAATGTGGTAGAAAATTTTAGTTTCTTATGAAGGTATAGAAATGGTAAAACCAATGGGGTATGCATAATTAAAGTTGAAATTTGATACATTCAGAATAGTGGATAGGGAAGCCTCACTCAAATGAATGGATTGATCACATAAATAGTTACAGTAATTACAAAAATACGTGATCCTATGAAACAAGATGATCAAGCATTGAATGTACTAAGATTACTACATAATTAGTGGAATTGAATTTCAACGACAATCCACCATTTAGAACCTATCAAGAATCTGACAATGAGAGAATTGATTGGAACTCTAATGATGACAGAATAAGAAATTCAATTGGATGTCAAATATCACAACGTTACATTGAAAAAGTATAAAACTTATTTATAGGTTACATCTCAAAATCAGAACAGGAAAATGAAACAAGTAATCAGAGTATAATGAAATTCAAGAATCATCTAATTCTAAAATCAAGTTGGCTAAATTAACCAAAAAATATAGAACCTTTTATAGGAACATTTGATGATTCATAAAAACCTTAAATAAGGATGAGAAAGAGTTAGGGGAAGTTAGATGCTACAAATGTAAAAATTTGGTTCATTTAAGACATGATTTTCCTCAATTAAAAAGTAAAAATAGAAAGGCATAGAAAACTACTTTAAAAAATAATGTCAATGAAAACTAAAGTAAAAGGAGATTTAAAAGATACTTGGAGTGTTTTTGAAGACATTAAGAGGTCATAAAATTTTTATTCGGGGAAGGAAGATTCAAATCTAAAAGCTAATATGTGATTTATGGATAAAGACAAGAAGGTACCGCCATACTATTCATACGATTCTGATTCAATTTACTCAAATTATAAAATGGATTCCTACTGTACTATGCTAGAGGAATGATATGACACCCTATTAAAGGGAAAAAATATTTATAAAATATTCATAATGATATTTTATGGGTAAGGTATACTATTCATAAACAACTTTAATAGTTAGTTGAGAAATTTAGCTCATCTACTACAAACTGTACTGACAATGAAATTATGATTAAAATATTACAATTTAATGTAGAAAATTATAAAAGTGATGCTCTTATATTTATAAATGTAGAAAATATAGAAAATAAAATTATTGGTAAAAATATAATTGAATATGAATTATTTGGTATATACAATAAGGGTAAAAATCCAAACAATATAAGAATTATTTGGTTCCCAATAAAAAGATATGTAATTTTTCATTTTTGTTGAATAGAAAGAAATATTACAGAAAATTTATATTTGATGAATCATAAAATTATTGGAATTGTAATATCTTTTATTTCATAAAATTCATCCAAAGTAAATGACATAAGTCATGAAAAAATAATGCAGATTTGGATCTTTAAATCATTGTAAGCTGAAAATATTGGACCCAAAAAGATATGGGTACCAAAACTAATATTTGTTTAAATTGTCTTTACAAGTAATAGGTCACATAATAGGAAAATATATTTAGTATATAGAAATTGTATGGTCAAGACATATGAGGGGAAATCCATTTAAATTTAATACATTGACATATATTTATGGAGGTCTAGTCACCTCTGGTAAAAATACCGAAGGGAAGATAATTAGACTTGGAACATTTGGAGATTCAAAGTATGTCCCAATAAATAATGTACTATATGTACAAGGATTAAATAAAAACATTATAAGTATCTATCAAATCTAGGATTATGGATATTTTGTTGATTATTTAAGCAATTCATTTTCTTTTTTAAGGATCATTCACTTATATTTGGAGCACCACGAATAGATAATTCCTACACCATAGATGTAAATTCATTGTGTAAACAAAAAGTGAGTTGTTTAACTGGTAATATAAATGAATCTTGTATTCAGAACATAAAAATTGGTCATTACAATATTTATGTTTTATATAAATTATTTAAGAAACAATTATATTCATATTTACCTAGTCTCAAGTTTGATAGTGATATATTCTATAACGCATTCTAGATTGGCACGAAACAAAAACCATCTTTCCAATCTATTAACCAAATTTCTACATCAAATCCTATAGAACATATTCTCATGGATCTTTTTATCCCATCTCAATTATCATGTTTTGGTGAAAACTTATGTATATGATTTAGTTAATAATTATTCTATATTCATGTGGATCTATTTTCTAAAACATAACAATTAAGTATTTACTATTTTTGGGCCTTATTACAAAAGTCTAAAAAAATGAAAATTGTTTTAAAATAATTTGATTAACAAATGATCATGGTGGATAGTTTGAGAATCAATAATTCAATTAATTTTTCTCAAATATGGTTATTAAATAAACCTTATCTTCACCAATAACACCTCAAAAAAATGGAATTGATGAATGAAGAAATAAAACTATTAACGAAATGACTATCAATATGCTAAATGAATATAGTCTTCCTACCTATTTATGGGAAGAATTTGTACACCCAACCTGTTATATAATAAATAGAGTTTTAATTCAAACTATTTAAAAAAACACCTTATGAACTTTGGATTAATAAATAGAATAGGGTAAGGTATTGTAATGTTTTGGATTCAGTGTGTATATCTTGAAAACCATGGATAATCTTGGTAAGTTTGATCAAAAAGTTCATGAAGGAATATTCTAAGGATATTCTATAACTTTTAAATATTATAGAGTGATTAATAAAATTTCATGGATAGTTGAAGAATCAGTATATGTATAGTTTGATGAAATTAGACCTTTTAATAAAGAGAATGATAAAATTGAGGAATCAATTGACTCTTTTGAAAACATGAGACTTGAAAACCTAAAAAATGATTTTGAAAATAAAATTCAGTCTAGGTCAGAAGAACATGATACTAATGAACCAAATATTGTTCTACCAAAAATCCTATAACCATAATGAATCGCCTATTAGAAACTATTAAAGGATACCTAGACATAGTAATAAGAATAAGAAGAAACACAGGAAACCTTGTTCAATTATCAGCCTTTCTAACATAACTTGAACCTAAATAATTAGAAGAATTTTTATAATATGAAAGGTGGATATTAGAAACGCAAGGAGAATTGGACCAAATTAAAATTATGAAAGTTTGGGAATTAATTGAAATACCATAAAAATATCCAGTTATAGAAAAAATGTGTCTTTAGATATAAACTAGATGATCAAGGGACTATATCTAAAATGAAGACAGATTAGTACCTAAAGGATATAATATGAAAGAATGTATATATTATAATTAAACCATGGCTCCCATAGCTATATTAGAAGCTATTAGAATTATTTTATCTTATTCATCCCATAATAATTATAAATTTTATCATATGGATGTCAAATCTTTCTTTTTAAATGGTTATTTAAGGGAGGAAAATTATTTTGAGAATCCTCATAGTTTTGAGAATTATAAAAAACCATATTTTGTTTTTAATATGATTAATTCTCTTTACGGACTTATGCAAGCACTCAGAGCTTGGTATGAAAGATTGAGTTCTTTTCTTTTTAAAAAATGGTATTACTATTTGTTGGGGAGATCCATCCTTTTTTACGAAAATAGTTTTTTATAATTTATTATTAGTTCAATTCTACGTTGATGTTTTTATTTTTGGATCTACCAAAAAACATTGTAATGATTTTTCAGAACTCATGTAAAATGAATTTTCATTGAGCATGATGGGAGAATTAAATATCATTTAAGGACTTCAAAATTTTCAAAACTATTATCATGATGTATAAATAAATATAAACATATTAATAGTTTATTAAAAAAAATTGATCTTGAGAACAACAAGACATATTAAACTACCATGTGTACTAATATAAAACATGATTTGGATGAACATAGAAACCCTGTGGATAATAATTTGTATAGGGATATGATTGGTAGTTTATTATATCTTACTTCAAGAAGACCTAATTTTTTGTTTTCAGTATTTTTATGTTCTTGATTTAAACAAATCCAAATGAATCTCATCTTATTGCTGTCAAAATGATTTTTAGATATTTAAAAGGAACTGTTCTTTAATCTCTTATTCATCCAAAACTTATGATTTTAATTTATTATCATATTCAAATGCACATTTTAGAGGTTTTAGACTAGATAAAAAAATAACATTAAAAACCGGTCACATCTTAGGAAATCATTAATGTCATGGTCAAGTGAGAAGAAACACTCCACTGCATTATCGACAGCTGCGTCATAATATGTATCTATAGGCAGAATCTATGCGCAACTGTTGTGGATGAAAAAAACTGATGGAATTTTGAAATATTTTTATTATTAAACCTATATTATGGGATAATAAAAATGCTATAAATGTTTCAAAAATTTCCATAAGTCATTATAGAACTATGAATATTGATATTATACATCATTTTATAAGAGATAATGTTCTTAAAAAGGGTATATCATTAGAATTTTTTTACACTAAATATAAATTAGCTGATATTTTCACTAAACCACTGTCAACTATATGTTTTGATTTTATTAAGGTGGATCTAGGTTTATTTATTTTTTAAATAAGTTCTCCTATTTTATTTTATATTCTATTATATTAATTTATTTTTTTAATCGTATGTTTGTTACTATAAATCTATTTTTTTGTATATTTTTCATAAAATATTTTAGATATTTACACCGCATAATTATTATTATTTTTTGTTATCATAAACCTGTGACTTGGGAAATGAAGATATGCATCAATTGTGAGAAACCCATTTATACTGAAACCCTTCATTTAACAAAACCAATTAATCTAACTTGATACCATCATTTTTCCATTCCACACCCTAGAATGAAAAAAACCTTAGACTTTTAGATTTTTTAAATGATGAAAAATAAGCTATTTAAATAAGGATACACAAGTGATCTGAAGCAAGAGATTTTTACAAACAGAAAAACACTTCAAAGAAAATGTGGTTGATTTTGATTGGTTATATCAGACAAATATTCTACTGAAATAATCATTGGAATTTCCAGTGATAAAGACTGCTTTCAACGACCTCAATTCCTAATTTTATTATAAGGTAGAACTGAACTATTTTTATAAGAGTGTATAGTTCATTTTTGGTGATTCTGAAGATATGGTGCTTTAATGTATTAAAGATAATGATTTTTCGATTTCTTTATCTGAAAATTTTAACATCATAGATTGTTCAAATGAAGGAGTTTTTGACTTCAATCTTCGATCGATTGGAAACAAGAAACATTCTTCCAAAGACATTATTTATTTTCAGATTAACTTGTCAGACACTAGGAAAATGTTTATTCTAGAGAATGAGGTAGATCATAAGATTTTTGTTAAGTCCATTCAGACTGTTATTTCACCAAGGATGGTATAGTTGGAGAATATTTTCTACGCCAATTTTTACATCTTGTTTTTATTTCTAAATGAAATCAAACTGAATTTTTAATGGTATATTTTTAGTTTTTTGTATTATTTAATTCCATCAGATGATTGGATAAATTTCATGAAATATGGATGAATAATATCTAGAATTTTGATTAAAATGTATATGATTCAATTAGTATATTTGAGGCTGATGTTTTATTATAGAAATGTTTTGAAGGCTATAACTCTATGAAAATTGGGGTTTTTTAAAGTACAATGAAATAAAAGATTTTACTAGTTGGTGCTGAAGAATAACATATCTTGAAAGATTTTTCTCATAGGGAGTAGGGAGCTACATAAAAGAAAGGTATTTCTAAATCTTGAATAGATGTATTTTCTCAACTGTCTAAGAGATCTCTTGCATTTAATACAGAAGTAGATAAGGATAAATAAGAACAATGTCATGAGAGAATTTTTTTAAACCGAGAAACAAAGATGTTCAAAATATTTAGGAGAATGTATTGGCTTCTAGAGAAGAAACATGGTCAGTTCAATTAGATGACCAAATTCATGAAGAAGAAATACTAGTGGATAGTCATGCTAGAGAGATTCCTGGTGTAGTACTGATCAACAATCAATTAACAGTACATATCAAAGAGAAAGTTAATATTCAAGAAGAATATGTTTATAAATAATCTACTAAATAAGAACAAAATGTATAAAAATCAGTAACTGAAGTAATAGATGTGGTTGTGAAATAAAATGTATAATAGTCAGGTCATGTTTTTTGAGATCAGACTGAAGTACATGATAATCAGTCATTTTCAACTGAAAAATATATGGAGAGATCTGTATAAAATAATTTTCCTAATGTTGGTGATCATACACTGAATGTAGATGAATTTCCACTTGATTCATTGTATCATATAGTTGATGAAATTGTGATTAAAATTATCAACTCACAGGAATAGAATGCTGCTCTATGGATGGAGCATGAAAATTAAATGAAAAATATCCAGGAACATAATTAGAGTACTATTTATAAAAGTTATTTTTATGCATTCATTATATAATTGTAAAATGAGATTAGTATGATCAGATATGAAGCTATTTCATAGACATATTTTGCAGATTTAAAGTTGTACATGGAAAGATAGTGTGAATCAGTGAAAAGTATAGTGAATCAGACCAGTACATCTACCTCTACCCCTGCAACCAGGACGAATTTTATTAGAAGATTTCAGGCCATTAAATCTATTATATATGAAATGAATTCTAATCATTAGGACAATAAATTCAATAGTGATCCTCTTTCAATTTTCTTAGAAAATTAATAATTTCTTGTTGACTAGTTGACACTGAGTAAAACACATATTAGACATCTACTAAATCAGTTTACTGAAAATTTAGAACAGTTTATAAAGTAATAGGAGAGCTTAAACAACATTTTGAAAGTCAATGTTGTGGAGGATTTGAATGTTAATCATATAATAGCCTTCTAATAATTCTGTAGGGTGATAGTTTTATAAAGAAATTGTAGTTAGAGATAGCTTAATTGAAGGATTTTTTTGAAGCTACTCGAAATCCATAGATCCTTAACCAAGCCAACTCTTACCCAATTATTATTTACCCAAAACAACATTTTATCCTCAATCTGTCAATGAATATTCTATTTCTTAGTTGCATCCTAGTTGTATATGTACATATTCTAAGTAATGAAATTGAGTTTATTTCTTTTTGTATTTTATTTTTATATATTTTTTCTTAATATCCAAACATCATGTCTTCATTTTCTTTATGAGTTCATTATTCCATTTACTTACTAATCTGTTCAACCTTAATTGTCTATTTATTTAATTTCTTTTTGATCTCACAAAAGGGGGATAAGTTTGGAGAAACACAACATTTATTTTTCAGTTTGAATTATTTAGTGAGAAATTTAGATAAATATAAATATTTTTTCTATCAAAATAATTATATCAAATAAAATTTATTTCACTATATGATTATATAATTCTAAATTATGATACTACCTTTATAGTTTTATATTATGGGTTTTGTGATCATAAAAAAGGAAGATATTTTTGGGCACGTATTGTCTCAACAATACTCTATAAATATTATTGATTTTGATGATCACTAATAACCTTGGTTTTTTACTAATTTCATTATTATGTGTGTATTTGAGGAAGTTTTTATTATTTATAATTCTTATTTTGGAATAATATTAATGTATATATTTGTGAGAAATATTCATTAAAGTGTTCGGAAGGCATGTAAGTGAATTCTGGAAACATTGTTCATTTTTTGTCATTTTCTGGAATAACAGTTCATTACTTATGTTGAAGAACATATCATAAGGATCATACCATATGTTTGTATTAAATATTATGAGAATGGATCCGCACTTATGGTTTATCAACCTTACATTGGATGAAAAGTATGGTTAAAGAACATTACATTTCAATGAAACCTTATGTTTTTCATAGAGAAAAAGTATGGTTAAAAACCATACATATGTGTAGATCATTTCATTTGAGAAGGAAACATACCGATCATCATCCTTACTTTTTTTACCAAATATATTTTTTCGACCATATTTTCGTACAATAAATTCTAAGTAGTTGAACAAATATTTGGTATTTTTTCATATTGTGAAGGAACCTTATGTTTGACTTTATAACATCGAAGATTTAAATTTATGACTTCATCAGAGTATTCTATTACAACCATTGTATAATATTAGGTAAATTTAATGATATATTACGACCGATTGAAATCTCATATATAATCTATTAAAAAGATTGTATTCAAATTCTATTTTATCTCTTATTCTTAAGGAAATTTATAACAACTTTGAGATATATTTTTGAATTTGAATTATCTTGATTTATTAGGTGACTTTTGTGATGTGAAATATTGCTACAAGATATATCAGAATATATATCTTTGTACTTTATATGTTCTGGATCTAACTCTCAGTTGTGTTGATAATTCTAATTTTTATATTATTCTAGTGAAAATTAATTTATAATGCTACAACGATCGATCATATCTGAAATGAGGACTAAAATTTAGAGATATACATGTTCAATCCTAAGAGTGTGATGCTATTTTTTTGTTGAAATTAATAAAATCGAAGATCTATTTTGAAACTAAATCTCTTCAGACATATTTCAAAGATTATTATTCTTCTAAAGATGAAGATCCATCTACTTTCTGTTTAGTGCTACTGTTACTTTGAAGTTTATACTTTTTATGAGATCAATCTGTATTGATTCTTTTGCGTATTGGCTGCTTAGTTTTAGTCTTGGTGGTGTGTCAAGTTCTCATGCTAAGATGTGAATATTTTGGTTCTATGTTTATTGAACCAGAAGAACATATTTTTATCATTTTTTGTGTAAGGGTGATAGCTACTGGCACTCATTTGTGGAAAGATCTTAAGAGAATAGACCAGAGTACTGAAATTCACTATGCCCACATAAGTGGTGATATAGAGAGTGGACTAGGGGATAATTGTTCCACAAACCACTATAAATTTTTTTTCTCTATTTTTTGTTTTTACACAACACATAATCTCATATAGAAACAACTACAACTCTATATACTATTAATGTAAATCATCAGAATTGTGAAAATTTTAAATGGACACAATTCACACACTCTTGTGTCTTCGTTGTAAAATTTCTTACCTAACAGATATCTCTATCCATCTGTAATTTAGATGTATAGGTCGATGAATAGTGGTTGTAGATAATGAAAACGAATTTGATGGATTAAATGGAATAGATGGAGTAGGTATACATTAAGATAATATTTCATAATATGTATTTCACTAAAATTCATCAGAAATATATGGAGAACGAATTAATACTGATAAAGAAAATTAAGTCTAATCTATCATGGATTATGAAGAGTACATCACATGCCACTACAGATATTCTTCTGTTTATGTTATCAACAATGGCAGTATAAATGATATTTTCTTTAGTGGTTTAAAAAATCACCTTCAAAATATTCTTACTATCCAATAATTTAAGAGTTATGAATAAGTTTCTTGATGTGCTCCCAATGTAAGATTGAGATCATAGAATAGTCCCATGATTAATGATATAAGAAGAGAATCATGGATTTTAAATCTAGATGGTGAAATGAAAAAGGAGGAAAGATGATCCAACTGCCCAAAAGTATAATATTTGAGAAAAATAATCATGGGAACTACATAAAACAAATATTGGAATGCATCACATGTGGGGGGAAGGACACTAATCTCATGATTTTTAAATAGAAATAAAGTAGATTAATGAAATTATGGAGTGAAGGAATTAACAACCTAATGAACCATCCAGGGTTCAATGGATCAATTTTAGGGATATTGGGAAATATAAAAGACAATAAACAAAACCACATGTCCAAGGTTTTCATTAGCATAAACAACCAACAATGCCTAAAGGAAATAAGAAATCTTATGAAATCACTACTATGGAAGATGAGTGTGAAAATTATGTCCTACAAGGTGCACTTCTTATTCACTCAGTAATGGAAAATCTTTTAATTGATTATGGTTGTACTTATTCATTTATATCTAACATGATTTTTTGAAATTTGATTCAAAGCCCTAATACAATGATGTAGAGATATTTATAAAAACATAGAGTGGTTAAATCATTGGACCCTAATATTTTGACTCTTCTCTGATATGATTTTTTTGGGAATATCCTTCCATCAAATCTCGTAATAGTTACCTTGGTAGAATTAGTTTCTATAATAGACATGTATTAGCTATTTTTATATAGTGTAGACATCATATTTTGGTAAAATATATCTCTTTCCATATTCAGAACTATTTGATGCACCTCTATAAATGAAATGAAGACCCTGAATATCAATTATAAAATCATTCACTAGTGTGGGTGTTGAAAACATTTAAAAAGACAAAAAATTACTAAATGGTTGAGTCAATGGAAGATATCAACCAGGAGAAAATTCCCATTGTTTGGAATACATAAATGTATTTTACAATGAGTTACCTAAATATCCCCCTGATCTTAAGGTAGTGTTCTCAATAGAATATATTCCGAGAGCCACTCATATATCAAAAATCCCAATTTACATGGCCTCAATAAAACTATAAGAGTTAAATGAAAAGACTCAAGAGCATTTTGATATAGCATTCATATGTTCTAGTTTATAACCATAGGGTGCCCTAGTGATACATGTAAAAAAAATAAAAAATCAATGTGGTTGTTTATAGATTTCCATTATATTAAGAATAACACACAAATAAATAAAATATCTTCTACTAAGTATTGATGATTTATTCAATCAACTATGATGAGTTAAATACTTCTCAAAGATAGATCATAAATCTATATATCATCAGTTAAAGTGTATAAGGAATATATTCATAATTTAGTATTCTGTGCATCGTTTAGGGATTATGAGTTCATTATGGTTCCCATGAAATGTACTAATTACCCAAAAATATTCATGGATTTTATTGATAAAGTCATTAGATACTACCATGAAAAATATATGGTAGTTTTAATAAAAAATATTCTCAACTACTCTAAGAGAAAGGAGAACTAGAAGATAATATATGGACGGTGTTCTTGAAATAAAATAATGAGGATATTGATTAAATGTTATGATTATATTAATTTTTGATATTGTAGGAAAAATTCTTATGGAACATGATCAAAATTGTGAATATTTCTATAGACCCCTAAAAAACTATAGAAATTGAGGAATGTGCCAAATCTACTTATGTTGTTGTAATCTGTTATTTTTTAGTCCTTATAGGGTACCACAGATATTTGGTGAGAAACATTTCATTATTTAATTAGCATTATCTTTGTTAAAGTGGAATTCAGTAATGTTTTTATTGATATAATAAGGGGAAGAAGGATTTCAAGAGATTAAGAAAATTATAATCACTATACCTATACTCATACTACCAACATTTACTAAAGTTTTGTTTTATAAAATTATTCTTCCAGGAAAGGATTGGGTTGCATACTCTTGTAGAATGATAATGTGATATCCTATGCCTCACGATAGTTGACGGTCCATGAGAAGAAATACTTGATTAATGATTTGGAGATAGAAAATGTGATATTCACACTGAAGATTTAACAGAATAACCACAATTGTGAAGAGAGGGATATATATATATATGGATCACAATAGAGTAAAGAATATATTCATATAGAATGAGCTCGACGTGAGTTAAAAAATATTATCAGTGATGATGAATTAAGTCAGATTGTATTTTTAGTGATTTCAAAAGACTACGATTTCACTATTCACTTACATCTTGGAAAGGAAACCAAGTTATCTAATTCCATTAAAATAAATGAACCATTTACTCTATCCATGATGCAGATTGCAAAAAACCCTATATTCAATGATATATACCGGATAGATTGGAAAATAATAACAACATGTAATGCATTATACATTTAAAATAATGTTTTCTAAACAATATATACATGATGACATTAAGGAGGCATGTGGGATGAACTACATCTACAAAATAATGTGAAACTAGTACAAGAATGAATGCTATATGTTTTCAATGTCGATTATGATGGGGCGATTCAGTTTAGAATGATTATTAGTTTACATTCATAACCTAATATAAAGAAGGATCTATTGGTTAATGTACATACCAAAAACGTTTCTATGAATCATCAAATTTACTTTATTTACCATTATCTTAGAGACCTCATGAAGAAAGAGAATTCAGAGTAATTTTCATGTTGTTTTATACATCTTCATGTTAAAGTTGTATGAAAAAAAGAAAAAATGGATGATCCAAAAATTTACTGTAACCACATGGAAATGGGATAATATTATCATGGATGTTTTCACTGGTCTCTTTAGTAAATTCAAGGTACAAATGTGAAAAAAGTTGTGGTGGATCAACTCACCTCGATTTCCCACTACATCAATATTCAGGGAGACTTCTCTCTTGAATAAAATGTCATGATATATGTGGAGGAAGTGGAGAGGATTTATGTAGTTCCACATTTGATCATCATTGATCCATATCCAAATATCATATCAAAATTATTGATAATTATTCACCTTTATTTGAGTATTGAAATAAATTTCAGTGAGGCCTCTAACCCCAAAACTAATGGTATATCATAAAGGAATATTCAAATTCTCAAAGACATTCTATGTTCTTTACCAAGGAAATTTAAACGTGGATGGTATATAAATATACCATTGGAAGATATTTCATAATATAATATCTTCATGTCGAGAATTCAAATGTATCCATATCAATATTTTCATGGGAAATGATGTCGAATGCCGAATATTCTGGGATAAAGATGGTGAATGAAAGCTACCCAGACTAGATCTTGTGAAATATATGACACATAAAGTTCAATCCCTTTTAGATTATTAAAAAGATTATTATATTTTGAAAAATATTTATGCTGATAATCGATGAAGGGATATGGATTTTTAATTTGTAGACAATGTTTTCCTTCAAATATCACCATGGAAGAGAGTCATGTTTTTTTTTTGAAAAATGGAAATATTATCCCTAGATATATTGGACCCCTATATATCCTTGATCACTTATGAGAAATAGTATATCAAATTTCACTTCCACAATGAATGACCCTTGCTAATGACATGTTTCATGTATAACTCTATAATAAATACAAACCTTATCCCACACAAGTAATAAAGTTAGAGGTGGTACAAGTAGATAATGATCTCATTTGTGATGAGAAGCTAGTGAAAATCTTTGACTGTAGAGATAATGTTTTTTCACATAACAAAAACTCACCGGGTGAATGTTGTTTGGATGAACCATAAGTATAAAGAGGTCAAAAATGAACCAGAGGAAATAATAAATCAAATGTTACCACATTTATTCTTAACCAAGAATATGAGTTCATATTTCATGGATGAAATTTTTAAAGGTGGAATTATATTACAAATCAGAATTTATAAATGTTATTTGTATCTTTATATAAATGTTTGTTATAAGACACTATATAGTATCATATATATTAAGAAACTAGAAATAAATTATTTCATTAATAAATTGTGATACAATAATCTTCAATAAAAACAATTATAATTACCAAAATTATAATTTTACAATAAATATAATGTATAAAAGATAAAATCGGAAAATATGGATTTCCCCAATCTATAAGAATCACCTCTTCCACTTCAAAGACTATATAATCTAAAAACATTATTACTAAACGAATCAACATTATAGAATATGGAAATATAAATCCTTGAGAGGAATTGAGTTAAATAATGTATGACAGAATTAAAAGTTAGTTATATGAGTTATTGTGAACATTAAAACAGTAATGTGACCTATTGAATAGTAAAATGACTATTAGGAATAGTAACATAATTGTAGAAAATAGTAACATGGGCATAGGAATATTAATTTTATATCAAAATGATAAATTATTAAATAAAAAAATATTTATTATTATTCATTATGTAAATATAATGATTATAAATGCAAAAATATATATCACGATTAAAACACTATGAAAATATAACCACATTTTTAATAAAATATATTTTAATGTAATTCATAAAACTCATAATTTTTTTATTAAAAATAAAAATAAAAATTTTATAATTTTTTTTCTAAAATTAATATCATTTTTTAAATTATGATATTTGAATATTCCCTGGTTTAGTTTTTATGAAATACATCATCTTTCAAGTGATTAGTAAATATATTATTTTCTCATAATTTGTATACCTTAAATTACATCTTTCAAGATGTAACAATAAAATAATTATTTCTAGAAAATGGGATTCATAAATAGTATATTTATTTCATAAATGATTCATTAAAATAAAATAAACATAAATTAACAACCTTAATATCATTTTACAAAAAAAAAATTCAAATGTGATCCCGTTAAAAATAATTTTTTTTCCACTATCCTTTTTAATAAACAGATGGATTATCATTTTAAAGAGGTTTATAGTTTAAAAAACATTATATTATATATTAATATAATTTATATTGTATTAATTTTATATTAAAATTTCAACTTTTATATATAATTTTATTTAATATTTTATTCTCAAGATACTACTCTCAATACGTATAGCCACTCCCTCTCAAAGGAAAACCACTCATCCCCAACCTAAAAAAACAAAATTATTCCAAATCCTTCTTCTAAATCCTTTTAAAATATTTATGGACTCTCCATAGATATAAAACTTCATAAATCAAGTTATTTTATTTGTCCAGCTAGATAATCTACACCAAGGATTATATAGGTTTCGATTAATTCTTATGTTTTTTATATTTTTTTCTTCTTTAGTTTATTTTTCACCACCCCTTAAAAATCAAAACATTATATTATTAATTAAATAGTATGATGAAATTATATTAATTATTTTATCCATGTGAAAGTATAATATTTATGATATATATAAATTTCAAAATTATCTTTATCGGTCTTTTGATAATGTCATGTCAAAGGCCAGTTAACCACCAATAGATACATTACCAAGTAAAATATTATAAACACCATAATGGATATAATGTATTAATTATGTAAAATATATAATTATTTAATTAGTATTATTACATGATTAATGAGTTAATTATACTATTTTAAAACATAATTTTAACAGAATAGGGAAATCGAAGAAAACTGATAAATCTTTAGGTAAAACTTGATTTCCAAATGAATATCATATAACCAAGGAAAGAAAGAAATATAACCAAATGATTATAATTGTTAAATAGGGATATAGGTTTAAAATAATTCCCTTTTGATGAATTATTAAAAAATATAGGTTTAATATTCAGGAGGTGAAAATGGGATTAATTTAAGATTGAATTAAGTTTCAGGAATTCTCGAACCTAGATCCATTTTCATGGGTATTGCTTATTCACACCAATTTCATTATGAATATTCTAAAAATATTCCTAAAATATAATTTTAGTACAATTCCATTTTTCTTTTCAATATATACATGTTACCAAATTTATTTTAAATACAAATAGAATGGTTTTCTAAAAAGGCTTATCTTTACAAAATACACATTTTAGGCATCTTGATTTGATTCTTCTCCACTAAAGAATGATGATAGTTGTGTGAAATATGTTTTAAATTTTTCATTTTCTAACTAATAATATTTATCATGAATTTATTATTCATTATAAAAATATGAATCCCTTTCTCTTCCTTGGGTTTATTTCATAAAAGTGATTGTTATACATTCTATTTGAAGGCATGATTATGTAAATGTTATGATGTGACTAGTAGGCCCAGAATTATATTACCCTCTAATGCATTTGGTAATGTGATGTATGTCATTATATAACTTGTAATATTTGTGAACATGATTATATATTGGTGCATAATTTTTATGTTATAATTATACCCATGTTTTTTACGATAACAAAATGCTATCTTTATTCACAACAATGTGTTATATTTGACCAATATGGAATATTGATTCATTGTTAGGCATTACCACATTACAGATCCTAATAAAATGTTTCCCTTATTTTTTTTAATGATTATCCAATTCTTATTATATTATGAATAATATTATTTTCACCTATGTTATTTTGATTCATGTCTCTTTTTAACCCTCTTACTTGTAATTTAGCTTGTCCCATTTTTTGATGTATGTCCCCATACTATTACATGTACTAAGGAGTACCTGAGTTATTATAAGGATATAGAATATGGATTTAAATAAATTTTTATGGTTTATTATTTACAAGTTATATAAAAGACTGATTCTCTCAAGACACCATACCATTTCATCATGGATTTGTAAATTTATTTTAATATTTATCTTAAAAGTATGAAATAGTTATGTATGAAAATTCTTGGTCACTATAATCATAACCATCCATAGTAAATTTCTTATATACATAAATCATTCAACCTAAATATTTATAAAATGGGGGAAATGATACATAAGATGGCTAAGATAAAATTCTTGGTATGAAAAAATGTAAAAATTAAAAAATTAATGTCATCAGCAAGAATAATAAAATAATAATGGTATGGAATAATTATCAAATCCAATGGGTATAACATAAGAATATTCATAACCATCAATACATGGATTATCAAACATTAAAATATTTCATAATTATTTAATGAATGAAATAATTATAAGAACGAATAATCATGATCCATGTGATATCAATCATCATCAAATGAAACATAAAAAAACCATTGAATGAATATATAAAACTTTTGATATCTCTGAACATCATCTCATTGAACCATTAAAAAACCCTTAAAATTGGTGTAAACATATAGTTAACTACCAATACAATTTTCTCTAGGACATAATCATTGCCCAATTCATTGGAGAACAATAATGGGGCTCACCCTTCGTATAAACTCTATTGGTCTCATCATTTTTCATAAGCAATAATAAGGCTCAAAATTTCAAATAAGATATATTGAGATCACCTGAAACTATCTGGGAATACCCATAAAATTAAATTCCCAAGAACCAAAACATAAATAAATAACATATATAGTTCATTCTAAATTTCATAGAAATAATAATAATTCATTCATAACGAAATTAACATTTCATTAAATTTATTTCATATCAATCACTTTCGAAAATGATTTAACCATCAAAATGAAATAATATTCATAACAATCGGTTTTAAATAATATTAATACATCAAGACAAATATTAATAATTTGATAATTATAAAATATCCTCAATGGAGAATAGGTAACAATAATGTTTTCTGATGTTGAGGAATTAAAATTCCAATAAAATATCATTAAAAACAAATCTTTTGTAAAATATACATTCCATTTTGAAAAATATATTTCTAAAACATAAAATATTTTTAAAATAATATTCTATTAAAATGGAATTGAGAAATTAAAAAGGAATATTTAAAAACCATTTCAAAAATTTCTTCATGAAAGATAATTTAATTTTTTAAAAAATAAATAAAATATTTTGGTATGAATTTTTAGAAAACATGGTTTTTGATGGAAAATATTTTTTGACAGAAATCATGAATTTTAATAAAAAAATTATTTTCAAATCACGAGTATATAAATGGAGGAAAATTAGTGAAAAAACTTATTCTCCTTGTATAACAATGGTAAATGATAATTCATGAGATTTATAATATTTCATCATTGAAGACTTAATCATACACAATCACATAAAACTAAATGAAAATTATTATATTATGAAATTAAATGGTTTTATGGTATAAAATGTAAAAGGATCAGTATATAAACCACATAAAGGAATATTTTTGTATAACATAACATTCATCTCAAAGACGGTAAATTGAAACAAAAATACCTTACCACTTCAGAAATATTGAAACCCTAGAACACACAAAAGATAGATAATAAAATGGGTATTTAAATCCCCATAAAGTTAAGGATAATATTCAAAAAAATTATTCAAGTATATTATACATATTACATAATAAAAAGAAGTGTTGAAAATCACATATATCTCACAAAATTAAAAGTGAGATGAGAAAACCCTTACCTCGAGTCTGACTTGTAATGTGTGCCTTTATTTTATTAAATAATAATTTTAATTTAATTATTTAAATTCGTGAAAAAAATAATGTTTAGTATATATATATAACATGTTTTATCCTATTTTATTCAATTACCTGATCAATTAAGTTCTCATCAGATGTTTTGATTATATTGGGCTTATATGTCATTTTCAACATTTGTAGGTCTAATATGGTCAATGAGTTCATTAGAAAAAAATGTCGAGAATAATTATCATTACATAATTATCCTATTTATTCCTAAACTATTATTTCAAAAAATTAATGAAATAAATTTATGAATAAAAATCTAACTTCATGTTCATGGAGACGGTAGGTTGTACATACTCATGGTTAACAATTCTATTTTTCAATGATCCTTATAAAATAAAGGTATCTAATATTTACCTTTACATAATTGGAATAATATAATTACTACCGTATTATTTAATTATATATAAATATATATACCATTAATTTTATCTGGCGATGAAAAAATTAATCACATCGCTTCAAGAATGTCATAGTCCAAACGTCCAGGAATGATGTTATAATTTTATATATGGGTCAAAAGATTAAAAGAAAAAAATATTTTATATCTAAATATTTATAAATATGTCATAAATATAATATATATTATATTTATGTCACATTTAATCCTCATATTTACCCTTATTACATTCTATTTAACGTGTTTGTGAAGAATAAACCACATTGGTTTGCGGGCCGGTAGTCTGCCACAGACACGAGCTACGTTGTCATAACCCTTATAGAATGGAACATAAATGATTATATATTATATAATGGCTCCAAAGGTAAAATTATATTATAAATATAATATATTATATTTTTATCCATCATATTACCAAACCATAAAATGTGATACTGAAAAAATGTATTACAACATTTCGTGAGGTGGTCGTCCCCCGTACACATGAATGATGATTTTGCAACCCATTTTATGGATGTGTTTTAGGTTTTAAATCGTACCAATAATATAAAAACAATATAGTATATGGAATAAAAATATGTTATTATGTCATCGTAGTATAATACTAATTTAAGGGGTGGATAATGAAATAAAACAAATATAGTCATTGGGTAATGTTACATCTTTTTTTGGAAATATTATTTTGGTTTGCACCAAAGGCATTGTTAGGTAAAAGTTATGACCAAATATGGTTTATATAATGATATTATAAAATATTATATGAAATTTTTAAAGGTTTATATTTATAAAAATTGTTTTACAAGTGTGAATAAGGGGATACATTGAGTTCCCTTTAATAATTTAAGAGTAGTGGAATTCTTATAAATAAAAAAAATTATTTATTTCTATTAGGTCTCCCGAACAACATGTTCCCACAAATAGATGAATAATTTTTGTCAAGGATAATTTTTTCTATTAATAACTCTAAAAAATATAAATTAATACATTTTTATAACATTATATATTAGTATTTCATCTCACTCAATTTTATGCTTTCAGTATTTTTCTATGGTAACATGTTTCTTTTTATTTACATAATTAATTCATACTTTAATAAAAAAATTAAAATTATTTTTATTAGATAATTACGTCCTAAAAGTTTTAAATAGGATATCAATTTCATTAAATAAAATTCCAATTTGTGTGAAATATTTGTTTTTATACAAACACGTGTAATGTGAAAACCCATGTTTCTACCTTAATTATGGTAAATAATTTTAAATTTTTTCAGTCTTCATTATGGACAAAAATTAATATGGCCATATAATATAATTTTACATATTATTATTATAAATATTTAATATATTTTTTCAAAATAAAAAATTGGAAGAATTTATTTTAAAAATAATCATGTTGACATGACAACACACTGAGTTTTTTAAGAAGAGTATCGTTTATGAAAAAAAGAATTCTATATAATCTATATGAATAAATATAAAAATTTTAGGAAATTAAATTAATATATTATGATATAATATATATAAATTTTATTTAATATATTTTTCATTTTGGATTATTTCAAATAATTAAAATTGTGAAACATTATACAATTTAAAACTCTTTTGATAAAACCATGTTTTTAAAACAAAATACAAACTTATGCTAAAAACAAATATAATGTCGATTCTAATTAATTAGTTGTATTTAATATAAATAAATAATAATTTATTTATTTAAAATTATATTCAAAACATATTGGGACATTAATGTTACATAATAAATTTTAAATGGAAATTATTTTACAAAAATTGTTATGTTTAACTAACCAATGATTTTTTTCACAAAAATAACAAATTTTCACCTGTAGTAAATTTTGATAATATTATTCTAAAAATGGAATTAATTTTATGAAATAAATTTTTCCAAATGTGTAAAAGTTTTATTTTAATAGTTTGAAAATGAAAATAAAAAAAATATTTTTTAAGAAAACATATTTTTTAATGAATAATAAAATATTACAAAAAATTCATTGACTATTCTCTAACAATTTAAAAATAATTATGTTAAGTAACAAACACACACACAGATATATATATATATATATATATATATATATATATATATATATATTATAAATTCTTTATTACTACCCACAACTTCTAATTTAATAGCTGTTTTATAATTGTAATATATATCATAGGTTATTTATGTTTGATGTTATATATTTAATACACTATATAACATAAAAATATCAGGGATACATGTACTAATCAATATTAAAGAGATTAAATTTTTTCAAAATATATATTATAATTTCCTAGGGAGTTAAAATATTATCTTGTCTTAGTGTTCTATATTCTTTATATTATACAATACAATTGTTTTTTGTTTTTCAAAACTCAAGTCTTTATAAGACCGAGCTATTATTAGGTCATCCTCTATTTCAAAATATAGTATAAAATGTGTACTGTTGATAATATTGGTGATTTAAATCTTTTAAAAACATCATGAATAATAAATTTACAAATAAAAACCATTGAATATGGGGGTGAATTTCCAAAATTAGTCTACAAAGAGATGTTCAAAAGTGCATAATCATTTATGAACATTAATGCATTAGTCGTAATCTTGGGAAAACCATCATCTCATTGGAATAATTAAGAAAAAAACTCTCTATCATGAAATATTCCTATAAGAGTTAAATTCTTGAGAGAGATGAACCATATATAAGTAACTTAGGGTACTATAGTGACTCCCTCCAAAGGGGGAGGGGCTATGTTACGGCCATGAAACCTATAAAGTATAATGATTATATATAAACCATGGAAATAATAGATTGAAACCTATAAATCACAGGTTAAAAAATACATGTTATTTATGAGTGATCACATAAATGTTTATAGTTTCCAGTTTATGTGTTTAATTTTTTGAAATCTATCTTCCCCAATTAGTATTTATGTTAATCAGTGGATGGAAATTAGTGGAACTGAGTCTACAATCAATGTGATGGGAATTATGTTGTCATCCCAAATATTATTCCAACCACAATATAATAATTATAAGGGAAATTCATTAAAAAATTACACAATTAAACATTTAATTTATAAAAAACATGAATTAGTGGGAAAATCCACATCCCCCTAATAAATATAATTTCTCTATTGATAAATTTATATGACAAAGGCCTCCATCTTTCCGTAGATCTTCTTATCCCCTAATTTTAGAAAAGGTGATCAAATCCATTCGAAATATATTTGGAATCTTTTAATGCTCTGTGAATGAGATCATTTTTCTATTTATTTGTCACATGATTGGGTTAACTAATAAATGGAGGACACTGATCAAGGATCTGAATCTCGAGGTATAAATCAATGGGATGTAGATGAAATAATTATATAATTTTTTGATAATTAATTTCATCACTCACAATATTAATACGTATTCCCTTCAACTCAAAAAAAAGGATGAAAAATCAATTAGTGAGTATGATGAAATCTTTACAATATTTGTGTGACATTCTTCTGACTTATTTATTGAATCTGAATTCAATGTAGGTGACTTCTTTAGTGGAATAATTATTAATATATGAAATAATTTGGTGAATTATGACATTATAATATGTGATGAAATTTTGTGATGTTCCATCATAGTCACGATATATAATAGTGAATCAAAATGGTCTATATATAGGAAGAGGATAATGTATTTTAATTTTGGTGGAGAAATGGATAACTATCATGGTAGTAAAAATATAGAAGACCATATTTTAATACACCTTAATTCGTGATTTATTGAATATAGGAGAATATAGTACAAAAATGAGCATAAATCATATTTATGTTCAGAATTTATGTACAGGTCATAACAACATGTTTTATAAATATTATAAAATTATTGAAATCTTCTATAACACGCTTCTAAAATTTATTTGTTCTTCTAAAACTGCATATTATATCTTGTAGATGTACATAAGAAAAAGATGTGTTATCAAGAACATAATGTAAATAAACCAACAAAAACATAAGGTAGAGTAGTAAGTGTGATCCATGAGGCTTTTTAGGGTAACATGATTGGAGTGTAAATCATAATATTGAACAATAAGTCATGGCATAAAAGTATATCATAAACACAACATGGGAATGTAGAAACAACCTAAAACATGGAAACATAAAAAAGTGAAGGTTAAGAACAAACTTATATAACATAGAATTCTTACTATCACTTACTATGAACAATACATGTAATTTCATGTGATCAGAATAATACCCACTGCATTGGAGGGAAATAAAATTTGTTTGTATATATTACTCTCATACCGTGTAAAATTATAATTCTGGTAGATATATTATACAAAATATTGATTTATTTCATAAAATATAATCCTATAATTATGTATAGAGAGATAAATATAATTAATTACACCATCAATGATGTATTCAAATATCTAGTGACTTCCATTAATTGGAAACTTGTTTGGTTATTCACTAAAGATTTTTTTGTATGAAAAATAATATGATAATTTTTACAACATAAAGATAGTACATAATGATTAATTTAATGTATCCATGGGAGATAAATGGATCTATTATTACATATAAACATATATTATTTTATGAAGTAATTTTACTAATATAATCATATATGAACATTTTTTTAATTATGTGTCACAAGAAAAATAAGGTGTTTGAATAAAGAACAGAATAATAGGACATCATTCATTAAGATGGTTCGTATAAAATATTTGCAGAACATTTTTATATTAATGGGCACATTGGAAGGAATCTAGAGAAGTATATTAAAAAATTATTTTCTATGGGTTTTGAGTAAAGAGAAATAGCAGTTTTGAGGGGTTTATATAGAAAAATAGAAGGGTTTTTTTAAATCTAAACATTGGTTTTGGAATCAATGAAAATATAATAAACCCACATTCAATCCCAATATTTTTCCCATTTTTTCAATAAAACATATGTTGTTTTATTTATTTTATAATCTTACTAACTGATATCTTTACAACATTACATCTTCTTATGTGGAAATGAGTCATGTTTATAATGAATTTACTTGAGAACCCTAAAATATAATTGAGATGATTTATTATGTGTTTTTAAAAGTAATCAAATGAACAAAAATATACTATGTTTTAGAGGTAAACCAATTATTTTAATATTTATTCATTTTACAACATATTTTAGATCAATTATTTGAAATTATGGTGTTATAATACATACCACATATTTATACATTATTTAATTTATTCCAAATATATCAAATTTCATAGTAAACATTGAAAAACTAAGTATTACATAATTTACACAAGATGATTTCAAAAATAATAATTATTATATACTAATAGTCATTTTATTTTTATAATTTTTTATTTTTAAAAAATAACCATTTATTGAAAAGTATGTTTTTTACAACAACCATTTTATAACCCTTATAACTATTATATTTTTATTTACAAAATTAATGTTTCATATATATAGAGTAATTATTATTTAATAATAATATATTATTAAAAATTATATAATTTTAAAAATTATTAAATTAATTAAAACAATTGTCTTGATAAAAGCTATATATTTCCCAAAAAATTCGACTTTTTGTTTCATGGTATCAGAATATAGTTTTTATCAAAATAATTATTTATTATCTTAAAAATTAATTTTAAATATAGATTCTTGTAAAAAAAATATTGATAAAAATTAAATATAAAAATTCATACTGCTGGGGTCTAGATACATATCAGTTTATTAAATCATTGTATTTCTTAAGGGTAAGTTGTGTGATGGGGATATTTTATTATGTAAGTAGGAATACATGGTTTGGGATGTGATCTTCATGAGCTTGAGCATCACCCATAAAAAATTATTTTCTTGCATTATTTATTAAATATTGTATTGGTCATATTCAAAGTAAATGTCCAATGATACTCTCTACCATTGATTCTCAAATAAATTGGTTTTATATGGTATGAGCTTCTGGGTCATGGTAATCACTTCATTCTTATGTGTTAATTGGAATTTATTAAATACTTTTATATATACTACTAATATGATCACAGTTCAATTACTACATGATCAATGGATATTTTTCATAATATGCTTTTAAATCCCCTAGGTAATAACATTGAAAAATAACCATATAAGTGCTTGTGTTTTATATAATATAGTTACTTGATAATTAAATTACTTATTCAAAAAGGGGGAATTTAATTTATAAAATATGTGGTCATTTCATTATTACCTCTTTAAAAATTTCACCCTCTTAATTATAATTTCATCCAATAAAATTGAACAGAATAGTTTTTTATTCTATTCTTCTAACACCCATGTCACAACCTAAAAAATGTTGTTCTAATACAACACTTTGACCAAATGCATTGAATTTCATCATAGAAAATTGACTCTATAATCTATTACTTTCACCGACTATGCCTTATATGAAATACCATTATCTCTAATTATATTACCTCTTGATTCAGTAAATGCAAGGGTTCTAGTTTGTACTTCTTTAATAGGGATAGATAAAACACAATATATACTTGAGATAGGTTATGTTTTAGTGGTATATAATAGTACATTACATCGATATGATCAATGACATTAATGGATTTGATGTGTCTAGGAAAAATAATCACCTTATTCTAAAAACACATGATATTATTCCATCGTGATATATGTAGAAACACATTATCCCCTACATCAAACATCAATTGTCATTGATGACTACATGTATAGAAGTTTTGCTGAATTTATGAGTATTTAATATGAAACGGAATGATTTGAAAAATCTATTTAATCATATATATATATATAAGATAATTTATTATCAAATTACACCCTCCAACTTCCTCCCAACAAGTAAGAGTAGTTAATCTCTTAACATACAGAGCCTCATAAGGTGAAATTTGAATTCTAGATTAAATATTATTGTTATATGATAACTCCAATAGGGGAAGGTGTTAATACCATCATCCATGTAAATACAGAAAATATGATCTCAACCAATCATCCAATATTTTGATGGTTCTTCGTTACTAACCACCCATTGGATGATGATAATTACATCGGAATCTCAACATCTATGTCCTATACTTGATAAATTTATATCCAAAATTGGGAGGAAACACTTTGATGTCGATCAGATACAACAGAGAGTAGAAATCCATCTAGTATTACCACTTACCTTATATATGTCATGTATAGTTGGTTGAGAGAGAAATTTACCTTGATAGAAATTAAAAGTTTCCAATTAGTTTGATGATCGACTACCACACAGATGGAATTATTTATGTTTTCATCCCTATGGAGTCACATGAAAAAATACATGGTTATGTTTTATCATTTACTTTTTTGTAGAGGAAATGGTTTCATCATATCTTTTACTTTTTTTCATTCAGCATTAACTTATTGGCATACCATAAATGTGATATAAACTCTATGGTCTCACACTCAGTGGTTTTCTACTATATGTTTTCCTTCAAGCATCAATATATATTTATTATTATTTTATGGATTTAGAATCTTCATCTATGAGTAACATCTATAAGATCCTTCTTAAATTATATTTTTGATGTGACACATATCAAGGTTACAGACATTATAACTCTATCTTTAGTATTCATGATCTCTCGAATATGTGCTAGCTTATTCTATATAAATTAATCATCTTATTGGTTTGACATGATCTTTTAAATAATAGAAGTTTGAATAGTTTTTGATCAAGGTAATATTAATATACTTTTATTCTTCTCATTCCATTCCTTTTCAAGTCCATAAATATTTGAACCTTTAAAATCCTCATCGTGAATAGTATTGTGGGATGATTTATACATAGATATTCTCCCAATTTATTTTATTTATATGATAATAATTTATTAAAAAATAATAATCATTTATTAGATATAACCACCTATTATAGTATACATTAAGCTCCATTTTTCTGAATATACACATATGGATTTTAAGATATATATACACATCACACATTTCTCTGTAAGGGTAATGTTTTAGAATATTTAGTGTGAATATCACTATAGAAAATTTTAGATCAATAGTTGGCTAGTATTTCTCAAGGGTCTTTTATTAGTGGGAGGAAAATTCTGTCAATTGATAACATTTCATCAGTACAAAACCAAAGAACATTTGGATGCATCACTATAGATAAAATACCTTTCCCATTAGTGGGTAATGTATAAATTAGTATAATGATTAGAATACTCTTCGTCTCTTTTAAAAATTCCTTAAATTCATCATTCCATAAAGACATGAATCCATTCTATCTAATATTTTTTAACAGGGTTAATAATAGTTGGATGATTTTAATAATGTGATGATAGTACCCATCCAATCTAATAAAATATCATATTCCCATTATAGATGTTGTTCTTGGACGTCATTTAATTTACTTATTATTTCTAGTATCAATAGGTATCCCTTTTCAAGGGATAAAATGTCCCATAAAGGTAAATTTCTCAAACAATTCATAATTTCTATAATTTTTAAATACATTTTTCTTTTCTCCAAGACTTCATTTTTGAATTAAATTCTCATTAGGTTTATTTATTTGTTTTGAGGTGATAGATATTATCTATAAAGACTACCACAAATTTGTTGAGATAATCTATATATTATATATTCATTAACTACATAAATAATATTACATAATTAGTGAGTAGAAATAGCATCATTATAAACTTATAAAGCCCTTAAGTTGTAGAATGATTAGTCTTGGGGATATACTCCTTCTCAGCCTATATATAACAATGTACGAATAATAGATACACCCTATAGATGTATTGTGAGCCATGATGTATGTAAAAAAGAAATCAATATATTAAAATGGATACTTGTTTTTTATAAATATCTTCCTAAGACCATGTTTATCAATGAAATGGATCATTGACCCATCTATATACATGATGAATAGTACCTGTTCACCCCATAGAGAATCACGTTGGAGTATACACTATTTATCTATACTCTACTTCATTTTTTTAGCTCCTTATTTTTTTCAATGGCCACTCTATATAGGGTCTTGGATATTGGAAATTATCCGAGTATGATCTTTATTGGGAATTCAATCTCAAGTTTTAATTCCTTATTTCCAGATTCCGCTCAACATTGCCCTGATCCTAGTAGTCCACATAGCCTCAATCACATCTCCCATAATTCTGGAGGCTTCTGACTACCAGTGAGGGCATAGGGTGTGTGTGTAGGGAGACTATTCCCTCTAAAAATAGTAAATCATGGTGTAATATAAATTATAGATAAATAGAGGAATCCAAAAAATATATAATACATTAGATGATAGTATGAATTGATAATAATAATTCCACAAATGTGTCATATACTATGATGATGATAAATGTTTCTAAAAAGTAGAAAAAATAGGTGCAGAATAGTACAATACAGTATATAATTCAAAATACAAAAAAGACTAGAATGTGATATATCATAATAGAATAATGATCCTTATCTATGTACCATGCTCACAGCTCCTAATCATCATAAAAAATAAATCATTTTACTAAGAGATATTTCCCCAATCCATACATGAACCTAAATAATTTGTTCAGATATCCAATGGTAGAACGAATAGGGTACAAGATACAACGACAATACATCACCATTTAAGATCTATACAAATCCAGGCTATACAATATTGGAACATAAAAAAAGTGCAGGTAAATCATCTAATTTGTAAAATAATCTAATGTTCCGATGGAATATGTAATAGTAGGACTGTGATACTACATATCCTAATGTGGCATAATAAAAAACATGTGTAATTATCCTATAACAAGGAATCTGTGAAAAATACTTAAATAACAAATACAACATCACTGTAAATCCATATATATAATTTCAACCACATCCTTTCTCTATAGTGACGTTTCAAAGTAACCATGAAAAATCTTTCCAACCAAAAAAATACATTACCCACACATGAGCCTTATAATCAAGGAGTATCAGAATTACCATGGTTGTGATGTATATCTGAATTCTTATTTGAAAAATTGACGGATTTAAATATTTAAAGACCTTGGAATCATCATCCTGTCCCAAGAGCATCTTGATGGAAAATAGGTTAGGTACTAGTTAGAGTTATAGTATCATATCATACCAAACATGTCTTACATGATTCCAATAAATCTAGATCCATGGGTTAGAAATGAAAATCGTATGATACCCTGAACAACATTAGTAAGAACGTTGTATTCGATATCATGTATGACACACCAAAACAAGCGCGTAAATTAATATAATATCAATATAGTATATAATATGTTTACTATTTAAAAATATATTTCATGAATTCATTAGTGAGTTATCATGTGTTACATGCTATATAGACCATTATCAATAGATTTTGTTTCACAGAAGAGTGACCTTTCTTGACAGCCTACGTTACACGTAAGTGTGACCTTTCACAAAAAAATTCATTACATGCAAGACCGAGTTCCACAAAGTGACATTGTATTATTAAAATATTATTTAATATAATATGATATAACCTAGATGGTATGTTAGTAGTTATGACTAGTATTAAATAACTTATGAAAATATATGGTTTATAATAATACAAGATTAATTCATAGGTTAAAATTTTATTAGAAATCAATATAAGAACCAATTAAATATAAACTAAATGTTTTTATAAAAAACCATTTATATGCTCACAAAGTTGTTTTACCATAATAAATTAAATTAAAAAAATTACATAATTATTTTAAGAAAATATATATGTTATATATTTCATAAAATAATTTTTATATTAATCAACTAGGTTTGATAATTATAAGATGTGAAGAAACCCTATTTTACAGAAAACCCCTATATTTTAATAAAGGCAATCTAAATCCCTTTTAATTAACAAAAAATTTCATATTTGAATTTTTATAATTATATAAATTTAATATATAAAAAAACTACTTCCATAAAATAGAAAAATTAAAATTAAGTCAGGGTATATTTAGGAATTTTTGGTGAGACATTTCAGTTTTTACCGAATAGATAAAAATACTGAATTTTAGTTCAAAATAGATTTTTAATAAAAATTATTAATAAAGTTAATTTATAATTATAAGAGGTATTATAGTTTAATTAAATTATATTAGTATCAATTAATAAAATTTAGGTGATTGGGATCAATTTAACTTTGAAATTGATTATACCAAGATATAATTTTTTTGAATGTTTTTACTTTTAAAAACCTTATTTTTCGTCCCGTCTGTGAGATTAATTTTACATTAATATCATCCAGTTATTTAATTTGTATTTGTAAAAATGAATTAAATATTTTTAATCAGAATAATTTATAAAATCTAATAATTCTATCATTTTTTTATCAAAATGGATTAGTTAAAGTAATTAACATTAATTGCAATTATTAAAGTAAAACTAAGCCTAATAAATGACTAATCCTTTATCATAAGGGACCAAATGAACTATAAAATTTTAAAAAACCCATTGAATGGAAATATCACGGCCTCTAACATTAAATTATTGGGTTTTATTGTTTTGGTATTATTTTTTTAGGTAATAACATGTGCACACCAGACTTATTTTCCAAAATACCAAGTGAGTTCTTTTCCATTATTAAAAAAGGTAACCACCTCTACCAATTCCTCGTAACTATCAAACCAATTAATTTCTATAAAGCCATGAAAAAATAGACTCCTGTAATTTCTATACTAGATCTGATATCATATTTTGGGGTATAAACCCTACCATCAAATCCATTTGGTTAAAACCAAAAGAAGTTACACGATTAAGAGGTAACACCTTCTCTCATGCCTTTTATTTTCATTTACATCCTCCAATCCCAATACACTTATTATTATATAATTACATGAAAAACAGTATCCTAAATATACTATGATGTTTTAATTTTATGGTTCAATATATACATAAACACACCACCATCTAAGCGATAATGATCATACTGTTTCTATGAATGGTGAATTATTGCCTCACAAAATGATGCTCCTTCAATTCTCCATTACCACCTCTTATAGTGGCAATTGTGATGGAAAATATATTTATATATGATCTTTATGTAATTTAAAATGTTTTAGTATTATTTATGTTTTATTTATAACACACCAATATTAATTCCATGTTGTGTAAATATGATAATATCATTTGAGGAAGCGTGGGATTCTTCCCCTCAAAGTGATGTGATTCTTCTACCAGATACTTGGAATGTATAAATGAATGGTAAATATTATACATAACTAACATAAAAAACAAAAACAATATATTCATGGAATAATTATTTTTCATTAAATGTTATATATATATATATATATATATTTATTTATATCATCTCCTTTATTGCCCCTTCACACACTTTAAAATAGATAACGTCATTCGTGGACATATGGACTACCGCCTCCTCGACATGATATGATTCATTTTACATGACAAAATTTTATACATATGAATATATTACTAAATAATATCATATTTATTATATAATTATATTTATATAAATATTTTATTTACTTAACTTCTTTCAACAATGATCATTTAAAAAAGGGAATGCTACTAAAGTGTATGTATGGCGTAATGTCACCATGATTATATCATGTTCTCGTTTTTATAACAATATTTGATGGTTGATTTTAAAATTATAACTTATTTAAAAATATGATATTTATTTCGTGGTTATTATTTTTTATATGTCATATAATGACCCATTTGACCATAGTTTACCAACAATAGTTGTTTTGACACATGAACCGAATTTGGTAAAAAACACCAGACTAAAATTAATTGTTTAAGTGGTTTACACAAAATGGAAATAAGTGAAATAAAATTAATTTTAAAAATTAAAAATTTTCTTAATAAATTAAAAAATTTACATATATTAATTATATAGGATGTTAAAGGATGGTCACCCGAAAGGAATCTCAAGGTAAGGTGATTTCATCTAAATTATAATTACTGTAAGACATATGTTATGTTCACTACTCTTTCCTTTTGTGTGATGTAAGTAATTACATGATATTATGCTATGTATATTATAGATAAATTTAATGTTATTCCCATATCCATTTTATGATCCTTCATTCATGGGGTTGAATATTAAAAATTTCCTAAATCGGTAAAATGTTTTGTCCTAATTGGGTTTATTTGATCTCATGGTTTATTATGCAGTTAAACTCTATTTTCAAGGTGAATATATTTACATTTCACATGATATATAATGAATATTAATATTATTAAGATATTATTTGCTTCATGTAATTTTTATTTCTGACATAGATATTATGATACAAGGTACCAAGTTATAAGAGTTTATTGAGATAATATCATCGCTTTTTTGAGATTATTTAGGTTTATCCTAACTTTGATGAAATATTATGTCCCATCTATCATGAAAAATCATGAGCTCTTTTATACTCTATTATTTCATGATATAATCAGTATTTTTACCATTATCTACTCTTCGGTACAATATATTTTAAATAAATTGTTTTCTAATAGCACGACATTACCGTCTCATCGGTGGAAAATATATTCGAAACCATGTTTTCCAAAAATGGGTTATAAGAATATTATTCTATTACCATATAATATTTAAAAGAAAATTTTAACCTTTTTTTATTTTACAAATATCTTAGAAGGAATCATCTTATTACATTCCTAACAACTAATTTTCTATCCTTTTACCATTCAAAAGGAATATTCATTTTAACTTGTAAGACATGTATGGATTCATCTACCATCATTCCATTGATGCCTCATTCTCAAGTTTAAAAGGTTTATTTTTAAAATATATGTAAAATGTATTTTCAATGATTTTTTTTCAAAATGTGTTTTTAATATTCAAATGGAATATTCCTCCAGAATATTTTTAAATGTAATTTTTTTATTTCCTAAAAAGAAACTACCCTCCTTTTTACCACACTTGGGATTTTTGTATTGATAGCACCCCTATTCATTTTATGGATATTTTACTTTTGATTTGGTCGACAGAAGTATTCACATTCTCAACTTTGATTCCATTTTTACTGACTTTGATGTATTCAGTGTCCAATTATCATTGATCTTTGAATTTTACCTTATTATCCATTTCATCCTTCATGGATATTTCTATTTCGTAAAATGTATACCATTTTACAGGCAAGGTCTACATTGGATGTAATTCAATTAATTGAGGAATTATTGTCAAATAGGAATTTCTCATTCAATACTATTATTTGATAAGGCATATTATTTATTTGATTATTCTACATGAAGAATGATTTGGACAGGTAGACACTGGTTGGGGACTGGTTAATGAAAGCCCATTTATGCAACAATAGTCTCATGGGACGAGATAGTTGGTTAGCCACCATAGATGGGGGTTTACCCTATAGATAAACAATATTTTGAAAGGACATAAGGGTACCATTTCTATATAATTAAGAAATATGGAATCCAATAATTAATTAATTATTTTATAATATATTCAATTATTATTCATTAATGAGATTTGGTATTGACATATCAATAGATACATTATATTTCAGATTGTAAATTAAATGTCATGTGGTTCAATTTTTTTACCTTTCCATATTTTTTTCATTATCTAGTTATTTAAATAGAATTTATATATAGTTATAATTTTGAGATATTTCATAAGTACATCCTTTTAGTTTATCAATTAAAGGTCATGTGTGTTCCATTATTTACCATTCCATGTTTCATATTCTCATTGATTCCTTATAACTTCAGCTATACTTTTCCCTTACTGAGTATTTTAATTAACCATTATTAGGTTTAATTACCCAGGAATCTAATAAGAGTACCATGAAACAAATGTTGGAATATAATATATGGATCACCTTTATCCATGAGTTTTTTAACCAATAAAAATATATATGTTGTAATTTGGGTTCAAAATTGTAATAAAATTACCATTTATGTATCTAGTTTTCAAATAATACTAAATAGATTGTTCCATTGGGTCATGATTCATTATAATAATGATAATGTTATTGATATCATACATGGACATTGGGCTTATGGGGTTTGGGTAGCTATAGTTGGCATCAAAGGAAGTTCAATATCATCATTGGGATCTTGATTTAAAAAAATATTTGTTAGAAAACATAATCATAAAATAGAATATTATGATATACATAGATGATAACCCTAGAATTATGGTGATAAATAGATTATGTGGGTCTTAATATAAATATTTTATTATCTGGATTCTAAATTTGGATGTGCTTCAAAAATATATGTATATAAGAGTAATAACTCTAACAGGGTGATCAGTTCTTGACTCAGAGAAACCTGGTACACAACAACATGCCTTACTGCACACCTAGTTTTAAACTCCATGGTGAATATTTTTAGAATAATCCACATTTTCAGAACAAACTATTATGATAAATTTGAATGGTTTTAGAAAATTAATAACACATGATAAACAAAATGTTTTTTAGATTTATAATTTAGGTTTCATGAATTAAAGAACATATTAGTCAATGGCTGGAACCTGAATGATTCAAGTAAATATCTAACAGGAAGGAAAACGTGGAGAAAATGAGAAACCAAATAATGTGTTGATAGGAGTGAAGGATATCATGTTTATTACAAATCATTTTCCCAAAATATGATTAATAATATATATCTTTACACACTCCTGATTACACCAATGATTAAAAGGATGTAGGATGATAAGAGCTCGATTAGTGGAGACTATATATAAATGAAGGTACGAATTTAGACATGTGAGAAGTGTGAAATGAGACACCCTAAAAAGCATCTCAACAGAACGTGTAAATTCTTTATGTGTGGGAAATAAGGACATAAAAAGGATTTCGGAGGAAAAATGAAGAATAAGATGGAAGGAAAGGAATCTCATCCAAAGAAATAATTTGTAGTTATTTTTTGTATGTTTGGGGAACTATTACATTACCCAAGTCAATACCCTATCCCAGAAGATAAAATATATACCATGGAAGGATCTATGTAAAAGTAAGTTGATGAATTATATATGCATTGAGGTTGTATTGAAAACCATTCAAAAAATGTTATTTAGTTATTAAATTAATTTCAAGGATTTCCACAATATATATTTCGTAAATTATATTAGTAATTTATTAGAAGATGAAAAGTTATATCTTGGTTAACAACAGATCAAATCTGGTAAGGTCGCGGGTCATCAAACCATGACCTAAGTAAGATAAGGGTTTCACGCAAACCATTGAACTACATAGTGTATTTTTAAATTTTCATTATTTGTAGTTAATTAATTTAATGAAATATTATTAATGATGAACCAGTAGTTACACTATAACACCCCAAGATTCCACAGTATGTTTCCCATTGAATAATGTAATTGTTTGGGTTGTACGCAACTTTGAGTTTTAACACACCACGACTAATCAAACGAGTTGTTATGAATAGGAATACCCACTTTTTAAAAATTTTAAAATTTTATTTTTCAAAATGGACTTCATTTTTGGATTCAAAATATCAAAATTAGCTTAGGGTGATTTTTAAAAAATTTTCTAAAAATTATCAATTTTTTGATGAATAGTGAAAAAACACTGCATTATTGTTTAATACCAAATTTTTATTTATAAAATTAGTTATTTTATTCTAATTTATATTATGTAAAAATATATACATAATACTTATATATTTTCAATGTAATTCATTGGATTAATTTTATACTAATATTTGATATATAAAATTTTATTGAACTTTTTACAGTCTTTTACCCACCTTCTCAGAGCATTTAAAAATTTGTGTAAAAAGTAATTTTTCCACTTCTAGAAATTTAATTTCAAAAAATCCGAGAGACATAGTTGACAATAATAATTAAAATTTGTTTCAATAAGATGAAAATAATTTTTGGTGAATAGTAACTTTTGCCTTTTATTTACCCTGATTAAAAGTAAATTGGGTAATTAAATGTAAAAATGATTTAATAATAACCCTAACACATGTCATAATTCTATTTGATGAGTATATTTTAGTAAAAATAAACCTTATCAATAAAATATGATCCTTTTTTCCCCTTGTATTAGGTTAGAACTTTTATTAATTTTTTTAAAGTAGAGGTGAAAGTGTTAAATTCAATGTTTAATTACTAAACTATTTTTACTATAAGGTTATACATAAGATAAATTAGACTATGAGTATTAATTTTAAAGATAAAAATATTTCCTACATAGATATAGATTATTTATAATTTTTTGATATTAAATAATTAAATTTATTTATGACACAATGAGGATTCCGTAATTATATTTTTAATGAAATGATAAATTAATTGACGTTATAAATATCCAAATAAATGTGAATTAATACTTTTGAATAATTAAACTACTCTTTTAGATTAATATGAAATTTTAGGGTTGATTAAATTAATTCTTTTCCAAGTAATCATGCTATTATGACTTCTAAAAAAATAACTTACTAAATAGTGTCAAAATTGACATAAATGGTTTTTTAAAACAAATACTATATTATTAAATGATATAATACACCTAAAAATAATTGGTTCGAAAAAAATACTTATATAATAATATATATATATATATATATCATTAATTAACCACTTGGGGTTATCTTTTCTTTTAATAGTGTGTTTGTGAACCATTTATTATAATAATAGATGAATAGATGGTAAAAGTTAAACTATTTAGCTAAGAGTTCAATTTAAACAATAAGGTTAATATGATGATCTAAACCTATCCAATACTTATTGGTTGAATTTTTTTCAACCCATTACCACCTTTTCCTATAAATAAATAATTTTTGAGCCATTATAAACAAAATATGACTATATAATAATATAATATTTCAGGATTTTCCTAAAGTGACCCTCACCTCTCTTATAAAAAGGTATGTCCCCTTTTCTCAAATTCACATCTCCAAAGAAATTTGGATTGTCCATACCCTTCTCAAATATCCTCCACACTACCCTCCCTTCGACTAAGAGGCATTACATAGAATAGAAATCCTACTTATGGGTCCCTTTTGATCAACTTAAATGGAAACACCCAAAGAAGATGTAATAATTTCACCACCACTTCTAATAATCTTTTCATCTTCCGCTTCTTTATTTTATTTTTCCTTACCAAACTAATAAATCTAGTACCTTATACATACTGTGATGTTATTATAAATACAGTATAACCATATTCATTATTCTATTCATAAAATGAATGACAATTCACCATATGTGTGTACATACGACATACCATATCCACATCGTGGTGTAGTTTATTATTCAAACAATTCATTATTTGGTTAGGTAAAATAATGAAAATAACTAATATAAATAATAAATATAACATATTAGGAATTCTTATATAGTATATACCATCCATTTACATATTATTTCACCATTTATAGAATGGTATTATCGCTCATGTGTACGTACAGATTACAGTCTCCACAAACATGATGATATTCATTCACCATTATAACGATTCAAGAATAAATTTCATTTTATGATTAAAAAAATGGCTAAGAACTTTATATCATTATTTATATGAATCAAGTACATATTATTCATAAAAAATGACTTATGTAACAAAACATATAAAGTAAAACAAATCAGTTAACACCCTAAATGGCGATAGTTCTGATATATTATTAACAATGTAATAATAGAATATCAAATATGATATAATTTTTATGTATGTGGTTATTTTATTAATTAATAAAAATTATTTATATTTTATACAGGAGTTTAATGTAACATCGACCAAGAAAAAGTACAAGGTAAGGGTTAATTCTACAATCTCTTCATTATTTGAGGTTGTTTATACGTGAGTATCTACTGGGACCTCTTTATCATCCACATCTGTTTTTCATAAAAATGTATTTCAAAACTTTTTTACTATTTAAAATACTATGTGTTAATGTAATTTATACCCTTGTTTGAATTTTTTAAAATTTTTATAAAAGAATCATTCTGTAATTTTACAAATAAGGTACTTTACGACCTTTTCGACAAAATTAACGAAAGAATGTTTTTTAACTTATATGGTGGGAGCGGCTATTATCCACCGTTATAACACCTTCGAAGAGTCCATTACAAGATAATAAGAATATTTTTAAAATAAAACCTTTCTTTTATAATTATGGAACTTTTAAAATGATTTCAAAATTGAAATAGATATTTTTCACAAATTGTTTTCATTTCATCTAGCCCAACATCATTTGATGGATTTTACACTGGTTTGAAGTTGATTTATTATGAAAAAATCTTCCATATTTCATTAAAAGTTTTTTGATATGTTAGGTCATGGATATGTTATTTTTATACCAATTATAGGTTATGTTTAAAGTATTAACATTTCGAATGCTAATTTTAATATTAATGTTTATGTCATGTTTCAATCCATTCATATGGGGAATGCATTGCACATAGTCAATGACAAGTGTAGCCCAATATAGCACCTTGATGCATCAATAGGTCTCATGAGACAAACTAGTGTCCTGACATAAGGCCTTGAAAAAAATATTATTTTTTATCATGGCACGAGGCCTTAAATATGTGGTTATGAAGTCTGGCATTATGCATTCCATCATTATGAAATTGGCTATTGATATTACATGTGTCTATTCGACTAGTTGAATATCAATGTGAATAACTAAATGGAATTATTTGATATATCATTTCCATATTATTTTAAAGTTCAATATTAAAAGTATTTTTATTTTGTCTTATACATTTCCTTAAATGTTTGTGCTTATTTATTAGTGTTTTTTCTATATTTTTTTCCTTACTGAGCATCTGAGCTCTCCCCTTTATTATGTTGGATATTTCCTAGGATGTGAAGAAGTATATTATGACTGAAATACAAGGATATTATAAGGGAGATGAATGTGTTCAAAGGAGACATTATTTTGTGGTTTTTCATTTCAATAATGTAATGTAATACTTATATTTGTATCTAGTACATCCAAGGCTACTATGCTAATCAGTATTTTGGGATTTGATCCCTTATGATCATTTCATTGTTATGTAATAATGAACCAACTCTCGGTAACTAGGGTCGGGTCATTATAGTTTGTATCAGATGAATTATAGTACAAACCTTGGAAGCTAGATTTAGAGAAACTATGATTAGAGACCATTTCCCTAAGATAGAATTTGTGGATTAGTATATAAGAACTTCTTAAAATATTGATAATGTAGAGAATTTGTGAGTATTCCATGAGATAAATCTCTATTTGGATATGAGAAGGTAGTGGTGGCTCTGGTACAGATGTAACTAGGAGTGAAAATATTGACAAGGTGTTTCGGGCTTGACCTTGGGTATCATGGTATGTGACAATGGGCCTTTCTGTACTCTTGTTCACAACCCTCCTGAGGGATATGATTTGGATAATTCACGTTTTATTTGCAAACCATTATGAATAATATATGAGTATCCACCTCTTCAATGAATTTTTTTTAGGAATATATATTATATCAATAAACTATTCTAGTTAGGTTAAGTGTTTCATGAGTTTGGAATTATGTATTGCGATTCATAAACTAATCTAGTGTATGAAATTGTTTAGAAATGGACCCTAGTGGAAGGATTCAAAACCATATCAATGCATTTAATATATGTAGAGATTTTCCTCCTACTCAAGATAATTATAGTGGAGCTGGTGATGCAACTGGTGCTGATCAAATTATCACCATATTGGGACAAATCACTCAGGTTATGAATAATAACCTTACCCGTATATAGCACCCCGATCCACAACATGGAGGATCAATGTTATATCACTTACTAAGGAAAAAACCACCAAAATTCAATGGGACCTCAAATCCATTTTTAGCTGAGAAACTGATAAGTACCATAGAGAAAATATTCCGTTCTTTGGAAAGTATCGAAAGGGAAAAAGTGGTCATGAGAGTTTATCGCCTCACAGGAGTTCAAGATCAATAATGGTCAACAATTGAAAACACAAAAGAGGATGAAAAAGTATTAAATATGAATTGGAGGGAGTTTAATGAGATTTTCATAGAAAAATAATTTACTCATGACCATCTAGCTAATATTGAAATACAATATCTAAGTCTGAGGCAAAATGAGGATGATAATGTCGCAAAGTATAAGACTATCTTTACAAAGTTAGAAAAACATGTAGTAGATTATTAACATAACCCAAGGTGTAAGATTGATTGATTATTTGATTGGCTAAAACTATTTCTCCATCGAGGATTAGTCTCACAATCCTTCTTATCGTAGGAAGATATTGTCTCATGTGCTATCAAGACAGAAAAGGAATTCTCTAAGTATAACGTCTATAAAGAAAAGCATGAGAAGAGGAGATCTACTGAACACTCTGGAAATAAAAATATGGGGAAGAATGGAAATGTTGAATTTATATCCTTTTCTAAATGTGGGAAGAAACTCCTCAGTACTTTCCTGAAGGGAATGTGAGTCTTGTATAAGTGTGGCGAATAATGCCAGTGAGCTCGTGATTGCATGGGAATTAAAGAGGGTTCCAATGATGAATGCTACAATTGTAGAGAAATGGTGCATTACACAAATGAATGTCCTAATAGAAAATTAAACTTACCTCAGAAAAGGACAAAGGAAATATTCCAGGCTTATGCAATCACTACTGGTGAGGTTGAACCTCTAAAAGTTGTGGTGGAAGGTAATTTAAGGGTTTCCTCAAGTTTATCCAATGCTTTATTTGATCTTGAATCATTGAATTGTTTCATATCATCAATGTTTCCTAAAATATTAGGCATTTACTATTTGATTTTTTAAGGGATATATCAGTAAAAACACCTAAGTGGAGTATCATTGCAACAAATATTTGTGAATCAGTTCCCATTAGGGAATATAAATGTTCTTTATCTGCTGATCGAATATTCATACAAATCATGGAATTTGATATAATATTTTTTATGGATTGGAATTCAGACAATGCTGAAAAAATATATTTTTAGAAGAAGTAGGTTACAAATTTTAATGATTATAATGATTACCTTATCATTAGAGCAGAAAACTAAACACCATATTTTTATCTAGATCCACCCTCAGTTGCTCTACTAAATTCAATTATTGGGGAGGAATAGAAAGAAATAGCTATGGGTTTAGAAAATAATGTTTGAATAGAGTACATACCTATTGTATAATAATATGTTGATGTGTTTCTAGAGGATATACCTAGACATCCTCTAGAATGAGAAATTGTGTTTCCCATTTATTTAATTCCTTGTTCAATTCCCATATTGAAGACCCCATATAGAATGACAACTTTTGAATTGGTGGAATTAAAGAAACAACCCGAAGAATTAACTAATATGTGATTAATTTTCTCTAGTGTTTCTCTATGGGGATCCCTTGTTGTTTTTTTTAAGATAGATGGATCTATGAGGTTGTGTATTGACTACATAGAGATCCATGATAAAAGAACAAGTATCCCCTACCATGCATTGATGATTTATTAGACCATCTTCATGGACCTATATATTTTTGAAAAGATTGTACTTTGATCTAGATATCATCAGTTTTGTGTGAAGAAATATGACATAATGAAAAGAGTATTTTGAAACAGGTACGGGCATTACGAGTTTATAGTAATTCATTTGGGACAGATTAATGCACCCTCTATTTTACATGATCTAATGAATAGAGTTTTCAAGGATTATTTTGATTACTTTTTAGTATTATTTATTGATGATATCTTGGTATACTAAAATAACTATGAAGATCATTAAAATCACTTGTGCACTATTCTAAAAATCATCAAAAGAAAAATATTATATAGGAAGTTTAGGAAGTGTGAATTTTGGATTTAGGGGATTTTTGTGCAATATTGTCTCTGAGGATAGAATACATGTTTATTCATTAATGTCCATGTCAATCAAATAAAGGCTAGAACCAACAAGTATAACTGACGTACACAGTTTTATTCATTTAGAAGGTTATTATCAATTATTCGTCCAGAATTTTGCTCGATTGGCTAACCCATTAACCAAGATTACACGTAAAGGGGTTAAATTTGTTTGGAAAAAAGTGTGTGAATAATTTTTTTAAGAATTAAATAGAAGAATACTCAATTTATGTACATTGACTCTACCATCAGGGAATGATGGTTTTATTATTTATATTGAGTCTTTAAATAAAGGACTTGTTTTTTTTCTTTATGTAGAATGATAGAGTTATTGCATATGCATCAAAATAGAAGAAAATTCATGAGAAAAAATATCCTACTAACGATCTTGAGTTACCAACTATAATCCTTGATCTGAAAATATATTGAAACTATCTATATGTTGAAAAAAGTGAGATTTATAATGATCAAAAGAGATTGATGTATATTTTCTCACAAAAATAACTTAACATGAGGAAAAGGAAATGGATCGAACTACTCAAGGATTATGATTACACTATACACTTCAACCTGGGGAAGGAAAATAAGGTGGTTATGTCTTTGAGCAGAAAGGGTCATGGAGTTTTGAACAAGATGAGACTTGAATGTGGTCATATCTTCATGGACGTAGAAGAAATGGATATGGGAATAATCATGGAAGTTGAAAATCAATAATTTTTCAAATGGTAGCCAAACCATTTACTATAAAGGATAACATGTTCTTAGACTGATGATGAGAATTTTTAAAAGAAAATTAAAGCTCTGAATCATAGGAGATTGATTGAATTTGTATATGAAGATGGGATTTTGAAATTTGGGAAGAGGATTTGTGTTCACATATACCAAATCTAAAAAGGGAATTGTTGGATGATGCTAACATCTCAAATTTCCATATACATTGGGGTAACACTAATATGTATAGAGATTTGAAGGAACATTTTTGGTGGGATAACATGAAGAATGATATTTCTAATTATTTGGAAAGATGTATGGTTTTTCAATAGGTTAACTCTAGAAAAAACATCTTGGAGGAGTCATGAACCTCTTCCAATACCTGAGTGGAAATGGGATGATATTACGATGGACTTTGTCATGGGTCTACCAATGTCTCCTAGAAGGAACATTGCAATATGGGTAATTATTGATCGTCTTACCAAGTCAGCACATTTAATTGATTTAAGAGATTATTACCACTTGAACGTTTAGAATGAATATATATTAATGATGTTGTAATACTTCATAGTGTACCCCTATCGATTGTTTCTGATCATGATCCCCATTTTACATCAAGATTATGGAAAATTTATTAGAAGGCCTTGGATACCAAACTTCGTTTGAGCACTATCTACCACCCTCAAACTGATGGACAGTCAGAACGAACTATTCAAACCATAGAAGACTTGTTGGGAATTTTCTCACTTGACTTTCAATGTATCTGTGATCAATATTTTCCTATGATAAAATTTTTGTATAAAAATAGTTCCCATTTAAGTATTCAGATGGCACCATATGAAGTGTTATATAGAAAGAGATGTCGGGCAATAGCTCATTGGGATGATGTTAGTTAATGAAAATTTGTAGGACCAAAACATGTTGAGGAAATAATGGAAATGGGGATGGTTATCCAAACCCACATCAAAGCATCTCAAAGTAGGAAAAATATCTATGCTGATAACCAAAGGAACGATTTGGAATTTCAAGTAGGATATCATGTTTTCTTGAAGGTATAGCCATGGAAGGGTGTTATAATATTCAATGTGAAGGGAAAATTAAGTCACTTGTACATCGTACCTTTCGAAATTTAGAACGAATTTGAGTTGTATCTTGTCATTTTGCAATGCCACTAAGTCTCTCCAAAGCTCATGATGGGTTCCACGTATCACAGTTAAGAAAATACAAGCCGGACCTAACCCAGCTATTCACCAATGAAGAAATAGAACTGGAACCCTATTTGTGTTATTGTAAAGAGTCTCTCAATATTTTTGATACCTGAGAACAAGTGCTAAGAAACTGAACGACTATTATGGTGAATGTCCTCTGGAGAAAACCTAAAATGGAAGAGGCAATGTGGGATCCCAATGAACTTATGATAAATAAGAACCCGGATATTTGTATGCAGTAATATTCAATAAATTTTGAGGAAAAATTTATTTGAAGGATGGGAGAATGTAACATCTCATGCTTCCATGGTATGATTCCCTTTGAATAATACAATAGCTTGCATTGTACGCAACATGGAGTTTTAACACACCACGACCAATCAAACTTGTCGTTATGATTTATAATATCCACTTTTTGAAATTTTATAAATTTTATTTCTCAAAACGGACATAATTTTTGGATTTTGAATATCAAAATTACCATAGGGTGAATTTTTTGTATTTTTCTGAAAACATTCAATTTTTGATGAATAGTGAAAACACTACGTTATTAATTAAAACAGGATTTTTATTTTAATAAATAATTATTTTATTTAAATTTATATTAGGTAAAAATAGATTCATAATACCTATATATTTTCAATTTAATTCATTGGAGTCATTTTATAATAATGATAGATTTATAAAACGTTATAGAACTTTTTATTGTCTTTTATCCACCTTCTTGGCGCATATGAAAATTTGTATAAATCATAATTTTACCACTTCTATTAATTGAATTTCTAAAATCCGAGAGACATAGTTGACATCTGTATGAAAATTTTTGTTCAATAATATGAAAATAATTTTTTGTGAATAGTAACTTTTGACTTTTATTTACCACAGTTATATGTAAATAGGGTAATTAAAGGTAAAAATGATTTTATAATTACCCTAAAACATGTCCTAATTATATTGGATTAGTTTTATTTCAGAAAAAATAAACCATAGGAATAAAATATGATCCTTTTGGTCAACTTGGATTAGATTAGGACATTTATTATTATTTTATTTAAAGAAGAGTTAAAAGTGTTAAATTCAATGTTTAATAACTAAACCATTTTTAATATATGGTTTTACATAATATACATTTGACTATATTTTTTTAGAAATATATGTATATTTCCTACATAATGGTATTTTATTTATTATTTTTTGACATTATATAATTAAATTTATTTATGACACAATGATGATGCACTAATAACCTTTTTAATGAAAGGTTAAAATAATTGATTTTATAAATATCCAAATAAATATAAATTAAAACATTTTATGCAGTAAAATAATTTCATAGTCTAATATTACATGGTATGTATGATTCAATGAATTTATTTCTATGTAATCATGCTGTTATGACTTCCACAAAAATAAAATACTAAATAGTGTCAAAATTGACATAAAAGTGTTTTAAAAAAAATACTATATTATTAAATGATATAATAGTTCTACAAATATAAGTATTTTAAAAATGACTTACATAATAATATATATCATTAATGAACCACATGAATTATGCTTGTCCCATTATGGTATGTTTATTAACCATTTATTATAATAATACAAGAATACATGGTATCTGTTAAACTATTTAACTAAGAGTTAAATCTAAATGATAAGGATAATCTGGTGACCTAAACCTTTATAAAACCTATTGATTGAAATTAATTCATCCCATATCTACCTTAGACTCAAAATAAGTCATTTTGGATCCATTATAAACCAATTATGATTGTATAATAAAATAATATTTCAAGATTTTCCCGAAGTAACCCTCACCTACCTTATAAAAAAGTCCATAACCTTCTCTCAAAATCACACCTTCATATCCATATGGCTCTTCCAAAACCTGCTCAAATATCCCCCCAACTACCCTCCATTCTATTTATAGGCCTTACATTGATCATAAAGACAAACTATGGATCCCTTTTGATCAACTCAAAAGGAAACACCCGAAGAAGAGGAAATAATTTCACCATCTCTTTCAATGATTTTTTCTTCCTCCACTTCCTCTTTATTTTTTGTTTCCATACAAAAAAAATAAATATTGTAACTTATACATACAGTGATGTTATTATAAATATGATAAAATAATATTCATCATATTATCCTTCCTATGAATTACATGTCACCATACGTGCGTAACCACAACTTACCGTCCCCACGTCATGGTTTAGTTTATTATTCAAACACTTCAATATTTGTATGTGTATAATAATGAGTAAAACTGATGTAAATAATAAATATAACATGCTAATGATTCTATATATATGATATATCATCCAATTACAAAATATTTAACCATTATTATAATGGTATTGTCGCTCATGCATACGTAGGTATTACCGTCTCCACGAACGCGATAAAATTCATTCCCCATCACAGCCATTCAAGAATAAATTTCATTTTATGATAAAAAAAATAATGTTTGAGAAGATAATATCATTCTGGATATGAAATAAATACATCTTATCCATAACAACCATTTCTTAAGTAACAAAAAATAAAAAGGAAAAAAAGAATTAGTTAACAATGAAACGATGATTCTACTAAAATATTATTAACAAAAAATATTATAAGATCATATATGATATCATATTTATGTATGTCGTTCTTTTATAATTTAATAACAATTATTTAACTATTTAACCGAAGTTTAATGTACCCTAAATCAATGAAATGTACATGTTAAGGGTTAACTTTACAATCTCTTCATTATCTGAGGTTGTTTATACATCAGTATCTATAGGGACAACTTTATCATCCACATCTGGGTTTCTTAAAAATTTATTTGAAAACATTTTTACTATTTTCTAGACTATTGTTTAAATTCATTTATATCCTTGTTTGAATTTTTATAAATGTTTATAAAGGAATATTTCTGTCATTTTCCAAACAATTTACTTTACGACCTTTTCCAAAAAAATTTAATTTTTTTTTTAACTTATATGACGGAATCGGCTATTTTCTACCGTTATAAAACATTGGATGCTTCACTTACTAGATTATAAGAATATTTTTCAAAAAAAATATCTTATTTTATAATTATTTTACATTTAAATGATTTGAAAATATGAAGTGATATTTCTCTCAAATAGTATTTATTTAAACTATGTCAACATCCTTGGATGGATTTTACATTTGTTTAAAGTTAATTTATAATGATACAATATTACCTATAGTATTAAAGGTTTTTAGATTTTTATGACTATGGATGTGTCATTTTATTACCATTCGTGGTTTATGGTTAATCTATTATCATTTTGTATTATATTTTTAATGTGAATGTTTATGTTATGATTCCGTCTTTTCATGTGAGGAACGCATTGGAATTTGTAAGTGATTGGTGGATCTCAATATAGCTCCACAATTCATCATTAGGTATCATGAGACAAAATAGATTCATGTCACAAGGCCTTAATAAAATATTCTTTTAGTCTTGGCATGAGGCCTTGACTATGTGGTTATGAAGTTGGTCATTATGCATTCCATCATTATGAAATTGGCAATTAATATTACATGTGATTCTTTGACGAGTAGAATATCCATGTGGATATGTAAATGGCATTATTTGATTTATCATTGCTATATTATGCAGATATTTAAGTTTAAAATGCTTGTGTTTTAGTCTTATACATTTCCTTAAAATTTTATGCTTATTTATGAATGATTCTTCTATATAGTTATCGTTACTGAGAATCCGAGCTCAACACTTTTTTATATTTGATTTTCCACAGGATGTGAAGAAGTATATTATGACATAGTTTTAGGGATAGTCTACGAGAGATGAATGTGTTCAAAGAATTCATAATGTTGTTGTTTTTCATTTCAATAATGTAATTTAAAACTCATGTTTCTATCTAGTACATACAATGATATTAAAACAATCATTCTTTTGGGATTTGATCACTTATGGTCATGCCAATGCTATGTAATATTACACAGACTCTGGGTAACTAGGGTCAAGGCGTTACAAACACTTCTTATGATTTTAAATTAATCTATTTTACATATTTATATTGTGATATAGTTGAAAAAATATTAATACCTTCCACTAATTTATAGTCCTTATGATCCATAAAAATTTTCTTCTGGGCTTCAGCCATAAAAAAATCATTGTTGGTAAATAATTTTTTTGATTAAAAGGATAAATTATAATTTGGTCAAAGTACAACTAAAATTCAGGATTTTTCCATATGAGGTCGACACCTATACTGTGTTAATATTTTTCTTATTCTTGGTTAATAAATTGATTAACCAAAATTAGTTAAGTGACATAGAAAAAACATGTTTTCCTAATACTGAAATTTGTGTTTTATCGATGTCCCTCTAAATCATCAAATATTTATATCCTTCCGGACCTCAACATTCTATTCAACATTCACTTGTTTGTGAGTGATGACCTCATTAAATCCCTAAAAATATGTATGATTTTCTCTTATGTTTGTATCTCTGCTTTCTAGTGATGTTCTCCTACATAGAGTCATAGTTACATGGTATTCCATGTGACATTTGTAATTTTAATTCTCTCTTTAATAAAGGATCACTTATGAACCCTTCTCCCGATGTGGGATTTAAAACATAGGAAGTATCAAACAATTTATAACCATAATGGTGTTAAAATTCAGAGAATTTAAATTTAAATTGGGATGTGGGGAGAATGTTACCACCCAAATTATTCTGTACGAACCATTTATTTGATCGCATATATGGCATGAAAAAACAAGCACATAAGGAAATATAATATCCGTATACGTTATAATATGTGTACTAATTAACAATTGATTTCATGCATGAAACACTGATTTAACATGTGTTACACAGAAATTAGACCTTTTTCAATATCCTATGTTACACACAAAAGTGAAAATTCTCAGTATCTTGTGTTACACACAACAACGACCATCCTTTAATGATTGTGTTATATGTAAGACTAAGTTTCACCAAATAAAAATATATTATTAAAATATTATTTAATATAATATGATATGCCCAAGACATTATACTAGTGGATAGGATTATTATTAAATAATTTATGAAAGTATATGGTTTATAATAATATAATATTAATTCAAATGTTAAAAATTAATTATAAATGAATATAGGACCCAATTGAATATCAACAAAATGTTTTTATATAAAACCATTTTGTGATCAAAAAGGTATTTTTACATTATAAATAAAATTATTTAAAACTAGTTAATTATTTTCCTCAAATAAATAAGTTATATTTTCAATCACTTATTTCTTTATATCCATCTATTATGTTTGATATGCATAAGATACTAACAAACCCGATTTTATACATAAAACACTATATTTTTATAAAGCAATTTCATTCCTTTTATGGGAGAGATCATTTTAAATTTGAAGTTTGATACAATTAAAAATTTAATAATTGAAACTAAACTTATTCTCTTAAATAGAAACATAAGAATTAATTGAGGTTGAATATTTTATTTTTAACTAAGACATTTCATTTTGTAACGAATAGTTAAAATTAATGTATTTTATTATAAAAATGAGTTTTAATTTAACATATTTATAATGTTAAATTATATTTTTATTTAGATTTAATGTTTAAAAATAAAAAATGTTAATCAATTTATAAAATTTAAGTTATTAAGATAAATTTCAATTTGAAATTTATTATAAAAACATAGCCACCATTCTGACATTTTTAAATTAAAAATCTGCATTGTCATCCTAACTACAGAATTAATTTTAATTTTATTTCTGCCACATATGTGACTCAAATTTGGAAAAATGTATTCCATATTTGAAATCATAAATTTTTATAGTTTATAATAATACCATAATTTCAATTTAAAAAAATTCTTAGTAAAAGTCATTAACACTAATTATAATTATTAAGGTAAATCTAAGCTTCATACAGGACTAAACCATTAAAAAAGCGACCAAATGACCTTTACTCATGTAAGAAAACTATTATCATAAATTATCTCGACCGTTAATATTTTTATTTCTAGTTTTATTAGTTTTTATGATTTTTTTAGGTAAGAACATTTTCACACCTAACTTCTGTTCAAAAATACAAAGTGAGTCCTTTTCCTTTCCCGTAAAAGGCCACCACCTCTACCCTTTCATCACACTAATTACACCAATTATTTTCAAAAAATACCTACCCAAATAGTCTCCAATAATTCCTATCGTATACCCAGATTCATCCATTTGGGAAAAAACACTTCCAACAAATCCTTTTGGTTAAATCCAAAAGAAGTTTCCTAATTAAGTGGTAACACCTTTTCTCAAGCTTCTTAGTTACACTTCCATTATCTATTACCTATACTATTCTTATTCTTTGATTACACAACAAAAATAATATCCTAAATATAATAGAATTATTTTATGAAAAGGGTTATAACTAAACATACTTACAGCTCTATCTAATGAGTAAAAACATACAATTTCTTTGAACGATGAATTACTGCCTCACAAAATCATGATTGTTTAATTCTCTATTACTGAATCTTTTAGTAGACATTATGAAGAAAAATATATTTATATATGATATATATGTATTGATAATGTTTTAGTCTTATTTAAGTTTTATTTATAACATAATATTATGCTTTTAAGGTTGTGTAAATACGTTAATCTCATTTGAGGATGTGTGGATTACCGCCCCTCAAAGCGATGTGGTTCATTCACACAATATGTTGAATGTATAAATGAATGGCCATAATTAATAATAAGTTACATACACAACACAAAAAATATATTAATTAAAAATTATCATAATTTATTATAATATATATATTTTTATCATCTCCTTTATTAACCATTCACACACTTTATAATATAAAACTTCATTTGTGGATATGTGGACTACCACTTCCTCAACATTATGTGATTTTTTACATCACATAATTATATATATAAATATATATTATCAAATAATATGATATTTCTTATATAATTATAATTATGGATCTATTTGAGTTACTTACCTACTTTTTAGATCGATTAATTAAAAATTGGAATGTTACTCATGCATATGTACGAACTAAGATCTTCATTATAGTAACATATTATCATTTTCGTAACCATATTTAACGATTTATTATAATATGATAATTGATGTAAAAATATTATTATTATGTTATATTTTTTTTATGAATATTTTATATAATGACCCATTTTACCATAATTATCTACAAATAATTGTTTTGACATATCAACCGAATTTTTTCAAAAACACCTCATTTAAACATGAATTTTCATGTAGTGTACAGACCATGATAATAAGTGAGATAAATGTAATTATAAACAAGATAATGATCTGAATAAAGTATAAAATTAACATAAATTTATTAAAAATGAATTTAATGGATTTTCCTCTGAAAGTAAAGTTAGTGTAAAGATATTTCATCTCACTTTTAATTTCATTGAGATATATGTTATTTTCTCCACTATTTTCCTTTGTGTGGAGTTTGTATGACAATGATTTTTTTAAATTTATCTTAAAATTAAATTTTATGGTATTCAAATATCCCTTTTACAATGCATCTCCCATGGTGTTTATTATTAAAATTTTATCAAATTGGTAAAATGTTTTGTCTTAATTTTCCTTCTTGGAACTCATGTTTCATTATAGAGCTAGACACATTCTTGAGGTGCATATATTTCAGTTTTACATGATTTATCATGAATCTCAATATTTTATATATATTGTGTGATTCATGTAATTTAACTATCTTACTCATATATTACGATCCTAGTTACAAAGTTACATGACTTTATTATGACAATCTCATCACTTTTTTCGAGATTGTTTCTGTTTATACATATTTTGCTTAAATAATATGATCCATATCTCAAGAACAAAATTTAAATTCCTTAGCCTCTATTATTTTTTATATAATCATATATTATTACCATTTTGAAATCTTTGGTACATAATATTGTTGAGAAAGTGTTTTTCAAAAAGCCCAACCTTAACCACTCTTCGGTCAAAAATATATTCTAAACCATGTTTTCTAGAAAAGGTTTAAAATAATATCATTACATTCCACTAAAATATTTTGAGTAAATTTTTACTCTTTTTTATTTTACCAATAACTTTGAAGGGATCTTATTATCACATTCCAAACGAGGCATTTTCTACCCGTTCACCAAACAAAAGGAATATTATTTTTACCTCATTCTACATGTACTAATTCATCTTTCATAATTTTTTAAATCATACATCACAAATTGAAAAGGTTTATTTTTAAAAGATCATTAAAATTTATATTCATTGGAATATATTTTCAGAAGGTTTTTATAAAAATCCCTGATTATTTTCTTCATTAATATTTTGAAAAATTATAACATTATTTTATCAACAACTAAACCATCCATTTTATCCCATTTGGGATTTTTTGTATTTATACCATCCTTAATAATTCTTGGGATATAATATTATATAATTTTACAAAATAGTATTCATATTTGCTTCTTTATTTCATTGTTAGTCACCTTGAAGTATTCAATTTCCCAAGATCACTGTAATTTGAATTTCCCCTTATAATCCATTTCATCATTCAGGGATATTATTGTTTCCTAAACCATATAATATTTTACATGTGGGGAAGAATTTGGTAGTAATTTGATTATTTGAGGAATTATTGATAAATCTATATTTCACATTAAATATAGTTATTTGATAAAGAATATTATTTATATTATTGTTAATGATGAATAATGATTTGGACATGTAGACATGGTATTGGTATATGTTAATGAAATCCCCTTGATGCATCGATAGTCTCATAAGACCGAATAGTTGGCTAGCCATCGTAGATTGGTTTTTACCCTATAGCTAAGTTGTCTTGTGAAAGGTCTTCATAATACTGGTTATATGTACCTAGGAAACATGGAATCCAATAATTAAGTATTTATATAATAATTGTTTTAGTTATTATTCTTCCTCTATATTTTGCATCAACATATCTACAGATACACTTAATTTATGTTCAGGCGTTAAATTTCATGTGTTTGAGTTTCTTACCTTTCCATATTTATTTTTACACATCTAGTTATTTGAATGGAAATTATTTCCAGTTATTAGCTACACATATTTTTTAAGTACTTCTGATTTGTTTGTTGAATATCTGGTAAGTGTGTTTAGTTATTTACCATTCTATGTTGACTATTCTCATTGATTCATTATTGCTTCTGCTATACATTTCCCTTATGGAGAATTTGATCTCACCATTATTATTTTTCTATCACCAGGAATCCACAAATCATACTATGAATGATATGTAGGAATATACTAGTTGTATTATAGTTTTCCTCAATGATTTTAATTAGTTTAGGAAAAATATATTTTTAATTTAGTTTATCCATTTGTAACACAATTCCCATTTAAGTAACTAGTTTTCCAAGACTATTAAATTGATTGTTCCTTCGGGGAATGATTCTTTGTAATCATGCCAATGTAATTGATATCTAACACAAACTCTTGGTGTCTGGGGTTTGGGTCACTACAAAAGAAATATAATGGAATCAATTTCCAAGGAACATACTCTCTCTATGGTTTCCACTACGATGTTCAAGATCCAATGAGCCTTATTTAATTAATATAATTGATAATCCACCATTTTATACCATTAATTCATTCATAGAATACGAGAAAACCCATTTTTATTCAAATCCATATCATGATTACATCGAATCATATATCAAAATTCAAATTCAAAGTCCCCCATAGTGTATAACCCCTATTTTTTCACAAATAAAAAATAAACCATCCTAAAATTCATGTTGAATATGAACCACTTAATCGATAATCACATGAAAGGGGATGAAAAACATCCCCTAACAAAGAATTACAATATTATATAAATTTAATTAAGCTTCTTTTAACCAGGAAAGTCTAAATCACTACCATTAGGTGGTATAATGTGAGTTATAAGAAAAAAAAATAGCACCCCATGGGTGGCCATGGATTTTGAAAAAACCGCCAAAACATCTCAAGGGTAACTATGGTATTCACTAATTTGTCTCATTTCATTTAATGTAGTTCATAAATTTAATTTTGAGGCCACGATAGAAATTTTGACAGGAAGTACAATAGTAGATATATCTATAAATAACTAAAACTCAAAATAATGTTTATACCACCTTCCATAGCTCGGTGGTAGAGTGATCATCCACTATCAAATCCTGATTCAACTGAGATAAGAATAAGATATAATAATGGATGAAATAACACAAAAATAAGGAAAATAACCATCCACACAAATATCATAATAAATAAAAATATGAATATCTAATTGATAAAAAGGTGTTGAGTAATCATCGATCAATATCCAATGAGACTAGCAACTCTTAAATGGAAAATATGAAGGATGATTGAGATCAATTTCAATAATTGGATATCAAATGATCTCCCCATCATATTCTATCTAACATGGGGGAGAGAATATAATTATGCTTGATAAATAGGCATAATAGATCTAAAATTGTTCTTCTAATGAAAATAAAGGAGTCTCATGGTTAGCTATAAGAAAGGGGCACCCCTATGATTACCTTTGATAGTTTAACTAACAATGAAAAAACTATGAAAACGATACTCTATTAATATTAAAGAGGATTTTTTTTCTTGGATTTGAGGCCTAAATTGCAAAATTTGTCTTAATATTGTGGCCTCATCACACTCCCTTACCATACCTCGCATGATTTATCTGATCATATGGCCTTCCCCAAACCATTTGAACTAACTATTATCCATAAAAAATTTACCCATAAATCTGGGTTTTGGGCTTTTAATAAGCCCAACACACTTCTGATAACTCCCTACGCCAAAATTGAATTCACATTAGACTATACGTAAATATAAAAAATGAAAATGAAGGGAACTATACATTATAAGAAAACCTGGATTCTTCATGCTTCCCCCATTAAAAAATTTATATTCAAAATTACCTATAAGAAATATTAAAGATTAGTCTAAGAAAAACTCATGATCCTGAGCATTCACCTTGGACTCACACTCCCAAGTCAAATCTTGTAAAAAGATGTGTTTCTATATAACAAGTACTAGAGGAACTGATTGTCCTCAAAGATTCATCTTTCTCTTAACAACAATATGAACGAGATGATATTTAAATGACTCATTATCCTATAGATAAACCTACATAGTATGAAATGTGGGAGGTGGGTCTGAGTTATAGTAGAGTAGAGGTGATATTTGGATGATATTGTTCTTGTCTCATATCATTTGTGGTAAATAAAACTAATAGACTACCGACCTAACTATTCTCAGAGTCTTCAACAGCCCGACATATCATAGTAAAATATTACACTGTCTTTGGATTATCATGGGTCCCATCCATGGTGAAACTTGTAAAAAATCTTTATCTCTAACTGAAAAATCTAGAGGATGTTTGTGGAGATCAGCATATGATTTATTACAAGACTTTGTAGTTTCCTTCGACATCTGAATCAACTGGACCTACTAAGAAGTCTCCTACATTATAAATGGTACATGAAAATCATCCTCACATACCATTAACCATTTCTAGGTAGATCATCATAGACAATGATAAAATCCTCATATGGTTCTATATTTATAATCACTTTATAGGAAATATTATTAGAGAACTTGACCCTAGGAATATTCCTCTCTCAGGATCCCCAAAAAAAAGGGAAAATCCTATAACATTTCCTCAATAACTTGTATCATACTCTCTTACTGGACATCACTTTTAGGATTTTATACTATACTTAAGAGCACCAATTTACCCAGATCCCTCTACAATATCTACCAAAATGATATTTAAATTGAGAATCCCTATATAGAATTATTTTGTGTTTTAAACCATGATGATATATAATCTCATGGATATACATCCTCCAAATCTCATCCGCATTGATGGTATCTATGATTACCAAAAACTGTTCATATTTTATGAACCTATCGATAAAAACCCACAAAACATCACTACCTTGAGGGGTCCTTAGTAAAACGGTCATGAAATCCATTGTGACATCATTTATTATCCACTAAGGAATACATAACTGCAATAACAGTTTGTCTGGTCACTAATGTTTTACCTTCACATACTTATAAGTTGAACACCTTGTAAAAAAATATGCCTCCTCTCTTTTCATACCCGACTAATATTACTAATGACACATGTCATCATATATCTTTGTTACTTTAGCAAGCAATATCAAAGCTGAGGAAAGAAACACTTGCTTCATCTCCTTAGTTATGTCCACTAGAACCCAAATGAAACCATGGATACAAAAGATGCCATCCTCACCCACATGTCAACCAGGTAGTTGATCTTTACCTTCCACTCTCTCCCATAGTAATAGGCCCATAGAATAAAAAATACTCATTCTCCATACTCTACATAGTATGGTAGAGGTCACAACTAATGATGAAAGATAAGTATATTCCTAACTATCATGCACCATCATGTGCATGTCATAGAACAATTCCATGAGATACAACTAGCTACTATGATATTAATCTACATATATCTGATTTCAGTTGCTCAAGGAATCACCCAATGGATTACCTTTACTAGGAATGTAGGAATCCTTGAAGTCAAAAGAAAATAGTTAATCAACACCGTGGCACTACCTCATATTTATGTCGCACTATTTAAATATGTAATTGAATATTTTTTGGCCCATGTACCCCAGAAAATTCTCTCTCAACAAGTAATTTGTCCAACAACTCCCAACATGGAAAACTGCATCTAACAAAATATTGTCTGTTGGGTTGTTACTCTTGTGTGGCCACAACTTTTGATACCCATATTGTAACACCCCAAGCTTCCATGGTACGCTTCCCTTTGAATAATACAGTTGCGTGTGTCGTACGCAACTTTGAGTTCTAACACAGAAACCACAACCAATCAAACTATCCGTTATGAATAGTAATACACACTTTTTGAAATTTTACAAATTTTATCATTCAAAATGGACTTCATTTTTTGATTCGGAATATCAAAATTATCCTAGGGTGAAATTTTGGTATTTTTCTGAAAAATTTCAAATTTGTATGAATAGGGAAAAAACACTAAGTTATAGTTTAAAACCAAATTTTTATTTGAATAATTATTTACATTATATAAATTTAATTAATGTCAAAATAGATACATAATACCTTTATAAGATAAATGTAATTCCTTGGAGTTAGTTTAGAATAATTTTAGATATATAAAAATTTTGTTGAACTTTTTACGGTCTTTTACCCACATCCTAGGAGAATTTGGAAATTCACATAAAACATAATTTTACCGTTTCTGGGAGTGGAATTTAGAAAATCCTAGTGAAACAGTTAATGTCAAGGAGTAAAATGTGGTTCAATGAGATGAAAATAATTTTTGGTGAATATTAACTTTTTACTTTTATTTACCACGGTTAAAAGTAAATAGTGTAATTAAGGGTAAAATTGATATTAATATTACCCTAAAACAAGTCCTAATTCTATTGGACAAGTTTATCTTGACAAAAAACATCCTTAGGAATAAAATATTATCATTTAGGTCCACTTGTATTAGATTAGGACATTTGTTATTATTTAATTCAAAGAATAGTTAAAAGAGTTAAAATCAATGTTTATTTACTAAACCATTTTTAATATAGGGTTATTCATAAGATAAATTCAATTGTAAATATTCATTAGAAAGATAAAAATATTTCATACATAATGGTTTTTTATTTATAATTTTTAGACATTAAATAATTTAATTTATTTGTGACACAATGGTGACTCAGTAATTACCTAATTAATGAATTATTAAAATAATTGATATTATAAATATAAAAATAAATGTAAGTTGATACTTTTTATGAATTACACTACTTTTCTAGGTTATTATGACATATTAATATTGGTTATATATATTTTTTTAGAATTAATAATGCATTTATGAAATTATCAAAAACAAAATACACAATAGTGTCAAAATCGACATAAAAGAGTTTTTAAAAGAAATATTATATTATTAATTTATATTCTATTCTTAAATAGATAAAGTTCAACCAAAAGACTTGTATCATGATAGGTGTATCATTAATGGACCACTTGGGGGTATCTTGGATGTATATTGTAAGTATATTAACTATATAATATAAAAATACATAGTGACATGATAAATGTTAAACTAATTAACTAAGAGTTAAAACTAAAAGATAAGGTTAATATAGTGACCCAAACCTGTCTAAAAAATATTTATTGAGTGGATTTAGACCTATAACCACCTTAAACTTTAAATAATCCTCTTTAGAGTCATTAGAAAATGAATATTAATTTATTATAAAATAATATTTCTAGCTCTTCCAAAGGTGCCCCTCAGCCCACTTATAAAAGGGAACTCCCCCTTCTCACTAATTAACACATTCAAAGCCTTTTGGCTCGGCCAACCCCTGCCCAAATAATCTATAAACTTCCCTAGCATAAACCTAGAGGCCTTATTTTGATCATAAATTCATCCTAAGAGCCCTTTTGATCAAATCAAAAGGAAGAACCCAAAGAAGAGGTAATGTTTTCACCACCCTCTTTCAAGTTCTTTTCTTCTTCAACTTCTTATTTCGTTATTATTCCCATTATAAAATAATAAAATTCAGTATCTTATATATACTGTGATTTTATTATAAATATGGTACAACTATATTCATTATTCTATCTATCCATTGAATGACATGTCACCATACATGCATACGTACAGATTACCGTCTTCACATCGTGGTGTAATTGTTATTCAATAAATTATTATTTGGATGGGTATAATAATGATGTTTAATTCATGTAAATATTAAATATAACATGATAGTGAATATTTATATATTATATAAAATCCAATTATATATTATTTTAAGATCAAAAGAATGATATTGTCGCTCGTACGTACGTATGGACTACCGTCTCCACGAACACGATGAGATTCATTCCCCATCGTATCCATTCAAGACTAATTCTCATTTAATGATTAAAAATAATGTTTAAGGACTTGATATCATTATGTATATGAATAATATAAAACCTATCCATAAAAAACATGACTTACATAACAAAACATATAAAAGAAAACGAGTAAGTTAACACCCGAAACAATGATAATACTAAGATATTATTAACAAATCAATGGTAAAAGATCATATATGATAGCATATTAATTTTTATGATTCTCATATAATTTAATAACAATTATTTCACTATAATATAGGAGGTTAACGTAGCCTCAACCAAGAAAAATTACAAGGAAAAGGTTTATTTTACAATTTTTTTCATTATCCGAGGTTGTTTATACGTAATTACCTACTGGGACCTCTTTATCAGCCACATCCATGTTTCTTAAAAATTTATTTCAAATCACTCTTACTATTTTAAAGACTATAGGATAAAGTCATTTATATCCTTTTAGACTTTTTATAAGAAGTTTATAAAGGAATCTTTCTATCGTTTTCCAAACAAGGTCCTTTTTAACCTTTTCGACAAAATTAAGGTAAGATTGTTTTTTTAACTTATACGGTGAGTGCAGCTATTTTTCACCATTATAAAATCATCTAAGATTCCCTTATAAGCTTATAAGAAAATTTTCAAAGTAATTTTTTTATTTTATAATCATGTGACTTTTAAATGATTTCCAAAAAAAGAGATATTTCTCTCAAATAGATTTGATTTATCTATGTCAATATCCTTTGAAGGATTTTAAGATTATATGAAGTTTATTTATTATGATACAAAACATCCATATTATATTGAATGTTTTGTGATATTTTTGACTTTGGATGTTCTATTTTTATTCCTTTCATGGTTTATGGAAAAGTATTGACATTTCATATTCTAGTTTTAATATCAATGTTTATGTTATGTTTAAACCTGTTCATATGAGGAATGAATTAGACTTAATATGAGACGGGGGGAGCCCACTATAGCTCATTGATGCATCAGAAGGTCTCATGAGACAAACTAGTGTCTTGGCACAAGGCCTTGACAAAATCTTATTTGTAGTCATGGCACGAGGCCTTGAATGTTTGTTTATGATAGTCTGACATTATGAATTCCATCATTATGAAAGTGGTTATTGATATTGCATGTGATTATTCGACTAGTATAATATCCATGTGAACAATTATATGGAATTATTTCATTTTATTTCTGCCATATTTTGTAGAAGTTAAAGTTTAAAAAGCTTTTTTTTAGTTATACATTGCCTTAAATGTTTATGCTTAATTACGAATGTTTCCTCTATAATGTTATCCTAACTGGGCATTTGAGCTCACCCCTTTCTATGTTTTATTTTTTCCAGGATGTGAAGAAGTATTTTATGAATGACCTGCAGGGATATTATGAGGGGATAAGAGTGTGGAATATAGAGACTATATTGTTGTAGTTTTAATTTTATGATGTAATATAAACTTTATGAATGTATCTAGTTATTAGAAGGCTACTAAACAAATCGGTCTTTCGAGACATGATATTTTTTGTGATCATGCCAATGTTATGTACTAATGCACCGACTCTGATCAAATTGGGTTAGGGAGTTACAGTTGGTATCAGAGGAATTTATTACAACCCTTGGAAGCTAGACTTAGATAAAATTTGATTAGATCACATAGATCTAAAATGGACTTTGAGGATTAGTATAGAAGAACTTATTATAATTTTGGTATTGTAAAGATTTTGTGAGTTTTCTTAGAAATACATCCCTATTTGGAAACAAGAAGGTAGAGGAGGATCTATCACATATGTACCTAGGGGTAAAACCCCAAAACACTGCTTTGAGCTAGACTCGAACGGGAACTGGTGCATGACAACGGGCCTTGCTGGACTCTTGGTTACAACACTCCCGGGGGATATGCTTAGGATAACTCTCATTTTATTTAAAAATCATTATGAAGGGTTTATGAGTATATACTTCCTCAAAGAAAAAAATTTTATGATTATGGATTATATCCATAAATAGTTCAATTTATATTAAGTGTTTTACAAGTATGGAATTTTGTATTTTAATTCATAAACTGATATAATTCATGCCATTGTTTGGAAATGGCATGTAGTGGAAGAAATGGAAATCGTATCAATGCACACACTCCATGTAGGGATTGCCCTCCGGCTCAAGATAATTATGGTGGAGCTGGTGATGCAACTGGTGCATATCAACTAATCACCATACTGGGACAACATACTCAGGTTATGAATAATGACCTTACTCATATGGAGCACCCGGATCCACAGCATGGAGGATCAATGTTAGATCACTTCATGAGGCATCAACAACCAAAATTCAATGGGAGTAAAAATATATTAGTAGCTGAGCAATGGATAAGTTCCCTAGAGAAAATATTTCAGGCTTTGGGGAGTAGTGAAAGGGAAAAAGTTTTCATGGCAGTTCATCGCCTCACTAGATATGCTGATCAATGGTGGTCATTGATTCAAAACATGAAGGAAGATGATGAAGTATCAAATATGGAATGGAGGGAGTTAAACGATCAATTTTTAGAAAAATGCCTTTCCTCGTGACCATCAAGCTGATATATAAAGTCAATTTCTGAGTCTGAGACAAAAGAAGGATGAGAATGTCGCAATGTATGAGGATAAATTTAAAAAGATAGCAAGGTATGCTGGAGATTATATACGTAACCCAAGAAGTAAGATTTATCATTTCTTTAATGGGTTAAAACCATTTCTCCATCGAGCATTAGTCTCACAATCCTTCTTGTCATACGAAGACATTGTCTCATGGGCTATCATGATAGTAAATGAATTCTCTAAGTCTTATGACATTATGAAAATGAATGTCGTAAGCGTTAGGGGAACTTACCTCAGAAAAGGCCAAGGGATCAAGGCCATGCTTATTCTATCACTACTGTTGAGGTAGAAGCTATGAAAAACATAGTGGTAGGTAATTTAATGGTTTCCTCAAGTTTAGAAAATGCATTATTTGATTCTGGATCATCACATTGTTTCATATATTCATAGTTTTATAAGAAAATTAGATATTTCCAATTTGAATTAAAAAGGGAGTTTTCAGTTAAAACTCCTAAGAGATGTATCATTGCAACAATGTTTTGTGAATCAGTCCCCATTAGAGAATAGAAATGTTATTTATCTGCTTATCTAATCATCATAACTTTGATTTAGTTTCATATAATCTTCGGTATTGATTGGATTTTGGACCATGATGCGATGTTTTATTGTAGGAAGAAGGAGGTTATGATTTGTGATGATGATGATAAGGAACACCTTATCTATAGAGAAGAATCGTCACCACCGAATTCTTATATAGATCCACCCCCAGTAGCTCAACTAAATTCAATTATTGGTGGGGAAGATAATGAAATGATTGTGGGTGACGAAAGGAATGTTCAAATAGAGTATGTACCTATTGTGAAAGAATATGTAGATGTGTTTCTAGAAGATTTACCTGGACATCCTCTAGAATGAGAAGTTCAGTTTTCCATTGATTTAATTCCTGGATCAAGACCTATATAGAAGACCCCTTATAGAATTTCCACTATGGAATTAGTTGAACTAAAGAAAAAACTAGATTAATTGAGTAATAAGGGATTTATTCTCCCTAGTGTTTTTCCATGGGGATCCCCTATTATTTTTTTTAGAAAGAAAGATTGATCTATGATGTTATGTATCGACTATAGGGAAATGAATCCTATAACAATAAAGAACAAGTATCCCCTACCTCACATTGATGATTTATTTGACCAACTCCATGGAGCTCAATACTTTTCAAAGATTGACCTTCGATCTGGATACCATCTGTTGTGCGTAATGAAGGAATACATTCCAAAGACAACATTTCGAAGAAGGTATGGGCTTTACGAGCTTACAGTAATGCCTTTTGGATTGACTAATGCACCCTCAGTATTCATGGATCTAATGAATAGAGTATTCAAAGAATATCTTGATGCTTTTGTCGTGGTATTTATTGATGATATCTTGATATACTACAAAATCTACGAAGATCAGGAAAATCACATGTGCATTATCTTGAAGACTATTAGAAGACTTGAATTATATGGGACGTTTAGCAAGTGTGAATTATGGCTTCAGGAGATCTCTTTTCTTGGCCATATTGTCTCCAAGGATGGAATCTCTATTGATCCTTCAAAGACAAGAGCAATCCAAGAATGGCAATAACCAAAGATTATAACCGAGGTACACAGTTTTATTGGTTATGCACGTTATTATCGACGTTTCATCCAAAACATTGGCCGATTGGCTAACCCATTAACTAAGCTCACATGTAAAGGGGTTAAATTTGTTTGGACAAAAGAGTGTGAAGAATTTTTTGAAGAACTGAAGAGAATATTAGTCAATTTCCCTATGTTGACTCTACTATTGGGGAATGATGTGTTTGTAATTTATAGTGATGCATCAATGAAAGGACATGGTTGTGTCCTTATGCAAAATGATAGGGTTATTGCCTATGCATCACGACAGCTAAAAATTCATGAGAAAAACCACCCTACTCATGATCATGAGTTAGCTGCTGTAATATTTTCTTTGAAGATACAGAGAAATCATCTCTATGGTGAAAAATGTGATATTTATATTGATCACAAGAGTTTGGAGTATATTTTATCACAGAAAGAACTCAACATGAGGCAAAGGAGATGGCTTGAACTACTCACAGATTATGATTTCATGATACACTACCACATGGGGAAGGCAAATAAGGTGGTAGATTCTTTGAGCAGAAAGATCATGGAGTTTTGAACATGATGAGAATTGAATGGGACCCTATTTTCATGGATCTAGTGAAGATGGATATGGGAATTACCATGGAAGGTGAGAAATAGATACTTTTTCAAATGGTTTCCAAACCATCTTTACTAGAATAGATAAAGAGTTCTCAGATTTGTGATGAAGAGTTTCAAAAGAAGATTAAAGTTGTGAACGATGGAAGACAGAAAGACTTTGTGTATGAAGATGAAATTTTGAAAATTGGGAAGATACTTTGTGTTCCCGATATACCTGATTTGGAAAGGGAATTTTTAGATGGTGCTCATAGCTCCACTTTTTCTATACATACTGGGAGCACCAAAATGTATAGAGATTTGAAGGAACATTTTTGTTGGGAAAACATGAAGAGAGAGATTGCTGATTTTGTGTCAAGATGTATGGTTTGTCAACAAGTGAAAACTAGAATGTAACAGCCAAGAGAAGTCATTCAACCTTTTTCCATACCGAACTAGAAATCAGATAATATCACTATGGACTTTGTCATGGGACTACCAAAGACTCCTATAAGGAACGATGCAATATGGGTTATTATTGATCGTCTTACCAAGTTAGCAAATTTTCTTACTTTTAGAGAAAATCTACCACTGGAACATCTTGAAAGACTACATATTAATGAAGTTTTGAGACTTCATGGAGTACCCCTATTGATTATTTTTGATCGTGATCCCCGTTTTACTTCAAGATTCTAGAAGAGTCTTCAGAAGGCCTTGGATAATAAAATTCATTTGAGCACTGCCTACCACCCTCAAATAGATGGAAAATAAGAACAGACTATTCAAACCTTAGAAGACATGTTGAGATCCTTCTCACTTGACTTTCAGGGCATGTGGGATCAATATTTACCTCTAGTATAATTTTCCTATAACACTAGCTTCCATTCGAGTTTTGAAATGGCACCATATGAAGCGTCATATAGAAAGAGATGTCGCACACCAACCTGTTGGGATGACGTTGGTGAAAGAAACCTTATAGGACCAGAACTGGTGGAGGAAATGATGGAGAAGGTAAAGGTAAGAAAAAAACCACATCAAAGCAGCTCAAATTCGGCAGTAGAGCTATGCTGACAACCGAAGGAAGGATTTGGAATTTAAGATAGGATATCATGTTTTATTAAAGGTATCTCCATGGAAGGGAGTTATACGTTTCAGCAAGAAAGGTAAATTGAGTCCTAGGTACATCGGACCTTTTGAAATTATAGAGAGAATTGGGGCTGTAGCTTACCGTTTGGCAATGCCGCCAAGTCTCTCCAATGTTCAAGATGTGTTCCACGTATCACTATTGAGGAAATACATGCCTGACCCAATGCATGTACTCAACAATGAGGAATTAGAACTGGAACCCGATCTGTTTTTTTGCGAAAATCCCGTCAGGATTCTTGATACTAGAGAACAAGTACTGAGAAACCGGATGACTCATCTGGTAAAAGATTTATGGAGAACCCATAAGATGGAAGAGACAACATCGGAGCCCGAGGAACTTATGATGAAGAACCACCCGATTCATTTCATTAGGTAGTATTCTAGAAATTTCGAGGATGAAATTATTTGAAGTAGGGGAGAATGTAACACCCCAAGCTTCCACGGTATGCTTCCCTTTGAATGATACAGTAGCGTGTGTTGTATGCAACTTCATGTTCTAACACACACAAACACCACAACCAATCAATCTAGATGTTATGAATAGTAATACCCACTTTTTTAAGTTTTAAAAATTTTATCTTTCAAAATGGACTTCTTTTTTGGATTCGGAATATCTAAATTATCCTAGGGTGAAATTTTGGTATTTTTCTGAAAACTTGCAATTTTTTATGAATAGTGAAAAAACACTGAGTTATAGTTTAAAACAAAAATTTATATTTAAATAATTATTTATTTTATTTAAATTTAATTAATGTCAAAATAGATACATAATACCTATATATGATCAATGTAATTCATTGGAGTTAGTTTAGAATAATTTTAGATATATAAAAATTTTATTGAACTTTTCACCGTCTTTTACCCACCTCCTAGGAGAATTTGGATATTCACATATAACTTAATTTTACCGCTTCTCTGAGTGGAATTTCGAAAATCTGATAGACATGGTAAATATGATGGAGTAAAATGTGGTTCAATGAGATGAAAATAATTTTTTGGTGAATAGTAATTTTTTATTTGTATTTACCACTGTTAAAAGTAAATAGGGAAATTAAGTGTAAAAATGATATTAATATTACCCTAACACATCTCCTAATTCTATTGAACAAGTGTATCTCGACCAAAAAAAACCTTTGGAATAAAATATTATCATTTAGGTCCACTTGGATTAGATTAGGACATTTATTATTATTTAATTCAAGGAAGAGTTAAAAGAGTTAAAATAAACGTTTATTTACTAAAACATTTTTAATAAAAGATTATACATAAGATGAATTCTATTCTAAATATTCATTAGAAAGATAAAAAAACTTCCTACATAATGGTAATTTATTTTTAATTTTTAGACTTTAAATAATTTAATTTATTTATGACACAATGGTAATGCAGTAATTATCTAATTAATGAAATATTAACAAAATTGGTATTATAAATATCAAAATAAATTTAATTTGAGAGTTTTTATTAATTAAACTAATTTTCTAGGTTAATAAGACTTATTAGGATTGGTTATATAAATCTTTTTTGAAGTAATAATTATTTTTTAGGAAATTATCAAAAACCAAATACCCAATAGTGTCAAAATTGACATAGAAGAGTTTTTAAAACAAATAATATATTATTAATTTATATTCTATTCCTAAAAATTTAAGGTTCAGCCAATGGAATTGTATCATGATATTTGTATCATTAATGGACCACTTGGGGGTCGCATCGATGTATATAGTATGTTTATTAACTATATAATATAAAAATACAAAGCGACATGGTAAATGTTAAACTAATTAACTAAGAGTTAAAACTAAAAGATAAGGTTAATATAGTGACCCAAACCTATCTAAAACCTATTGGATGAGTGGTTTTAGACCTATACCCACATTAACCATAAATAATCCACTTTATAGCCATTAGAAACCGAATATGAATTTATTATAAAATAATATTTCTACCTTTTCCAAAGTTGCCCGTCACCCCTCTTATAAAGGGGAACTCCCCCTTCTCACTAATTCACACATTCAACGCCTTTTGACTCGGCCAAAACCTGCCAAAATACTCTCTAAAATTCCCTCACTTCACCCTAGATTCTTTATTTTGATCAGAAATCCAACCTAAGGATCCCTTTTGATCAAATCAAAAGGAATATCCCGAAGAAGAGGTAATGTTTTCACCACCCTCTTTCAAGTTCCTTTCTTATTCAGCTTCTTCTTTCTTTGTTATTCCCATTCTAAAATAATAAACCCCAATATCTTATATATAATGTGATGTTATTATAAATATGGTACAACCATATTCATTATTCTATCAATCCTTTAAATGACATGTCACCATAGGTGCGTACGTACGGCTTACCGTCTCCATGTCGTGGTGTAATTGTTATTCAATAAATTATTATTTGGATGGGTATAATAATGATGTGAAATTCATGTAAATAATAAATATTACATGATAATGATTCTGTGTATATGATATACCATCCAATTATATATTATTTTAATACCAAAAGAAAAATATTGTCGCTCGTGCATACGTATGGACTACCATCTCCACGAACGCGATGAGATTCATTCCGCATCATATCCATTTAAGACTAATTATCATTTAATGATTAAAAATACTGTTTAAGGACTTTATATTATTCAGGATATGAATAAGATACAACCTATTCATAAGAAACATGACTTAGTAACAAAACATATAAAAGAAAAGGAGTAAGTTAACACCCGAAACAACGATAATACTAAGATATTATTAACAAATCAATGGTAAAAAATCATATATGATATCATATTAATGTTTATGATTATTGTATATTTTAATAACAATTATTTCACCATTATAAAGGAGGTTAACCTACCCTCAACCAAGGAAAAGTATAAGGTAAGGGTTTATTTCCCAATCTCTTCATTATCCGAGGTTGTTTATACGTAATTAACTACTAGGACCTCGTTATCATCCATGCCCATGTTTCCTAAAAATTTATTTCAAATCACCCTTAATATTTTAAAGACTATGGGATAAAATCAGTTATACCCTTGTTGACTTTTTATAAGATGTTTATAAAGGAATCTTTCTGTTGTTTTCCAAACAAAATCCTTTTTATCCTTTTCGACAAAATTAATGTAAGAATGTTTTTTTAAATTATACAGTGGGTGTGGCTATTTTCCACTGTTATAAAATCTTCGAAGAATCCCTTACAATATTATAATATTAGTTTAAAATTAAATTTTTTATTTTATAATCATTAGACTTTTAAATGATTTAAAAAAAAGAGATATTTCTCTTAAATAGTTTTGATTTCATCTATGTCAACATCCTTTGATGGATTTTAAGCTTATTTGAAGTTTACTTATTTTGATAAAAAATTCCATATTGTATTGAAGGTTTTGTGATATTTTTTACTGTGGATGTGCTATTTTTATAACATTCATGGTTTATGGAGAAAGTATTGACATTTCATATTCTATTTTTAATACGAATGTTTATGTTATGTTTAAACATGTTCATATGAGGAATGCATTGGACTTAATATGTGACGGGTGGAGCCCCCTATAGATCCTCGATGCATCGGTAGGTCTCATGAGACAAACTAGTGTCTTAGGACAAGGCCTTGACAAAATCTTATTTGTAGTCTTGGAACGAGGCATTGAATATGTGGTTATGATAGTCCGGAATTATGCATTCCATCATTATGAAAGTGGTTATTGATATTGCATGTGATTATTAGACTAGTAGAATATCCTTGTGAATAAGTATATGGCATTATTTCATTTTATTTATGCAATATTATGCTGAAGTTCAAGTTTAAAAGGCTTTTGTTTTAGGTATACATTGCCTTAACTGTTAATGATTATTTATGAACGTTTCTGCTATAATTTTATCCTTACTGGGCATTTGTTCTCACCCCTTTATTTGTTTTATTTTTCTCAGGATGTGAAGAAGTATTTTATGAATGACCTGTAGGGATAGTATGAGGGGATAAGAGTGTGGACTATGGAGAATATATTGTTGTATTTTTCATGTAATAATGTAATGTAAACATTATTAATGTATTTAGTTATTCCAAGGCTACTAAACCAATCGGTCTTTAGAGACTTGATCTTTCTTGTGATCATGTAACTGTTATGTAATGATGCACCAACTCTGGGAAACTGGGGTCGGGGCGTTACACATACACCCTTACTTCATCTCCCTGCATCACCACTACTCCATTCCCTATACCTAATGCACCATAATACACAGTGTAACTTCTTCCCTTCTTTGGAATTATTTAGACTAGTGCTGAATTAAAACTCTCTTTCAACTCCCAACAGGTTTTCTCATAGGTATGTAACAATAGAAACATCAGAAACTTCATATTCAATACCTTAAATGGTGATACTACGTGTGAGAATTCATGTACCAAAATCTTATAATATCCATCTATCCCCTAGAAACAATTAATATCAAAAATATTCCTAGGATTATCCGAGGAAACTATAACTATCACCTTTTCTAGGTCCACTGATACTCCTACCTCTGAGAAAATGTTACCCAGGATGGGAATCATTTGAATCCAGAAGTGTCACATTGTGAGATAATCATATAACATATAATTTCTCGTTGTATCCAAAATGAACTCATGATGTTTGGTATAATAATATTGATTATGAGAATACACTTAGATATCATCCTTAAAAAGTCATGAAAAATGATTCAAGATAGGGATATAACATTTGGATCGTTAGTTAAATTATAATAGATGGCGTATTAATAACACTGAATACCATTACCAGATACTAGTATAACCATAACTACTATGAAATGTTATACTATGTATGTCAGCTGGTCGAACATGTACATTGTTATAACCTGACCTCAAGTAAATTTTAGACAACCCATGATATCCTAAAAAATGATCAAACATTTCATCTATCTACGACATGGAATATTGTTTCATAACCATCAGTTTGTAAAAATTATGTTAATCCATGAAATGCCTAAGGGTACAATTATCATTTTTGTCGAAAAGTAACAGTGAAACCCATGGGATGTTTTGTTTTGAAAAAAATTCCATATACCTCCAAATCATATAGCTTCCTCTTAGCCTTATGTAACTCTGTCATAGACACCCTACAAAGATGAATGGATACTAATTCATCTCTTGGTAGTAGCTTGATGGAGGGATATACCTCTATCTTAGGAGGTAAAGAATAAAATTCATTGGGTAAAACATACCTGAAATAAAAACCCATTGAGGGAAAGTATGTCTAATGTACTCCATGATGAACATGATAAAAACTAGTGATCTAGAAATTCATCCCACCCTACCCATGACGGTGTTGTCCATATCGGATTTCTTAGACATCATATTCACCCCTGTGAGTATGAACTACACCCTCTAGTGATGTTAAAGTCACCCTACCATGATATCAAACAATGTAGGATCAATAAAATTTTATCCATTCTATCTCTATTATGATTTCAAACATGGTCATCTTAGGGATATAACAATTTTAGATGAAGAGTTACCCACCAACCTCAAGGGGGAACTCCTTGAAATGGTGTGCATCTTATTTTCCGATTCCCTGTGGAGTTTCCGGCATCATAATGCTCTTAGAGGAGTGTATAAGAAGACCAAATATTTTCACCAAATGTGAAAATATAAAACTACAAGATGAATCGGTATCAAAAATATACGATTAAATAGTATAGGAAATTAAGATTTTATGTCTCACCATTGAAAATTAGGATCTCGTTCCTTGGGGGTAGGTTGTATGTAAAAGATCAGGACAGAACCACATACCTGTGAATCAACCTCACTTCCCAGAGTAGGACAACACTGATATGTCAGTTTAATTGCTTCATAGATTTATTGGACATAAAAAACATATACTTATCTTGACCGATCGATAATTCTCTATCTCCATTCTAGAGGCGTAGTTGAGAAACCTTCTCTAGAATATGGTGTCAGAGTTGACCCCCTAACACTAATTATGGGAGGAAAGGCCCTATAGAAACACTGCACATGGACAATGTAGAGAAATATTGGAAATAAATCATGTTGAAGACACAATAATTCTTCATGTATCCTTATCTTCCACACTAATAATAGTATAATGAGCTACCAGTACTTGAAGCCCGATCGGTACTCAACTCACGAAAAACCTCAAAACAATGTTTCTTACCTGAAGACACTGAACTACTAGGTCAAGATACATAACCAATCTATTATATTCACCTATATTCTCTCTTGTTCCACCGTGTAATTAGAATCTAATTCATAATTTTAGTAGTAGATTTCAATCTGAACACATTGAACTGTGATCAAACCACATATTAGAGACCTTCCCAAAGACCTCTCTCCCTAAATATCTCTTCAGCATGGTACGTCTTTGCCAAAAAATTAAACTATGTAAATCATGACGAGTTCTCAATTACTATCATATATCCAAACTCTATATGCCTGAACTCAATATCCTTTTTTCCCATATAGTTTCATGATAGAAACAGTTTCAGAACATGGTTTTCAAATATGCCAATACAGTCGTGACCCTTCCCCAGAGAGCTTGGATCTGATGTCTTCTTCTTTTTCATTGGCATTATTACAATAAATTGAATCTTAAAAGAATTATATTTTAGTATTCTTGGTAAACAAGATACATACATGAGCCTTTTATTACCAAATAATACACTAAATACAGCATATTTGTTTTCTTTTGAACTAAATAATGTCAAGAATGAATCTAATCCATCTAGTAAATCCATGCATATAATTCATAGTATAATTCTTGGATTACTAGGAAAAAACATAATAATGGGGAGCTGAAATACCTAGTATGGGAAATGTAATGTAGAATTAATAATGAATTAATAAGAATAGTAAATATGGAAGGGTAATTAATTGATCAAACATGCATTGTAATTGATAAAATGAATGGAAGATTGTAAATAATATTAAATGGTAATATCAAAAAACCCATTCAATTTAAATAACCAGGTAAGTAAACAAAATATAGAAAGGTAATAAATGGAAACACATTCAATTCAAATAACTAGATAAGGAAAAAAAATATTCCAAGGTAAAAATCTAAAAACAAATGGCAATTAATCAATAAAATAATAATGAAATGAATCCATAGAATTTATCATGTGAAAATATAATGGATAATTAATAAAAAAATTAAGAAAATAATTATTTATTTAATGTCATAGCTCAGACAAATTAAACCATATATTTTCAAGATCTATCCTCCAGGTAGTTTAAAACTATGGATAAAACCAGTTTAATTTAGTTAGTTTAAAGAAATCATAATGACATAATAATTAAAATAATATGCCAGTAAACCTTTGTAAAATAAAATAAGATATTAGGTTACCCATGTGGCTAATACCATGGCCAAATACCATGAGAAAACCCATGTTTTTACAAAAATAACTAATGAGGTGTTTTAAATAATAAAAAATTATATCTATTTTAATATAAATACCCACTAGTCCATCCATTTTATTTCCATCCAAATCCCTAATCTTAGAATCTCTAGTGGTTTTACCTCCCTATTATTCCTCCCATGGTGTCCTTAAGCCCCCAATGTCCCAGCCTTTATGTTCTAGGAATTACTCTATAAGGTAATGGATTCATTCACCCTCATCTTTTAGTCGACACTTCTTTTATGTTATCTATTTGAATTTTTATTCTCATATATTGGGGTCGATACTATGTATTCATATTACATTAATTTATATTTACATATTATGAGATGCCATTTTTTCTCTCAACAATTCATTTTAAGAAATTTTAAGCGGCGTCGTTAGTCTTCCAAATTTTTATAAGGGATATCTCAACTTTTCTTTTATTTTCAAGTTCATCAATTTTCAATTTTCTATCCCCACCTCCTCTATAAAATTTTTTTTGATAAATCCATTATCATATATATAGTGGAATTATATCATGTTAATTGAAGAACCGTCATAAATATTCTAACTCCCTCCCTTTTATTTTTATAAACGAAATCAACGTCAATGAGGATCCAATTTAGAACCTTTGTGGATGATGAAGTTTTGTTCATCCTTTTCTCATTAATAACTAGTAATGAAACCATTAAAATTATTGAAATGGAATATAATATTTGTATTGTAACCTAATTAATATTCAAGAACCACTATATGAAAATTTTAGTAATTTATAGGACAAAACTTGTTCATAATAATCCAAATACCACCAAATAATCAATGTTGTCACCATCTAATTATTCATCCTATTTCCATGTAATAAAATGATATAAATGACCATTAAAAATTATAGATGTTCATAAATAATATTCAATTTCAATTATTTAGATTTACAACCATTACAATAAATTCCATTACTTAAAAACAAGTTATCCAATTTTGAATATCATGAAAGCAATCATTCTGGAATGACGGAATTCAATATAATAACTTACCAATAAGAACAAAAATGTATTAAAAATAATATTGATAAACTGATTAAATGTCTATTTGGTTCTTAAATAAGTTATTAATAATCCTAATTTCATAATCTAGGACCTTAATTTCAAGATCAGAACACATTCTAACTTAATTTTAGGGGTTTCTACCCAAACACCTATTTTCATTCAGGTAACATTCATTGTCTAATTACCTAAATGAAATTCTTATGTATTATTATGTACTTCACAAAAATTCGGTATTAGTATTAAATATATGAACACCAACCATAATCCATCCATATTTTATGGATATGTACATGTTTTAAAAGAAATATTCCAAACTGTTTCCAAAATAGAAGCATGATTCAAAGGAATTTCTCAAATTCTTAAAAAATTTAAAGGGAATTTTATAATCTATTTTTGGAAACAATTATTTTTATAAAAACACTCATTTTATCATGAAATACTATCTTACTTCACTTCTGGTTTTATAAAAATATTTTTTCAAAAGAACCCTTCTTTCCAAATAAAATAGTATTTATCATAAGAATTAGTTAATGATTTTATTTGTGTATTTTCGTCTGATTCAACACTCATGTTGATTATTATGTATTATTGGGTTTAATCATTTATGATGTAATCTACCATATTTTATTTAATGGTTTATGAATAATTTTATTCTGGTTTATCTTTTCTAAAAACATTCACCGTATTTCTCAGAATGGATAGGGTTTTGTGTTTGATGATTGGGTAAAGTTAATTACATTTCATTTACTAGTTTTAATATGATTGTATATATTTGTTATTTTGATCCCCGATCATATAAAGAATTCATTGGACTTATTATATGATGGGTTGGTACCGCTTTATCCCCTCGATGCTTCGGTAGGTCTAATGAGGAAAATATATGGGGAATTTTCTGAGGCGTTTCCCAATCTGATATATGGATTTGGTCAAGGCCTAAATCATTTTTAGATATCTTTGATGAGGCCATGAAAAAATGTTTCAGAATTTCAGGCATATGCACTTCCCTCATTACAAATCTAGTAATTGAAATACCATGTGGTTATTCGACTATTATAATACACATTATTATGTTATAGAAATATTTACTCAGCTCATATTTCATTTATATTATGTTCAAGTTTATTTTTTAAAGTCATGTGTTTTCAATTATTCACCATGTCTAATATTTATGTTATCTTCCACTGTATTTCTTACTCATAGTGAGTGTTTGAGCTTATCCCTTTCTTATGTTTCATCTTCTTAGTATATTAAGAAGTAAATTATAAATGGCTTGCAAGCATAATCTAGGAGCCATGGATGTTTCTATTGGATTAAATTAGTGTTTTTTCCATTCAATATGTAATGGTAAATTTATTTATATGTATTTATTCGAAAAGATACTAAACAACATGGTTGTTTAGGATGCATATTCCTTATTTATATTTCAGTGTAATAAAATAAGTCAATGGCTATGAGAAACTGGGGCGGTTTCTTAAAGTTGGTATGAGAGGAAGTTTAGTACAAAACATGGAAATAGATTTAGATAACCTAGTGTTTGGAAAAAATCCATTAAAAAGTATTTGAGGGTACAAAATCAAGAATGTCCTTGTATTTTTATAAGGAATATATTATACAAATATTCCAAGAAAATATTTCCATGTCTGGATACAAATAGGTTGAGGTGGCTCTGGCACAGATGTACCTGGAGTGAAAGCTTCAACAAGAAGTTTTGGGTTTGACTCGGGGTATCATAGTACATGAAAAAGGGCTTTTCTTCACTCTTTCTATTGACACTCCTAGGGGATATGCTATAGATAATTCAAATTTTCTTTATAAGATATTATGAGGGATTTAAATGTAAATTTTCCCTAAAATAAACCATTTCTGTGATTATGGGATTAGCCATGTGTGGGATTTAAATTTATGATAAGTACTTTGTTAAGATAAGATTATACATTATGACTCATACACTAATCTAGTGTATGTCATTATTTATAAATGGAACATAGTGGAAGGAATGGAAACCACACACATGTGTGTGTCCCCAGTAGGGTTTTCCCTCCGAATCAAGATAATGATGTTGGCTCTGGTTCTGTGATGGGTGCTGAGAAACTTATAACAATACTGGGAAAACATACTCAGGTTATGAAAAATAACCTTACCAATAAGGAGTATCTGGATCCCCCATATAGAGGTGCTATGTTAGAATTCTTTATCCTTCAACAACCCCCATCATTTGTTAGGAATACAAACCCATCTGTAGATGAGAACATGATAAGTTCCCTAGAGAAGATATTTCATTTATTGGGATGTAATGAAAGAGAGAAGGTCATCGCGGTTGTTTATTAGCTATCGGGAGATTTAGATTTGTGGGGGTCATTAATCAAAAACACAATGGAGGAGGAATAAAAAAAGATGGAATGGAGGGACTTTGATGAAATAAAAATAAAGAAATACATTCCTCGTGAATAACGAGAAGATGTGGAAAAGCAGTATCTAAATTTGAAGTAAACTGATGATGATAATGTTTCAAAGTATAAAGATAACTTCACTAGGTTAGAAAAGAATTATGTGGAATACATACAAAATATGAGGAGTAATATGGATCTATTCTTTGATAGACTAAAGACATTCCATTGGTGGGATCTGGTCTCCCAGAGATTCTCATCATATTAGGATATAATTTCATATGCTATCAAGACAGAAAAAGAATTATCTATGTCTTATGACTTTATGGGGAAGTAAAGGAAGAAGAGGGCTACAAAAAACATTTGGAAAGGAATTCTAGAAATCAGGAAGATGGGAAGATTTGAGTTTCCTCCCTATGATAATGGTGAGAGGAAACACCTTATTGAATGCTTAAAGAAAAAAAGAGTTTTCTACAAATATGGCTAGAAAGTACATATTGATTGAGATTGTAAGGGGAATAAATTGTCTATTAATATTCAATACTATAATTTTAGGGAGATGATACAATATGCTAAAGATTTTCCAAAGTGTTAAGGAAACATGCAAAAGAAAAGGACAAGGGAGTATGGACATCCTAATGCGATCACAACCACTGATATTGAAGTCCCTAATGATGTGGTGGTAGTTACATTAATCATTTCATAAAACAAAGCCAATTCATTATTTGATTCAGGATCATCACATTCATTTATATCTTTCTAGTATTCCACGAAAATTAGATATGTCCAATTTGATTTAATAATGGAGTTATCAGTCAAAACCCCATGTGGAAGTATCATTGCAAAAAAGGCGTGTCAATTAGTCCACCTCATGACACATAAACGTTCTTTAGTTGCTGACCATATCATCATACCAATTACTGGATTTGTTATAATTATTGGTATTAATTGGATGTCAAATTATTATGTAAAGATCTATTATAAGAATAAAGAAGTTACAATTTTTTAGTATGGTGTGGAATCCCTTATTTTTAGGGCAGAATCATCGCCATATGATTCTCATCTAGATCCACCCCCTGTAGCTATACTAGATTAAATTATTCGGGATGAAGGGAATTCAATAACTATAGGTGAGGATAATAATGTTAAGATTGAATATGTACCTATTCTGTAAGAATATATTGACATCTTATTAGAGGATTTAGCTGGATATCCTCTGGAGTGGTAAATTGAGTAAATGATTGACATAATTCATGGTTAAAGACCCATATTAAAGTCCCTATATAGAATGGCCATGTTGGTGATAGTGTAATTAATTAATGAACTATAAAAATTTATTGATAAAGGATTTATTTTCCCTAGATTGTTTCTTTGGGCATCCCTTGTTTTTTGACTATAAGAATGGTGGGCCTATGTGGTTGTTCATGAATACAGAGAGATCAATTCTATAAAAATAAAGAAAAAGTATCCCCAACTTTGAATTGATTATTTATTTTATCAAAGTTATAGATCCCAATATTTTTTAAATATTGATCTGCGATATGGTTATCATCAGTTACTTTTGTGGAAGGAAGACATTCAAAAAACAGAATTTTGAACCTAGTACGAGCATGACAAGTTTATAGTAATGCATTTTGGGCTAACTAATGCATCATACGTTATCATGGATCTAATGAATAGAGTTTACAAGGAATATCATGATAACTTCTTGGTGTTGTCTATTGAAGATACCCTGATATAATATAAAATCTATGAAGATCTTGAAAATCACTTGCACTCTATTCGGAAGACTCTTTGAAGAAATGATTTATATGGGATGTTTAGAAGTGTGATTTTTTTGGCTTCAATCAGTTTCCTTTCTAGGAAACATTGTCTTTAAATATGGAATATCTATAGATCCTATAAAGGCAAAGGATTCCCAAGAATGGCCTACTCCAATGAACATAACTCTGGTATGTAGATTTATTTGTTTAGTTGGTTATTTTTGGGGTTTTGTTCAGAACATAGCCCGTTTAACCAACCCAATGAACAAGATCACATGAAATGGGGTTAAGTTTATATGAAAAAGCGAATGTGAAGATTATTTTGAATAATTGATGAGGATATTAATGAATGCCCCTATCCTAACCCTAACATCGAGGAATGATGGGTTTGTTATCGATAGCGATGCATCAAAGAAAGAACATGGTTGCATACTTATGTAGAATGATCAAGTGATTGACTATGAATCTAGGTTGATGAAATATCATTAAAAAAACTATCCAACTCATGATCTTGAGTTAGTAGAATTATTTTTGGCTCTGAGGATATCAAGACATTACCTCAATGGAAAAAAATATGAGATATATACAGATCATAAGACTTTGAAATATATCTTCTCACATAAAGAACTCAACATGAGACAAATGAAATGGATTGAGTTACTCAATGAATATGATCTCACAATACATTACCAACTGGGGAAGGAAAGTATGGTTGTAGAAGCTTTGAGTAGAAAAGACCAGGGTATTTTGAATAAAATGAGAGTTTAAACAGATCCTCTGTTCATGGATATAGTAAAATTGGATATGGGAATTATCCAGTAAGGTAACACTTCACTACCATTTCAAATGTATTTTCATCCTTCTTTTCTGGAAAAGGTAAAAATTTCTCAGGATGAAGATGAATTGTATAAAAAAAAGTTAATTTTGTAAATGATGGGAAGTCGATTGACATCGTATATGAAGGTGGAATTTTGAAAATTGGAAAGAGGATTTGGGTTCCCGATATTCTTGAGCTAATGTGGGAACTATTAGATGAGTCACATAGCTCTAATTTCCTTATACACTCTGGTAGAAAAAATATTAATATAGATATAAAGTAACATTTTTGGTGGGAAAACATGAAGAGGGTGATTGTTGATTATGTGTCGAGATGTTTGATTTGTCAACATGTGATGGCTAGAAAGAATCATCCTGGAAGAGTCATGAAACAACTTCCAATTAATATGTGGAAATGGGATGATATTACAATGGACATTGTCATAGAGATACCAATTAATCCCATAAAGAATGATTCAATATGGGTCATTGTTGGTCGTCTTACAAAATTATCTCATTTTCTCGCTATAAGAGAAGATGTACCACTTGAAAAATTTGAATGACTATATATTAATGATGTTGTAAGACTTCATGGTGTACCTTTTTCAATTGTTTTTTATTGTGATCCCCATTTTGCATCACAATTCTGGAAAAGTATTTATAATTCCCTAGAAACTAATGCTCGTTTGAGCACTGCCTACCACCAAAAATTGATGGACAATCAGAACGGACTATTAAAACATTGGAGGACATTTTGAGGTCTTTTTCATTTAAATTTCAAAGTATGTGGTATCATTACTTACCACTGTTAGAATTTTCCTACAATAATAGCTTCCATTCAAGTATTCATATGGCACTATATGAAGCGTTATATGGAAAGAGGTGTCATACGCCAACTTATAAGGATGATGTTGGTGAGAGAAAGCTCATGGGCCCAAATATGTTTAAGAAATTTCAGAAACGGTGAAGATTATCCAAACCCATGTCAAAACATATCAATGTAGGAAAAAGGGATATGTTGATAACCTAAGGGATGATTTGGAATTTCAAAAAGGATATCATGTTTTCTTAAATGTATCTCCATGGAAGGGTATTGTACAGTTTGGTAAGAAGGTAAAATTAAGTCCTAGGTACATCAGTCCTTTTGAAATTCTGGAATAGATTGGATTCATAACCTACTGTTTATCAATGCTTCCAAATCTCTCCAAATTCCACAATGTGTTCCATGTATCAAAGTTATGGAAATACAAGCCAGACCCAACCCATGTACTAACCTATGAATAAATAGAACATGATCCCAATCTGTATTATTATGGAGATCCAATCATGATTCTTGAAACTAGGGAATAAGTATTGAGAAATCAGACAACTCGTATGGTAAAGGTTCTTTGGAGGAACCATAAGATGAAGGAAGAAACAAGGGATCCTGAGGAGATTATGATGATGAATAACCCATATATTTTTTGGTAACAAATTGTGAATTACGAGGACACCATATTTGTAAGGAGGGGAGAATGTAACACCCTAAGGTTTTTAAAATAAATGAATTTTGTAATCTATCCATTAAACACAACATTTCCACTACTAAATTTTAAATTTGAAAAAATGGTCATCTATAGTTGTGACCAGTATGTCATTTATTATTTGATAAAAAACATGATTTTGGTGAATAGTAACATTAACTTATGAATAGTAAAGTGAATAGTAATATGACCCTTTTGAATAGAAAATAATGATATTATTTTATTTTCATAAGGTAATATGATAATGTGATTTAATTAATTTCTCAAAGTGGTATAAAACTGTTTATACCATTAATTTTTTTTATTTTAAAATTAACTAGGATTTTATATTAAAACTAAATTAATAATATTTAAAAAATTATTTTGAAAAAATAGAGTTCATTTTTTATTTCTACATGTCTAAAAATGTTAGGTTTTAATTTTTTGGATTTTTCTAAAATAATTTAATTCATCATGAATTGTAACAATACAGTTTTCTGTTTTCGGTAGTTTAATGAAATAATAATGACATAATAATTAAAATAAAAGGATGGTCGACTTTTTTATAGTACAATATAATATTATGTGTCTCAAGAGGTTTATACCATGGGATAATACCTTGGGAATGCCCATGGTTTTAGAAAAACCACTAACATGGTTTCTTTTTAAATTAATAACAATTTCTCTCTCTTTTACTATAAATACCTACTCCTCCATTAGTTTTATTTTATTCCAAATCCCACAATCTATAATCTCTGGTGGTTATAAATCCCAATGAGTCCTCCAATGGTGTCTTTAATCACCCAATGTTATAACCTTCATGTTCTAGGAGTAACTCTATAAGGTTAGGGAATCCTTCACCCTCCACTTTTAGTCAACACTTCTTTTATGTGATCTCTTTTAATTTCCATTATCATATATTGGGATTGATATTATGTATTCATATTACATTAATTTTTATTTCCATATGATGAGATACCGTTTTATCTCATTAATTCATTTTATAAAATTTTAAGCGACGCTGTTAGGCTACCAAATTTTCATAAGGGATCTCTCATCTTTTATTTTATTTTCAACTTCATCTCTTTTCTTTTTTTTTATCCTCTCATCATCTGTCAAAATGTAAATTATAACTCCATAATAATATATATAATATACTTATATCATGTTAATGGATGATCCCTAATCAATATCCTTACTCCCTCTCTTTTATTTTTATAATCAAAATCAACATCCATGAGGTTTCGATTTATAACCTTCGCGGATAACAAAGTTTTGTTCTTATTTTTCTCCTTCATTACTGGTCATGAAACCATTTAAATGGTTTATCCAGACTATAATATATTTATTAAAAAATAATTAATATTCATGATGCAGTATATTTACATATTATTAATTTGTTTGACCAATCTTGTTCATAATAATCCAAATCCCCCCAAATAATCAAAGTGGTTATCATCTAATGATTATTCTTCTTTACATTTAATAATATGAAAGATATGAAACAATTATATATGTTCATAAGTAATATTTAATTTCAATTCTAGAGATTTGAAACCACTCCAATTGAATTCAATTAATAATAAAAAAGTGAACAGATTATGAAAATTAAGAAAACAAACACTCTGGAATGACGGAATTCAATATAATAACTTATCAATAAGAACATAAATGAAAAAAAATAATTATGATAAAATAAACACATGTCTATTAGGTTATTAAATATGATATTTATAATCATAATTTCATACTCCTATACCTTAATTTCTATAGCAGAACACATTCAGACTTAAGGTAAGGTGTTTCCAACTGATCTTCCATTTTCATTCGTGTTAATTTCATTGATTAATTACATCTAGTAAATTATTATTTATTATTATTTACTCCTAATAAATTATGTGGGAGTATTATATATTTTTATACAAACTATAATCCTTACCTATTTTATGGATAGTTACATGTTTTAAAAGAAACAATCAAAACTGTTTCCAAAAGACAAGATCGATTCTAGGGAATTTCACAAATTCATATCTATATTCATAGGCACTCTATAATATGTTTTTGGAAGCCATTGTATTTAAAAAAACACTCATTTTATCATGAAATACTATATTACTTATCTTCTAGTTTTATACAAATATTTTTCCAAAAATAACTCTTCTTTTCAAAAAAAGAGTATTTATCTCAAGAATTGTTTTTGATTTTATAAGAGTATTTTCATCTAATTCATCACTCATGTTGATTATTATGTATAATTTGGTTTAATAAATTATGTTGTCATGTACCATATTTTACGTAATGGTTTTTGAAAAATTTTATGGTGGGTGATCTATCCAAAAAACATTGACCATATTGCTCTGAATGGTTAGTGTTTTATGTTTAATGATTGGGGAAAGTTAGTTACATTTCATATGATAGTTTCAATATGAATGCCTATGATTGTTATGTTGATCCAAGTTCACATGATGAATGAATTGGAATTATTATGTGACGTTTGGGGCCCTCTGTTGTCCATCTATACATCGGTAGGTCAAATGAGACACATATATTTAGAATTGGCCAAGGCCTTTCCCAATGTGATATATGCATTTGGTCAGGGCCTAAATCATTTTTAAACATCTTGGATGAGGCCTTAACAAAATGATTCATAATTTTTGGAATATTCACATACCACATTATGATGTTAGTAATTAAAATATCATGTGGTTATTCGACTAGTATAATATACAAGATTATGATGTGTCAATATTTACTCACCTATGATTCCTTCCATATTATGTTCATGTTTAATTTTTAAATCCAATTGATTTCAATTATTAACCATGTAAAATATTTATGTTATGTTACATTGTATTTCTTACTCTTACTGATTGTTTGAGCTCACTAATTTATTATTTTTTCTCATGATTTGAAGAAATAAATTATGAAGGACTTCAATAATAATCTAAGAGGAAAGGATATTTCTAATGGATTAAATCATTGTTTTTTTTACTATAAAAGTGTAATGTTAAACCTATTTATGTGTCTATTTTTCAAAATCTACTAAACTAATTTGTCCTTCAGGATTCATATTCATTGCTATATTCCAATGTAATAAAATAAGGCATCAACTCTAGGAAATTGGGGTCGGGTCCTTATAGATTATCATAAGAATCGAATTTAACACCAAACATTCCTATCACATCTTCCACAAAAGAATATCAATGGTTCCATTAATGAGGAATTTAGGGTAATATCTATTCAAGAATTACACAATCAATTTTAAATAAACCGTATTTGTGGACTTATTCATAGAACTTAATACACCACAATAATTAGAAATAAGTGATAGTTTATAAATAAGTTTGAGTAGGAAGGAAATATAGTAAAAAATAGTAGATTAGTTGTACATGGTTATAATTAAGAAAAATTAAATTATTATGAAGAAATTTTTTCACTTGTATCCAGAATTGAAGCCATTAGGATACTTCCTTCCTATGAAGCACATTTGGATTTCAAACAATATAAAATTTATGTAAAATGTTAATAATTAAATGGGTTTCAAATTGAGGTTGTTTTGTATGGAGAACCGCCTAGTTTTAAAAATAAAAATGTTCCTAATCATTTTTTTAAACTAAAAAAAGCTTTATACAGTTTAAAACATTCTTTTCGAGCTTGGTATGATAGAATTACCACCTTTCATATCTCTTAATTATTTTATAATGATATAAATGATCAAAAAAATTTCATAAACAATTTCCAAATTTTGTTTTATTAGTAAAAATATAAGTAGATGATGTTATTATTTGATATACTAACGATTCGATATGAAGTACTTTTAAAAACTAATAAAAAAATTAAATTAGTTTAATATGTAAAATATAATTCATTCTTGGATTTAATATTTCTAAAAAAAGGAATAATTTTAAACTAGGGTAAATACACAACCATCCATTAAAAAAAATTTGGGTTAGAAAAAACTAAAATTAGTGATAATATTTTATGTACAACCTATAAAAAAGATCATTATAAAGCTTGGAAATCAATTGATAAAACAAATTATAGAGGCATGATTCGAAGCATATTATACCTAATAGCTTGTTAAACTATAATTATGTTTAGTGTGTGTATTTTTGCTCGCATTAAATATAATCAGAAATATTCACACTTATATTTTGTCAAAAAAATTAAATACCTTGAAAATAAAACAAATTTAGGATAGTCCTATCGATGAGAACTTGATTTAATTTATTATGTTATTTAAATACTGATTTTTTTTCTCCATGTTAGATAAAAAAATAAATTATGGTACATGACATCTTTTAAAAAAATATTTAGTATCATGGTTTAGTAGGAAACCAAATTTTATATCATCATTCAGATATAATGTTTAATACATAGCTACATGAAGATACTGTGCACAAGTCATGTGGATGAAACATACTTTAAATAAACTTGGATAACACATTAGACATGTCCCAGTAAATTATGATTTCACATGATCTATAATCATTTATATGAATATAGTATCTCATTCATAAAAAAAAGAACAAATATGTGAAACATCACATTTTGAGAGAAGATAATAAAAAATTTTATATAAAATTATAATTTATTTTTACTGAGCATCAGCTTGATGATACCCTTACAAAACCATTGATTACTGATAGATTGAACTATATTAAACCTGAATTATGTATGATAATTTTTGTTTTAAAAGACACTATTAACATTCCAACATTGACAACTCATCATTTTTAAGTAACCATTGGCAATACACCATTAATGAGTTGTCATTGATAAGTCACCACTGATTAGTCACCATTGATGAGTAAATGTTGTTGATTCACCATTGATATGTCATCGTTGATGGATTGAATATTATGAATAATTAACCTTTAGGAATAAGGCATTGTTCCATTATAACCAATAATATTTTACCATTACTTTTCATTTTTTTCAATTAAATTTATTTCATTTCATTATATTATTTTCGATCCCTAAATTATATACATCACTGCATAATTATAATCGATTCACCTAACCCTCAAACTGTTTCACTCCCTAATATTTCTCTTACTCATATAAAAAATATTCTTCCATCCTCTATTGTTCTACATAAACCTTTTAGCTGAATAGTATGACCCATATGAAGAGACAAGTAGAGTCGACTCCATAAGAGGTGATGGAAACTAAGAAACACAATGGATCTGCGAGCATCTGATTCTTATTTCAAGAAACCCACATATAAAGAATTGGGTTGTTGGTGAAGAAAAGGGCATGTATTTTCAATGGATTCAATCAAGAAATATTATTATTCTAAAAGTATTTGAATATTTGAAATGGATGAATTTGATTGGAATGAATAGTCTGGTTTATTATCAGAGGTTGGTTTATGAATTCTATGGGAATAATTATTTTATTTTTAGAGATAGAGAGGATATTATAAGAAACCATTTTTATTGAGAATATTTTTATTTATCATGAATGGAAGGGGATATATTCTAAGGGTACCTCATAAATATGTATAAGAAAATTTCTTAGAATCATTCACAGTGACGGTGGGATGTTCAATTATGAAAAATCTCCCCAATTTGTTAACTAGGTAGGGTAACCTAAAAATACATGTAGATGATAAAATAAATGATTAGTTTAATATTACATTAAATTCTATTTACTGTGAATTGTGTCCCAAATAGAGATATTTCAATACTATGCAATATCAGGATGTTTACTTTCTCCGTGGGATGAAAAAATGTCATAGAATCCATCTTTTTTTATTTATAATGATCCATATATATGAAATTTTCATGAAAATAAGAAGTCTAAATTATACATTATAACCATATTTGATGTCTAACGCCTTTTATGATAAGGTATTGGTGAAATAATGTTATGAAGATAAAAATAAATATCATGGTTTTTTTCAAAAAAATGATAAAGAATAAAAGTAAATTGGTTTCATTAGAGGACGTTCTAGGTGATAGATAATGAAACAATATATGATGAATTCATTCCAATTGATAATACAACTAGGCCTATGGACATGGTGGATCCTAATCATGATCTCGAAGAAATGTTTTAATATATAGATGATTCGAAAAGCGGCACTGATGAGGAGGATACAATAGAAGAATAATAAGATTTCTTAGTTCAAGAGTGTTGTTATCCCGAGATTCATAAATATCCACCAAATTTTTATTTTGGGTTTGTTATCCCACATAGATAATTTCCATCTGTGGAATTTAATTTAGATGATGATTAGGATGTTGAAATAGAAGTATCTAGAGAATCATATTCCATGAATTATTCATCAAAATCATCCGTTCATCAGACTAATGTTTCTAATAATGGAGGTGACATTATGATAATGCTAATAAAGAATAATATAATTATGATAATATTGACATGTTTGATGGAGAATATCATGATGTTTTAAATCGTGATATTCTTGTAGATATCCATAATAGTGATAATAAGGGACATGATCATGGTGATCATCGTTAGAAGATTGTTTTGTCACTCCCTTCATCACTGGTGGAATAAAGTTCTATTAGAAATAATGATAGATCCATAGATGATAAATTTAATATTATAACATTTATTTATTATAGAGACCCGAGCCTTTTACATATAACATTTATTGATTTTAATCATAGTTAATCATCAGAGAACAAGCCATGGATCATTAAGTCTAGTGTCTTGGAAGACTAGGTACATAAAACAAAAAACATGGGGCTAAAAAAACACTTCCTTATTTAATATCCATAAAGAGGTCCTAACTTCATTTGAGCACTTAGATCTACATAGGTTACCCTAGGGAACACATGATCAAAGGGTTGTGCTGAATAGCCCATTAAGGGAATTAACCTAAGGATGCCTTTGAAGAACAAGAGTTAGGAGGCATCACATTAAGATATCCAAAACATTTAACTTATGAAATAATATCATATATTCATGGGATCATATAAACAATGAATCATTTATATGTGGAAAAATCATAAATCATTTATTTATTACGGGTCAAGGAAAACTACCAATCATGTTTCCCATTTTAGTACGGGTCAAGGCTAACCCCCAATCCCATTTCACGTCGCATCTCAGGAGACTTAACCTTAACCAATGCATTAGAGTGCAATCTAGGTGCACCCATATAAACATTTTAATGAATATTCTTTCCACATAAATATTATTACAACCTATATAATTAGACATAATCAATTATTCATTAACATATGAATACCCATGGAGAGAGTTGGGTACCACAATCATGACATAAAGCATAACCAATGAGTGTATCATTAAATTGTCCATGAAATAAAGGGATTAGAATATACATGGATCTTCATAAGTTAATATAATAATATAATATGGTAGGTGGTAACAAATTGAAGTGAAAACATATAATAAATGTATTTTAGAAACATTAGCATTAAAACATTGTTTTTGTGGTTTTCAAGAAAATACTATAGAGCAGTTAAAATAGTAAAGAGGAAATTATTTTATATAAAACCAGAATTAAAACAAAAAGGTTTCGATAATAAAAATAATGATTTTATAAAGGCAATGATGTCTTATAATAGAGGATATAGTGATCTTAAAATTAGTTAAAAGTTCGGAAGTTCCATTAAAACAAGTGTGCTTATTGAAAAGTATCGAGGAGGGATTCATTTAAAAGCATGTATATACCCAAAAGGAATGAGATATGGATTATGGAACATGATTTTGAAGAATATAAAAATAATATAGATGTTTTATGTAAAAATAAAAGACAACTACATTTTGGTAAAAAAGAAAGATGGAGAAACCCATAGAAATAAAGGATGTTCGAGTAGAATCTAATACAGTTTATCAGCATAGTATCGGGTGGAACAAAGAGGGATTTATGAGAGAGATAAAGGGGTTTTCATCACATTTAAAACATTAGGGCAGTATGGGGGAGGTGAGAAAAATACCCCATCACTTTTTATTCCAAAAAAAGGTATATGATAGAGAACAATCATGACTAAGAGTGAAAAAGAGAGGATCCCATACCTTAAATCTGTTTGTGTTCTCCACATGTTATTAAAGACATGAATAAATAAATTTGAATTAATAATTAATAAGTCCAAAACCTCTTCTATATGTAATTTATTTCTTATAACCCTTTTTAGTTCATTAAATGCCTTTTTAATTAGTTATAATGTTCAATTTTATTGTTTGGGCTCGTTTGTTTACTTGGCATTAAAAGATCGTTTCACTTGTATTAACATTTGGATTATATGCAAGATGAAAGTGGTTTTCCATAATTGAAGTCATATTCTTTACTTAACATACATGAGATTACATGTTTTTAATTATAATTAGGTTACTGAGTGTGAAGTCAAATTATTATATATATATATAACCTTAGTGATAACTATTTTTGTTAATCTGTGGATTTTATTACAATGAACATGTTCTGCTTTATAACATAATAAAATTTTTCAAAAGGATTATAAAACTAAAAATAGGATATATTAAATAGATAATAATATGGTTCAACCATAAAAAAATGGTTTCATGACCATATTTAAACATAATAATATAAATTGAAAAAATCGTTTTCCTTCAATGTGCTAAATTTGCACATCTCAAACGGGGCTTTTATTTCATTCAAATAAGAGGATGGGGAAAAATATAAGACAATGAAATATATCATTAGCATGAAAAAATTCTAGTACATGTATGTTACTGGATTTTTCACACTATTATGGTAATGGAAGGTTAGAAAAGAAACCAAAAAGAAAGAGAACATAAAAGAAATGAAAGGATTAGAAAGTGGAATCTACCTCTTTAGACTTTCTCCATTGAGAACCTCTTAAGGTGAGAGGTCATGAATTTTTGAAGAGGATAGGATCTTTGGGACGTGGGGGAGGATCTTGGGTAGATATTTGGGAAGAATAATGGAAAGGCACAAGGCTTTAGAGGAGTGAGGAGAAGAGGGAGTGGTGGAGGGTTTTTATAGTTGAGGAGAGGAGGGATTTCATAATATTATAATCATTAGTTTACTATTTCTTCACAAGACAAGGAATAGTATGTATTATATGACCAAGAATTGTAATTTTATCATGTGATACCAGACCATGTGGGCTAATATCAGTATAACATCATCAATGACTCAATAAATCCCTTATTTAGTATATATTGTAAATTATAGAATTTACTATTTATCAAAAATTCAAGTATTTTAGAAAAATACCAAAAAATCACCCCACCATTTTATGACGTGTAGAATTTAAAATGAAGTCCATCTTTCAAAAATATTTTTCTAACTATGATAATTTTAATATTTAATTCAAATTATAATTTATTATCAAAACCAGTTTTAAAACAATCATTAACGTATTCCAAAATATAGGTATATCATACTTCAAACATGAATATTATTTTTATATTATCATAGGTGACGTTACTATTCCTTAGGGTATATCATTATTCCTAAGGGAGTGTTACTATTAATTAGGGTAGGTTACTATTCACCTAAAATTATGTTTTTCTTATCAGACTCCAAATAACTTACTGATTACAACCATGAATGTTTTATTTTTGAAATTCCAAACACAAAAAGTGTCAAGAACATTGTTTAAAGGTCACTAAAAATGTATTAGTTCATTATGTTGTGCATTCATGTGATATTATGACATAATTATGAGAAGGAAATTTCCATTGAAAGACATTGGGTTCTTACATTCTTCCCCCTTATGAAATATCATCTCAAAATTTCATTTATCATTCTAAGAAAAAAATTGGTGTGGGTACTTTTTCTTCATTACTTCCTCCAGTCCCCATATTTCCACTTCATACTTATGGTTTCTCTATAGTACCATGACCAGATGAGTACTCTTGTTGTGTATAAATTTGTCTCTACGATCCATAACCTTCATTGGCTACTCCTCATAAGAGAGATCATCCTCAAAATGTACCAACTCTAAAGAGAATACATGTGAAGGGTCTCGTTTGTACTTTCTTGAGAGGGATACATGAATGACATCATGCACTTTCAACATGGTAGGTGGAAGTGACAGTCGATAGGACATATCATTTACTCGATCAAGGATCTCGAAGGGCCTGATGTACTAGGCAATTAACATCCATTTCTTCCCAAACATCATGACCTTCTTCCATAGGGATATGCGTATAAATACCATGTCTCTAACTTTGAACTCAAGGTCTCATCAACGGTTATCTTCATAACCCTTCTATCGACTTTGGGTTTCCTTGGTATGCTGCTGAATGGTTTTCACCCTCTCTACCACTTCCTCGACCATTTTAGGTGCTAGAAACTTACGCTTACCGAAATCATTCCAACACACCTGTGTTATACACCTTTTCCCATAAAGGGCTTCATATGGTGCCATTCGGATGGTCAAGTGGAAACTATTATTGTAAGAGAATTAAACAAGTGGAATATGTTGGTCCCATCCTCCATTGAATTTCATAGAACACGTTCTCAACATGTATTCCAGTGTCTAAATAGTTCGCTCATATTGGCCATCATTTTGAGGATGATAGGCCATACTGAAGTTCAATTCATTACTCAGAGCATGCTGGAGTCTTTTCCAGAATATCGAGGTGAATCTCAGATCACGATTGGATACAATAGATAGGGGTACTCCATGTAGCCTAACCACTTCTTTGATGTAAATCCGGGAAATTTGATCCAATGAAAAGTCATCTTGAACCACAAAAAAGTGATTTGTCTTTTTAAGACCATACACAATGACCCATATAGCATTATTTTCACTAAATTTCTTTGGAAGTCTAATAAAAAAGTCCATGGTAATTTTCTCCCACTTCCATGCAGGTACGAATAGTTAATGCATCATCCACTTAGATTTTTGACTCTCATCCTTCACTTGCTTACTTACGAGGCACTTTGAGGTATATTCGGTAATCTCCCTTTTCATATTGTCCCACAAAAATTTTTCATTGATATCTCAAAACATCTTTGTGATGACTAGGTGGATAGAAAAGGTCGAGCTATGTGAGTCACTCAATATCTCTTTATTTATCCCTGGATCATATGGTACACATAATTTTTTCCCAAATCTTATAACTCCTTCCTCGCCAGTTTTGAAATCAGAGGATTTCCCATTTTTAACAACTTCCACCTTCTTCGGAATTCCCACATCCTTTCATTGAGTATCCTTTATTTTCTCTATGTGGTATGGTTCATCAATCATTTGTGAATGTATTGATTATGTTCCTCCCTTAACAATTACCATATATATCCTTTGCATATCTAAGAAGATTGGATCCTTTTCAATTCTCATCATTTATAAAGATACAAGATCATTTATACTTAGAGCATCTACCACCTTGTTTTCCATACCCTGATGGTAGTGGATTGAGGACTCATAAACCATGATGAGCTTTAACCATCTTCACTGGAGTATATTTATTTCTTTCTGTGTAAATATATATTTGAGACTTTTTGGTTAGTATATATCTCAAAATTTCCCCTATAATGATTATTCCTCCAAATTTTCAACGCAAAGATCATAGCCGCCAACTCCAGATCATGTGTGGGATAGTTTTTCTCATGTATTTTATGCTGGCTTGAGGAATATGATATCACTTTATCATTTTTAATTAGCACACAGCCTAATAATTTATTATAATTATAATTATACACCACAAATATTTCTCCACTTGAAGGGAGTGTGAGTAATGGAACAGTGATAAACCTCTTTTTCATCTCATTAAAACTATATTCACATTCCTGTGTCTAGAAAAACATTACTCCCTTTTGTGTTATCTTGGTTGTTGGGTTTTAGAATTGTGAAATGTTCTTCAAAAATCATCGATAATACCCAGTTAGACCCAAAAAGCTACAGATCTCCTTTATAGAAGTTGTCCTCAACCACTCTTCAATTTCTTTCATCTTGGAAAGGTCCACAAATATCCCTTTCCTGGTGATAACAGGCCCCATGAATGATACATACTCCATCCCAAACTCACATTTATGGTACATTGTATACAACTACCCCCTTTGTAAATTCTTTAACACATTTTTCGAATTATCAACATGTTCCTCCTTTCTCATGGAGTATATAAAAATATCACCAATAAAGACCACCACAAATTTTTCAAGTTAATCTCTAAAGACTGTTTTCATTTAATCCATGATAATTTCTTAAGAATTAGTGAGTCTGAAGGGAATCACTATGAACACATAGTGTCCATACCTCATTTTAAAGGCAGTCTTGGGAATATCTTCTTTCATCACCTTTAGTTGGTTATATCCTGACCGAAGGCCCACCTTAGATAAATAACTGGACCAACGAAGCTGATTGAAGAAGTCATCTATCCGTGGAAGGGGATACTTGTTCCTTATCATGATTTTATTGACCTCATGACAAATCCATAATTCATCTTGATGAAGAGGACTGGAGCACCCCACAGTGAAGCACTCAAGCGTATACAACCCATCTCCATATTCTCATGTAGCCACTTCTTCAGCTCTTCCAGCTATACAGTGGGAATTTTGTAAGGTGTCTTTGAGATTGGAAGAGATCCGGGGATAATTTCAATTGAGAACTCAACCTATCAGTCAAGAGGATGACCAAGAAACTCTTTAGGTAATACATCAGTGTAATCCCTAATGATGGGTATGTCTTCACGCAAGAATCTATCCTTTGTCCCAATCATTTGGTTTAGATATACTTGCTCACAAGGAATCTGTATCCAAACTTTAGAAAAATATTCTAAATGAGACTCAACAACATTCTTGAACGTGTAAGGAATCAGAGTATACTTCGGGATGTGAAATGTGATCTCCCTTACTAGAAAATTTATGTTGGACTGGTATAAAGATAGCCAATCCATGCCCAAGATAGCATCCAACATCCACTAAAAAAGTATGATGAGATTTCCTGGGAGTTTTAGTCCAAAAATGTTAACCAAGAGGAGTTATAAACCATGGATACAATAATTTCCCCATTCGATGTTCACACATAAAATTTTCCTCCAAATTTTTAGGTGGTTTTTGAATAGTTCTACGAAACATCCAAAATATGATAGAATACGTAGAACCAGAATCAAATAGTATGTTTGCTATTTGTTAATGAATAACCAGCATACTTGTCACCACATCGTTTTCTAGATCCACCTCAGCCGTAGTGATAACATAATCCCTTCCTTGTATCCTTGGAGGTTGTTTCTAAATTCCTCAGACAACCCCCAACATAAGGAAATTGTTCACATAATGTCCATGCTCCTTGCAGTTCTAACACTGCACTGCAGGCTGAGTGTTGATCAGAACCATACATTATTCTTCAAAAATAGAGGTATTTTTTATATCCCGTCAATGGTTTGTGGCTAGATGACCATGATTTCTGCATTTGAAGAAGTTCTTGGTTCCCTTGAGACAGTCACCAGGATACTTCTTCCCACAATTTTTGAAAAGGTGAAAGTGAGGCTTCTTTCCATCATGGGATTTGTTTGATGAACCACTCATGTTTTCCTCCATTTTCCACTTCCTGACACTGGGCCCATGAGACCACTGAGAGTCTCCAATCTTCATTTCAACCTTGATTGGCACAACAGATAATCTCCTCATAACTGTCGATGTCTCGAATCGCAAGCACTTTTTGTAGACTCATCTTTAGTCTACTAAAGAAGTGATCCACCTTGCTTTAGGTGTTCATGACAATTCCAGTGGTTTACCTTTAAATCCTTATAATGTTTGCTTCATTCGTCTCGATGGTCTCATCTTCCTTCTTCTTGAGTCCAAGGATCTCAATTTCCATCATGAGATGGAAGGTTCAAGGAAAATATTTGTTGAAAAACATCCTCTTTAATTACACCCAATTTATGGAATCAATTTCCTCTTCAGACATTGTATTCTTGATTAGTCTCCACCACTAATCAACTTCCCCATAAAAATGATTGTTTTCCAGTACAATGTTCTCTTCTTACATGAATTAAAATATGGAGAAAATCAATTCAATGGAGTTAAATCATTGTTCTGTGAGGAGGGGATCAGAAGACCCAATAAAAATGGGAGGCCTTTTTCTGCATGAAGGATTCTATGAAAAAATCCTCCATCCATGGAGGAGGCGGATGTTCCTCCGGATTCAAGTTATTATTCATAACTCGAGCCAGATGAGCAAGTACTGCCATAATGTGTTAAGCACCAGCTTCCATCACATCAGGCATATCCATATAGAAATAATCACATTACCGATCACATTGGTTGTTGTAACATGTTCTTCTATTTCCCACCATTAACTAAGAAAAATAACATATAATTAAAGGTCTGGAATACTAATCTATTGAACATAAAAAGAAAACCTTGAACATAAAAGTATAAACTTATAAATAATAAGTGTATCCTGGCTTATGATTACTTAGGTTTATATCCAGGTTATCCTTGATCTATTTCTTAACGTATATTCTTATGGGCTTCTATTTTTCCCTTAATAATGGTTTTTCCTATTCCCGTGAATCTACTAAATAATACCCCCCAGGAGTTTCATAACCAAGAGTGCATCAAGGCCCATTGTCGTGCACCTGTTTCAATTCGAGTCTAGATCAATGTGGTGTTTTTAGGTTCTACCCCTTGATATATCTGTGCCAATGCCGCCTCTACCTACTCGTATCCAGATAGGGATTCATTTTCTTGATAAAACACTTACTCAATAGTCAGTAAAATTCTGGAATGTTTTCTTATACATAGTCTTATCCTCAATTTTCTAAATAAGGTTCTCTATTCCTAATCTGCATAAACAACTAGACCATCCTCTGATACCAATAATAGAGACACGATCATTTTATATATAACATTTTATGATTTTAATCATAATTAATCATCATAGTTCATGAAAAGGATTGTTATGTCTTGTGTCTTGGAAGACTAGGTACATAATTCATAAAACATGGGTCTAAAAACACTACATTAATTAATCTCCATAAAGAGATCCTAACTTCCTTTGAGCCCTTAAATTTTCATAGGGTACCCTAAGGAACACATGAACAACAGGGTGAGCTGAAAACCCCAGTAAGGGAATGAACATAAGGATGCTTCTTAAGAACATGAGTTAGGAGGCATGACAAAAAGATATCCAAAATATGGAGCATATGAAATAATATCATATATTCATGGGATCATACAATCATGGAATCATATAAATGTGGTAGAATCATAAAACATTTCTTTAGTATGGGTCAAGGATAACCGCCTATCCAATTTCACATCACATCTCATGAGACTTAACCATACCCAATGCATTGGGGTTCTATCTGGGCACACCCATCTCAAAATGTTAATGAATATTATTTCCACATAAATATTATTACCACATATATTATCATACATAATCAATTTTTCCTAAACATTAGAATACCCATGGAGAGAGTTGCGTACCACAGTCCTGACATAAAGCATAATGAATGAGTGAATCATGAATGTTTATTTGAAAGAAAGGGATTATAATAGACATGGACTTTCATAAGGTATTATAGTCATATAACACGGTAGGTGGTAACAAATATAAGTTACAACATATAAGAAATGTATTTTAGAAACATTATCATTGAAATATTTTTGTGCCATTTTAAGGAAAATACTATAGAGCTTTTAAAAGAGTAAAGAGGACATTCTCTTAAAAAAATCAACCAAGAATTTTTTTCATAATTAAAATACTGATTTTATAAAGAAAATGGAATCTTAAAATAGAGGATAGAGTGAACTTGAAATTGGGTAAAAGTTTGAGAAGTTCCTTTAAAACGAGTGTGGATATTGGGAAGTATCGAGGGATTCACTTAAAAGCATGTATATCCCCGAAAAAAATGAGTGATGGATCTTGGAACTTGATTTCAGAGAAAATAGATATAATTTAAATTTTTAACATAAAAATAAAATACAACAACATTTTGGTAAAAAGAATGATGGAAGACCTGAATGAATAAAGGAAGTTTTGGTAGAATCCATTAATGTTATCGGCAAAATATCGGGTGGAACTAAGAGTGCTTGATGACAGAGATAAGGGGTTCGTAATCACTTATAAAACATTAGGAAATTATGGAGGTGGTGAGAAAACACACCCCATCTGTTGTTATTACACATAAAAGACATATCATATAGAACAATCTTGATTATTATTGAAAAGGAGAGGATCCCTTTCCTTAAATCCGTTGGTGTTCTCCACATGTTAAAAAAGACCTGAGAAAAACAATTGTTCTTATTAATTAATAATTCTAGAACGTCTTCTATATATAATTTAAGTACATTGGTGTTCTACACTTGTTCTTAAGTTCACATCCAAGAGATTACAAGGTTTTAATTTTAATTAGGTTACTTAGAGTGAAGTCAAATTATTATATATATAACCTTAGTGATAACCGTTTTTGTATATCAGTGGATTTTATTACAAAGAACATGTTTTACTTTATAACTTAATACAATTAGTATAAAAGGATAACATAACCAATAATAGTATATATCACATATATAATAATCTATTAACCATAACACAAATGATTTCATGACCAGAATTAATGATAATAATAGAAATTGATAAACTGTTGTCCTTGAATGTGCTAAATTAGCACATTTCAAATGGTGCTTTTATTTCTTTCAAATAAAAGGGTGGGGAATGGAGAGAAGATAATGAAATAGACCATTACAATGAAAACATTCCAGTAAATTTATGTTATTGGATTTATCATACAATCATGGTGATGGGAGGTGACGAAAGAAACAAAAAAAGAGTGAACTTAAAAGGAATGAAGGGATTGGAAGGAGGAATTTACCTCTTGAGAATTTCTCCTTTGAGAACCTCATAAGGGTAGAGTTATTGATATTATAAAGGGGCTAGGAGACTATAGAAGTGTTGGAGTATCTTGGGGAGATATTTGGTCAGAATAATGTCAAGGCACAAGGCTTGAGAGGTGTGAGGAGAAGAGGGAGTGAAGGGGGGTTTTATAGTGGAGGAGAGGAGAGATTTCATAATATTATAATCATTAATTTATTATTTTTTCACAAGATAAGGAATATATAGTATTTCATGACCAAGAAAAGTAATTTTATCATGTGAAACCATACCAAGTGGGCTTACATCATCAGAACATCATCAAGGACTCAATAAATCCATTATTTAGCATTTATTGTAAATTATCATATTTTACTATTCATTAAAAATTCATGTATTTCGTAAAAATCCAAAAAATTAACCCGAACCATTCCTCAACTTGTAGAATAAAAAAATGAAGTCCATTTTTCAAAAATAATTCTCTGAATATGATTATTTTAATATTTAATTAAATTAATAATTTATTATCAAAACTAGTTTTCAAACAATTATTAACTTATTCTAAAATACAGGTATATCGTACTTCTAACTTGAATATTATTTTTATACTATCGTAGGTGAGGTTAATATTCATTAGGGTATAACACTATTCATAAGGGTACGATGCTATTCATTATGTTAGGTTACTATTCATCAAAAATTATCTTTTTCTTATCAGACTCCAAATAACATATTGATTACAACCGTGTAGCCGGATTTTTGAAATTCCAAACACCGATGTGTCAAAATTATGTTTAAAGATCACTTATCACTTAGTAGTTCATTATGTTGTGTTTTCATGTGATTTTATCACATACATATGATAAGGTAATTTCAATTGGAAAACATTGGGTTGTTATATTTATGTTGATCATACAGTTTCTACTAGTGAGGTGGATAAGTCTACCAAGCCTATTGATCACATATATCCATCAAATCTCTCACATTCGATTCAGGTAGATCCATACCCTTATATACCTAAAATTGGTGAATCATCTCTTATTAATATAGAAAAATTGATTCTTCAATATAAGAGACCAAAAGTTATCACATTTGAAGAATGTGAGAACTGTACTTGTTTTTTTAATCATTGCCTTGAATATAGTGATTAATATTTTTAAGAAAGATCTCTAACAGGAGAATAACCCCCCCCCCCATGTAGATCAAATTGATAGAGCTAGAGAGTTACTTGATTTTACTCTAGTTGAATTTGATAGACCAATTGACGCCAGTATGCCACATGATAAAATAGAGAATCCTCCTTCTAAAATCTCTAGTCCATCTGATGTTGTGATAATGGGTGATTTATAATATTTTCCATAGATTTTTCTTTCAAATTTATAATCATTAATTGGAAATTTGATTTCATATTTTAATGATGTCTTTAACTCTCATCACATTCATGTTGACAGACGGAATGATGATATCATTCAACGTTTGGTCGATCTTGTTATATCTCACTTAGAACCAAAGGATTGATTTAAAATTTAGGAATTAGTGGTGGATAAAAAAATATTTTCAATAGAAGTTTAATGTTTGAAAACATTATTAGAGGAAGTTAAAACCAATTTTTTAGAGTTTGAATAATTATTCTTAGGTTTTGGAATGCATGTATGATGTTTCATCGTCATATACTAAAACACCTTCTTCATTACAAAAAAATAGATATAGAACACATTAGATATATTATAAGGGAAGAGATGAGTACTACGTTGGGTGATCTTTCAATCCGTGAAGAGTAATTAATGAAAATTAATCATCATGGAGAACATTTTTATAAAATGATAAGGGAATATTCCATTGATCTCATGACACATAAATACACCATAAAATGGGCATAAATGTTATTTCTAAATGATTTATACAATGCATGATCAGAATTCTCACTTCAATATCACGAATAGGTCATGATAATTTTATTGTTAAAAATATATCTCAAATAATCTTTTAATCAAATGAAGGTTCTCACACCAGTGTTGAAATGGTACATTAATGTGAAATATGATTTCTTCAGTGCTATATAAATGAATGGGAATTTTATAATTGATTTTATTTAACTCATCAAACCCTTTATTTATGTCTATAATAACACAATATTTCTAGAGAATCCATCCTTGGGGAAATTTTTCTTTCCACAATATCCACAAAACCAATTTTAAGATAGTTTAATAGTGATTAAATAGTCAGATGTCTTTCTTCCTCCACATTAACATCCATGTTGTTTATCACCTATTGATGAAATCACACACCAATGGAATATTCTTATTTGTGTGCCTCCTCCTCCTTCAACATTAATCACTTCCTTCATAACCTATGCTTCTACTATCACTACAATTGATCTAGTACCTAAAGGAAAAGAAATGCGAAAATGGTATGAGATAATGACACCTCCACCAAACATAGATAGTAGATCGGATTAGATAATTTCATTGATAGGGATGAAATGTTTTTAATTTAATTTCATCAAAATGCACTGAATAACATTTTGAAATCACTATAATTAAATTTATTGATTTTGTTAATATTTTATATATCCCTTTTTATCTTTTTTTAATCAAACAGGAAAAGAAAATATGAGAATTAAGTTGGTTATTTCTTTATTTTATTATATTATTTTATTTTATATCACTAAAACTATTTTTAAATGTTAATTTATTTTTTCACCTAAATGCATCTCTGATTATTTATTATTGATGTTTTTAGTTAATTATTTATAAAAAATTAATGATTTTTTCGTTAAAAGGGGGTGGGGAGAGTATCGGAACCTCCTTTTGAGGTGAGTATTTGGAACTACATTATTATAATAATAATAAAACAATATTATTTTTATACTAATGAATTTTATGTTGAATGTTAGAATATTATATGATAAGATATATTTTATGATATTCATATTATGTATTGAGATGAATCACAGCTCGAGAGAAGGTATAACCAATGGAGTCACTACCAGTTGATTCACTAAAAAGGAAAAGATACCCCTAAGGAAAAGATAACACTTTACCATGTTATCGGCAAACTCTGAGTCACTTCGGGACTCTGAGTCCCCTCTAGCCTGACGTACCATCATTCTGACTTACCAACAGATGTTGAGATGTCACCAGCTTCATGCCACTATTTGTTTTTGAGGACATTCAATTTAAAGATAAAAGATCTATTTATATTAAAGGATAAATAATTATGTTTTAATCATGTGACTCAGTCATTAAATTATCTTTCAAAACCTCACATAGGATTGTGTAACATGTTAAATAAAAGCTTCAATTTATAAGGACAATCTCTCTCTATGTACAATAATGATTACTATCTAAAAGGCCTATGGGAAAATTTTGATATTCAATCTATGTATGTGTATAATCGTACTGATTCATCTACTATGAATATCATCTAGGCAAAAGAAATATATACATTATAGAGATTTATTAAGACATCAACAATGATCAACTTTATCATTCCTTCAAATTCCTACGATTTCTTTTCTACTCTATCTTTCATGAAGAAAACTCAAACTCCTCAATAAATCGGATAGGAGGATTCAGTACATTCTATTCAGAACAAACTGAGCAAAAATATTATATTCATATTAATTTTTTTTCTCATTCAGTTTAACTATTGAGTAGTATTTTGTTACTTTACATTCAAACACACACTTTCTCTTACACATAAACTGTATAATTTTTGTAATTCACTCTTTCACATTAATATTTGTTTTCCAACAATGTTTATGGAAGAGTTCCTTGTGTGGCCAAAACTACATTACATCCATTGTATAATTGTGTAAAAGGATATTTAGCCTAGAGATCTTGTTAATATTGTTTTTTACATACTCTATGGTGTTGATCAATTTGATTATTATTAAAATATACTAGGCAGTAGGTGATTTCAAAGTAGAGGGGATTAAGAATCATCATGAGATCTAACCAATTGTTTATTACAATGTGTTATTTCGTTTTGTTTTATTACCATATCCTAGATTGTTTCTAATCATTGAAAAAATTGATTACATTATCTTTAATTATAATTTATGTTTATATATATTTGTTTCCATATATTGATATCATATGTTATGATAATTCCCCAAAAAAATTATCTAGGAAAATATCACTCTTTGAGAATCCTTTTAAATGGATCGATCTTATATCAATATGCTATTTAAATTAAATGGTCATTATTTTATTAGTGGGATTTTAATTTTAATTTATTTTTAATTATTAATTTTTATATGGGAACTCAATTAACCCCCCACTTGAGATACACACTCAAACTAATAAACCAGAACTCATATTTTCTATACTTGTCCAAAATATTATCTATTTGTATGGTATTCAACATAGTGCTCAAATTATCCTCATTGTCCTTATTGGTTTTGGATTATATAAGAATATCATCTATAATGACAGTAAAAATATCTTATGTTAATCTCCAAATACAATATTCATCATTTCAATTAATTTTACTAGAAAATTAGTGATCCAGAAAGTCATCATTATGAACACGTAGTTCCCATCCCTTGTACAAAAAATATTCATAGTGATATCCCCCTTCAAACTAACTTTGTAATAACCTGACTAAATATCTACATTAGAGATTTATTTTGATCCATGTAGTAGATCAAACACATCACCAATATGTGACATAAGACACTTTTTCTATATCATAATATTGTTGAGCTTATGATAATCAATGTAATGGCATAGTTACCCACCCTTCATCTTGATGGAATTGACTAGTGCACCCCATGGTGAAGAATATGGGATTATGAAACATTTTTTTCAAATAATCCTATAGTTGATTATTTATATCCTCATTTTATAATAAAACTATTCTATAATGATTCTTGGATAATTTCAATTCTAAAGGAATAACGTTAACTGAAAATCCAACCTCTCAGTCAGGAGGAAGACTAGGAAATTCCGCATGGAAGACATCTGTGTATTTTCCCAAAATAGGCATGTGATCAAGGACGATACATTCCTTAAACTCAATAGTGTGAGCTATATATGTTTTATCTTATAAAAATAATATGCACTAGTATCATGTTGGTGTTAAAATAGATTTATCCTTTTCCTTGCACTTGTGCAAAATCAAGGGTAGATTCTCATTGTAGAGAGTGGTATACTTATCTTGGAAATTTATATTGGATATATAAAGGGAAATATAATCCATGCCTATAATTACATTAATTTTTATTAGTGGATGTATGAAAAGGTTTCCCAGGAAGTTCATCCAACATTATTTGTTAGGGGAGTAATTATACACATGGGATGAAGTAATTTCCACATTTCACATATTCATTGAAACCCATACTTTGATTCATTATTGTGGTGTTTGAAGAGTTGTACTAACAAATCTTAATATGATGTAATGTGTAAAAATATAATAAAAATATAAAACATCTATTTTTCATTGAATAAAAATAGTACCTGTTGCAACTTATTCTCAAAAACCACCTTGGTAGCTATGATAGAAAAATATCTCCCTTTATACCTTGGAAGTTGTCGGTTGTATCTATAAGCCCTTTTCTTAGTTCATGAATTAGAAACTTCCTTATTCCCTTATAGTTTATGTATTAAAAAACACACTATGACTTGAATAAGTATTCATTTTCTCAATGACATTAATGGGTTTTCCCTATCTGGAATAATTAGTTAGGTGCTCCTTATTTCCACACCTAAATAATTACCTCTTACCCCATATAAAATTTTTATGGGGATTCTTTCCTCACCATTGATAAGAGGGATAAAGAAATTTCATAAAATAGTTACATTTCTTCATCGAACTACTAGAATTATAAACTTTAATTTCCAATTTTTATCCCCATGAAACCTTTGAGATTCCCTGAACTCAATTTCAATATAGTGGGAACCTGGAACAATTACCATATAGAAATAAATTTCATAGATCTATTGGGATTTTTGAAGGAAAGGATTTATCACAATAAAGAATTGGTCAACATTAAATTTTGTGGTAATGACCAAGATGTGGGTTTATCATGAAATTATTTTGATTATTTCCCCATACAACATCCTAGATTTTCTATCTATATTCTTGAGGGTAAGGAAATATATTTCCATTTTAAGATAGAGAGTGTGAGGAATGTATTTGTCAAAAAATCCGGAATTTATTCCACTACATCGCTTAAATCTCTTACTAAGGCTCCGTATTCTTGAAAAATTTCCACTGCTAAATATATTTTACCTACATATGATATATAGTTATTATAACCATCTCTTTCTCAAAAAATTGATTGATGGAGAAGATGTTATCAATGGAGTGGATCCACTGTTCTATGCTTAAAGGGTTAGATGATTTGTTGAAAGTCATTGTATTTTTTACATAAATGTCCCAATAATAATGTGTTGTCTTTTATGGGGATTTGGACGCTCCTCATGATCTTGGTTTATTTTCATAACTTGGGTCATCTGATCGATTATTTTAATAATGATTTCCATTCCAAATCACATCTATTTGGGCATCTTGTTGGGGTTTTCTACACATTTCTCATCACATTTATTGCCTACCTAATTCATCGTATTTATGTCCATTGGATTGAATAAAATAAATTCTGGATGATTAATTTAAATAAATAAAAACATAATGTATAATACAATTTCATTAAATGGATAACTTATAAATTACATTTATTTATTAAATTATGAATTTATATGATTCAATTTATGTTATCCATGATCTATTTCATAAAATATATTATTAAGGGTATTATTGATCCATTAAATTTTTTTAATGAACTTATTAATTTACCAATGAATATTACCTAGGAGTATAAAAATATGTGAAATTTAAGGCCCATTACCATGTACCATGTTACATTGAGCTAGGCCTGACACACCTTGTTTGGGTTGGTACACCTAGGAATATCATTCCCTGAACCACATCCACTTATATTATCTAGACATCAAATTATTTTCTCAAGGAACAACATAATATATCCATCCAAAATTTAGGGATTTTGTCTTATAATTAGTCTTATACATAATGACTCACCTTTAGTTATATAGTCCAAATTCAAAAAAAAAACCTAACATTTCATTTAATAACAACTCTAACTACCCTTACCTTTATTATACATTAATACAATAATTATTACATAAGATTACACATATAAAACCATAATCCCAATAAGCATAGTGTCTTTGGGAATTAGATACATATCATAACATCTTGTACATAGGATATGAAAACATTATTTAAACTATTTTTAACATGTTTCTCGAGTTCTATGGATTTCAAAACTACAAAGGATAACCTAGGGAAAATCATAAGAAAGGGTTGTGCTATAAATCACAGAACAAGAATAAAAATATCATAAGTTAAAGCATGTTAGACAATAAAAATATCAATAGGTCATAAAAAAGAGTAAGAATAATAGTAATGAACAATGAGACATTATATAACATGATAATCATAATAAGGGAAATGTGGAAACAACTTAAAACACTACATCATAATCAGTGGTCATGACTATGACACCATGACATCACGGTGGAAAAAGTACCATTAATAAACCAAGTTAACTCCCAATCCCATAATGACATCTCATGAGACAAAACATTTCACACTGAATTGGAGAAATATAGAATCCAGGTGCACCTCTCAGGTTTATTTCATTCTCAAGCATAATTATTCGAAAAACATCACACAACATTGACCAATTAATCATAATAATTAAATCCCTGATTAAGGAGGGAAGATTTAATATATGTAATTCCTCAATAAAAATTATATTTTCATAATTGTGAACACCCATGATAGATAATGGTTATGTTATTCACTAAAAAGTAGTCTTGGCATGGAAACATTGCACGGAAATTTCAGCAGCATAATGAAATAACATAAAGATTAATAAAAATGGATTGATGAGAGAGAATGGAGTCTCTCATTACATATAAATATTATGGGAATTGACATGTTCATTTACAAAAATATACATACATTACTAATTGGAAAGTGAATGCATATGTTGTGGAAGATAGTTGAATAAAGAAAAAAATTTATAACCATGTTTTTTCATGGTAATAGGCATACATTAATGATTATGAGAGGTTAATGAGATTGAAAGGGGGATATAATCAGGAATATATTAAATGTAACATATAGGAAATAGATTATAACGACTCTCAACATAATGAAATTTAATTTACAAGGCATAACATAAAATATGTTCTTGAATTGAAATGCGAAGAGAGAAATACCATACATGGGTGTGTGTGACTGCAAATAATTGAAAGGTGATTGCTGATAGAATATGTAAAATTTGAAGGACTCTAGAGATTTTATTTAAGAGTATAGACATTCTCCATGGAGTTTTAGTGAAGTTAAATGGGATCCTTGGTGGGTCTATATAGGAAAAGATGATGATTTCATTATTATTTACGTTTTGGACTACACATAATAAAATAACCAAACATAAAATTTTTTATTTAACATGGTTTCTAAAAATTAATATTTTCTATTATTATTTTATATTCCAATGGGTTGGTTATAATAAAATAATTCTTTTTATTTTTAGAGGTGATTCATACTCTTAAATAATTTATTTTATAAAATTAATATATAATAATATTTTTGGTGGATTGAAAATGGATTTACAAAATTAATACAATAAAAATAAAGGCAATTTATTTGAAAGGTAAATAATACATTTGGTAATTTGTACCATTTATAGTGTTTAATACATATCTTTTGTGTCATTATGTCGCATTAAATACAATGCTTATTTATACCGTATTTAATTTTTCATCAAAAATTTACCTGTCTCAAAAAATTATGAAAAATTCATCATTGTACAATTTCAAAGTTATGATTCCAAATATAATATTAATTTTATCTAATTAATTTTTAAAATATATTAATTTTCAATTTTCAATTAAAATCGACATTTTTAATAAATGATGGTTTTGACAATAATTATTTTCCATCCCTTATAAAAACTATATTATTCATAATATAAAATATATGATAATTTATATTTAATAATAAATATTTTACAATAATATTTTTTAAAAGTAATATTGATTTAAAAAATACACTAATTCATTATAATATATTCCAAGATTGATTTTTAATATTACAAAAAATTACTGTTTTAATTTTATTGTATCAAAATAAAAAACATTTTTAATGTAAAAATAAAAGGATAAAATTGTATTAATTATTGTATAAAAAAAATAATGTGAATAAATATATCTCTATGGTTTTGATACATATCTATTTAATAAACTAGAAAATTCCATGTCGGTATGGTTTGCGATGTTAGGACTTTCATGGGGAGGATCGACAATCATGGTTTGGGTTGTGATCTCGATGAGCTTGAACATATACCATAAATAGTTTTTATTGTACTCAATTCTTTGGATCTCATATTTTTCATGGTTATAGAAAAATACCAATGAATCTTCTCCCTTGGAATCACTAAAAAATGGGTTTTATATGGTACGATCCTACTAATTGAGACCATCATTTCCTTTGTTAAAACCCTATATCAATACGAGTCATGCGATCATTGTATAGTGGAAATTTTCTCGGTGGTAAATACGATTGAAAATAATTTAAATATGAAAGTATATAATAAAATCGTTGATGTCCATTTGTTTTATATAACCACATTTTTTTAAAGGTTAGGGACGAGGCCTTAATTTATTATTTAAAGCAAAGACCTCTTTATACTAGGTAGAGGGTGACCCATTACATATCCTGAATAACCAATGCCATGTGGCCTGAATACGAGGATTGAATGCCCATTTTTTGGATAACATGACCCATCATTGAATAGTACTACTACAGTACCTATTCCGCTACAGTACCTACTATAGTATCGTCAACGCTATAGTAACTACTACATTCCCTCGGCCGCAATAGTGTCGTCGCTGATACACTTCTGCTATAGTGTCGTTCTATAGTAAAGATACATTCCCCAGAAATTCACCCATGCCTGGATTTGATCCTAGGTCTTTTGGATGCCAAGAAGGAGCCTGTAATTTTATTTATAAAAGCACTGGTCATTAAAATAAGGGTATTATTTTATGATGTAGTTGTAAAGGTATTTCCACCCATCGATTATTTTATTCACATCTCATTGTTAGTAATTCCACTTTGGTTTGTTTTTAGGTCAAAAATGATGATTTCATCAATGAATAGTAAAATCTATATATTTAAACTAAGTGTCCTTACTTCCTAGCTAGAGGATAACTGAAGATGACATCTTCAATATTTCATAAACTAATTCATTGAGGTATATCATTATTTGTAATTTTTAGATGATTTTTCTAAAATAAATTTATCATATTGTGGAATTGATAATTATAATTGGGGAATCTTTGAATACAAATCTTTAGGGGGAATTAAGAGTAGAATACACAAGTTTTCTCACAATTTTATTGTGATAATATCAGGTGATGATATTATTGGTATTATACCTATTAATATATATTTGTTTAATTAATATGATTTTGTTGATAATAATGATTTTAATTAAATAAGTTTGAATAATTATTCTTAATTCATGGCCACATATGTCTCTAATGAACTCTATGATCATATTTTGGCCACATGAAAAAAATAATAAATCTTAGTATTACATATGTAGTCTATTATATTTACACCTTGTTGTATTTTAATTGTCTTATGTGTCATCTAACATCCTCATGTGCCTCTACTAATGCAAAGGATACCATAACTAAATGTATTTTTATGATAAATTATCTAAAATTTATAAATAATTAGATTTAAATGTTTAAAATGGATCTATTTATATAACATTTATATAATGAAAAGTTCGAATGGCTAGTTGGGTCCCTTATGCACAAGAAAATTTCTTCATCCACCATAGTTCATGGTTTTTCCAATAAAACATTTCATTATACTGAAATAAACATTTATCATGTTTCAATATATTGTCAATGAGTAAGATATACCTAATAATAATGGGAATGTTCTACTTTGTGACCTTCTATATGTTGGTGGTGGTTTTTTGATAGTATGTTTGTCATTAGATTCATTTATCCCCTAAAGTTGAAATTTCTATTTTCATTAAGGCTATAAGGTCCTTGTAGTGTTAATTGGTAAGTATGATAGAGGTACTTCCTCAAAGATATGGGATTTATCATTGAGATACATCTTAGAGGAGATCTCATGCAGGATGACCCAATAAAATTATGATCCCAGTAAGGTTTCATTGGAAAACGTTAGTAATGATTGAGTATATCCCCTCTAAATGGTAAATTAACTATCTTTTCCACTAATACTATATCATAATTAGTTTAGATCAATTCTTAAACCAACACTCTTGATTAATGTTATGTAATATTTCATTTATATAGTAAAATTATAGTTTAATAGATTTAGCTAAACACAAATGAGCTGGTAGTTCTTTTGGAATGTGTCTAACTTAAGTAATTGTCATAAAAGTTACTAGGAGAGACATGGCCTACAACTACCAATATATTACATTGGATTTCATCACCAAATGAATCATGAATGTAAAAAAACAATATAATGTACATGGATAGAGTCATATATATAAATTATTGATTTATATTGATATATATGAATTAATTAATGAGGATTAACATTTAACTATAATATATTGTTTTAATTTGATGTAATAAATATGTATACATAATTGGTTACCATGTGATTTTAGTATACAATAATTGATCTTACCATTTATGGAATTCCATGTGTTTATGGGAATCCTCCAAAAATTAGTAAAATCGATAATTTCTGTAGTTCATCATGGAATCTCATATTAGTTAGTGAATCACCATGGATTCGAAGAAAAAGATGATCCAAGAAAAAATAGTAGTTTACGGGTGGACTAATTTCTCATTTTAATGGGTTTTTATTACATCTGTATGGCTGATTATGATTGAATCGATTTATGTCTAGGATACACCATATGAATAGTTGGGTGCACCATGATTTTATTGAACAATACACTTTGGGAATAGGTTTTTAACCAGATGATGGATTAAGAACAAGTTATTATAAAATATTGGGAGAGTATCCTATATGTATTGAATATGAGTCATGCACATCGAATTTATTCATGTTCAAGGACTTCATTTCCTCAAAAAGGATCATAAAAGTTTACATAAAACTATAATAGGGAATTTTGAGACGTCGCCTACTTTCCATTGGTTTCCCAAAAGAAGAGTAATATTCCTATAATGAATCAGACTTTACTCAATTCCTTTCATAAATAATGTGTTGTTGATACCTATGATTAGACATTATACAATGTGGAGGTGCATATCAGTGATCCATGGTTGAGTAGTTTTATTGCATGTGGTGACATGGTTTTCTGAGAGACATATATGGAACTGGTCCAATCAGGTAAAATCATCCAAGGTATCCAACATTCCTGAGGTATGAAATGGGTTATTTAATTTATTTACAATTATAATAATAATAATTAATATTATTATTATCATCTTCCATATGTTTGGAACACATACACAAACAATGTATTTACAGTATATATAATATATTATATTTGTTGTTCCATATTGAGTTCTTTTCACATACATTATTTGAAATTCCATTTTAACTAGGGTGCATGAGATTTTATTCACCTCACTATAGGCATAGGTTTGTGCTAAAACATGGGATATAACAATTGAGAAATATTTTCTAGATGACGTTGCAGTTCTAGATGATGTACGCTCAGGATGTTAGGTAGTAGTGTGTTCTATTTAATTTTATTATACTAGGAATATGTGATTATTCAAATGGGTATTTAGTTTCTTATTTATGAAATAACCATTATAGCTTTTACTATATTTCATTTATAATCTTGTGTTTTTATATTTCTTGCTTCTATAATCTGATTATTTATTTTTTACATTATTATTTGTTATTTTATTAATTGTTCTCACTATGATATAAGGGAAATTTATTTAAATAGTTTCACCGCAGTCTATCACTGTTATTTGACATACACTATCATATAGGGAGGAAAGCCTATGGTAATGTTGAGACCCAACTTGGTTATTGTTAATTGTAAACTGATATGTTCAAGAAAAAAATGTATTAGAGAAGTTACTTTTGTTGGAAACCTATTTTTTCTTCAACATATCCCATGTATTTTATGTATTGATGATATAAAATAAAATTCATATATATTTAATTTAATTTCTCATATGTTTATTCATCATTTTTAATCATTAATTTGACTCATTTTTTGAAATCTAAATGTTCTATATATTTGGTGAAAATTCTTCTACGAATGGAAAAATTGGATTGTGAGAAATTTAATTATGTGGTGGAAAGGGTATGTTATGTAATAAACTCAATTTAGAATATATGTGAAGGAAACAGTTGTAGTAAATGTATTTTTATGAAATCAACTATTTATTAATTTCATACATTATTAATTTAATATTTGAGATATTAGCTACAGATAAAAAAAAGACTACATTAATCATTTATATGGAGTAATTAACTACATTATTTTAAAACCTTGTAAATATTTTTACATTGTTCTAAATAAATATGTAGTTATTTAAACCCCATAATATTCGTTCACATGAATAAGAAACCTATGTTAAAATTTGTGGCTATGTGAAGTACACCGATATAATTCAGCAATGTGAATAATTTGGATATGTGAAAATGGAATCATAGATAAATTTAATAACATGAATTCAAATATGTATAATTTGACTATGTGGGGATCAATAATTGGTTACTTCATTCAAAAACCTTCAATTTTTTATCATTTGTTTAAATTTAGTTGCAATTAATATTTTTGTTCATTAAATGTTGGATTCCCACATTATGATAAAAACTATTATAAAAATAATTAATTACTGAGATAAAAAATAGGTAAAATCATATTTTAATGGCCAATATTATTTCTAAGGTATTTAGAGGAAAGGTACTAGTGTAATTCAAATTCATGTTATATTTTATGGATTTGATATTGTAGGGTTTAATGAAACCATTTTCATGAACAATCATGGTGTATATAAGAGATAATTCAATTAATAAAGGGTTCAAAAATGAAATTTGGGGAATATCGCAATGGAGTGTGATTCATTGTTTTATGTGACAAAATAGAAGATCCTTTTTCTAATACTATTGTAATAGAATCTTATTTTATTTCATTCTTACGAATCTTCTTAGTATTCTTTTTATTTTTAACATTTTTTATGATGATTGATTCTCTTATTTTAATTGTATTAAAAATTTTCATTCTCACTTGTAAACACTCTATTTATTTTCCCTTTTCTAGAGGTTTATAAAAAAATGAACCTTGAAATATATTTTCTATAAATACTTATTGAATCCTATATGAAAGATCCTGATATTTACCGTGTTATTTATACTTTCACTATGTCTTGATGTACCTAAGAAAAAAGGCATGTTGTCCAGAGTAAAAGTAAGGGTGTTGTTTAAATCATAATGATCTTGGAGTTAGTAATCCTAAACCACTATAATTCACTAGTGTCTGATATATCTTCGTTGTTCCTTTATTCCACTATGTGCAGGATTTTTGAAAAGGTAATATGTATTAATGTATTTTTAGATAGTGGGTTTTTAGATAAGAAATTTTTAATAAACTCAATTAATCCCCCTCTTGAGTCTTAGTGAAACTATTATCTAACCAGATATTGGATTCAGACGATGTGACTTATCTGTTCTCATATTTCAAAGGATGAATTATTATGATCATATTATAAATGGATGATAAGTATGAAAACATAGAAGTTACTTAAATGGTAAGATAACACGTCATTAATTGTGGGAATTATGAATAATGTATGGAACATATTATCACTTATCTAGGTAACCTCATCAAAAGATTTATCTTATACCCAAGAAGCATTATGAAATTCCCAATACACCACCTAGAACATTTTGTGATAATATTGAATACATTTATGATATTAAATAAACACATATGATTTATATAATATGTGAAATATGTCTAGATGAGTTTAATTGATTTTCATTATCTGAAATAGCTTAAAAATTTGGGATACTATTTTATTATCTTATTAAAGAATAAAAAAATATGAGATCTATTCCGTATAAGAAATCCAAGATTATTTTTGTTACATTCATAATGATGGATGGAGAAAAAATAAAAAAACTGAATATAAAATTAATAGAGGATTTAAATAATGTATCGATTTTACAAACACCCATTCCTAAACTAGGTCACAATATAAAAAGCATCAAAATTATACGACCATGATGGAGTGAAATCATTACTCTTATTAAGCAGTATAAAGAGGTCAATAATTTTAAAATAAAGGATCATATTATAACTATTATGATATATGAGTTTGATATGTAATATTAAATTAGAGATCATATATTGGTTTAGAAGAAGTATTTTTCATGAAATGTTTCAACATCAAAAGATTACAAGAACAATAAAGAAACAAAATGGTCATGGCATCGAATAAACAAATGTTAAATATTTATTCATTAGACATTGATCTTTATAAAATATATAAAATGTTTAAAAATATCTAAAAAATATAATAGGTATAAAAAACATTCAATAAGTTTAGTAATAATGTGGTAAATTCTAAATATGTTATATGTTATGGGTGTATGAATCCTGAGAACGTAATGCCAGACTGCCCACAGTTTCATGAAACAATATCTTATAAATAGTATTTCAACAAATCTTCCTTAAATAAGAAAAAAAAAATATGTCCATCAAATAAACATTTAGTGATTATAAATATTATAGAGATTATACATCTGTAGATTTATAAATTTAAAATTCTAATCAAAAAGATATTGTGTGTCCTCCGACACACTCAAATGAGGCACATTATTATTATTATTCTATGCATGAATATGGATATAAAAAATGAAAACTACACTTATATGGAATTAATTTAATATTGTATAATTATTGAAATTAAAAATTTATCTTTTATAAATAAGAAAAATATTATCAAATTTGATAATAGTGTTGTAATTAAAAAATTGGACTTAAGTAAAAAAAATAGATTTAAAAAAATGGTTGGAAAATTATATTGGATGATCTTATTAACATGGTAACAAGATTTAATGCCTTCAAAAATAATTATTGGTCTATATATTTGTTTTTAAAATTTTTATAAATATAAATAAAGTACATGAATATTTTTTAAAAAAATTATAAATCTCAAAACGAAATTGAAATTTGAATACAAGGTGAGGATCTAAACCATTGTAAAAAGACATTCATGTTTAGTTCTTACAACGTAAACCACTTTAAATTTACTTGTTTTTACAATATAAAATTAGTGAAATTTACTAATTACTATAGTATCAGAACCCGTGAACTTTTCGGAATAGAACATTCTTTTCGTTCAAAATTATTTAAAAAATTTAGTTCTATATTTCTTGGAAAAACAAAACAGATTTAGGTTTCCAAATCATTAATTAATAAAATTTAGGGACCCAAGAGTGTAGGGGAAAAATATATATATTTTAGATTATTCTAGAAATTTTCTAAGTCTATTAATGATAAATTGTATATTCAAAATGAATTATCAAGAAATATGACTATATATTTCTCTAATTTCTACTCCTTATAAAACAATGATGGATTCTATGTATATTTTTATGTCAATTCCAAATGAAATATTTTAATAGTTGATCAGTTGGTAGTATATTCTCTACACAAATCAATAATTTTTTTTCTAGGGAATTTATGAGTAAAAATATGATAATTATTTCAAAATAATATGATATATGTTATTTTGTTGATTTATATAAATATGCAAGTAATATTTTCAATAAAACACTATAATTTAAAGCTCTTAGAATAAGAAATATATATACAATAGATATTTTTTATGGGTCAATAAAAAATTAATTGTTTAAATGCTAAAACTAATAAATAATGTGTTTGAAAAATAATACTAGGAAATTATAATGTCTATTCTTTAAAAAAGATCTAAATGTAATTTAGTTTCATATTTATCTAATCTTAAATTAAAAAAAGGATACTTTGGTATGTATTCCAAATGGTAAAATTAATTAAGTCATATTTTAATCCTATTTAAGAGCATTCCACTTCCACAAAAATAGAACCACTTCTTAAGGTTTTTTGGTCAATCAATTACTTCATTATAAAAAGAAAAATATATTATTTTGTATTTTTAATTATATTTCATGATTTACTATGGTTTTTTATGGGTTAAAATAGATTCCTATATATTTTTTATGAATTTCATACATTGGTTCGAAATGTAAAAGTTTGCAAAAACTATTACATTAATAATAGGCCATGGTGGAGAATTTGAAAGAAATCGGTTAAATTTTAATTTCTCAAAAACATGGTATCAAGAATAATTTTTCTATGACCATAAAAAATAAATATAATGGATTTTATTAAAGAAAGAATAATAATTTCCAAAAAAATTCTTGAACAATGTTATTTGAATATAACATTCAGACTCATTTTTGAGATTACGATGTAAATACAACATGTTATGTCGTAAATATATTTCTAATTTAGAATATTTTGAAGATAACCCCATATTATCTAAGGAATAATAGTATGAAAAATATTTTGTACTTTAATTATTTTGGATTCCAGGTTTATATTCTAAACACTAATAATTATCATTATAGTTTTGATATAAATACTGATAAATGAGTCTTCCCATGTTATTCTACTACAACCATAGAATATAGAGTATTCTAAAAATTAAAATGTGATATTTAAGAATCAAATCATGTGTACTATGATGAATCTTGTACTCATAATAAAAAAAATGAATCAATGTGATTATTTAACATATTGTTTTCAAAACATGACACCTAGTATAATCTTTGAAAACAAAAAATGAAGATGATTTTGATGTTCATTTGGGTGATCCAAATCTTCAAAGTATTGATACTAGGTAACCGATAAATGTTCTACATAGACAACATAAAACACTTAAGAACCATTCTTTGATATTTGTTGTAGAAAATATAAATTAAGGGATTAAGACTATAATAATTTAAATAAATCAGGAAACATTTTGTTTCATTCTATCTCAACTAGATAATAAGTCTATAGAAGAATCATTAGTGGATAAACTATTAGTTCATTGTAATGAAAAGAGAATTAAATCATTTCAATGTGAAAAAGGTATACGAATTAGTTTATAGTCCCTATATCAATTTTATTATAAGAAAAAATTTGGTTTTTAAGAATAATCTGGATGATCATGGTGTGTTGACTATAAGTAGGGTAAAATAATATCTAAATTAAAAAATAACGATTAAGGTATATATTATGATGACATATTTTCACATTTTTATACATTAGCATCAGTCAGGATGATCCTAAAATATAACTCACATATGCATTTTAAATTTCTTAAAATAATTTTAAAATATTATTTTTAAATGATTATCTTATATAGGATGTCTATATTAAACATCTTCCAATTTTTGAAAACCCCCATTTTCTGAATATAGATTTTAAGCATACCAAAGCTCTTGATTCAATTAAAAAGTACCATGGTCTTCGTATGAATTCTTATGTTCTATTATTTTTTCATTTATATATTTAAGTGGGAGTATAAAATCATAATATATTTAAGAAAATATTGACTTCATATATTTTGTTAGATTTGATATATGTTTATGATGTGAAAATGGGTTCTACGAATAATAGTTTTTGTAATGACTTATCAAAACTCATGAAAATTTTAATTTAATTTGAGCACGATGGTTGAGATATATTATTTTCTATATTTTCAAATATGTTGAAAATAATTATGGTATGTGTTAAATCCTAGAAAATAAATCATATACTATATTAAAAGGTTTTCTCCCAAAAGTGGTATAATAAATACATATTTTATTCTTTCTAATAAAAATATTTTCTTTGACGAAACTATGATACTAGTTCATAGCAAGATTTACATAGGAGTAATTTGGAGTCTACTGTATCAAACTTCTAGTAAAACAAAAATTATTTTTATTTTATGATAATGTGTTAGATTCTATATAGTCCCATGTAATATCAATTAAACTCATCAAAAATAATTTCAACATTTTTAAAAGATGGATTTTCACCTTACATTATTTTCCCATTAAATATTCATTTTTATATTTCTTTATACTCACATTCCAAATTTGTTGTGGGAGAAACAATTCTAGAAAAAGTACTCAAGGAACCTATAATTATCTATGTAAATATTTGGTATACTGGTATTGTATGAAAAAACTCTCTATTTCACTATCTACTGTTGATGTAGAATATTTTTCTTCTAGTATTTGTTGTCCACATATATGGATGAAACATTTTTTATTAGATTCATATTCAATTTCAATCAAGTCTTACTCAAATATTGTAACATTAGTTCTATTAATATTTCATAAAATATAAAAAAAATAATTACAGGACAAATAATATTCACCCATGGTCTCATTTCATGAGGTATCATGGTAAAAAAAATTACATTTGAGTTTAATAGAGAATTAGTTAGAATTTGTGTTTATGAATCCATTTGTATGTGAGTGTTTTGATTATATTAAATAGAAAATGATGTTATTCAAATTTAAATGATCCTAGAATTTCTTAAATATTTCAATTTTTATATTTAAATAATTTTATTAATGTTTTATTATTATACCATATGAAAATTAAATTAATATATCATCATTTCATAATAAAATTAAGCATGAAGTGTTTTCTAAAACTAAATTCCATTCATTTAACATTAAAATTTATTATTTACTTTAATTCACAATTAACCAAAAATTCAAAATTGGATATGTAATAATTTTTTTAATTGATTGTGAGGATTAAATTCAATCCACCCATCTTTTTCAATTCACCTACATCTATTATCATATAAGATGAACTCTCACTCTTTTCCCCTGTCATATCTCATGATTCCCACTCTACGTACTACAAACTAGTCTACCGTGGGATTTTCCATGTGTAGAGTTATTGGAAACTCCAATTCATCCAAAAATCAAAATTCTAATGGTCCTTTATGAGGGGTACTTGATATAAATGTTTTCAATAAATGTTGGTTGAAGTATACCATGTTGATTCTGAAGAATTTATTTTAGTATCACTGTTTGGATTTCATTTCTGATCAGAAAAATTGAGAATATTTTGTGTTATGGAATATGTAAATGAATATATGTAGAATGAAGATTTACAGTTTAGTAAAATAGAGGATGTTGTTTCTTCCAATGTAAATAGAATAATTGTGCTTGTTTACTCATTATAACTCTATAAAGTCATTTTAAATCTCCATTAAGGTAATTTCATCTATATTAAAACATGGGTTTTTTAGTTCCTTTAAACCAACCAAGGAATTCATGAGTCTATTTCTAATATAATATTTTAATAATAATACTGTGAAGGATTAATAAATAAAAATTATTTTTTTACATAAGGTTATTTAGACTGTGACTACCTAGAAATATATTGAAAGATAATATATATTGATTTATAATATGTATCTCTTATATATCCTAGTTAGAAGTGTTATGATAAATCATCCATGTTATATGATGATATTTATGCATCACTGTATTAAAGGTAATGTAATGTTGAATTATTACCCTTATGGTATGCCTTTCTCCATGTTAATAAAGAAAAATAGGGGTGGGACTCAATTTGTGATAGGAATTCAAATCCCATAAATGTAATATGATTTCTATCAATCTCTTGAATAAAATAGGCTACTAATAATAAACTACTTAAAACCCATTAATTTTTTTGGATTTGAATGCATGGATTAGTGGGGAATATCCTCAAAATCACCATAGTGGGATGAAAAACCTACTGTGAAAATTAATATAAGAGATTTAATGGAGATAATAAATTATATAGTAGAGACTGTATTTCCTAAAATAAATACATTGTAGTTGATATTGTTCAATACAAGTAACAATAATTTGTTGAATTCATTTACTATATTAAGTATATGGGGCCTACTATTGTTAAAACATATTTAGATCACGAGGAAAATCCAATTGAGACTACGCCAAATATGTGATCTACTGAAGAGAGAGTATAAGATAAAGATGAACATTAGATAGTTTAATATTCTATACTCGGGCCACCATATTTTAGAGATATAACATCTAATAGGGATATGAAGACTTCAAATAATTCTAATACACAACCTACTTCATCACCTCCTTGTTGCGAGCTTGAGTATATACCTTCTGTATGTATGCAATTTGATAGATCTATAATGAAATCCATTCCTCTAATATAATGATTTAATTTGATAAACATAGAAGATAATATAATAAGTCATTGAAGTAAGGTATGTACTCTAAGGATGAGATCAATCAACTCCGAGTATTTCTCTGTAAAAAATATGAGATTGACATGATATTTGGGATTATGTACACAAACAATAATTGTTCAAGAATCTCCAGACTATTCATAATGTGATAGAAGTTTTTTGAGTTATGTGAAAATGATAATTAGGAGGTGAAATCCCATGATAGTTGGGTGAAATATTATTATGTTACAATGTCCGTATTTAATGAGTCTATATTAATAGTTACATCTCAACAATATAAGATTCCAAATATTTTTATTTTATAATAAAATATGACTCATAATAAAGTGGATGAGTTATAATGATTTATGTTTAATATGGATGAAATATTATATACATTTAATATTATAGTATAAAGTAAATTTTATTTTATCCACATGTTTCAAACTAACTGCCACCTTTTCATCTCCCCCAGTACTGGTTCCATAAATTAAAAATGAGGTTGATCAAATTATTTATGAGTTTTATTAGTTTCTTCTCCCATATTCAATATCTATAGTGTTATATTTTCACATAATTCCAAATTTAATATTTCATGAAATATATATTGGGAGCATTATAGTACACTAGAAATGGAATTAGAAAACATGTTGTTTCAACTGAAAAGTCCTTGAATGACATGGTGGGGATATCATGAAGAATATGTTTGTGGAATGATAAATGCGTTCTTTGGAGAATATCTATATTTTCTTAGTATGATATCTAGGTGATTTTGTTCTATAACTATAATTCATTAGTCAATCAAAACATTTATATTAAATATATCTGAGGATGTTGAATGGATGTATTCTAAAGATAATTCAAGTTCCTCAGTGTCTAATGTATGTCCATCATTTCATGTTTCTACTATTAGTTAAGATCTTTTTGTTTACAGGAATCTCAAAAATATCCCATTAGCGAAACAAGTAACCCCTACAATATGAGATCCAGTTATCTATGATCCATCTAGTGCTACTACATGTTCTCTAATTACTCTGCATTCTTTGGGATGTTTCTAAAGGTTTTGTATAGAAGATATCCAATATGGAAAGAAAACACCAATCCATGTGTGTTATAGTGGTTAGTCAGCAAGTATCTATTCAAAATATTCTGAAGAAGTCATGTCAATAACACTCAACTGCTTCATTATATTATTATTTTTCTCCCTTGTTCGGTTCTCCTCAATTATTTTACTCTAGATATCTTAAATCCATCAATAGAATTCTAAACAATGGGATCTCTTTAGTTTACCAAATACATAGAGAGGTATATTCCTCTATTTTGGATTTCTTTAATATACATATCAACAAGATAATTATTAAGTGAGTATATACGTTTTATTATCTAAGATGGATGGATACTCTGAGTACCACTCCATGAGATACTATTTAGTTACTAAACATGAAATAGAAGCTAATTTTGAACCACCACTAATTTATAGAAAATATAAATCCAAAGTGGATGCAATATTAGATTTGGAGAAATATAGGAAATAAGTATAACCCTCAGAATCTCTAAGGAATTATTCTTTATAGCTATAAGACATTATGATTTCAATGTAATATTTGGAAATAATGAATGAAATATATGAATACATACTCAATATCTATGAGAAATATTAGCTATTGGATATAGAGACCAACCTACTATAGAGATTGGAAAGTTGTGTTGCCACAAGTGATGGACCATCCTACTCCCTCTTAGACCTCTCTATCATTATAAATACATCCAAAAAATCCTTATTCTCATTTTAACCCAATCCATAAGCCTAATATTTCATACTGTTATTGTTTATCTCTAATTTTTTGGGTTTTTAGTGAATATATATATATTTTTAAAATGATTCTATTTAACAAAATATTTAAACATACATTTATTATATCTTTCTATGAGATTATTTTAATTTAATATAAATTATCTACTTACCTATTATCGTTTTTTTCAATATTAATTTAAGTATTTCTTTATTTTTGTATTTTTTTTACACTACATGTTTCTATTTCCAAAATTCATGTTTTTAAAGAACTATATATAAATTTATCATTACATTTTGATCTGAATTTATTTTTTCATCTCTATTCTCTTCCTTTTCAATGAAATAATGGGGGGAATAATTTTTCCAGATGTCTAACATAATATATAGAATTATCTATTCCATGAGACTTTTAGTCATGGGGGTGAAGTCCTCTAAAGGAAGAAGTGTTTTTGAATTAATGTGGATAATAAAAAGATAAAAAAAACAATTTAAAATAAATTTAATATATATATATATATATATATATATAATTTTAAAATTATATCAATCAATTAAAATATTGATTTTTATCAACTTCGGGGTTTTATGATCATCAAATTAGAGATATTTTCAAACTAATAATGTTTTTAAAATATAACTCATGTATTTTAGGTTTTTCTGAGCCCAAAAAATTTTATATATTGCATACATAATTATTATTAAATGTTTTCATTAGATTTAAAAATTATTTTAGTTATTTATTTTAATGTATCCTTATTCATGAAATTTTCTAAAAAATTCTATGTTTGTAAAATTAGTTAAATTATGAATTTGGATAAATTCTTAGATTTATACATATAGAAATTAGTTACATCATTCAGATATATGAAAGAAAAGCTTTTATGAAATGGCCCCATCATGAAATCAGCTTTAAAAAATCACCTATGTTGATGAATTACCTACATGATCAATTAGATTTTTAGATCAATCAACTTCATGGATAAGTCATATAGAGTTATCGACTATGTGATTTGGATATGTGGTAAAATTAATATCATGGTTCTATATAGCTATGTAATTTTATATGTTATGTCGTATTCATCTACATGAGATAGAATCTTATGTGTATATATTCATATATTAGAAGAAAAAATATGCAATTTGGATAACTGAATAATTTTTAGATGAACAAATGTGTATGGGGATAAATTTTACTTCATGAATTCAAATTTTTATAATTTTTCAATGTATTTATTTCAAATTAGCTACATCATTGTATAACCATCTATTTATCATCATTAGTGTACTTCAAGTGAAATTTTTTTTCCATGCATTAATTTAGTGTTGTATGACATCATAATGGTAACAGTTATAATATAAGACTAAAAGAACCATGATTGGTAATAAGTATAAAGATAATTTAAAGGTAAGTAATATTTATGAAATATTTCCAATAATAGGATTTTTATAATTTAAATTCAAACCATAAATTTTTGGGATCTGTTGATGTGTGATTAAATGTACAATTTTTCATGCACATACATGGTGTTCATAGAAGAGAATATAGTAAATAATAGAGGACCTAATACTAAAATTTTGTTTCTATCTCAAATTTCTATATATGAAAATTTATTTTATGTGAATAAAAATAAGATCCAATATCTAATGATGCGCTATCAAGATCATGTTTTTTATATCATAAGACTCACCTCAAGATTATATTTATTCTTATCATCTCCCTATTTGATTTATTCTATTCTCCCAGTGGTATAATTCAACTCTGAGCCTCATCTATAGTCTTATTGATTATTACCACTTTTACTTTGAATGTTCCTGAAAAAATAACCGGGAAGGAATGTATTCATAAATCCTTATTTGAGCCTAATTTAAGATTATTATATTGTATTATGTCTTATATTATTCCACTTAGTAGTCCATTTCTTGGGAAAACTGATATGTGACTTATGTTCCCTAATCAACTATAAATACAATGTGTATGATCTATTTTAATCATTATGTCATTCTTTATGTTCTCTTGTGTTAAAAAAATATTAGAGGTTTTAATATATTTTCCGTGGGAGGTTCTTTGAGAGAAAAACATTTCATGAAACTCAATTCACCCCCTTTCTTGAGTCTTATTATATTTAGTTTTTTTAAAAAAAATTGATGTTTTAATACAATTTGGGGACATGGTAGATATTAGTATTAGGAAGTTTTATTATCCTATGATGGATATTTGATTAGTATATTCAGAAAACATATTGTGGTAAGAATTATAGATTAACGGGGATATATGATCGCAAATCCTATTTTTTTTAAAAAAATTCTAGGATTTTTACTCTGAGAAATGAACTATTGTTTAGTTTTTTTATGTTTTAAAAAATATCTTTGATTATTGGATCGTTTGTAACAAGTTGATGATTTTGTAGGAATCTTAGAATGTATTGGCTAGATGTGTCTCTGGAATCAAATATGGTACATAGGATCCCATTTTATATGCCATCTTGTGTGTGATTTATTTGATATATAAGAAAGAATATTTAATGTTTTAACCAAATTTAAAAAGGAATTTAACTATATAAAGGTTCTTGGTGAAATTATACTTATTTGAAACACCTTGTTTTCATTTTTATATGATAGAAAGTGTGGACTACAACATTGTGTTACATGGAGATGATGATTATGATATATCACCCTATTCACTAGATGGTTAGGAACCTTAATAGGCAATAATAGGTTCAAAATGTCTACATAGTAAATTTTTTAGGTCAATAGGTGCATGTGATGCCTTAAAGATAGATAATTAACAAGATCCACTATGTTCTCGATGCTCATGTCTTGATCTAAGTATGCTGTAAGTGGCACTCAAGGCCCTTAGGTTGACCCATATAGGTCTAAGTCAGTAGATGATTCCTTTTTTAGATGAAAATATTTAGGTGTATTATATATAGTCCTCGTTACATAAAATCAATTACTACCAACAATGTTTTACCATATAAAATTATATTCAATTTTACATAACTGGTCATTGTTTATGGTCATTTGGTTGAATCGTTGACCATGAGACCGATATGTTCCAAAAAGTTTCCTTGGTGAACTAGGAAAATAAGGGGGTATTATTATATATAGATACCTGGTGAGGGTCAGTTCATCATATTTTTACATTGACATAGATTTCAATAATAATAAGAATGTATATGGGTTGCCAAAGAGGATATGGTACATCTAAGACAGTTATTATTGGGAGAATGATTAAATGGATATGGAATTTGAATCACCCATTAAAATAAATAGAATATAGAAGGCTTTCACTTAAAGGTTGTTCTAATAAATACTCATACGGGTTTCATCTCTATAACATGGAATTGAACCGATATAACTAAACCCTATTAAGATTTTTTGACCCTCATATATTGATATTATCTTCCCATGGCCTATAATATACATTCATAGAGTGAGTTATTAGGCACATTAAATTATTTGTGAGAGTCATAGAGGGAATGAGGATATTTCCCATGAATTATAATTTAGACAATATATGTCCTATATTTGAGAAACTATGAATTGTTTACTTAGAATGTTGAGTTTTTGGAATGAAATGGAATTTTGGATTACATCATGTGGGCATGACCATGGTGACAGTTTTAACCTATGATCTCATTGGGTGGTCCAGGTCACCTAAATATGAGAATTGTTTGTTGGGGTTTAGTGGAATACCTATAGGACCATTGTCTCAACATGGACCCTTGTATGTCATCGTTTTGTTTTTTAACGGGTAACAAACAAGAGGGGATATTCTAAGTTGTGGTTCTCTTGTGGAAAATAATTGGATCCTTATAAGGCATAAGTGATCGATGAATGATAGGTTCTTAAATCTTATGATATTGAAAGGGTGATTCCATTGGTTTCTGAGGAATTAACTAGGCGTACTAGGTATTAAGACTCTAATAAAAGGGAATGAATGTCTGATTCCATAACTATGTTGGATTTTAGATGCATTTTTATCATCATAGTCAAGGTTTAGGTGTAAAATCTTGACTAGAAATGTGTTGGGATGAAGAAATTCATGTGGGTGTGGTTGAAATGATTTATACCAAGGATGAGAAAGAGAAGATTTACAAAAAATTCATTATGAGGGGAGTTATTTTATGGGTCATGGTACATTTGAGGTGCATGATTTTATATAGGAAACCACTAAGAAGTCATATTGTGTTGAGATTGATGTTCTATAGATCATGGAAAGCATTTTCTAAATTGAATCGAATCAAAGTTGTTTGATATTTTTTCTATTCATAGGTTTCAATGTAGTATATTCCTATTCCATTTGGGAGATATCCACGATATGTACTGGTTATGAAAAATGTTAATGATGTATGAAATCAATAATGGATACAAGTTATCTAGTGAAAATTGTCATTGATGAAACACATGATGGAAAGGTGGCATGATGTTTAGAAAACCAAAAATATAACTCAATTTTATATAAAGAATTGGAAGTGTATCTGGTACTGTGACTTGGTTGATCAAGGTTTTGGTAGATCCATGTGTTGGTTGGGGTGGAACAACATGGGCAGAGGAAGAGCATCATACATATTTATTAATTAGACATGTTGAGGAAGCACTTGAGGAGTGGTATAAGGTAATCCATATGGTGGAGATTTCACTATTTTTCAAGGATGAGTAGAAAACTAGTTTTATGTTAGCATTCATATTGGGGAAGAAATTCTATTCTACTATTAAATCATAACCCATATGAATAAAAGATCATTTAAAATTCATGACTATTCCATTAAAGTGAGAGTTTCTATTTGAATTAATGTGAGCTAAAAAGTTTTATTTATTTCTTACCATGTAAATGCCATATTTGAAAATCCTATAATGTATCAATTAGTGTTGATTCATTCCAATCATTATTGGGATGATCTTGATATGACCAAAGGGTGATTCTTCTGGAGATCCATGATTCATGACATGGTTCATGGGGCGAACCAGTCTCTTTTCTTATTTTAGGGGGATAGTACTTGTTTCATCAAATGATTTATGGGGATAATCCTATGAAACAATATTTCAACAGATGTTTTCATGGCCTGAAACCCATGGTGGAAATAATGGAAATACATTTTTGGGTGAAAAATCATTGAAAGAATGACAAGATGGTATTATAGCTCATGATATGAGTTGGTTTCTACATATCGGGTAATTATTTTTTTAAAGGTTGTCTTTGAATCCTCATTTTCATATTAAATCGAAGAAAATATCTCTTTTAACTGGGTAAAGGGAGAACCATTACATAGCCCAATGGCACAGTGGGCATGTAGCCCATTTTGTGGCCCGCATGACCAAATTTTTGGCCAAATTCCCATTCTGTGAATAGTAACCCTCCTACTACAGTACCCACACAGTATTGTCGCTGCTACAGTGACATGTGGCCACTACAGTACCCACTGATCTATAGTACCACTGTTACTACAGTATTTCTATAGTACTACTACATTACCCTTGTGCCTAATGGTGTTTGAAACCCCATTTTTCATGTAGTATTACGGGGTGCTTACCACTAAGACAAACCCTGACTACAAAATGTGGGTTGCTAACACCAACTCCCAATGGGGGGCCCCGACCAAGAACAAGTGCACTCCCCACTCCCCAGCTAAGAAATGGCTTTGAATTTCCCTGTCCATAATACACACAGTGTTCGAGTCTTGCGGGACTCGAACCTACGCCAGTTCCCATGAAGAAAGAGGGGTGCAACCAGTTAGTATAAACAATCAATTTCATAGGAAGTTGGCCATTTTTTGTTTGAAATTTTAATTTCCTTGAGGTTATACATGGTAATATGGGATACTGTGTTGGAAGTGTCATTTGGGATACATTTATGGGTTCATTGGACTATAAAAAATTAATTATTATAAGTGATATTGTATTTATGAAACACCATAGGTTATAATAGCGTTATACAAGTTTTGTTCTTTGGTGGTAACCATGATGAACCTATCGATGTCTTGAATGATGACACTATTGTTTCATAGGATGGATGAGTTCCATGGAGTTCCATATATACGATTCAATGATGAGTATTTGTGGTGGCATCAGTTTCCTCTAGTGATGTGCCTCTAGTTTAGAATTGTATAGGGAAATATTATTTTGTTTCACATGGTAGAATACATTTTAGTTTTCATGGTTAGGTTACCCGTGTAGTTTGGGATCATTGGTCGAATGGATGAATAGAATAATTGAAATTGAAAAGTTATATAGGGGGATAATATAAACCTCATTTTCATGTAGGTATAAAAATTCCTATAGGAATTTGAAGTTTCAATATACAAGATGGTTCATTTTGAGATTAAGGAATAATAATGAGGTTTTGAGGATTATATATTAGAAATATATCTTTTTCAAAAAAAATTCATGTTTTAGTTCATGGCTTGTGTGATCATGAAAACCACATCATATAAATTTGAAACTAAGGCTTCTGATAATAGTTAGAGTATTCCTGTAATTGGGTAAGTATAAGAGGGTTTAGGATGTAAAAGAGGGTTATGGGAAATGGGCCTAATATTTCACGATATGACAGTTGGTGTTACCTCATGAATGTTTCCAAATTTTTTTAATTCAGCTGCGAATTATCCATATCCATTCTTTTGGAGAGAAACAACAAATTGGTGGGCATAACCTTGAACCACCATCCAACCATTCTCTATGAATTCATATGGTTCTAGGTGTGTTTCAGTAGCAGTGGAGGTATTGTTCATCATATAATCATCCTATCACGTGTACCCCTCTAATTATTGATGATTTTGGGGATGTTGACATTACGTTAGTTATGTTGATTTCGATGGATAATAGTAAAATACCCCAATTTATTTAATGTTGCTGTGTTTCATAGATAATGGAGAACAAGTGATTGTGCCTACCTAATTTTATGATTTATTTTATTTAGGTACGACACTGTTGAATACTTTCTTAGGCTTTTACCCAAATAATTTTATTATTATTTTTAAATTATTGGTATTAATTTGTGATACTCTATATCCCTAGAATAGGGGTTCATTAATTGTATAACGCATGTAGTTGCATCCTGTTTTTATTCGATGAGAATAGGTAATGAGATTTTGGGAGTTATTACCATTTTTAAAAAATAATTGAATTAATTAATTGTTTTGATATAATTTACTTAATTTTATAGAATAATAATTAATTGATTATGATGGTGTGATTATTAGTCTATACCTTGACTTTATTGTAAAAAAAATTTGTTGTGTCAATAACCTAGTAATAAATTTGAAAACATCGAATGAGGAATTTGGTACGTCATACATTCAGCTATAGGTACTTTTTAAGTCTTTTGTGTTATGTGAAATGAGAAGGTCCTGCAATTTATGGGAATGGAAACATAATTAAATGATTTATCCATGAAAATTATTTAATCAATTTAACTAAATATATTAAATTATGTAAAATTAATCTATTTCCTTTAACATTACATAGATCATTTTTTAATGGGTGACTTTGGTCCCTTAAGAACCTTCTATGTTCATTAGTATTTATTGGCCATGGTCTTTTCAATATATCAGTTAATTTGAATAAAAATGACCTTGATGGGTTTCCATTGAATTGGTAATGTGTTAGAGGTACATAATATTCCTATACATAGGTTAATTTTTGACCTTTTTATAATGGTGGTGTTAATGGGTTAGTATGATTGTCCTTTGGGTCACTAATGATATGAAAACCAACAACCTAATTTCATTAATTCCTTAACAGTCATGATGAGTTAGAGGGAACATCACATGGATAATCTTCCCCTTAGATATGGAATTATACAATGATTTATGTCTTGGAGTGAATAACAGCATATGATTTTATGAAACATTTCTTCGAATAAGTTTTATTTATTTCATAGCTTTCCAAACACGCAACACTTAGTATAATAAAAATTCATCATACTATTGAAATATTGCAATTTAATGTTACATTTATTTATTAACCATTTGATTATAGGTATTCAATATAAATAAATTAATTTTGAATAATTTATAGTTTAAAAATTTATAAAATAAATTATTCTATTATAAATTTGTTATAAATGAATATAAGCAGAATTTGAAACTAAAATTGATATTTGATTTAACACATATTTTTAACACAATTTTTCCCCTAATAAATTAAATTAATAATATATTAAATTATTTGATGTAAATATCTATAGTATATATTTAATAAATGGTTTTAATAGTCATCTAATTATTTTTTATGCATGGGATAAGAATAAACCATGTTTTATTTTTATGAATGTAATCGTAAAAAAAATATTACATCGCATTTTCCACACTTATTTAAAAATGATTTTATTCCTATTATAAAAATTAATCACTAAAAAATTGATTATATATTTGGAATTAGGATGATAAAATTTGGTAAGAAGGTCTAATATATTTTTTATCATTTTTAATATTATCCTTGTTAAATATTTGATACATTAGTAACTGTAAAATGAGTTAAACCGGGTTAGCACATTGGGATGTGGCTATACAATTCCACTAATCCATGACTTTATCTTATAATATGAATGTAGTTGGATCTTTTTCTTATATGTATCAAATTTATTTATACCAAGTTCCATTTTTCATTTATTATCACCTTTATAATTTTTTTGAAATGAAAAAATTAAAAAAATATCACTACCATGAAAATAATATCTCTTGAATTTTTATGTAAGGAATGGAAGTGGATTCGTTCTGTATTAAATGTTTATTTGTGATAAAATTGTATTTTTTTATAGTTAATTTATATTAATTTTTTTATTCACTAACTACCATACATGCTTACCCAACATCGATACTATTTTTAGGTAATTAATATAAAAATGATTTGAAATTTATTAAATATAATATAATTGGGGTGATTTATTTTATTCAAAAAAAAATTAAAAAATATAAAATTCGTAATGTTTGAGATTTTTATATTCTATTTTATTCTAATTCATGTTGTTTTCAAAGTCAAAGAAAATGTTTTTTTCAAAAAATTATATAAATAATATTTCGTAGGAAAATAATAATTCATTCAATTATTTATAATTTATAAATCTTTCATATTCATCAAATATATTGGGATATTATTAAAACTATAATTTATGATCCATTTATGAGTCTATTTTTCTTTTATGGTAACATTCATGCCACTTAAAGAGTAGATAACATTAATTTCATGGTAATTGTAAAAAAGGGATAAAGAGTGTTAAAACTAAGATAAATGGGTTAAAACAAAACCAAAAATTGTTTTGTTTTTATTTTGTGATATTAAATTAAATTATAAGAATTTTAAATCATAATTATATAGATGTTTAGATTTTTGTCCTTTATCATTAATTTTTATAATGTTGATATATTTTGTTATTAGAAGAGTGCTCCTCTCGTCATTTATTAAAGGGAACCACAACTAATTCGTTATTGATGTTGTCTAAGACTACAATATAAGCAATAAACTACCATAATACCTTCCTATATTTCATACCCACATCCTAGATTTTATGATATTTTAAATAAAACAATCCTTTTAGGGAATAATGTTTAAGGTAATAGTGTTTTCTCAATGAAAAAGTATTACTCTTAACCAAGTGCTATGAATTTTATTTATTCTTATACCTACACTAAATAAATGGAATCATTCCAAAAGTTACCAATTAAATATAATAAATATAATTTATTCTTATTTTGATTATGGAACAACCATTTTTTACCTCCTTATAATTCGATGGAAAACAATTATAATGGCATAGACCCTCATGGTCCATCACTTTGAAAAATTCCGGATCCTAAGGGTGACGTCTCGGTGGTAGGACGTCATCTCAGTGTACGACCAATCAGTGTGCAACCAATCGGTGTGACACGATTACTGTGTCACCGATCAGTGCGACCGATCTGTGTGACATGATCGGTGTGGCACCGATCGATGCGACTGATCGTTGTGTGACCGATCAGTGGGACACGATCGGTGGGTCACCGATCGGTGCGACCGATCGGTGTGTGACCGATTGGTGCGACATGATCAGTGTGTCACCGATCGGTGAGACCGATCGGTGTGACACGAACGTTGTGTCACCGATCAGTGTCACATTATCACAGTGTCACCGATCAATGTGACACAATCGATGTCACACAACCTTATTGAGTCTTTATTCTACAGTTTCTCTAGTAATGTAACTTTTAAATCATTTTATCCTTTTTGAAATGGTTCAAGGTTGTTTTTAGCCCCATAATCAATGTTTAAATTCTTAAGAGTGGGGAGATCCTCAAGAAACCCAGTTGTGTGTCCGTGTAAGTTTTCCCTTTGTTTATATAAAATATTTTAAAGTCACAGCTATTACCACCTTTTCCCGATGACAGTTATTAAATAAAAATTAATCTCGTCGTGTGTAACCACCCAACCGCATGGTGAAACCACAATCCTCCATTAAAACTGTCGAAGATATTGATAACTAGTAACACCCGAGCTCATTTTTTTAACGCATGATCTTTCCTCCTTTTCATCTTCATGGTCATGTTCGCTCTTCCCCTGGATTGTTTGGAGTTACCTTCCCATGTCAATTTGTGCACGTGTGCAAGAGCCCTTACTGCTCATCCTTGAAGTCTCAGACGCTCCTACCATGCATGTTGCACAACCCCAGTTCATGGCGCATCGAGAGAAATATCAATCTTTGATCATCCAGGTTGTGTTTTTTCTTAGTCTGTCTTACAGTGTATCATGCGAGGTGGGTATGCTACCGTTACTATGGGTATTGATTTAATCAAACTTTAAATAAAAATAATAAACAGACCTTTAAAGAAAAGAGGTGGGTGTGATCAGTGTTTTTGTTGTATTTCATATTCTTAATTATGTGTTTTGTATTGTATGGGCTCATGCCAACTGAAAATCAAGGTCGTTGGTGGTTTCTCTGTGTGCACTATTGAACCTCTGTGCTTCCAGATATTTATATGATTAAATAACTGTAACATGGAAATTAGTTAAATAACCTAAACTCGGTTGATTAAATGGATGCCCAAGGAACATCGATACTTGTGTGGTCACCCTGGTTAACCAACAAAAAGAAGAACCCAATGAATTATTTTCTTGAACCTAGAAGTTTCCCTACTCTGTTTTGGTAATATGTGTGTTGTTCTACTTGATGCTTATGGGGTGATGTGGATTGGGATGGGATCCCTTATTGTGGCACGGTTGTTGGTTGTGAATATGAATCCGTGTGGGGATGTATGTCGAGGCTTGGTTTGGTTCTAGTACTTTTAGGGATCTCATGGATCCCTTTGTTTTTATTGTGACTTTATAAGAGAATAGGGTGTGAATTCTTAAATTGTTGTTTGGCTGTTTCTCTTTCTCTGGATTTTGGTTATTCCTGTTAGTTTCCCAGTAGCGAAAAATTTATTTTAATGGGATCACATCAACATGAAATCAAGAATGGGCTTGATGGGGAATTGTTTTCTGGGATGGGTGGTGACATGGTCATGGGTTCAGTGCTTCTTTTGAATGAATAGTAACAAGGGTGTTTCTGCTTAAGTTGGTTTTGGAACTCCTAGTTTGGGATGAGTGATTGTTATATAGATAATATAATTTTAGTTATTATGTATCTTATTCTCTACCCACCCAAGTTGATCACCTAGTGCTGAACACCCCCATTTCATGGGGAAGGGTGTTTTTCCAAACACTCCTATGAGTGGCTGGTTATTATCTCCTTTTCTACTCCCTTTCCCAATCATCCCAAGACTAATCAGCATGCTGTGATGGATTGAGGTCCATTTTAGCCCATGATTCCTCAGGAAGGGTAGTTGTGGTGGTTGCCCAGGTGTGTGAGGGCAGGTTGTCTCCCAAGTGTCTTTGGGATGAGTCCCAGGTGTATTCGGGCATGGTAGCAGTTGTTCTGGCCCAAGTGTTTGCGGGTGTTGTTATGCATTGTAGTTGTGGCCTAGGTGTTTGTGGGAAGGATGTGTGGTTGTGGCCCAGGTGTATGTGGGCGGGGTGTGGCAGTGGGCCTGCAATGAGAATGGCGGGACATGATTGATGCATAAGATGTCTTCAATAACCAGTGGGAAAGTAGTGTGGGGTACCCAAACATCAAAGTGTTATTACTATTATATTACATGGATTGCATTATATAGGGAGCGTGCCTTGGTGAGTCTTGGGTGGGAAGTTTTCCTTGATAGGTTTTTCGGTTATCTCTTTTCTCATGGGGCACTAGAATTCCTCCCCACTTGTGCACAATAGATTTTGATTTTCCCTACTGAGTATACTTTTATGCTCACCCTACATATATAAAACTGTTTTCATGATTCCAAGAGGGCTTCAGGGATCGTGCAGGGTCGTACTAGTTCAGATGTTGGGGAAGTTGTTGTTTCTGTTTTTATTTCTTTTAGTACTTCATTTTTGGTTTTTTCTTTGACTTTCGTATCAATTAATTTTGGAACAGGCATATGAGAATTGTTTTTTTGGCATTACCATTACTTCCACTTTTGGTGTTGTTGGATTTATTATCTTATCACCCGATCCTATTAAATAAAAAGGGGAATTCCTTCCATCATGTGTGTGATTCTATACCCTTGCTGCTAGTAGCCACTCTGGGACCTATTAAAGGCTGGTCTCGGGGTTCATTATCTCTCCTTAAACTTGAATAAGGAAGGGTCTGGCAACCTGTTGTTCCTTCTCTCATCTTGGAGAAGGCGGGTCGTGATAACAATAATGTCATCTGTGTGTACGTATGGACTACCACATCTACGAAGCGATGTGAATCATTTTCTATTTAAAAATTAAATGAATGGAAATAAGGAAAAATATAATTAATATATAAGATATATATAAAATTATAAATAATTTTTAAATATGAATTAAAATTTTCCTTTCATTTCTTTCATCTTTCAAATAAATGGAACCAATATTGATGCATACATGTGACCTAATATCTCCATGAACAGTGTAATTAATTTATATATCTCGACATTTTATAGATAACACTATATATATAATGAATATAAATGATATTTACATAATGGAGACAATTTTTTTGGTTATGTAACCATGATAAATATAAATGGCTTGGAACAGAAGAACTGAAACTTCCATGAAAAATAATATTGGTAAAAAATGGTAACAACGATTTTAAAAAATGGAAATTATTAAATAGAAATAGAAATTTTATAACTGGATTATATATGATATTATAAGTCTGTAAATTATTAATTAATAGTAATATTTTAAATTTATATTTATTATATAGGGTGTTAAATAACATTTTAATCATGTGGAACTTGAGTTGATGGATTTATATTATAGTATATTTTTTTATTATTATTATTATTTATGATTTCATAACCTATGATGAAATTTTAGGCTCTACTTCTCATGCAAATCTTGAAATTTACTATCATATAGTAATTTTTTTAATATTATAGGTTTTAATTTTATTTACCACTGTTTATAATCTCAATAGAGTAAAAGAATATTTTTTATGAAAACTTGCATTTTTTTCTCTCTATGTTAAAAAATACATTCCCTTAAAAATCCATATTTTCTAAAAATGTTTTCAATTTTTTTTTCAATTATCCAATGGATTTTTAAATTAATATTTCCCCAAGTTTTCTTGAAAAATGTTTTATGGAAACAACTTTTTATTTTACCAATGAAATACTTTTGACTTTTTTTGAAAATGTGAAAGGAATAATTGTCTTAACGTATATAAAATGAATTTAATTACCCACTATCATGAGTAAACAATTATTTGAAGCATAATATTAATTATTAAGAGGATACATATAAAGAAAGTATAATCAGTAATATTTTGCATATTTCTAGATATTAACTATCTTATTTTAATGTGAAAAGTGTATTTTTCACTTGAAATTTCCTGTAATTTTTCAAATCCATATTTATAATATTATAACATAATTGGTTTTTACTTGTTATTTGATCTGTATTTGATCAAATTATACAATAAAAATTCATTATTTTGATGGATTATAATGATGTTGGTGATGGATGTTTCTATGAAACGTATTTTTTTCAACAGATTGATTAATTTATGGAAAATACTATGTGAAACCGTTTTCATTCCACAGGTTATTATATGATGATATTTTGATGTTTATATGATTATTATTTACATTCCAAGTGTTATGATATACTAAAAATGTTTTATGATCTTTTTTAACACATAAGTATGATTTTCATTATGTAACATGTGTCCCTGGTGTTATATATCGCTGCAATGGATTTAGTAAATATGCATATCTCATGAGAAAATAAGGAATAGAATAGGGTGTGAAGCCATTGCAGTAAGTGAATATGTAAACTATTATATTCTTGTTATTGTTTCTTAACTATGGATTTGATTGTCTGGGAAGTGAACCTAATCCACTATGATAGTATGGGATTATATCCGTTACTACTAATTAAATAATTTTCAATGATTATATACATACTAAAAAAATTATACATTTTTAAATGATATTATCTCATCAATTATTTTATTTGGTTCCCAAACGGTTAATTTATCATAATATTACAATATTTTTTCCATCACTCAAAATTATGACAGATGATTTGAATGGTATGGACATCAGATATTAGTACTACATTGTCATACCTTTATGGTTGTTGGATGTAGAATTGATCATTTTTATCTCCCTTATTTACCCTTATTATGAATATGAGCTCAAAAGATTAATTTCCACATGTTCAAAAGATTTTTTATCAATTTTTTTCTATGAATATTTATAGTTAGTAATAAATTAGTAGATACAGTTTATATATCTTATGATCATATCCTTTATGTACCCATGTTTCTAGTTACACTAAACCTATATGATTATGGTGTGGACCATAATGTTATGTGTTGAATAATTATATATTCAGATCATTATTTATAAATGAAATTTAGGTGTAACAATATTTGGGATCCCAATTAGGGTTCCTGGATAACATTATGATGATGGAATGGGGGTGTCGGAAATGGGTAGTGATGACCAAAGGTTTCCATTTTAACGTGAAAATTAACTAGCATTATCTCTAATTCAAATGAAACAATGAGATGGGTTCAAGTCATCAGATAACCATATAATGTAATGGTATGTATTAATTAATTTAAAAATAAAATTTTAATTAATTAGGCATAGAAAGTAATAAATTATATAATTGTTCAAAAGGGATGTGTCTCCTCAACTACTAATCAGTCGGTTGTTATGGACACTAAGTACAAAAACCTACCTATATATTGCCTCATATGTCATCTCCACTCAAATTATGAATGTTAAAAATCTATTTTATATATATGGATATAAGTATATTTATATTATTAATTATGTATTGTGATCCAACTCAATATTTATTCAAGCAATCATTTTACTATAATTTAATTTTGAAATGATAGAAATATGTTTTTTTAGTTATTTTGATATATGTTCAGTTTAATATCCAATAATTGATGATAACTTTTCTAGAAGGGATAATGTTTCTTTCATTCCTATTTTATGTAAAAAAATATATTTTGTTTTCGAGTGCATCTCGAAAAACCCACTTTGCTAGTGTATCACCTAGGATTCAGAGAACCCTAGGATCTAAGTGACCTCAGATGTAAATGGGTTGAAGTTTTTACAATTATAAATGGATGGTTTCATATCCCCAAGGGTAATTATGGTCATCTTGATTTGTTATAGACATACACCACAGGATCATATGGATTCCCCATGATTGTATATCCTAGAGATGTCTCGGAATAGGGTGATGAATTTATGATTGATGGATTCCAAGTTATCATCTGATATCTAGTGAGTATTCCTTATATAATTATTAGGGGGTATTTCCTTTGAAATTTATTATATCTCATAATATTTATAGCCTACATACTATGAATAAGTAATATAGAATATGGCTTGAATAGGGAATGTTATGATGTGATTTGGGATCCATTGGTTACTCATAAAAGGAGTATTATTCTTATGACAACTAGGATTCAACTTGATGCCTTAGTTATAAAATATATAAATGATAATGTGGATTGTACCAAATACATGGTGGAGGCTTATATCTGTGATCCTAGGGCTAGGACTCGTATCCCCACATGCTGACATAGCTTACTCAAAGTCATATCCTTCTCTATCCAATGAAGGTATGGTATCCCTATATAACTATTAGGTTTGAGATATGAAATTTGATATATCATTTATTTATATGAAATATCATTATTACCATCCATAATATGATTATCTCAAATGTACATACATTATATATTCTATCTATATATGGTACCACATTGGTCGTTCCCTATAGACAATTTTATCCACACCCTTTTTGGCCCACCATTATACTAGAGTACTCGAAAAGGAATTTTCATAACTACCAGAAGAGTTATACGACCAGGCTTGTGATATCATTTCCAAGTAGGGATACCATGATGATGTTCTAGCTTGGAATGATTTAGCCTCAGGATGCTATCAACCCAGTGGATTTTATTTAAATTAATTATTGTATGTATATGTGATTGACATTGTGGGTAGTCACTGTTTCATGTAAGGAATATATAATCAATACACTATCGCATTCAATTAATTATCGATTTTTATTTATATTTATTCTTCTCACACTAATATAGTTTACTTATGTTTTTTTAATTTTTTTAATTTTATAAAATTTTATTAAAAATATAATTTGTAATTTTCTCCTAACTATTTCACCCTTGGCCCAGATTTTAGTTAGTAGTCTCTAGAATATTTGTAGGAGTGCATGAGGCTAGTTGATGATCATACACAGTAAATTTTCATACAAACCCATGAGAGTTGTGATGGATGGGTGTTATTTTAACAAAAACCTTGAAATCATTATTATTCATTGAATCGAAATTCATTTGAATAGAAAACATGGTATAAATATTTAAATAAGCTGAAATAAATGAAAAGTTTATAATACATTCATTAGGTATAAAAAACAAAATACAAAAAAATATCATTGTTTGAAATAAGAAATTTGTCTCATGAATGTAAATTTTTTGGGGAAGAACAACATACCATATGTTTTTAATTCCAATAATGAACATCAATTTCTAATATAAAAAAAATATATTGACAAACTATTTCAAAACATTATTCCCATATATAACCATTTACAAAAATTTTATTAATTATTCTCTATGTGTATACTAGTTTTTTAAATCTATTTTGGATATTGTGCATGAATAATCATGATAGTTTTGTAGTTTTTCTCAAAAGTTATATTGTTATCCATTCTTGCCGTAATGTTCAACAGTCCCTAACCATACAATGTATTTTAATATATTATTTACAATTATTTATAATGTTTTTATCTCATTATAAATTTTTTTTTAAATAACATAAGGATGAAATAAAAAATTATAACCTTTAAGTTATTTTTTATGAATGAATGTTGGTATATTAATTATATAGGTTAAGATTCATTTTACTATTCAAAAAAATATATATTCATTATTTACTTATTTATATCATATATTTTTAGTAATTATGTTATCACATTCATCCATTATATTATTTTATTTCATTGTTAATGTAAGTAGTTTGTGTGACCCGAACATTAACATAACATAAATAATGGATGACTATGATTTGATATAGTAATAATATTAATATTCCAAATGAATAATGATTTTTTAGTTATATTAATGAAATAAATCATAAATTAAGGGGATTTTATGTAGAGGAAATTGATACAAATGTATTATATAGTATAGATAAATTATTTTTCCTCCTAGTATGATCAATTTTGACGGTTTAATTTAAAATAATAGTCTTCATTTTATATTATTAACTAGATTCCCATTATATATTATAATAATTTTAGTAGTTCTATAAACATCCTATATATCCAAAAAATCCATTCTCATGAATTACCACGAATTAATATTATAATAAAACAATATGTTCATCCATATGGGCTGAATTTCACACATAAACACGGTTAGTGATTTAATTTTCCATAGAATGGGAGAAACATATAATATGGTTTATTATTTTCAAATCCCAAACATTTATTAAATATCATATTTATTTATTAAATACTATATTAGGATTATCTATGAAATTTAGTGAATGAAAATGTAACATGATGCTTTATGGTGGTAGTAGTCTTCACATTTTATTGAATATCATTTTTATTTTATTTAATGGAGAAGCGGATATCAAGTTATTGGTTATTCCCAAAAAACAATAATAACACAATTTTAATACTAATGTCATATAATAATAATAGGAAAATATATTTTTTTAAGGGAACAATCGAAATGAAGAAATTTTAGTGAAATGTTTGTATTAATGTTATTAAACTGATTATAGTAGAGTAAAATACTTGTAAATAGAGGGATTATGGTAAATTACAATGACTAGAGGAAACTGAAATTTTATATATTCCTAGGGGTTTCATGAAATGATCCTTTATTAAGGTACGATAATGGTTTTTTAATATAATTTATCTTAATGTAATGATAACACATGTTTCACTTGAAGAAATAATAAAAAAAGAATGATATTATTTTCGATATATGGTTTGGTCAAGAAACACCTAAATAAATAAATAAAGACATTATTGTTAATATATTTATTATTTTATCCCATTGAATATCCCTTTTTACCATTTTTGGATGTTACCTTGTTAACATGTTTTTACCAATTTAATACATTATTTATGCCTAAATATACAATGGTTATCATTATTGAATATAGTCATTATAATAATAAATAATTAAAATACATATCAATATTTTCACCTTATAAAAGTGATAATCATTAATTCTATGATGATAAATTAATTTTGTATAAAAAATGGGTTTATAAAATAATTTAACTTATATTATATAATATAAATCACAGGTTATTAAAAATAAATTAAATATTTATAAATTAAAAATATCACTTATAAAAGATATAGTTTTCTAGAAAAGGGATTCGTATATTTTCAAGTCACTTATGCACTACTGATTTTATAAAATTCAATGTATTGTAAAAATGGATTTTTGAAACTAAAAAATTTATATATTCAGAGAGGTGTGAACTTTTTTCATAAAGACAAATTGTAATGATGAATCTATAAATGATTTCCATTCACTAAATTAATATTATTGTGTTTCCAATGTATCCTTTGTATATAATCATTATATGTAATGAAAAATATTCTCATTGGAAATAAAATTATAAAATTTTAATTTTTCAAATTGATAAATTATATAAAATTATAAAAAACCTAGAATTAATAAATCAATGTTATATCTTTTTATCATGGTCATTTCATAATAATAAACATATTTTTTTTAAATAAAATCTGTAGTTCATAAAAATAGACCTTTTAGTAAAAAAATATTTTTACGCACAAAATGAACTAAGTAAATTATTATGAGAAAACATATATATATATATATAATTCATAACATAGTCACCCATATTAATACATTCTATTTCTATGTCTTCGTTTTTTTGTCCATATATTATCATAACATATCAAAGCTTCATTTTATTTTAGTGATACATGTAATTCAAGTTTTTATCATAATAGTTATTTGAAGAAAATATGTATTGAAATTTCATATGGTTTCATTCCCCCCATAGTTAGAGAAGTTATTTCTTTTTAATTTTAATAATTCGTAACAATTAAAATACTTAAGTGTGTCCATAAGATAGTAATGGACATGAAATTAATTTCTAATGTTTTTTCATCCAAATTATCATCACTATGACTAGGGAACACGTCTTTTCTATCTTATAATGAATATAACAAATTTCATGTTTTTACTTTTATCATTTATAGTAAATAACCCAATATAATAGGATTACTTTTTCATAGGAATTTTATGGTAAACTATTTATTAATATTTTATCTGGGGTTGATTTTAAGATTTTATTTTCATATCTTGGAGACTATTATTGTTGGGAGAGATAATACATAACTATTATAATATCAAATTTGACTTAATTTAATATCACAAAAATTATATGTAATTTTTTTTGTAATTATATGAGGTTATTTTGATACCAGATGCTTAGAAAACACCTAATTCCAAGGCCTGGTAATCCTAGAATAGTTTTTTGAAATTTTTTATGTTCATTTAAATAAATATGTGAGCGTGTTTTCTTATCTTTTAAATCTGTTCTCATATCAAAAATATTAGGGCTCCATTGAATTCATAATGTCGGAACTCACCTAGAGCGGACCTATATTCAGCCAGTGAGGGTCAGCCAAAAAAGTTAGTTTTCAGACATTTTAAGATACAAAATTAACCTAAAAAGTTGTTTTATTGTTTCCTTCACTGTTTACCAGTGACACGTCTTTACTACAGTGTGGAGATCAGGTGATGAAGATTTGAATTAAATGAATCCATTTAATGTATTGTTAATGTGAAGTGAAATGACTAATTAAATGAAGTGTAACTAATAAAATATTTTATAAATGAAATAGCGTAATGAAGTGACAACACATTGTAACAGAAATGTTGTGACATGTATCTCCATTATTGGATTAATAGGGTTTTAGAAATTGTAAATAACGTGAAAATACTCTCATGAATCAGCGTTGAGGAATACTCTCTAATGAATACCGAAATATCACTAGAGACATCAGTGCACCTCGAATAATGGGGATAGGGACTGGTGACCACCAACGACATCGAAAGAATCGACACCAAATGAAGAACCATCTCAAGGTAAGGGTTATTTTGGTTTTTATTTTCCCCATTATTCTTTCTAAAACAATAAATGTTGATCAACACATGAATTGGTTGATTGGTGGATCAATCTTTCTTGCAGGAGGGTGCTTATACTCAGTATTTTCAGTGGCGTTATCTTGTTATTAGAATCATTAAACTCCCCTTATTTTAAACTCTAATACGGAGGACACATGCCAACACAAACAAGGCATGTTACCCTCCGCGTAGTTCATTATCCATGTATGAACCTCAAAGTTGACAAAGAATAGGTTTCAACACCATAAAATATAAGGGGAATCCCCGTGGAGTTTGAAGGCATAAATAACATGAGGAAAGGACCTCCAGAGCGGACCCGGTGGTTCGATGAAGGCACCACTAGTGGTAGCCTGCGGAGGTGGTCGCTGGTCATGGTGTGCCAAAGGAGGATCAACGGCTAGCTCAGACCACAAAATTGCAGCAGGAACATCCAAAAGCAAGTAGGTGCACATAGGATAGTGGTCTGGCCTTCCAACTATGTCATATGGGGCGGCCCATGTCCTGTGGGCCACGGTGACCCGCTGACATGCAGACCAGTGACTACGTGCATGACCACAAGCACGATCAGATAAGTTGGTCGTGACACACAAGAACAAAGCGCCACATGGCGTCTAGGATGGAGATAGTCGGCCTGACAATATTGGGCCAGACATGGGGAGGGAGGGCTATAGGACTGCCTGTGGTAGAATAAAGCCAACTCGATGCTTCTGGTTGGGCTGATGAAATAATGTTAGGACATTGGGCGGCTCAGGATAAGGATGAACCAACCCTCCTGTTTCGGGATAGGTTCTACAAGGCCCAATGGGCTTGGCCTAACATCTCAGTTAGGTCGGGCCATACCACACCCAAACTGGGTTTGGTCGGATTGGTCGAACTTGGTAGGGGCATGCGGGGGCCTCGTGCTAGTTTAGTTGGGTTGGTACGACCAGGTCGGACGGGGCCAAAAATTGATAGGCCCCTAATTACTAAAACTCAAATATCATTCAGACAGGAAATCCTATTGATAATCCATCTATGGCGTTGGAACACTGGGGAAGAGATGATTTTTTTGGTATACTCTAAAAAGTATTTAATGGATGTTGAAATGCGATAAATGGATTAGGTAGTGGTTTCTCCAGCAATCAAGTGTAAAGAGTGCGGAAATCCTAAAGCTAAATGAGACCCAAAGACTGCTGACATTAGTCTCTACGTGGATAAGCTATAAGGGACTTTTTATGGATCTGCTATGATGGACATGTTAGAAGCAGCTCTATGTGACCTGGCAGGCCCACGGTGGGGAGAAACTCTGTGTGACCCGACAGTCCAACAACAGGCATCAGGGATGAGTACCACGATTAGTAAGATGGACAAGGTGGGAAGCATCTATTTGTGACCCAACTGTCCCACGGTGGGGAGTTGCTCTGTGTGACCCCGCATACCCACGGTACTCATTAGGGATGAGTACCCCAGAAGTCTAAGGTGTTTAGTGTTGCGACTGATGGTATTTCATTCTATACTACAGATTATACATGTGTGATCTTTCTTTCATCATGACCTTGCTTTAGGGTTTGCTTTGTGGATTTAAGTATGGTCTTTTCATTGTGTATTGGGCCCCTACTAAGTATTTTGTTACTCACTCCTACATGGGATTCGCTCGAATGTGTTTTGTTTGGTGTAGATGACCACCTCCTTGATAGAGGACTTAATGGACTAGGACCCACTAGTGAACAGTAAGATTAAAAAGGTCAACGTGCTTCTACAACGTCTGACTACTACACTACACATACACATCCTGTGGGGTTTCAGCGGATGTATATTCATATATTTTTTATACATTTCTATTTTTCAATTTTTTTTCTTTTTTGGGGTTTGTATTATATCTTATTTGACCTACAGATTTTACCTTTTCTTGTGGTATTTTAATGGCGTTCATGTTTTCTTTTCTTGTTTTTGGGATGTGGTTGTGGGTGTTTGCGTACAGGTACTTAAGAAAAAGCCTTATTATTGAAATTTGATGCCTTTTATGTTAGTCACCAACCCTTGGCCTCTGGGAGGCAGTCTTGGGGGAATCACGACACGAGCCTTAGCGGACGGATCATGAAAATGTTGTATCAGAGGTGGTCGTTTCAACGCAAAGACCACGAGTCTATTATTTTGTTTTTTAAAAATAGTTTTAATTTCTTTGAGTTTGACTTTCTAACTTGTGGAGTCATGTGTGGGTGTGGAGGCTGACATATCCATACATAATGACCATGATTTATTCTTTTCAGCTCTACCCATAAAAATGCTAGTTTCAGGAATCATATAAAAAATGGGTGTTCCCTCATCTAATTTTTTAATTAGAGTCATCTCACCAGGTATAATTTATTTATTAGGGAAGATTGCGATATGTTTCAAGATTCCTCCTTGTAGACATCTAGATAGGATTCCAATGTTTGACAGTGAGGAAAACATTCCTAGCAATGAGGTGTCAGTTCAGGTAATCATGCTAGAGATGGCCCCATCGGGTGGTGCACCAGATTTACTGACACCCGTTGATTAGTAATTACTACAAGCATTACCAATAGAGGACTCAGGTAGGAGTAGTACCTTGCAAAAGTTCCAGATACAGATACCTCCCATGTTCAAGGTAGAGGCAGATCCTTAGGCAATTAGGGACTGGATGGAGGCTATGATGCGGGTCTCCCTCTTAGTGAAGACACCACTTGACCCAATGGTGATCTTATCCACATGCCTTATTCAGGGATTGGAAGGGAGATGTTGGAGCATGACTATTAAAACTCATACTGAGGTGACCCTATCCTGGGTTGATTTCAAGTGACTTTTCAGGAAGGTGTTCTTCCTCGTGACCTTGTCCTCAGTGCCCATACTGAAGCTGACTCACCTATTTCAGGGTAGCCTCTCAGTGGTCAAGTACTCTGTGAGTTTTACAGGACTCTCTCGCTACTCTACGGATATGGTACCAGACCCTTTCTTCGTGGCCCAAACCGTTGAGTAGGACAACAAACGGAAGATCAGAGAATCAATGATTTCCCTCAACATCCCTACTCAAGAGAGAGTGATACATTGAGCTATACTGGTAGAGAGATTTGTCACATAGCACGCACTGATGGTGGGAGCTACCACTGGGAGATAGGTGGATGAGCCATCCTAGAGGGCATATGAAATATGACATATAGTTCCATGAGGGCCAGACCATTCCGAGGGAGATCCCAATAGTTTGGTTGGTAGTGCGGTGATTACAGAGTAGAGAAAGTCAGCAGGGAGCTAGGATTTTCTTCACGTGTGGTTGGTAAGAACACATGGCTCGTGACTACCCAAACTTCCCCACATACAATTCGCATATAGTCAATTGATCACCGAGGCAGAGACAGAGGTTTGATTGAGGAGGTCTGTTAGGTGGTGGATGTGGTAGATGAGCAGGCCAAGTAGTAGGCTATGGGAGATGATTCTATATACTACCACCACCATCCCTAGGTTGTCCACCCCTTCCTTAGGAAAAAGGTGGATAAGGGAGAGATCAATATTAGGATGTAGTGTCATTTAAACACGACGCTCCAGAGACGATTATAGGTATGATATGTGTCATTTCCTCCTTAGTTTTTGTTCATATAGACACAAGTTCCCATCAAATTTTCCTTGACATAGACAGTGTTTGAGGCTCAGAGATTCTGGTCAATCTGTTGGATCAATCCTTATAATAAAATGCTCCAACAGGAGGGGATTCAATTATTACCCCTAGGTGCTTTCAGTGTGAGATAACTCTTGGAGGTGAGAGCTTCAGCTGGGATCTCCCAGTACTGGCTTTGAGGCCTTAAGACATCATCTTTGGAATGGACTGATTAGCCACAGTTCATGCTCAGATTGACTATATAAGTTGTAAATTGTGGTCTGTCTAAAATGATGGGACCAGGTGTTCCTTCACCTGTGTGAAGAGAGCTCTTGCAGCACAAGATGAATTTTCTCGAAGGAGGGTGCAACCAATCACTCACTAGTTGGATATAATTTCCCTCAGTGCGGTGGATGAGAGGAGTCCATGATTTTTTATATTTGTGGATGTGTATGAATACATCATTCCTAAGGATGTTATAGGGATACCTCCTCATAGGGAGGTATAATTTTTCATCAAAATTTACCCTATGATGATTCTGATATCCACACTTGCATATCAAATAGCTCTCATGGAGATTCTTGAATTGAGGGTATTGCTAGATAACTTGCAAGAGAAGGGATTTGTGAGGCATAGTGTTTCACTATGGGCCACCCCAGGGTTGTTTTCTAAAAAGGAAGATGCAATCCTGATGCTATTCAGGGACTACAGGTTTCTGAATTAGGTGACCATGGAAAAAAAAGTACACTACAGAGAATTGATGACCACATCGACCAACTGAGGGTTGAGAGGTGGTTCTCAAAGATATACCTCATATCATGCTATCACCAAATTTTGGTATGGGATAAGGATGTATCAAAAATACCCTTTAGGTGTTGGTATGGATATTATGATTTCATGCTGATGTCATTTGGCATGACCATTTCCCCAACATTGTTCATGGGACTCAAGAATAGGATCATCTAGACTTACCTTGATCATTTCATGGTGGTATTCATTGATTACATCTTGTTGTACTCGACATTAGAAGAGGGGAATGCTAATAACCTGTGGATAGTCCTGCATACACTCGGAGAGCACCAGTGTTATGGAAAACTATCGAAGTTCCTGTTCTAGATTCCAGAGGTCCATTTTCTATGACACGTCATATTAGATGTTAGAGTTGTTGTGAATCTAGAAAATATTGAGGGAGTGCTTGATTGAGAGCCTCCTAGGATTGTGACTGAGGTTAAGAGTTAGTTGGGATTGGCCTAATTCTACATGATGTTTTCTCCGTAATTTTCCAGAGTAGAATCACCCTTATCAACTTTGACATGGAAGGGACAACTTGTCATGTTAATAGAGAAGTGCTAGCATAGTTTCCAGGAGATGATACTGAGACTGACGAGTGCCCCCATTTTGAGACTACTATATAGGGAATTTTGTATTTAGTTTTATATGACACTTAAAGGACCAGGATGGGTTCTGTCCTGTTGTAGGAGTGATAATTGATCACGTACGGTTCACAGATGTTGAGGAAGCATGAGTAGAACTACATGGCCCATGACCCAGAGTTAGTGGAAGTGGTATTTGATATGAATATTTGGTGTCACTACTTGATGGGTGGACAATTTACTGTCAACTCCGATCACAAGAGTATTATGTATATCTTATCGTAGAAGGACCTAAACTTGAGGCAGTGGCGATGGATAGAGTTCCTTTTGGAAAATGACTATGAGATATTCTATACTTCTGGGGAGGGGAACGTGGTGGCGGACACACTCAATAAGAGATTTTATTTGCAGCTTCAGAGTGAGGCGATAGAGGATCTAGTCACAATGTAGATATCCTTCATGGATTATGATGGATTGAAATATTTTTGTCGATGACAATGACTCTCCCGCTTATACAACACGTTAGGGAGGAATAGATGGTGGATGTTTACTATGAGGCCAGATGATCTTAGTTATCATTTGGAAAGGTTCCTGATGGATTTTCGATTTGTGGGGACCACGTCATCCTTTTTACTGGAAGCACATTATTAGAAATGGTGATGTGATGGGATATATTGAGGGAGTTCCATACCTCCCCCTCGGTAGTACTTCATTGAGTGGCAAAGATGTACCTAGATCTCTAAAATCAGTACCGGTGTCCAAGGATGAATAAAGTGGTTGCCATGATCATTTCATGGTTCCCCACTTGTCATAAAGTGATGGATGAATAACATGTTCAAGAAATCTTGGTAAAACCACATGAGGTACCAGAATGTAAGTGGGATGGTATATCAATGGACTTCATGATGGGGTTACCATGCACGTCCAAGGGCCACGATTCTATATCAGTGAATGTTGACTGACTCACAATTTCATCTCACCTCTAAACCATCTGGGAGGATGGATCGGTAGAGGGTTTGGGGTGCCTCTACGTCCAAGAGATAGTGTGACTTTATGGGGGCCCTTGAGGATTGTCTCAGACTGTGATTCTATCTTCAAATCATATCTATAGAAGGGATTGCATTAGGCGTTGGGGAATGAGTTGTGCATGATCACATCTTCTTACCCACATACTAATGGTGAGACAGACCAATCATACATACTTTGGAGGACTTTCTTCATGATTTCACCCTTGATTTTTTTCATTGTTGGGAGGAAAACCTACCACTGGTGGAGTTTTCATACAACAATAGCTATCCCTCCACCACTGGTATGGTATTGTACAAGGATTTGTATAGGAAGCCTTGAAGATCATCTCTACAGAAAATAAATATAGGGAATTCATCACTCATGGGTTTAGAGTTATTGTGGGATACAACTCAGATGGTTCAATAATCCATTAGTAGATGATGACTTCACATATAAGGAAAAATACTAATTTATAGTAGACGGTGGCCCTTGGTGTTCATGGAGGGATACCATATATTCTTTCGGGTCTCACCCCAATTGGGATTCTGTAGATTTGTGTAAGGCGACAAGTTATCTATGTGGTTTATCAGAACATTCCAGAGTCTTATCATAGCTGGCTTGGTGGCGATCACCTAGCTCTCCCCCAAAGATTCACTTGGTACATGATGTTTTTCATGTGTCGTAGATGAGGATATACATTCATGATACATCGAATGTTATCGACTGGTATGGGATAGACATTGATGATGGGGTGGTGTTTCTAGAGTTCCTAGTGAATATAGAGGATCAACAGAAGCAGGTCCTTTATGGATGGTCGATTCCTCTGGTTCCTCTTTAGGGGTAGTACATTAATCTCCAGGAGAGAACATGGGAGTGGGAGGCTTAGATTCATGATTAGTAACCCCAATATTGTTTTAGCCTTAATATGGATTAAAAGGATGTGAATCACTAATGGTGGGGTGACATAATGTCCCAGAAATTCTATGTAATTTATTTATGTTATATGGGATTATTTCAAGACTATATTCTCAGACAACACCTGCTCACAAGGCCCAATAATCCTGGAATAGATTTTGGAAATTTTATTATATTTATTTAAGAAAACATGTGAGTAGTTTTTATAACTTTTATATTGTTGATCAAATCAAAAATCTAAGGGAACTATTGAATTTAGAACATTGGAATTCACCTAGGAAGCACCTAAATTCTACTGGAGAGGGTCGATCAGAAAAATTAGTTTTTGGACATACTCGGAGAAAACTAAAAAAAGTCATATTATTTGTTTCCATCACCTTTGAGTAGTGACACATCCGCAATACAGTGCAATGATGAGGTGACGATGAGTCAAATTAAATTAATCCCTTTAATAGGTCAATAATGTAACATGCAATGACTTATTAGATAAAGTGTAACAAATAAACTGTTTCATAAACGAAATAGTGTAACAACACAATGATGTAGCGTAATAGAAAAATGGAAATTCATTTCTATTTTAATTGATTAATGAGGTTGGATAAATGAGATCAAAAAAATGGAAATCCACTAACAAATAGATGGAAATGAATCCTCTCGAAAAAAATCTAGTTATTCGATAATCACAACAGAACACCTTGATGAAAGTGACTGGTGATCGATGAATACCGACACCATCTAAAGAACTGACACGAATGATGATTTGTCCCTAAGAATTTGTTTTTTTGAGAATACCCACATTCTATTCTAAAATAATGAATTTGGATCAACCAATGGGAAGGTTGATCCACTAATAGATTGTTCTTGTGGGAGGGTTCTATACTCAGGGTTTTCATCGGGGTGACCATGTTGTTATAATCTTGAATCACCCCCTTGTTCTAAACTATAATGTGGAGGGATAGGGCCCAAATGAACAATGTATGAGCCAATCTTACATGGGTGATATTCATGGAAAATCATCAAGTTGACAGTGAAAAAGTTTCAAGGCCTTAGAAGAAAAGGAGGAACCTAATGGATGCTGGAGGCACAAGTGGCATGAGGAATAGACCACCAGGGCGGACCCAATGGTCCGCTGAAGGAAACAACAGTGGTGGAGGATGTGAGAAGAATGCGACATTCCAAAGGGGGATTTATGGTTTTCTCGGGCCGCATTGTTCCAACAAGAGCCATCGACTGCGAGCCGGTGACTGGAGGAGAGAGACATGGCCACCCAGCTGTGTCTGTGGGGCGGACCACATCATGCGGGTTGTGGAGTCCCACAAGCAGGAGGTCTAGGGACCACATGAAGTTCTACCATCATGACCAGCATAGCTGGCCACAACGCACAAGAACTAGATGCCACAAGGTGTCTGTTCTAGAGATGGTTAGCCCGCATGTTACGAGCTGGACCAGGGGGTGGGGGTGGGGGTGAACCTGGCCGTGGGGCGGCTGGGGATGGATTAAATCTAGCCCGATTCCACATGCCATGATGGCAGTATAGAGTTGGGTCACAGGGCAGCCTAGGATGGGGATAAACCCTCCTACCTATAACTAGCCGGGCTGGATAGAAACGGGTCTCTGGGTGGCATGACAAGATGGACCCCTAATCAAATTGGGTTGGGTCTCGCAAATCCCAATGTGCTTGGCCTAGTGGCCAAGCCAGACCGGGCTATCCTAGACCCAAAATGGTTCGGGTCAGATCGGTCAAAGTAGGTTGGGGCATGCGGGGCCCCCGAGTCGGGTTGGTTGGGTCGATCTGACTAGGCCTACGCACAACTGACCGCTAATTACTAAAATTCCAATAGCATTCAGATCGAGCATCCAATTAATGATGCATTTGAGGCATTGGAACCCTTGCAATATGATGGTTCATTTGGTATACTGTAATGACGTTTTCAAGGAATTTGATATTTTTTGAATGATATGAGGAGCAATTTATCCCAGAATCAAGTGCACTACGTGCGGGAATCATATAGCTAACTATGACCCGAAGACTACTAACAAGAGACCTTGGGTGAATCAGTTATAAGCAATCCTCTATGTATCAGAAATGATGGACCAATGAGATGCAACTTTGTGTGACCCAGTAGTCTCATGGTGGGGAGCCTCTCTATGTGACCTAGAAGACCCACGATACTCACCCGGGATGAGTACCATAGTATAATGGCCATGGTGGGAACCTGCTATGTGTGACCCAATATGCCAACTATCAGGAGCAGCTCTATGAGACCCAGCATACCCATGGTACTCTTCATGGATGATTACCCCATCAGTTTAAGGTGTTCATTGTTTTGACTGATGTTCTTTCTTTCTATACTTTAGATTACACATGTTTGAGTTATCTTACTTCGTGATCATGCTTCATGGATTTCATTGTAAATTCATTTTTGGTATTTCCTTTGTGGTTTTGGGTCCCTACTAATTATATTTTTACTCATCCCTCTACATGATTCGGACATACGTGTTTTGTCTGGTCCAGAAGACTACCTCCTTGATAGAGGACTTCGTGTCCCAGGACCCAGTGGTTCTTGGTGATATCAAGAAGTTTGGAATTATTCTACGAATTCTGGAAGCCAATCTACACTTACCCATCATGTGGGGTTTTCAGCTGAGGGATATTTAGAGATATTATGTACATTCCTATTTGTCAATTTTTCTTTTGTTGAGTGTGTAGTTTGGATCATTTGACCTACAACTTGTACATTTACTTAGTGGTATTTTAGTGGAATAAATGTTTTCATTTCATGTTTTGGGGTGTGGTTGTGTGCCTGTGCGTATAGGTACTCATGAAAAATGCTCCCACTTAAAGGTTTATGTGTTGGGCACAAGTCACCAGACCCTATCCTTTGGAATACGGGCTTCCGGGAGTCACAACATAATACCTAGGGGATGGATCGTGACACATATAGAGGGACTACTGGTGTATATAAGAATAATATTATTATAATCATCTATTAGAGTGGATTTATATACATGGGATGAAATAATCATATGAGAATAAATTTTTATTTATAAATAAATACCTATTTATTGAAATGGGGATTTTTTTGTAACCATTCATGGTATATATGAGTTTGTTGAACAATATATAAATACAAAAATAACTATTTATTAGTGCGTGATTAGTTTTCATCATTCCATATCATTTTGAAAATCCAGTTTCATTGGTCTATTTTAATTAACTTTGCAAATTTGGTTCCTTTTATCCCTTTTATCCATTGGGGGAGGGCATTTACCTAGATAATTTCCATATTTCTTATATTTATATTATTTAAAAATCATCTCTTTTATGACACACCCTTTATAGATTCTTAAAAAATGTATGACATGAAGAAAATTTAATCGTGTTTCTATCATCATCTACATCACCTAAAATTCCACAAAACACCATCCTTCAATTATTTTTATGGATTCAAAAATCAAATATTTTCATGTTTTTAATCATATTTCATAGTATCTAATTTAGAGTAATAATATTATTTCTTAGTTCTACACTTATTTTTTTCAATTTCTCATTGGGAAAATCTTTATATTTTCTAAAAAATTTGTTGTTAATATATCCCTTGTTTGAGTTATCCATTACTAAAACTGAATGCAGTTAATGATGAGGTAAAAAATTAAAAAAATAATAAAATTATTGAATGTAAAATTCAACATCAAATTGTAAAAATATTCTATATTATAACATTACAATTTAGTTTAATATAAATTAAACTCAGCTCAATATAGCTTTATTTAGGTTGAGTTCTCAAAAAAAATTTATCTTAATTATTTAATATAATAAATAATTCTTATTCTATTTTGAAGTGGTTGTGATTAACCAAAGAATATAACTTTTTAATGTCTATCAAAGTGCCATGTATTTGTTCGACCCATTATACATTAGTGTGAAGACTGAGTTGATAATCAACCACCCTTTTCTGGGTGATAACTCCTATATTAATTTGCATTGTAGCTTCCCCCACATAAAAATATCCTGAAAGGGATGTAATTTCTATTAGAACAAAAAAAATCCCTACAATACCAAGGAATATATTTCTTCTACAATACATAAAAATATCTATTAGAACTATCTCTATAGTTTTTACTTAATTTATCTCATATTAATCCGTAATATTTATTAACAAATCCATAAAGACAATTAAACCCTTCTATGAATCCAACTATAATAACCAACAATAAAAATATCATTTTTTACATCCTTCAAATTTGATAATACTTATATCCCATAAATAAAAATTTATCTAGAATTGAAGTATTACTGTTGTTAAGAATTAACAATATAAGAAATTATTTTCAGTTACATGTGAACATTTATCTATAAATATGATACACTAGACTCCCTTTTATACTCCTCAAAAGTTATACTCATATTCATAATATAGGTAATGAGAATATAATAATGGTTTTAGATAAAAAACCCAATAATGGAAAACATATCATCAATCCTTCAAACGTTGAATCACAAGAATGATATAAAATGTGATAATCATATAAAATTCTTATCAAAAATATCATTGAATAATATGAGTTTTCCATAAATTGTAATATAATGCCTTAAAAACTATAATTTATAAACAATTACATAAATAATAGTTTGGAATTTTGAGTTTGCAAAAAAATCCATGGGTATAATCTTAGGAATAATAAAATTAATTATTCCCTTGAGATGTAGAAAAATAAAGAACATTATCATAATAATAATCACTAGTTATAATAATATTTTGAGAATATCCAATTATTCTCACTCATCGTGTTGTTGGAATAATCAATTATGAATTTAAATTTATTATTTGATAATATCCCTGAAGGACCACGAAACAATATCTCATGAGATAAGAAACATTAACCAGTAAATTAGAGTATGAGATAATACCCCACCTCTTATAAACCTCACATTTAAGTCCAACTTGAAATCAATAATTATTCATATCGCAATAAAGACATGGAAATAAATTCTTTATCAAATAATTTTTAATATGAATAGCAGAACAAAAACATTTAATATTCCATAAAAATTATAAAAGGATTTTCCCATGGAGAATAAATGGGTATTCCTTGATATTAAGTTTAATTATTGATAATACCCTTAAACATTGAAAATAGTCCATATAGTATTTAAAATATATAGATTAAGGTGGTATTATTAGGTAAATAATCTACACAATCAATCTATCAATGCAATCTATGTGAACACCCTTCATTCATTGGAACGTAATATAGAATTTTCATAACGGAAATACATTCGGATAAAAATCATAAACAATGATTTCATATTGAAGAAAAATGATGAAATAGATTTACCTTAGTGTAAACACACAAAATAGTAAAATATTATTTATAGAATAAAATATGAAATGAAATTTACATGGAAATAAATATTTTTAAGAGAAAGGTGAAATGGATGAAAAAACAAAAAAAACGTTTTCAGAAAATGTTATTAACTTTGATATAAAATAAGATGTTATATTTCAACTTTAGAAGTTTTTTTTGAAATTTTTTAAAGAAATATGTTTAATACATATTTGTTTTAAATTTATTCTCAATAATGGATCCATCAAAATAAATAATGGTTATTTCAAAGAATCGTTTATATAAAAATAATACAAATTATGAATAATGGAATACAATTAAAACTATAATTATAGAAACCAACAACCAATATGGAATAATGATTCCACTATTTGAAAATAGGGAAATAAAAATGTGGGGGAAATTAGACATATCACAAAATTGGGTTAGAAAATATGAAGAAGAACATTGGTAGGAAATTAAAAAATTAAAATGTGGGAGAATCATTTTCGAATATGATGACAATAATTCTCAATAATGATATAAATTTTAATAATTAAATATTTCAAGGTAACATATTGGAATTAAGATGTTATTTTCCACTATATGAGAAAATAAATTTCCATAAAATAAAATCCTAATATTTCATAGACTAATATTGCATGAAATATGTTCACAGAGATGCATTATATTTAAATGAAGTTATGAGGATTGACAAAAATTATTAAAACATTGGTATATTTTGAAACAAAATACATTTAAAATATAGAACAACGTATATGTGTTAATAACATAAAATTAGAAAACATGTTCCGATATATTCATTATGTAGTAATCACACCATATTAAATATATCAAGGTGAAGAACAAGAAATATGTCTCAATAAATTTCCCCACTATTGGTGGTTGAGTGGTTTAGGTTTTGAGGGTGGGGTTGGCCAATGGGTTAAGTCCCCTTGCCTATGTATTTACTAAATTTTTCATTCCTTGAATTGTGTTCATTATTATTGGAAGAAAATAAACACATGTATCTCATGAAATTAAATTTTTAACAATAAACTCTATATAATAATTAATGACAACATCTAATGTAAATGAATCTTATGTATATAAAAATTACATATCTTAATAAACAATTTTAGAAACATATTATTATCTATAATATTTAAAAATATTATTTATAATGATTTTATTTATGTATTAATGTTTGTTAATATCTATTTTCAATATCATGTGTGAGAAATTGTGATTGTTTTGAACTAATTTTGTGATAATGAAGTTATTATTCATTCTTCTCCATATATTTATCCTTACCATATCAAAGAAGATATTTTTATTGATATTTTATAATTATTTATAATTTTATAAATAAATTATATTGGAGTTTTTATTTTAATTTTTTTATTTGAAATCAGTGAGGATCATGTTTCTATGATTTTAAACAAATTATCATTGTAATTTTAATTAAAGAGTTTAACATTAATGATGACATTCTTGAATGAAAATAATTTATTTCTTATTTATATAATATTTTATCACCAATTAATGTTTCATTGTCATCTATTAGATTACTTTATTGTATTATTCTTGTAGGGATTTAGACCGATCCAAATATGAACATGCCATAACTAATGGATGATTATGTAGTTATCTAGTTACAATATAATCATTATATATAGATAATTTTATTTTTAGGTTTAAATAATGTAATAAATAATATTATATGAGAATTATAAAGATAGGTAATATATATGAGACTATTTCATAGTATGAATAAATTTTCTTCGTCTTATAATGCTAATTTTAGACAGTTGAATTTACAATGATAATTTTTTCTCAAATTATTAATACTATCTCCAATTTATAATACCACAATAATAGTAAATTTATTAAAAACACATTTATCAATTAAACCAATTCTCATGACCATCCCGGAATGAAGAAGCATTAAAATTGAATATATCATTCTATGGAGGTCGTAGTTTGCGTGTACACATGGATGATGAGACCACTTTCCATAGAATGGGATAAATTTGTAATATAGTTTATTATTTCAGAATCTTAAACATGTTATAAATGTAATAATATTTTTAAAATTATACATTAGGACTATCCATGTATGGCGATGAAGGAATGTGAGACATGAAGCATCATGGAGGCAGTAGTCTAGACATATAAAAAAATGTCATTTTAATATTCATTAAGCAAAAATAAGAATGGTTTTTAACAGTTATTACTTTAATATTAAATAATTATTTATACTATAAAATCATAAGTCATCATTTAATATTAAGAAAAATACTTTTAGGAAAAAATACAGAAAAGAAACAACATTATGGATAAAGAAGATATTTAGAGAACTAGTATTTTCCATTAGATGAATACTTAGTAATATAGGGCTAATGGTATACTATTATTACCTGAAGATATTGGATGAGGTAAATTGATATAGTATATGTTAAAATTATTATTTTTTTATGATAAAACTGTAATTTATAGTGGCCTTAATGATTTTGTTTGAGACCCTTTTATATATAGTGAGAATGCATTTCTGAAAATATTTATTCTTAATATAAGTAATGTAAATCTTTCACCTATCAAGAACACTCCAACATAGAAAAAAAATTAGTGGACATATTTTTTGGTTGATGAAAATATCAATAAATAAATAAGAATTTTTTCGGAATAGTATTGGACTGTTACCGATTTGGTTAACCCCTTTTAGACATTTAATCATTCCCCGTAGTAACATATTATTTCATATTTAATATGGTTTATATGACTAATAAATAAAATTATAATTTTTTTAAATTATGAAAATTATAATTCATAATTTAAAATACATTTTTTTATAATAACTTTATAAATGTGATAATAATTAATTTCAAAATAATTAATGTACAAATTACCAGAATTTGTTTTAGAGAACACTGAAACATAAGAACTGAAATATAAATCACATATTTTTTAAGAAAAATAAATCTAAATTATCTCATATATATTAAATATAATTTCTTTTAAATGGTTTAAAAAGTCTATATGTTGTACTAATGTATTAGTAATGACATTAATATCACTGTATTTTTAATAATATTTTTTTCATTGAAATTTTATTTTAGAAAACTATCCAAAAAATAATTATTCTAAGATTATATTTTAATAATAAATGAAAAATTAAAAACAAATATGAAATATTTATGAATTTAACCATAAAATAAAATCATAAAATAAAATAAAAAGTTTTGAGGAATATGACTATTTTCAATACACTATGTTCTCATTAAAAATATTTATAATGTAGTGATAAAAATATAATTAGACAATAAATATTATTTCTAATCATTATAATTTATAAATATATTTTAATTTTATTCAATAAAATTTATAGTGCATTAAAATTAAAATTAAAAATATAGATTTTTAATAACATTGTGAAATTTTATATTAAAACATAGCTATTATATTTAATTATATATATATATATATCACAATTTAGTTACACATTTTTATAATTTATAATTATATGTATTAGTTTTAATGAAAATATATTATTTGATCATATCACATTTTCAATTTATTTCATTGTTTCATATATAAAATATATATTAAAAAATTAATTATTTAAGGAAAATATATATTCAATTATAGTGTTTTTAAATTTCATTAGTTGGGAAACCATTTCATTGACCATACTAGATTTTTAGGTGAGCCACAATTTTTGTTAGAGATCAATGAATTTCTTTAGTAATATATTCCACTGCCATTTAATTTAGGTGAAATGGGTAATAAATTATCACATAGCCCACTAAGGATTTATAAATAACCTTTTTTATAGAACCACTAGATAAAAATTATGTAACACCATCAGTAATTTATATTATAGTTATAAATTACTCACATACATCATATGATCATTAAAAACATACACTCCTTGTTCAACAACACGATATCCTAGGAAGCTCGCATCCCATGTATATTTTTCTTCTGCATGTCTTCATCAGTATCACTTCTATGTTTTATATTACCGACTTCTATATTGGAATGAATCCATAAATAAATGTACACTATGTATTTTAAAACATTAACATTTATTCTAATCACTAAATTGATATTAAAGGAGTTTTGAGGATTTAAAATATCAGGAATTCTTTGTTCTCTAATGAACATTTTTATTTGATTCATGGGTTCAATATAAAGGAGTTAAAAAACTTCATTAGTGCATAGAATATTTCCACCTCACTACAAAAACTCTCTCATGATTGATTCTCTATTTTCATTTGAGGAGGATATTATATCATTTTTACAGAACACGAAATATAATAAAGTAAATATTGTATTTGATAGTGTTTGCAACCTGAAATTCGAGCTGATATAAGAGATAAAATATATTTCGTTAAATTTAATATCTTTAATACATTATTGAATATAGAGCCCCGAGTTTAAATTCAACATAATATTGTATTATAATTTAAAATATATGTTTAATTGGTGGGTATGAGTAGTTATTATTAAATTAAAAAATTTATCGTTATCTGTTGATTTGAAATAAATAATAATCATTTAATGGAAAATAAATGTATTTTGATAAACTGTATTTTTAATAAATTATATTTTACTCAAATTTAATACACATTTTTTAATTTTATTAATTTAAACTTTTAGTAAATTTATTTTATAAAAATAACTTCATTTTTTCATTTCATATATGAAAATTAACTTAAGATAAATTTTAAGGATTTTTATGAAAAAGAATATTTTTTATGAATAATCAATAATACTAGTTTTAATTAAGAATTTTCATTTTTTTTAATCATTAAAAACATAAAAATTTGTTTACTATAGTTTTATAGAAAAACATACTTTTATTTTGTATATATTAATACAATTATGTCCATTTTAATGAATTTTACATTAAATTTTTGTATATAAACATTTATAACATTGCATCTTTTTCCCATTGGAAAACTGATTTCACAGTGCAACTACATGACTAATATAAATATAAATTTTTACAGATATGTGAATTTCATTTTCAATAATTGATTCACTATTTTTGATAAAAATAATTCAATTTATATAATAATTTAAACTTAATTTTTTTTTCTATAATGAATAATAAGAAAAGTAAAAATTATTTACGATGTTTAAAGAAAAAATTTATTTTTTGTTGTTTAGTATAATATGGTAACGGATTACATTGAAATAAAACCTCATAAAAAATATTTGGATGACCATATTTAAACATTATCTCATTTATGTTTTATAATTTCCCATTTTGGATATTTTTTTTATTGTTTAAAATGTTGGTACACCTTTTTATTTTTCAATTTTTACAAGTGTTCGACTCACCTCACATATAAAAGGAAACCACAATCCTATCATTTTTAAAATTTCAAATCCCATTTTTCAAGCGATAACCTACCCATGTAAAATCATTAATTACACAATGTAATTATATAAGCCATATTTTGGTTACAAATTCCACCATGTGAGGCTTTTGGTGTAATCCAAAAGAAGTTCCTTAAATAAAATGTAATATTCTTTAACAAGAATTTTTTTCATTCATAAAAATCAATAAAATATTATTAAAACATGATTAATTAATAAAATAATTATATTAAATTCAATAATAGTTTATTATGTCAATTTAATAATTTATATGCACCCCCTCTATTATCAATTGTTTTATTAAATAATTATTCTTGTGTATAGAGGACTATGGTCTTGTAAATTGATGTCAACCATTTTCATCACAAAAAAAATTGATGTTACAAATAATTTTGAATTTAGTGTATTTATTTGATATTCATTATATTATTATACTTTAGAAATTTTACCAACTCATATACCATTTCACATTCTACTCTTTTTAAAAAACAAAAAAGTGTCTTGTGTGTACGATGACCAACAGCTTTGCGAAGCGATGTGATTCATTTGTCACTTAATCTTTATATGGAATTAAATAAGGGTAAAATTAATGAATATATGTGATAAATATGTAATTTTATTGGTTATTTCAATTTTATATATCACCTAATAACATTCACTTTCACTCGTTAAGGGAATTTTAACATCGCTAATACGTACATATGACCAGCTATCTCCACAAAAACATGTGATACATTTTCCAAGTCCGACACGAATAATGGTTATAAAAATTTATATACTAATATAATATTATATTTATAAAATTAATTTAATTTTGGTGAATATGGATACATATCCTATATTGAATAGTAAAATCATTTAACACAAAACACACCTGACACAATAAGGCAATTAATACTCAGATCGAAGAAAATACAAAAATATTATTAAAAAATGCTAGGTAAAATTTCATTGGGGGATCATATATATGATATTATTAATTTAATTTTTGGTTTTCCATAAATTAATATTTTTCATAAAAAATTTATTATTTATGTTAAATTGTGTTCAACAAAAATGATGATTGTGGTAAGGGATTCCATTTAAATTTCTATTCATTAAGAGATATTTTAATGTTATAAACCTAATATCTATTAAATATTTTATATACATCTCAATATTCATGTAATATATTAATTTATTATTAAATAATGTTATTTCAAGATCTAATTTTAAATATTTCATCAATGGGTATATGACACGAAATCTTCCAAGTTGTATAGCATTCCATTACTCCATTACTTTTTTTCGGTTATATTACAATAGAAAAAGGTAGAACATATAAGAAATGATGGTCCTAAACTATATTAATAAAAATTAAATAATAATGGCCAGACATTTGTATGGATTTTAAAAAGGTGGGATTGAAACACCCCTAACATAAAAACAACAAACAATGACATAAAATGATCAGGATATCTATAATACCACATGATTCTCATTTCCCTGATCACCTTATTTGAAAAATAATCAACCACCTGGTTTACTTCCCAATAATAAAGTGAAGAAATAAGGTTGTGTTGGTTATGATGATTAAGGAATCCAATCCAAGATGAGAGGTGTTTCCATAGTACATTACTAGTGCTCAACTTTACAGTGTTGACATAAGGTTTAATATCATATTCAATCCTTGGGGAATTGGATTTTCGGAAAACAACATGTTTTTTAGAGAAAATCGTAAACCATAACTATGATTCAAAATATGTGCCAACTTTGATATAATGATGATACTAGCCTTTGAAAATCCACAATGTGTTTGTAAAATACCTCAGAACCCAAGGGTCTTTTCATGCATATGGCCACACCATACACATTATCCATGATCCATGATGTAATCCTAAAAATCCATGACATGGATTTGAAAAACATAGGATTATTGGGTCTTCCCAGAACACCTGGTGGGCACAATATTACTAGATCTTTTTTATGATCCATTTTTTATCTTGAGGTATGAATATTTTAGTTTCTAGTTAAATGATTATTTACTTACCTTTTTAGCTTAGATTGTAATTTGGGTCGTGGGTCAGTTGGGTTATTCTTAGGAAAGAAATTTAAGGATACCTATGCACGGGTTGAAGGGAAATTACATGATGTGTAATGTTATGTCAAGGACATTTCATGACAGGAAATAGTTTTTCCTTGGGAAGGGAAATTTAGAATAACACGACGTGAATGAAAATTAAATGTTATGTAATTGTCCGATATATTTTTTAAGGACGTGGAAGAGGCATCCATTTCCTCAAAAAAACCATCTCATTCTCTCATTGAATACAAGAATCCTTATTTTCATGTCTTTCAGATCTAACACACATAAAACAAAATTTGTTTCACTATCATGCATGTTGGAAGTACATCGTTAAGTCCTTTATTCCTTTTTAGACATTCTTGATTAATTTAAACAATTGACGCACTATTTGGATTTATTCACATATGCCCTAATTTCTCATTCTTCATCTATTAAATAGTTTCTTCCTAAAAAGTGGCCAATCATGACTTGATACTAGGTGAGCACTATAATACTATGGTAAGGTAGGTGGTATGTAATTTTCTTTCAACTTTTGATGTTTTGTAGAGGTATCTGACTTTTTGGATTGTGGGAATTTATTAGGTGAGCCTAGTTTTGAAATGTTAAGCTAAAATAGATGGTGTAGGAGTTATTATGGATTCCCTTAGGTTCTTTGAAATCTGTTAGTGGTAGTTTCAATAATTCTTGGTCACCCATGGGTGTTCCATGACTTTGGTTTAGTTTTTAACATTTATAAACTACAATAGGGATGTGTTCTCATGTTTTCCTAGATTAGAAAAGATCTATTGTATTGAAATGGGGTAGAATTATATTCCTTAGGGTATGTTCTTCCTCATTTATTTTTTTAACCTAATATTTTAGGCTTAAAATGATTAAATTTCTAGAATGGAATTAGATAAACAAAGAGTGTTTACTCATTTTTTATTTTAAATTACTCAAATGATTGTTAGAAATTGTGTCTAATGGGTGGGTATACCCATGTGTCATGCTTAATAGTAAATGGTTTTAGAGTGCGTTAGTGGTTATTCTCAAGAGATATAATAGTTTAAATTAGTGGGTAAACCCATTGAATGGGTTTTAATGTAATTTTTTATATGATTGTGTAGATTTATATTTTTTTTATTTATTAAATTATATGAAATTTTTGATTATATATATAGGTTCCATGGATGGATATCCATGGATTTGGAATGTAGTTTTTGATACCTTAGATGAATAAGAACCTAAGGTATTGATTCCATGGTTCCCTCAGGCTTCTCTATCCCATAGATCTATCTAGAAAGAAATTTTATAGGAAATTTTGCTATAAATTATCCTTGGACTCCAACTAATGCATATACTATGTTTCTATTGAGATGATCCTGGGAGTCGATGATGATTCGTTGGTCTTAGAACCCTTGGATATTTCCTTTTGTGGTATTCAAATCATTATTCAAAAATACCAAGGGATATATGATTGTGGTTGTATGAAAAGGTCACGGGGTTTTGATATGGCTTCTTTGTACCACGAGTCCATACAGACATGATATAGATTTCCGTATGGATAGGTCATATTGTTTGTTTATATTAATTGTAGTAGCCTAGTTAAAAGCTAAAAACTTTTGCAGGGAGCCTTGTGAGTTAATTTGGTTTTAAAAGCTGTTGTAGACATATTCCATGGGAATTCACACTTAGATTACTTATTAATTTCACTAGTTTAGAATATTACATCGTGCTACATAAAAATTTATAGATCATTGGGTGGTTTTCTACTGGGATTTTATCTAAGACCCAATTTGGGAATCCTTGTGGACCCCAACAGATTTTATGGTTACGGGTGATAATAATATAATGTTTTCTAACTCTAGTTGTTGATCATTTTTTAGAGCATGGGAGTATGAGACCAAGGTGAGATTGTGATGCTACTGGAAAATTTTTAGATCATTTTGTATTTTTGATACTTGTATTATATTGTGTTCACATGTTTCAAATTTTTTAGTTTTCTTGGTAAATATATCTTCAAAATCCTAGTATATGAGATGTTTCGGGCTTTATATGTATTCATGGATTTCATTTTTATTAATTAGTTGTCTTCTTATTGTATTTTCTTCAGTTATTAATTTTGATTTACTTTTGCAGTGGTCGACATTGGTAGTGTGGAAATAGTCTCCCCATTGACTCACCTAGGCCCTCGTTACTAGTTCATAGCCTCTGGTATTTTGGGATATGTGATTGAGGCTATGTTGCTAACTAGGATCATGAAACAGTTGAGTATCATCCTAATATGGGATGTTACAAAGTCATAATAGAGTATTTATTTTCTAGTTTTATTTACTATCTGGTGAGAATACATAGGGATATGAATTAAATGGAATTTTGTAATGATCTGTACTCAGGCATAGCTAACCCATGTACATAGAAAAGCTATTTTTCTAGGAATAAAATTTTTATTTCTAGTTTTGAATATTACTATTGATTTCATTTCATTATTGGGTTATTCACATGATTTATTCTATTATTATTTAATTGATCGGGTTCTATTTCTATTTTAACCAGATACTATTGGGGTATTTCATCGCATTCATCACATAATAACTTATTTCAAACCACATGACATTCATTATTCCATGCCATTTAGGATGAATTATTTGATAAGTGATATTGTGATATATGTTTTGATTTATTTGTCTGCTATTATGAAGGACCATGTACAGAAGATAGAGGTGTGACACTATCTTTCAATTCATAAGGTGTTTGGACCCTTATTAATTGAAAAATGACTCACCAATTAAATTTAATTATTAATGTGAATTTAATGTGTATGGATTTTATGGACATCCAATTCTTATTCATGAGGTGTAAAGGGACCCCAGGGATAAAAACATGATGGACTATCGATGGAATCATAGAATTAATGAATGTTAAATAAAAATGAAATGGAAAATAAAGACTTGAACTAGACCCATCATTTTAGTGCGAAAGAGGTAGTGTTTCTAGTTATGTTGTGGATATTCGTTATACAATCCCATAATTAGGATATGTCAGTAGATTGTGACTTGGTTTAAGGAGGGTATTTAAATTTTCTACGCGAATGATATATGACATTCATATCATTAATTTTGGATGTGTGTGTATTGTATTTTAGAGGCATCCTACCATGATGATCTCTTGTGGTACGCTGTGGTGGAGGAAATTACCACACATCAGAGGTGGTGGGATATGGGATATTAGTGGATCATCTTTTAGATCCACCTGAGTCACTAGAGACAATTCTAGACACAGGATATGAGGCATAGTTCCATGAGGGGTACTTCTACTATATGAAGAATTTTTATGGATCATTGCACCTTGCCCGGGCTACGGCTTAGCTGACAGAGTTGTTCATGCAGGAACATCTTTTATTGTTTTTGGGGGATGGAGGTCCATAGGCTGCTGAGCTATGTCTTCAATCAATAATATCTAACTTTAATAATCTTGATATGCATCCTGAGAGGAGTGTTAATCTCTCCACATATATTTTATGTGTAATAGAAAAGTACTGGTGGGATGTTATGAACCTGGATGATAGGCTGTTAGATATGGGGATGGGTGATTTATATACCCACTTCTATGAATAAATTTAACCTAAGATTCTACATGTAGAGTGTCCTAGTGAGTTCTTTTGTCTGTATAAGATCACGATGAATTTTATGGTTTACATGATAATCTTTACAGAGTTGTATCATTTTGCATTGATCTACCTTACTGATGAGCTGTCTAGAGAGAGGAATTTTGAGGAAGGACTCTGAATTTCTATCAAATTTCCGGTCAACATGTTTAGATTGAAATATATCACTAATATTTGGAATCAAGAATGGTTATAGAGTGGAACATGAGGGAATCTATGGGAATAAAGCAAGGTAGGGTTGCTTCTTGACCTATGGGCTCTACATCTTTAGGTAGGAAGCTCCATTTTGAGTAAATTCCAAAAGATGAACTCCAGTCAAGATTTGTTTGCAAGAAAGTTAGTTTTTTTCACTAGTGAGAAGTAGAAGTCACATGAAGAATATATGGAACTATGACCTAGTTGAGTGATGAGATTATGGTAGGATGGTACATTTACAATAGTTTTTCTAGACCATCTCTCTAGCATTGAGTGATAAGTTTCAACTCTGATATCAAGTTTAGAAGAAGGTTCCTTAGTTCCATGTCAGGTAGAGTGATGGAATAGTGTAGGCGAATCAGGTTGAGGTAGTAGTGGTCATGGTAGTGGTATCCAGATAATAGTTTCACATAGAAATCAGAGTGGACCTACTTCGAGAAGTAGGGATGTGTCACAGTGTGGGGTACATTTCAGGTCTATTCTATACAGCCGACCACAATGGTGTAGAGTGTCCTATAATCTATAGTGAGAGGTAAAATCTTATTTTCCTATACTATTTCATCATTTATTTTTGATATAGTTGGATATCTTAGTTTTGTATCTTCAATAATGGTGAATTTCCTTGGGCTTGTTGTGTGGTCTTCTGAGGTAATTTTGAATCAAGACACAGAGTTCTAAATCATAATGGATGATGTGTTCTAGTGTGGGGAGTTCCCCCATAAGGTTGGTGGGTGTCACATCATCTTGGTTCTTTATGTCTTTAAGATGGACGATTAAGAAATATTTCTTAGGATGGATTGGTTAGTAGATAATCAAGAATATGTTGACTTCTATCCTAGGAGGGTGACTTTTACATCATTATAGGGTGGAGTGTCTACTAACAAGGGTGAATGGGATGTCCAGGATTGTTGAGTTTGATGAGATCATTGTGGATTGGGAGGGATGACAACCAATATTTCTAATTTGTTTATGGATAATTATGGAGTGATAGAGGTGGAATTTCTTCCAATGGTTGTGCGCTTTAGTGAAATTTTCCCGATTGATTTTTATTGTCTACCTAGTTAGACAGAGGTTGATTTATCCGTCGAACTAATTCAAGGAGATCCAATGATATTCATTCCTTCTTACTAGATGGATATGAAAAATTTGAAGGATATCAAGAAGTAGCTAGAGGATTTGTATGTATAGGGGTTTATTTGACCAAATTCTTCTCCAGGGGTTTTTTGGTCCTTTTATGAAAAATGCATACAGAAACCATTGGCTTTGTGTGGATTATTTAAAGTTCAATAATCTCACGGTTAAAAATGGGTATCCTTATCCATAGATAGATGACCTATTTGATTTGCTTCAATAATACTATGTGTTCTAAAAAATCAACCTGATGTTAGGATATCACCAGGTATATGTTCAATCTGCAGACATACCTCATACATCGATTTTTATTATTTATTTTCTATAAATTTTTTATACATTTTGGTCTCAAAAATTCTAAAATATTTTTTATGGTGTTGATTAACCGAGTGTTACATCCTTACATGGATTATTTTGCGGTGGTTTTGTGGGTGATATATTAGTGTATTCTCATAATAGTCCTGATTATTCAAACCATCATGAGAATGTTTTGAATACACTGATGGATGATCAGTTATCGGATAAGCTCACAAATTCCCACATTTGGAAATATCATATTCACTTCTTGGGTCACATCATCTCAAAGGGAGGATTATCTATCGACCCATATAAGGTCAGAGCTATAGTTTCCTGGGATAATCCAAACAATGTTTTTGATATATGGAGTTTCTTGGGGATCACTGGTTACTAAAGGTGTCTCATTTTGAAATTATCATTCTTATAAGCTCTCTTGAAGGTCTTGACTATGAAGGGTGTGAAGTATTTTTGGTATCTAAAAGTATGGTTGATGTCAGCACTTGTCTGGATACTACCAGAGAAGTGTATGATCTACACTATGTATTATGATGCATTATGTATCTATTTAAGGGTATTGTTGATGATGGGGTTGTAATCATTGAATATGGGTCTCCATAGTTGTTGCCACGTGAGAGGAATTACTTGGCGCTTGATCTCGAGATATACATATTATCTCATGCTTTACTCTGTAGGAGACACAATTTACTAGGAGATTGTTTTTTGTTTTACATAGACAATAATATCCAAACGTATATATTAAATAAACATGATTTTAATATGAGTTATTTAAGGTGGGTTGAGTACCTATAATGTTTTAAATTTTATATTTCTTATACACAAGGTAAAGTTAATATAGTGGACAATGAACTGAGGATGATTACTCAGATACTTGCAGTGCAATATGATAATATCAAGTGAATGGTTATGGTGTTGTTCTTTAAGATACATCGGGAGGTTCATCAACGTCATGGAGAAACATGTCATCCATAAATATTTGTGACCTATACCCAATTATATGGAGTAAGGATGAGTCATATATTGGATTCATAGAGACTAGTCCTACAAGAGAGTATGGAAGGTGAGTACCCACAACCTGGTTGTCCCGTTTGTGAGGATGAGATCCTGTGTATCAATTGACACATTTCGGTTCCTATAGATATACATGATGTTATGATGTGATTGTTTCATAATTAATATTGGGAAATTCATCTCGAAGTCACCATGGTGTTTCATCAATTATTTCATCATTATTTATTTCCAAATATGAAATGAGAGGTGGCTAGTTTTGTTACAAGGTGTTACACTTGTTAATAGGTGAAGGTGGAACAACAGGGACCATCTGGGATTTTAAGGTATTTACCTATTCTGTAGTGGAAATCATAAGATGTCCCAATTGATTTCATGACAAGTTTACTGAGGTCACCTAGAGGTAATGATGTTGTCTGGGTTTATTTTGATAAGATCACAAAGGTTCCTCATCTCTTTCTGATATATGAGACATCTAGTTTTGATGAACACAAAATGTTTTATATCTGTGAGATAGTATGACTTACTGGGGACCCATGTACTATTAGTTTGGTTAGGGACAATATCTTTACATTACATTTCTGTTATAGTTTTTAGAATGTGTTGGGTACATAAGTGTTTATGAGCATAGAATACCACCGTCAGAATGATTTTCTATCAGATCATATGATACAGGTTCTAGAGGACATGATGAGAGTATGCATCCAAGATTTTTGGGGATCTTGGGATAGGATCATTACCTTGGTTGAGTTCTCATATAATAGTATTTATCTGAAGATGATATAGATGGTACCTTACAAGGATTTATATAGTTATCCACACCAATCATCCATGTGATGGTTAGAGACTGGTGAGGAAGATTTAATAGAATTGCATCTAATGATGGAGAGTTCTGAGCAGGTCTAGTTGATTCTGAAGTAGATGTATTTGGGGAAATATCAATAGTAATCTTATGCTGATCATCGTAGATGACCTCTACAGTTTAAGGTTGGGGATCATGAATTTTTACATGTTTCACTAAAGTTGGGACATAGATGGATCGGGTGGCATGGTAAGATTTTACCGTGATAAGTGAGGTATTTCGTGATTCAAGAGAGAGTCGAGTTGGCATTCAAATATTTGTAGTTACATTAGAGGTACCAAGACAAGCATTAAATATTTTACAAATCTCAACAGCACCATTGTCATTCAACCCCGCCTCATGATTTTCTACCCATGTAGGTTGAGATAAAGGTTGATGGATACTTTGAGGAGCATCTGATTCGTATTTCTGATATGATCACGAAGGTTCTCAGAGGCTGGTCAGTTTCTATAGTATGGGTGCTGTGGAAGCATGACTATTTATGGTATGAGACTTGTGTGTGGGAATCCAACATATATACTCAGTGGATAGAGTTTTTTTCAAAAGAATATTGACCACCCATGAGATAGAAATTGAATGAAGAATTTATTTAATGGGGGAAGAAAATAAAAGTATAGATTTTTATAAAGGTATGGATATTTAAATTTTTATTTATACATTTATTTACATCCATTTTTTCCATAGAACCAATTCCAATCCATGGGACAATTAGGTTTTTTAGGTAAAGAAGAGGTATAAGGGCCATATACTGGCTAAAAAACAATTACAAGATGTGTAATGTTATGAACAAGACAATTCATGATGTGAAATGGGTTTTCACTAGGAAGTGAAATCCAAGCTTGACATGACAGGAAATGAAATTTCATGCGGTGTAATTTACAAATAATATTATATAGGAAAAGAGGTAGATGCCTCTATTTTCTCCCACAAAACCCTATCCTTCTCTCATTGAATCTGAAAAATCATTGTTTCTATTTTTCCATATCTATCACCAATCCAGACTTTGTTTCTTTCACCATCGATCACGTTGGAACAACATCTGTACTTCCTTGATTCTGTTTTATCCATTATTTATTCTTCAGAACAAGGGATCCCCTATTTGGATTTAGGAACTTATGACATAATTTTTCAATCTTCATTTGTCCATAATATTTATCCGAAGGTGAGGTAAATCAAGAATTGATATTGGATGAGAACTCCACTACCAAGCCATGGGAGGTGGTAGATACTTTTTTTTGGATTTTGATTCTTTATAGAGTTATTGTCCTTTTTGTCACCCACCCGACTTTTTTGAAGTAGACCAATTTTGAAATGTTAAAATGAAATAGATGGAGGACCTATTAGGGATATCCATAGGTTCTCATTGATGTTTTGGTTGTTTTCTCCCTAATTATATTCCACCCATGTGTACAAGAAAATATTAACTTTGTGATTACCATTGATGAGCTTCCCAAGGGTTGTGTTTCTGATTTTTCCTTGTTTAAAGAAGATCAGTTGTATTTAAATGAGGTTGAATTACATGCATAATAATTTTTTGTCATCCTTTATTTTTTTTACCATAATATTTCATGGTTAAAATGATTAGATGGCTTGAACATAATTTTCTAAATGATGATGGTATATTTGTAGGTTGTTTTAAATTAATTAAATTATTATTTTCAATTGTTTTAAATTGGTGGGTATACCCATGTGGAATGTTTAATAGAAAATATGTGATAAATGGTTGTGTATACCCATGTGACATGATTAAATAGAAGTAGAGTATATGAGTGTGTATACTCATGATATGTAATGGTTTAAATGAGTGGGTATACTTGTTGAATGGTTTTGAATGTAATTATATATAAGAGTGGGTAGAATAATTTGGTTTTATTATTTAAATTTAATGAAATGGTTGATTATTTATATTGATGACACAGATGGCTCTCCATGAATCCATAACCTGTTAGTATACCCCAAATCTAAGTATGCACCTTGGGTCATGGTTCCATGGGATTACTTGGGCATTTTAACCCCTTGGATCTAGCTTTCTTGAACTCATGTAATAAATGTTAGTACAGATTCTCCTGTGACTCCAATGAGTGTCTGTATTGATTTTCCATCGAGATGCTAGTTGATATAAAAGAGGAATCCCTGATCTTTAACCCATTGGATCTAACCAATCATGGTCATAAATTAATTATAAAACACTTTCATGGGATATATGATTGTGGTTGTTTGAAAATGATGTTGTTTTCTATATGGATTCTTTATATGTCCATGCCATGGGAATATGATATAGATGTTTGTACAACGAGGCAGTTTTGTTTGTTTTCATTTCTTATAAATGCCTTTTTAGGAGATTACAAATGTTTTAGAGAGCCTTGAGTGGGAGTTTTTACATGACTCATCCCCTAGGGACCGTTCCAGGACTACCCAAATCCGGCCTCCAATAGTCTAGGGGCTTCTGACTAGCGCCGAGTAGGTATATCCAACAAATGGAAGGAATTTTCCTAAGAATCTATACAAACATACCAAATTGTGGGATATGAGGATGGATAGTGAAATCACGAACTAATGAAAATGAATGTATACCACTACAACCCAACAATAGAGTACGACAAGAGTAAAAAAGTAATGTAAAACCAGGCCAAAATACAAGCCCACTAAAGGAAATACAACTACAAATCACAAATCAAAAACTAGGGTACTGAGTCTTCTTTAGTAAGCTTCAATAAATACATTGACTCGCCTGATCTCACAAGGCACCTTGTTGTCAGAGCCATCGTGCTACTCTATCTAAGACTCCACTAAAGTGTATATTGTTTTCCCTAGAAACAACATGAGTAGTCAATGATTTTGCATGCGTGAGTAAATTAATAATTAGTAGGGGAACACAAAAACAAAAATGTAAAAGACCATAAAGGGAAACAACACCAAGAAGGTTCAGTTATCTCAACGTAATTACATGTAATCAACACATATAACATGAACATGTAGGTATACTGAAAATAGATTCTAAGATGAAATGTCTCATCCACTGCTAGCCATATGGTTCTGTTCATAGCATGAACGATTCCGGGAGATCCCACTCCTTGGGAAATCTCATAGAAAATAGGTAGAGAAAGCCTACCAAAAGTATTTGAGAGGAAATATGGTCTCGGAATGTCATGGAGTTTCCCTAAGATGTCTAGACTCATTGATAAATGGAGTCTTGATATCATAACCAAGCCTTTATCACAAGGTTATTCTCAAGGAATGATCATCTTGGGAGGACTCACTTGTTGATCCATCATGTCATCAGACAAATACAAAAATAGGTCCCACTTCATCAGGCCCCACCCAAAAAGAACACATTGGGATCTACCCAAAGTAAACTGATTATATCGTAATGATGAAAATATTGTTCTTCTAAAGGACTCATACCTGATGAGTCACTAAGGGCTTCTCATCTGTCGGTCCACTAAAGTCCACTCGGTTGCCGAGCCACTGAGGTCTGCTCCTCTACTAGGACACTAAGGTCAACTAGGATACTACTCATCTGTCAGGCCACTGAGGTCCACTCGGTTACTGCTCATCTTTCTCGACACTGAGGTATGCTTGGATACTAATCATTTATCGGTCCATTCAACACGGCTCGGCTACTATGCATCTATTAGGCCACTGAAGTCTTCTCGGATACTACTTATCTTCTGGGACACTGAGGCCCACTCATCTATTCCTCATCTATAGGGCCACTATGGTCTGCCCGACTACTTCTCACCTATCATCCCATAGAGGTTGTCTTGGCTTCTGAGCCACTAATGTATTTTCATCACATCCTTCTTGTCACAGCCAGCCATAGAATTTATACTCTTAGCATGCTTGATAATGATAGAATCTACTTATCAATCCATCTGTAATAATTAATCATCCACAGAAATATTCTTGGAGTCTTTCAAAAGAATCTTATCATGACAAGGCTCCCAATGCTACAAACTGCTCATCGATCAGACGTATAGTTTTCATGTAATGATCATTTTACTAAAAAGGGGCCAGTTGGGTCTAGTTATGGTCCAACCTGGATGGACAGACATGACCTGACCCTAGCCCGGGTCAGATTTGACATGGTACATAGGGCCCATCCCGAACCAACTGGGTTGCGGGTCTAGCACGCAGAGCTACTGCGGGTTCGGCCCACTGGACCACCCATGGTGGCTGACCTCCTCATGCTCGACCTCTTATGAGCAGTTTTCCCTACTCCAAACATGAAGATGAAGGCGATCCATGTCTTTCAAAAATCCCATATGTCTGCATAATCTTGCTGGACTTTGTCCCTCCAGTGATTTTTGGGGAATGGTCACCACATCAGCATGCACCATCACTGGAAATTGTCGGCGGGATGATCGACCACCTTGTGCGGGATACCACACCCCCCTTCTACGCCACCGCTACTGGATGTTGTTGGCAACCTTCAATCACCTCCCTCGGCCTAATCTCATAGGCCTTTTCCTCCATTATGGCATGCCACTAACACACACTACCGTGGTACACCAGTTATACACTAGATTTCCAATTTTTAAAACACGATAGTATTCTATATCCTCATATCGTCTTCACTGCTGCTACATGATCAAAGTGGACATGTCACCAATTCAGTGGTTCAATCAAAAATAACAAAAGAACTCCCAAAATTAAGGGATATGTAATTGTTCACGTCGGCCCAATTCCTTCATGTTTGAATAAAGAGAGAGATGATTAAGAAACATTTTCTATCCCTTTGAGCTAAAGATAAAAAAATCCACCCTGGAAGAACAAAAAACCCGCAAATCAACCTGTTGGTGTGTTGATCTATGTTCATTTTGTTGAAAGAAAGAATAGGGAAAAATATCATTAAGAAAAAACCCCTACCTCAAGTTTGATGTCTTAGATATTTATATTTATGTTGTGCCACCATGTCGATTCTTTTTTTCAGTGTTCGTCGATTCATCATTTCTTGATCAATCCCTTACCATTGATCTTGCATTTCTGGCAAGAGAGTCTCCTCCCACTTTCCTAAGGGAAACTCCAGTGTTCCTATGGAATTATCCAGCATTATAAATTTTCATGATGTACCATGTCCTTGATTGATAGAGGAAATAGATAAACTCATTAATGAGCTTTAGCATTACTGATTCTCATTGAAACATCATTGCTACACTACTTCAATTTTAAAGGAAAAAGGGTTTCTATTTCACTACATTACAACTTCTCCATGCTACCAAATGCTAAAATGAAATAAAATAATATTATTTTAGATTATTTTATTCTCCTGTCAAAAGTACAAAAATTATGTTTTACCCTTAACCCGCAATGTTTGTGGTTATATACTATATAATAAGAACATGTCATTACGAACTAAACGTTGGTCTCCGATTTTTAATCGGAGTTAACATTTGTGAATTATGATGATTCAAAAATAAAATAATTTTTATTTATATCATTTTATTTACATTTACATCCCAAAAACCATATTTCATAGCCGGCTTGTGCCAGATGATTTTAGGCTTTCCCTAAGTAATTTTTTCCCTCATGATCTCAACGATGGTTTCATATTTTCTTTCCAAGTTACCGTTCAAGTGTTTTAAGGACATGAAAAATAAAGTAATCTTATTTAATTATTTTATATATGGTTATGTCATTTTTAGGTTTTCTCACTAGAGACCTATGTTGATTAAATGTAAGTCATGACAATGGTAAAACCACTGCTATGAAGGTAACAGTTCCATAATACTTTTGATATTGGAATCCATTTCAGAGTTATTCTATTTTTTTAGGAAACTGCTCATGGCCTCTATTTAGAAAATAACATTTTTTCGGCAGATCATTCTAGACAATATTTCATCAGAATCGCATGCCATCTCCGTTATTCCTCTCATTATTTTCCTAAGAACATTCTAAAAATAGAACTAGGAAAATGAGAGTTGTTATATCACCCCCACATTAAGTTTGTATGTCTCAGAAATTCAATCCATGGGATTCTATAACAGAATTGGCTACAAGAACAAACATGAGCCTCTTACTTCCACATGATATCTTGCTGATTCCTTTGTAGTCAATGAATTCACACAATATGAATCAATCTCCCATAGAGAGTCCTTTCCAGTCAATCCTCGTTCTCCACCAGAAAACCCACAAAAGTTTCCCTTTCATCAATGTCCATATCACCCCATTCAATGAAATGTGATGGATGTATATGTATCTCCATTATTGGGATATGTGGTAGTCATCTTTAAATAGCTCTAACTATGGATGTAGATCCAATGGGGTATTCAATCTCGCCCAACCTACACAAAATAAGAAAAGGTCCTATTAACCATGTAGAAAACATGCCACCTAATACAAATCTACATAACACCTGATGAGATGAGACCAGAAATAAGACATGGTCTTTTTACTCAAACACAAAAGCTTTCCACCATATTCTAGCACAAAACATGATTCATCCTTGTGGATTCTTTATCCACTACAAGGTGACCTATAAAAACTCTGTAAAAACCTTTTTCAATACCTTCCACAATAGGGATGTAAAATGAGAATCATGATTTGGAACAATACTTGATGAAACTCCCTGGAGTTAAACTATCTCAAGAACATAGAGACATCATAATACCTCTACTAAACACTAATCCAGGGTAGTTAGAAAGTGGGTCGACTCAGTGTTTTATTCATCAATCACCCTGGTGGTATCATGTCACTAGGACATACATGGTAATACCGTCACAAATTCAATCAATATCCCATGATTCTTAGGATTCATTTTTCACTGACAAAGGAAAACCCCATTCTAATGCTACGGACATACCACACCTTTGTTTCTAAAAAAGAAAATATGAGGATGAACTTTGGATGACCAGTCTATACCAAAACTAATAACATAAGACCACACCGCTGCAACCAAGATGTTCCTACCAACACTCTCACATCAAGGATTAGATCACACCATCATCATAAGTGTGATTATCGAGTCTCCTCTCATTGATATCTCCAGATGTATAGGTCAACTCAATAGTTTAACTAGAAACTATAGGTCTTGAACCTGATTTCTGGTAGTAAGGAATGATTTGAACTATTGTCTATTAATAAAATAGCTAAGAGTACACATAGAACATACCTAGAATCATTCTTGTATCCCTTGGGTCATAATTCTTGGCTGCGGGCAGCTAACCCATTTCCATGTCCTCCAGCACCTTGAGCTTGGTGTGGACCACATCAGGGTGGTGTTTGTGATGTGAAAAAATGTATACCACCTCCTCATTCTCTCCAAGCTCATATTCCAAGTCTTACACTCTATATAATAATCTATTACTGTAACTATCTCAATGTCATTGGATCATCCATCATTTAATTATCAGAACGACAGGAAGGAAAATATCTAGTGTGATGTCCCCTAACATCTATTGAAAAGTATTAACTCTTTCTAGGGAAAATGTACTCACCCTATGAGCCTTAAGAAATAGATCACCAAACATGGGACCTTGACTCGGAACGTCTCACACGTCTATGTCTCTAAGTCTTACATCAGCATATAGCTTTCTAACATTAGACATCCACTAGTTATATCTTCTTTAGCCAAAGGAAATTAAACCAAAAAGTATCTCTCTACCACCTTAGCATATGTAGAAATGCACAATTTAATATTAATGGCTTGGACATCCCTAATCATATCTCACTCAGAGGTATGAGCCCTGAAGTAGTAGTCGTATCATATTTATCGAGTACCTGGAATGGTCGATACACCTCGATGAATACACATTTATCTAAATGTCATCATTTATAAGATATAGAAGCTATTGGGAACACCTAGACCTTTTAATTTATGGTAGGATCCCCTTCTGTAATAAAACTTCTCCCTCTTTTCCATACTAAAATTCAACTCATCGTGATATCTGGTAATATAAACCTCACCATCACCCAGTTGATACATGTAAAAGGACCACTAACAGGACCTCCATCTGATCTAATGGTTCCTTGAATAGATTAAAAACTCGGTCACCACCTCTAGATAGTCCTTAGAAGCATGTGTGTCGAGATTGCGTCGTAACTAGAGAGGTTTATATTGCTGAAGCTCTTGATGTTTTCTCATCCTGCGCATCTGATATGTTGTTACTACGTGTATCGTCTGCTACTCCACATGTGGTGGAATTGCTGGTAAACCACCTAGTGGTTCTTTCTTTGTTATGAACCCATGTATCCATATTTTCACCCCATATATCATCCTCATAATCATGTGGTGGAATCCTAACTGGATATAATAGTGAATGCACCTTGAAACCAAACAAGATGTACCATGATCAATTCAGTATAATTAATGAGCTAATTTATTATAGAGATGTAAAAATCAACTAATTCCTATACGATGCATGTACCATCATTTTTTCCAAAAACTAGTGTTTTCATGTACTAAGTCAAAAATAAAAATTCAAGGTCTTGGAGTATAGATACATCGGCCACCGCACCAACACTAGATTTATTGTCCTTGAAACACTTAACATTGTTGCCCCAAACTAAACTCATAGACTCTAGGTTCATAAGGTAGAACTGAACTCCTCTGATAGAACTCTTTCACAACCCATACCTCATGGATTATTTCTTAACTACCCCATGCCCACCTCAGATAGGCCATGGGATGGTGACTATCACTGAGTAGTCATATCCCACAAATGAGATTCATTTTCTTATGAACCTATACACATAGACCAAATTAATAGATACATGGTTAGAGAGTGAAAACACTAAGTAATGAAAATTCATGCATACTACTACAACCCAACAATAGAGTTTGAAATAAATAAAAGAAGTAAATTAAAACATGACCAGAACACAAGTCCCCTAAATGTAAGACAATTAAAATGTACAACTCGCAAACAAGGGTACTAAAGCTACTATAAGAAGATGCCAGAAACACCTCATCTCTTATGATTTTACAATTCACTGCATGTTCCTTGTCTTGGTCCTGGTCCATATAAGACTCCATGAAATCATATGTCATCTGCACAAGACACAACACATGCGGGAAAATCTCATTCAAGGGTGAGTAAAACAATACTCATTAAGGGACCCCAAAAACCACAATGAAAAAAGACCCCAAATTAAAACACCCCAAAGATGGTATAGTCAGCTCAACATAGGTATATGTCATCAACAAAAATAATAAGGACATCGAGGTAAACTGGTAAAGGATTCCAAGATGCAACGTCCCATCCACTACTATCAATATTGTTCTTATGTAGAATAGTCATTTCTGGGAGATCCCACTCCTCGATCAATCTAATAAAAACTAAGTAGGCCAACTCCACCAAAACTATATGAGAGGAAATATGGTCTTGATAGGTCACAATGTTTTCTGGAGACATATAGTCTCACTAAAACAAGATGTCTCAATATCACATCCTATCCTTTATCCCAAGATTCTTCTCAATCCACGCTCATCCAAAGAGGACACTCTCCTTGAGCCATCAAGTTATCAGAGTCCTACAAAAAGTGGTCTTTCTTTTTTAGGCCTATAAAAATGAGAACACATTGAGAAATACCCAAAGTACACTACTTTAGTGATAATGCTAAAAATCTTGTACTACTGAGGGAGTCATCTTAAATAAGTCACTAATATATACCCATCTGTAGGGCCACTAAGGTTGACTGGGCTACTAGGAAACTGAGGTTAGATCAACTACCACTCGTTTATTGGGCCATTGAGGTCCACTTAGCAACTGCTCATCTTCCGGTCCACTGAGGTCCACTCAGAAAATGCTCATCTTCTAGGAAACAGAGGTTTGATTGGGTACTGCTAGTCTGTTCGGCCACTAAGGTCTGCATGGCTTCTACTCGTCTTCTGGACAACTAAGGTCCACTCATCTATTTACCGTATGCTAGGCCACTAGGGTCTTCTCAGCTATCGGGCCACTAAGTTCTGCTCATCACACCCTTCTTCACACAGAAACCCATTGAATTTCTTCTCATAGAGAACATGATTCTAGGAGCATATACTTTTCAAGCCATCAGTCAGAAATCAACCTCCACAAAATGTCACATGGATTAATTCAAAAGGACCTTATCATCGTGCGGGTTCAAATGCCTCAAATGACTCATTGAAAAGATGTATGGTTTTCATGTTATGACCATTTTACTGAAAATGGGCTAGTTGAGTTTAGGTCTAGTTCATCCGGTCATACTAACCCAACCTGGACAGGTTCTCTAAGCTTGACCCAGACTGACTGGTCCATGGGTTCGGCCTGCAGGGCTACCGTTGTTCTAGCCCATTGGACCAACCGGGGTGGCCAACCTCCTCCTGACTGAACCGATGTGAGCGGGTCAACCTTCTCCAATCGAAACGCATCTGGAGAGATTTATATTCCGAACACCCCACAGGTTGTTGTGTGGTCGAATGCCACCAGAGAGTCTTCCACCACCATGGTCTAGCTGAACTGTGACCCTCGAGCCTCGTGACATGGCACGATCGCCACGACCTTTTGTTTCCAGTGGCCTAATCCACCACGTGTGGAGGAATACCATAGGTCCCCTTGTGCACCACCACCACGGGTTTCTACTGGCAGCCTTCAATAAATGTCAATGCTCGGATTCCATGGGTCTTCTCTCCCATAGTGGTGCATGAAAGATGTCTTCCGAAGGCCACCAGGTCTACACTGATGGTCAAATTTCAGAACTTCATGTGTATTCTGGATCCTCGGATCATTATCGTCACTGCTACAAGTTCAAGGATGTCTTGTCATCGATTTGGGGGTTCTGTCCCAAATAACACATGGACGACCACAATTGATGGATATTTCCTTGTTCGTGTTGGCATGATTCATCCACATTAGAATAAATATTATGATGAGTAACACTATGTTTCTATCCCTTTAATGCCGAGATAATAAAATCCACCCCGCAAGAACAAATGATTGTGGATCAACCAGTTAGTGGTTTGATCCACATTCATTGTTTATAAAAAAATATTGGGAAAATAATTTCATCTAGGAAAAAACCCTCCCTCGAGTTCTATGCTTGAAAAAGTAGATTGAAGCAGCGTCGCCACATCAATCCTTATTCCGCCAATGTTCGTCGATTCGTTGCCGCATGATTGAACCCTACCCTCCAATCCATCATCACCGCTGAGAGATCCTCCTCCTCCTTTACTTAGGAAAATTACAATGTTCTTGGGGATTTATGTTGTTTTATTAATTCAAACACTAGACCATGCCCCCGATTAATGGAGGAAATGTATCAACACGTTAATCAATTTTTGCGTTCCTGTTTCTCTTTAAAACAACCTCACCACACTACATCATCTATGAAAGCAGAATAGGTTTCTATGTCCCTATGTTGAAGCATATACTTGCATCAATATGTTTAAAGGAAATAAAATAAACATATTTTTAGTTAATTTTAATCGCTTTAAAAAGTACAAATTATATCTTTAACACTCAACCCATGCCGGTCAAGTGTAAGTCCCGCTTAGGGAGAAAATATCATAACAAAATCAATGGTTGTCTCAAATTTTTAATTCCAGTCACTATATGTGAGTTATGAGGATTTTAAAATAAAATAATTTTTATTTAAATAATTTTATTTACTGTTACTTCACAAAAACAAACTTTCAAAACCGGCCCACACTGGCCGATTTTAGCCTCTACCTAATGATAGCATGCCCTCATGAGCTCTACGATGGTTTCAGATATTAAATCTGAGTTACCATTTAAGCGTTATAATGACATGGAAAAAATCTTATTTAATTATTTTATTAATAGTTATATCATATTTGGGTTTTCTCACTGGAGACCAATGCTGATTAAACTTATGTCGCCCCTATGGTCAACCCACTTCTATTAATGTAGCGGTGTGATAAGATTTATGATATAGGAACCCATTAATAGTTATTCCATTATTTTTTTTGAAAACTGCTCATGAGATCTATTTAAAACATGAAAAATAATGATAGATTATTCTAAGAACTCCTAACCTTGGAATCGCACTTCGTCTCAGCACTTGGTCTTGTAATTTTCCCTAAAATTTTCTAAAAATAGAATTAGTAAAATCCAAGCCATTGAATGTTTCACTTCACTTATTTCACTAGAATTATGCAGCTGGAATTCACAATTTCATTAATTATTACTTTCATTTTTTTAGAATATTGAATCATGGTTATTATAAATGTATTGATATTTGTGTGTTTATTTACTTGGATTTTATCTCACACCTATTTTGGCCTCCTTGGGGACCCAAAACAATTTGCCAATGTTGAGGCTCGCAAAGCTACTAGGGAACATTTTTATCTTTTTGGATTTTGGATAATTTTATTATATTATAGTTCCATGTATTTTTTTGTTTGTTTTATATATTCATGTATCAATTTTATCATGGTATATGTGACATTTCTTAATTTATATAAATTCATATCATTATTGTCAATTTATTATGATGTCTTCTTATTGTATCTACTTATACTATAGAATTTGATTCACATTCACTATGATATAATCTGGAAATGAGGGAATTGTATCCCCAATGACTCACTTAGTCCCCCGGTGCTAATCAATAGACTCCGGAGTTTGGGGAAATCCACTTGAGGTAATGTAGTCAACTGGGATCAAGCACTGTTGAGTGGAATCCAGATCTGAGATGTCACATCATTGATGCTATTAATAAATTAGGGAAGACCCAACTAGGCTGTAACATGTACTTCTTATGAAATTCCATTATGACATCATAAATGAAAGGTATTTGGATTTCAAATATCATCCAATTTCAAGATATCGAGATTGAGGCAAAGGTGGAATCCACTACATCGAGGAGGATTTTCTAACACTTCTCATAAAATTTCCCAGTGAAAATAATATATATCATGCACTACTCCATTTGAATTCTTTCATCTATCACCAATACAAATATATGTTCACTATATTTTAATATATCCTTTTCATAATAATATAAAATAAAGAGGTTATATGGAAATTCTTCATCCCATTGAACAAATGAAAAGGAAAAATATATATTGTTTATACCTCTTGATTTGATCATATGTGGGAATACTATTTTCCCAAATTGATCAAAGAATAAAAAAATATCAAGGGTTGTATGAATTTACCATAAATTTTGAGATCCATGTTGGTATAATAGTAGATCTCCAACTTCCCATTTTGTAGTATTCTTTGATAACGAATTTTCTATTACTATTGGCCTCTATACCAATGAATCAATATATATATATAGTCATATTTTTGGATAACCCATAGAGTCGGATGATGGAAAAGTTAAATGATGGTGTATTGTTTCATGAGATTAACTATGGTCATCTATAATATATTTCTGCTAATTTTCATGCTATCATTAAGGGGAATATCAAGACACAAAGTTTCCCAACAATTGATATTGGATTTTTTACTAACCAACCATTTTTAATTATGCATGATTCTATTGAATGTGTGATTCATTAATGACCACAGTAATGGCACAAGGTAATATGGATACCCATCTAACATTCTTACCTTTGAACATTCCTGTTACAAAATCACAAAAAAGAATCATTATTAGGTTATAATGATTTTTGAATTTCATTTATGTTCATAGATTAGGTGTGTAATGAAATTCTATTATCTTATATTTATCTTAAACCTATTTATGTGTATTTTCATTCAGTACACATAATTAATCCAATGATTAATTCACAAATCAAAAATATGTTCCATGTAAGTGTTTATTTCACAATATAATTTTAATCAGGATCTATTAATCTTTAATTTTTACTAAAGGAAATTATATTATCATTGTCTTATTAACAACATTATTTTCCTTCTCCTTTATTTATTTATTATGTTGTCATTTAATAACTAAATTTTCTAAACATTGGTACTTAATTTTTTTAACAAAATGTTTTCATGAAAATGTGACTTCTTTTTACTCTTTGGTCAAGAAATATTATTTCTTCAAAAACCATGTCTTCTAAAAATATTTTGATTTTTTAACACATTCCATTGTATTTATTAAAGTTATTTTACCAATTATTTCCACTATTGAATTATTTAGAAGGAATCCCAATATATTTTTAAAAATAATACCTGTTTTTTTGTTAGAAAATATTTAATGATAGAATAAAACATTTTCATAATTATTAATTAGAATTTGATAGTCATATTATTTCTAAAAAATATAATGTTATTTTAAATAAAATAGAATGTAGTTTTCATTAAACACAACTATTAAAAGGTTTTATTTCGAAATTGAATTTATAATTATGAAAATATTTATTCTAAAATCCAAATGTAAATTTTGAAATAAAATTATCAAAATATACTTTATTATTATTTTTTTGTTTTAAAAAAAATTATTTTTCAGCGAATGGTGAAAAATAATGATATTTGTAATACATCATATATTTTTAATAAGTTATGTAATTTAAAATTATTACAATATGTTAAATATTATATCATGTTAAATAAGTATGATTTTTTTTATATATATTTCCATAAATTGATTTTGAATAAAATTTATATTTTGTTTTTGTATATGTTGTTGTTCTGTTTTTATAATAGGTTTTTCGAAAAACTATTTTAAAATGTATAATATCTTTACATTTGAATTACATAAAATAATATCTAACGAAAAGGGTTTTAAATAAATTTATATATTATAAGACAATAATTTTTAATTGAGTTCCATAAAATATTATTATATATCGAATTAATATAGGATCATATTTTTTAAATAAATATTTTTCTTAATATTTTATTGTATCACCGCTTCTAAATGCTAAATAAAAAATTAAAATTTTTCCACTTATGTGAATTTAATTTTCTAATATTTATTTCCTATTTTGAATCATTATAATTATAAAATTTTAATAATGTAAAAATATTTTTGTTGAAAATTATTGGTGAAAAGGGTAAATATTAAATACTACAATTAAGGTAAAAATTCATTTAAGATAGGTTAAAATATAAATATAAGGGTTATAATAGAATTTTAAGGATGAAAATGACCTATAAAATTATCCAAGAAAATATTTCCTAACCAATTTCGAGCATTACACCACTAATGGTCTATAATTGTCCTTTTTTACCCTTTAAACATAGAAAAATGCATGACCACTCAATTATTTTCAAATATACCATGTGTGTCCTCTCCCCCACTTATAAAAGGCCACCCACTCTCCATCACAATTCATACCATCAAACAATACTAGATTGACAATAACCTTCTCAAATTACTTCCCAAAATAACTCCCCTAATCATACGAGCATTAGTTTTTTATACAAAGTGAACATAGGAAGGATTATTCTTAATTCTAATGAGGATACTCTAAGAAGTGGTAAAGTTCCTCGTTTAGCCATTTTTTTCTTTCCCCAACTCCGTAAATTCTTATTAAACCATGAATATATAATAAACATAGTAACATACATATGAATATATATTATAATGTAAATTTAATAAACTAAATATTTTACCTCTTCCATCAAATGATTTTTGAAATCATCATTTGTGAGTACGACATATTACCACCTCCTGAACAGATGTTATTAGTTTTTGAATTATCACAACCCTCGGATGAGTATGATGATGGATTTAAAGTAAATAAGTTATATTACTAAGACAATTTAATATATCAAGTCATTAATATATATATATATATATTTAAATTCAATTCTATAGGGGATACAATAATGTCTCTTATGTGTGTGGTGGACTACCACGTCGCAAAACAATGTGATTCAATTTTCACTTATATTTTACATTGAATTTAATAAGTATAAATATATGAATATATGTGATAAAAATGAAATTATTATGATAATCATGAAATAAATATCATTATGAAAATATAATATATCATTTTATTTAATACTTTTTCACTCACTAAATATGATAATGTCGTACATGGATGTGTGGACTACTACCTCATCAAAGCATGTGAATCATTGATTTGTAAGAAAATTAAAAGAATTATATATATTATATTATATAATTAAATTATGTGGTATTTATGATATTATGATCATTCTAGTGTGATAATTTTTACAAACCTTCATTCCATAATAAAAAATGAAAATGGAAAATGCTACAAATGCGTATGTATGACCTACCATCTCTATAAAAATAACTTACATTATTTTCATAAAAAATTAATGGTTTTATTTAAAATTATAATTGATATTTAAAGATAAAAATTACTTCATCATATTGTTATATTAATTTTTGAATAATCATATCTTTTACCATAATCAACCCCTTATTGTCATTTTTAACACATAAGATGAATGTGGTGAAAAAATATATGTTTAACATAATTAATTTTGTAAGTAAATATATAATTATAATAAGTGAAAAATATTAATAATAAATAGTTAAATGTTCTCAAGAATTTATATAATTAACAAGGGTTTATTATTCTAGAATAGTAGGACATATATGACAAGTCAGACTAAGGGTATATGACATAATCTCACATTCTTTTTATTGGGGCATATTTTGATGTTATGGAAATATATTCTTATATATGGAATAAATAAATCTACCAGGAAATTTTTTATTTTTGATTTAATATATTATAATTTAATTTAATGTTTTTTTCATGTTTATTCATTTACAATCTAATGATTCAAATATTTACCATCTGATAATTGAATTTTGTTATAAATATTTTTTTAATTTATTTCATGAAACTCCCTTTATATTTTGTGTCCTGGATTTTAAATTGAAATGATTAATGTTTTTTACGTTGTTAAAATATTTATAAATAGCATTTTATGTAACCTTTAATTTTTTTTCATAGATTTTATTATGTTTTATTATTTTTTTTGGAACATTTGGAAAATCTAAATAAGCAATCTTCAATTCATAAAATAAATAAAAATAATTACTTTTATGAAATTGTGACCATTATTCAATGCCCCAACTTATTTAAACCAATAACAATACTTGATAGTGCCCGAGATACAAAACACTGGGCCCCAAAAAACAATGATTATTTTAAAATTCCTTTTTTAATGTTTCCATTAAATTTATAAATATAATAAAAATTAAACACATTATGAAATACATATATTTTAACCTAATATTTATAAATTATTAGTAAATAATGAATATATTTTTTGAAATGAATTTTTTTCAATAAAGTATGTTTTCCTCAAAAAACAATTTATTATTTGTTTTTATGAATAAATAATTTAAATTAGTTTCTTGAATATATATATAATGTATTTTATAAAGTGAAATTTATTTTTTATCATAATATCATGATTACAATAGCGTGAATTATTTCTATTTTTCCAAAAATATTAGTTTTTTGGAAAATAGTGAATATAAAGTCATTATTTTAAAAAAAAACAGCATATTTTTTGATAAATAATGTAATTTAAATTTACCATTTCTATTTTAATTTAATTTTAGTGTAAAATGATTATTATTGGGTTATATTTAAAACAATTAATTAAATTTACATATTCTTAATATTATATTTTGGAATAAGTTTATTTTTATTCATTAAAACACATTATTCTAAAAACTAATGAAAATGAATAATTTTTTCAATTTTATTTAACTAAAATAACTGAAATTGTTGAATTTTTAAAATTAGATTTAAAGTTTATTTTATTATAATTATTAATTAATAATTATTATGAAATTGCTTGTTATAGAGTTAATCTAAAATCAGTTTTTCATTTTAAAAATGTATTTTTTGTAAAACCTCTTAACATTTTACTTGTGGGGTCTAAATTAAATTAAATTATTACTAATATATTAATTGATTTTTATATAATGGATACCGTATTTTTATTTATCATAATTAAAAATATATAATAAGGCCAACATTATTTTTGAATAATATGAAAAGTAGTAGTAGGGATACTTTATTTCCTCAGAAAAAATAAAATTAACTAATTAAGGGTAAAATTAACATAACAATGATTTGGAAAAAAGTAACCATAATAGAATAAATATTTATATTTCAATTGAAATAATGGATATTTTTTCCTTTTTTATAATTTATAAATGACTAGGTAATAAGATTGTTAAAAATTATATTTTGATAAGACACAATAGACATTGTATTTTTATGTATTAAGAAATTTCAATTATGAAATTCATATTGATGATTAATGGATTTTTTATGAGAATTATTTTAATAGAATAATATTTTTAAATTCTGATTGATAAATATAAATTTGAATTTATTTTTTATGTTATTTAATATAATTTCTTTAATGGTTGTTATTTTAAAAAAACACTACATTTCTGAATAAATGTCAATTAAATATTAATATTAAAGGATCACATATTTTAGAAAATTATTTGTTTAAGATAAAAAAATTTGGATTAATAATAACTATGTTCTTTAATGGTGATTTTTTATAATTTTCCAAGATAATCAAATTTCATGTTAAAATAAAATATAGTATAAATATATCATTCATATTATGACATCATAATGACACCAAATAATGTAATAAATATAATAATGGGTATTCCAAACCAGACATATGTTTTCTATTTAAAATATCATTTTTATATTTATTTCAATAATTTTATATAGCCTTTTGAATCCTCCAAATCCTATAGTATATTTTAATGATTCAAAATCATTTTCTTATGATTTTGATTCACTTCTTCATGAGAAAAATTATTATTTATTTATTTTTTTACAATGGAATTATAAAATAGGTTAAACCTATCACATTTAAAAGAAACCATCATAAAAAACATTGAAGGTTTGTGGATTTATTAATTTTAATATTTGGTGTCTAAAATATTTGTTTGAGAAATAATAATTAATTCTCCACTCTTTTCAAATATAAATCACCCCAATCTCTCTCATATATAAATTAAAAATACTTATAGAACATCTATACACTTCTATACCCTCTCTATATTCCTCCCAAGGTTCCCTCATGCTATTAATAATATTCTCCTAAGAATTTGAAATCATCCTCTTAATGATAGGGACCTCTCTATCCTTTTTCCAATATAAGAAAGATCTTTTTTTTATGCTTTTTGTTTCAAATTCATAATTTTAGGATAGGTTATTCCATATCCTCTTACAAAAAATGTGGTTTTTATATGATAGCAATAACCTTACACTCTCATTAATCCCATCCATAAACCGTTATGTACACCTGTTACCATATGGATGTTTAGTTATGAGTATTTTTCTTCTTATATTTATTCAAGTTTCTTCAGTATCTTGTGCCTTCTATTTCAAAATCATATTGTTTTAATATGATTTTACATGTCGATATTACTATCAATTTTATTTCCAAATGATTAGATACCCAGTTCTCACTCGTTAAACAATTTTACAAATTTTTTAAGTGACATTATTATGGTTGAAAAATCCCACTGAGATATTCCACACAAAACAATTGTGTGGTCAATACCGGTACTGATTTCTTATCAATGGTGTTCACTATTTTGAACCTATAAATTTTTATCCGGGATATAAATTTATATATTCCACACTTTATTATCATGGAATAAAATTTGATGACAAATGATCACAGGTTTTATGATCTACAAGGCACACATAAACATGTAAATGAAATGAAATTGACAGTTGTTCCCAGAAATATATAGGGCTGCAATGCCTTGGGGAATGTTTAGTCTCATGATATGTCATGTGGGGATAGTTAGTAAAACTTCTTCATTTATGGGACTTTTTAACCATTATTTCTTAGCAATTATCGCATACGAATGATTATGATGCAGTGTTTTAAATTTTTTTCCAAATTTCCTCTGTTCCCCTAATGATATCCCTCAAAGTTCATGATTTTGTTTCTCACCCATTTTATGTCCCATTTTTATGTCCCTTTTCAAAAATATATTAGTTTAATCATTTTATTCAGTTTTTACTCCCTTACTAGTCTTTATTTTTTACCCCCTTTTTATATATGTCTTAAGTTTATCCCATGAAATTTATGTACATAAGTGTTAAATATATTTTCTATAATGCGGATGTATTTACAATTTTTAGTTTTTATATAATATAACTCATTCTTAAAGAAACTAGACATATTAATCATCTAAGTTGTATTTAGTGTTATATTTATAATAAATTGTGAATAAATTTGGTATAAAGAGTAGAGTTGTCATAATTGGTATCAAAGGATAAGTTTATTAGTTTTTGGGATTAGGATTATAAAAATATAGCGAAATCCTTAGGAATAAAGTAATATATAAGGAAACAGTACTACTGTTTTAGATGAATAGATAAATTTTTTACCCAGAAAATAAATCCATATATAGATACAATTAGTGCACGTGCCTCCGGTGCAAATATAACATGGGGTAAAACCCTAAAACACATTGTTGAGCTAGACATGATTATGTAAAAGTGAACTATAATTGGCCTTGTTGCACACATAGTGTGACACTCCTATGTGATATTCATTTGTATGCTATTAAGATCATTATGAACCATTATTAATGGTGAAAATCCCATATGATTTTAGATTAGGAAACTGATCATGGATAACATAGATTGAATCCTATAAATTTATACCTTATGAAAAAAATATACTTTCATAAGGTAAACTACTCATTCCACTATATTAATTTTTTTTGGTTTAATAGTTTAAAAATACACATCCATAATTTTTCATTTATTCCAGTCAATGGGAGAAAATAGTATTGTTATATTTTTATTATTTGGCTTATTTCCTTATTTTTTAGAATTAAAATCAAGTACTTCATGCATCAAAAAATTCATCTTCAGTAATCATAATTTTGTGAAAAAAGATGATAATATAGTGGAAATTAATTATATCTTCCCTAAAAATATATTTCCTAATTTTCCTCATTTATAATGTAAATGAATTCCTTATATTTATGAATATAATTCTAAATAAACAAAATTATTGTCATATTATGATCATTATTTAAATATTTGTTATCATTTAATAAATAAAGTATTTATGATTTTGTTTTCATTAACATTCTTTGAACCATTTAATATGTCAATCTCAATTTCTTATTTTGTGTTTATTCCCTTCTATTTCAAAGTTTTTAAATGAGATTAAAGTTACCATTATGGGAAACATAATTATGTGATGACCTTCAAAAAACCTTTTCTATATTTTTAAGAGAATTTTTTAACACTCATTATAATGTGGGTTTATAAAAAAGTCATTTTCAGGTTTTAAAATATTTATTATATAGATAAATTTTATATTTAAGGAATGTGATATTTAGAATATACTATTTTATCCATTAAAATAATTTTTTAATAAAATTTTTATTAAATTTAGTATGATATATATAAATTTCTTACTTATATTGATAAATTATTTGTAATTAATCAATCAAATTTTGTTAACTTTTTATTGTTCTTCAAAATAAAATTTCATCAGAAATTATTTGGACATTTATTTTTATGAAAAAATAATGTTTTACTGAAAATTTATAAAAATTATTTTATAAAATGATATTCATTTTTCAGAATATTATATCATGAGTAACATAGAGTAAATTTTTTGGAGTTTTTTGAAAATATTTATTTTTTTAGTGAATAGTATAAAATATTCAATTTGGTATAAACCATAATTTATTTTGAAAAGTTGTGTAATATAAATGTACATTAATATTTTAATTTAATGTATATACTATATAAGTATAATTTATTGAAATTTAACATAATTGATTTCATTTAAATAAAAATTATATTATATTTTTGAAGAAGTTTAATTTAAGGTCTAAAAGGCATTATTCTGAAAACTATTTTAAAATGCATAATGTTTCTCCATTCTAATTATTTAAAAATATAAAAAAATGTTGAATTATATAAAATAAAGTTATAATTTATATATCTTTAATTATTAATTCAAACTCATAAAATTACAATTATTTTTTATAGAGTTAAATTAGTATCATTATTTAGAAAAAATGTATTTTTATAAAAACTTATTAATATAATGCTTTGATGTTTTATATTAAATAAAATTATTCGTCCTGTATTATTTTATTTTGATAAAATATATTCCATATTTGGAATCATCATAATACATATAATGTAATAATTCCATCTTTATTTGTAAAAAATATGAATTATTACTGTACTAATTATTTATTACCCTTGTAAAATGAAAATCAGTCAATTAACGGTAAAAATAATTTTAGAAAAACTAAAAAAAGAAAAAAAAATAGTTCAAATATTAATATTTTATTTTCCTTGAAATTAATAATATGTTTATTTCTTATTATTTTTAATTTATAATTTATTTTGTAATTATTTTTTTAAAAATTATATTTTTATATGATAAAAAAAATTATCATTAAGTAATATACAATTTCAATCAAGAAATTAATTTTGATGGATTCATTTATTTTTGAAATAAATTATATTTAAATTAAATATTATTAGTAAATGATGATTGATAAATGAAATTTATAATATAATTTTTGTTATGTTAAATTTAATTTCTATAATGGTATAAAAACTACTATGATAAAAAACCTTCATTTCTCCGAAAATATCAATTGTAATTTATAATTGAATATTTAAATATCTAAAAAATTATTTTTCAAAAAATGAATATTAACTTTGGTATCATAATGTTTTAATTATCCTATGGTTACTTTTCATAATTTTATGATACAATCATATTTTCAGGAAAGTGAATTAAATATGGTGAAAATATATAGTCCTTATTATGACATAATAATGACAAATAAATGTTTTAATATACACTATAATGGGTATCTACAACCAAATATTATTTTTAACTTTAAAAAAAATTGATTTAAATTTGATTTAACTAATTTTATAAATTCATTATGATTCCTCTGAAGCCGACAAAATATTTTAATGTTTTAAAATAATTTCATCAAGTAAATGACTGGCATCAAAATCATAAAGTGTATTTTTTATATTATATTTGAGCTCATGTAAATTTAGACTAAATAAAATTTCCCATAATTTTTATAATCCATGTGAAAAAACCATTTTGTGGTCTATGGTTTTGGTAATTTTATTAAACAGAGTCCATAAACTATGATCAAGAATTAATGATGATTTCCCCACTCTTTTCCATTATAAACCCACCCAAGAAACCACTTATCTTCACCCAAAATACATGGTTCAAATTATTTCTTTTCCCTCCTCTCTCTATAGTCCTCCCAAGTTCCCAGAGTCTCTCTAAAATCTCCTCCAAATCATTTGGAATCAACCACTCAAGGGATGTGCCATCTCTATCCCCTTTTTAATTAAAGAATATTCTTACTTTTATGCCATTTTTTTGAATTAATAATGTTGGGATATATTATTACATATCCCAATTACATCCAATTTAATTTATGGATTATAATAAAACACTTATTCTCTTATTAATCCCACATATTAACCATCCTGTACACCCATAACCGTATGGATATTTAGTAATGGATCTTTTCCTTCTCCTTTTTATTCGGGTTTCTTTATCATTATCTTAATTATATTCCCAATTTTATTTTTCGGAAATGATTATCCAAGTCCCTATTAGTGTCCATTTTCTTTGCAAATAATGATAATACACTTTCTCTCTCATAACTCCATATTATGAATTTTTACGAGATATTCTAAAGATTTTGAAATTCCAACACGATTTTCTATGCTAAACAATTATATAGTATAAACCTACACACATTTCCTATAAAGGCATATCACCTATATGAACGTATACAAATGGATTAGTGAATTTCATATATTTCTTATACACTCATTGATCTTGAAGAAATTACATTATTAATTATTCCTGTTTTTAATTATAGATGTGCCACAAATAAGCATGAGAATGAAAATAATGTGATGGGTGTACCCAAAATTATGTTACTCTGAAATTCATTGGATAATGTTTAGTCTTATGTTACATCATATTTGGAAATGGAGTGAACCTTATTACATTATGGTACCTTTTCTATTATTATGTCTTTATAGTTAACCCGAACTTGTGTTTTTCATGTAGTGTTTTATGTTATTTCCATATTTCACAAGTTCCCTTTATGTTATCTTTCTATACCATGCCTTATTTTTTATGTTTTTGATTCTCACCCCTTTAATGTCCCATTGATATTACTATTGTCTACCATGTGTTAAATTCATTTTATTATTCCATTTTTATTCACTTATAGGGATTTATAACTCACCTCGTTCTTATGTATGTCCCCAGGTTATCCCATTTTGATTTAAGTATTAACATGTTAAGGATTTTTTTCATATAGATTATATATTTCATGTTTTATATTGTGATGTAATGTATATAATTTTTAAATACACTACAATTATTAATTTTATGGGTTTCATTATTTGTAATATTATGTGAAAAATCATTACATAATATGTAATAAAAAGAAGGCTTTTTATAGTTTCCATTAGGTGAAACGTTTATTAATTTATTGGATTATGATTATAAAACTCTAGTGGAATCCTTAGGGATATAAATAAGTAAAATAAAACATTCCAATATTTTTTTAAATATATATTATGCGTTTTATCAAAAAAAATACAAAAATGTTTGGTTATTACAAGTGAATGTGGCTCTAGATGAGATGTACTTTGGGGTAAAACAAAAAAACATCACGTTTATCTACTCTCAACCTAGAACTAGTGCACAACAAAGCACCTTGATGGACACCTGGCTTGACACTCCTGGTGGATATTACTTGGTATATTGATAATCCAATTAAAAACAATTATTATGTGTAAAAATCTTCCCATAAGTTAATATATTTAGAAAATAGATCATGGATAACATAAATTGAATCCTAAAAATTCATAAGTTAATAAATAAATTTCACTTATAAGTTATCCTTTTAATATCATTATATTACTATTTATTTGTTTAATAGTTAAAAAAATACACTTAATTTTATCTTTATTATACTCAATTACAGTAAATAAAAGGAATATATTATTAATATTTAGTTGATTATGTGGTATGTTATATGAAAAATTTACTTTTATAAGTATAACAATATCATCTTGAGTCCTCAAAAATTGGAGAAAATGATGATATTATAGTGGAAATTAATTATAATTATAAATTATTCATATATACTTCTGTTACTAGTCAATTTGGTAAAATAATTCTTTTAATCTTGGAAAATAATATTAAACCCAAAATAATGTCAAATTATGATCATTTCTAATGAATTTTTTGCCATTTTATCAATCAAATATATATGATTTTCTGGTCATTAACAATCTCTTGGAAATGTGCTATATCAAACTAAAATAGTTAATTAGTTTTATATTTCTATTTCTTTTTAATTCTTTAAATTCCCACAAATCATATCCAACTATGAAACATAGTTATGTATTATCCTTTAATCTTCCTTCTCCTCTCTTTTCAAGAGGATATTATGTTAACCCTTTATAAAGATATCGGTATTCAAAAATTATATTTAAATGTGTACAAAATTTTATACCACTATCATGTTATATCTTAGAGTAATATATTTATTAATTGGGGAATAATGTTACACCCCATTTTTTAAATAGAAAACATTGTTGTATATTGTATGTAATGCAAAATAGAGAGCCCAAACAAAAAATTATTATGTAGAAATTAATATTTTATAAATTCCATTAAATTTATGGATATAACATGTTTTAGCTGAATTATAAAATATCTTATGTCCTAATTATATTTAAAACATCTTTATTAAATAATCAATAAATTATTGGTAATGTATTTTTGTTTTCCAAAATATGTTTTATTCAAAAAATATATTATTATTTATTTTTAAGAAAAAAATATAATTATTAGTTTTTTGAAAATATTGAATGTTTATTTTATTTAATTTAATTAATTTTTATATCATGGTATTATGATTAACATATAAGAAATTTTTTGGATCTTTTGAAAATATCATTGTTTTAGAGAATAGTAGGAAAATACTATTTTATTTTTTTAAAACCATCATTTCTCATGAGAAAGTAAGTAATTTAAAAGTTATATTTTTAATAAAATTCATTTAAATTTAATATAATTATTATATTATTGTATTTAACCCAATTATTTACATTTAAATCAAAATTTTACTAGTTTTTGGAATAGTTTTATTTTTAGGCTAAAAAACAAATTATTCTGTGAACAGTTTTAAAATGCATAATGTTTCATCATTTTAGTTAATAAAAATATACCCAAAATGGGGAATGATTTAAATTACATTTATAGTTAATATATAAAAAATAATTAATTTATATTTATATAAATAATATTATGATTTATATATTCAACTTAAAATAAATTTTTCCTAAAATAAGTTTGTTTTTTGGAAAACAACTTATCACAGTGCTTGCGAGTTTTATATTGAAATAAATTATTCCACCTATATTAATTCATTTAAAAAAATTATTGCATATGTTGAATCATCATAATCAATATTAGTTAATAAGACCAAAATGATTTTGAATAATATGAATTGTAAATGTAGTAATTTTTTCATTACCTCTCTAAAATTACAATTGGTCAAATTTAGGGTAAACATTATTTAACAAAAACTAGAAAAAATTATTTCTAATAGTATGAATGATTTTATTTAATTTTAATTACCATTATGAATATATTTTTTCTTTATTTTTTGTTAATTATTAAGTATTCTGTTTGTAAAAAGTATATTTTGATACACTAAAATAGAAATTTTATTTTTATGTAATATGAAATTTCAATTATGAAATTCATATTTAAGGATTAATGGATTTTTTAAATTATTTATATTTTATCAAAATTTTATTATTGAATTATTATATATAAATTTATTTTATAATATTGTATTTATGATGTCAAAATTAATTTCTATTATGGTTCATAAACTATAATTGTAAAAAACGCAATTTATTTCAATCAATGTAAATTTTAATTTAGAAGTAAAATATTAAAATAATTTGAAAATAATTTGGTTAAATTTTGTATTATTTTGTGGAATCTGAATGTTAGAATTATCTAATGAAGTATTCTTCATAGTTTTATAAGGCAGTCGAGTTTTTGGATAATAATTATATGCGGTATAATTATTTGATGAATATTATGACATCATAATGACCCAAACATGATGTAATAAAGACTATAATGGGAATCCATGATCAAATATATGTTCTAACTTTAACATAATTCCATTTTTACTTTAATGGAATAATTTTATATATCCTTTATGAATAAACAAAATCCTATAATATATTTTATTATTTTAAAATAATTTTTATAAGATAATTACTCACATCCGCATTAGTAGGGGTATTATTTTTATTTATTTTACAGATTTTATCCTTATAAAAAAATGAAAATGACACATATTTGGAAGAATCAGTGGGAAAGTTATTTTGTAAGGATTGTGGTCTGGTAATTTTATTATATAGAGTCCAAAATCTATGTTTTTTAAATAATGAAGATTTACCCACACTTTTCTCATATAGACCTCCCCATGATCCCACTCATCTTCAATCAAAATTAGTGGATCACAGACCTACTCTACCCTAACCTCTCTAAATCTCTTCATATGGCTCTACTAATCTATGAAGAATCTCCTCCCAAGCTGTTGGAATCACCCTCTTAAGGTAAGTGACATCTCTGTATTCTTTTCTATTAAAGCCTATTATTCATTTTATACCTTTTTTCAATTTCTATGTTTATGATATGTTCTTCCTCATCCCACTTAAAACCCATGTGATTTTTGGATGAATAGATACACCTTTCACTCTCACTAATTCCATCCATGAAACATTATTTACCCCCATTTTCATTCCCAACTTCTATAAGGGATATTTCCCTTCTTCTATTTATTCACGTTTCTTCATTATCTTATACCCTCTTTTTCAAATTCCTATTATTAGGGTATGTTTTTCCGAGACACTATTGGTATAAATTTTCTGTCCAAATTATGATAAACCATGTCAATCTGATCAACCCATTTTATTTATATTTATATGACATTTTTAGGCTTCCAAATTTCCACTATGATTTTCCATGAAAAACAATTATTTATTGAATAACAGTACCCATATAATGTCAAGGGTGTTCAAATTTATACACATAAAATTACTTATTGTGGAATTAAATTTATTTATGAAAAAATCCATTTTCTTGGGAAAAAATGTGATGAAAAATTATTACATGTTTTATGGTCTATGTAGAACACTTAAGCATTATGATAAAATGAATGTGATGGGTGCACCTATAATTATTTAGAGCTTAATTGCATTGGGTAGAGTTCAGTCAAATGAAATGTCAGGTTGGGATAGAGATAAAACCAGATTCCTTTTTAGGTCTTTTTCTATCCTTATTTCTTGTTAGTCGTCACAGACCAATGTTTAAAATATAGTTTTTAAAGATGTTTCCTCATTTCCCGTGTTCCCTTTATGCTAACATATTATATCATGCCTCATTGGTTATTTTTATGATTCACTAGATATTTATGTCTCATTTATAATCCTATTGTATATCATAAATTACATTCTTCATGTTATTTCATGTTTATTCACAAACTCTGCTTTATAGCTCACCCTTTTTTATGTATGTCCCCAGTTTATCCCATGTAGTTTTAAGTAGCATGTTAATTTCTTTTTCTATAAATATGATATATTTACTATTATTGTTACCAAATAATGGATCTAATTCCCAATGTCACTAGACTAATCGAATTATAGGGTTGTATTTGTTGTTATCTTATGAAATAAATCATTAAATGATGTGTAATAAATAGATGGGTGGTAGGAAATTATTTTATTTCTATATTTGAAATATTTCATGTATTCTTCAATGAAAAAATATTTTCCATTTTTGGGTTATTTTGGTATTAAAAATATGTTTTAAAATAAATCAGTATTTTTGTATCGAAAATGGAATTTTTAATAAAAAAATGATATAAAAAAGTGAATTGTTTACTTGATTAAAAAAAATCAAATGTTTTATGATTGAAATGTGAATGCATAGAAATTTTTTATACATGATATGGTACTTGGTAATTAAACAAAAGAAATGGGTACACATAGAAAACACTTAGTGAGCCTATTACAACATAAATTATAGGGTGACCAAGATAGAAATTGGTGTTCCAGTTATTTATTATACAATTGAAACACCTGGATTCATCTCCAGTGAAATCGGTAAAGTTATTTGTCTTAATTGGATATAAGGAGGTAGTTGCCAAAGTTTGTATCATATGGATTTAACTGGGATCCAGTTACTTCTGACATAGGTTTAAAATGGGTTATAAATGTGACATTCCATATTACCAAAAAGGGTTTTTAATTTCTTTCTAAGTGATCGTAAATATAATGAGAAATTCCTAAACAGCCAAAAAATGGGGTAATCGATAACCATTAAATGGTGATATGTTGTATTTGATATTACATTTCTAATTATGCTAATTAAAGCCCAAATTTAGTTTCATAGGATGTAAATCATGATGATCAGAAATAGAAAGGTATAACAATGTCATTTTAAACTACTATAATTGTTGTTGGGTCATAAAATGATGTGTTGAGAGGTATATTACATGTGTATTTGAATTATGAAAATACCATGTATGAATCTAGATCATTACATTCCTTAATTTTTGAGAAATATGAATTTAAATTAGGAATATCACCTCATAAAGGTAATATAGAGACTTTTTTAAAATTGTTTGTGGAAATATTAATGAATATAATATATATATAAATATTCATAATGTTATTAGGGGGATGGTCCTTCCTAGAGATCTTATTGGAATTGATATAGTAGATATTTAAACCATTCTTGGTATGGATTAAATTTTAGTTTATGAAGCTATGATATGTTGCAAAGATACAAAATATGTGTTAAATTATTTCATGAATTTGATATCTTCCCATGATTTGAGAAATTTACTAAATATGGAAATGAATGTTACATATGTAATGTTGTAAGAAATATATTATTTTTCAAATATTTTATATTCTAGTAGTAAATTAATAAATCTCTTTATTTCATAATGATTTTCATAGTGTTTTTTATCTATAAATTGAGTTTAATTTTGAATTAATAACTAATGATAAGCCTATTTATTAACCACTATAATGAATAGATCAAGAATAAGATTTATAATTGAAAAAAAATTAAATGAATAGTTAGACAGAGTTCTCATATGAACTAGCACATATCCATGGTGTAGAACTATATTTTTTATTAATAAGAAATATTGTTCAATGAGACTTTGCATTGATTATAGATCCTTGAATAAAATCACTATTATGAACAAGTATAATTATACTCATATCGATTATTTTTATAATCACCAATAGGGAGGATAGTATTTTGGAAAGGTTGACATTATGTCATAGTACCATCAGTTGAATGTGACAGTTGTAGACATTCCAAAGACAATGTTTTAGACTTCATATTAGCACTATGAGTTTTTAGGTTTGTTATTTGAGTTTCCAATGAACCTACTGTATTTATGGATCATCTTAATAGTATTATCATTGAGTTTTAGGTATTTTTTATGGTTATATTTGTTTATTAAATTTTGGTATATTATTAATGTCTATAGGAATCTGAAAGAAACATAAGCACTTTATTGAAAACCTTAAAATAAATTAAATTATGTTGGAAATTATGAAACTATAAATTTTGATACAATTTTTTTCCATAGATATAATTTTTATAAATATGGTATAGTTGTTGAAAATTATAAATAGAATTTTTTAACAATATATATGACCCAAAAAATATCAAATCGATTCATAATTTTCATAGAAAATATGTTTAATAATAGTAATTTCTTGAAAAAATTCGTGGTTTTATTCCACACTACAAAGGTTAAATTAAAAAGTGGATAACATAATCTATACAAAAAATTTGATGTATATTTTCACAAACTAAAATAAATATTGGTGGATGTTCCATTCTTTTCCCTGAATTTGAAAAATAGGGAATTTTTATTCTATAAGGACTATTCACTAAAATGACTCATATTTTTTCGAATAAAATTTATTAGATAATCGTTTATGTATAACTAAATTTTAAACCTCATGAGTAAAATTAAATAAAAATTATTTGTCACTAGATTCTATGGTTTATTCATTAAAAATTAGAAGGCCTAGTTTATATAGAGTTACTTTTTAAATTTATACTAATAAAAAATGTTTGACATATACATTCACTCAAAACTAATTGAGAATGAGATATATTAGATGTCTAGAACTGGTCTTGGATTTGGATTTCATGATTAACTAACATCATGTAAAAGGAAACCTAGTGGTTGATGCATTGAATCTATGAAATAAAGATACATGAATGATGTTACATGGAACACGACCCTTTGTTCAATGATTTGATAAATTTTTTATATATGTTTTGTATGATTGTATATCCTCATTTCTATTTGATGTTTTAGTAAAGAAGAATTTGTTAGAAAGGATTATGTGAGCTCGAATGGAGGATCAATTTTTACTAGAAAAGGTAGAATATTTTATGAAGTGTATTTTTCTAGATTTCTATTTTGATGTAGAAAGTGTCTCACAATTTGGAAAATGATTTTGTGTGCCTTAAGATTCCTAGATGAGGAAAAATGTTCTTCATTGAATTTTATAGTTCTCTATTTTCTATTCTAATTGGAATCACAATGTTATACAATGAAATTAAATAGTATAACCTATAGGATTAAATGAAAAATAATATTATTGATTTTACCATGATTTTATTTACATTTAAATAGTTAAAAATTGAATTAAAATTTCTAAAGAGGTTGATTTAACCTTTTTGAGTTACAAAGTGGATATAAGAAAATATATAAATGGATTTCATGGTATTATTTCAAAATAGATCTCCATATAATAATTTTATTTTGGATATTGTTGATAAATTAACAAAATATGAATATTTTTTCCCATTAAAGGTTAAATTTCTTTAGAACATCATTCTCGACACTATATAATACAGATTGTAGGGTTACATGGAGTTCCCCTCTATATTGTATCATAATTTTGTTCCAGGAACACAAATTATTCTAGCAAAGGACTTCAAAATCATTTAATAACTAAATTAAATTATAATACATCTTTTCATTATCAATCTAATAGAATGATTTGATAGATGGTACTCACCATTGAATTTATGAGTTATTCATGTAAAATGGATTAAATGTTATGTTAGGATAACCATAATTATTTGGATGAATTTTGTTATAATAATTGTTTTCAAGCTTATTTACGGATCTAAAAATTTTAGTCATTAAATAAGAACCAGTTTAAGACATAAGATTTTTTGGATGATTTGTGATAATAGAAGTTGATGTCATAAGAGTTATTAAAAGAAATGGATAAGAAAGAGCATTTTATTTCAAAACACATGAGTAATATTCAATTCTAGTAGCAATGTTATGTGGATAATCGTAGGAAATATCATTCTTTTAGTTTATATGATCATATATTTATCATTGTTTATTAATAGAAAAGTGTTATGTGTTTTGGTAATAAATGTATTATATGTCCTTTATTCATTGGACCATATGAAATCCTAAGTAATATTGGATTAGTTTCTTTCCAAGAGGCCATACCTTCGATTTTATATTCTTTACACAACATATATTAAGTCTCAATGATTAAGAAATATGTTCCAGATTCATCTCATATTTTGAGACCAATATTATTATAGTTTGAATAGATAATTTCTTATTTGAAACATCTGGTTCATATTACTTGACACAAATAACATGTGATGCAGAATAAGGTGACTCACCTGGACAAGGTTTTATGTAAATACCATATGATTGAAGAGGCAACATGAGAATCTAAAACGGTTATGAGGGAAAGATATCCCACATATTTAATTAGTTGATGAATTCAAAAGGACATAAATTATAAAATATGAAAAACATAATTTCATGAGTAATGATAGAATAATTTTATTTCATAATTATTCGAATGAATTATATTTTTATATTAGTTATAAAAAATAATAAGAAATTTTTAATTAAAATGGAAATAGTTTTAAGTAAAAACATTTATTATAAAGTTTAATTAAATATTTTTAAGTAAAATCTTTATAATGTTAATTTTAAAAAACGAAAATTATAATTTTAATAAATATATGAATATTTACTTTGGGTGAATCTGTTTTATTTTTCAGAAAATATTGATTTTTTAGTGAATAATGAAAAATTATTATTTTAGTAAAATTCATTTTTTTAGTAAAATGTATAATTCAAATGTAAAAGTATGTTATAAATATGATTTAATTTTATACAATTATTATTTAGTTAGATTTAATACTATTAACTGTTTTTCAATCATCTTTATATAGGGTTTTGGTAAGTATTTGTTTTTTGGATTAAAATATGGGTTTTTCTATAATCTATTTAAAAATGAATAATGTATATAAATTTAAATTAATTAAAATAACCCCTTTTAGGGAATTTCATAATGTAACACCCCAAGATTTCATAGTGTGTTATTTCTTCAAAATAATTAAATAACTTGCACTACACGCAACACCGAGTTCAATCACACCATGACTTACAAAAATAAGCCATTCAAAAGCGGTTATGAATAGTATTATCTAAATTTTAAACTTTATATAATCCTTATAATTTTAGAATCCATATTATGAGTTTCTTTGATATAATGCAACAACAAATTCATTTTCAGTATTGCACTTTTATCAACTTTTAATAGTGAACCCTTTTTAAATACAATATTTTAAACATATTGACTAAATGGGGACATCAAAAAAATTTAAAATGAAACATCCCAAGCTTCCACGGTACGCTTTCCTTTGAATAATACAGTAGCGTGTGTTATACGCAACTTCGAGTTTTAACACACACCACAACCGATTAAACTAGCCATTGTGAATAGTAATACCTAATTTTTGAAATCATATATATTTTATATTTCAAAATGGACTTCATTTTTGGATTCAGAATATCGAAATTAGCCTAGGGTGAAATTTTGGTACATTTCGGATAACTTTCATATTTTGATGAATAGTGAAAATTTCTAAATTTTAATTAAAAACAACTTTTTTAATCAAAATAATTAATAGTGATAAATTATGAATTTTAGTGGTTTTAAAGTATATTTAGAATATATTTTTACCATTTAATATAATTTTGGTCATTGGACATAATTTTACAATTAAACCGAACATAAACAAGTGTCAATCTTTTGATAGTTATTATCTCTTAAAAACACGCTTTTTGTTTTGACAGCGGGAATTAATTTTAAATTAATTTCTGCCACTTCTGTGTTTTGAATTTAGGAAAATGGATTCCATATTTGGAATCAGGATGTTCAAATTGTGTAAATAGGTAACTTTTATTTTTAGACATTTTGAAAAGTTACTGTGGTAAATATTTTATTTACCATGGTTAAAGGGTAAATCCGGTAAATAAGGGTTAAAAAAATAATATTATAATAATAGTAAATTACCCTAAAACGTGTCTTAACCCTATTGGTTGATACATGGTCGACCATGGGCATCTTTGGGTCTATTTTGGGACCCCATGGATCCACTTGTAAGTGATAATGACACATTATATTAATAAAGTTAAAATAAAAATAAAAATGGCATAAGCTTACATCTTTTAGAAGAACAATTTTTACATAGGGTTATATATGTTGGAATTTAGATTATAAATATTCATTAGAAAGATAAAAAGATTTCCTACATAATGATATTTTATTTATAATTTTTAGACATTAAATAATTTATTTTATTTATGACACAATGATGATGTAGTAATTACTAAAATAGTGAAAAATTAAAATAATTGATCTTATAAATACCCAAATAATTATAATATGAAACTTTTAATGAATTAAACTAATTTTATATGATAATATGATATATTAGGATTGATTTAATTGACTTTTTTCGAAGTAATCAATCTGTTATGAGTTTCACAAAAATCAACTATTGAATAGTGTCAAAATTGACATAAAAGAGTTCTTAAAACAAATATTATATTATTAATTGATATTAAATTCCTAAAAATCTAAGGTTCGGCCAAGAGAATTATATAATGATAGGTTCCTCATTAATGGACCACTTGGGGGTCGCTTGGATGTATATAGTATGTTTATTAACCATATTATATAAAAATACAAAGAGACATTGTAAAAGTGAAACTAATTAACTTAGAGTTAATACTTAAAGATAAGGTTAATATAAGTACCCAAACCTGTCTAAATTTTATTTGTTGAGTGGTTTGCGACCTATCCCCACCTTAACCTTTGAATAGTCAACTTTGGAGCCATTAGAAACCGAATATGAATTTATTATAAATTAATATTTCTAGCTTTTCCAAAGGTGCCCCTCACCCCTCTTATAAAAGGGCACTCCTCCTTCTCATTTCTTCACACCTCTCAAGCCACTTGGCTCGTCCAAACTCTGCCCAACTAAGCTCCCCACATCCCTCTCCTCCTCCTTGAAGCTTACCCTTAGGAAGAAAGCATTTGAAGAAGTCCTTTGGTTCCAACCAAAGTGAGTTACCTAAATTAAAGGTAACGATTTCTCTTAAATTATTTTCATTTATTTTGCTTCTCCAACCCCATAAATCTTTTTATTTCCTTTCTTTTGTAACAACACCAGTATCCTCAATATACTAGGATGTTGTTATAAGAAGGATTCAAACTACACATACACACAACTCAATCTAATGGATGATGAACATAATGTTTCTGTGGATGGCAAACTAACGCCTCAAGAAACGATGATTGTTCAAATACATCTTACCACCTCTCATGGTGGCCATTATGATGGAACTGTAATTAAATATGATATTAATGATATATATTTTATATATAATCTTCTGTAATTCCATTTTATTTCATACCATTATTCGTTTCATGTTGTATATACATACGATAATTTCATTTGAGGAAGTGCGGACTACCGCCCCCTTAAAATGATATGACTCGTTCATACCACACTTGGAACGTATAAAGGATGGTGTTAATGAACTTAAGTAACATATATAAAATATTATATTATACTGGAATAGTAATATACCTATGTATCATTTGGATTCGATTCTTTTAAAATAAAAATTAAATGGAAGTAGCGTTCGTGCGTACGTACGGACTACCGTCTCCACGAACGCGATGAGATTCATTCTCCATCGTATCCATTCAAGTATAATTATCATTTAATGATTTAAAAATGATGTTTAAGGACTTGATATCATTCTGGATATGAATAAGATATAACAAACATGAATTATGTAACAAAACATATAAAAGAAAATGAGTAAGTTAACACCCGAAACGACGATAATTCTAAGATATTATTAACAAATCAATGTTAAAAGATCATATATGATATCATATTAATATATATGATTCTTGTATAATTTAATAACAATTATTTCACCATTATACAGGAGGTTAACCTACCCCAACCAAGGAAAAGTACAAGGTAAGGGTTATTTCACAATCTCTTCATTATCCGAGGTTGTATTATACGTAATAATCTACTGGGATCTCTTTATCATCCACATCCATGTTTCTTCGAAATGTATTTCAAAACATTTTTACTATTTACAAGAATATGTGTTAAAGTCATTTATACCCTTGTTTTACTTTTTATAAGAGGTTTATAAAGGAATCTTTCCGTCGTTTTCAAAACAAGGTCCTTTTTAACCTTTTCGACAGAATTGAGGTAAGAATGTTTTTTTTAACTTATACGGCGGGTGCGGTTATTTTCCGCCGTTATAAAATCGTCGAAGCTTTCCTTACAAGCTTATAAGAATATTTTCGAAGAAAATGTTTTATTTTATATGGATCTTAAATGATTTCAAAATAAAAGGAGATACTTCTTTTAAAAGAATTTTGATTTCATCTATGTCAACATCCTTTGATGGATTTTAAGATTATTTGAAGTTGATTTATTATAATACAAAACGTCTATATTGTATTGAAGGTTTTGTGATATGTTTGAATGTGGATGTGCTATTTTATACCATTCATAGTTTATGGTGAAACTATTGACATTTCATATGCTAGTTTTAACCCGAATGTTTATGTTATATTTCAAACTTTTCTTTAGATGAATGTGCTAAACAAGTATGTTCCGGGTTGGGGACCGGTAAAAGTAAGCCCTCCAGGTTGGGGACTGGTTAAAGTAAGCCCTCCAGGTTAGGGACTGGTAAAAGTATGCCCTCCGGGTTGGTGTCCGGTTATTAGAGGCACTCTGGGTTGGTGTCCGGTTATTAGAGGCACTCCAGGTTGGTGTCCGGTTATTAGAGGCACTCCGGGTTGGTGTCCGGTTATTAGAGGCACTCCGGGTTGGGTTCCGGTTAGAAGTAACCCCTAGGTCTTGGGATGAGGCCTAGACAATGAAATTAACGTTTGGCATTATGCATTCCAACATTATGAAAGTGGTTATTGATATTGCATGTGATTATTCGATTAGTAGAATATCCATGTGAACAAGTAAATGGCATTATTTCATTTTACTTTTGCCATACTATGTTGAAGTTCAATTTTTAAAAGGATTTTGTTTTAGTAACTCATTGCCTTAAATGTTTATGCTTATTTTGAATGTTCCGCTATATTGGTATCCTTACTGGGCATTTGAGCTCACCCCTTTTTTATGTTTTATTTTTCCCAGGTAGTGAAGAAGTAAATTATGATTGACTTGCAGGGATATTATGGGTTTATAGTGTGGACGTTGGAAACATTATGTTGTTGTAGTAGTTTTTCATTTTATGATGTAATGTAAAACTTATGAATATATCTAGTGTTTCCAAGGCTACTAAACTAATCGGTCTTTCGGGATTTGATCTTTCTTGTGATCATGCCAATGTTATGTAATTAATGCACCGACTCTGGACAGCTGGGGTCGGGGCGTTACAGTTGGTATCAGAGGAAGTTTAGTACAAACCTTGGAAACTAGATTTAGATAAACTCTGATTAGAGCACGTAGACCTAAGATGAACTTTGAGGATTAGTATAGAAGAACTTCCTAGAATTTTGGTATTGTAGAGATTTTGTGAGTTTTCTGAGCAATACATCCATGTCTGGATACGAGCAGGTAGAGGCGGCTCTGGCACAGATGTACGTAGGGGTAAAACCCGAAAACACCTCTTTGAGCTAGACTCGAACGGGAACTGGTGCACGACAACGGGCCTTGCTGCACTCTTGGTTACGACACTCCCGGGGGATATGATTAGGATAACTCTCATTTTCTTTACAAATCATTTTGAAGGGATTATGAGTATATACTTCCTCAAAGAAAACATTTTTATGATTATGGATAATATCCATAAATAGTTCAATTTATGTTAAGTGTTTTATAAGTATGGGATTATGTATTTTGATTCATAAACTGATCTAGTGTATTCCATTGTTTAGAAATGGCACTCAGTAGAAGGAATGAGAACTCCAGAAATTCACATGATCCAAAGAGGAGGAAGGATCATATCTTTCATGGTCTTAAGCTAGAATTTATAAGAGAAATAGTCACCCATGTATTATCATCATATGAAGAAATAATATCATGTGTTGATAAGATAAGTAAAGAGTTTACTGAGTCCTATGCCTTTGAAGGGAAGCAAGAGAAGAAAAGGCTGGAAGAGAGAAAGATGGATAAAGGGAAGAGGGAAAAGAATAATTTTCCCATATGTGGTAACTGTGGAAAGAAACACCCTGGAACTTGCCTGAAAGGAATGAGAGTTTGTTATAAGTGTGGAGGAAAAGGGCACAAAGTACGTGACTGCAAGGGTGAGAAAATGGTCTCAAATGTACAATGCTTCATTTGCAAGGAGTTTGGACACTATGTGAACCTATGTCTCAGTCATCAGACTATGCCGCAAATGATGCTATTGGATAATAATCAAGTTATGATACTACCACAGATGAGGAGGAATGATTAGAGTTCTTATGTTGATTATGTCAATTGAGTGTTGTATCAACAATGTACTTGTTATAATAATTATGGAGTATATAAGGATTGTACTGCAGTACTATTTCATTAAGGACTTGAGATTATGTGGAACAAAGAAAAGTGACTCAATAGCAGGATAAATTTTTGGAAATATATGGTTGAGAGAATGATAAACCATAATATAGTTCTGATACCCAAGTAGTGATTTTGGAATAATACATGATTGTTTTGGATAAATTATATTGGATATTCTTGACTACCTTCGAACTGATTAATGATTTGTATATTCCATCATTTTTGGGGTTTAAAACATTTTTGGATTAATGAAGTATATCCAGCTTTCTATATGGAATAAGGGAGCATGAATGTAATCAATAAGGAATATGGTAATTCAGGATGTTTCAGTGTATTAAAAGAATACATGATGAAGGTATTCATATGATATTACGGGGTAAAAAGGTTCTACATTATGTTTACCTTACTTATAAATGTTGGACTGTGAGTCTGGATAGAAGTATTTTGTATAGTTCTAGTTTGGATTATTTTGGATTACCATAAAAGGAAAACCCGGAGGATGGGCGGTAACCCGTCGCGTCCGGCAAGGCTGCGAGACTTGAACCCGCAACTGAAGGGCGACAAGGGTGTATCACCTACCACTGGCCCACGAGATGTCCTGGATTAAATAATTTAGTTTTTATTAAAAGATCTGGTATATGAATTATAAATTCATTTATTTTGGAACCCTGTATAAATTTTTTTTTACGTTCTATTATCTCTTAGAGTGAAAGATGAGATTGTGGTAGAAATTTATTATTAGATAAAACTCTAATTATAAAGTAAGTATATCTCCTTATGATCTTAGACAAACTCATAAATAAATTCCTCAACATTAATAAAAGGAACTTAGAACAAAAATGTTGTCCTAGATGGTACCTTAAATCATCACTAATTTATGGCTTTAGGATTGTTGGCCTTTTCATAGCCATGTTCTCTACCACTCTCCATCAGATAATTGATGGTTAGATTTCTCCTCCATATCCATATTTTCCTACATGGAACCCTAGTATGTGTTATTTTCGGTAATCTTCATACTTTCCACTGTTTATTTTAAATAGAGGCCTCATTAATTCATTTTTCGATGTGGGATTTCAACTAAGATATTTTGAAATGTCAAAAATGTGTTATCCCAATACCCTATGTTTTGTTGAACCGATGGTATTTCAAATCATCATAGATTGATGAGTTTAAGGACCTCAATTTTACACTTGTTTGTGATTGATGACCTCAATCACTACCTATAAATATTTACGTTTTTCCTCCAATTATATGTCTCTAATTGCCACCAATGTTCTCCTAATCGAGATCATAATTTGGTGGTGACCCTTTCATTTCTCTTTTCCTCATATTAAGACTAAATTTTAGTAACCCAATTTCCGATGTGGGTTTTCCCACAAATATATTTTCTATTTTCAACCTTTTATTTTTGAAGAACAATTTCAAATTGCGAGGACGCAATTTATTGAAGGAGGGGAGAATGTAACACCCCAAGATTTCATAGTGTGTTATTTCTTCAAAATAATTAAATAACTTGCACTACACGCAACACCGAGTTCAATCACACCATGACTTACAAAAATAAGCCATTCAAAAGCGGTTATGAATAGTATTATCTAAATTTTAAACTTTATATAATCCTTATAATTTTAGAATCCATATTATGAGTTTCTTTGATATAATGCAAGAACAAATTCATTTTCAGTATTACACTTTTATCAACTTTTAATAGTGAACCCTTTTTAAATACAATATTTTAAACATATTGACTAAATGGGGACATCAAAAAAATTTAAAATGAAACATCCCAAGCTTCCACGGTACGCTTTCCTTTGAATAATACAGTAGCGTGTGTTATACGCAACTTCGAGTTTTAACACACACCACAACCGATTAAACTAGCCATTGTGAATAGTAATACCTAATTTTTGAAATCATATATATTTTATATTTCAAAATGGACTTCATTTTTGGATTCAGAATATCGAAATTAGCCTAGGGTGAAATTTTGGTACATTTCGGATAACTTTCATATTTTGATGAATAGTGAAAATTTCTAAATTTTAATTAAAAACAACTTTTTTAATCAAAATAATTAATAGTGATAAATTATGAATTTTAGTGGTTTTAAAGTATATTTAGAATATATTTTTACCATTTAATATAATGTTGGTCATTGGACATAATTTTACAATTAAACCGAACATAAACAAGTGTCAATCTTTTGATAGTTATTATCTCTTAAAAACACGCTTTTTGTTTTGACAGCGGGAATTAGTTTTAAATTAATTTCTGCCACTTATGTGTTTTGAATTTAGGAAAATGGATTCCATATTTGGAATCAGGATGTTCAAATTGTGTAAATAGGTAACTTTTATTTTTAGACATTTTGAAAAGTTACTGTGGTAAATATTTTATTTACCATGGTTAAAGGGTAAATCCGGTAAATAAGGGTTAAAAAAATAATATTATAATAATACTAAATTACCCTAAAACGTGTCTTAACCCTATTGGTTGATACATGGTCGACCATGGGCATCTTTGGGTCTATTTTGGGACCCCATGGATCCACTTGTAAGTGATAATGACACATTATATTAATAAAGTTAAAATAAAAATAAAAATGGCATAAGCTTAAACCTTTTAGAAGAACAATTTTTACATAGGGTTATACATGTTGGAATTTCAATTATAAATATTCATTAGAAAGATAAAAAGATTTCCTACATAATGATATTTTATTTATAATTTTTAGACATTAAATAATTTATTTTATTTATGACACAATGATGATGCAGTAATTACTAAAATAGTGAAAAATTAAAATAATTGATCTTATAAATACCCAAATAATTATAATATGAAACTTTTAATGAATTAAACTAATTTTCTATGATAATATGATATATTAGGATTGATTTAATTGACTTTTTTCGAAGTAATCAATCTGTTATGAGTTTCACAAAAATCAACTATTGAATAGTGTCAAAATTGACATAAAAGAGTTCTTAAAACAAATATTATATTATTAATTGATATTAAATTCCTAAAAATCTAAGGTTCGGCCAAGAGACTTATATAATGATAGGTTCCTCATTAATGGACCACTTGGGGGTCGCTTGGATGTATATAGTAAGTTTATTAACCATATTATATAAAAATACAAAGAGACATTGTAAAAGTGAAACTAATTAACTTAGAGTTAATACTTAAAGATAAGGTTAATATAAGTACCCAAACCTGTCTAAATTTTATTTTTTGAGTGGTTTGCGACCTATCCCCACCTTAACCTTTGAATAGTCAACTTTGGAGCCATTAGAAACCGAATATGAATTTATTATAAATTAATATTTCTAGCTTTTCCAAAGGTGCCCCTCACCCCTCTTATAAAAGGGCACTCCTCCTTATCATTTCTTCACACCTCTCAAGCCACTTGGCTCGTCCAAACTCTGCCCCACTAAGCTCCCCACATCCCTCTCCTCCTCCTTGAAGCTTCCCCTTAGGAAGAAAGCATTTGAAGAAGTCCTTTGGTTCCAACCAAAGTGAGTTACCTAAATTAAAGGTAACGATTTCTCTTAAATTATTTTCATTTATTTTGCTTCTCCAACCCCATAAATCTTTTTATTTCCTTTCTTTTGTAACAACACCAGTATCCTCAATATACTAGGATGTTGTTATAAGAAGGATTCAAACTACACATACACACAACTCAATCTAATGGATGATGAACATAATGTTTCTGTGGATGGCAAACTAACGCCTCAAGAAACGATGATTGTTCAAATACATCTTACCACCTCTCATGGTGTCCATTATGATGGAACTGTAATTAAATATGATATTAATGATATATATTTTATATATAATCTTCTGTAATTCCATTTTATTTCATACCATTATTCGTTTCATGTTGTATATACATACGATAATTTCATTTGAGGAAGTGCGGACTACCGCCCCCTTAAAATGATATGACTCGTTCATACCACACTTGGAACGTATAAAGGATGGTGTTAATGAACTTATGTAACATATATAAAATATTATATTATACTGGAATAGTAATATACCTATGTATCATTTGGATTCGATTCTTTTAAAATAAAAATTAAATGGAAGTAGCGTTCGTGCGTACGTACGGACTACCGTCTCCACGAACGCGATGAGATTCATTCTCCATCGTATCCATTCAAGTATAATTATCATTTAATGATTTAAAAATGATGTTTAAGGACTTGATATCATTCTGGATATGAATAAGATACAACAAACATGACTTATGTAACAAAACATATAAAAGAAAATGAGTAAGTTAACACCCGAAACGACGATAATTCTAAGATATTATTAACAAATCAATGTTAAAAGATCATATATGATATCATATTAATATATATGATTCTTGTATAATTTAATAACAATTATTTCACCATTATACAGGAGGTTAACCTACCCCAACCAAGGAAAAGTACAAGGTAAGGGTTATTTCACAATCTCTTCATTATCCGAGGTTGTATTATACGTAATAATCTACTGGGATCTCTTTATCATCCACATCCATGTTTCTTCGAAATGTATTTCAAAACATTTTTACTATTTACAAGAATATGTGTTAAAGTCATTTATACCCTTGTTTTACTTTTTATAAGAGGTTTATAAAGGAATCTTTCCGTCGTTTTCAAAACAAGGTCCTTTTTAACCTTTTCGACAGAATTGAGGTAAGAATGTTTTTTTTAACTTATACGGCGGGTGCGGTTATTTTCCGCCGTTATAAAATCGTCGAAGCTTTCCTTACAAGCTTATAAGAATATTTTCAAAGAAAATGTTTTATTGTATATGGATCTTAAATGATTTCAAAATAAAAGGAGATACTTCTTTTAAAAGAATTTTGATTTCATCTATGTCAACATCCTTTGATGGATTTTAAGATTATTTGAAGTTGATTTATTATAATACAAAACTTCTATATTGTATTGAAGGTTTTGTGATATGTTTGAATGTGGATGTTCTATTTTATACCATTCATAGTTTATGGTGAAACTATTGACATTTCATATGCTAGTTTTAACCCGAATGTTTATGTTATATTTCAAACTTTTCTTTAGATGAATGTGCTAAACAAGTATGTTCCGGGTTGGGGACCGGTAAAAGTAAGCCCTCCAGGTTGGGGACTGGTTAAAGTAAGCCCTCCAGGTTAGGGACTGGTAAAAGTATGCCCTCCGGGTTGGTGTCCGGTTATTAGAGGCACTCCGGGTTGGTGTCCGGTTATTAGAGGCACTCCGGGTTGGTGTCCGGTTATTAGAGGCACTCCGGGTTGGTGTCCGGTTATTAGAGGCACTCCGGGTTGGGTTCCGGTTAGAAGTAACCCCTAGGTCTTGGGATGAGGCCTAGACAATGAAATTAACGTTTGGCATTATGCATTCCAACATTATGAAAGTGGTTATTGATATTGCATGTGATTATTCGATTAGTAGAATATCCATGTGAACAAGTAAATGGCATTATTTCATTTTACTTTTGCCATACTATGTTGAAGTTCAATTTTTAAAAGGATTTTGTTTTAGTAATTCATTGCCTTAAATGTTTATGCTTATTTTGAATGTTCCGCTATATTGGTATCCTTACTGGGCATTTGAGCTCACCCCTTTTTTATGTTTTATTTTTCCCAGGTAGTGAAGAAGTAAATTATGATTGACTTGCAGGGATATTATGGGTTTATAGTGTGGACGTTGGAAACATTATGTTGTTGTAGTAGTTTTTCATTTTATGATGTATTGTAAAACTTATGAATATATCTAGTGTTTCCAAGGCTACTAAACTAATCGGTCTTTCGGGATTTGATCTTTCTTGTGATCATGCCAATGTTATGTAATTAATGCACCGACTCTGGGCAGCTGGGGTCGGGGCGTTACACATAATTTAAATATATAGGAAATATTTCATTGAAAATTATTTCTATTTCATAAATTAATTATTTTTAGTAATTTATTTAATATAGAATAGTCTTTTCTCAAAAATAATCTTTTTAAAACCTATTTTGTCGATGCATTTGATTGACTGATAAAACATTAAAATCTTCAAATTATATGAATTTAATTTGAAAAAATGGAACATATATTTTTAATTAGAATAATTTATAATTCATAATACTAGAAACATAATTATTGACCAAAATTAATATTGAAAAACTAAAAATTAATTACCATTAACAAGGTAATGATATGTTTATCAAGGGATAAACTAAAAAGAAAAGTGTAAAAAAGATTGCTAAACGTATCTAAAAACTACCGGATGATCATATTTTGAGCATTGTACAAATAATGATTTATAATGGTCCTTTTTGACCCTTTTGAAAAATAAAAATGTGGGAGCACTCAAATATTTTAAAAAACCATGTGTGTCGACTCCCACTAACATAAAAGGCCACCTACTCTCATCCTCTATTCATACCATCAAACATATTTTTTAGACAAAACATGAATAAATGACATACCAAATCCCTTCCCACATCCTAAAATACATATTATGGGAAAAAACACAACCTAAGAAGGCTTTTCAAACAAACCATTACAGTGTGTCCAAAGAAGTGGTAATGATCATAAATGAGCATTCTCGTTTTTTTATTACTCGACTGCTAAAACTATTATTAGACAATGATTATATAATAAAATATATATATCAAATATATTTAGATGTAATTATGTTAATGTGTTGACTTAAATCATTTCCCACTTCCATTAAATGTGTTATGAAATATTCTTCTACCAATATAGTGGATTACTTCCTTGTGAACCGATGTTTTTCAATTTTCCATTACCACCTCCCATTGTTGGGTATAATGATGGATATAATGGTTATATATTATTTTCATGACATAATTATACCTCTTGATTCATTATAACATATATAAAGTTTTTACATTTAATACTATAGGGGATACGATAATGTCTCTCATGTGTACGGTCGATTACCACCTCATCAGGTAATGTTTTTGGTTTGTCACTAATGAATTATGTAGAAGGTAATCATGGTAAATATAATTAATATATGTGATATAAAGGAAATAATCATTATTTAAATTATATAGTTATAATTTCATAAATTTAAAATATCACTTTCTTTCTTACCCTTTTCACTCACACAAAAAAATGTTAATGTCATTCTTGGACATGTAGATTGCTACCTCCTAAATGCGATGTTATTTTTTTCTTTATCACCTCATCCAAATAATGATATTTATAAGTATATATAATTATGTAATATTTTATTTCTTATATTATTATCATTCTATAATAATATATGTTACTTAACTTCTTTTTATAATGATTTTTAAAAAATAGAGATGTTACACTTATGTACATATGAACGATCGTCTTCATAAAAATAACATACTTCATTATTCATAACAATTATTCGTGATTTTTTTAAAATTATAATTTAAATATTAATATAATAAATATGAAATTATTATTTTTATATATATGTTTAAATAATGAAATATTTTATCGTAGTCAACCTATGAAATTCATTCTTAACACATAATCTCAATAAGGTAAAAACACCTTAACTATAAAATAATTGATTATTTTATTAAAAATAAAATGTTATTAAGTAAAATAAAAGAAATAATAAAATCAAAAAAATTCTTTAAGAATTTAAATAATAAACAAAATATCATTATTCATGATAATAAATACATACATGAGAGGTCCAAATCAAGTAAAAGGATTTTGTCTCAAATTCCTTTTATTGATGAACATTTTGATGTTATAACCCACATATTATTTTGTGATATAAATTTAGACCTCACAAAATTGTATACCAAAAATTAATATTTTCTAAAGAAATTTAATGTTTTTAATCTAATTATTTCATACGGGTTTTTATTTAAATATTTTAAATGCAATAAAGGGAATTGGCTTCTAAAAAATACCATTTTAATGTCTTCATTGAAAATCTATTTCTATTATGGGTTTATGTTTCAAAATAAAATTTAAATTTTTTTATATTGACGCAAAATTTTAAGAATATAAATTTTATATCTCTTTTTACATTATTTTTAATGGTTTTGAAAATGAATATTTATATTTATTTTATATGGAATATTATGAAAATTCCCCAAAAGAATGTTCTATTCTTAACATACATGATGAAAATGATTTTCTCACTACCATGACCATTATTTTCAAATGAAATATTTATTAATTTAATGAAAATGGGTTTTTAATTAAAATAGTATTTTGATATCCAAATGTGATTTTTCTATGATTTTAAATATGTTTTTAATATTAATTATGATTGAAAAGTGAAAGAATAAAAGACAATTAATACTAATATTCTGATTTAGAATTACACATGAAAAATATATGAACCATTATAGAATCTAGTGAACCCATTTCATCATATACGATGGTGAAGCACAGATAATTCTCAGTGATCATGTTATAGCTTTTATGATGTGTTCGCCCAAATGGAAATCTAATCTATTATGTAATCTTCTTAGCTTAATACAAAAGAATTAATGTATTACTAAGGGTTTTCTTGTGTGGATTTAACTAGACTCATGTTTTTTATGATATGGGTTTATCATGGGTTATGAATGTGATTCTCTATGGTAAAAAGGGTATTTAATTTCATAATATAGGTTTTGAAGTAATTATTTGAGAATTATTTGGGTATGTTTTTCTTGTGAAAAGGTTCTATTTTATTCTCTTAAGGAACATTTATATAGAGTTAAATATTTCAACGGTTTATATATTTCTTTTGAACTATTGGTTTCCTTTATTTTTGTATCCCTTATTGATGTTTTATACCAATCCCGAGTTTTTAAAATGTTCTTTAATTGGGTTTATTTATGGGTAAGGGAAAAGTAGAAATCATGTTTAAGGTCATGGTGATTTTCAATGAAAATAAATAATTATTTATTTTAGAAGTTCTATATTTTGGGAAAATGTAAAATAATATAAAGTGTCCCCTTTTTATTTTTTTGTTTTGGTAATGTATGGGTTATGGCCTAAGTATCCAAAAATATAAACCTGAAAAGATCTCAAGAGTAAAATAAATGATTTTATTGAATAAAACTCATGATCATGTAATGTTTATGGTCAAGTCCATAAAATATATTTTCCACAAAATGTGTGAGGAATATTTCATTTAATGATTACATCTTAAAAATAAATATACCATTTCATGACCATTACAAGTTTTAAGTATTATATTTTAAGATTTCAATAGATATTTTCAAGTGAAATTATTTTAAAAATGCTTTGTGAAATTTTTATTTTATTAATTTATTTCCAATATAAAAAAGATATTTTCTTCAAGAATGTCTTTAAATATCATTTTATGGTTTTTCTATTCATAAATGACAAAAACACATTATTTAAATTGTACTAAACTATGTATTTGTTTTATTATTACAACAATCATTCATTATATGAATGTTTTTTATTCATTTTGGATATGAAAAGTATTAACATTCACAGTGTTCATTATTTTTCTCTTCAATTGAAATTAAATTAAAATATTCACATTTAGTGATTAGTGGAAAATAAATTTCTACTTAATATTTTATATTTTTAATCATGGATATTCTTATTACCTAAAATCTATATGATTTATACATACATAGGTTTACAATAAGAGTTTATTAATCGATTTGGGAAATACTAATAAATATGTATCCTCTAATCAATACATGTTATTCATTAAAAGACATATTTTTTAATTAAATTTACTATTAGATATATAAGAAATGATTTTGATAAAAAGTTATGGCAGGATCACAGAATTTTATAGCCCCTTGATGTGTTGGTATTCATTGAGGTGAATTAGTAAGATAGAATAAAATTGGTTTTACCCTGTAATTTTAAAATATCCTTTGAAATGACTATGGAGTAGAGGAACCATATTCGCAAGAACATGATCTAAAATGATTAATGATTTCATTAATTACAAAATTATTTATTATTATCCATGATATTTTCATAGTTATATAATAACATGATGCATTTTATTCATGGTTTATTTATAAAATTAAAAGTGTCTTTCCTTATTTACCTTTCTGTATTGATTAATCCATATCTATTCAGGATATTCAATTTTTTTTATTGTTGTTTGAGTTCAATTATTTAATATTCCATGTTTATTATGAATATTGATTCATGATTGCTTCTATTTTACTTATCCCTTACTGAGTATTTATGGTCACCTTTTATATTCCCATTCCCATGATTTTAAAAATTATATACTGATAATTTACTAGGACACTATAGAGTGACTGTTGATATTCTTAAAAAATAATATTTTATTCATTTTATTAAAATGAAATAAAATACTGATGTATGTATCATGTTTTTTATGGCTACAGAACAACTCAATCATTGGGATGAGATTCCTTTTATCTTATACTAACATAATAAATTAAGACAATTTCTTGGGGTTACTATAGTCAAGTTCATTATAACATTTTAAGTTGAATGAGGTCCTATATAATCATCTGACAATTCTAGTGGTTTTTAGCACTATTAGAGGTAGAAATATGTTGGTTAGTATGAGGAGAACCCATTCAAACTCATAGTATGTGATGATCAAAATCATGAATAGTTACATGCACTAGTTTTATGTTTTTACTATTTTATATTGTTGATTTTTCTATTAGATTATCATTTAATGGTTTTTTGATTTATTCTCTACTAATGGGAATGGAGATGTCCCATGAAACAAATCATATAAATAGGTGGAATTATCAGGTATAATTCATTGTAATATGAATTACTATCACAAAAATAATGTTACAAACAAGGAAGAATTTTTTTAGAACATGAATGAAATAATTCTAAAACATTGTTGAATCCATTTGACTAATCCAAAAAATTGGTGATGTTAAATAATGTATTATACTCGAGTGTTTTATTAATGATATAAAATTGAGTTGATCATGAAGAATATACAATGACATATATACATGGAATTCGTGTTAAAAAGAAAATACAAATCCACTCTTTAGTAAAAGATGAGAATCACATTATGATAATATTTATTCTAAAAATATTATTTACATACATAAATAAAAAAAATGGTTCTCGTATTTTATTTTTTAATAATTTAATGTACATTTTCTGTTGAAAAAAATGTATAAGGTCTATTTATTATATTATTTTTCATTATATTTCATGATATTAATATATTATCTATCCAATATCATATTTAATTAACCCTATTCGTGTTTTTTTAAATTATTGGAAACCATATGTAGTATTGTGGGAACCTAAAAAATAAAAACAACTTTGAATGATATTACAAAGTGGGGTGATCCAAATTTGATCATGATGCTAACTGATATATAAAATGAAATACATAGGTCACAAGATGCAGAAATAAAATTTCTATGAGTAATATGCCTAGACATGACACATAACCTTGAACCCTTTTAAGTAATAATTAGAACACCTCCATTGGATACATTCACATTGGGGATGAAATAACCTCACCATAATTAACATTATAAGAATTGAAAATGATTATCAATAAATAACACTTTGCATCCCAAATGGCTCCTATATAACTGACTATCCTTGATCATTTACACTATTGTGCACTAGACACTAAAAGAACACTGGACTATAAGATATATTTCCATAAGAGGGAGAATTCCATGAATCCAACAACATAGAAGAAAACTCACATGTAAAACAAGATAAAAATGGAAGATAATAACATAGGTTATGTTGAATCACCTAACATTGGATACATATTAGAATAACCAAAAAAAGAACCCAACAAGAAACCTACACCATTTTCAACATAAATATATGAAAAAACTGAACCAATAAGTCATTATCAAGTCCTAAGAGATAGAGTAATGTCACTTTGGTCGAGAAGGTGAAACAACCATAACGTATAGTAAAATAAAAATTTCCACCTAATAGGACTTAGGAACAAAGAATACTCTAACCATATTCATTCCAAACAAGATCAAATCATGAATTCATTTATGTTTAATTTAGAAAAAAAATATAGTCTCTTAGATATATAATAATATAAGTAAATATAAATAGACTAAAAAATAAGAATGTAATTTTTTTAATCTAGTTTAGAAAGTATAAAAATATGAACATAAGATTCTATGAATATCACAATAATGTTGAAGATATACAAGCATAATATTGTAGGAAAAAAATATATGATAAAGGGGTGGGTTAAAATCACAATAGGAAGAAATTTAAGAGTTGAATGAAATTCCTAGAGAATGAGAGAGATAAATGTATGATACAATTAATATAACTATTAACTATTCAATCACTCCACAAGTAATATTTTTTATCTTCTTGTAGATTCATAAGTAAATACACGTATCAAATCACTAATAATGTTGATATTAATGATATAATTGGTTCAAAAAAAGATTTATTGTATAAATTGAATATTTTTCAATAGACTACTCAATTTTTTTTCAAAATTTATGAAATATTAATTCTTTAATTGTCACAACTATAGTTTTCTATTTTATATAAAACAATCAGTCATTCAATGAGCGATCTGGTCAATCTAATATGAAGCTCAAACGTGATTGATTAAATGGTCAACACTATTGCTAAATTGGTATCTAAATAAAATCTATACGATGATTAAATGTTAATTATATTTAGTATGGGAACCATTATTATATTATTAGAAAAACACACAAGTACTAATCATTTGTTTCATTATTATATTAGTATCTATGAATGATAAACAGAGTCACATTAATATTTTAATTTGGTTGAAACTAAATATTCGAATTATTTTTTACCAATTCAATAAATATGTAAAAAAATAAATCCCAGTATAATTGGTTGTTATAAATATGTAACATAAAAAAATTATATATATAAAAGAAAATTGTTTGATTGCTATGAGAATATTAAAAAAAACATTTTTTTAGTTCATGATGATTTACATTTCATCCATATAGATAAAGAAGAAATTATTTTTCTAAATACTAACTCTATTTTTTTAGCTTAACCGTAAAATAAAGAATTTATAAAATTAAAAAAATGACTTCATGTTAATTTTAAAATAAACCATAAATTTATTACACTAATCAACCCATATTTTTCTTGAAATTATTCCATTATCTTATCAGTATTTCATAACTGAATCAAACACTGCATTGTCACTAATAATTCTAAAAAAATATTCAGAAAAAAAACAATATAGTAGGAGGCACTATGGTGAGACTAGGGAGAGACTCCCTCTCTATGCTAACATTTTAAGGATATTTCCTATAAATATAATGACATGGGATGTAACTACTTTGGTAAATATTATCTATTAAATTGTATTTTTATTATTTAATATCTTTATGTTTCTAACCGGGATGGATTTTTTGGTAATGGTTGAGGGTAACAAGTAGTTGAGATGATCATTAGGAAAGGGAAAAAATGTATTTGGAATTTCATTCCATCTTATGATAGGATTGAACCATGTGAGGTCTTATCCAAAGTTATAGGGAGTGGTATCCTCAGAGAACCTTCTTCATTATCTTCACCATCATATTCACCATATATAATGATCTACTGTTAGAATACTTACATCTTTCATATTTATATTTATTGATGTCATTTTCTAAATTTTATCTCTCTCTCTATCTCAAACCCATAGTCCAAGAAAACTAGTACTATTATTAAAATAATTTTTTTGGTAAGATAAATGCTAGTTGTGGGGATGTAAATAACATTACAATCATTAAGATGATGATAAGGTATGTTCAAATTGGGAATAACGATATGGATGGTGAATAGTCTCACAAAAATTGAAATTGTATTGTAACTTCTAATGAGGAGGTTAGATTTGTGGGTGAAATTGTAACACACTAATATTTTTAGATATATTTATTTTTTAATAAATTTAACATCTTCAATATCATTATTTAAATGTAACATCGAGTTTAAACAAACTACAATATGGTATTAATGTATTATTATTTAATATGATAGTTATTATATTGCAATTTTATTTCTTGTAATATGACTAAATAAATTATAAAAAATGTTTTTTATTTATTAAATGAATTTATTACTTTTCAAATAGTTATAAATGAATATATAAATCCCTTTTAAAATAAAAATATTGTAGTTCTTTGAAACAAAATAATACAGACAATGCGGATTTATGTAAATAAATTTAATTAATTACTATTAGTGAATTATTTCAACAAAAATATATATGGTATATAAATAATTAAATGTTTTAACGATAATATTCTTCTGAAAGCAAGGCCTGTGAATAATTTAAAGATTAAAATTTAATATATATTTTTCTAAAATAATGGGATTCATTACATTATGTGAAATTATTTTAAGATGAATTTATCCCAATTTATGAAATAAAATCTTGACAAATTTATTTAATATTTAGGATTAGGATGTATTGTTTTTTTAAATAGGCTTGATTTATTTTTTTGTAATTATGAATAGTGACATTGATTAATTTTTAAAACCTAGATAATGGTAATATGGGTAAAATAGTATTAAAAAAATTGAGTTAAGGATTTAAAATTTCAGTAAAACTTGTTTATATCCGATTAGATCTGTGGATTTCAGCCATTTCCACATGTGTTTTTAATAAATAGCAACATGGTTTCATTTTTCGGTATTATGACAATTATATTATTTTAAGAAATGTTTATAATTAATTGTCCCTCTATTATCCTTAATAACATAAAATTATTATAATAAAAATATCAATAATATTGGTTATAAATATTAATTTTAAAAATTATATTTTATCATTGTAATTTATATATAAATTTTAGTGTTTAAGTAATTACCATAAATTAGTAACAAACACTAATAGAATTTCTTTTCAAATAATGGGAAAATAAAATAAATGAGTCAAGATTAGTTAATTATAATAAAATTTGGGATAAGTAATATTTTTAATTAATTTCATATAAAAATATGAAATATTAATAATGATTGAAGGATTTATATTCTAGTTTATTTTCTACCATTTCATCGTCAATGTAAAACTAAATGAATAGTGTCAAAAGTGAGTAATGTTATTTTATGTCAAATATTATTTAAATAAATTATTAAAAACAAAAAAACCATTATAGTTATAATTTTGGAAGGGAATTGTTAGAAACATTACTCTATTTTCTATTTATTAGATAATTTTTAACTTATAAGTAAAACTACAACCCATTGTTATAATAAATTTCATTACCAAAGATTATATTGAAATTGTTAAACCATGGGTTTAAACCAAAGAATAAGTGTTAAAATCAAACAAAAATTATATAAATTTTATTGAAAAAATATATTTTCACCTCATCTAATTTTTCATTGAATATATGGGAATTTGGAAGAATTTATTAATATAATAATCTAATTATATTTTAATATTTTTAGTAATTAAAAGTGTTTCATTTGCCTCCCTTATAGAAGTAATCCCCTTATTTCTTTTATTTACACCACTTTTAGCCATCGTGATCATCCAATCCATAAAAAATTTTATTCTATACATACTTATATACAAATTACATTTTATGTCATTCTTAATATTCAATTCCATTATTTATTAAAATGTTATTTAATGAAACTCTCTGGAAGAGAGGTAATTTTCTTACCTAACCACTTTCAATTTATTCCCCATTTTATATCCTAGTAATCACAATATTAATATTGAATTATATATTTTGTGTCACCAATATAATAAATCTTGATTATATTATCTAACCAAAAATACTGACACTGTATTATAACAAATGGAATTTAGAATTATTGTTAATGCTTATATGTGGACAGCTACCTCCATGTAGAGATACAATTCATTTTCCATCACAATATTTCATGGATGGTTATTAAAATATTTTTATTTTTTATATATCATATTTATAATATATTTATTATTTTTTAAGTATAATATCATATATATCTTCTTACCTTCACTTTTTTTGGAAAATGATAACTTCACCCATGCATACAATTAGATTTGCACCACCATGGAGCGAAGTGATCTAATCGTAATTTATACATTAAAGGGATGGTAATAAATATATATTTAATTAATATATTTGATATAATCATTATTATTGAAATATAATGTTGTAAAAAAGGCCTACCACAACTAGAATATTGATACACAGTCTAGACTGTGTTTGTTTCCAAGCCCGACTAGATTGATCAGAGAGCTTTTATTGCAGTGGATCTTATAGAACAAGATGGATACAATTTTAAAGGTTGCATAATTCCATGTATTTTTGTAACACCCCAAGATTTCATAGTGTGTTAGTTCTTCAAAATAATTCAATAACTTTCACTACAGGCAACATAAAGTTCAACCACACCATGACTTACCAAACAAGCCGTTCAAAAGAGGTTATGAATAGTATTAGATAAATTTTAATGTTTATATAATCCTTATAATTTTAGAATCCATATTATGAGTTTCTTAGATATAATGCAAGAACAAATTCATTTTCAGTATTGCACTTTTACCAACTTTAATAGTGAACCCTTTTTAAATACTATGTTTTAAACTTTTTGACTAAATGGGGACATCAAAAATTTAAAATGAAACATCCCAAGCTTCTACGGTACGCTTCCCTTCGAATAATGTGATAGCGTGTGTTGTACGCAACCTCGAGTTCTAACACACACCACAACTAATTAAACTAGCCGTTGTGAATACTAATACCTAATTTTTGAAATTATATATATATTATATTTGAAAATTGACTTCATTTTTGGATTCGGAATATCAAAATTAGCCTAGGGTGAAATTTTGGTACATTTCGGATAACTTTCATATTTTGATGAATAGTGAAAATTACTAAATTTTAATTAAAAACAACTTTTTTGATCAAAATAATTAATAGTGATAAATTGTGAATTTGAGTGGTTTTAAAGTATATTTAGAATATATTTTTACCATTTAATATAATGTTGGTCATTGGACATAATTTTACAATTAAACCGAACATAAACAAATGTCAATCTTTTGATAGTTATTACCTCTTAAAAACACGCTTTTTGTTTTGACAGCGGGAATTAATTTTAAATTAATTTCTGCCACTTCTGTGTTTTGAATTTAGGAAAATGGATTCCATATTTGGAATCAGGATGTCCAAATTATGTAAATAGGTAACTTTTATTTTTACACATTTTGAATAATTACTGCGGTAAATATTTTATTTACCATGGTTAAAGGGTAAATCCGGTAAATAAGGGTTAAAAAAATTATATTATAATAATACTAAATTACCCTAAAACGTGTCTTAACCCTATTGGTTGATACATGGTCGACCATGGGCATCTTTGTGTCAATTTTGGGACCCCATGGATCCACTTGTAAGTGATAATGACACATTATATTAATAAAGTTAAAATAAAAATAAAAATGGAATAAGCTTACATCTTTCAGAAGAACAATTTTTACATAGGGTTATACATGTTGGATTTTCGATTATAAATATTAATTAGAAAGATAAAAATATTTCCTACATAATGATATTTTATTTATAATTTTTAGACATCAAATAATTTAAATTATTAATGACACAATAATGATGCAATGTTTACCTCATTAATAAATCATTTAAATAAATAAGATTATAATGATTAAAATATTATCTAAAACCTGTCCAATTCTTATTTGTTGATGTTATTTAGAATATGAGTCATCTTATCTTCGACCTCAATGATTTTTGGACCATTATAAACCGAATACAAATATATTATAAAGTAATACTTTCACACTTTCCTAAAGAGCCCCTCCTCTCCCTTATAAAAAGAGACCACTTCTACTCATTCCTCACACCTCTCAAGCCACTTGGCTCGTCCAAACTCTGCCCAAATAATCTCCCCACTTCCCTCTCCTCCTCCTTGAAGCTTACCCTTAGGCAGAAAGCATTTGAAGAAGTCCTTTGGTTCCAACCAAAGTGAGTTACCTAAATTAAAGGTAACGATTTCTCTTAAATTATTTTCATTTATTTTGCTTCTCCAACCCCCAAACTCTTTTTATTTCCTTTCTTTTGTAACAACACCAGTATCCTCAATATACTAGGATGTTGTTATAAGAAGGATTCAAACTACACATACACACAACTCCATCTAATGGATGATGAACATAATGTTTCTGTGGATGGCAAACTAACGCCTCACGAAACGATGATTGTTCAAATACATCTTACCGCCTCTCATGGTGGCCATTATGATGGAACTGTAATTAAATATGATATTAATGATATATATTTTATATATAAGCTTCTGTAATTCCATTTTATTTCATACCATTATTCGTTTCATGTTGTATATACATACGATAATTTCATTTGAGGAAGTGTGGACTACCGCCCCCTTAAAATGATATGACTCGTTCATACCACACATGGAACGTATAAAGGATGGTGTTAATGAACTTAAGTAACATATATAAAATATTATATTATACTGGAATAGTAATATACCTATGTATCATTTGGATTCGATTCTTTTAAAATAAAAATTAAATGGAAGTAGCGTTCGTGCGTACGTACGGACTACCGTCTCCACGAACGCGATGAGATTCATTCTCCATCGTATCCATTCAAGTATAATTATCATTTAATGATTTAAAAATGATGTTTAAGGACTTGATATCATTCTGGATATGAATAAGATACAACAAACATGACTTATGTAACAAAACATATAAAAGAAAATGAGTAAGTTAACACACGAAACGACGATAATACTAAGATATTATCAAATCAATATTAAAAGATCATATATGATATCATATTAATGTATATGATTCTTTTATAATTTAATAACAATTATTTCACCATTATACAGGAGGTTAACCTACCCCAACCAAGGAAAAGTACAAGGTAAGGGTTATTTCACAATCTCTTCATTATCCGAGATTGTTTATTTATAATAATCTACTGGGATCTCTTTATCATCCACATCCATGTTTCTTCAAAGTGTATTTCAAAACATTTTTACTATTTACAAGAATATGGGTTAAAGTAATTTATACCCTTGTTTGACTTTTTATAAGAGGTTTATAAAGGAATATTTCCGTCGTTTTCAAAACAAGGTCCTTTTTATCCTTTTCGACAGAATTGAGGTAAGAATGTTTTTTTAACTTATACGGCGGGTGCGGTAATTTTACGCCGTTATAAAATCTTCAAAGCTTTACTTAGAAGATTATAAGAATATTTTCAAAGAAAATGTTTTATTTTATATGGATCTTAAATGATTTCAAAATAAAAGGAGATATTTCTTTAAAAAGAATTTTGATTTCATCTATGTCAACATCCTTTGACGGATTTTAAGATTATTTGAAGTTGATTTATTATGATACAAAACTTCTATATTGTATTGAAGGTTTTGTGATATGTTTGACTATGGATGTGCTATTTTTATACCATTCATAGTTTATGGTGAAATTATTGACATTTCGTATGCTAGTTTTAATACGAATGTTTATGTTATGTTTAAACCTTTTCATATGGGAATGCATTGGACTTAATAAGTGACGGGTGGAGCCCGCTATAGCTCCTCGATGCATCGGTAGGTCTCATGAGACAAACTAGTGTCTTGGCACAAGTCCTTGACAAAATCTTATTTGTAGTCTTGGCACGAGGCCTTGGCTATGTGGTTATGATAGTCTGGCATTATGCATTCCAACATTGTGAAAGTGGTTATTGATTTTGCATGTGATTATTCGATTAGTAGAATATCCATGTGAATAAGTAAATGGCATTATTTCATTTTACTTTTGCCATACTATGTTGAAGTTCATGTTTAAAAGGCTTTTGTTTTAGTAATTCATTGCCTTAAATGTTTATGCTTATTTTGAATGTTCCGCTATATTGTTATCCTTACTGGGCATTTGAGCTCACCCCTTTTCTATGTTTTATTTTTCCCAGGTAGTGAAGAAGTAAATTATGATTGACTTGCAGGGATATTATGAGGGGTTAATAGTGTGGATATGAAGACTTTGTTGTTGTAGTAGTTTTTCACTTTGAAATGTAATGTAAAACCTTATGAATATATCTAGTGTTTCCAAGGCTACTAAACCAATCGGTCTTTCGAGATTTGATCTTTCTTGTGATCATGCCAATGTTACGAAGTAATTCACTGACTCTGGGTAGCTGGGGTCGGGGCGTTACAGTTGGTATCAGAGGAAGTTTAGTACAAACCTTGGAAGCTAGATTTAGATAAACTCTGATTAGAGCACGTAGACCTAAGATGAACTTTGAGGATTAGTATAGAAGAACTTCCTAGAATTTTGGTATTGTAGAGATTTTGTGAGTTTTCCGAGCAATACATCCCTGTCTGGATACGAGCAGGTAGAGGCGGCTCTGGCACAGATGTACCTAGGGGTAAAACCCGAAAACACCGCTTTGAGCTAGACTCGAATGGGAACTGGTGCACGACAATGGGCCTTGCTGCACTCTTGGTTACGACACTCCCGGGGGATATGCTTAGGATAACTCTCATTTTCTTTACAAATCATTTTGAAGGGATTATGAGTATATACTTCCTCAAAGAAAACATTTTTATGATTATGGATTATATCCATAAATAGTTCAATTTATGTTAAGTGTATTATAAGTATGGGATTATGTATTTTGATTCATAAACTGATCTAGTGTATTCCATTGTTTAGAAATGGCGCCCAATAGAAGGAATGAGAACTCCAGAAATGCACATGATCCAAAGAGAAGGAAGGATCATATCTTTCATGGTCTTAAGCTAGAATTTATAAGAGAAATAGTCTCCCATGTATTATCATCATATGAAGAAATAATATCATGTGTTGATAAGATAAGTAAAGAGTTTACTGAGTCCTATGGCTTTGAAGGGAATCAAGAGAAGAAAAGGATGGAAGAAAGAAAGATGGATAAAGGGAAAAGGGAAAAGAAGAATTTTCCCATATGTGGTAACTGTGGAAAGAAACACCCTGGAACTTTCCTGAAAGGAATGGGAGTTTGTTATAAGTGTGGAGGAAAAGGGCACAAAGTACGTGACTGCAAGGGTAAGAAAATGGTTTTAAATGTACAATGCTTCATTTGCAAGGAGTTTGGACACTACGCGAACCTATGTCCCAGTCATCAGACTATGCCGCAAATGATGTTATTGGATAATAATCAAGTTATGATACTACCACAGATGAAGAGGAATGATTAGAGTTCTTATGTTGATTATGTCAATTGAGTGTTGTATCAACAATGTACTTGTTACAATAATCATGGAGTATATAAGGATTGTACTGCAGTACTATTTCATTAAGGACTTGAGATTGTGTGGAACAAAGAAAAGTGACTCAATAGCAGGATAAATTTTTGGAAAATATATGGTTGAGAGAATATAGTTTTGATACTGAGGAAGTTATTTTAGAATAATACATGATTGATTTGGATAAATTATATTGGATATTATTGACTACCTTGAAGCTGATTAATGATTTTTATATTCCATCATTGTTGGGTTTTAAAACATTTTTGGATTAATGAAGTATATCCAGCATTCTATATGGAATAAGGGAACATGAATGTAATCAATAAGGAATATGGTAATACATGATGAAGGTATTCATATGCTATTGCGGGGTAAAAAGGATCTATATTATGTTTAACTTCCTTATAAATGTTGGACTGTGAGTTTGGATAGAATTATTTTGGATAGTTCTAGTTTGGATTATTTTGGATTTCCATAAAAGGACAACCCGGAGGTCGGGCGGCAACCCGTCGCGTCCGGCAAGGCTGCGAGACTTGAACCCGCAACCGAAGGGCGACAAGGGTGTATCACCTACCACTGGCCCACGAGATGTCCTGGATTAAATAATGTAGTTTTTATTAAAAGATTTTTTAGATGAATTATAATTCTTTTATTTTGGAACCCTATACAAATAGTGTAAATAGAATTTTTTTACACTCTATTATCTTTTAGAGTGAAAGATGAGTATGTGGTAGAAATTTATTAATGGATAAAACTCTAATTATAAAGTAAGTATATCTCTATATGATATTAGCCAATCTCATAAAAAATTCCTCAATATTAAGAAAAGAAAATTAGAACAAAAATGTTTTCCTAGATGGTACCTTAAATCATCACTAATTTATGGCTTTAGGATTGTTGGCCTTTTCATAGCCATGTTCTCTACCACTCTCCATCAGGTAATTGATGGTTAGATTTTTCTTCCATATCCATATTTTACTACATGGAACCCTAGTATGTGTTATTTTCGGTAATCTTCATACTTTCGACTCTTTAGTTTAAATAGAGGCCTCATTAATTCATTTTTCGATGTGGGATTTCAACTAAGATATTTTGAAACGTCAAAAATGTGTTATCCTAATACCCTATGTTTTGTTGAACCGATGGTATTTCAAATCATCATAGATTGATGAATTTAAGGACCTCAATTTTATACTTGTTTGTAATTGATGACCTCAATTACTACCTATAAATATTTACATTTTTCCTCCAATTATATGTCTCAAATTGCCACCAATGTTCTCCTAATCGAGATCATAATTTGGTGGTGACCCTTTCATTTCTCTTTTCCTCATATTAAGACTAAATTTTAGTAACCCAATTTCTGATGTGGGGTTTCCCACAAATATATTATATATTTTCAACCTTTTATTTTCGAAGAACAATTTCAAATTGCGAGGACGCAATTTATTGAAGGAGGGGAAAATGTAACACCCCAAGATTTCATAGTGTGTTAGTTCTTCAAAATAATTCAATAACTTTCACTACAGGCAACACAAAGTTCAAGCACACCATGACTTACCAAACAAGCCGTTCAAAAGAGGTTATGAATAGTATTAGATAAATTTTAATGTTTATATAATCCTTATAATTTTAGAATCCATATTATGAGTTTCTTAGATATAATGCAAGAACAAATTCATTTTCAGTATTGCACTTTTATCAACTTTAATAGTGAACCCTTTTTAAATACTATGTTTTAAACTTTTTGACTAAATGGGGACATCAAAAATTTAAAATGAAACATCCCAATCTTCTACGGTACGCTTCCCTTCGAATAATGCGATAGCGTGTGTTGTACGCAACCTCGAGTTCTAACACACACCACAACTAATTAAACTAGCTGTTGTGAATACTAATACCTACTTTTTGAAATTATATATATTTTATATTTCAAAATGGGCTTCATTTTTGGATTCGGAATATCAAAATTATCCTAGGGTGAAATTTTGGTACATTTCGAATAACTTTCATATTTTGATGAATAGTGAAAATTACTAAATTTTAATTAAAAACAACTTTTTTGATCAAAATAATTAATAGTGATAAATTGTGAATTTGAGTGGTTTTAAAGAATATTTAGAATATATTTTTACCATTTAATATAATGTTGGTCATTGGACATAATTTTACAATTAAACCGAACATAAACAAATGTCAATCTTTTGATAGTTATTACCTCTTAAAAACACGCTTTTTGTTTTGACAACGGGAATTAATTTTAAATTAATTTCTGCCACTTCTGTGTTTTGAATTTAGGAAAATGGATTCCATATTTGGAATCAGGATGTCCAAATTATGTAAATAGGTAACTTTTATTTTTACACATTTTGAATAATTACTGCGGTAAATATTTTATTTACCATGGTTAAAGGGTAAATCCGGTAAATAAGGGTTAAACAAATAATATTATAATAATACTAAATTACCCTAAAACGTGTCTTAACCCTATTGGTTGATACATGGTCGACCATGGGCATCTTTGTGTCAATTTTGGGACCCCATGGATCCACTTGTAAGTGATAATGACACATTATATTAAGAAAGTTAAAATAAAAATAAAAATGGAAAAAGCTTACATCTTTCAGAAGAACAATTTTTACATAGGGTTATACATGTTGGATTTTCAATTATAAATATTCATTAGAAAGTTAAAAAGCTTTCCTACATAATGATATTTTATTTATAATTTTTAGACATCATATAATTTAAATTATTAATGACACAATAATGATGCAATGTTTACCTCATTAATAAATCATTTAAATAAATAAGATTATAATGATTAAAATATTATCTAAAACCTGTCCAATTATTATTGGTTGATTTTATTTAGAATATGAGTCATCTTATCTTCGACCTCAATTATTTTTGGACCATTATAAACCGAATACAAATATATTATAAAGTAATACTTTCACACTTTCCTAAAGAGCCCCTCCTCTCCCTTATAAAAGGAGACCACTTCTACTCATTCCTCACACCTCTCAAGCCACTTGGCTCGTCCAAACGCTGCCCAACTAAGCTCCCCACATCCCTCTCCTCCTCCTTGAAGCTTACCCTTAGGCAGAAAGCATTTCAAGAAGTCCTTTGGTTCCAACTAAAGTGAGTTACCTAAATTAAAGGTAACGATTTCTCTTAAATTATTTTCATTTATTTTGCTTCTCCAACCCCCAAACTCTTTTTATTTCCTTTCTTTTGTAACAACATCAGTATCCTCAATATACTAGGATGTTGTTATAAGAAGGATTCAAACTACACATACACACAACTCCATCTAATGGATGATGAACATAATGTTTCTGTGGATGGCAAACTAACGCCTCACGAAACGATGATTGTTCAAATACATCTTACAGCCTCTCATGGTGGCCATTATGATGGAACTGTAATTAAATATGATATTAATGATATATATTTTATATATAAGCTTCTGTAATTCCATTTTATTTCATACCATTATTCGTTTCATGTTGTATATACATACGATAATTTCATTTGAGGAAGTGCGGACTACCGCCCCCTTAAAATGATATGACTCGTTCATACCACACATGGAACGTATAAAGGATGGTGTTAATGAACTTAAGTAACATATATAAAATATTATATTATACTGGAATAGTAATATACCTATGTATCATTTGGATTCGATTCTTTTAAAATAAAAATTATATGGAAGTAGCGTTCGTGCGTACGTACGGACTACCGTCTCCACGAACGCGATGAGATTCATTCTCCATCGTATCCATTCAAGTATAATTATCATTTAATGATTTAAAAATGATGTTTAAGGACTTGATATCATTCTGGATATGAATAAGATACAACAAACATGACTTATGTAACAAAACATATAAAAGAAAATGAGTAAGTTAACACACGAAACGACGATAATACTAAGATATTATCAAATCAATATTAAAAGATCATATATGATATAATATTAATGTATATGATTCTTTTATAATTTAATAACAATTATTTCACCATTATACAGGAGGTTAACCTACCCCAACCAAGGAAAAGTACAAGGTAAGGGTTATTTCACAATCTCTTCATTATCCGAGGTTGTTTATTTATAATAATCTACTGGGATCTCTTTATCATCCACATCCATGTTTCTTCAAAATGTATTTCAAAACATTTTTACTATTTACAAGAATATGGGTTAAAGTCATTTATACCCTTGTTTGACTTTTTATAAGAGGTTTATAAAGGAATCTTTCCGTCGTTTTCAAAACAAGGTCCTTTTTAACCTTTTCGACAGAATTGAGGTAAGAATGTTTTTTTTAACTTATACGGTGGGTGCGGTAATTTTACGCCGTTATAAAATCTTCAAAGCTTTACATAGAAGCTTATAAGAATATTTTCAAAGAAAATGTTTTATTTTATATGGATCTTAAATGATTTCAAAATAAAAGGAGATATTTCTTTAAAAAGAATTTTGATTTCATCTATGTCAACATCCTTTGACGGATTTTAAGATTATTTGAAGTTGATTTATTATGATACAAAACTTCTATATTGTATTGAAGGTTTTGTGATATGTTTGACTATGGATGTGCTATTTTTATACCATTCATAGTTTATGGTGAAATTATTGACATTTCGTATGCTAGTTTTAATACGAATGTTTATGTTATGTTTAAACCTTTTCATATGGGAATGCATTGGACTTAATAAGTGACGGGTGGAGCCCGCTATAGCTCCTCGATGCATCGGTAGGTCTCATGAGACAAACTAGTGTCTTGGCACAAGGCCTTGACAAAATCTTATTTGTAGTCTTGGCACGAGGCCTTGGCTATGTGGTTATGATAGTCTGGCATTATGCATTCCAACATTATGAAAGTGGTTATTGATTTTGCATGTGATTATTCGATTAGTAGAATATCCATGTGAATACGTAAATGGCATTATTTCATTTTACTTTTTCCATACAATGTTGAAGTTCATGTTTAAAAGGCTTTTGTTTTAGTAATTCATTGCCTTAAATGTTTATGCTTATTTTGAATGTTCCGCTATATTGTTATCCTTACTGGGCATTTGAGCTCACCCCTTTTCTATTTTTTATTTTTCCCAGGTAGTGAAGAAGTAAATTATGATTGACTTGCAGGGATATTATGAGGGGTTAATAGTGTGGATATGAAGACTTTGTTGTTGTAGTAGTTTTTCACTTTGAAATGTAATGTAAAACTTTATGAATATATCTAGTGTTTCCAAGGCTACTAAACCAATCGGTCTTTCGAGATTTGATCTTTCTTGTGATCATGCCAATGTTACGAAGTAATGCACTGACTCTGGGTAGCTGGGGTCGGGGCGTTACAATTTTCCAATTTTTGGCTCAAAATAAGGAGGAAGGATAACTAATAATGATAGGTGTTTTTCCTAATTGATTCTACTCAATTATATTAATGGTATATGTTTTGTGATTATTGGGTTTCTCAAATACTAGGTTTTACAAAAATGTTGATCTTTATGATTGTTTTGAGCTTCACGAATGCATGGTGGAAAGATAATGTTCTTTGTGACTACAAAAATCATTGAAATAGTACTAAGTGTTTACAGTGAACCTTCATAACTATGAGAAGCTCCGAAAATGGGTCAAATATCACAATAGGTTCACAAATAATGAAACATCATAAAATTTTTTATAGATATTTGAGAAGAGGCTCATAGAGGCCTGGGATGTTTGGGAATAGATGTTCTTATAAATAGTCTACTACCCAACTTCATTTTATACTAAGATAATTAGTGAAAATGAATAGTTTATATGATTTAATAAATTTATACCTAACCCAGTAATCTTCTGGAATCCTGAATCCTTCCATTCATTAATCATCATGAATAGAATGAATATAAACTTATAAATTATAAGGCATATTAGAAAAGGATGTTTCATAAATATAGAGTGAGTTATGCAGAGGCTATGAGCCTCATGATGATGTGATATATGTGAATACTAATTGATTCATGATTTTTTTATGCTTCATGAAAGTGTATGGGTTCTTGAATACTGGTAAAGTTTTGAAACATAATGGGGATTTCAAAAAGGTAGGGAGCTTTACGAAAAAATAGTATTTACCATCAGCTTTTAGTGAATAGTTCATTCAATCCATTCAATTCTGGATTACAGAGTAAGAAAAGTCTCATTATAGTTGTAGAAAAAGATAAAAATTAATTTATACTAAATTGATATTAATGTCGTCAAACATAGTAAGAATTATCCCAAAGAGTGAGGTAGGTGGCGTTAGGGGATATTTTATAAGTGAGGCAGTGAGAAATCCATAAAATATTATAAAGGAAGTGCGAATGTTACAAAGCTACTATTTTATAAATTATGTGATCTATATTTTCTATAATGTTGTAGTGGATTTATTTATTATAGATACATAGTGAGTTCATTATTTTTATACAAGCACTTAGTGGTGATCTATGTAAAAATAATATGTTTTATATCTTCATGTGAATCTTTAATTAATGTTAGATTTAAACAAATTGGTTTAAATGGTTTCTACCAAATTTGGATCAATATCTATCACATGAAATGAAAATTTTTACACCCTTATTTACCCCTCCCCACTCCAGGTAACCTATGGTCCTGCATTTTGTATCGTGGTGAATAGGTTCCAGGCATTAAATATTTCCTATATTATTTTCATGGATAATTCATTGAATGATAGGGGATTCCCCCACTATTTTGGGAGAATCTTTAAAATTTTTAATAAATAGGATGATATCAGATATAATATCCATTGATATTGAAGTTATATTTTCCAAAACTCTATAGATACTGGTAAATAATTCTAAGGGTTATTCGATGACTAAAATAAATAAAAAAATCTTGGTAGAGATTACAAACCAGAAAATGATCTTATTCCATGAATTCGTCATAAAATTTATATGAATTTTATGAGTTTATATAAATTAAAATATTAGTTATAGAGATATGAAAATATTTTTTAAGGGATAAAAAGTAAATTTTGTCAAAATAAATGTATTGAACAAAACGTCTGATGATCTCAAAATCAATAAAGATGAAAATGTTGATAGCTTCCTTAATAACATAACTAATGTTTTTGGAGCTATATGAAGACATGTAGAGTAAATTGAGGATATTTATATTGTGAAGAAAGTACTATAATGGATCTCACTTTTATATAATCCAAAAGTATCCACCCTTGAGGAAGGATATCATTATGAGGTTTCTCCTGATAATCTGCCAAGAATTCTGGTAGATTATGAAATGAGAGTCAAAATAAAAGATGCATCCACTTGAATAAGCAAAGAAATTTCATTGAAATCATTATCAAAACATGATATTTAAATAGGTAGTGATTATGAATATGAATAAATAATTTATCTATTTTATAAGAAATTAAAGAGGGGAAAAGTTAGATATAATGAAAATATTCTTTTGTTTTTTCATCAATGTGTTGGGGTTTGGAATTTTGCATATCAGTGCTAATAGAAATAAAATGATAAATAAAGAGAATCAAGAATTCAAAAGGATCCTTAGAAATGATTTCCCAAAAAGGGATACTTCAAGTCAGGAAATATTTACAATCAAACTGTGGCTTCTATAAAGAAGAAAAATATTATAATGATGTTTAGAGAATATAGGACATGATTTTTAATATTTAACCCAAGAAACCATGATAGAAATAGTTGAAATTGTAGAACCAAAAAAGTATAAGGATAATTAGTTGATTAGTGTTTTTGATCACATTATAGAATATGTGGGTTCTGTTGATAAATTTGAAATTAAAAAAATAGAAACAAAAATTATGAGAGAAGGTCTAGAAGAGTAAACAGACTATTTTGATGGGTTTTAATTAGAAATTGATGGATATGAAGTAGGGATAGAGTAACATTTACCAACTCTTTAAATCTTGAAAGAAGTGGTGGAATTTTTGGCCATGATTAAAGAGTAGAAAATGGCTATCAATGATCCTACATATATACTGGATAATAATACAAAGATATTTTAGGGAAATAAATAAAAAACTTTTATTCTAAGGAGTAAACAAGAAACTAAATCAAAATTAAAGGGAAAAAATATTTTATTACAATTTTGAATATTGTTAAATGTATAGTATTTATGAAGATATAATAAAAATACTATAGTAGTTGGGAATTCCATAAATAATAAAATATATACATGTACATGAAAAATGTGGTATTAATTGTGATGAAGAAACATCAAAGGCTATAAATGGGATAAGCCAAAATACAGGGATATATAATGTTGAATATATAACACAGTAGTTCGATGTCCAAACAAATAAATATTAAAATCAAATAGAAATGAGATCTATGAATAATCATCATCAAATAGAAAAGTATCACTAGTCAAAAATCATTACAAGATTAGTGTAGAAGTGGAGGAATGGATGTGAGAATATTTTTTCCATTATGAAGACTAAATTCTATGTCTTTCTAATCCATATCATTTTCTACTCTATAGAGGAAATGAAATAACTAAATGTGGTTGTTCTTAGAAGTCAAAAAATATGAATGAGATCATATTATTCATCATATAGAAAAAATATATTCTATTGATATTTTTTTTACTATTTTAACTATGGCCATAATGATATTCATTATAGGTAGAGGAAATGTGGTAGAAACAACAACATATCCCATAGGTGAGTTAATACCCATTAACCAAGAATAATATTAATTGTAAATAGGTATTGTCCTTTGAAAGAAGAAAATGAATATTATGAAATATGAGTATTTTTAATATATTGGAAATGAATTATTGTTTCTTTCAATAAATTTTTTTTCCCATGGAAGGATAAGATGCGCATTGAGAAACCCAACCTTGCAGAAATATCCATAAAAATACAAATAATAGTAGAACCACTATTTTTTATAGTGGTTACACCAACAACATGATATGAAATGCAGACATTTTTAATAATAATAAGGAAATTATAATTTTTTGAATAATGATATATGGAAACTATGTTTCATTAATTATAAAATGAAATGGAGGTATATGTCAAGAAAATAACAAGTTATGAAAAATTGATGCTCTCTATGTAGATAGTTTGCATCATAATCTATTGAGTGTGAGTAAACTATCTGACCTGAGACTTATATTTATATTTAATTAAAATAGGGTCACTATCAAATGTAAGATATATACTAATCTGATGAAATAATGCATAACATATGGAAATTTATACCAAATGATAGTAAAAAAGATAACATGTTACATAGAAATTTAAAAGGAAAATAATAGCAAGAAAAAAGGATGGGTCACATTAAAAAATAGATAATGTAATATATATCTAAGCAGAAGATATTTCTAGTTTTTTTAACTTGAAACGTTTCCTAGAAAATAATTGTGATGTGTGCATGTGAGGAAAAATGACAAGTAGTTCATATTGGATGAAGAAAAAAAGAGAATCAAATCTTCTTGTTATTATCCACACAGACAAATGTTTCCCAGTTAATGAGTCTAGGAATATATATAGAGTGTCAATACATTATTTTTATTTATGATTACATTAAAATGACTTCTGTAATGATTATATAAAAGAAATAATTTTTTTTGATTGCATCAATTTTTATTATTGAATAACTGGGAAGGAAACTGTAAAAAATCATGATTTTATGATCTGATAATGGAGGATACTAAACATCCATTGAATTTGAAAAAAAAACTAACCAAAACATGAAATAAAGCTTGAAGGGGATTTAGTGAGATCCCAAAAAACAAAATATATTTTTTGAAAGAAAATTTGATAGGTTAATAATATGTAAGGAATTATTTTAATTGAGAGTTGAATTTTAAATAATTAATAGAAAGAGGATGTTCAAGTACAATTATAAAATAAATTTAGCCATATATTTTTATGGGAGAAACCAATACACCATATGATTTATTTTATCATTGGAATCCATATCTGATGTATTTTAACATTGTTGGTTAAAAATATTACCTCTAAAAGAAAGAATAAAATAGTAGAATATATGGTTATATATTACTTGAGGGAAAGTAAATTGAATATTTATTAAATTATAATGGTTGAAAATGTTATAAAAATATTCTTGAATGAATTTTGGAAAGATGTAATGCCTTTATCATTGATGATAAATCCCTAAATACCTCAGGGATACCATGTGATGATATGATAGAAGATAAAGAGGAAATTGGGAAAGGTACTAATTAAAATGAAAAAAAAAGATAAAGGATTGGAAAACATTCTTGGATAAAAAAATAATGATGACTCAGAAGATTAATTAGAATAGGAACCCACAGATAGAAAATATACATCAATACCTCACATAAAAAATAAAAGAGGATAAATTGATTAATAAAATATCTTTGGGGATAGACATCACCGACATAGGAAAAGAGAATGCAGAATTAATCACATTATTCATTCTTATCAAGTGTGGAACATACCACGTTTGAAGAAGATGAGAAGGGTGAATAATGTATTAAGGTTAGGAAAGAAGAAATGAAAGAAATTTAAAATAACTACACATGGGATTATTTTAAGAGCCCAAAAAACCACAAAGTGATTGAAAAAAGTGGATATTACAAAAAATCGATGATCATGGAAATGTTATTAGAAACACGTCATTCCTGATGTGAAAAGGATATACACATATCAAAGTCATTGATGTTGATGAAATGGTTTCGTTGGTAGAATGACTAGGGTTGATCAAAATCTTATTTTATATATCATTTCATATATGATACAAATATTAAATGATGGATGTCAAAATAGTGTCATTTATTTGAGTTCGTGAAAAATAATCCTACATTGAATAACCAATGGTATTTTCTTATAAGAAATGATGAATAAATGGTTTTTAGATTAAATAAAGATCTTAATTTTCTAATATAGGGACCATGAGAATCAAAAACATAACTATATGATTAACTGGATATGTTTAAATTCTAATTTGATGTCCCAATAATAATAGATATGTGAATAATTGACATGAATACAAATTTATAGTGATTGTGTATGTGTATACTATGATATTTTTTTGAAGAAGGTAGGTATTAGTGGAATAATTATCTTATCACATTAAATAAAAATCTGAAAAACCCATGATTGGTGCAGTCACATACATTTTTGGGCTCTACGTGACTCCAAATAATCATTACACATTCATTTCCCATGAAAAATATTCATGAGATATTATGGATAAATTCAATATACATGACTCCAAACCATATTATAGTATGATTGTCTTTAGGAAAAAAAATTCATATCATGTGGATGAAAATTATATAGAACCCAACATGTATAAGATAATCATGGGATGATTATTATACATTAATATAACAAAGGAAGATATAATCTTTTCAATATTCTTAGTGGCCCTTTTTCAATGAAATCCAAAGGAATAGAATTTGGTATCAGTTAAATGTATCATGTGATATATTCGAGGTACCTCAATTTTATCATATTATTTACTACAAAAAATGATGATGAATTATCATATTGTTTCTATTAGTTTTGTGTAGTAGATGTGGATGATAGAAACTCCACAATTGGTGGATCATTCTTCATTTGAAATAATTGAGTGGGATTGTTGAGAAAGAAATAAGAACTAGTTTATCTTAGTATGGATTAAGTAATGAATATATATGTTAAAATGGTTTAAACACAACTATTATGGCTAATGAAACAACTTAATGATATTATTTATGTGGTTTAACAGCTGATGGTGATTTACTATTACAAGAAGAGAACGATCAGTCTTATGATGAATTTATTTCACCTCTATAATAAAAAACATATTGAGATTAGATATCACTTCATCTAGAAAAAAGTATATCAAGGTGTGACTAAAATTGAAAAAGTTGTAATTGATGAACAAGTGGATGAAATTAAGAGTAATCCTTTGATAGTACATGTGTTTGAGAAATATTAGTTAAATATCTATGTTCAACCACCTCATATTTCATGTATGGCCCTAAGGCCTTCATTTTTATCGATTTTTGTTAACCCCCATTTCAAAGGATGAGGGGGAAACCTTACAAGGCCTATAGGCTTAGATATTACATGGCCAGTAGGCTTCAGAGATTACATGACACGATGGACTTATAGAATTTAATCAGACTATTTACAAGGAACTGCCCCTCCCCAGAATTTTCATCATTATAGTAGCTCTCCACCTTCACATGGACATCTGGCTTGGCATCCCATGTAAGCACATGCTTGTCCTGATGATATAGCCATACCATCTTATTCTGAAAAATCCATTTTAGTCTACACTGGTGAGTGCACTTTCTCGAAATCCTCCTATGGCGCTGCTCCTTTCCTGTAGAGTATATCTAGGAAACTACACAGATATGTGGCCCAAAGTCTTTGAGGTGTCCCGAAGGCCTTAAAGGTGGTCTGAAAGACTTACTGACCTAAATTTAGGGGTGGCCCAAAGGCCTTAATGAATCCAATCCCAAATTGGTTTCCCAAGGTTAATAGTTCTGTCTACTACATTACAAAGAAGTACATGCTATAATATATGCTACAGTGCCTGCTATAGTATCGCACATCACATCTACAGTTCCATCTATAGTACTGCTACAGTGCCCTCAGAATTATTCTTCCTCTTGATTTCAGACCTGGGTCTTTTGGATGCACTTTAGGAGTCCTCACCAACTAGGCTAAGTCTCATGTTCCAGCCACCTCATATTGCGTAAGGGGTTACGGTTGGTACTGTATCACCATTTTTGTTATCTTTTTTTGGTTTTTATAAATGTGATCGACGTTTATGGGGGAGGTACAATATAGGAAAAAAAAATTGAGCTCCAAAATTAAAAATACATGTTATTTGGGAATATTTCCAATGGAGGAGAATATATAAATTCAATGATATAATGGTAATATGGTTTTAGGTTTTTAATAGACCATGAATCTCTTTTGTGACATGATGAGAATTAATTTTTATGATAAAATATATTTTATTTTTAGATAGTATCATAGGCACATATAACCATTCCAAAAAACACAATAACCCAATTAATGGTTCCCCTCTTATATTCTACATTGAGCTTTCCTCATATAGACATAAAGTGTTGAATGATGTTTTCTCATATTTCATGGTTTTTGTTTGAGGATGGTGCTTGATTGATTAATATGATTGATTTCCAAAAAAACCCAAAAGGGGATATTTTTAGATCAAAATCCATTCATATATAATAGATGAATACATTTTATAGATATTTTTTGTTGTAAATACTCCGTTCATTGATTATGGAACCTCCATGGCTAGTGATCGTAGAGTATAATACTGATATAGTGTTGAAGGTGGTGTCATTTTTGAGTGTTTTCCATTATTTTGGGCTCAAAATAAAAAGGATAGAGTAGGCTTCATGATAGGGTTTTTTTGTAATTTAATATTCTCAAATTTTTTAATGGATAAGTTGGTTTCAATAATACTTGGTTTCGTAAAATCTTAATCCTCTTGAATGTATGGAGATTTACGAATATACAATAGAATGATGGTGTTTTGCATCACTATGAAAAGAATTTCTATATCATGAATGGTTAACAGTGAATCACCATGAATATAAGAATATTTACAAATAAAATAAATATTAATAGATATTTTCAAATAGAGAATATTTACAAAAATTATTTTTGATGTTTGAGAAAATAATGATGGAGTATTGAGATATTTAAAACGGGTTGTTCTTGTAAATAGTTGGGTAACACTACTTCATTTTATACAAAAAGAATTTGAAAAAAATATGATTTTATATTCTTTTGATATGTTGTACATATTTTTAAATTTTTAGGAATCAGGAATCCATTATAATCATAAGCATCATTAAGTAAATGGATATGAATTGATAGATTTGAAGGAATATCATAAAACATGTTTGATGAAAAATTGGTGTGTTCTGAAAAGGTTGTGAGCTTTTTGAATGCATGGATATTTTAAATAATGGTTTCATAAAAAATTATGAGAGATTTTTTAATGTTTTTTGGTTTTATAAAGCTGGTATTTTATAAAAAATAAATGGGATTTCATGAAGGTAGTGAGATTCATGAAATGTATTGTTGAACATGTGGTTTAATTGAATAGTTCATTAAAATGTATCAAATCATGAATATGGGGAATGAAAATTCTCATTCTTGTTAAGGAAAATTTTAAATGATATTATATTGAAGTCATTATTAATTAATCCAAATGATTAAGACTTCTCCCAATGTATTTCTCTAAGGGGATTCGAAGGAAATGTTCTGAGGGAGACTGTGATCTATCCATAAAATCTATTAATGAAAGTGTTCATGTCCTAGAGTGAACGTTTATGAACATCTATGTTCTAGAATAACTATTTAATATTAGTGGATTTACCTATGTCTGACATACTATCAGTGTGTTATCTATTTACATTTAGTGGTGAACCATGTAAAACCAGTGTGTTGTCTCTTTACATGTGAAAATTTTATTAATTCATTATTCTATATAACATATATAATGGGTTCCATTTAATGTGGGAACATGATTCATCACATTTCACAAAACATTTGACACCCAAATTCACCCATCCCCTCTCTGGGGGTTCTGGGGTCAAATTTTAATTATTATTTACCTGGTTTTCATTTCATTCATCAAAAATGAAAATAACATTCATGCGTATGTAAGACCTACCATATTCATGAAAAATGAAATTCATTTTTATATTTATACTATAATTGAATTACCATATATATATATATATAATATTTATAATATTTATAAAGTGAGTAATGTTATTAAAAAGAGGAAACCATGATAAAATTAAATGTACGAGGACAACCTAACTGAAACATGCAAGAAAAAAGAAGTAGATGTTACCCAGAATGATAAATTTAATATAAATTTGATCATAAATAGGAGATAATATGTTATACGTAAATTAAATATGGAATTATATATATGATCATGGTTTAAGAATACATTTATAATTAATCTATAATTATTTTATAAGAGTTTGGAATTCCTATGATGAAATAAAAAATATGAGGTATTAGAATTCAGTTTCAATATCTTTTTAATCATGATTATTTATAGTAGAATTTATTTTCTAAATATTATATTATCCATAACTGATATTTTAAATTATTTTTTAATATCCTCTTTATATTTCCTGGGAATACATTTTTCCCTTCAATTTTCCTCAACTTAAGTACTCAATAGGGAAGAAGAATGATTTTATGGAAAACCGACTTTGTTAAACTATTTTGTCAGATATTTTATTCTTTCATGTCAATTTACTCTATATAATGTGTCCAAGAATGATTTTATATTATATTATTAAATTTTAATGTCATTTTTATAAATATTTTAGTTTTTATAAATTTTTAACAGGGGAATATTCATGATGTTTCCCAAATGAGTAATTTTTTAATGTGAAGGTAATGTTTATTTAAAACAAAATGTGTTAACATAATTTCTTGACATCATGAAGAATCAATGATTTTAACATTACTATAAATTATTATAGGGTTATTGTCATGGAAAATTATTTCCATAATATTATGGAAAATTTAATATTCCAAAGATGTAATCTTGGAATGAAAATATATTTTTATGGGGAAATATTTCATTGATTTTTTAAATAACTTACATCTTTAATAACATAATTTTATATTAATTATTTATTAGTAGGGATGTGATCCAATTATTCCATCCTTATTATTTTTTTGGATGGTATATGATTATTAAGAAGATATTTTTTGGAGATCATTTATATTCCATAGGTTCTGTTATGATGAAATGAATAAATGTTTATAAAACACTTGTTTTTTCCATGTGTTATGTTATAATGATATGGTGAATGTATTATGATCTTGTGGAATACATATATATGATTTTAATTATTTGATGGGGGATCCTAAATAATATCATCTTCCTTTGTATAAGGTAAATCATTATATATCATGAAAAAACTATTGGATGCAAGTGTATATGACTGATTAAATATAGGATACAAGGTGATATACTTGATCCACAATGAGATAAAACATGGCCTAATTTATCCATTATGAGATTTAAGATGATATGATTGATCCAAAAAGGAAATAAAGTGTTGAATCATGTTCAATTATGATATATGATACATATATTTATGTTTGTTTTACTATTAATTGATTGTCTTAGTATTTAAGATTAAAATATGAAATGTTTTATATACTAATGATGGTTTTATACTCATAGAAAATTCCTTCTTTATTATACCATAAAAATGTTGTTAATTATTGGTTTTTTATGATTCCTCGCTCTTATGATTCATTTCTATTGAATTATAATGTTTTATTATTAATTCATGTTGATGATCTCTAATAGACTGGGTATGAACTTTTTATGCTATGTCTGGGATATCAATCTTGTATTCATAGATGTTTCTTTTGTAATAACATCTATATATATCTTCTATATTTACCCATACAGAAAATCTTATATCACCATTTCTTATTTTTTATTTTATAATTTTTAGAATAATGTTTTTATACGACCCATTTCAAATAGAGTAACAAGTTAGAATATCATTACCAGAAATGATGAAGAAGGTATCTAATTATGTTTCTAGGTATCTATCCACCAAGGAAACTATACCTTTATAGTCTATTAAGGGATTGTTTTATAATGTGTTAAAACTTCATCAATAAAAATTTAAAATTTATGTATGAAATTTGGGGACTTCTAGATCTAGTATCATAGTAGGGTATAGTTAATCTTTAGAGGTCATGGTATTTTTTTTTTTTCAAAACCATTAGGAAAAGTCCACATATTTAATGACATCCTAAAGTATATATAACTAGAATGTATATAGTAGGTTAATCAGAAGCCTCTATAGAATGAGAATAATTTCTCATGATTTATATATCCTATTTATTATATTTCAAGATTATATGATATCTCACTCTGATTATTATTTTCTAATGATTATACATTGAGTTTAATTTTTCTCCAAGAATGTAAGTAGAATATATCATCCTAACAATGAATGTGATGGAAAATGCATATATTGTCGGCATGAGGATCCAATTGATATAGAAGATAGAATGAGGATTAATATTAGTACACACATTAAACATTGATAGTCCATGAATCAATCAGATATTCCAAATGATGAAATGAGGGGGAACCATTATATTGATTAATTCATGAGGAAACATCCATATTATTTTAATAAATTTCATATTTTTCTCACAGTTCCTTCTATTTAGATAATATGAAAATTACTTCTAGGGGCGTGGTTGTAGGCTTGGAATCACTCATTTTTAATCATTAAACATTTTTTTGGATAATTAATCTTTAATTTACTCAATTTTATCTCTCTCTATCATTGTAATAAGCATGTCAACCAAACATAGATTAATTATGATGGATCAGTCATCACTATGAGGCCTCTATTAAAAACAATTACCCTCATTAATCTGAAAAAAATCATTCTTTTCAATAACATATTTGAATATTAAATTTAAATTACTAGGGGTTTATTTTCATCCATATATACTATGTTTTAGAATATACACTAGAATTTAATTGACATATTTAGTTAAATATTTCATATTCTCAATGAATCATTTATCATTCTACTCACAATGAAGGAATGCAGTCTCAACATTAAAATGAAAATGATGTAGAAATTATATACTAAACTCTCAAATAATATTTATAATTAATGAACAATTTATAATTGTAGAATTTATTTTTAATGTACCCAAACATTTTGTTCTTTAAAATTATTTCTATATAGTCCTTTCCTTGTACTATTTCATACAATTAACTTCTTGTTTCAACAGGTTGAACAACTTGTTCTATAGTGTTATTTCTCCAATGGGATGTTCTGTTAGCTCATATATTGGTAAAATATAAATGTAATATATGACCTGTATCAAGGATAACTCACAATGTTGATTCACTTATATATTTCTTCTCTCTCAATATATTCATATCTCCATCATCCATAAGAAACATGTAGTTCCTGTCACTTAAAACCCCTATAATGAGTGTAAATCCCTAGAATACCTCTATAACATATGTTAGGGAATTACTCATCATAAGAAAAGTACTACTGAATCTTTACCTAATATATATATTATAATATATTCGAAAATCATTAGGTATTTTAATGTGCTTGGTGATACTAAGAAAATATAAATTTCATATGTAACAACTCATTTTTATGGTCTATTATCTTTTTAATTAATACACTCCCCGAGATGGTCAAACCTTCCAAAATTTGTTTAGTTAATATTTTTCATGGGATTATTATTTATTCTCATATAAATGATTTTACATGTTTCTATCATTCCATAGTATCACCACGTAAAAGGAAACATCATATCTTTTGATGATCTAATGTATGTCATTATTCTAGAGTCAGAAACTAGTGCGTCCATTATAATTATGAATAAATTATATGAAGAGGAATTTTAATCTAGATTATTTATCTATCATTTATATAATAAGATATTGGAAATACACCATAAAACATTTATATTCTAGATTCGAACTTTACATCTAGACCAGAGTACTTTCGAATATCATATATCAATAAAGTATAAGGACTTATATTTACAATACACACCACCAAATTTAAAATCTCTATCCAAAATTCCTTAGGGAAACTAAAATAAAAACAATTTCATCATTCTAAATAATTCCCATTTATATTCATAGTATTTACATGATTATTATTATTTAATGTTCATGGTGTTATTTTCAAACCATATTAAATTCTCAAGAATAAATTCTGAATCTCCCAACATCTGCATTCTTCATTATTATCAAACATCATAAATTTCAGCATATTTCCAATCATATTTTTTTGAAGTTATCACCATAAAATAAATGTTCTAAAATACCCAAAATATTTACTCTATTAGAAAACTCACCCATTCTGTCACGACCCGTCCTCGGGTCCTGTACCGTGACTACCCCATACCCTCCTTCCATAGGCCAGGGGCTGGCGACTATCCCCAAAGGTGTAAATCCCGATAAAAGGGAAGAAATTGCATTTATATAAGAAAAAAATTACCACAGAGTACACAAACTGAAGTAAAAACTATGTAAATTGTGTACAAAAGTAAGTGCTGGAAAGTAAATGGGCCAGTATACAAACCCAACTGAATGTACAGTACAACTGAGAAAAGAAAGTACAACAGCTGAAAAGTAGAGCAGCAACCACCAAGATGTCCTCCAGAACTCCCACCGGACGGGTGAGTATAGATAGTCTCATCGGCTCCTTGAGTCCAATCGTCCACTCTGTGTACATCCCGCCTGATAGTCCACCTCCGTGTACCGTCCCGCTCCACAAGCCTCAACCATGATCAGCGTTGTCCGCCGTCTGCAACCAACACAACGTAGTACGGGCGTAGCCCATGCAGAGGTGAGTATATGATACACAATACAGATCTCGAGACTCCCGAAGGACTCCCAAAATCCAAAAAGGATAAACCACAATGACAAGATAAAATCACGAAGTATCGACCAACTATATTTAGGTTTATGCCCATACATATACCTAAATCATCAATTCCAGTTATGCTCCAACTCACGAGCTCCAGTACAACCCCATCCACACAGGAAAGTATAACTCAATCCACACAGGAAGGTATGTCCCAATCCACACAGTAAAGCCAGTCAATCATATCGAAGATATAGATTGAAAGTCAAGAATCAGCTCACACGGGTATATTACTCACAAAGAGAGGTGGAGATGATAGATGTAGCCTCTGGATCATCTCCCCTGTTGAACCCACGTAGGATCCATGTACAGAATTCGTTGCTGCCAAACCCATGTAGGATCCAAGTACAGTAACCATCACTACCAAACCCACGTAGGATCCAATTACAGTCATCATCACTACCTAACCCACGGAGTATCCAAGTACAGTCTTCCTCGCTGCCGAACCCACGTAGGATCCAATTATAGTCAACATCGTCGTCGGAGTCGCAGCCAGATCTAGGGTTCCCGCACATAGCACGCTCGATTCTGGGAGGGTCCGCTCCACGAGCCAAGTGGTAAATACATCAACTGTCACAAATTCTAGAGTTGATGTATCACAAAGTTCCGTCTCGTCAATAGGAACTCAACGCAACAGATGGTGCGTCAATCAGACGCCTTGTCTGGGAGTTATTAGCCTTTTCATCCCAGGGGCCAGGTTAGTTTTTAAGCTAAAACTATCCCGACCGTAATCCAACTACATCCAATCCTCGATTGGAGTAAGCCAAAATAATTGTCTCACTAAGAGGAACCCAAAAAATTTGACGGTACGTCAATCGGACGTCCGAAGCTCATGTTCCAAGTGTTTCCTCTCTAACGGCCCAGTTGGTTTCATGTTCGAACCAACCTGGCTATACCCAATGTTCTTTGAAAAATTGAGTGTAATATACCAAAAAGACCATCTCTATACAAGGATCCCAACGCAACTGACGGTGCGTCGATCGGAGGTCTGTAGTCCAAGATATAAGCATTTGAACGGATCTATCCGAAAATAGGGGGTTTGGGCCCGGTCCAACCTTGCCCAATACCCCTTGGGTCGGCCCGAATCGGGTCAACCCAACCCGGGTCCGGGTCCGGCCTAGTTGGGCGCGGCCTGGCCTGGCCGGCGTGGTCCAGCCCAGCCAGCACAGCCCTGCCCTGCGCGGCCAGCCGAGCACCGAACGGCCGCGAGGGGGGGTACCCCTTGTTTTGAAACGATGGCCCCCCTCTCGGTGGGGCCCGCCCTTGCCTGCTAGTTGGGGGGTTGTAACCCCCGGTATTCCCAAAAACGGTCTGCCCTAATGGCCAGCCAGTGAGCTACCTCGGGTCCCGCCTCTTGGTATTACGGAGGCCGGCTGAGCCCGGCCACCACCTGCTAAACAGCAGCGGCCTAAGGTCGCGACACTTCCTTGGCCGATGCAACATGACAATGATGTGCCACTCTACCGTGAACTGCCTCGGCTGTGGCCCCATGGTGCTCTGGCACGGAGGGATGGCGCTGCACCCCTCTATTGCGGCCCTCTCTTGGCCGCGGCCTCCTTCGGCCTCTTCGGCACGGTGCGATGGTGCCGCGCTCCACCACCGCGGTGCACTCCGGACATGGTCTTCGTTGTTCCTTTACGGTGCAATGGCACCACGCCATCTTCGCCTCAAACTCCATTATTAATAAACAAGAGATGGGTAGGAGAATCATCCATATTTTTGCAGTCTCATTTCCTCCTATTACGTTGGTATCAATTGGAAAATAAAATGAGATACGTTGATGTTAATTCAAAGCACAATATTAATTCATCAATAATGAATTTAACCCCTACCTCAAATCAAGAAGGTTGATCTCTTGACGAAAGAAGGAAAAGCTTTCGTTGTTCTGTTGACATTGTTGCAGGATGACGACGTCGCTTCGTCAATGTTGAGAAACAGGAAGCTGAGGTTGGTGCCAGTGTTCTTCGTGTTCTTCAACAAAGAAGATGAAGTTCTTTCTCCTCCCATGACCAACACAACGAGCCAACCCCCAAATAAAATAAGTCCACCCTTATTTTATTAAAGCATGGAATGCATTTAAAATTAAAAAATTCAAAAAAAACTCACTTAATTTATTAAACTTAAGTTGTCAAATTAATTAGGTGTTTAGTTGGAATGAATTAATGTGGGAGAGTTACATAACTTATGAGGGGTTTAGAGGAGTTAGGGAATGTGAGGGGTTGGGATCGTGTGGGCCCCACCTCACCTTTAACAACTCAAGGGTGGTTAGTATCTAGCGGGTCCCACCCCAACTTCCACTCCTAGGATTAAACCACTTTAAACGAGATACGTCAACATTAATTCAATGCACAATATTAATTCACAAATAATAAATTAAACCCCTACCTCAAATCAAGAAGGTGGATCGCTTGATGAAGGAAAATCTTTCGTTGTTCCGTTGATGTTGTCGCGAGATGACGACATCACATCATCAACGTCGGGAAAAAGGAAGTCGAGGTTGGTATTGGCGTTCTTCACGTTCTTCAATGAAGAAGATGAAGTTCTTTCTCCTCCCAAGCCCAACACAATGAGCCAAACCCCAAATAAAATAAGTTCACCATTATTTTATTAAATCATGGAATGAATTTAAATTTAAAAAATTTAAAAACAACTCACTTAATTTATTAAACTTAATTTTTTTAATTAATTAGGTGTTTCGTTGGAATGAATTAATGTGGGAGAGTTACATAACTTATGAGGGTTTAGGGGAGTTAGGGAATATGAGGGGTTGGGCTCGTGTGGGCCCCACCTCACATTTAAAAACTCAAGGGTGGTTAGTATCTAGTAGGTCCCACCCCAACTTCCACTCCTAGTATTAAACCAATTTGAAACGAAATAAAATTATAACACAATTTTATTTTACTCTTCACTTAATCCACACATTTTTCAACAACTCCACCCAAGAAAAAGCAACTCCAGTAAAGGTCTTATTAAGCAATTACCAGCTTTGCGGTTTAATCGGTGCCCTCGGATTTTGATTCCAAGCACCAGTTCAAATGATAGAGAAACCCGCTTGTTCGTTCACTGAAGGTACCTGAGCTAAACTTCAGAAAATGATTCCGGGCACATCGGGTCTCAGAATCAGGTGCCGTGAAAAACTGTGTACTCGTAAAATCCCAAAAAAATTAAGAAATTGTTTTCCTTGAAATTTACAGGTTTTTACACATTTGATGGAACATCATCTCTAAAGGAACAATCAAATACTCAGACCCCATGTGAATGAATTTGTAATGACTCCCATACAACCCTCTATAAACTATAATTCCTGATTCATTATGAAATTTCATTTAGTTTTGAAGGAAGAAATCTTGTTTGAATTTTTCAAGGGTTTATTAATAATTAATCATACAAATGAAATAAATTGAATTATCAAATCATCCATATCCATTGATGAAATATAATTACATGAAAAAATTATAAACAATTAATTATTGTAAATGTGTTCAAAATTTAATAAAGAAACATCTAAAACCATTATGGTCTTCACCATATTGTTTTTGAGAGATAATATATATGGACATTATAATAAATCTCACCTCTAGATGTATCCAATCCTAGAGAACCTATCATTTAGATGATATATGAACCTTTTATATGTCTTTTTAGCCCCTAAAAATTAGAACAATAAATATAGATTTAGGTGATGTGTGTTTCGATTCAACATCAAGGACAACCTCTAGCACATCCATTTCATTGTAGTGGATTTATATGGGCATTGAAGTAACTCCTTAGTGATATAGAAATTAACTAATTTGGTTATAACTCATGAGTCAGTTCCTCTACAAATTCTATCACTACATATATGAATGTTAATCCACTCACACAATTCATCTTTCTAAACAAATGTTTTTATGAAGCTAAATGTATTGGATAATTCTACATGAATTCTTTGTATCCCCTATAGGTCACATATATAATTTATTTTGAACACGTATTATATATCCCGACATCTCATGTTTTCTACGAATTGTATAGACCATCAATTTTTATCATATACAAAATGGGATTTAGGGAATTTACCATCAAATAACAATCTTCTAATAAAACCATAAAAAAATTTTTGTGTTCCACCTTATATTTTATTATACACAATAACTAGTGAAACCATGTCCAAAAATACCTTTTGGATATCCTCTAATATTTTTTAAAATCTATCATTAACATAACATTTTATATTATGTAATACCTTGTAAATATATATCCAAAATACATTTTGATTTACTCTAAATAAAATTTATAAATTCTGTCAAGGTCAAATTAAATCTCCATTAGTTCAACCATAAATTTTATCTAAAAATATTGTTATAGAATTATTAATAAATATTAATAACTAAATTCATAATTCTAGTAAAATAGAGGCCACAATAAAGTATCAATGCTACTAAATCTCTAAATGGATATAATATGATATCGATCACACACATGTATCACTATACATTCTTCCAAAAAAAGCCATATAAAAAATGTAGATTTATATATTTTATCATAATCAATGTTGTCATGTTACCATGGGAAAATATGTGTATCAATCTTATATAGATAACTTATATGTTCTCAATTCTCAAAGTATATAATGAACTACTTGGGGAATACATGATATTGCATTCACCTATATAGATGTGCACATAACATTCTCTTTATAAGAATATAAAGCAACATCATATATATTATATAGGTTTCAAAATAAACTCCCTAATATATCTCATTTCAAGGCCCAAATATCATTCATGTAATAAGAGAAGATAAATTATTTCATAGTTGATCTCCAACTTAGGACATGATAAAAAATATATTGAACCACTCCCATATATACTAACATAACATGTAGACTTGCGTAAGTATAATCTAAAGGTATGAGGCTTCTCATTTTGGGTATCTCTCCAACAATAGGTAATAGTGACACCAATATGATTCATTCACCCCTATTATACAACAAACATTAGAATTAAATTATATGTGGTATAGTTATGGGGACATCCAGCACACACAAAGAGCCCAATTATTTTCTTATTCCTTATGTTCATATTTTGTGTCACTAAAAAAGAATCCATCTATGATATACTGTTTCATTCATTGTAACATATAATATTCCATGAATAACATCATTTAGTGGAAAATCAACATTATAATTTTGAGGTGTTCTTTATCATTACACTTTACTAAATGTATATATATATATATATATTTGTAGCCATCATGAAATAATGATAAAATAGATATTCGATCAAATATGAAACATTTTAATATTTATAAAACTATTTGATAAATATTTTACAATCCTAATATGAGTGCATATAGATCAAATCATATTTTATTTAATTCTAGACTATCCTTATGTATGGTGTTTTTTAAACACATTACATCATATGTAATTTATATCACATCTCTATGTGTCAATATGATAAAACCCTCACACAAACCTTTTTAGGGAAACATTGCTGAAGTATTGTTATTTTAATAATGGTGTGTTATTGGAAAAATATTATGGAAATTAAACTATTTTAACATACTCAATCCCATTAACTTGATAACATATAATTCAATGATTTCAATATCTAAGATCTAATTTAGAAACATTGTATGTGAATCATCATTATACTTTGAACTCATCTCATTAATATTTACCTCTAAACTTTTGAGATAATATAACATTTATATTACTTCATTACCATCATATCCTAAATAATTTTTGGATAATGTGAAATATAATTTATTACAGTAACTAATGTAACACTTTAAATTTTTCATTACCTTCATAACTTAATAAGACTTTATCATATAGATTATAAATTACTTCGATCTTTAAGTGGAATATAAATTTTTTAAGTAGCGATACATAATTTCTCATGGTAATTAAGTGAAACACATTATAGTTTCAATTTAAGTAAAATATTTTACAAATGATAAGATATTTACTGAAACAAAATTATAATTTTGGCATTCTAAATTCATTTATAAGTTAATTTAGAACATCAATAGGTTTAAACACACTCCTTCTTATAACTTAGTAACTATATTCTTTTTATAATATACTACTATGTAATATAAACCCTTTTGGGTTAGGAAAAATTTTTATTTCCTTTTAGTAGGAATATTAAAAAAAATTAATGGTTATTTCTCTTATATATATATATAATTCTACGTATTTGGATCATTTTCCTTAAACAAATTATTATTCATTTAAATAATAAATTTATGGGAAGTAATCATGTTCCATTATATTATTTTATTTTGTTAAACAAAAATTTTACCTTGGAAAAAACATTGTTTTATACATATCATCCACTAAATATATGTCATAGAACTTAATGAATCCTAAAAACATGGATTCAATTAATAATTTCATGTTGTTCAAAATAACTATTTATAACTAGTAGCACCTCTCACCATATATGTGGAATGAGATTAAGATACAAACCATTATCGTGATTCATATAAGGTTGATAAATTATTTTACAATTAAAATTTTTATTGTTTAATTTCATTGATTTAATATTTAAATTCCATCTATAAGATAAATATAATATTTTTTTATTTTTTACTCATTTATAATTACAAAAAAATATAAAATATACATTTGGTATCACATGACTTTCAATATAAAAGAATTAATTTCAGTGACATACAATCAATACTTAGACTTTCGATCAAGTTTTACAGACTCAATAAAATAATATTGAAAATCCAATCTTATTGTTATGTTACTAATACTTCATTAAAACCAAATATTTTAGTGATGGTAAAATGATTCATAAAGATTTTTTTTGAATTATTCAACTTTCTATTATTATATTGTTTTTGTTTTTTTCCCATTATTAATGTATTAAAATCCCTAGTATCTGAAAATTTGATGTCTGGATCATATATACTCAATACTTTGAAAATATCGGGAAAACATTTTTTTAAAATAATTCATTTTGTTGAAAATTTTAAACAGATGATAATAAGATTTATTCCATAGCCATATTAAAGACAGTTTATGTCTCCCTTAAAGTATGTTATAGAATTAATAAATTCATTAATTATGTATATTTAAAAAAACAAAAACATTTCAATAAATAGTAATATTTAAAATCATATTCTTAAGATAAATATGATATAATAAAAATCTTATGAAAATTTCATTTAACCTTGAAGCATCCATGTTTTCAATGGAACAACTCTTTTTCTCTTTTACATATTACATTATTAATCAATTCATTTCTCTCTATGTCTATTTGTATAATGAAAATATTTATAAATCGTATAGTCGATTCCACATATATATATCATAATAATATAATTAAATTCTATATTCAATGAACACATAAAGAATTTGTTAGACACAACAATTCCTAAATATATTCAATGATATAAAATAACATTTGGAATACCCAATCATATTGAGAATATGAGAGTAAAAATCAATAAATTGTTTTTAATCCAATATTATTGGGTATAAGAGTGCGTACTAAGATTACATTGGTCGTTATTTATCTAATAATTTTGAAAAATTAAGACAATATCCTATTTTTCCTTGTGAATCTATATTTATATGATAAATAGCATCAAAACATTATTACTAAGGAATAATTTTTTCTCCAACTCATTGAATTTTTATTGTGCTTGGAAAAAAATAAATGTTACCTGTCTAGGTTAATAATTTTTCTAATATTACCGATATTAGGAGAATCATACATAAAGCTTCTCTAATCAAGGATTAATCAAAATATTTATTCTAATGATGATGATGTTATTCATCTAGAAATAAAGCATGTATTATATGAGTATCATGAAAAAATAACCATTTAAAAACTTCTTTTAGTAAATGGGGTCCCATTAAAATCAATACCCGTTAATAAAACAACATATCCATTTGTAGTCCATGATCCATATTTCTTTACGACATACACTAATTTATTCACATTTATAATCCATGATTATTTATGTATGAGAACATCCAAATAAAAATAGATAAGTATAATTAAATTTTGAGTGGATAAATCTATATTCAATCCATCAAATAGACAAGATCAACTAAATTTCTCTATTATCCAAATCATTTAAGTTTCTTGACTAGTTATAACCAAAAAAAATTCCATGAATAAACCAAAAAAGAAAAATCACGGGATACTCATACTGAGATCTAACTTCCCAATTAGATAATCCAAAGTTACTTAGAGATTTATTTCCTTACACAAGATAATCTAGTGATAATTTTGTTGAGCTAAATTATTCCCTACTTAATGATCTTAGTGTTGAAAAGTGATTCTTTGGAATTACTCTAGGACTTATTATTCGATAGTTATTTTATTCACCCAATTTTATATTATGTTCTAATTTGTTTGTATAAATTATTCTACATATTTCATGTTGAATTTCATTCCCTCATTCAATCAAATATATTCAAACAATATTTTTTTGTAACTCATTAAACACCCGATTAGTTTATGTTACCCAAAATGGAAGCTGATCATATTCATATATATCCAAATCAATCTTATGAAAAAAATTAACGAAAAATTTATTATAAACTAATTTAGTTATATGATATTGAAAATATCTACATGGGTAAGCTATAATTGATATCATTCTAACACCATTGACCATTCCATTCAAGGAATAAGCCCCTATCCATCTATCCAACAGCCAAAAGGCCATCAAATATTTTTATTATTGATAAAACCCCTTATAAGGGAAGAAGGGGGAGAACCCAAAGGATATCATGGACACAGAACAATCACATATGAAGGAAAAAAAGTGAGAACCAAACTGAAAACAAGAGCAGCCCCTCCCCAGCATAAAATTTGTTGAAGCACTCTGAAGTTGCAATGCAAGTCGGATAGCATGTTTTATATGTCAAAGCACATGCTCGATCCGATGGTTGATGCCATACCCTCTCAAGCAACCAAATATGAAAATCCCTGAAAAAATGAAAAACTTGCTTTGAAACCTCATATGGGCCTCTTCTATGTGATCGAGTCTAGCTACACTGACTTACTGCCTCTATGATCAAAAAAATTAGTTCCACCAAACACATAAAATTTCAGCCGCATGAAAAATCACCATTAGATCCAGAAAACAAACTAATGGATAGAGAAAAGTCCAAATCTCCCTCAGAAATTGCCATTGGTACTAAAATAAGAAGAGCCTCATCTCGACCACATCACCCTTCAAACACATCATCACCAACCCAAACAGGAGGACAAACCGAGTAGTATGAAGCCAAATCTTCGTCACATAGGACTGGAAGATCCGAAACCACGTCCATAGAGCATCGTCGTTGAAGGGATTCGAGTAGGTATGAACAGAAAATGCCACTCTATGCTAGAGACTAACGAGACCAAGTCGTAGAAGAACCCTCACCGAATTCCAATTTGGTAGAACCATAGGAGCAGGAGGAAGAAGGAACCAGCACAAATACGAGGGCCCCTACGATGTCGACACCATGGTAAGAACACCAACAGTTCACTAGAATTAAAAACAACCAAAGTGTAAACAAACCTCCCCCCCCCCATCTCTAATGTGTCGCTGTAGCAGCTAAGCCACACAGGGTCACACCCGAAGCCGATGGAATCCATGACCATATCTGGAGTCTAGAAGCCATCACCTGCCGATGCGCACTGAAGACATGCCAAGACCTAGAAGCCGGAAAGCATCGTCGTGATGAAGCTGACTCGAAACCCGCTGGAAGCAAACACCAAGATCTAGACCACCAGAACCCATTGTGCCGACATCTAGACCATGCCAATGATCACGAACATGAAACATCAACGGACCACTCTGACATCGTGCTGAGATCCGAGCGATGAATCCAAGCCAACCGACGATCTGGAGGAGGGAAGGATAAAATAACAAATGGGAAACCCTAACGTGTGGGTGGTAGGGTGAGACACCACTCAGAGGTCATTTACTGTATCCAATGATCACAATAAGCCTCTATCATGATATATAGTTTGACTATAAGTTTATTTACCATCTAAGAACTCCCAAAAGATATAATTAACTAATAAATTAACACTAAAAAATGATCAAAAAAAATTCAATAATTTATTTATTGTAATAAACATTAACAATAAACCAAGGTATAGGTAGATGATAAATTAAATTCACTATCAAACCTTGCATGTAATGTAAGAATCTATTTGATACAAGTAATTTATCATTTAAAATAAAGAATACATAATTCATAATATAATGATTTTATATCAACGAAAAAAACACGAAAGAACCATTAAATTAATATACAATTCAAATATTTAAAAATGTTATAACTATTTATTAAAAAGTCATTAATAAAATCTAATTCTAATTTTTTGTATAAATTTAGATTTAAATTATAGACATTCAATAATTATTAACCCAACTATATATAATAACATTAATAAATCATTTTATATTCATAATTATAAGACATTTTAATGATAAATTTATGATTTTTATGAATTACAAAACATTTATAATATAATTTCACATAGGTAACATATTTCATAATCTGATATCATATCAAAAAAATTATATAATTTTCGATCAAAAAAATTACTCAATATCTATTTTTTGGTTAAAAAATATCCAAAATAATGCCCTATAATTTTTACAAATAAAATATGTAATTATGAATAAATCATAAATTAAATATTAAAAATTTTATATTTTTAATTTCTTCATATAATTTTAATCATTATATAAATAAACATTTTGTGGTTATAAAACTAGCCTTTATATTTCTAATCCTTAAATTAATCCATTGAAATTTAAAATTTATTTTAAATATTTACATTTAAAATTAATGGATTATTTAAAAATTGATGTTCTAACAATAATTAATATCTAATTAGAAACTATTTATAATTGATTAATTAATTATTCTTCTTAAAATACCTTTTATTAGAATTTTTAAATGATTTATAAATTATTAAATCATTTCCAAATTATTTAATTTTTAAAAACCTTTCTCCCTCAGGTTCATGGCTTGCAGTGGGACATGGTGTTTTCATGACCGCCAACCATTATAAAACCCATCTACGTAAAGGTAATCCATTAAAACATAGTTTTCACTTCATCTCACTATTACCTTTTAATCTGTTGAAATGAATGACGATATCTTAACAAACCAACATCCAAACCACACCTTGGTTAAGACTAGTTGTTCATTTTTCATGTATTAATGATAAACCCATGAACCAAAATAGTGTTTTCACCAATCCATAATGAAAAAATTATATTCATTATTCATGTGTAAACTCTTAAAAAATGGTACAAAATAGTTGGGCTTATGTTTTGGTGGAAGGCTATGAATATTGTGGTGGTTATCAACCAGATTCTTTTTTTCCAAAATTTGTTTTAACCATTTATTTAATAAATCTGTGATAAATGGTTACTCTAATACCACCATTAATTCATTTGATGATTTTAAATACATAATAATATGATCAAAATCAAATTATACCCCAAATTCTAGATACTAAATGGAATAAAAATGACCCCACATAAAATTGATAATGAAGATTAGCTATAGACATGACTACCAATCAACAAAGACGCCTATATAACCTTTTGAGAATTAATCTTGTGCTTTTAAAGAGGTCACTAAAATGATATCCACAATAAATACCACCACCAAATTTATCCACATATCTACCAAATCATCTGAAAATCAGATGTGTAACATTATATATCATTGGAATACTAATTCCTCAAAAGAGATGGAGAAGAATAAAGAGATATATGATTGATGGGTTTTTCATCCAAACATCATCAAAATCCTATAAAACTACCATCCTGGAGCTATATATTTATATATGTTCCAAAATAGTCCCCGATGAGGAAAAAGAATTTAAAATATTCATTTATAATGCATGATTAATTCTTCTACCATTCCATGCAACATATTAGTGAATGAATCTCATCTCACAAATTGTATTATATTAAATGGTTGTTTTATTGAAATCCAATATAATATGTAGATCAGATTAAAATATTATACATTTTGTGGTGTTCATATACCAATTGTACATCATTATCTTATCATATAACTATGAATCACATGCAGAATATGATTTATATGGCTAATATGTTTATTTATATAAATAATAGTATTTATGTAATATAACGTTCCATTAAGATGATTCCCAAGAGTAAAATAATCACATGTTTTGTACTCTATTTTCTTGAGCATTAGTATAGCTTCAACACAAAGGCGTTTCTTTATCTTCACATCTATTTTATGGAAATATTAATTCATGAACTATACAAATCTAGATGTTTTTTTGAATGCATTATCTATTCTGAATTCTATATAGATACAATTGCTCTTCCATCACATATCGACCCCCCATTATGTAATAACATGTGAGTTTCTCCATGAAAACTATAAATTTAGTACAAAAACCTGCAACATCCATCTATCATGCTGATATAATGATCATTTATAACATCGATATGTGTTACACGCAATTCAAGTCTAGCATGATTTTTTTTACATTTTTAAATAATCATAACCATTTCCTACAATTATAATAGCCTAATCATCTATAAATTGAATCATATTGATTCTAATTATATCATAGTTTCCCACACACCCCCTCTCTAATGTTGAGTAGAAGGAATCCCTACAGTCAATTTTCCATGCCACATATAGAGTAGAAACCCTCAACATAAAGTCATTCTTGTGTGTTGAAAATGCAATTTAGATGAACTTTTAAAAGTATAACATTTGAAATTGGAACTTTGTTACTTACATTATTCCATAAATATACCCTAATTAACATAATGTATATATATGGGTTTGGTATTAGGTAATTTTCTTAAAATCAAATTTTTCATCTCTTTATACTACTATCTTTTTTTGTAATATATTATTCCACTAACATGCACAATTAATAATTGTTTCCTATTAGCATGAGTATCCATTATAAAAATTTTATTAATTAGAATTAGATTTCATATGACTTTGAAAACTATGTCATAGTTACTACTATAATTTTTCACTATAGTTACCATTACACATAATGAATCCAATGATGAATATAGGAGGATTAATTCCCACAAGAATTCACCGAGCATTAGTACAATAGATTCATGAAATCATGGACCATGTTTAAGTCATTGATATTATATTACACTAAATTCCATATGGAAATATTAATGATAAAAATTAAATTCATAACAATTAATTGGATTATAGTGATTGATTTCTAATTATTATTAGAAAGCGAATTCAGTAATTAATATGTTTTCAATATATCCTAAATATTGGTATCCATGTTTAGAAAATTATCATTTAAAAATTTATATATATAATTAGGACATTCACATTCTTCATTTTATATTGGTTAATGTTTTAATCCATATAAAATAGGCTACTAATATCTCATATTATATAGTCATCAAACATTATTCTCTATAATAAAAAAAATTACCTATAAAAACATTTCAATATTTACTTTAATATCATCAAGTGGAATCCCTCTTGAACAATTGAATTTTTTAAAAATCATACTATCATATAGAAATATAGAAATTAATACTATAATTCCCTAGAAAATCCTCGATTATTATGATTCTCTATAGATATATCTAAACCAATGATCAATATTTAAACACTATAAAACACTACAACTAATATCAAACAACACTCTTTTTTTAGAATCCATTAATCTAGAATATTAAATATTGATCAAAGTATCGAATCCTCTAAAACGGACTATACTTAATGTAAAAAAATCAAACTATAGAATTATTATTTCTAATGTCAATTATTAACTTCATGACTCATAAAAAATAATATCTAAAAAAATTGAATAGAATGAAAAAATAATAAAACAGAAGAATACAAAAAATTACATATTAAATAAATTATAATAATTTAGGGTAGTAATACTACATACATTGTCTTATTGTAGAAAACATAAAATAAAATCCCATTAGTCTAACAGAAAATATATTAAAATAACATCAAAATAGTTCAAATATTTATGTTAACTAACCCATAAATTTATATACGAGTTAAGTTAGTTTCACCACCCATTAATCTTTTTAGAGAATTGAACTTGATCAGAGAAATAACTTGTAATTTTTTAATTGAATGGAGTCATGTTATATTTGTAGTTATTATGGAACAACTAATAAATTATCACTCGTCCTCTACCACACTCTTAATAATTTTTCCTACTATGACATCATTATGTTAAACTACCTCTACATAGTCCCAGTTCATTTATTTTGAAATCCCTTTTTTATTAATTTCCTCACACAATGATAGAAAATTGGGTCTTCATTGAAAAACCTACCAACACACCACTAATGAACAGTAATCTTTAATTTTATAATTAAATGACCCATTTTCAACTTTTAAATTCTTTTTTACATGAAAATATTTCCTTAACACATCCATGAATGCAATATATGTTACAATTTCATTCACAAATCTATAACAACATGATTTTAATTGGAAATTATAAATTCCTTTAATTATCGATCAAATATTTGTTTTCATGTTAATGATATATCAATATACACAAGATCATACTTGTGTGTTTGATTATATCCATGAATAATTTCCTCATCTTTCATATTTTTTTGATTGGTGGAATGAAATGTACCTATTACCACACCAAAAATAAAATATTCTTAACCATCTAATTATTTCCTAAAATACAACCTAGGAATGGGATACATTGAGGACCTACCACCACATTAATATATGAAACTCAAAATCATCATAATCATCCCAATGTTTACAAAATATAAATAATTTCCACAAATTAGAGTTGAAATCCAATAGTATTTGCAGGGATGAGTGATTCAATAATATTCTATATAATAGTCAACCTGTAGGGATAAGCATCGAGGATATGAATGTTAGTAAATAAATTTTCTTGTATTACTAAAAAACATGATTTCTTCCATTTTTTATTATACTATATAAATTGATCACTAAAAAATTCCAAATCAATACTTTGGGATTCCAAGACACCTTCTACAGACCTCTTTATCAAGGTGATCAAATAGTATAACCTGAAAAGGTTTATTGAGGAAAATATCTCAAAACCATTCATATAAATTTTCAAATTCATGAATTAAGCCAATCACACACCCCACCAATTTCAAAATTTTAAGCACTATAATTACACCATTCAACGAATCTATACTACCATTCTTAATAATATTATGATTTTTAATATACATTATACTATCTTTATACATTAAGAATTAATTGATTCACTAAACCAATCATATCGAATGCATAAAGTGTTTCTATACATTTTATTTAAATTTTATTTTAAATTAATTTTTTAACAATTTTAAATAGACAACACATTTTTATTTATTTTCTACATTAACATATTCCTCATGCAGAATTATGAATTTGGACATAACTTCTCACTATATATTTTTGACATCAATGGATGTCATAGGATATTCATCCTATACATGATATTTGTAAGACACCTTATTGTTATTTGTTCATTATAAAAAAATAAGTTATCTCATTTAGATCATGAATAAAATATTTCATCAATTCATTATTCCAATAATTTAAACTATATAATTCTTCAAAAAATCTAAATGAAGAACCATGAAATTCTAAAGTATGAACCTTGTATTCGATTTCCTGTATGACACGTAACACAGACTGTGTAAGTGAATATAATATTCTGATAATTTATTATAAATTTTATATTTAAAATATGTTATATATATTTCAACACACCCAACACCGAGTTTATGTGTGTTACACATAATAGATATATTCATCAATGTCTTTCACTACATGAAAAAATGATGATTCAAGAAGAATAATATATTATTAAAATATTATTATTTAATATAATAAGATATAAAATAGAAATTGTGATTTTTATTAACTAATATATGAAAATTTATGGTCATAAAAATATAAAATGATTTCTTGGGTTACCAATAAATGAGAGAAATAAAAATAAAAACCAATTGGATATAAAAATTAATATATTAATTATTATGCTTGAAAAAAAGTTTTACCTTAATAAACATATTTAATTAAAATTAGCGAATTATTTTAATTAAATATATATATTGAATATTAAACAAATATTTTTCCTAATCATCCATTAGTTTTGATAAGTATAATATAAGAAAAAACTATATTTTACACAGAAAAACCTAAAAATTTATATAGAACATGTTTTGCCTTTTAATGGAGAACACATTTGAAATATGAATTTCAAAACTTTTATAGATAAAATATATCAAAATAAAAATAAATTTTTAATTAGAAACATTAAAATTAATAAAATTTATGTTATTTTAATCATTATTACATTTAAATTGATCACAAAAACATATAAAACATTTGGATGATTTTACATTAAAAACCTGTATTGGCCTCATACCTAAGGGAAAATGTTTCAATTATTTTTTCCACTTAAATGATTGAAATTTTGAAAATGGATTAAATTTTTGGAATAATCATTATTTATAATTTGAAATAATAAAAAAAATTGAAAAAAATATTATTAAAGGTAATTAAAATTAATTACAATTATTAATGTTAAATTATTCGTAAGAAGGGGTAAACCTTAACCATAATTCCCAAAATGATTAATAATCATTTACAAATAAATTGTTTGGACATATATCAAACCTATACTCTATTTGGTATAATTTTGTACATTATTTTCATCATTTAACATGAAAAACTTGGGATGTATTCATTTTTCAAAAATATACAAGAGTGTCACTCCTACTTCATTATAAAAGTCCACTACTTCTCCTAATTCCTCAAACCTCCCCAACCACATAAGTCCACCTATTATATTAACACAGATCATTAAAAAAACCCTTAACTAGACCAAAAATGCTACCTTTGGTCATAAATACTTCAAACAAATCCTTTTGGTATATACCAAAATAAGTTAGCATATATTTAAGGTAATGGTTTTTAATGATCACTATTCATTCAATTATTTCTACACCACCTAAAATCATATTATTCCACGTTAATATAAAAAAATGTGTCCTAAATATTCTAGGGAGTTGTTATTATATTTTTAACACCTGAACATACACACACATCCATCAATTTTGTAATGAAAATACTGTTTATGGGAATAATGAACTATTGTCTCATGAAACGATGATTTATTATTATTATCTTAAAACTGTCATGGTGGTCATTATGATATAAAATGCATTTATATATGAGATATATGATATTTATTTTGTATTTATAACAATTTAATTCTTTTATACTGAATAAATTTAATACTTTCCATTTTGGTTAATATGATAACATCATTTGAGGAAGTGTGGGCTACCACCCCCTCAAAGCGATGTGATTCAATTCACACGAAACATAGAACATGTTATAGATAATTTTTATAAAATTATATGAAATATATTAAATATATATTGTAATTGAATTATTATTTACATTCATATAAATTTTATTTTCTTTTAATTCTTTTAAAATAAGAAAACAAAATTAATTTATCGTTCATGCTCACGAACGACTTAGAGTATCCATGTACAGTGAATTCCATTCCTTATCTCCTTATATTGTGTTTTATGATAGATAAATATATAATGGATATATATTTAATTCAATAAAATGATTTCAATTTTTTTGGTGATATAAAAATGTTGTATATAATAATTAAAATAAACAACAAGTTAACAAATACTCAACAATCTATGTAATTAACACGTGAAATAGTTAAACTTACGAAAGGTTATTCACAAATGGGTAATAATATATTTTAAGAGGAACATATATGATATTATAATAAATAATTTGGATATTAAAATAGTTAGTAACATGTTTACTGTTATTATACATGATGTTAAAGGATGTTCACCCAAAAGGAAACATAAGGTAAAGGATTCATGTCTTATTTTCTTTCTGTGAAGCATACTTAATTGATGTGCTCTTAATTTGATATATATATATATAGTGTACATAAAACCATAGTAAAATTTAATATCATTAATAAATACTTATTCATGGTATTTTTAGTTTCAAATTGAATAATTTCCTTTATCAGGATTTGAGTTAAAAGTTACAAAGTAGAATAGAATTTCATAACCCAATTTATTTTTATTGAGTTATGTTACTTTCTCATTGTCATTAATATTAAATGATTATTTTTGTAATAAATTTTTATTATATATTGTGTTATGTACACTTTCCTTATGTGTATTTACAGTTGATACACACATCTAATCATTTATTGAATCTCACTCCGACATTATATCCATTTTAATGTTTTATTTAAAAATCTAAATTTTATTCGGGATTATTAGTACTTGAATTTTTATTGGAAGAATTTATTTTATAAATATTTAATAAAATCATTAATTTTAATCTCATATGGTTATTCATGAACTTTAGCATGTATTAGTATAATTTTTCCTTTTATTTTTTTTAAAAATAATTTAGAAATTGACTTAATGAAAATCGAACATCATTTATATATATAGTCGTAGAACCTACTTACTAATAAAAAATGTGGCTTCCAAAAAGGTTTTAAAAAAATTATTTAACCATTAAAACATTATTTTTAAAGAACATTTTACCCCTTTTTGTTTTTATGGTTATTTTCAAAGGAATCCACTTAATTCTTTCCAACCGGGAATTTTTCTAACCATTTTTACATTGTAAAATGAATGTTTCTCTTTACCTCGTACGACATGTATAGATTTATCCACCATAATTTCTTTAAATTTTCATATGGTAGTTCAAAACGTTTTTTTATAAATAAATGTTTTTAATGAAATGGATTTTCAAAAGGGAAATACATATAAAAGGGTTTTTAAAAAAATTATATTTTCCTCAATAATATTTTTTAAAAGTTTTCGTTTATATCATTAACCACAAAAACACTATTTTTACTCAAACTTGGATATTTTTTATGATGAGATCCATATAATTTCTCTATATATTTCATGTTTTATTTTTACAATGAATATATTTATATTTGTTTCATTTATTTCCATATTTGTTCCCTTGAAATATTTAACTTCATAGGATCATTGTGCATTAAATATACCTTAATTATGCATATTATTTATCATGGATGTTGATATTTCCAAAAAAACATACCATATTATACTGATCATTTAATTTGAAAATAATTTGATTAACTTGGGAATTACAGATAAATATATATCTTCCATTCAATATAGTTATTTGATAAGTAATATTATTTATATTGATTATTCAATATATGAAATTCTTTGGAGTGGAAATGACTTATTGTTCCAAGATTTATAAAGGTACTATATTCATCGATAGGTTCTCATGAGACAAATAATTTGTGCTAATTAAATACATTTTGATACATTTTTAAAACATTTTATGATAGTCCATAGTGGTGTGGTTTTTTCATGTTTCTTACACGTGACTTGTAACAATTAATCATTTTTCTCATTTAGTTTTAGTTATTATTTATCCATGATATTCTTCATTGAAATATATATATCAATACATTTCATTTTATTTAATTGATTAAATGGAATGTTTTTCAGTTTATTACCTATTCATATTGATTTTTTCTTTATCTAGTTATCTCAAGGGAATGTGTTTCAAGTTATTAACCTACTATATTATATATGTAATTCCTTCTCATTTTGTTGATTAAATGGTATATGAATTACGCTTTTTTCCATTCTATAATTATTAATCTCATTGATTAGTTATGGCTTATGCTATATTTTTCTCTTACTTAGAATTTCATATCACTGTTATTATGTTTTTTATCCAACAATTATATAAGTGTACTATGAAATAAATGGAGCGATTAACAATACAGAATAGTGTTATCCTTGAAGTTATTTATTTAAATACAAAAAAAAACTATGTTCTTATTAGAGTATTACTTTCTCATGTATGTATCTGGTTTACCATAAATACTAAAATGGTCAGTCTTTTGGGGCATGATTACCAATAATCATGATAATGTAATAAGTAGCAGACACCATTTTGCGTTTCTAGGGCCATGGTTCTATAGTTGTTATCACAGAAAGTTTAGTAGAAACTATGGGAACTTGATTTAGGAAGGCATTGATAAGATAACATAACCATAAGGTGGATTTTGAGGATAATTATATAACAACATCATATAATTTTGGTAATATAGGTATTATTTGGGTCTTCCTAGAAATACATCCCTACCAAGATACTAAAAGTCTAAGTTGTTCTAGAACAGATTAAATTAGGAGTAATAAATCCATAAAGGTGTTTCAAGCCTGAATCAGGGTAACCTAGTACAAGAAAATGGGCCATACAACCCAAATGGTATGACACACCATGGGGATATTCATAGGATAATCCACTTTATATTTAAAAACCATTATGAAGAATTTTAATGGATAATGACAATGAATAATAAAGGGTAAACATAATCTATTTTAGATTTAAATATACAGTTTCCTGATCTATATATATATATAATATATTGTATTATTCTTCTCTCACTGTTATTATTGTTTTTCAAGGTAATATTTCAGGTTTTATTCAATGTATAGAACCTGATGGATTAAATTTAACAATGAACTTGAATGAAAATGTAGCGAAACTGAGAAACCAAATGATGTGTTAATACGATTTAAGGATACATTGTTTATATAATATTTGACTTACTGAAATATGATTTACAATATATATCTTTACCAACTGATGAACAACTCTTAGAGGAGAATCATGGAGTTTTCTTAGATATCAAGTGACGAAGACGGTAAGGAAAAGAAGGATAGATTTCTAACATGTGAGAGGTGTGGAAAGAGACACCAAATAAAGTGTCTCAATTGAACAAGGAAATGATTTATATGTGGGAAGGATTAACTTAAATAAAAGGATTGGTAAGGAAAAATGAAGAGTATAATAGAAGGAAATGAATCTTTTCCTAATATATACTATATAGTTCTTTGTCATATGTGCAGGGAACAAAGACATTACCCATGTCTATAACCCATTCTATAAGATAAACTATAGACCAAGGAAGGATCTATATGAAAATAGTGGATAACATATTTAGGTATTAGGGAAATATTAAAAACCTTTTTTAAAATTAAATTTTATGGTTAAACTCATTTTATGGATTTCCATCATATTTATTTTTGGAAATTATATTAATTCGGTTTTAGAATATGACAAATTGTATACTTAGTGAAAACTAATCGAATCTAGAAACACCATTGTTCCTGACCCCAATACCAATGCATTAATAGTGTGATATTCCAAATAATGACCTATTCAGTTTCTTGGTTAATTTTTATATGTTTTTAGTTAAACAAATTGATGAATATTGTTATTAATGGACCAGTAGTATCATTTTTTATGTTTAATGACTAATCTATTAAAAATATTGGTTTTGGATGATTTTTTATGATAAATAATCATACTTTTCACTCTTTTATGTGACCTAATATTATTTATAAATATATTTTGTGGCTCATGAATCAATATAATTTTTTTAATTAATTGGATCATAGATCAAGTAACAACCAAATGTGGAAATTATTTTTATGTAAATATATCAACTATGTATGCGTAGGGAGTAAAATAATTCCTCAACATTATGAAAAGTACCTTCAATCAAGTTCAAATTCCTTATTTTTTATTGAATAGATGGCCCTATAAATCATCATATATTTATTTCTTTGAGTCCCTAAACATTATATATATAATTATGTTGATTGTGATGGATTACCACAATCACTCCAAATAATTATTGCTCCATTACCTCCAAGTACGTATCCCTTCCTTCCACTAAGTTTATCGCACTTATATAACTAGTTATTTGAAATTCCATGTTACCCTTATACTTCCCATTTTATTTTTTATTGAGTATATTATGTGAACCCTTCTCATGTAGTGGAATTTAATCATAAGAAATATCAAATAATATATCACCATGATTTAGTTTCAATCGTGAGGTTGCAATTTAATTAAGTTGGGGAGAATGAATCACCTCAAAATTATAATGTATGACCCTTGGATTCAATATCGTGAATGAAACATGAATCCATAAATTCAATGGAATATAATATCAATATAATTTATAATATATTCACTATTTTAAATTGATTTTATATATTTCAATGCATGAAGCACTGATTTAGAATCTGTTAAATGCAAGAGATACCTTCTTTGACGGCTTGTCTTACACCCAAGATCATGTTTTACCAAACAATAATATATTATTAAAATAATATAATTAAATAAATTAATATATAAACTATATTTTTTGAATAGTATTAACTAAATTATTAATATTTATGATTTATATAAACATAAAATATATTCGTATGGTTGAAATTACTAACAAATGAAACTAAGAACCAATTGGATATAAACAAAAATATATTCATTTTTATGCTTCTATTGGAGATTTATCTTAATAAAAATAAATAATTACATATACTGAATTATTTTAATGAAATATATAGTTTATATATTCAGTCAAAACATTTTTATATTCATTAATTAGGTTTGATAGGCATAATATCAAAAGAAACTCTATTTTACACATAAAAACCTTTATTTTTTAAAGGCAATTTCACTACATTTTAATAGAGAATCCACTTTAAATATGAATTTTGACACATTTATTAATTTGATATTTCAAAATAAAATTCATTTCTGAAATTGAAACATCATAATTAGGTTAGGGTTAATTTTTGATATTTTTTGAATCTTTTCATTTTTCAATGAATTTTTAAAATGCAAAATTTTAGTTCAAAAAATATTTTTCATATAATCTAAATATCAGTCTAAATTGTAAATTTTTAATTTTTATAATGTTTAATTAGATTCTGTTTTTATCTATTAATACATTTTATGTAATTAGAATCAATATAACTTTGAAATTTATATAAAAACATAGAAAACATCTATCTATTTTTACTTAAGAAACATGAATTGTCGTCATTCATGCGGTATAAATTTTAAAATAATTTCTACCACTTATATGATTAGAATTTGAAAAAAATGGAGTCCATATTTTAAATCCTTGTTATTTATAATTTATAATATTTAAACTATTTATCCTGACAAAAATGATTAGTGAAACTAATTAAAATTATGTATAATGGTTCAGGCCAAATTAAAATTTATAAGGGAATTTACCTTAACCCAATGGACCAAACACATCAATAAACATGTCCAATAGCAATTTTATGTCCATATATTGATCCTAAAATATATTTATCTAATATTTTATATTATTGGATAGAATTACAAAATTAACTATTTGGAAGAATTCTATTTTCAAAATATTAAATAAGTGGCACTCCTCCTTCTCTATAAAAGGTCACCACTTATTCCCATTCTTCACGCCTCTCAACATACTTGAATTAATCCAATATATAAAAAAATAGCATCCAAACATAACTATTATAGACGTTTAATCTTTAATTTCTACATAAATCCTTCCATGGAAGCCTTGTGTTATAAATTAAAAGGACTTATCTGATTATTAAGGTAATGTTTTCCAACGATCACATTTCTTTCAATTACTTCTCTAACACCTCGAATATTCTTATTCAATGATCAAATAAAAACACCACTATACTAAATATACTAGTTTTTTGATATTATATTGGTTAGATCTATAATTATACCCACATCTATATGGGTAATGGACATATGATTTATTTGAATGGTGAACTGCAACCCCATGAAACGATGACTGTTTATTCTTCCATTACCACCTATCATGGGAAGTAATTTTGATGGAATCTCTGTTTATATATGATATATATGATATATATGATATTTATTATGCATATTATGTCTTTATAAATATTTAACCCTTTTAAGTCACACACATTTAATAATTTCCATTTTCCTATAATAGGATAACATCGTTTAAGGAAGTGACAACTACCACCCCATCAAAATGATGTGATTTAATTCACACTAAACATGAAATTTATTAAGGATAATTTTAATTCACATAAATGGAATATAATTCATATATATGGTAATGTAATTATAATATACATGTGTATAAATATCATTTAGATTTTATTCTATTAAAATATGATAAAGAAATGGATGTCCTATTCATGCACATGTACTGTTTACCATCTCCATGAATTGTCTATTCCATTTCTAATCTGAAAATATTATGGTTTAATATATATATATATATATACTATTTATATATAATAGAAACATCATGATTTAACTTATTTAGATTATTTTAGCCTATTATATTTTATAATAACAATAAATAAAAACATAAAACATACTAGAAAAACTTCGGAATTAACACCCAAAATAGTTAAAATAATTTATGGTTATTATAGAACTGGTAGTAAGATATTATAAGAGGATCATAGATGATATAATAAGTATTAATATTTATCTTAAATAAGTCATTTACATATTTATAACAATTATACATAAGTATAATAGACTTTCACCGAAAATGAAACACAATATAAGGGATTCTTATCTCATTTTCCGTCCATGAGGAATACAAAATTGATATGCACCTAATTTCTTATATATGGTGTATGTACTAAAAAATTTACATATAATATAATTAAAAAATTATTTATTCATGTAATTTTTCATTTCAACTTGATGTATCTATTTTCAATGGGATTTTAGATAAAAGTTACTAATTGGAATAGAATTTAAAAAATCAATTTATTTTCGTTGAGTTATTTTATATACTCATTTTTGTTAATATTCAATGAATATGTTTGTAAAACATTTTATTATATATTTAATTATTTCAACTTCCCTTATGTCTATTTAAATTTGATACACATAATATACACATTGATTTATTCTCACTTCAATGTTAAATACTTTTCAAAGGTTAATTTCATCATATCGTTTTTTTAGATTATTTTTACTTGAATATATATTCAAAGAAAATATTTGATAATTTTTCAATAAAAAATATAATTTTAATATTATATGGATATTACTGACCTTTATCAAGTATTATTATCATTTTCTTACTCTTTGGTGGATAAATATTTTAATAAATGTTTTTATGAAAACATGACTTTATTTCCCTCTTTAGTCAGAGATCCAATTTCTTTCTAAAAATTGTGTCATATAAAAATGTTTTTAAAAAAACTTTTTTAACCTTTAATAAATTATTATTAAATAATTGTTTACAACGTTTTTTCTTTTATATATGTTTTCAATTGAATCTACTTGTCACTCTACGAACAAGGAATTTTTCATACCCTTTGACATTGAAAAAGGAATGTTTCTTTTTACCTCATATGACATGAACATACTTCTTTGATATTGTTTTCTTGAAGATTCCTTTGCATGTTTAAAAGGATTATTTTTAAAGAATGTTTTTTTAAATGGGATTTTCAATGAAAATATTTTGAAAAGGTTTTTCAATGAAAATGTTATTTTTCTCAAGATTATTATTTTTAGAAGTTATTATTTAATTTAATTAATTAAAAAACCCCTCTATTTTTACTCTAATTGGGATATTTTGAATTCATACCATCAATATAATTTCTCTAGATGGTTCTATCTCTGGCTAATCTAAGTATTTATATTAACATCCTTTATTTTCTTAGTAATCACCTTTAAATATTCCATTTCATACGACCATTGAGAATTAAAGTTACCCTAATTATCCATATCATTTATCATGGATATTTCAATTTCCCCAACCATAATCTATTTTAAATTTAGTTCCAACATTGAATATTATTTGAATAATTGTGTAATTATTTATAAATATATATTTCTCAATAAATTATATTATTTGATAAGGCATATTATTTATTTTTATTATTCAATATGAAGAATGATTTGGAAATGAAATGACATGTGGGGCCAATATATTATATAGAAAATAGATGCAATGAATAGTTATGATGAGATAAATAATTTTCACATATTAAATGGGGTTTTATCCGTATATTTAATCCATGTTGGGAAAGGTCCTGATGGTATAGGATTTCATGTGCATTAGACATAAAAATCCAACAATTCAGTATTCCCCTCATTTAGATTTTGATATTATCCATCTTGAAGATTTGGAATTGACATATCTACAGTTACCTTTTATTTCAGTTCATTGATTAAATGTCTAGTGTTTTAGTTTCTTACCATTTCTCATTGAATTTTCCTTATCTAGTTATTTTAATGAATTTTGTTTCTAGTTATTACCTTGAAATATTTTTTATGCACTTCCTTCTCAGTTTTTTGATTACATGTTATGTGTGTATTGTTATTTAACATTCCAAAATTATTACCCTCAATAAATTATTTTTCATTCACTCTATTTTTCACATAGAAGGGATTTTGAGCACACTCTTATTATCTTTCATTAACGAGGTATATGAGAAGTGTACTATGAATGGTATGAGTGGGTTTACATAATGGATTAGATTTATCCATTTTGTTATTTATTAAAAAATAAAAAAATATTTTGTAATTTGAGTATTATTTTCTCATGTACGTATCTAATTTAAAAAGACTACTAAACTGATCAGTTCATTGTAGATTTATTCCTTGAAGTCATGCAAATGTAATTATTAACAGACACCATATTTAGGCTTCTGGGATTAGGGATCTACATAAAAATTCATAAAATAATGACAAAATATTTTATCCTTAATATATATAGATATCAAATTAATATTTTACATCATGAATTTTCTAAATACTATATATTTTTTCTTATATAAATTGTTTCCATTCTATTATGATAATAATGATTCATTTTAATCTTTCATATTTTGAAAATGAAAATTTATTTTATCTTTATTATATTTTATGTTTCACTATTAACCTTCGCAATACTATTATTCCTTCACACACCTCCATTTTAGAAAAAATTACATTTTCTAATTTTTTAAAAAAATAATTTTTTCATCATTTCCCTTTAATAGAAACATATGACTTCTTGTAAAAAATTATAATAATCAATACTATTAAATAAATTATGAATAATGTTCTCTATAGGTTATTTCCTAGAATATATTTATATCATAAATTAAATATTGTCATATCTATCATTCACAACGCCATAAAAAAAACAAATTACATTTATTTTATAAGAATTTCTCTTCAACATTTTTTATTACTACATTTTAAAAGAAACAAACTCAAAAAAATTATATATAAATAAATAAATGAATATTATAATTCAAATATCGATTGTATATATAAAATATACTATATAAATTAAAAAATATATAATTTAATAGTATGTGGCCTTATATAAATATATATTTAAAAAATATTACCATTTTTTGATATATTATTTCGTTTCTTTTGATTTTAATTTAAATAAATAATGCCTTTGATTCATTGAATAGATCAAATACGTAATTGAATCACACCAATAGATGTTTTTTCAATGCATTGTGTTAACCCATTGTTTTAATTCTTGAGTGTTTTTTAAATTAGGTAAAAAGGGATTCCTATTATAATGCTAGATATTTTTATAAAAAAAATGAAATATAAATTAGTATCTTTTGATTCCTTTATCATAAAAGTAACATCTTTTAATATTCATAATCTTGTTTCATTCATTATAAATTACTATTTATATTATGAATTCATATAATGTTCATATTCAAAATAGATATGGTGAACAAACACCAATTTAAATATTCATTGCTAAAGTAGAACCCAATATAAATAAATTTAATCCTAATATAAGATGTAATTATTATTTATTCATTATAAAAAATTGATTACATCCATTTCCTAGTTAAAATTATAAGCATAACCCCATCATCAAACTATCTCAGAAACTAAAATGATGTTATGCATAATTGGAAAAATATTGAATAGATTATGAAACGAATGTTTCATTTTCATTTAATTATTATTTATTTTTTTCTATTTTTATTTCATGATTTGGAGATATAGTTCTACATAAAATCTTATTGTGACCATATAGGTATAGGTGTGTAAATGTTTTAGGGGGTCCTATAACTATATCAAGGAATGGGGGTAATTTTTTTTGTCACAAATATATGTGGGGCACCTAGATTGTTTGGGAAGTCAACTTTTAGTTATTTATTTCTTAGTTATTGTTTCTATATGGACAACGAGCCTATACCCATGTTCTAGAGACTTCTTCTTTTCATCCATATGACCCATGATCAAATTCAGGTCGAGTAGGAATTCATGAGTACTTGTAGCATCACTGTAGCAGGGTACATTAGCAGCACTATAGCAGCGGCCACACTATAGAGGCAAAGGGTACTGTATTAGGGACTGTGGTGGTTCTGTATTGTAGCATGTACTATTGAAACATGTGTAGTGTAGACATACAATTCACTGAATGACTATTTGGGCAAAAAAATGGGCTTATGATCCTTGTATTCAAACCACATGGTATTGGGACTTTGAGCTATTTAATGGGTCTCCCTCTACCCACTAAGAGATAGGACTTTTCATTATTAATAAAAATTAGGTTTCGGCCCCAACCATTTAGAAAAAGATTATCTATGCCTCTGTGTGAAATAGTGAAAAGGGTGAGGTAATTTTCATATGAGAGGAGGATACAATTTAACTATTAGCGGATGGGTAAGAGTTTTATAGTTTTTCATTGTGATCCTTAGAGGTCATGGAATGTCTATATTTAAGGTTTTGATAGTGAGGAAGTAGATTTGATAGTATAAGTTATCACATGATGAGGAAGGGGGTCACATCATGAGTCTCTAGGTTAGTTCATGTTCTAGGGGTCACATCATTCTCTAATGGGACACACTATTATGTGACATTAGGAACTACACTGATGATTCATCTATGTTTTTTGGGGATAGTTTTTATTCCATGATAGTTGTGACCTTGTTGTGACTTGTTTTGTACATATTATTTTGAATATTTATTAATTTATTAAATGGGGACTAAAATGTGTTTTTTAATATTATTAACAATTATTCCTCATAAAATACTATATTTTTACCACTCAGTACTTGGAAACCATGATCCTATATCTCATACTCATCCTTTTAATTCTAGTGGTTTCTTAGATATAAATTTCTTAGGTAATGTATAGTAAGTGAGTTTTTACCTTTTACGTTATATTAAAATTTCTCAATTTTATCTCCCTATCATAAAATTCTATCATTTTCTGATGATAGATTCATCGATGTATGGTAGGTGGTAACCGTGCGTTATTTTGTTTTGTAAACTAATTTATTATGTTATTTAAATGAATTTTTCAACATTTCATAATACTTATATTTATATGATATTTTTTCAATTCCACATATTATATAAGAAACTGTAGTGGATTTAAAAACAGTACTATATTACTGAAAATTATTTTTTATAATATTTTTTTGACGAAGTTCCCCATTTTTAGAAATAAAGGGAAAACATTTATATGATTATGTATCATGGGAACCTTGGGTTATTTAGTAGAAAACTATGGTCATGAATTCAATAGGATGTGATGAATCTTTATTTAGTTATGGATTATGTGGTTATGGTTTGACTAATCATGGTGCCACATCAGAACTATGAATTAACATATCATTCCATAGTATCTTACATGTGACTTAACCCCATGTTAGAAGTTTATCTCTCCCTAGTGGCTTGTATGAAATGAGATATGAGTATTCATGATCACATTAACGTATAATTATTTGATCCCCTAATATTGTAAACTAGATCCAAAGCCTAACTTATTACATTGGGATAGATATAGGGGTTTAAATCCAATATCAACATTAATTTTACCAGATTTGGAGAGAAAAATCAATACATGATAATTTTTTAAAATTAGAGATAAAATATAAAAAATGGTAAAGGAAATAATTCGACATCATTAAACGCATTAAAAATTTATATATCATATATTAGGGATAGAAACATAATGAGAGTGATAATAATTACTTAGTTAGGTATACATATAGTTATACCTGTTATATTTAAGTTGACAAAATAAATATTGAAATGTAGATAACTTAGAACACATTCTATTTAATCATTAACATGATCACAAAATGCATCCATGGATAACATCATTAAAAAAATAACATGGATAATATTAATTAAATTGTCAATTAATTGAATGATTAATATTGGAAATCATGATCATAGATACTGGGACTTATATACCATCAATACCCTGTATTAATATAGTTTAAAGTTATCAGTAAAAAACAATTTAATTTAGACAACTGAGTTTCCTTTTCAGAGATATTGATGATTCAAGGTGATATATGATTCCAGGCCCCATAAATGAATTTATTTATAGATAAATCCACATATATCTATTGATTGATATAATTCATGATCAATATTTCATATTAATAAAAATTAAATTTCGGTAAAGAATATATATTTATCAACATTTTCCCATGTCAACCAAATATCTTCCTTATAAAAAGAACGCACAATAAACAGACTATATAGTTTATAATGTAAAAATATCCTGGATAAAAAGAATTTGGATATTTAATAGAAATATAATTTCAAATAAAAAATTCATATATGAAACTTATTTTCCAAAGGGAATGTTAACAACCAATAAATTAATAGAGTTTTGAGGTGATCACTGGTTCATCTAGAATATTTGATTTTCAATAAACCAATTTAAAATGAAATATTAAATGGAATATAAAATAAAAAATAATAAAATCCTTAATATAATAATATTATATATTAAAAAAATTTAAAAATGTATAAGAACTTAAACTTCATAATAAGGACAAGGGGGTGGGGGATTCTATTATCATTTAGTTGGTTAAAATAAATCTTTTTGAAATTAGGAAAAGATAGTAGAAAATGTACATATAGGATAATATTATAGATATTCATCTCAAAAACTTTTAATTTCAATTAAAACATAAAATAATCATGATAAATAATGTCTATACATAAATTTTTTTTTGTAAAATAATTTTGGAAAACATGGAAAAGAAGAAAAATATATCTGATTGAAGGAGAAATAAAACTAGTTTTTCATTTAATCATATAATTGATATAGTCAAGCACCAAAGAGAGAAACCTTTTGAATAATATATATAGACTCCTAAAATTTATAGTGTATTGGAAAATAATTGGATCTTATTTACTTTAACTGATAATATTCCTTCAATAAAAGTAATATAAAACCTAATATAAAGAGATATTGTGAAATATATTCTTACCACCTCAGTGAAATTCAACTTTTAACCCCTTGAATAAATAAAAATTAATTTTAACATTAAAAATCATAAAAAATTATTCATGATAAATAAATCAATGGTGTCGTAAATATACAATATAAAAGTGAATTGGTTCATTATAAAAATATTATCCTCATTAGAGCGTAAATTGATACAAAATATTTTTCTTCTTGATTTTTAAGTTAAAAATTCCTTAAGATGTTTTATTTTGGTTTTAATAATGTAATTAATATATATTAGAACAATATTCATATTTATAGTGTCATATATGATGCTCTTATAACATCATACAACCCATTAATTTAAAATAGTTCATTATTACCCTTATTTCATGTGTTATCTACTTTATTTTTTCATGTAGGTTTTTTTGGAAGGTACAGTTATTTTGCGTAGGATATAGATAAAAATATCCATAATTATATTTACATTTTAAATTTAATATTTTTCAATTGATATCTTTTTATAATAATTCTTTAATTTTGGATATGGAAAATGAATCATATCACCTTATGGAGATATTAGGTCTTACGTGTGCACAAGCGATGATATCATTTACTTAATGGGTGAAAGAGAAATTAATTGTATGATATATTAATTTTAACTAATTCATATCATCTAATATATACAATTTATTTTCATTGTTTCTATAATTATAAATATACATGTGCATTGGTGATGGGAAAGAATTACGTCAGTTCGTGAGGTGGTAGTCTACCTTACACATGAGTGATGGATTTTCTTTCAATTTTATGGGCATTGATATAGATCATAATAATAACATAAAAAATTGAATATTCATTTATTTTATATGCTTTTTTTCTATATTTTAATTTTTTAATTCCAAATTTAATGTGTTAAAGTCTGAAGTAAAATAAAGATGTTAGTGAATATGAATACCTTCTCTTAGGGAATCTTCTTCTAGATATCATATTACCAACCATAATATTGGTCTTTTGGGAAAACATAAGAATCAATAATTTGGATAAAAATGTTGGGGAGTGATTTTTAGGGTTTGGTTTTGCAATGGGTCTTGATAAGTGTTACAAGGTGAGGGGGGTGTGTTTATTTTATAATTGACAAGGAGGTTCTTTTTTTATAAAAAAAATCAATAATGAGTATTCAATCTAAACATTTATTCGTCCAAAATTGATAAATAATGGGTTTTATGGAATATACAGGATATCCAAAACTCGAACACTAAAAATACACCTTTTCAATAATTTTATTTCCATTGTCTCTATGTTACATACTATTACATTGTTAGTTTCCACCACGGTAACTATTTGGTTTTCCCTTTATAATTTATCATTTAAATATAAATATAAAATTTTGAAATATATATAAGTTGAAACCACTGATATTAAATATGATGTCCAATTTTATTAATACAATTTCTAGGTGTGTTGAAAATTAATTTTTAAACAAGAACATGCAATGAGAAAACCACCATTTTTACCTTTACACTGATAATTAATTTTTAATATTTTTACAATCCATTATGACCAAAGAAATCAGTAAATATTATTAAATAGAATAAATAATTTTCATCAAAAATATATAAGAAAATTTATAAAATCAAAATGATTGTTTTTTAGATTTTATTTTATTTAAAAACAAAACATTTTGTCAAAAACAAATTTTCAAGGAAAGAATTTCATATATAAAATATGATATTTTGTTAATTATATTAACAGTATTAATCATTAGATATTTTTAAATTCATAGATTTTTTATATAAACTATAAATAAAATTTAATTCATTCATCATTAAATATTATTTTAAATACATTAAATTATTAGAAATTATTTTCTTCAAACAAAACTAGTTTTCTGAATATTAATTCTAAAAAATACGTATTTTTAAATCAAAATTTATTTATTTATATATTTAAAAAATTAATAATTAATTAATTTTTAATCTTTCATATAATAATCTATTTTTATGAATAATTTATGTAATTTTCAAATACTATATTTTTCACTCTTCATAGAAGCTTATTTCTAATAGAAAATTTAAAAAAATCTTTCAAGGATTATTTTGATCATGTAATTTACAAATCAATATTCATCTTATAAGGTTTAAAAAAATTTGAAATCAAATATTAAAATGTTTAATTTATTATATATTTATAAAAATATATTTTTTACTTACTATAATTGTATCTGAGGTATTATGTTATTCCCTCTTATAAAAACATCATCCACGAAATTTTCATCGATATTTCTTTTTATAAAAAATATGTGTGGTTATTATTCATAACATCAAATAGTTTCCATATTTCTTCCAACATATTTGGATTTATCCAATTTAAATTTAAAATTCAAGTCATCATATTCCTTAATTATTTCTCTCCAGTGTTAAAAATCTAGGGATTCTTTTCATAGTTATAGAGCTCACTTTACAATTATATTTATTCAGTAGGGACTACAAGAGTTGGCTCTAGAATAAACATTCATAATAGTGATATATAAAAAACATCATGTAACCTATAGAGGCTTGTTTAATTATCAAATAGATATTTCATATCCCTAACTCAATCCAAAAATATAAAAGGTTTGATTTATATAGGTCTTAGTTTCCCTTTCTTATCAAAACATATAACACCCTTCCATGGAGATAAATTCATAAAAATTTAATCACCCGAATGAATTTAAATATAATCATCTAGTTATATCAATAACTTATCTACATCATTTATATATATTATTAGAAGTTTGAATATTATTTTCCTTGGCCATTTTTCCTTGAAATTATATTAATCTACATGTTTTCATTTAATAACTGTATCCCATCAAGTTGGAGTGTACATCTATTTCCATAAATGTTTTGTTAGGGGAAATTTGAATACTCAAATTCAAGGTCTTGTTATAGAAAAATTTTATAATCGTTAAATACTGATCCTATAATACATGATTGTCTTGTGAGAATAACAACAACATGTCTTCCAATTTTTGAATAATTATTTTTGATTTTTTACCTATTTGAGGATATTGGGTGGTACTCAAATGATATTCAGCACCAGGAACCCTATTTAGAATCTTACAGAATTTATATCAAAATAAGGGATAAATATTTGACATAATTGAAATTGATTCACTATAATTTCATAAAATTTCATTAATATTGATCCTAGAATGGTTCTGAAGTTTATAATCTTCTTGTATAGTGAGGAGATTTGTTGATTTAGTATGTAAATCGCCAATATCCCATATTGCATAATTCATTGTAGTAGATATTGGTAGTACTATAAAAACATACATAGTAATGTTATCCCATATCCATATATATATTGTAATATGATTCATGACACTCCAAGGATGATGTCGCTTAGTTGTCACCTCTAAGAAAACCATAATTCTGTATACCTAATTAGTTACATTCTGATTCATGTTACCACACAAAAAATGTTCCCTAAAACCCATGATCTAATTGTTGATACCGTGGTTTATAAAAAAAATTCATCTATAGACATCATCCATAAATTACATTATGAGTTCAGGTATAGACAAAACATATATCTTTTCTCAAAGTATCATAATTTGATCTTCACAAATTAAACCCTCTAATTTCACATCATCCATGACAATAATTTTTTCCTCAAAATTCTCATCATCAACTTGGGAAGTTTTTATCGATTACAAGATGATTATTTGGAAATAATTTTAAATGGTTTGATGCATCCCTATACTTTTTGTTGACCTCTACTTTTCTGATAATCCCAATTATGCTTTCACATAATTTGATAATCCCAATTAATGTTTATCTATATTCTAATTCTCCCAATATATGATATTCTAATATCAAGATGATAATAATATTAAATTAATCCTTGAAATATGTTAATCAATGTTTATCTTTGTTTATATATGTTCTGAAGTAATTCTAACCCAATCAGATATGTCTTGCATAAAATAGATAAGTGTTAGTCACTGATCTATGTATAGCTACTGGTACAGAGATAACGATACTTAGTCTACCGATAGATAGTCTACCGATAGACGGAGTCACCGATAAGCTAAGGTCACCGATACGCAGAGCAACCAATATGTACAAGTCCATCAGTAAGCATCGAACAAGCTACCGATACAGATTTATCATGTTTTATGATAGTAATGAATAAAGATACCGATGTGCATAAGTCTACTGATACACATAATCACTGTAACTAACCAAGAGTGATCGATACAAAGTAGAGCTACTGACAGACCAGAGCTACTGATAGACATAGTCCCCGATAGAACAAGGTCACCGATGCAGATAGCGACCGATAGAAAAAGTCTATCGATCTACCAATAGAGTAAGTCTACCAATAGACGGTGCTACTAATATATACAGAGCTACCGATACACAGAGTAAGAGCTACCGATATCAGGAGTTACCGATACCAAGAGCTACCGATAAAAAGAGCTACTGATACATGTTCAAAGAGTTACCGATGGAAGGTCACTGCTACACAAAATCCATCGTACACATCAACCTACAGGAAGATACTAATTATTTACCAACCATTCAAATTCTATACTCTCAATACTATTTGTTTATTATTCTAACCGTTACATTTGATGTTTTTAATGCAGTTAATGTTATTTAATGATCTCTGTCGCCATGTCAGGGAACCATACCTAGTACCCATGAAAAAGGTAATCATTACCATTTTCCGGAACTGAAAGTTATAAAAGGGATGATAAAGACCTAGCTGAAGAAGTGGAGAGAACACATAGACTGAATGAATTAAGTGAACATGATCAAGGAACTAACAAGGAACACGAAGGGTGAAAAAGAAAAATGCTCAACATCATTCAAATGTGGTCCATTCGCAGAAGGTTACATCCATATTCCAAGAACACTGGACATATGTGAAGAAATTCTTCTCTAGAGTAGAACACAAGATGCATCTTGAGTGAAGAACTACAAAAAACACTTCATGCACTCAGGCTGATAAGATGAACCAAAGAAGAAAACAATACTCTATTTTTCAGAAAAAACCAGAGAAGGACACAAAAGCTTTTCTGACAAATCAAATGAGTCCAGATCTGCACTGCCAATCACTAATGATTTTCTAAACTAACTCATACTTTCTTTAGTGATTCTTTCATTAACATTTAGAGAAGTGTGTGTACCCTGTTTATTTTACACACACACTATTTCCTAATCTAAGCTTCAGGATTCTTAAATCCTCATTCAAACTCTATAACTCACTTTTATCCCACTGTGGATAGTGGTAGAGGTCGAGTAAGACCTGGGAAACTGTGAGATATTGTTTTTTTTTCCCACGTATAACTATGGTAGAGGTCTTTATACCTGGAAAGTGTGTTCACTGTTGTTTACCCCGATCCAGGCTGTGGATCAATTTATATAAATTGTTTCAGAGGACTCAGTCTCGACTTGAGACTGAACCTCTTGGTTATATGTGATGTGCATTTTAGTTTAAGTTATAAGTATACTATATATATTTCATATTTTTCTGCTAACTACTTTGATATAAATTTGTTTTCAAGTTACTTTGATAGTTAAATCAGAAATTGTTTATATTTATTGTAAACCAGTAAGTTAGTTTCAAAAGAAAATTTAATATTCAGATTAAATTAACTGAGACCTAATCAATCATTGAGAAACAAATTGAACATTTAGACTCTTTATAAATTCACTACAGTTTAACATTGTTTTTAAATAGGGGGATTTAAGAGAAATATTTTTAACAGAAATTTTAATTGGAACTCAATTCACCCCCCCCCCCCCTCTAGAGTATCCACTCCGACCAACATTTGGTATCAGATGTTGTTTTATTAATAAATGTTTTCAAAACACTCTGTTTTTCAATTGTGATTTTAGTTTCATCTTTAATGATCATATATTTCTGTTAGTTCTAAATTTAGTCTCTTTAATTATTTTCTAAAATCTAGTAATGGATAATATACTAGAGGGTTTTTCTACTAAGAGGCCACGTTTATTTAATGGTACAAACCATGCCAAGTGGAAACTTAAGATGAAAATTCATTTAGAGCATATGGTTTTTGATATCTAGACTGGTATAGAGTAACAATATAAAATACCAGAAACTGATAGAAAAACATGGGATGAACCTACATAGACTGATTAAAATAATAATTTTAAAGCTATGAATTCCTTGTATTGTCCTTTAGGAGATGAAGAGTTTAATAGAATATCTTCTTGCAAAACTGGTTAAGAAATTTGGGATACTTTGGGTGTTTCTCATGAAGGAAAAACCAATGTTAAAGAAATGAGATTGAATAACTATACTATTAAATATGAAAATTTAAAAATGAAGACTGATGAACCTATTTCTGATATGTATCTCAGGTTCAATGAGATTCTCAATATTATGAGTTCACTTGGAAAGGCTGTTACAGCAAAGGAACAAATCATGAGAATCTTAAGATGTTTACCAGAAAGATGGAGAGGCACTTCTGTTTCAATCAGAGAATCATGTGAAATTGGAGCTCTTCCTATAAAAGATCTTCTTGGTAAATTAATGATGTATGATGAAAAACAAAAGGTGAAAATGGAAGAAAATGATGAACCCAAGAGAAAATCTGTGGCTTTCAAGACTACTACTTCAAAGAGAAAAGACAATGTTCAAATAAAAACTGAATGTTCCACAAGTGAAGATTAGGATTCTAATAGTGATGATGAGATAGATCAAATAGCTATGAGATTTAAGAAATTATATAAGAAGAAGAAATTATTCAGAAAAACATATTACAAAGGAAAGTATGACAACAAGGGTCACTGGAAGAAGGACTGGAGGAAATCTGATAAGGAAGATGATATAGTCTTCTATGAATGAAAAAGGAAAGGACACATCAAGGCGGACTTTAAAAAACTAAAATTCAAAAAGAAACATGATTATAATGACAAGAAGTACGAGAAAGCTATGAATGTTACTTGGAGTGCTTCAGAAGACAACACAAGTGAATCTGAAATTTCTGATTCTGAAATGAATCATGCCAACATGTGTTTCATGACCAACACATCTGAGGTAACCTTAGATACACCTATTTTAAATTCATATTATTCTAGAGATGATGCAGAATCTGATTCTGATTGTGAAGATATGTCTATGGATAAATTATATGAATATTGTAACATGTTATAAGAAACATGTAATGAACTTAATGACAAATATAAGTCACTTAAGAAACAGCATGCTCTCACTGCAAATGTTAAATCTGCCTTTGATATAAAAAAGGAAAAGAATGCTCAATTGTTGAAGGAAAATACAAAACTGAAAATGCTTAATGAGCAACTTAGAAATGACATAGAAAAATTCACAAAGGGAAAGGATACACTTACTCAAATGTTAGGTAATAAATTTTTACCAAAAAACACTACTGGTTTGGGATACCAAACTTGAAAAAGACTGTTCACTAAAACTCGATTTATTCCTAAATATGGACAAAATTCTTCTTGTTATAATTCTAGAAATTCGTATACATGAACTACTTATTCATATGTTTATAGATCAAATAAATATTATCTTTCAAAATATATTGGTTCTATAAATTATTTGAGACCCATAAGACAATTTGGGTAGCTAAAGCTTTGACTGCTAACCTTTCTGGACCCAAGAAGATCTGGGTACAAAAATAATTCTCTGTTTAAATCTGTTTTGTAGGAAACCTGCTTGAATAGTTATCACAAGAAGGTATGGTACTTGTACAGTGGATGTTCAGGACTTATGTATGGATATTATTCATGCTTTAAAATATTAATAATGGTTGATGGATTCCATGTCACCTTTGGTGATAATTATTAATGAAAAATATTCGGCCTAGGCCAGATTGGTAACATTGATTCAGTTTTCATTTCTAAAGTTATATTTGTTGATGAACATAAGTATAACCTGTTACGTATTTCTCAATTCTATGATTATGGCTTTAATGTTAAGTTTGAAAATTATTCTGGTAATGTTTTTAACTCTAAAAATGTTTTAGTGTTCTCTACCTTGAGAAATGAATATGCTTATGTTGTTGATTTAAATTCATTAGCTAAGAAAAATGTTACTTGTTTAAATACTTTTCATAAAAAATCATGGATATGGCACAAGAGATTAGGACACTGCAATATACATTCACTTAGAAAACTGACTAGAAAGAACTTAGTTAGAGACCTACCTAAACTTGAATTCCCAAATGACAAAGTTTTTAATCCCTGTCAAAAGGGAAAGCAACATATGGTTTCTATTAAATCAAAGAAAGAAGTCTCAACTTCTCATCCTATCGAGTTGGTTCACATGGACTTGTTTGGACCTTCAAGAGTTTCTATTTTAAATAGGAAGCACTATGTCTATGTCAAAGTAGATGACTTTTCTAGATATACCTTGGTATTCTTCTTGGCTAACAAAAGTGAAGTTTGATCTTACTTTGTTAAATACTCCAAGTCTGTGGAAAACCTTAGTGGACTTAAGATTAAAACCCTGAGAAGTGACCATGGCCGTGAGTTTGAAAATCATGAGTTTGAATCTCATTTCTCCGAAAATGGATATAGTCACAACTTCTCTACTCCTAGGACACCTCAGCAGAATGTTGTAGTATAAAGAAGGAATAGATCCCTTCAAGAAATAGCAAGAACCATGCTTCATGAGTATGATCAGCCTGTTTACTTATGGGATGAAGGTGTGAATACATCTTGTTATATTATTAATAGAGTATTAATTAGAGCTATTCTTAGAAGACCCCTTATAAATTATGGAATAATAGAAAACCTAAAGTAAGTTACTTTAGAGTCTTTGGCTGCAAAGTTTTTATTCTCAATACGAAGGATAATCTGGACAAGTTTGCTTCTAAGAGTAATGACCGAATTTTTCTTGGATGTTCTTTAACTAGGAAAGACTATAGAGTCTTTAAAAAAATAACCAAATGTGTGGAAGAATCTATTCCCATCATGTTTGATAGAACTAATACACATGAGCCTAAAACCTCCATTGAAAATCTTGAAGAAGATTTTACTATTCTGGACCTTAATGATAAAACTAAAGAACCTGCTGTAAAAATATCCAGTTCTGGACATATTCCAGAATTTGGTTCTGTTGAAACTAAACCTATAGATGAACCTTAATGTTCTATTCCTACCTTTACTAGATCAACTAGGAGTCTAAATATTCATCTTTTAGATGATGTTGTTGGTAATCATGATAGAGGGACACAGACTAGAGCTTCTTTAAGAAACCAATTTGAACATCAAGCCTTTCTTTCACAGCTAGAACCTAAAAATGTCAATGATGCTATCAATGATGAATTTTTAATAATGTATATGCAAGAAGAGTTAAATCAATTTGAAAGAAACAATGTCTGGGAATTAGTTGACAGACCTAAGGACACTTTTACAATAGGCACTAAATGGGTTTTTAAGAACAATGTTGATGAGTCTAGAAATATAGTTAGAAAAAAAAGGCTAGGCTAGTTGCACAAGGATATTGTCAAGAAGAAGGTTTAGACTATGAGGAAACCTTTGCACCTTTAGCTAGATTAGAAACTATTAGAATTATACTTACCTATGCTGCTCATCTGAATTTCAAGTTATATCAAATGGATGTTAAAAGTGCTTTCCTAAATGGTTTTATTGTTGAAGATGTTTTTGTTGAAAAACCACCTAGATTTACTAATCCTCATTTTCCAAATTGATTTTTTAAACTTTATAAAGCATTATATGGTTTTAAAAATCTCCAGGAGCTTGGTATGATAGACTTAGTAATTTTCTTATTTCAAAGAGTTTTATTAAAGGGATTGCTGATCCAACTATTTTTAATAAAAGAATTTCTAAAGGTGTTTTAATAGTAAAAATACATTTTGATGATTCTATTTTTGGATATTCTAAACATTCCTTATGTACTGATTTTTCAAAGAGTATGAAAAATGAATTTTAATTGAGTTTAATGGGAGAACATAAATATTTTCTTGGATTTCATGTTTTTCAATATAAAAATGGTACTATTTTTAATCAAAGTAAATATACAAAGGATCGTTTAAAACGTTTTGGTTTGGATAGTATTAAAGAAAGTTATACTCATATGAGTACAGTATGTAAATTGGATGTAGATGAAACTGGGAAACCAGTGGATCAAACCAACTACAGAGGTATGATTGGAAGCTTACATTACCTTACTGCTAGTCGACAAGATATTATGTTTACTGTATGTATGTGTGCATGATTTCCAGCTAATCCAAATGAATCTAACTTACTTGCTGTTAAAATAATTTTTAAGTATTTTCGACACACTTTAAACATAGATTTGTTTTACCCAAAAAGAAAATCCATTGAGTTAATGAGTTATTCAGATGCTGACATTGCTGGTTGCAAGTTGGATAGAAAGAGCACATCTGGAACATGTCATTTATTGGGAAAATCCTTAGTATCTTGGTGTATTAAAAAGCATAATTTTGTAGCCTTGTCCACTGCCGATGTAGAGTATATAGCTGCTGGTAGTTGTTGTGCACAAATTCTGTGGATGAAACACACTCTTTTGGACTATGGATATGATATTAATCATGTTTCAATCAACTGTGATAACAATAGTGCAATAAAAATTTCAAAAAATCCTGTGTCTCACTCTAGGACCAATCACATTGATGTAAGGCACCATTTCTTGAGAGATCATTACAAAAAGGGTGATATTACACTTGAATTTATAGGTACTGAACATCAATTAGCTGACATATTCACCAAACCTTTGTGTTTGGATAGGTTAAGCTAAATTAGACTTGAGTTAGGAATGATTAATCTTGATCTATAGTTACCTCACCAATGTAGATACCTCACCGATGTAGATACCTCACTGATGTAGATACCTCACCATTGTAGATACCTCACCGATGTAGATACCTCACCGATGTAGATACCTCACTAATGTAGATGCCTCACCGATGTAGATACCTCACCGATGTGAACCTCACTGATGAATACCTCAGCGATGTAAACCTCACTGATGTAACCACACTGATTGAACTCACTGATAGGAATTCTCACCGATAAAACCTACCAATGAGTACATTGTTTTAAACATCTGTCTGCCACCAGAATCTGAATCATTTTTATATTATTTCATTTTATTTATTTATTTTATGATTCCTAAATGACAAAAACAAAGTCCCAGCTACTACTCAATGCACTGAACCTCAGACCCTTACCCTCAAACTGTAACTCCTGAATCTTTCAAAAACCCAAAATCCCTCGAACCTGTGATGGCAAAAACAAAACTTCCTACCATCAGAGATGAAACTGATGAGCCGAGTGCAAAGAAGCAGAAGTCCGAGCTAGAAGCAAGTTGTAGTGTTGTAAGAACTTGGTCGGTAGGTGACCAGTGAATCCTCATTTGCAGAATAGAGTTATTGTGATAGAAAAAGGGCGGTGCGTGGAATGGTTGCTGCCTAGAAAGTTGCTAGTGCTCGAAGTATTAGAAGTTCAAAAGTGGGTATATTGATTTTTGAAGAATAATGACCCCTACTATCTGAAGATAGTGAAACAATTTTATGTGTTTTTAAGCTTTGGGAAATCATAAAATGAGAACATAGTGACTTCTTATGTGAATGTAAAGGAGAAATCTTTCTATCCGTTGAGTGGGTTGAATGCTTCAAGGTTCTGCATGAAGGTGTATCTGGATATGCCTCAAAATCTATTCCACCTACAAGTGATATATTCGATTATGAAACTGCCTTGGAGGAGATCACTGGTGATGGAAATAAAAGACATTTAGTGGACGCTGAAATGGATGGAGAGAACATATTGTTGTTCAAATTTGTTCAGATTGTATTAATACCAAGGAGAGGAGACTTTGAGAATTTAAGATATCAGGATATCTATCTCCTTCATCTCTTGAGACATTGTGTAAAAGTGAATCTGTGCAGATTTTCGATGATCCAAATGGAAGACTTGACAAGGCCAAAATCTAAGACTAATGCCCTATTCTTTCCCAATTTGATCTAAGTGAATATTCAACGTGAAATGGGTAGCAGAGTCTCAAGATGAGACAATTGTAGTAAGGAACAACTTTTGTATAACAAGAATAGTGTGCAAATATATGAAGATAAATTGGAACCCATGGAGTGGATAATGGGTAAATGATGACTAGAAGTTAGATGATGAATTCAATCATGTGAATCATCCTTCAAGACCTAAGGATGTGAATGATCCAGGTCTAGGAACTGATGAAGAAGAACCCGAATACAGTGATGAGACTGAAGAAGAAGAAACTTATATGGATGATGGAAGAGATCCGGACTTACCTCCAAGTGCTACTGCTGAAATTGATTCTTCTAGAAAGGAAGCCTTAGTAGAAGAAGAGACACCTACTGATAGGGAAGACCAGCCAGCCCCTAAGAATAATGAAGAAAAGGAGAATGAATCATAAGCCTCTGATTCTCTCTATTTATGTCTGAGTCCATTAATTAGAAGCTTAGTTGTTCCTACTGAGGATGTAGTATGAGAAATGGGAGAAGTTGTACCTTATCCATAGGACCCTCCTGATGTTGTAGAGAAAGAGTTGAAAGTAGAATATTATTCTATGGAAGTACTACCTACTGAAGAATGATGTGGTGTACATAGAAATTAATCCATTGAGAGGGGGGTATCAAACCATGTTTTGTAGTGTGTAAGTGGCTGTTGAGATTGAGGACTGGGCAAAAGACCCAGGTTTTGTGGTCTGTAGATTAGACTATCTTGATTATGATAATGAGGCATCTCTAAATAGACCAAAGATTGTTTATGATGTTGAGTCTGAGTTGAAACCTGAAGATATGGTCAGAATGCATTACCAGGATATTTTGAAGAAAAATCTCAAGAACAGTTTTGTGGAAGAGACAAAGAAGATGGAAGCTTCATTGGTGTCATCAATCCAATCGGTTATGACTAACTCAGTGGCTAGAATATCAACTGAAAGAGCACATTTTGTGATTTCTCCTACTGATATGATCACCATGGATGACCATGAATCCTTAAAGTGTGAGAAGAATGAGTCATTTAGTGCTTCTGTTGCTGAGTTGAAGCACTGTTTTCTTGATGAGATGAGTAATTTGGAAAAATCTTTTGAGCTCTCTCTTGGTTGTAAATTTTCATCCTTTGTGGCAGAAATAGTGGAAGAAGTTACAGACTTCCAGACTCAAGTTTCTAGACTAGAAGATGCTGTTCAAGCTTTAAAGAAATCAGTTATCTCATTGGAATCTTACATGATCTCAAAATCCCAAGCAGACAAGGACTTATCCTATGTCAAAAGTGTTGTAAGCCAGATGGTTTCAGTATTTGAAGGTTTTAAAACCTCCATGAAAGATCATGTTAAAACATAGGATTCCCAAGTTCAAAATCATATTAGTGTGTTGACCAAGAACTTCAAGGAAACTGTATCATTCTCTATTGGTTCTGTTGATTCTAAACCCTTAGTGGATTTGAATCAGATTCGAGCTGTAAAGAAGGAGGAGCTTCATTCAGCTTCAACCAGTGGCTCTGTGGACTCATCTAACCTGAGAAAAGTCGTGTTTTCTAATAGAGATTCTTCTAGAGAAATAATGGAGATAGTCTAAGACTATATGATAGAATCTTCTACCTCTCAGAAAGAAGTGAAAGATAAGGTGGACTCCTATTTCCAAAAGATTTACACCAAGCATCAACTCAACAATAACTTTAAACTTTTATTGGAAAACATTAAGTTACCTCTTGTCAATAAATCCTTCATAGAGCAAGTTAGAAATATAAGGGAATTGACTCCCACCTTGGACAAATTCATGGAGAAAAAGGATGATTTCATATCTTCTATGGATAGAGGAGGAGGAATAATTATGGATTTCATAAATCATTTGCTGCCTTTCCTCTATGTCGATTCTAGGCCAGTGATTATACCTCCAGTTTTACCTGCCTCTGCCTCTACTACTTGTCCTGTTCAGATGACTCCATCCCAAGCCATTCGAAGTCTCACACCTATGATCACTCAAAGAACTCCTCAGTACAGGCCGGGCACAATTTCTTTGGCTCAACCTCCTATGATCATTTCTGAAATTCCTAAGCCTTCACCAGCATCCACACAGTCTGAATACTCTTCTGAACCAAAGAGAAAATATCACATTGAGGATGTGGACTGAACAAGTGGCTAAGATGATTGATAATAATCCTTTGTATTTTTTTCTGTCTATGTACCTTTTTGCAACATCTAATACGATTGGATTTCCTTTATTTCTCTTTGTGTTAATTTTTCTCTATATTGTTTTCCACTTTTTGATTATCACAAAGGGGGTGAAATAATATCAAGGTATCCATGAGGGAGAAATATTCTCAAAGGGGGAGCAATATTATCAAAGGAAGAACTATCATGCATTTCTCCTCTGATATCATTGCATTTAATTCTACTTGTGATACATTATGTTCTATAACATACTTTTTTCTCTGAGATAATTTAATTTAATGATATATCCTCTGATACAACTACTCATTGTTTTTAAAAACTATAATATCATAAGGTGTGATTATCAAAAATGGGGAGATTGTTGACCACACCTGTTTTGAAAATCCCAATTATTCTTTCAAATACTTTGATAATCCCAATTAATGATTATCTATATTCTAATTAGCTCAATATATGATATTATGTTATCAAGATGATGATAATATTAAAATAATCCTTGAAATATGTTAATCAATGTTTATCTTTGTTTATATAAGTTCTGAAGTAATTATAACCCAATCAGACATGTCTTGCATTAAACAAAAAAGTGTTAGTCACTAATCTGGGTATAGATACTAGTATAGAGCTACCGGTACTTAGTCTACCAATAGACAGTCTACCGATAGACAGAGTCACCGATAAGATAAGGTTACCGATACACAGATCTACTGATATGTACAAGTCCACCGATAATCATAGAACAAGCTACTGATACAAAGTTAGCATGTTTTCCGATAGTGCACAATGAAGCTACCAATGTGAATAAGTCTACTGATACACAAAATCACTGGAACTAACCAAGAGCGACCAATAGAATGTAGAGATACCGACAGACCAGAGCTACCGATAGACAGATTCACCAATAGAACAAGGTCACAGCTGCAGATATCTACCGATAGAACAAGTCTACCGCCCAACCGATAGAGTAAGTCTACCAATAGAAGGAGCAACCAATTTATACAGAGCTACTGATACACAGAGTAAGAGCTACCAATATCAAGAGTTACCGATACCAATAGCTACTGACACGAAGAGCTACTGATACAAGTTCTAAGAGTTACCGATGGAAGGGAACAACTACACAATATCCACCATACACAACTACCAACATGAATCTACTAATGATTGACCAATTAGTCAAACTATATACTATCAATACTATTTGTTTATTGAGCTAACCGTTACATTTTATGTTTTTAATGCAGTTAATGTTATTTAATGATCTATGTGGCCATGTCATGGAACCATAACTAGTACCCATGCAAAAGGTAATAATTCCCATTTTCTTGAACTGAAAGTTATAAAAGGGATGATAAAGACCTAGCTGAAGAAGTGGAGCGAACATAGAGATTGAATGAAATAAGTGAACATGATCAAGGAACTTTGAAGGCACATGAAGGGTGAAAAAGAAAAAAGGCTCAACAGCATTCAAACATGGTGCATTCACACAAGGCTACATCCAAACTCCAAGAACACTGGACATACATGAATCAATTCTTCTCTAGTGGAGAACAAAAGCTGCATCTTGAGTGAAGAACTACAAAAAACACTTCATGCACTCAGGATGATAAGCTGAACCAAGGAAGAAAATGATACTCTGTTTTTCAGACAAAAACCAGAGAAGGACTCAAAAGATTTTCTGACAAATCAAAAAAGTCTAGAGCTTCACTGCCAATCACTAAAGCTTTTCTAAACGCACACATACTTTATTTAGTGATTATTTAATTTACATTTCTAGCAGTGTGTGTACCCTGTTTATTTTACACACACACTATCTCCTGAGCTAAGCTGGAGGATTCTTAAATCCTCATTCAAACTCTATAACTCCCTTGTATCCCAATATGGACAGTGGTAAAGGTCGAGTAAGACCTGGAAAGCTATGAGTTCTTGTTTCTTTTCCCATATAGAACTGTGGTAGTGGTTTTTGTACCTGGAGAGTGTGTTCATTGCTGTTTACCCCGATCTAGGGTGTGGATCAATTTATATAAATTGTTTGAGAGGACTATGTCTCGTCTTGAGACATAACCTCTTGGTTATATATGCTGTGAATTTTAGTTTAAGTCATCAGTATACTATATATATATTTCATATTCTGCTACTAACTACTTTGAAATATAAGTATTTTAAAGTTACTTTGATAGTTAAATTAGTAAGTGTTTATTTTTATTGTGAACTAGTAAGTTAGTTTCAAAAGTCAATTTATTCTTCAGATTAAATTAACATTGACCTAATAAATCTTTGAGAAACTAATTGAACATTTACACTCTGTATAAATTCACTACAATTTTACTTTGTTTTTAAATAGAAGGATTTAAGAGAAATATTTTTAACAGAAAGTTTAATTGGAACTCAATTCACCCCCCCTCTTGAGTATCCACTCCGACCAATAAATTGTAATTACCATATCCATGTTTACTAAATCCATGATCATACGTTCCCTATAATACAACTTTAGTCCATTACTCCATGATAATTCCACACCATTCCATTCACTACATTATTTCCCTACCCTGGGAAGTATTGTATTGAGAAAACATTATCCTATAGTTTCTTGGACCATTTTATTTTCCTCTTATTAATTTTTATTGTAAAAAGATATAATATATCTTCTTATTCTCTCAATAAATCACATATATTTTACTATAGAGATAATATATCCATATATTCAATGAAAATGTTACAGTTGATAAGTAAAAATCAAAGGTAATATATTTTTTTAATGAACCATTTTTTCCATTGATTCATATGAAAAAACTAGATAATTTTTCATTAGTACAAAACCATGTCCATTCTTTGAGGCAAATCTATATATAAAAAATACATCATTTGAAAATGGTAGATTAGAAATTACATCATTGAAAAATAATATATTTAATTATTCAAAACATTTTTTAAATTCCTTTTTCCATATAAATGTAAAACGTTTATGACTATTATTGTTTAATGGGTTATCAAATCAGAAATAATTTTGATCTAGTTTTTGATAGTAATAGGCCAGTGTAATGAGACTACATACCTTGTTCGTGCTATTTTTGTTTGGAAATTCTTTCACTACCTATTATATTACATGATTAATTGAGATCTCATCCTTGAATATAATATGTGCATTAAATTAATCTATTTTAACAAAAAATTTATACTTTTTAAATTTTCCTTATATATACATTCTTCTTCGAGTCTCAAGAAGGATCCATATGTGATTCTCAAATTATTAATTTATCTTATAATACACAAATATATGATAAATTAATGGAAATTAATAATTATAAATATGTTACTTGGATAACGTTTTCACTAAATCCATACAAAAATTGGGTGAATAAGTCAAACCATATAGAATTTATATAAACTCATAATGTATATATCTCATTAAAAATACATTATTTAGAATCTCTTCCTTAAATGATCAAAATTAATGATACCAAGAAATTTATTTAATCATTTAAAAAAATTTACCTCCATTACATTGCTCAAATAATTCATCAGTGTGAGGAATATGATTATTTATCTTTTTCAGAAATACATAAATCCATAATTTTTCAGTGTGAGGAATATGATTATTTATCCAACGCAAAACCTCATATATCCATAATTTTTCTTAAGTATGAAAATATAGGTCCCCCATAGTAAAACTATGAGGTGAATGAATACCTTATAATGAAACTTCTCTATTTTTTTCCTCAACTCTACTAATCCCTCAATGAACATTCTTTGGGGATTCAAGGATATAAGTATTTTATCAAGGATTTAATCAATTTACACCTCTAATCCATTATCTAGTGGGTTTTTGTGTAATTAATCAATAAATACAATAATTTATTATATAACAATAGGTATATCATAAGTTTTAATTGTAACATTTCAATTCATATAATTTATATTCATACCAAATAATCTCAATAAAAAGTGATTCTGGGGATGATCTTAACATGAACTATATAACGAGGTCTCATCACTATTGATAATTAATTTTACATCATCATCTAGAATTATAATTTCCTACCAATTAAAATATTTTTCTCATCATATTTTGAATTCTTGTTTATAGTAATAATTATATAGAATTATACCATATAATTGATAATTAACTAAATAAATTTAGAACAATTACATGTCATAATGGTAACTACCTCACATATCATTATCATAGTGAGATTCAAACTATGAGTTTAGATTGAAAACTCCATTAATCAGGTACTATGGAAATATATAATTTTATTGGTAAAACTAGATGATATAGAATATTATGAAGATATAGAATCCAATAAATTATTCTTTAAATTTTAGGGTATAATTAAATTAGATAACACCGTATCATTGGGTACTTATACCTCAGTTGTAGTGATTACATAATAATGGTCTTCATTATTTAGGATCTTTTATAGTATTTTCTATTTAATTTTTGCAAATTTAGTTTGAATAATTCCTCGATTAATTATAGTTTAATCATTGGAAAAAATTAATTTTTTCCATCGCTTTCAATCATTACCTAGATGAAACTTATCCCGTATTTATAAAAAACATCCATGCAATTCATGAATTTTCTATTACATTTATTCCCATAATTTTTACATGATGGAGACTAATTCATTTTATACATATTATTTCTTGTGTTTTATAATTCACGGTTTTTATATGTTCTATTATTTTGTTGATTCCCCTTAAATATTTAGTATATAAAAAATTCTTTCCCTATTTTGATGGCCCAAAAAACCAATTAATATTATTATGACAAAGTTTTTGAAATTAAAACCATTTAATTAAATTGATTAATTTATTCAATGAAATGGCCAGTCTTTCATTATATATTGTGTATATAATCTGTACCATACTTTTACTTTCTTTTAATGGTATCCTCATAATCAGTGAATCTTTTTTCTCCCATTTTCATTATATTGAGAAATGATGTCTTAATTTAATTTTGTTTTTGGTGAGGAAAATATTTGTGGAAGAATATTTCACTAAAATATTTTCATTCCAAGTGTAATATTTCTGGTTCCTCCCAAGTATTCTTGATCGATGACACCCATTGAACCAAATCACCTTCTATATATTATGCTTCCATTATAACATTATATTTTTCATATCATCCCAATGGATGAAATATCTATTCGAGGTAGAAAATATATTACTCATCAAACAATGGATTAGTAGTCCCACCAAATTATTTCAATATTCAATGCTATGAAGTGATCTAACCAAGAATAATCACATTATTGATCACCATTTTGATTTATTTGGGAAAGCTTATTTTTTTATAACCTAATTATGTTTCCCAAATAAAACAATGGTATGCTCAGTTTCATTACCAACTGTATTCGATTTCTCGATTAGGAAATTTTTACACTGACCATCTATGTCGATACCATCATTATTCCATGCATAATTTCTAATCAATAGAATATACTAGACTAGATCATAAAAATATGAAATTTAAATCATCAAATATAATTTATAATTTAGTGTAACACAAAATATATATTGAAATTTTTTCAATAGTTATTATAGAAATCATAAATGTAATGACCCATAACCCAGTAACATATATTTTATGTATATTTTATTACATTAGCATAGATACAAAGTTTGGAATCATATATGAGTGGTAATTTTAGATGTTATAGAGAACCTGATAGATACATGATACCCAACTAATATATGTAATTGAAAATAAAACATTTCACATAACATATGAATATATACTCCATCCTCACTCATTCAATGATTTCTTCTTCATAACCTTTTGAATAGAAAAAACAAGGTTGAGGTCACATTATCAGTAATTGTTACATGAAACATAATTTATAATGAATAAAAAAATTATAATCAATTTTACATGGAAAATAAATGAACACACATTCCATTTAATCAATAACATGAATATTATAATTAGATTGGGAATAATAAAAAACCAATGGTTATAACTAAACACAAATTCAATTTAAATATCATTACTGTATGAATTTATAAGGAATAATCAATATTATAACGAAAATAACTAAACACATACGTCATTTTGTCAAAATTATTATAACGAAATATATCTAGAGATATATCATTGTGAAAATATTATGTATAATAATAAAAACTAAATTCATAAATATGTAATGTTTTAATTATTGTATTTCATGTTCTCAAGAATCACGTTACCTATATTGTTAAGACCTTTCATAGGATAGTTCAAAACTATGCTTAGAAATTATTTTAATTTGGCCCATTGATTAATCTCATTAGTCCTACTCGGGTATTGATTTTCTATACAAATATTGGCCCACCCAACACTACATGTCCAAATTATTCCTCATATATTTAATAATCAATATAATTTCATGAATAATGGAATTTATAAAAAATATCCATATTGAAATATGTGAAAAAATTTATCAATAAATCCCTCTTAATTAAATAAATTTTAAAGTAAACACCATAGGTAAAAATTATATATAGTTCAAAATGTAATCTTATCACCCATAAAATAATATGGATATTTTAGATAAATAAAACATCAATAGAAAATTTATCACTACAAAATAATTGTTTTAATGAAAGGATAATAATCAGAAAATATGGTGAGACTCTTCAATAAAGTTTACAAATTTTTAATTTTGAAGTCAAATCCCCTTAAATGAAATAATTATAATTGAAAAATAAATTACAATTAATTAATAATTAATCATGATATTAATTTTTAAATTTAATTTATATACACCATATAAAATAAATTAAGTGCATAACATTATAATATTCCCCAATGGATGTAAATTGAGAATAATTCCTTAACCCCATGATTACTTTTAGTGGAAAGTTATTTAAATCATATATATAATTTTTATAAACATTTTATTTAATTGTATAAAATCCATATTAATATTTATAATATGATATATGATTCTTTTATAAAATCTTATCACACATTCATTAACAACTTTCCATTACTTTTGTTGTTTCGGGTTTTATTTGCCTTGTTTTCTTGTCCATTCTTTTCAATGATTGATCTAGTTCCTACACCTATTATGTTTGGTCATCATGTCCATTATAATAATCATGACATAATTTTAATATTTATCCATAAATTTTACTTTTAATAGTAGAGATTAAATATGGTTTTGATAAATTATATATGTTATTATCAAAGTGACGATTGGTTGTACGTATGCGTGAGTGTGATTTCACCTTTTCGACAATCATTATGGAAATGAGGTAAGTTACATTTCAACTTCACAAATTTATATTAAAATAATAAATAAGATAATACTAATTTTTTATATACTTATAAATATAACATCTATATGGTGTGGTGAAGACGGGAGAGTGACACCACTCCATGAAGGTGGTTGTCCATATATACACTATTGGTAATAGAATATTTCAGTGAGTGGAAGGTAAGAAATGATGTTTTATATTTTCAAAATGATTAATATTTAATTCATATTATAATTTTTTAATTAATATTAATTATATTAATTAAAAGTATTCTTTTCACCATCTATCTAAAGAATTTGTGAAAGACGATTCACATTGCTTTTCAAGGAAGTAGTCTGTTGTACACATGAGCGACATTATTGTATCCCCAAAAAATGTAATATAAATGGTATATCTGTTATAATTACTCCATATGTATAATTTAGTTATGATATAACATTTACACATTATATCCATCATCATACCCAATATTTAAAGGTGGTAATTTAAAATTTTGTGGAGTTGGTTCGTGAGATGTTACCCAGCCGTACAGACAAATAATGATTTCATAACAAATATGATTGAAGTGGGGATGATTATGGGTCATTAAATTAATATAACAACATATTATTATATATATATGAAACTTAGAGTATTATATAATAATTTTTAAATAATAATACAATGATATGGGCAAATTAATGAAATAAATATTCTCATTAAAGAATGCTACAAGTTCTTTAGGTAACCACCTTATGATTGCAGAAAATTCATTCAGAGGTTGTATTTATGAAATAAATATGGTATAAATTATAAGTTTATGGATTTATGGAATTTATTTGGGTAGGTATTGGATGATTCAAGTTGGTTTTAAAGTGGTAATAAGAAAGTGGAGAAGATGGAATTTTACAGTTGATGTGAGTGGAAAAGTTGTATTTTTTGAAAAGAAAAATGTGTATCCTTTTTTTTACCTGAAAAAGGTCAAACATTTGATTATTAGCTATACCAGGACATTAAATGGTCTAAATTTGGTCATAAAATATATTTTATAAAATATTTTATGTTAATTTTACCCTTATCGTTTTAGTTTAACAATCAGTAAACCCATTTTTACATTAACAATGATAATTATTTATTTTTGTTTGGAAATTTAAATTTGTTAAAAAAAATTGTTTACCAAATTTGATAATATTTATTGTGATGATTACACATTTTTATTCCATTTTATTTAGTCACTAATGATGTAAAATATAAATTTAAATTAATCCCATATATGTGTTGAGAAAATGAGGTTTCAAAGAGAAAATATTCAAAAGTTTAGAAAGATTATATATCAAAATTAAATTTTAATATGATTCTAGTGACTTAAATCGGATTAATAGATATATAATTTAACTAATTATTATTAAAAAACAATTTATAATATAATTTCAATTTATAAAAAAAATTATTCAGAAAGGTACTTCTCAATTATAATTCATCATTTTTTACTATTCATTAAAAAATGAATCATTTCATAAATATTCCAAAAAATAATTATTGGATAATTCGGAAATTATTATTTCGAAAATTAATTTAACTTTAACAATTAAATTTCTAATTTTGGTAGATAGAAATTTTGAATTATGTGTATAAACCAAGACTAAACTTTCTTTATAAAAAAAATAAATGTTTTAAAAAACGTTTTCTTTTATTTAAAATTTTTCTTATTTTATTACTAATCAATAAATAACCATAATATTTAAAATTTAGTTGCTAATATTCCTAAAATCCAATTTAATATTAATTTTATAGTGATATATTATATTATGGTTCATTTAAAAGAACACATTCATGTATCAAAATCATTTGATGAAATTAATTCTACTCTAAAAGAAACATAATGTAATTTTTCTTGGTGTCACATTATTTAATTATATAAAAATTAAATCCTTGAAATTTAATGAGTACATCATTCTATATATATTATAGTAATTATTATTTATAAATTCCAATGGATCCCACATTGTTTCCGTTATTTTATGAATTCTCCATCATACCATTACCAGAAAAGTTATCTAACTCCTTAATAATTTCTCCCATGTTCATGAATCTATATGCATTATTCAAAGTAAAATATAATAGATTCATATTCTATTTCACTATAGTTGAGAACATGCATTGGGATTTTCATGTATGTCCCCAACAATTATATATGAAAAATGTCATGTTATTTTGAGATATATGGTGGAATAGTAAGATGATAAGAAACAAATCCAATGATTTCAGGAATTTGAAAGTGTATGATGTTCCTCAGTCTTGGTTTCCGTTTTATAAAAACCATATAACACCCTTACTTAGAGATTAATTCAATAATAAAATGATCTCCCTCTTGAAATTCCTAATATTTCCTCTAATTTTCAGCATAACACTTTTTTTTAATTTCAATTTCATTAATGTGAACCTGATAAAATGTAAACATTTTTATTATATCTATAAAATGATATGGGGATAAGAGTTTCCTTTCACAATCATAATCCTATCATGATGGAATATGTCATCTCATTCCATAATGTTTTTCATTCAATATGTTTTGAATAAATAAATAGAAACTATTTTCATAGTGAAATTATTCCAAAGATAAATACTGATCCCACATACCTTGAAAGTCAATAAATAAATACCACAACATGTCTTCCATTGATTAAATCATTATTTCAGTCTATCTAACTATTTAAAGATAGTAGTAAATACAAAAATAATGTTGAGTATCAAGATCATTCTGAAAACATTTCCAAATTTTTTTGTGATACATGGTTCTCAATCTAACACAATTCAAAGAGGTTAACCATGATGTCTGAAAAATTATTTAATATTTATCTTTGTGATGAACTACAAAGATAAATCTTCTCTTATAGGAATAAAATGTATAGATTTTGTTAGGTGGTAAATAATACCCCATATTGCAACATTCATTCTAGGAGTATTAAGTAGTCCTATGGAATTAGCAATATAAATATCATCCCATATCCACATAATAATTTGAATAGCTTCCATGAATAATCTAGGATGATGTATCATTGCATTCATTTGATGAAAACCAAACATTTAGACATACAACCAACAATTTATCATCTTAACTTATTCAACCAAAAAAGTTAAATCAATTAAATACAAACATTTTTTATACCATGATTTATAGAGAAATTTTGGCTATGAGATTCATCCAAAAAATTTCTTTTTAGATTAGGTATTGTTGGTTCACCTGATCACTTTCAAAATTTCAGAACACCACCATTACAAAAAATGGTTTTTAATTTTTTTATCATTCCAGATTAAATTTTCCACTAAAATAACTCATCATCATAGGAATAAATTTTTATATTTTCTAATTAATATATATTCATAATCATAAGAAAATTGAGTTATTTATTTAATTACTTAATAATTTCCATATTTATCCTTACTATATAAATAAACATAGGATCTCTCTCACTCTATAGAGACTCAGGTTTTGTCCCTCTCAAAATTTGGAATATTTATACGAATAATTTCAGAGCTAGGCGCGAAGACGATGTGTGATTCCGAGGCACAGTGTGCCCAGAATAAATTTTATAAAAATATTATGTATTTTTATACTCTGCACAGGGCAGGGGTGTGTTATCTCCTAAGCAGTTGATTAGAATTGGAATCTGAGGGAATGGTTGCATCCAGAGCATTCTGTTTTCCCTATGCGGGGTGTAAACTTTGCGGGCGCATGCCTGCTGTGAGAAAAGCCACCAGGGGCATTTTCATAAACAAATTGAAAAGTTTATTTATGAGCATCGACTCGAATAACTCTTGAATGGAGTTTCATATTGAAATTTTGAGTGGGTAGTTGTGTTCATAACGTCATATTTTCCCTAGGCACGACATAGTTTTAGTCGGTGCTGGGTGTCGGGTCAGAGGCGGGTTGGCGTTGAGATGGAATGAAGATTTTAAATAAAAAAGGTAAATCCCTCATCCCTCACCTCCTTCTTCCCATAGAAGGACGATTCAACCTTCCCCCTATCCCATTTTTCTTTGCCGAATCGAGCCCCGGGCATCCGTTTTCAATGCTGATCATCAACAGATCTAGCTCCAGCACGTCACAAGTGTCATTCTGCACCTGATGCTTCGGCGATCCGCCAATAGGTAGGTATTTTGAGTGTCGATATATTGGACCCCTATTTGGTTGGGTTTTATATGTTTTGAGCCTGTAGATTTGTACATTCGGTCACAAGAGGCATGCTGATGCCTTCAGATGATCGTTGGGACCCCCGGGGTTCCCCTGGCGGCCCACGGAAGGGTCGCTGGCGCGGGAGTGGCCCGCTACGGCGGGCCACGAAAATGTATTCGGATCGCCGCAGCGGCGGAGACCCCACAATGGGCGTCATCCTCATAGGTGCTTCGCTACACCATGGTGGTGTGGTCTTCTAGCCAGAGTGGCCGGTGGCGACGGCGGCCGGGTCGGCCGGCACGGGCCGGCCCATGCCGGGTCGACCCTCTTCACGTGCACGGGGGTTTTAAAAACCCGGTTGCATGCAATCCAGGGGTCGGATTCGTGTTTCTTCTATGTCAATGTGACCCTAGAGACAAGGAGAACCCATTGAGGTGGTTTAGGAATTTAAAGATTCGAGATCGTGGAACAAGAGCTTGAAACGTCGAATAAAATAATAATATATTATTATTTTTCGACTTCGGGTCATCGTATCTTCTACCCGGAGCGTCCGATTGACATGTCGTCAGTGGCGTTGATACCCTGATGGTACGGTAGACATTTCATGTTGGTCTTTGGGTGTCAGGACTGAGTTTGGGTTGTGGTCCCCACGAGGCCAGGTTTGGGGCATTTTTGGAGAAACGCAACATTCTCACTAGGAGTCCGATTTTGGCATATGAATAGTTGATCCTGTATGTTTTTTCGATAGGATCACAATGGAGCAATCCATTAATTGAGTTTTGGGATCAAGGCATGGGCCCTACCGGATCTGGCTTTGGTGAATAGTACCTTTTTTACCAGGGGTCCATTTGGGATGAACAAGTAGTGGATCCTGTGTCTTTATTCAAGGGGATCGTTGTGGTATGATCTTCTTGATGAGTTACGGGATCATTGTGTGGCCCATGCATGGGCTAGCTACAGTGAATAGTGTTTTATTCACCGGTTCTCCATTTTGGGTGAGTAAATAGCCTATCCTATGTGTTTTTTCACGTGGATCGTGATGGTGGCCTTGGTGTTGGACTTGGAGGTGCGCGGTGTGGCGTTGTGGTAGGGCGCTCGTGTTAGCGACGTTTCGAACAGTAGTGGTTGAGGGTACTCCCTTGGTTCAATCCTACGAGGTTTTTCGTGGTATCACAACCTTAGTATTGGTTTGTGATCCCCTCGATGGGATGTTTAATCTGTTAGAGTTGTGGAATCCTTTCGGTGGGCCAGAGCGGGATCCTCTAGAATCGTTTCCCTTGATCAGGTTATTGGTATCGATGTGACCGCTTATCCACATGCGATGATCCCCTATCTAGTAGCCTAACTCCATAGGGTTTCTAGCATCATCCAGAATATGATCCCCTACATAGTGGTCCATGATCAATAGGGTTGTGGCATCAACGGGTATATGATCCCCTACTCAGAATGAGGTTTAGAGTAGGGTTGCAGAATCGTTTGTTATACGATCTGCTAGTCAGTGTGTGATTTCGATAGGGATGTGGAATCTTCAGTTCGATCCCCTATAGTGTGATATGTACCAGATAGGGTTTCGGTATTTTCGTGACCATCATGACATGGGTGATGATCCTCTATCTAGGTTATGTGTTTCTCTCGAGCGCCAGATCAGGTTATGGTATCCCCCAACGAATCCTGGAAGTGATCCCCTAACTGTGAGATCTACGATTTCCAGATCGGGTTATGGTATCCCCCAGCTGACCCTAGGAGTGATACCCTATCTGTTATATCTTCGTGTACCAGTTTGGGTTATGGTATCCCCTAGAAAACACTATGAATGATCCCCTATCTGAGGAGTTTGGTGTTTATATTGTCTCAGTGGGGTTTCCTCGGCGATGGTACTCGACGAGTTTGATCTATCAGGTGATCATATGATATGTTTAAGTGGGACTCGAGGGAGTGTATCTCTCGGATGAGTGTCATCGGGGATGACATTGATCATGGAGTGTACTCTCCTGGTTGTGAACTATTGTTGGTGATGGTGTCAGTACCTGATGCGGCTTGGTGCGTGAGTTTAGTATATCTGGATGTTCAAGGTGTATGTGTGGGAATACACATAGTTTGAGCTGACTAGTTGTATTTTACCAAGGATGGTCATGAGATGGAGTTTCTCTCTCATTTGGGATCCCTTTGGCTGGGATGAGTGGACTGTTTCATTTCAGTTTCTCTCTTTGGTTTTGGGTTTTTGGGGTACCTACTGAGTATTTTTATAATCACCCCTGCATGGGCATTTCTCTCACACGTTTATGTCTTGTGAAGTCCATGGTCATTTTGACAGAGTATTAGGAGGACTCGCAGTAGGCAGAGTTGAGTGAGCGGGTGACCGTGGAGTCTTACCAGAGCTTTGGCGAGGAGCTTTCCAGTGGTGCTTTTGACAGTGTAGCCCTTCTTCTGAGCAGGTTGGATGATTTTTTGGTTTTCTGTTGGTGGGCCTTGTTTTTCCCTTTTGTAATTCTGTTGCACTCTGGTTTGGGATAGATGAATGCATTCATTTACTTTTTAGTTTTATATATCTCTGCACTGTTGCATGGAGGGGTATGTGGGTGCGTGTGTACAGGTACCTTGGGCTAATGCCTCCCATGTTTGTGATAGCCTACTCGGTGCTAGACGCCATCCCCTAGCCTATTAAAGGCATACTCAGGGAGTCGCGGATTGAGCCCCGTTGGGTTGGGTTGTGACATAGTGGTATCAGAGGAGGTTCCACCTTTGGGATCTCAAAGCATAGATAGTCTAGCTGTGAGTTTGGTTTGGGTTGTATATTGTCAGTGTCAAGATGTTTTGAGTTCAGATTTCAGGCCAAGTACTCTAGTGCTGATGCGGCGGTTGACGAATCCATTCACTAGGTCTCTGATAACCTGCCTTTCGACTCAAGACTTTTGGACACTAGTCGTAGGGACTTAATGGTGCATTCATCATAAAGATTTGGGTTTTTGGGTTTCTCTTTTTCTTCTTGATTGAGCTCTCCAGATATACTCTTTGACCATTGTGCGTCTTGATTATATTTCAGGATTCCTCCATGATGACCACCAGCAGGGGTTATGTGGCATGGTTGTGCGGAAGATCCACCCCATGTAGAGGCTATGGAACTATGTGTAGGTTCTGAAGATGGACCTCCTGGTGGTCCGCCAGTTGATCCACCAACTGTCGAGCCCTTGGTTGTGCTGGCGGTGTAGGATGAGGATGCGCACAGGCTGAGTGCACTGTATGAGTTCCAGAGGAAGCGACCTCTGAGGATCGGGGATGATCTAGACCCTCAGGAAGCTGATGACTGTCTCGAAGTAGTCACGTGTGTTTTCTACCTGGTGAGTACACCCCCAGATCAGATGGTGGTCCTAGCGGCGAGCCTTCTACATTGTTCGCTTGGGTGATGTTGGAGTTTGGTGATGTAGTCCCATGATGAGGAGACGCTCATGTGGGAAGAGTTTGAGAAGCTCTTCAGGAAAGAGTAATATCTGGTGATGCTGAGGTCAGTGTGGATTTAGGAGCTTCTACAGCTTCGGCAGGAGGGAATGACTGTGTTGGATTACTCGGTGAGGTTTACCGACCTATCGCGTTACTCTCTGGATATGGTTCGAGTCCCATTCTTTAAGGCTCAGACCATCGAGCAGGGCCTACACATGGACATCTGGGCTGGTGTGGCTTCCATGTGTACTCCCACCTATGCTAGAGTGTTGGAGTGGGCCCTAGTGGTGGAGGGATTTCTGGCTGAGCAGATTCATCCCATCAGTGTTGGGCGCGTGGCTGCTGAGATGTCGGGAACTGGTAGCCGACGGGAGGTGCAAGGGTCTTGTAAGAAGTTGGTTCTTAATTTTGAGGTATATGTTTTTCTTTTCACTTTTCCTTAAGTTTTTTAGAGAAAATACGGAAAATGGGGAAAATCACAAATTTTGGATGCACCCGCCATGTACTTTTCCATAGGTCGTGTACTTTTGGCCATGTGGGATGGGTACATGGGGTGTGTGGCCATGTCACCGATGAAGGTTGTAGAAACCAACTACATGTCGTGTAGTCAGTTATCAAGAAAATAGTAAGGCGGTGGCAAGCTATGCGACAGTACACGCCGTGTAGTCAAGAAGACACACAGTGTAGTCATGTCAGTAGATGAATAGTTCCATGCTGGTGGGAAACCGCTAGAGTAACCGTTAGAAAATGGGATGTACACGACATCTACTTGGAAATACAAGCCGTGTACTTTGTTTTTTTCACATAAAATGGTCATTATACTCCCAAGTTCATACTGAAGGATTAGAACTGGAGGAAGGAGTGGGAGAGGGAGTACGGAGCTTTGGAGATCCACCGAGCACACGTCGGGAATCCATTTTCTGCACCGTCGATCTCCTTGGAACCTCACGGGTTACTTCTCCCTTCTCCTAGTGTAGTTCTTACAAATTATTTCCCATAGGGGAGTTATTTATGTTTGAACTAGGTTTTATTTAACCTCAGATCTACGTCGTTCTAGGACGAATCGAGGATCATCGTATGCGTATATCGTTCGTGGGTGTTAAAGCTAGGTGGCTTGGTGTTAATTTTTCTATCTTTTGTGCATTTGTGTGAATTTTTTATGCCACTAACCCATGTTGGGATGTCGTGTGGCTGAGTCCGTAGCTGTTTAAGTACCTAGAATTGTATATTTAATTAAATGTGATATTAAAATGGTTTTTGGGATCGTTTCTTTGATCCAGGACCACCCTGGGAGTGCATTCCTCTGTTTAGCCGTTTGGCCTGATTATTTTCTGCATTACTTTTTACTTGAGAGGAATTATATGGGAACTACTTATTTACATGTTGGGAATGGCCCGGTTATATGTGCCTGAGGGTACTGTTTTACTATAGCCTGATGGTATGACTGTATTAGCCTGAGGGAAATGTTCTCTTAGCCTGAGGGAAACTCCTTCTGTACCTGTGGGCAGTTGATTCTGTGCCTATGGGTGACTCTTCGTACGCATAACGGAAATATCCGTATGCCTGTGGGCAGATTCTTGTGTTTGGATTCTCTTTACCTGAGGGTAGAAGTTTACGTGTCTGAGGACATTGGCTGTTTACTTAGAATATTCACTGTGGTGATATTTAGAATTAAATAATGAAATGGAAATATAACTGGTAAAAGTTAATTACTTTTATGTACTTCTTAGTTTATTTCATTTTACAACTGCACACTGTTGTTGCATGTTTACACATAGTTGGGCACATGCCTTTGGTGGATGCCTACTGGGATTTATTTCTCACACCCTGTTAGGGTCATACTTTTTGGCCCAAATAGATTATATTATTGCATGTGTGGATAGTTTAAAGGGTCTATATTCAGGTACTTGATTGATGTCGGGGTGTAGGAGAACATCGGATCGAGCATTGGCTCGCGATGCCTCTGGCTATTCTGTTTTGCTTTTCTGTACTTGTACTTCAGTTGTAATGTATTGTATTATAGTGTAACATGTCTAGATATTTTATAGAATATTGACATGCTGCATCTTCATATATATATATGACTTTTGGTTTCCCTTTTTGATATCAGTTATCCATTTTAGTTATATATATTGTTTCTGCTTTCGTTGTTGTTGTATGTTTATATTATGTTCCATTGTGCTACACTTTAAAAAATGAGGGCATAGTTTCCCCACTATTAGACCTGGTCCCTCAGTGCTAGTCGGCCGCCTCAGGCATTTGGGGAAATGCGATTGAGGTCATGTGGAAAACTGGGTTTGGGGAACCCGTTGAGTGGTTTTCTTTGACTGACTATTTGGAGCCTTAGTCAGGGATAGGATGGAATGGTAGTTGGTAATAAGCTATTCCCGGGCAAAGATAACCCATGTATAGGGAAAATGCAATTTACCCCGTGTTTCAATTTTTCTAATTTTTCAATGTACAGTTGATTTTATTTCACCATTGGGTGACACACTTGTGATTGTGCTATTTATATTGTATATATGGGTTCTTTTTAGTTCATCCCGATGAGATTAGGGTATTCCGTCTCATGCATCATTTAGGCACATGCTAGAAATCACATGTCACGCATAGGTCTATGTCATGTAGGTGCATTAGAATTTTCATGTTGTTGTGATAGTTGTTGTGCAAGAATCGAATTTTGTTTTGATAGCTTCTTGATAAATATCTATTAATTGATAGGGTATTGTGCTTTGAGCCTGTTAAAAGAATGGATGTCAAACATTGGTTCTTGGGGTGTATGGGCCCTCATTGACCAGAATTTGGTGCATCATTAGCTGTTTATTTTGTTATAACATATATAAGATGTCAAACTTTGATTAGTGGAGAGTATGGGCCTTCATGAATCAGAATTTGACACAGAGGTGTTGTTTTTTGGCCTTTCTGGGTTCCTGGGATGTTTCTGAGGCATACTGCCCGAAAAACCCAATATACACTCCATGTAGTACCTTAAACACGCCGTGTATGTTCTTCTGTTTGTGAAGAAAGTAAAACTTTTTGAGTGCATGTCGTGTACCCTGAGTACACGTCGTGTAGTCTCTTTCTGCGTCACAAACCATGTGGGCGGTGACATGGGGTAGGGAATGCTTGGGGTGAACACGCTGTGTACCTGATGTACACGCCGTGTAGTTTTGACCCAAACTCCACCCGTGTAACTAACAACATAGACAGAGGAGAGCTTAAGACATACTCACTGTGTCAATGATGAACATGTCGTGTAGTGTGACCTGGAGACTTGTCCGTGTAACTAACAACATGGGTCAGTGTCACCTCTCCTTAAACACATTGTGTACCTGTGGGACACGCCATGTAGTCTTGTGTGAGGACAGACCGTGTGGACATAGTCGTGTGGCTGGGAAACGAGATAGTGTACACACTTTTTGTGGGTGTAACAGGCCGTGTAGTTCAATCCGAGTAGTCGTCTGTGTCACAAACGACACGGAAAGTTGGAAAAATACACCATACACGCCATATAGATAATATACACGCCTTGTAGTTTTGTTAAATGGTAGGTGTGTAGCTTAGCCATGTAGAAGGACCCGGGAAGGGTAAGAGAAGTCAGGTACACGCTTTGTAGTCATTATACACGCCGTGTAGTATTGTTTTGAAAATTTTGAATTCCTTCTTCCTCTTGTTCCCTTTGGGGTTCCTTCGTTTTCAATCATTGATAACCTTTTTCTTAAGGTGTGCATTTAACCTTATAGTTTCGTGCCACTGATGAGATCATACGTTGTTCACCAGGAGAGCGGAAACGATAATAATCCAGAAATGGTGGGCCATGGGCTACCATTGGATCCTTTAGAAGGGCCAGATGCAGCGCCAACTATTATACCAGACACAGGCACAGATGTGTAGTTCCTTGAAGGCTTTATGCGGGTCATGCAGACCTTTCAGGGAGCACTGCAGGCTGCCACATCTATGGATGAGCTGACACGTACTTTCTAGCATCAGCATCCGCCGACGTTCTCAGGGGATGGAAGACCACATGCCACAGAGTCTTGGCTGGGGTTGATGGATACTATTTTCGAGAATCATCATACGCCTCCATGGCCGAGGGTCAAGCTCGTGACTTATATGTTACGTGATTCCGCCAAGTGGTGGTGGTATGTTACCACCCAGATAGAGCATCACAGAGACATGGTGTGGTAAGATTTACAGACAACTTTCTATGACTTCTTCTTCCCAGAGACGATGAGGGCAGATAAAGCTCAAGAGTTCATGAATCTGCAGCAGTGAGCTATGTCGGTGATGGATTATTCTAGTCGCTTTACCGAGAATCAGCGTTTTGCACCCGTTTTGGTGGGTGATGAGATGTTGAGGGCCAAGTGATTTGAGGATAGTATTCAGTGTGACATCTGAGCGCTGGTGAATGTTTTCATGTTTCCTTCAGTAGATGATATTGTGAATCAGGTTCTGATTACAGAGAGGAACCTGCAGGAATCTAGTAGTGTGGGATTGGGCGGTTCAATACCAGTTTACGGAACTATTTTTACTGGTAAGAGGAAGAGACAGAAGGACTTATCTCAGGGTGGCACTATCGGCCAGAAGAATGCATCAGGTGTCTATGTAATGTGCTAGAAGTGTGGTAGATATGGGCACAAGAGGCCACCGTGTCCACGAGACCTATTGGAGTGTCGGGCTTGTGGCAAGATGGGTCATCTGCATCTCTTTTGCAGGGCTTTTCTACCAGTGGATAGTGAGAGGGGTTCTATGCAGACTCCGCGTGTGGGAGCAGGACTAGTGGCTTCTTAAAAGTCAGGGAACTGGAATATGTCAGGGCGTGCAGGCAGGGATGGTGGTCGTGGTCGTGGTTTCCAGACACCAAGATCTCAGAGGCAGTAGGATGGGACATCTCAGGGTAGCCAGGATGTGTCGCTAGGTTGCAGCACTGGACATGCATATGAAGTGCAACAGACCCAGCAAGAGAAGGATCTCAAACCTTCTATAGTCAGAGGTACTATTCTAGTAGCTTATGTATAATCTTCAGTACTTTTTGATATGGGTGCTACGCATAGTTTCATATCTGTATCCATTGTGGAGAGCCTTGGGCTATGTGTTTCATCTTATTCTACTGTTATGATGCTAGGCACTCTGTTGGGGACTAAAACGACATGTGTGCGTCAGTGCAAGGAGTTCCCCCTTGAGTTTGGTGGGTGTCACATTCTTTGGGAGCTCTATGTCTTAGAAATGAAATCTTATGACATCATTCTCGGGATGTACTAGTTGGTTCCCTTTCGAGCCTTTGTAGACTGCTATCATCGCAGGGTGAGCTTCACATCACGAGAGGGCGTAAAGTATCTATACAAGGGCGAATAGGATGTTCAGGCGAGTTAAACTAGACCAGAGCATCGTGGGTGAGGTGGAGTCACAGCCCAGATTACAAGTTTATATCTAGATTATCATGGGACTTGTTAGATGAATTTCCCTCCAGTGGTTTATCATTTCAGGGATGTCTTCTTGGACGACTTTTCAGGTCTACCTCCAGAGCATGAGGTGGATTTCTATATTGAGCTTGTGCCAGGAGCAGCACTAGTGTCCATTCCCCCTTATAGGATGGCCACACCAGAGTTGAAAGAACCCAATAGGAAGTTAGTGGAGTTACAAGAAATATTCTCATCTGACCCAGTACGTCTCCATGGGGATCTTCGGTTCTCTTTGCGAAGAAGGAAGACCGTACCCTCAGACTCTGTGTGGATTATCGGAAGTTGAACTAGTTGATGGTCAAGAACTGATATCCTTTACCGAGAATTGATTATCTTTTTGATCAACTTCATGGGGAACGAGTGGTCTCAAAGATTTACATGAGATCAGCATATCATCAGTGGCACGTTAGACCATCTGATATAGCTCTCATAGCTTTCAGAAGCAGGTATGGTCTATACGAGTATATAGTTATGCTATTCGGACTCACGAATGTGCCTACAATTTTCATGGCTCTGATGAATAATATGTTCCATCCTTATTTGGACTCTTTCATGGTAGATTCTATGGATGATATCTTGGTGTACTCTCAAACTCGACACGACCATCCCACCCATCTTGAGATCGTATTGAGTAAAATGAGAGAGCATCGACTATATGCTAAGCTCTCAAAGTGCCACTTTTGGATGGACCAGATTCACTTCGTGGGTCATATCATCTCAAAGGCAGGAGTTACAGTAGACCCAGAGAAGGTAAGGGAAGTGGTTTCCTGGGAGCAGCCTAAAAACATGATTGAGATATGGAGTTTCTTAGGGCTGGCTGGTTACTACAGATGTTTCATCCAGGACTTCTCCAACTTAGCAGCACCATTGATGGGTCTGACTAAGAAGGGTGTGATGATCGTTTTGTCGGAAGTTTGTGAGAAACGCATTCAGGACCAGAAAGGAAGGATGACATCAGCACCGATCCGGATACTCCCAGAGTTGGGGATGAGCTATACAGATTACTGTGATGCATCAGGTATTGGGCTGGGAGTGTTGGGTCGGAACAAAACGGGAAGGATGGCAAGAGGGGGGGTGAATTGCCTTTTAAAAAAAATATTAACAAATTAAAATCAAAGTGAAATCAAAGTATGTGCAGCGGAAAATAAAAGAGGCAATCACACAAGAAATTGTTAACAGAGTTCGGCCAAAACCCGGCCTACGTCTCCACTCCCAACTCAACCGTTGAGAGATTCCTACCGCTTTCTTTTCAATGGTTTTAGCAAGAAACCCACTAGGCTTTGAGGTAGAACTAGGACCTATTACAGCTTGCTTTTTGTGGTTTAGCAAGAACCCACTTGCTTTTGATGGTTTAGCAAGAACCCACTAGCCTTCTTACAGGTGAAGGCTAGCTCACCTATGACACAAGCCTTTTAAAAGGAAAGGCTTGAAGAAACCTCTTCACACCTTAGTGGTGATGTGAAACCCAAAAGAAAGAGGGATGAAGAAAGAGTTTGGGGTTTGTAGGCACAAACCCAATTTTAAGCTCAAAATAAATAAAGCAAGAAAAACCGTGATTGAGGAAGACTTGGGCGCCAAAGTATGATGGAGTTGATGTAGAGTGATCTCCCAAGCTTCTTGAGGTGCTCCTTGGATTGGAAATTGGTTGGAGCACTTGAGGATCCTTGAAGGTGGAGCGCCGGAGGTTCACCAAATGTTCAACAATATGTCCGAGCGCTTGGTATATGTTCCGTTTGGTGTCCGGAGCTTCCTTGGCCTTTATTTATAGGCATGGAACCCTTGGGGAGTCTTCGGAGCCGTTGGAGAAGTCCTCGGAGCCGTTGGAGGCCAAAAGAAGGTTGACTGGTCAAAGCCAACGGCTAGTTTGACTGGGCTACCGGCTGGCCGGTGCAGGGCCACCGGCTGGCCGGTGCCTTGGAAGAGGAGAAGAATTCTTTTCCAGGAACCACCGGCTGACCGGTGCCAGAGCCACCGGCTGGCCGGTGGGCAGACAGTAGCTGTCACTATTCAGTCTGGGTGCCACCGGCTGGCCGGTGACAGAGCCACCGGCTGACCGGTGGAACCTGGCAGTGGGAAATGCCTCTGCCAGGTCCACCGGCTGGCCGGTGCTATCACACCGGTTGGCCGGTGGACTGAATTTCAGTCCACTTCTTGTCCATTCTTGGGCCAATCCTTTGGAAATCTTTTGCCTATCATCCACAACACTTAAAAACAATGTTAAACACATATGAAAGTGATTGTGATCATGAAAATCAAAAAACGAGGGGTTCGAGATATACAACAATCTCCCCCTATTTTGATGATCACAATCACCGAAACAATCAAAGTAAAATACTGAAATTAAAGGCATGCTTTAAATGATAAATTGAAAATAAATACTAAGCATGAGAGAAAAGATTCTCCCCCAATCAATCAAGAAATTTCTCCCCCTTTGTGATTATCAAAATAGCGTGGGGCATAAAACTTGATTGAGGGAAAGGGTTTAAAAAACTAGATATGAGAATTGAAAAATCAATTGAGATTTTTGAAATTGAAATGAAAATTTGAATAACAGTTTGAATTGAATGTTTTGAATCAAAAACCAATTGAAATTTGAAATTTGAAACCAAATGAAATTTTTGAAATTGAGAGTTTTGAAACAAAGTTTGAAAACAATTTAGAAAGTTCTCCCCTAAATAAAAACAATGAATCACCGGGGAAAGGAAATAAATTTTGGCCCGAAGAGACTCGTAAGAAGGGATTTTTCAATCCAAACTTGTCTCATGGCGGGTCTTCTCCTATAAAATTCGTCGAAATAGAAAATAGACTTGGGTTGGCCGTACCGGGCATTTTTGCAATCACAATCATAAATGAGGTGCCCGGGTTTTTTACAATAATTGCAAAATTTAAAACTAGAGCTCCCCCTTACAAAAACAGTTGGAGCATGGGAGGAGGAAGCTACATTGGTATATCCTAGCCCTTGGGTGTTTCTTGAAATTCGTTGAGAACCTAAGAGTTTGGACAAATTTTGTTCACCTTGGGTGAACTTGGCTAGGGATTCTCTAAGGTCCTTGATGGTTGATTCTAAAGAATCAACATTTGGGAAATTTTGGATTTTTAGGGAGAGTTCCTCCTTCTCTTTGAGAAGTTGGTCTTTTTCGGAGGAAAGCTTTTTGAAATTCTTTTTCAAAGCAACAAATTTTGAAGAGAGTTCATGAAAACCATTTCTTAATTGGTCTTGCACATGTTGGAGTTCTTCGTAAGACAAATGATTAAAAGAATTTGAAGAACTAGAGGAGAAAGAGGAGGAAGAGGAGGAAGATACCTCATGTTTTTCCATTAGGCATTTTGTACCTTGGTCGCTTGAGGAGGAGGAGGAGGAGGATGATGAGGTGTCACTCCATGTCTCCTTGAGGACCTTTTTCTTTCCTTTTTCCTTAGCCCGTTTTTTGTTGAGTAGGCAATCGGGCTTGTAATGCCCTTTTTGGCCACACCCGTAGCATTTTACCTTGGGCTCGGATTTTTCGATGGATTCTTGCTTTCGGTGCTTGCGGGATTTCTTCTTCTTGTGCTTCTTCATAAACTTGTGCATTTGGCGGGCGAGATTCTCCATTTCCGAGTCGCCGCTTGAAGATGAAGTAGATGAGGAAGATGAGGATTAGGAGGAGCTTACTTCTTTTTGAACCTTGAGGGCAATGTTCTTTGGTGTCTTGATTGGTGTGCCCTCCTTTTTAGCTTGCCTCCTCATCGTGATCTCGTACGTCATTAGGGATCCAATGAGCTCTTCGACCGGCATGTTCTTTACATCCTTAGCTTCTTGGATAGCTGTCACCTTAGGTGCCCATGAGCTCGGAAGGACCCATAGAATCTTCTTGACCATTGCTTCAGCTGAAACATCATCACCAAGATATTTTCTACCATTGCAAACGTCAGTGAAGCGTGTAAACATTTCAGAAATAGATTCATTCGGATGCATGGAAAAGCTTTCAAAATCTTGTCTATACATGTCTAACCGAGTATCCTTAACTTTGTTAGTGCCCTCATGGGTCACTTCCAACAGTTTCCAAATTTCATGAGATGAGGTGCAAGTGGAAACTCGGTTGAACTCATTTCGGTCAAGGCCGCAATGTAGAGCGTTCATGGCTTTTCCATCAAGCTCAAAGTTTCTAATATCGGCGGGGGTCCATTTGGATTCGTCGGGAGTAGACAAAGTATAACCTTGCATGACAATTTTGTAAATAGGATATCCTATGCTTCTAAGAAAGGTAGTCATGCGGGTTTTCCAATAAGTGTAGTCGGTCCCATCAAAAAATGGAGCACGACCCAATGAAAAGCCTTCGGGGGAGAAAGAAGTTGAAGCCATCAAAAAAGATCTAGAATTTGAAACCGGTTAGGGTATTACTCAAATATTGCCTCTGATACCAATTGTTGGGTCGGAACAAAACGGGAAGGATGGCAAGAGGGGGGGTGAATTGCCTTTTAAAAAAAAAGATTAACAAATTAAAATCAAAGTGAAATCAAAGTATGTGCAGCGGAAAATAAAAGAGGCAATCACACAAGAAATTGTTAACGGAGTTCGGCCAAAACCCGGCCTACGTCTCCGCTCCCAACTCAACCGTTGAGAGATTCCTACCGCTTGCTTTTCAATGGTTTTAGCAAGAAACCCACTAGGCTTTGAGGTAGCACTAGGACCTATTACAGCTTGCTTTTTGTGGTTTAGCAAGAACCCACTTGCTTTTGATGGTTTAGCAAGAACCCACTAGCCTTCTTACAGGTGAAGGCTAGCTCACCTATGACACAAGACTTTTAACAGGAAAGGCTTGAAGAAACCTCTTCACACCTTAGTGGTGATGTGAAACCCAAAAGAAAGAGGGATGAAGAAAGAGTTTGGGGTTTGTAGGCACAAACCCAATTTTAAGCTCAAAATAAATAAAGCAAGAAAACCCGTGATTGAGGAAGAATTGGGCACCAAAGTATGATGGAGTTGATGTAGCGTGCTCTCCCAAGCTTCTTGAGGTGCTCCTTGGATTGGAAATTGGTTGGAGCACTTGAGGATCCTTGAAGGTGGAGCGCCGGAGGTTCGCCAAATGTTCAACAATATGTCCGAGCGCTTGGTATATGTTCCGGTTGGTGTCCGGGGCTTCCTTGGCCTTTATTTATAGGCATGGAACCCTTGGGGAGTCTTCGGAGCCGTTGGAGAAGTCCTCGGAGCCGTTGGAGGCCAAAAGAAGGTTGACTGGTCAAAGCCAACGGCTAGTTTGACTGGGCTACCGGCCGGCCGGTGCAGGGCCACCGGCTGGCCGGTGCCTTGGCAGAGGAGAAGAATTCTTTTCCAGGAACCACCGGCTGACCGGTGCCAGAGCCACCGACTGGCCGGTGGGCAGACAGTAGCTGTCACTATTCAGTCTGGGTGCCACCGGCTGGCCGGTGACAGAGCCACCGGCTGACCGGTGGAACCTGGCAGTGGGCAATGCCTCTGCCAGGTCCACCGGCTGGCCGGTGCTATCACACCGGTTGGCCGGTGGACTGAATTTCAGTCCACTTCTTGTCCATTCTTGGGACAATCCTTTGGCAATCTTTTTCCTATCATCCACAACAATAAAAAACAATGTTAAACACATATGAAAGTGATTGTGATCATGAAAATCAAACAACGAGGGGTTCGAGATGTACAACCGGGAGCAGTGTTGATGTAGGGTGATCGAGTTGTTGTGTACGGGTCTCGACAGTTGAGGCCACATGAGAGGAATTACCCGATGCATGATCTCAAGTTGGATGAAGTGGTTCATGTGTTACGCTGTTTGAGGCATTATCTCTTGGGAGGGAATTTTGTGGTTTTTTACCGATCAAAAAAGTCTCATGTATATCATTACTCAGCATGACTTTAATCCGAGACATCGAAGGTGGGTTGAATACCTTCAGTCCTTCGACTTCGTGCTTTCCTATACACCTGGTAAAGGTAATGAAGTAACTAATGCACTAAGCAGAAAGACTCAGATACAGGCTGTGCAGGAGGCCAGTGGTGAGTGGCAGCTCATGGCTTTGTTCTCTAAGATGCATTTGGAGGTGCACGATAGTCAGGGGAAAACCTAACTTTCATCTTTGGATGTAACCTCTACCCTCCTGGATAGAGTGAGGATGAGACATCTATCTGATTCAGAAGGCCTAGTTCTACGGGAGTCGGTGGAAAGTGAGGACCATCCTCCCATTTGGGCGATAAGGGATGACAAGATTCTGCATTTCCATGGACGAGTATGGGTTCCAGGGGATACACGCGAGGAGCTGATGCAAGAGTTTCAAGCTTGAGCTTGTGCAGTTCATCCCGGAGTTACCAAGATGTACCATGACTTGATATGTTAGTACTGGTGGCCGGGTATGATGAGAGGTGTAGCTAGTTTTGTTACAAGGTGTACCACCTGTCTGCAGGTGAAGACGGAGCATCAGAGGCCACCAATACTCTTACATCAGTTACCCATCCCAGAGTGGAAATGGGATGATGTTGCGATGGATTTCGTGACTGGATTGTTGAGGTCACCTCAAGGCAATGATGTCGTGTGGGTTGTTGTGGACAGACTCACGAAGGTAGCTCAACTTTTTCCGATCAAGGAGAGCTTCGTTGTTGACGAGCTCAGGAAGTGGTATATCTGAGAGATTGTACATCTTCATGGGGTCCCTCGTTCTATCGTTTCAGATAGGGACACCCGTTTTATGTCTCATTTCTGGTAGTGTTTTCAGAGGGCACATGGTATACAGGTGTTTCTACGAACAACCTACCACCCTCATACTGATGGCCAATCAGATCGTACGATACAGGTGCTTGAGGACATGTTGCATGCATTCGTACTAGACTTTGGGGGCTTTTGGTAGAAGCATATACCCCTAGTTTAGTTTTTCTATAATAATAGTTTCCAGGAAACTATTTTGATGGAACCTTATGAGGATTTATATGGTAGGACATGCCAATAACCCTTGTCCTGGTTAGAGGTAGGTGAGGAAACTTTAATGGGACCACGTCTCATGCATGAGACTTCTGAGTAGGTCCAGTTGATTCAGAATCGGATGGCTACCGCACAGTCTCGTCAGAAGTCTTATGCTGATCGATACAGACGACCATTGGAGTTCGTGGTCGGGGATCAAGTTTTCTTATGTGCTTCGCCGAGTTTAGGAAACAAACAGATCATGATACATGGTAAACATTCACCGAGATACGTGGGGCCATTTGAGATTCTGGAGAGAGTCGGGATGGTTTCATATTGGTTGCATTTACCACAGAGGTATCGGGCCATGCACGATGTATTCCATGTATCTCATTTTCGCCGCTATCATTCACACCCGTCTCACATATTTCAGTCAGAGGAAGTTGAGGTTTAGTTTGATGCGTCATTTGAGGAGCATCTAATTCATATCGTTGACAGGAGCACGAAGGTTCTCCGAGGCCGGTCAATTCCTCTCGTACGGGTGCTATGGCAGCATGGATGAGTGCTGGAAGAAACCTGGGAGCAGTAGATCGATGTACGTTCTTAGTGGTCGGAGTTGTTCATGGATTTATCTTCACCACCCTTGGAAGGGATATTCAGGGACGAATTGCATTAATGGGGGAAGTTAGAAAGAACCCGGTTATTAATTTTGAGGTACAGGTTCTTCTTTTCCCATTTCCTTAAGTGTTTTTGAGAAAATAATGAAAATGGGGAAATCCGAAATTTTGGAAGTACATGTTGTGTAATTTTCCACACATCATGTACTTTTGGCCATGTGGGATGAGTACATGGGGCATGTGGCCATGTCGGTGATGAAGGTTGTAGAAACTAACTACACTCCATGTAGTGGTCCTTTACACCCTGTGTAGTCCGTCGGAAGGAAAATAGTAAGGCGGTGGCCGAATGTGTGACAGAACACTCCATGTAATCAAGAAGACACTCCGTGTAGTCATGTCGGCAGATGAATAGTTCCACGCTGGTGGGAAACTACCATAGGAATATTTAAAAATGGGAACTACACACTGTGTACTTGGAAATACATGCCATGTACTTTCTTTTTTTCACTTAAAATGGGAAGTAGCCTCCTCTGTTCACAGGGAGGGCTTAGAACCAGAGGAAGGAGCGGGAGAGGGAGGCCGGAGCTTTGGAGATCTACTGGGCGCACATCGGGAATCTGTTTTATGTACCTTTGATCTCCCTAGAACCGCACGGGTTAGTTATCCCTTCTCCTAGAGTAGTTCTTACCAATTATTTCATGTAGGGATTTTATTTAGGTTTGAACGAGGTTTTCTTTCACCTTAGATCTAAATTGTTCTAGGACGAATCGAGGATCATCGTTCGCGTATATTGTTCGTGGGTGTTAATGTAGGTGGCTTGGTGTTAATTTTTCCAACTGTTGTGCATTTGTGTGAATTGTTTATGCCACGAACCCATGTTGGGTTGTTGGGTGGCAGAGGACATAGATGTTTATGTACCTAGAATAGTATAGGTAATTAAATGTGTTATTAAAATGTTGTTTGGGATTACTTCTTGGATCCAGGACCACCCCAGAGGTGCGTTCCTCTGTTTAGCCGTTTACCCAGGATACCTGAGGGTATGCTTAATTATTTTTCACATTACTTTTTCCTTGATAGATATTTTATGTGAACTGCTTATTGACATTTTGGGTATGGCCTGATTACTTGTGCCTGAGGGCAGTGTTTTACTATAGCCTGAGGGCATGAATGTATTAGCATTAGGGCAATGTTCTCTTAGCCTGAGTGAAACTCCTTCCATGCTTATGGCAGTTGATTCTGTGCCTGTGGGAGAAACATCGTACGCCTGAGGGAAATATCCATTTACCTGTGGGATGATTCTTCTGTTTGGATTTTCCTTACCTGAGGGTATAAGTTTACATGTCTGAGGACATTGGTTTTTTACTTAGAATATTCATTGTGGTGATATTTAGAATTAAATAATGAAATGGAACTATAACTGGTAAAAGTTAATTACTTTTAAGTACTTCTTAGTTTATTGAATTTTACTACTGCACAGTGTTGTTTCATGTTTACACATAGTTGGGCACAGGCCTTTGGTGGATGCCTACTAGCGTTTATTTCTCACACCCTATATGGGTAATGCTTTTCGGCCCAAACATATTATATTGTTGCAGGTATGGATAGGGTAAAGGGTCCCTATACAGGTACTTGATTGATGTTGGGGTGTAGGAGAGAATGGGACCGAGAATTGGCTTGTGATGCCGCTGGTTGTTCTGTTTTTCTTTTCTGTACTTTTACTTCAGTTGTAATGTATTGTATTGCAGTGTAACATGTTCTGGCTGTTTTATAGAATAGTGACACGCTACATCTTCATATATATATATGACTATTGGTTTCCCTTTTTGATATCAGTTATCCAATTTAGTTATATATACTGTTGTTGCTTCCACTGTTGTTGTATGTTTATATTATATTCCGTTGCGCTACACTTTGACAAATGAGGGAATAGTTTCCCCACTATCAGACCTGAGCCCTCGCTGGTAGCCGGCAGCCTCTAGCGTTTTGGGAAATGCGCTTGAGGTCATGTGGCGAACCGGGTTCAGGGCACCCGTTGAGTGGCACCTGGAGCCGGGATGTTACAGGTCCGGACATGGCCAGCATTTGAAGAGGCGGCCCCATGATGAAGGATCTGAGGCTCAGGGCTCACAGGGCCCGCAGGGCAGTGCTGGTCATCCACAAGAGAGGCGGTGATACGCTTACGATAGTTGGAGACATATTTCTATAAATTGTCTTTCCCGTCGTGCTGCTGAGAGGGATCCAGTCGACAGAATTCCTTGCTAGAGCCAGCGTCTAGTGCGAGGAGGTCTGTAGGGTGGCGGACGTGGAGACGGAGCTGGTGCAGCAGTAGGAGGTGGTAGGCGGTATGAGTTTCTACCACCCCCACCCCCATGTGGTCCACGTTGGGGTCAGGGAGCTGGTGGTCGTGGGCGAGGATAGCTACAAGCCTTTGATACTTTTGAACCAGAGGATCCGCAGATGGATAGAGGTAATCCTTGTGTCCTTTATACGTTTTCCAATAGTTTTTATAGACACTGTTTAGCGGTACTCTTACCTTTTTTTCTTCCTCGTGTTCTTTTTAGGGCGTTGGTAAACCCTGTGTGGGTGTTGTTTGACGTGCTTTGAATGTGTGAGGAAGAGGGATCCTTCCCCCACCGAGATGTGTTTTTGTGACGCGATCAAAACTGTGCGGGTGAGTCAGTGCCGCCCAAAGCGGATAATATTGAGTTGTGGTGGATGAGTCCTCTTGACTTGCGCATTCGGGAAGGGGTGTTTGTTGGTGAACTCACTGGTGTGGGAGACCCAGTTGAGAGTCCAATCTTTATACTTGTGCTTATTTATTTTTGGGGATAAATATTTCTATGGTGGGGAGGAAGTAGCGACTCGGGTTTTGGCCCTATCATACATTAAAATATTCCTACAAAAAATTTCATAGCTTGACCCGAATACGGCGTGCGATTCTGAGGCCCAATGTGTCCAGAATAAATTTTATTAAAATATTAAGTATTTTAATACTATTCACGTGGTGGGGGTGTGTTATATACTAAACAGTAGCTCAGAACTGGAATATAGGGCACAGTTCCATCCGGAGCATGCTGTTTACCCAAGGTAAGGTGTAAACATTGTGGGTGCGGGCCGGCTATGAGAAAATCCACCAGAGGCGTTTTCATAAAAAAATGGAAAATTTTATTTACGAGTTTAAGCTCGAATAACTCCTGAATGGAGTCTCATATCACAATTATGATTGTTCCATTGCATTCAGAACATCTCGTTTACTCTAGGTGCAACATAGTTTTAGTCGGCAGTAGGTGTCGAGTCGGAGTTGGGTTGGGGGGGAGATGGAATGAAATTATTAAATAAAACAAGGGAATATCCCTCATACTTCACCTCTCTCATCCAACACACGGAAAACGCAACCCCCCCTCCCATTGTTCTTTGCTGAATCGAGCCCCGGGTGTCCGTTTTCAGTGCCGATCGTTAGCAGATTGAGCTCCTACGCATCGCAGGGGTCGTTCTGCACCCGAAGCTTCAGCGATCCGCCGAAAGGTAGTCGTTTTGATTATCGAAATAACGGAACTTGATTTGGATGTTTTTTCTCTTTTTCGAGCCCACATATGTGCAGACCCGGTCCCAAGGGGGCACACAGATGCCTTCAGATGTGTGTTTGGACCTCCAGGGTGCCCTCGGTGGCCCTTGGAAGGACCGCCGGTGCGGCACCAGCGCAGCGGCGGCCCGTGGCAGTGGGCCGCAGAAATCTCATCGGGCCGCCATAGGGTCAGTGGTCCTACCACCAATTAGCGGCGACCCCACAATAGGGGCCGACCTCCCGCGCACTGCGCCGCATAGCGGCGATGGTGGTCGGGTCGGCCGGTGTAGTCCGACCCTCTCCTTGTGCACGGGGGGGGGGGGGTTAAAACCCCCATTTCATGCAATCCAGGGGTCGGATTCATGTGTTGTCTATGGAAACATGCCCCTAGCGATAAGTAAAAACCCTTTTAGGTGGTTTGGGAGTTTAAAGTTTAAGGATCGTGGCCCGAGAGCTTGAAACATTGAATAAAAGAATATTTTTATTATTATTATTCGACTTCGGGCCGTCGTATCTTCTACACGGAGCATCCGATTGAAGTTCCGTCAGTGGAATTGAATCCATGATGTTATGATGGAAATTTATTGTTCGTTTTTTGGTGTTGGTACTAAGTTTGGGGTGGGGGCCCCCAGAGGCCGTGTTTGGGGCATTTACGGAGTAACACAAATTTCTCACCATGAGTCTGATTTTGGCGGATGAATAGTCGATCCTGTGTTTTTTCTGAGAGGATCAAAATGGTATGATCCGTTCGATGAGTTTTGGAATCAAGGTTATGGTAATACTTGTTGTGAGGAAATTCAAGTTTACATTTATAAAGTCCCAAAATATAGCACAGTGTCTAACCTCGAGGTCTCTCTCAAGGAAGCAGTGTCGAATGGCTAAGTGGTCGTTCCGAAAATCTTTTTCTATATTTTTAAATACTTTGAAAACATAATAACACACTCCTAAGGGAACAATAATTAGTGCAGAAGAGCACAGTGGATGTGGAGTAGTGAACAGACATAGGAGAAATAGAGAAGGAAAAGTGAAAAAAAAACACATGAAAAAACACAGAACAAACAAATGACGCCAAGACACATAAGACAAAAGTCAATGTGAACAAGGTCAGACCCAGGTTATTCCACCCTCTACTCCCTGTCATAGATCAACATAAGTAATTGATCAATACTTCTTGAATTCACACGTTGCATGATCAATGTCTCGGATCACACACCAGTCTCGCCTAGAAATTAAACACTCAAGCATCGAATTTCTTCAATACTCAATCGTTTCTCCGAATTGCAACGTGAATCACTCTGCAATGTCATTATGGAAAGAATTTATCACAAACCAGAATGATTCCACTAAGATCATCACATCACACTACTGATCTTGATTCTCATTTCAGGAAATTAATACAGAAAGGGGACGAGAGAGTATCAAATAGTCCTATGCAAGATCTCGCTCACGCTAAATCTAAATCATAGTCGTGATCTACCAAGGAAAATAGACATAATGTGATCGCATTAATGAGAGGATCTCTAGATCGTGTCAGGTTTCATAAACTAGATCCAACCATGCCTTGTTAGATCTCCATTTCTTGAGATTCAAGACCACAACGCAAGTAGAGAAAGAAGAAATGACACAAACAATTAAACATAACTAACATCACAATTAAATTAACTAAACATGCAACACTGCGATTGTATTTACAGACTCAACATAGAACACCAAAAATTGAGCAGCGGGAGGATGGATGAAATGGAGAAGTAGGAACCGTCTCCAGGTCAAAGACGAGTTCTAGTCTGGTGAAAATGGTATGGAATGGTGCGCGAACGGTGGTGGAGTCTCCTCCACCACTAATGAATGATCCCCCCTGGGTACTCTACTCTTCGCCCTTAGCCCTCGCTTCCTCTTATTCAGAGATAAAAACAAAAAAAAATCAATAAATGACCTAACAGACAGTAGATCCACGTGGTGTGCCTTTTAGCATGCTTGTCACTAACTCCAGAGTGAACTCCCGGTAAGTGCAAACAACCCCTGGAACGAACTCGCGAATCCTCTCGCGTCCTTCCCGCGAAGTGCCCACAATACGCTTGGAACACCGAATGCCCCTTGTATCAGTAAGGTTATAAGTATCGGTGAGGATGAGGTTGGGATGACAATGAGGAGAGTAACGGTGAGGAAATGTGTATCGGTGAGGAAGGTCACCGGTAGCAAGGATACTGATAGAATGGGATAACGGTGAGGTTGTCCCCGGTATGGATGGTTGTAGCGGTGAGACAGTCACCGTTAAGGATGGTACCATGCGACTACAACACCTGTGAACAAACATAACAAAGAAAATAATATAAATAAAATAATTTAATGAAAATAAATAAATCAATTTAAAATTTAAATTAAATATAATGGAATTAAAAACTCAAAACAAAAAAGTTAAATAATGAAATTAATTATAATTTATTTAAAATAATTAATTCATTGGTATTAAAATTTATTAACATACATAATTAAAGAACAAATTAAAATATTTACAATTACTTTCTTAAATTAATTAACCAATTGATTAAAGAACAAATTAAATTAAAGAATAAAAATATTAAATGAATAAAATTAAATTTTTAAAACTAATTAAATTATTGAAAGACTATAAAAAAAAGAGTTATTTATTTACAATTTAAAGAATAAAGAATTAACTAATTTAATAAATGAATTAATAAACTAACTGGAATGAAAAATTATAAGAATAAAAGAATAAATAAATAAATGTTTAATTGGCGGGACTAAGTTAATTTAAGAATTATTTAAAATGATACTGATGCACATTAAAACACAAGTTGTAAACTAAAAACGGATTATTTTACACAGAAAGAACAAAAACACCACACTTATCAATTATTTAATAAAAACAGCATTTCAATATAAAAAAGTCAATATAAAAATCAAAAAGGATGTGGCAAAGAGTGTGAAAACACTGCCACATCAATCCTCCCCAAACTTAAAGCATTGTTTTCCTTCAAACTTATTCATGCCTTAGACCTTAAATAAGAAAGATAATTTGTGAGTTTCAGTTCAAAAGGTACATAGTTAAACATAAAAATCCATATGGTTAGCACCAAACAATGAGCCAGGGTTTTCAAAGGTGTTCAAATATGTTGTCCCGTCTAACTTCAAAAACTCACTGGAAGTCAAAAGCTTCACAAACACATACACTATCTAGTATTTAATGCCTCCTATGTGTAATCATTAACTGCCCTACTTCACCTTCCAATTCAAGTACTGATTCAAGGAGTGTTGACAGGTTAGATGAAATGGAATTCAAAACTTAACCAAGTGCACCTTCCATTCTCACTTTCCTCTAGGTTCTAGAAATTAATGTCCATTAAATTGATCACTTTATTAATTCAACTCAAATAAATATTAACCAAGTCAATTTCTCCCTTCTTCATCTAGGTTCAAAATTCCCCTCACCTTAATGAGTTCATTTTTTTGACAAGGGCACATTATTTTACTTTTTCCCAGCCATATTCCATGAGAAGAGCTTTGTGCATAGCACTTATTAAGATTGAAATTGGCTTTATTTATTCACAGAAACATACCCAGTGCTCCTTGTCTCAAATACTCATCGTGGGATCCCATTTTCTCATTTTACTCCAGTTACAAAGGACAGAATTAATAATCATTCGAATTGACTTCCTAAAGTGATTGAATATTATAGTATAGAAATGTGAGTCTCTTGGCTTCCAGTGAGAACATCATGTTACCCTACGTCATGATCCTTACTCAATAAAACCTATTCTGTCATCCTCTCATATTTAGTTCCTAAACAGACAGATCCATAGATATAGTGAACAATTTCACTCAGCAATCATTCATACTTAACAGTATCTGACTAAGTGCCACTCTCAACATCCAACAAACAATTATCCACTAAACTAGACATAATTTAAATACTAGTGAATCTCCAATGACCATCATGTGATAAAAGAATTTGAAATTTTTTGAAGGAATTTTTTACCTTTTTTGTTTTAGAAAATGAAAAAAATTGACCATTTTTTTACAGACACAAACTCTGGTTCTAGAAGGGGGAATTCAACATGACACTAGAATGACCCCTCTCCCCCACACTTAAAACCCAACATTGTCCCCAATGTTTACTCTCAATGTAGAGACATAATAGTTCAATATTGATGAAAAATTCAGCTTAAATAAGATATGGAAGGATAGCAATGAGTTTCAATATTTTATTTTCCACACAAAAAGTGAAAGAAAATTGAAACAAAAACAAAAGAAAACGGAAGAATCTGACCCCACCAACCATCACTAGCAATACGTACAGTTCTATTCCTAAACTGTTCATGCTTCAAATCAGTGTGAGCAGACAAAATATTTTATCAATTTACTTCAAATAGTATTATCATTAACTATAATGTGCCTCAACAACATAATGAAAATAAAAATAGTGGGTGAAAGCATGTTTCACAAATCCGCTCAGAAGAATTTTTCAACTCTCTAGATACTAGCATCTAACCCCGAAGCAAGAAGCACAATTTACTTTTCACTAAAATTCTGGGGACTCTCCTACACATAGTTCATTGCAGAATGCAATAAAAAATTGAAGAGTAAAACATTTCAACTTAAAACAATAATCCCCTGAATGTGAAGCTTCTAAAATTTACAAATGTTTGCCTTTTATTTCCATGTGCATGAAATCTGGATGCTCTAGTTGGGAACCTACATGATGAAACAAGTTGACATTAGTGTTCCATATTTTAATGCTCAAATAAAAAAACCACAGAGTATGAGTTAGGTAGTTTTATCCATTAATCCAGTGAGCTGGACATCTGAGACTTTAGTGATAGCCACGGGGAATCTACTACATGTTTATTGTCCTAAGAAAAAAACACTCAAAATAAAAACAACATGAAAAAAGAAACTAAAGAAGTAAATTAAAGAGGATAATCCTGGGATAATCCCCCAGGGGGTGCTGTAGTTTGACTGTCCACAGCTGGATAGTCCTCGGATCAACCCCAGTCAGATGGGGGGTTTGGTTTCATTCTCAAGAACCACCAGGTGTAATTCCTTCCAACTTCAGTGCTTTTCCATCTTTTTCGTACCCCATATGCAGCTTCAACCACAGTCCCCTCCTTGGAAATGAAGTACTTCATGTTGAATAGTGTAGGGGAGAACAGGATATTGGGGTACTTCTCTACTTCTTCTACTTCAGATTGAGTTTGCACCAGTTGTAATGTCGGAAAACTTGGATGTGACTTGTATTCTGGTTTATTCCAATAAAACATTTCCTCTTGGAAAGCAATTAATGTGTAATCATCCACTTCTATTCTAGTGCACTACTCCAAAAATTCATCTTTAATAATAAATCCCAAACTAGAAGTGTCATCCAGAATTAGAAGTTCCATAATCTCTTCAGTAGATGAAACCTCAAGTTCCTCACTCTCTAGAAAATCACAAAAGTGAGATGCATCTTCAAAACCTGCATAGGGAGAAACATGATTAAAATCAGCTTCAATGTAATCCAAGTTGAATAAAAATACAGATTCTTTTATAAAATTGTGAACTCCCTTTATCAGTGATGCTTGTTCCTCCTCATGATGAAATAGTGATCCTGGGAGTGGGTCCATGGAAAGAGTGAGGTAGTCAACCTCCTCGAACCTCTCTTAAAAACACACCACCTCACTTTCTGAATATTTTAAGGGGAATTATATTAAGTCATGTGATGGCTCCCTCTATTGAAGCATTGAAAAATCATTAGAATAGTTATAGCAAGATAAATCATTAGAATTGAAATCAGGGAAAAATGATCATCAAAGAAATACCCAGCATCATGAGTCCTTTCAAGTTCCATCTCATGCCAGCCCTTGAAAACATCCTCATAAATTGGTTCTGGAATTTCCAACTTTGACTCCAGGAACAGATCCATATCAAATTTGGGAAACTCCAAATTTTTCTTTCTTCTATTTATTTTTTCATTCCTTTTCAACTGTTTTATAGCATGTTGGGCTTCAATAGGAGGTGGTGGTGTTGCACTATCTTCTTGGTATCCCGTGACCTTATTCCATGGCTTGTTTCATCAACTGCATGATCTCATAAGAATAAGTTGTCTTCTCATCAGTAAGTTCTCGATGTTTTCTTTCATGCATCTAACATTGAAACTTAGCAATATCCTCTTCAATCTCTTGAACCTGGTCAAACAGTGACATTGTATCAGATTCGCTGGAGTTCATCACTGTGTATGTGTGTGTTTTTTTTCTTTTATATGTTTTTATTTGTTTTTTTGTTTTAAAATTAAATAAAAAAATTTGAAAAAACCACTGAGACACTCGTTTCTTCCATGAAAACAATGCCAAAATTTGATGGTCATCCTTATCGTGAGGATGGTCAAGATTACATTTGTAAAGACCCTATATTGGGGTCGCTCTCAAGGAAGCAGTGTCGAATGGCTAAGTGGTCATTCTGAAAATATTTTTGTATTTTTTTAAATACTATGAAAACATAAAAACACACTCCTAAGGGAACACTAATCAGTGCTAAAGAGCACAATGGATGTGGAGAAGTGAACGGACATAGGAGAAATAGATATGGAGAAGTGAAAAAAAAGTCATACGACAAAACATAGAAAAAACAAATGACACGAAGACACAGAAGACAAAATTTAGTGTGAACAAGGCCGGACCCAGGTTATTTCACCCTCTAATCTTTATCCTAGATCAGATTAAGTAATTGATCAACAATTCTCAAATTCAAACAGTTCATGATAGATTTCTCAAATCACACACCAGTCTCGCCTAGAAATTAAACACTCAAGCATCGAATTTCTTCAATACTCAAGCGTTTCTCTGAATTGCATGGTGATTCACTCAGAAAAGTCATTCTGTAAATAATTTCTCACAAACCAGAATGATTCCACTTAGATCATCACATCGCACTACCGGTCTTGATTCTCAGTTCAAGAAATCAAGACAGAAAGGAGAAAAAATTGAGACAAGATAGTAGCAAATCGTCCTATTCAAGATCTTACTCTCGCTAAATCTAAATCAAAGTAGCGATCTACCAAGCCGAATAGAAAGAACGTGATCGCATTAATGTGTGGATCTCCAGATTGTGTCGGGTTTCATAAACTGGATCCAACCCCGCAAGTTAGATCTCTATTTCTGGAGATTTGAGATCACAACAAAAGAAGCGAATGGAGAACCGACACAAACAATTAAACATAACTAACATCACAATTCAATTAACGAAACATCCAACACTACGAGTGTATTTATAGACTCAACATAGAACACCAAAAATAGAGCAGCGGGAGGATGGATGAAATGGAGGAGTGGAAACTGTCTCCAGGTCAAAGACGAGTTCTAGTATGGTGAAAATGGTATGGAATAGTGCGCTAACGGTGGTGGAGTCTCCTCCACAACTATTGAATGATCCCCCCCCCGGGTACTCTACTCTTTGCCCTCGACCCTTGCTTCCTCTTATTCGGAGTTGAAAACAGAAAAATGCAGTAAACGACCTAACAGACAATAGATCCACATGGCACGCCTTTTAGCACACTTGTCACTAACTCCAGAGTGAACTCCCTGTAAGTGCAAACAACCCCTGCAACGAACTCGCGAATCTTCTCTCATCTTTCCCACGAAGTGCCCACAATATGCTTGGCACACCCAACTCCCCCTATATCGTGGAGGTAATAAGTATTGGTGAGGATGTGGTTGGGCTGACAGTGAGGGGATTAACAGTGAGGAAATGTGTATTGGTGAGGAAGGTCACCGAAAGCAAGGCTACTGATAGAATGGGCAAACGGTGAGGTTGTCATGGGTATGGATTGTTGTAGCGGTGATACAGTCACCATTAAGGATGGGACTGTGCGACCGCAACACATGTGAACAAACATAACAAAGAAAATTAAATAAATAAAATAATGTAATGAAAATAAATAAATCAATTAGTAATTTAAATTAAATATAATGGAATTAAAAACTCAAAACAACAAAGTTAAATAATAAAATTAATTATAATTTATTTAAAAGAATGAATTCATTTGTATTAAAATTTATTAACATATATAATTAAAGATCAAATTAAAATATTTAAAATTATTTTCTAAAATTATATAACCAATTGATTAAAGAACTAATTAAATTAAAGAATAAAATTATTAAATGAATAAAATTAAAATTTTAAATCCAATTAAATTATTGAAAGAATATAATAAACAAAAACAGTTATTTATATACAATTTAAATTATAAATCATTAATTAATTTAATAAATGAAATAATAATCTAACTAGAATGAAAAATTATAATAATAAAAGAAAAAATAAATAAAATTCTAATTGGTGAGACTATGTTAATTTATGAATTATTTAAAATGATATTAATGCACATTAAAACACATGTTTTAAACTAAAAACAGATTATTTTATGCAGCAATAACAGAAACACAACAATTATTAATTATTTAATAAAAAGAAACATTTCAACATAAAAAAGCCAATAGAATATACAAAAAGGATGTGGAAAAGAGTGTGAAAACACTTCCACATCACGAGCCATGGGCCCCACCCGAGATGTCTTTGGTGAATAGTTCATTTTTTCACAGGGGGTCTATTTGGGACGAACGAGTAGTGGATCCTGTGTGTGATTCTACGGATCACAGTGGTTTGATCCGCTTGATGAGTTTTTGGATCATTGTGTGGGTCCCACACGGGCTAGCTATGGTGAATAGTTTTTTTCATAGGTTGTCTGTTTCGGGTGAGTAAACAGACTATCCTTCATTTTTTACCTTGTGAATTGTGATGGTGTCCTCGGTATTAGCCTTGGATGTGTGCAGTGCAGAGTTGTGGAGGTACACTCAGGTTAGCGTCGTTTGGACCAGCAGTGGTTGAGGGTACTCCCTTGGTTCATTCCTATGATGGTTTGTGCAGCATCACAGCCTTAGTATAGGTTTGTGATCCTCTCGGTGGGATGTTAAATCTGTTAGAGTTGTGGCATCCTTCTAGTGGGCCCGAAGTGGGATCCTCTAGCATCATTTCCCTAGATCGGGTTCTTGGTATCGCGGTGACCTCTTATCCACGGGCGGTGATCCCTTATCTAGAAGGTTAACCCCGTAGGGTTTGTGGAATCATCGGTAATATGATCCCCTACATAGTGGTCCATGCTCAGTAGGGTTGTGGCATCATCGGGTATACGATCCCCTACTCAGCATGAGGTTTATAGTAGGGTTGTGGTATCATTGGATATACGATCCCCTACTCATCATGTGGTCTGTATAGGGTTGTGGCATCGTCAGTTCAATCCCCTATAGTGCGAGATGTACCAGATAGGGTTTCAGTATCATCATGACCATCTTGACATGGGTGTAGATCCTTTATCTGAGTGATGTGTTTCTATTGAGCACCATATTGGGTTGTGGAATTCTCCAGCGGATCCTTGATGTGATCCCCTATCTTTGAGATCTATGAATTCCATATTGGGTTGTTGTATCCCCCAGCAGACCCTGGAAGTGATCCCCTATCTGTGAAATCTTCGTGTACCGGTGTGTGTTATTGTATCTCCTAGAGGTCCCTAAGAGAGATCCCTTATTCGAGGAGTTTGGTGTTTATGTTGTCTCAGTGTGGATTACTCAGTGACGGTACCCAGCGAGTGTGATCTCTCGGGTGAGCGTCTGAGATATTTGTATGGGACCCAAAGGAGTGTATCTCTCGGATGACTGTTATCTTGGATGACAGTGATCGTGGAGTGTTCTCTCCTAGTTGTTATCTTTTACTAGTGATGGGGTCAATAACTCATGTGTCTTGTTCCCTTAGCTGAGTATATCTCGATGTTCATGGTCTATGTATGGGAATACACCTGGTTTGACTTGAATAGTTGTGTTTAGCCGAGGATGGTAATGAGATGGATTATCTCTCTCATATGGGTTCCCCCTTACTGGGATGAGTGGACTGCTGCCTTTCAGTTTCTCTCTTTGGATTTGGGTTTTTTTGGTGCCTACTGAGTGTTGTTATACTCACCCCTGCACGGGCAATGCCTGCACATGTTTGTGTGTGCTGAATACCACATGTCATTTGATGGAGTCCTAAGAGGACCTGGAGCAGGCGGAGCTGATTGAGTGGGTGACTATAGAGTCTTACCGAAGCTGTGTCGAGGAGCTTTCTAGTGGTTATTTTGATAGCCCACCCCTTCATCCAAGCAGGTTGGACACTTTTTTGGTTTTCCTTTGGTGGGACGTGTTTTTTCTCTTATGTACTTATGTTTCACTCTGGTTTGGGGTAGTTGTATGCATGAATTTACTTTTCATGTTTATATATCTCTGCACTGTTTCAGGAAGTTGTATGTGGGTGAGAGTGTATAGGTACCTTGGGATAATTCCTCCCATGTGTGCGATAGACTACTCGGCACTAGATGTCAGCCCCTGGCCTATTGGAGGCTGGACCGAGGAGTCACAGCTCGAGCCCCATTGGGTCGGGTCGTGACACACTCCACATTTGGGTTATAATTCCATGATATTTCCAACTCAATACATATTCTACTATATTTTCTATCATAGATAGATGTTTATGGATTAATCATAACCATTTATTAGCTCAATACATCCCTTTTTTCATGTTGATATAATTTTTGTAAAATATATATTTAGTTATTTTATGATCTGTGTATGTCTCATATCATTCACCACTGAGATTATCTCTCTAATATTAAAATTAATGATTACATATTCCAACTCAAAATCATGGGTTGGATATTTATTCTCATGTGTATTAAATTTCATTAATTCATATTCAATAAAATTATAATTTTATATACGGACACTACCATGTCCCTTCTTTGATGCATCAACATATATCAAAAACCCATCATGTCATGATTGTAGTGTGAAATTATATCATTGAATAATATCATCTTTAATTTATAAAAATAATCATCAAATTACACTATCAAAAAAGAATTAACAACTTTATGTGTAAAAATGGTAAATGGGTTATACAATAGAGAATTATTCCAAACGAATCACTGATAGGAACCTTCAAAACCAATGAAACTATATAACTTATTTATGTTCATTGTTGTGATCTATTCTCTAACTTCCTTTGTATTTGAAAAATGTATTGAGATTAAATCCATGGAGATAGTATAAATAAGAAAATAAAATTAATGAATTTCGGATTAACACATTTTAAATTTACTATATAACTACCACTTTTTAGGGGTCATAAGAATTATGTGTAAATAATTATCAAGATAGTTATTTCATTTAGAATACACTGCAATTTTATCAAATAATACCATAAAAATTTTCATGAGATTCATTTAATAATATATCCATTATATCAATAAAAATAGAGGGTTCATTATTCAATCCAACTGTAGTTACAATAAAATTGGAATTTCTATACCTCATTCTAAATGGTGTCTTCAAAATGTATTCCTTCTTGACAGACAATTAATTATATCTTCGAGGAAGGTAAATATTTGTGAAATGTTGGGATTTATAATTTTTTTTGAATTATTCATCAATGCGAGGAATATAATAATTTTTTGTTATTATAAAATAATTTATTTCCTTATGAACAATTCACAATATATTGTATATATCTATCTTTTCAATGAAGACAAAAGGTGTTCCCCATTGGGAAACTCTAGGGAAATAAATACACTATCACCCGCATAATTATTTTTAATTCAACCTCAATAATTACATAGTGACTATTCTATATGAAGTCTTTTATATTGGTCATTCATCAAGGATTCAATATTTGAGAAAATCATATTCACACTCTAGAGGATGTCCATGAAATTTTTCAGGAAATAAATTAACATATTCTTAAAAAATAGATGCATCATCATTTTTTAGAATACATTTTCCTTCCCAAGATATTTTTTCTCATATTCCCTAATATTATCATTTTGTAGAGATAATGATATTGGATCTTGATAAAAAAAATTATGATGTAGTATCTTATCTAAATATATTTTATTTGGCAACTTCCTCACAAATTATAATTTCACTATTTTTATAATAAATTTGTGAAACATATAATGAAATCCAATCCATACCAAATGTTATATTTAATTCAACCATTGGTATGATAATTAGGTTGGAAAATTCATTATTTTTATGTTTTACAATATGTACATCCTAACATATCCTTACTATAGTAAGTCTTTCCCACTATGAGTTTTATCTAACAAATCCCTTTATAAATTAAAAGGTAAATGTATAATTTTCATGAAAAATATATAGATATAAATTATTTAAATGAAGAAATATAAAAACAATAATCACCTAAATGGTAATATATTATTAAATTACCTTCCACAACAAAATGGGTAATTATACCCCATTTGTAGTGAATTTATAAACTTTTTTTCTCATGTTTTCCTTCTTTTAGGTTGATTATCTTGATGCTTCGGAAATTTTTGTAGATAATTTCCCATTTATTTATAGTTGTAACACTAGAAATCATTGAATTTTACCTTCTCAATTATCTCTTGAGAAACATTACCCATATAACCACACTTGTAACACAATCCCTCTCCCTTTATGAACATGAAGTGATGTCTTAGTAAATATTTTTTTTGTTAAAAAAGTGCTCTATTATCTTATTTTTATTCATTAATGCATTCCATTTTCCATTTTGTTCGAATGTACTCTTCTTCTATTGATTAACCTTAAATATTTATGATATAGACAATTCCATATCATTATTATTTCACATAAAAATATTTCATTATATAATGAAAAACATTAAGAGATTATTGCTATTCAAATACTTGGATTAATCCCTTCAATGAAATTATCATTATTCTACTCTATGTTGCATATATAACCCATAGCGTACCAAGATAAACATATAAAGTAAATTCACAATCCAATGAAACCTCATCTACATTTTCATTTAATTTAAGGAAAATTATCTTCATTTCATTTTATTTATCATGAGAGATGTTTTTTTTAACAAATTTATCCTTAAAATATTTCAATTCCATTAGTTATATTTCCTCTTACACCGTAGTTGTTTGGATCAAATACCACCATTTATCAGCATCATCATTGAGAAAATTAATTTAATTGGTAAACTTTTCATTTTCACTTAATAACAACGCCATAAATATCTTCTCTAGAGACCAAATAAAATTCTTGACTACAAATTGTTATTATTCCCACCAAATGATAGGGAATTTATATCATGAAGGAATCAGACCTGGAAGAATCAAAATGTGTAATAGTTTTATCCTTTTTAAAAAAGTTATTTCTAATAACTAATTTAGAATCCCTAATATTTACATAATAATCATAGTTATAATACTAGAAATATTGGATTCATGAGCAAGGAAATCTCCACAGTGACTGTGATTATTGATACCCTTCATCTATTGAGGAAACATTTCTAAATTATGTTATATATTGGATGATAACATATAATTATGAATTTATAATCAAAATTTATACTTCCAATTCCTGTTTAAAATATAACATAAATTAAAATGTGTTTCATAATTAATCTTGAAATCATAAACATGGTTTCATTGGATATATCATTAATTTAAAATCATTCTTAATTGGTTATAAAGAAAATGTGAATTTTCCTTATAATATATCTTGTGAGTGTCTTTCTATCTTCATAGTAAGGTGTGTTTTCATGCACCATGTGAAGAAGAGTCAAGTCCAATGCACCCTTTTTTGGGTTCTTTTCCCTGGATACCTCAATGTTAGAACCACATCCCCCTATAGTATCCAGACATGTCTATATGTCATGGAAACCCCACATAATAAATTTCTTACCAAGACATTATTATTTTCTTCTATACATATCCATAATGTCTATCATAAATTTATGTTCTCCAATCCATTTTCCTCAATATAGTTCTCAATATTAATATTAAACATTCTCAAATACCAATTGAAACAACGCCGATCCCATAAACCTAGATATAGTACCTATTTTTTAAAATTTAAATTCTTAAAAAGGTTGTTATCCTAAAGGATAGATCATTTTAGTAGTTTTATAGAAACAAATATATTCATGGTACCCATATTATATTAATAATAGAAAATAAAACAAAATTTATAAAAAACAAAAAACAAATACATCTTATTAAACTCATTACATAATTTATTCATCATATCCTAAGGAAGGGAAACATATTAATTAATATCCCAAATGCCTTGTAAGGTTTATATATATGGAATGTTATCATTAATCAATAAAGAATATCCAATACTACATGGTAAATAACTAAAAACCCTTGAAATGTATTCAATGACATGACTATCTTAATTAGATTGGGAATATTAAATACAGGGAGGTAAATAAATTAACAAAAATTCCTTGAAATATATTAAACTCATGGTTAGATAAGGCATAATCAATATGGAATTCTAAATAAATTAATAAAAATAAAATTTATTCATTAATATGAGAGTAAAATGCATCCAAATATAATATAATTTTAAAAATATCATTGACATAAATAATTAAAAAATATCAATTATGGAAATTCATAATTTTTGGAAACCATGATATTACAAATCATGATACCTATACTGTCACGTCCTTTCACAAGATAGTTTAAATTTACAGGTAGAACCCCATTTAATTTGTCTAAAAAAATTATCTCTAGAGACATACCAAAGCATAGAGGGGATATATATTACCATGAACCACCCATTTTTGAATATGAAATGAATTGATGATATATTTAATAATAAATATAACTTCATGAACAAAATTCCTTATCATAAAATATATGTGTTGATTAAAGGATAAAAATTAATCAATACTTTCAGTTAATAAAATAACATTAAACGTAAATATCAATTGTAAAAATTCAAAATGCTTTAGAAAATAATAAATTCCATCACACAAGAATAGGATTATGAATTGAATTTTAATTTCCATTGAAAATTGATCATATGGACGTTATGGTTTCTATATAAATTAGATAATAATAATATAATGTGAGAAATATCAATAACTTTTTCCACTTGCTGATTTTCTAGGAAAATCCATTTGGATTTAATAATTAAAATATAAATATTATATACAATAAATTATTATGGTATCCTTATACTACATGTAACAATATTATTATATACAACTTATACATTTTTATTTTCATAACATTACAATATGCATCAATGGAGGAATATTGAGATGATGTCCCTAACCTTATGCTTCTTTTTGGTTGAACATTCATTAAGCTCTTATACATTGTTATTAAACATTTTACTAACTTATAAGAAAACATTATTAATATATAATATGATATATGATCCTTGTATAACAACTTATCACCTTTTCATTAAAAAAATTTCTTTATTTTCATTATTTCATTGTTAATAGCCTTATTTTCTCATTTTTTCTTTGTCATGAATATTCCAGTTCATGTGAATATTATTTAGTTACGTCATGTACATAATAGTATTCTAGAAATAATAATAATATTTATATATAAATTTAGCATTTATGAAAAAACATGAGATAATATATTGAGAAATAAATTATCTTATGATCATGGAGACATGATGTCGTACAAACACTTGAAGAACACTTCAAATTTTCAAAAATAATTATGGAAAAGTGATGAGTATCATATTATATAGCTTTAATTATGATGATATCATAAATAAAATAATATCCTTTAAGTAAACAAATATATATATCATCCATGTGGTTAAGTGATGAAAATAGAGTCATATTCTGTCATGAAGGTGGTAGTTCACATGAACATAAAGAACATTATCATTTTTTAGTGAGTGAAATGGTTAAAAATTAAATGATGTATTATCAATTAATTAAAAAAAAAATTTATAGATATAATTATTATTTCATATATAGATTGTATATTTATTAATTTTATATGTATTTTCTTCCTTGTAAATCATTAGTGGATGATGAAACACATAGCCTTGTGAGGCAGTTTTCCATCAAACCCACTAGAAACATCAACAGATCGCCTAAGGAATGGAAAGTAAAAAAATTTAATATGATATAATTCTTCTAGTGGTGTAATTATTATATAATTATTATATATATGTGTATAATATATATTCATCATAATGCACAAATGTTAGAGGTGTTGGTGAAAAAAAATGACGTTCATTCACGGGGCAGTAGTTTTCCGTACACATGAATGATAATTTGGAAAAAAAAATTTATGTAAATAGGGATGTTTAAAGGTATAATAAGTTTATGGAATATACATCATTTTTTATATAATTTTGGTTTAATAATAATTAAATGAGTATTGTGAAAAAATATAATAAAAATTATTTTAGAGGAACATTTCTCCTTCTCCGGGTAGCCTCTTTAGTTTTACCCTGAAGTCTTCCTATGTTGGATTTCTAACCATACTAAGGATTCTTATATGAGGGTATTTAATTTGGGACGTGATTTTGGTGGGTATTTTCTATATAATTTTTCTATGTGGTGAATATGAGTGTTTATTTGGTGAACTGTCATAAGTCACGTGAGTGCCACATTAGTAATTCTTATGACAAAAAAGGTGAACCCACATATTTTAGATGAAAAATTATCCCCAATTGAGTATTATTAAAAAAAATTATAAAGTCTAAATATGTAAATAAAATAGTTTTTAGACAGTTTTATATGTCAATTTTCCATTATCTATTTATTTTAACCCACAGTCAACCAATTTTTACCTTAACCGTTGAAATTAATTTTTACTAATTTCACTTTTAATTTTTATAAATAAATTAGTTTTAAATATAAATGAAAATAAAGTATTCTGATTTAAAATATTTAATAAATATTTCCAAATTCCATTCATTTATGTATTAATTTTTTATTTACAATAATTCCCACAAATTTGAAGAGACTGTGGGTTTTGAAATTAAAAATGTTCAAAAGATTAGATAGTTCTATTATCAAACATCAATAAAAAGATTATTATAATGGAATAAACTATTTTAAATGCTAAATAATTGATCTAATATTACTTAAAAACAATTTAAATAATATTTCAACATTATTAATATTTTAAAAGAAATATTATTTCTCAATTAAAAGTCATTAATTTTAACTATTCATCAAGAATGAATCAATTTAAAAAAAATTAATCCACCCAATGATAATTTGAAATGAAGATTTAAAAATTATGTTTATTTGATAAAATAAGTTTAAAATTATATTTATTTTAATTTTAAATAAAGGGTGAAAATTGAGACAACATAGCCATTCAAAATAATATTTTTTTAAAATAGTTATTTTCATATAAATAATTATTATTTTACCTATAGTTGATAAATAACCCTTATTTTCATAATTTAGTTATTAATATTAACACCCAAAATCTTATTTTATAGTTTATAATGGTATAAAATATTGTGGTTTATTTTATCATTTGTTTTTTTTTTGTATCGAAAACTATCTCAAAATTAATTTTATTCTAGTAGAAATATATTTTAAAGTATTATAGTGTTATAATTAACATGGTTTAATTGGGAAATTCATTAAATCCTAAATATATTTTCAAATAATTCACTATAGTTTTTAAATATAAAATCAAATATCATAAATATTTCCCTCTTCATAATATAACTAGGAGAACATGTTTGTCTATTGTTTTATGACATGTGATGGTCGGGCCTAATCCCATTACACTATTTTCGATGTTATTAAAACATGGTAAAATTGGTCTAGAAACAAATACCCCTATAGTATATATAAAATTATAAATTTTTATGAAAATGAAATAAATCACTTCCTTAAAAATAATTTAGAATTTTGTTTTTCAATTTGACATACCCTGAAAGCGTATCATATGTTTATCTTCTCTAATCTATGCTTTCTAAAATATATTTCCCAAGGACTATAATAAACATCCTCAGATACAAATTTTAAAAGACCCCGTACTCTAGTAACATGGATTATATGTCAAAATTATTACTTTAGAATAGATATAAGGGGTTAAATACTAAAGAACCATTCTATATTTTAGTCTTAGGGAGAAAAATACATACAAATATAACCATTTTACAATGCAGATAAAATATAAAACCTAGTAATGGAAAAATTAGGCATCCTTGAACTCATGAAAAGAATTATCCTTAATATCTAGTGAAAAGTAGAAATAATAATTGTGTTCTTAAATTATCTATAAAGGTATCATAAAAGAGATTATATCATGAGTAAACAAGGAAAAATCATTATGGAAATATAGATAACTATAAACACTTGTCATGTAATCCATAACATGTCATGTAAATGAATATATGGATAATATCAATGTAAAAAATCATGGATAATAATAATTATTTTCACATGAAGTGAAAAAGGATTACTATTGGAGAACATGACCACAAACATCATGATATATATACTATGAAGACCATTCATCAAGATAGTTTAAAAATATTGGTAAACTATTATTTAATTTTCCCAATTGATTTTTCACATGGGATATGCGGAGACATTAAAACGCTATATAATTCTAGTCCACACATTTAAATTTATATCCTAGTCATTCATTATATATCGAATGATCAATCAAATTAATTTGTAATATTCTTTTTTAATAAATATCTGTATTGATTAATTAATACATATTTATGATGATTTCCCCGATCAAATGAATTACCGCATTTCAAAAACATTTTTTGTAAAAAATTTATACATTTTAACAAATCAAAATATCCACGATAAAAATTAGAAGGATGTTTTAGTAAAACATAACATCTAAGGAAACATTATCACAACAAAGTGATTATCTCAAGAGAATGTTAACAACCAAAAAAAATTAATCAATATATAAGAGGAAACTATTTGTACATCAAGGATATAGTTTTTATAATAAAATGAAGTCCTTTTGAAGAACATAGGTAATGGAATAAAAATATTAAAAATATATTCATAAAATAATTTCATTTTTAAACCCATTATATACTAGTATATGAAGTTAATATTCATAAACTATTTGTGGTTGTGGGGAAGTATTTTATCACCGTATACTTTAAAAAATATTTCTTTTATCTTTTTATAAATATATTAAATTGCATTACTTTTGAAAAATAGTATAAATATTCATTTAATACCATATTTTAAAGTCATGGGTATGTTAATATATCATTAATAAATAATTTTGGTATTTAAAATGTCGTTGTTCATTTTTATTAGAGAATAAGGACTTAGAAGAAAAATTTATCTGATTAAAGGATAAATAAAAATAGTTTTTCTATTATATAATTTTCTGATTAATTCTTGTAAAAAAGAGTGGAAATTAGGGGAAAATGAAAAAAAATATAAAATATTCACTCGATAAGAGTATTTTTATATCTCACGAATCATAAATGATAATATTCATTTAATGAAATTATATTAAATTAAAAAATAAGGTGATATTGTAAAAATAGACTTTCAAATATTTAGTAACTTCCAAATATTATCTCGAAAAAAATTATACATGATTCAAAACATTAATCATCATGAATAAATATTTATTCTTTTCAATTACATAAAATTGTATTTATATACAATACAAGAATGTGAATATGTGCATAATAATAAATTTCTATCAATTAAGTGTAAATTGAGACAAAATTTGATACCTCGAGTATAATGGTTTTAATAAATTTATTAAATTATAATAGAAACATAATCATATTTAAAATATCATATATGATCATCTTATAACATATTACCTCATGTTCACTAATAGTATTTCAATATAACAAATTTTTGTCTATTAACTTCTTTATTTTCGCGAACATTTTTTATTGTGGATGATCCATGTCATATGCGTGTGATATAGATCTACAATCTAAAAATGATATTAATTTAATTAATATAATTTTTCTTCGTTATATACCTTTTTATAATAATTATTCAAATTTCAGTGTGGAAAATGAATCTAATCGCTTCATGGAGATAGTAGTTAATACTTACACATGAGTGAAAATATCATTAAATTAATGGATCAATGGTATTCAATTAGGAGTTTTATTTATTTTATTTTATTAATATAACATTTTATGTATCATATATATTCAATATTTCTATCATTATAACTATCCATGTGAGTCGGTAAAGAAATATAAATTAGATTGGTTCATGAGGGGGTTTAGTACCTTATACATGAGTGAAGAACTTGTTTTCAATTTGATATTGAAGGATATGAATAAATATTATTCAATAATAATTATGACATATTAGTATGTGTTGTATAATTTAGTTATTATATTTTAACATTTATGACATAATTAATTTGGTTGAATAATCAATAAAAGAACGATATCAGTAAATATGATTATCAACACTTAGGAAAACCACCATTGGACCTCTTATTAGGAACCCAAGGATCAGGATTATAGGAAGACCAATCCATCTAGATTTTTTATAAGGATGTTATAAAGATATATTTTATGTATTGCTTTAGTAAAATGGATTATAAAGACCCAAATAAATAAGGGGAGGAGTTCCCTTAATAATTGATGTGTACCATTTTTTTAAATCCCGAAAACATTCAATAATAGGAAGTTAATCTAAACCTAGGTTCTGGAAACAAATGTTAGATAATGCTTGGATGGAATATATGTTTAACAAAATATCTATAACAAAAGTTAAATTTTTTATTCATGTTATTTTATTTACCTTAATGGTTACTTACATTTACAAATTCAGGTTTTCGTATGCTAACTAATTTTTTACCCTTGGTAATTATTACATTAAGCATAAAAATGATACGTATTATATATTTTTGACATAATTATTATTTTTATGAAATAAAATTTAATAAATAAAAATAAAATGAGTGTGGAAAATTAATTTTAACACAATAATATGTAACATGAAAAACCCCTTGTAACATTGTCCATGGTAATTAATTTGTACTATTTTTCTATTCATTTTGATAAAATGTAATTTCACCTCATTACATACTATAAATTATGATTATTCCAAATATATAATATATTTTACCAAATTCAAATATAATAGTTCTGAATTTATTTTATTAATAAACCCAAAAAATTTATCAAAATACAATTTTTCATGAAATGCATTTTTCTAGCATAAGATGATCATATAATATCTATTTGAATACTAATCATATTTAGATGTTTTTAAATTTTTATATTTATATATTCAATCTGTATATTTTATTTATCATGTTAATGAATAAATATTTTATTAATTAATTAAAATGGATATACATTATGATCTTTAAAAATTAATTTTATTAAAAAAAATTCCTGAAAAATATCTATTTTTTATCTTAAAAAAGTTATTATAATTATTTATATAAAATATATATTAAATGATATTTTAATTTTAATTAATATAACAAAATATTATGGATAAAAGGTGTAATAATTAAATACTATATTTCTTATTATTCATATAAAGCTTATTTTTATGAGAATTTTTTTAAAAAACATTTCCTAGCATATATTTGACCATGTTTCTTAAAAACTAATAATAATCTTATAAATATGAATGTTTATTACATGGGATTTTAAAATATGGATTTTTTATAGTTTTATTAATCTAGAATGATACATTATTATAATTTAATGTTAGTTGTTACAATGTGGATCTTAAGAATCATTAAACCTTAATTATCATAGGTTATATTCGATGATACTTACATTAAAATGATTGTTTTCATAGCCATTATTTTCATTTTAAAATTTTATTATTTCTTGATGAGTGATACTAGTATATTTTTAATTGAAAATTTTAATCTAATTTAATTTTTCTTATACTAGAGAAATTTAATTACCTAAAAGAGATTTCTCGTGGAAGACATGGTGAGATTCGATAGGTTTTATTTTTCCCACACCATATATACAGACAAGAAGTGTATAAAGACCATATTAAAACTTATACCGATAAATGACAGGTTCTGATTACTTTTTAAATGTCCTAATGTAATATTTTTTAAGTTCCAGTGGAGGTGACATGGTGGGAGTAATAGTCTTAATGCCGTATAGAGATCAGTATATGGTATTTTTGTTTTATTTCGACATGGGTTTTTTATAGACATATTTATTTTATCACCTTTTTTTATCCATAAACCACTATTACATTTTGTATTTTTTGAATGGGTTTTCATGTTTTATTAGGATCTAGTTAATAATTATAATAGTTGGTTATATTTGTTTTTCAAGTTATTAATAATATTATTTCCTTTTTTGAGTAAATGACACACCATGATATGGGAGCACCATGTTGAAATCCTAGTTAGGAAACACTTATTGAATTTATTTTGTGAAATTATTTTGAAAAGTTTATTCTAGATGCATATAAAATATTTTCTAATATGTGACATTAGGGAACACTTATTGGTCGTTATTGCGGGCCAAATTGAGTAAAAAGGTTGGGAGTTTCCTAGGATGGTTAATGAATAATGGTATGAGAGACAAAATTTGAATTATGTTATTTGAGGATGTTAAACTATACTGGATGTGGAATTGGATTAAGATGTGATATAGGTACAAAGGGGTGTATTAGAAACACATAAATCACCAAATATAGTGTTTCTATTAGTGTTACACAGTACAATAATTAATTTTGTTAAACAAAAAATTAATTATCATATATTTTTGTGGGAAACATTCAAGGAATCTAAAATATATACCTAGGCTGGAAATCTTTGAAAATGGGATATTTTTTTAATTTATTTTTTATGGTTCCGGGTGCATGGAATTGTAATTAATAAATATTTATTATTTTAGTTGATATCATTTCTCCATTTTTATTTATTTATTATTCGTATGTGATTTCATATAGAATCATGCAACTACGCAGACCCCCCAATAAATGTTCTAGATTGAGTTGTTAATAAATATTATTGGGATGAACCTCTTTTAGATCATAGTATGATTTAGATTGTGGGGTATCCCATTAGATCTATAGATCAAGGATCATGTCTTATACCAGAATATTCTAGGGACATAATTATTGGAACATTTTACAATAATGATATGGACAATGAAATTCATCTTAAATATCTACTGCCCTTTCGATGAATAAACAATTTTCATGTTGTAGTGGATTGGATAAGAAATATCGAATGTATTTTTGAATTCCATAAAACTCAATAATTCATCAATGTGATGTGTGCCAATTTTCATCTAGAGGATCCCGACCAAATATGGTTGGAGTTTTTTTATCATGATAAGTTGGATGAGAATATAGAATAGAAAATCATCAATATTATAAAAACTATTTGAATTGACTCATAATCATTTTCATTGGAAAATTCGTTGGAGTTTTTTCATCCATCATGGAAACAATACGGTTATGGATTATGAAAATAATTTAAACAATGACTTCCATTTCACTCCTAATTTGGTTTCAAATGCAGGATTAGAAGGCTAATATTTTGAAATAGACTTATCAGTGGTCACTTATATTAGATTATTTCTATTGAAACCTTCAACATATATTGATGTTGATGATTGAGGCCTGAGTGAGGAGATTGAATATGATATGATCCCATTGATGATAGGTGAACCTTTTATTTTAGAAAAATTGTCGTATTCTTCTTGTAAAGAAATTATATGTATGTTGAACCTAAAATAGGAAGATTCATTAGTTATTGAAACCTATCTAATTTTTATTACAAAGAAATTATGAATATTATGCCACTCACATTCCTCCCATGAAGAAAGAAATTTCTTGTGAGAAATTGATGGTACCACGATTCACTATGTCATTTTCACCATTATAGCATTTTGTTAAACAGAATATGTATTGTAATTTCAATATATAATAACAAAATTCACGTCATGATTGAATCAATTATTTTTTTATCCTTATTAAAAAGTGTAGTGTATCATGTTTTGATAATTTCATAGAAGGTGGTGGTGATTCAGAGGACCCATGTTGAAGTCCAGGAAAAATGGGCCAAATTGTGCAAGACCCAAGAACACCATTTTATCGATCCAAACACTTATACTACACCATGAATTCAAATGGGCTGAATGTTTGGGTTCTGGTCCCATATTAAATATTCTATATTTCATCTCAAAGAACCCTATCCTGATTCAGCTTCAATGGGAGTCATCTGAACTAATCTATCCAAGACGCCGAATATGCACAATCTAAAAACTAGCGTTCTGTAATATGTCTATATCTAGAGTGGTGTTTGTCCAAATGGCTCCAATCATTCTGTAGGGATGATCAAGAGGTGGGGATAAGACTTTTAGTGTTGTAAAAAGTGAGATAATATTTTTTTCCATCTAGAAACATGAACAATGTGGTTTCTTGAAATCTAGATTCTCAAAACCACCTTCAACTTTGCCTATAAAATGGAAGCTCGGGCTCCCCATTTGAATGTCTAGAAAAGGAGTGAAGTGTTACCAATATGGGGTTCCAAGTGATTCCTATCCTCATCTTAGATTTTCAGGAGGCCCCTACCCTCATAGGGGGATCAAGGGTGAAGTAAAAGTTCCACAAGACCATCCTCCTTCTCCCGATGTCATGCTAAATGGTGGAGAATCATTTCGAGGGAGTTACAAACACAATGGAGGGAGTTACAAAACCAGTTCTTCTACTAGTTTTGTATAATTTGTGTGCTAAACATTTCACTTATTTATTATCTTGACATTATTCTCCTTTTATTTCATTTCTATTATTATACTAATGTGAAAAGCTTTTTATTTCAACACTGACTGGGTTTAGACTTCAAGTGGAAATCTTGGGATATTTTGATTGGAAAAGACAAGAGTCCTATTTACCTCACACATACATAAGATTTAGGTATTCATTTTTATCATTTCTTTTCTATTCTTGATACCCAAAACATGACAACACAATTTTTATGTCAAGGAGTGGTACTTTGAGCATAATTTAAGAGGCAAGAGGGAAGTTGAGATCTTGACAACTGTGAACCAAAAGATTCCATTAAACCATATGTATTTTTCAGAATGATGAAATCAAAAATATTTGTAGTAAACTTGAAATTATCTCCTTAACTCATAATTCTAAAACACAACATTTATTTATAAACTATAAAACTCTTTAAATTATGTCATTTTCATTAAACTATTTCAAACCCCCTCTTTTAGTACTTCTTTTTAAAAATGCACACTCTAAACCCACCAATGCTCCTTGAGAGATGACCTAGGTTCTTCCCTAGACTAAAAATCAACCTTAAAATCATAATCAATTTGACGTGTCATGAAAGCGTGGTCAAATTTAGGCATCATTGCTGAGGAGTTATTTGATTTTAGTGTATGTTTTTTATATGAATTGTTTTTTATTTTTGTGAATATTTATTTGTTTTATCTTATACCATTTCATATATGTTTGTGTTCTGATTTATTTCATCTATATGTTCTATTCATGACACATTCTACTCTGGAAGACATACAACCTTTCAAACCCAAACTAGATAGGATCTTACGTTAGTGACCCAAAGATGCACAGGGCAACCCTTTGAAGGAGGACACACTATAACTCGAGATTTTTCTAAATCCATATTCATCTGGAAAAAAATTAGAACATGAAATTAATGAGTTTAAAATGGCTAAAAAAAGAAAATTCAAATAATTAACCCCCTCGGATGTTGATATACAACCCACATACAGTCCAATGAAAGTCGATGCACACAATTTTAAAATTAAATCTTGTTTAGTTAATTTATTACTATGATTCCATGGACTTTCTGGAGAAGATCCAAAAAGTAATCTTAAAGAATTTCATACCATGTGTTCTACATTAAAAACTGAAAAATGTGGATTAAGAACAAGTTATGCTCCAGTAATTCCCATTTTCATTGGAATACACTACAAAAGACTGCCTTTACTATGTTAATTCACCAATTAGAGGATGGATAGACATGAAACTCCTTTTTCTTGAAAAATATTTCCCAACCTCTCAAACAGAAACTACAAGGAAAGAAAATATCAAGGGGAAACATTACATGAATATTTGGAATTCATTAAAAGGTTATTTTAAAGATATACACACCACAAATTGAGTGATCAACTTTTAATTTAAAATTTTAATGAAGGTTTAATTTCTATTTAATGAAATATACTTGATTCTGCTGCAGGTGGTGCACCAATTGACAAAAACTCAATCGTTGCAAGGACCTTAATTTAGAACGTGGCACAAAACATTCAACAATTCATTTTAAGGTCAAATGTACCAATTTGAGTTGTCCAGGAGGTGTAAAGTACCGAATTCTAGGGGAAGGTGGACACGAAGCTCGAAGTGGTAAGCACACATCATTGAAAACTTGCTCTTTCACAAGGGAAATCCAAATCTCCTCCTCCTATACATTGTGGTAAATGTTCTTCTGACACCCACTACTCTGATCAATTGCTCCATCTAAGAGAAACTTTTGAGAGATGTGAAGAAATATTTCCAAGCCGCCCCTATAACCAACCCTTTAGGAAAGATCCATAATATACATCAAATCATGGGTGGAAAGACAACCAATCCTATAAGAAAGGGGTGTATTCCAACAAACCTCAACAAACATGGAACCAACCGGGGCAGAGTAGTCGACCACCACCACCCACAAATCATCAACCACAACAATGCTCTTTCCAACAAACTCCACCAAAACTGAATCCTAGCTTAGAAGACATGATGAAAAAATGGATTCCAACAATATCCAATTCCAACAAACCACTCATGCTACCATACAATACCTAAAAACCCAATTAGTCCAAAATTCCACCTCAACGGGGGAAATCCAGAGCCTTGGGTTGGGTGAACTACCTTTTCAACCCATAGATAACCCTAAAGATAATGTAAATTTTAGTGTTATCACCCATCAATGTGGAACAAAAATAAAAAGACAAATGACCCTTCTACTAGATTCATCACCTCCTATGGAAACCACCATCCCAACTACTGAAAATACTATAAATGAGGTTGACCCTCGTTTTGGGAGAATCACCTCCACACGAATGAGTGTGTTTATTGATGAGTCCCACATCCCAACAATCCCTTTTCCATTTCCACAAAGGGACACCCAACCTAAAAAACAAAAGGAAATTTAACTCAATAATGAAATTTTGGAGACTTTCAAAATAGTGCAGGTAAACATTCCCTTGATTGATGATGTGAAAAAAATTCCATGATATTCCATGTTTCTAAAAGACATGTGTGCACACCGAAGGAGACTTCAAGGTGATGAGAAGGAGTAGTTGGGTAGGAATGTTTCAGAATTAATAAAGCCATCACTTCTAACAAAGTGTAATGATCCCATAACATTCTCAATTCCATGAACTACAGGGGAGTGTTACTTTTCTAATTTTATTCTTGATTTAGGTGCTTCTGCAAATGTGATACCTCACTCCCTTTACACTAAAATGTATGTCGGGGAACTGAAGCCCACTAGAATTATTTTTCCAGTGGTTAAATGAGTTACCACACACCCCTATGGTGTGTTACATGATGTTCTTTTGGCTATTCAAAATTTAATTTTTCCTACTGGCATTTATGTGATTCAAATAGAGGATGATAGGATGAATGGACATGCCCCGATTATATTGGGGAGACCCTTCTTGAAAACCACAAAAACCATAATTAATGTACACAATGGTACAATATCTATAGAGTTTGGTGGAAACATTGTCCATTTCCACATACTTGATGCCATGAAACACCCCTCAAAAGAACATTCCTCTCTTTCTGTTAATTCTAATATGTTATCCCTTCACTTGAAAAAACATCATTTCATTCCTCTGATCCCATTTTTGGGTTTTCTTCATTGATAGGAATGACAAGAAATGAATCATACATTGATTTTTGAAGTGGTCTAGAAAATAGTTTTGCATGTTCATCGATTGATGATTTCTTGAACACTGAGGATCCAATGACCATCGATGATATTGCAAAACTTGTAAGAGCTCATTCCTATGTTGAGGATGATACAATTGAGTAGTTATATGAGATCAATGACCACTCACATTCACACACACATCCATCAATAAACCATACACCTGAATTGGAACTAAAACAACTACCTCGGGATTTAAAATATTCATATCATGAGAATGGAAACAAGCTTCCCATAATCATTTCTAGTTCACTCCCTCGTGAGCATGAGTAGTGATTGCTTGAACTTTTTAAGAAGAATAAAAAAGCACTGGGATGGACACTTTATGACATTACAGGTATTATTCCATCAATTTTCACACATCATATTTCATAAAATCATTATGATAAACCTCTGAGGCATGCACAATTTTGACTAAACAGAAACCTCTTAGAAATTATGAAAAAAATAGGTAACAAAATTATTGCCTGCTGGAATCATTTACTCCATCTTTGATAACCAATGGGTCAGTCCCATTAAATTTGTTCCTAATAAAACTAGCCTTATAGTAACTAAAAATGAAATCAATGACTTGGTTCCAACACATGTACAAAATAGTTGGTGTGTCTGGATAGACTATTTACGACTAAACCAACACACTAGGAAGGACCATTTCCCTTTGACATTCATTGTGTAATGTCCTAGTTCTAGGTGCCACTCAACGGGTTCCCTGAACCCGGTTCTCCACATGACCTGAAGTGAATTTACCCAAATGCCAGAGGCTTCCAACTAGCAGTGAGGGCCTAGGTCTGATAGTGGGGAAACTATGCCCTCATTGGTCAAAGTGTAGCGCATCGGAATACAAAATAAAACATACATCAACAGTGGAAGCAGTAAACCATACACAACTTAAATAACCAAAAACAGTGAATATAACCAATAGTATGTAAATGATGATTCTACATGTCTCCAGTTCTAAGAAAACAACCAGAACATGTTATACATCAATACATTACAACAAAAGTCCGAGTACAAAAAAACAGAGTAAAACAACCGACAGTGGCATCGTGAGACTAGGCTCAGTCCCATGCCCTCCTTCTCATCAGCAGAAATAATGTACATGTATAGGGACTCTTCCCCTTATCTACACCTGTAGAAATGTAATCTTTTTGTGCCGAAAAGTGTGACCCAAAGAAGGTGTGAGAAATATATCTCGGTAGACACCCACCAAAGGTCTGTTCCCAACTGCGTGTAAACTTTCAATGATAGTGTACAACAGTAAAATTCATTAAAGTAAGTAGTACTAAAAAGTAACTAATTACCATTTATATTTCTATTTTATTATTCATTTAATCCATTAAATATTAGAAATCACCACAGTGCATTTCTAAGTAAACAGTCCATGTCCTCATACAAGTAAACCCCTACCCTCAGGTAAGGAGTGTCCAACACAAGAATACGCCCTCATGCATAACAAAATTTTCCCTCAAGAGCAGGTAGTGTCACCCTCAGGCATAGATTCTATTTCCCTTAGGCACGGAAGAAGTTTACCTCATGCCGAAGTATCTACTTCCCTCAGGCTAAACAGTGTAATTCCCATAGGCTAATCACAACAACGCCCTTAGGCTAACAGGTAACCAGGCCATGCCCAATATGTAAACAATCAGTAAAAAGAAATTCCTCTCAAGGAAATTCTACAATTATTAATTTAAAGGCATACCCTCGGGTATCCTGCCAAACGGCTAAACAGTGGAACACACACCTACGGTGGTTCCAGATATAAGCAACGATCCCAAACAGCAGTATTAAAAATTATTCAATTACATTAATAGGTCTAGGTAGTTAATATAGCAATAGCCTCAGCCACACAACAGCCCAACATGGGATCATGGAATAAAAACAAAAAAATCCCACGACAGTTGGAATACTAAACTCCAAGCCACCTACCTTATACCCCAACGAACGATATACCCGAACGCTGACTCCAGAAACACCCAAGAACGGTGTAGATCTGAGGAAGAACAAAACCAATTCAAATGTAAATAACATTCCCTCGGGAAAGAATTGGTAAGAATGGATTATGTAGAATAAAGGTCTTACCCACGCGGTTCCAATGAGATCATTCGAGGCGGAAACTGATTCCAGACGAACACCCGGAAGATCTTCAAATGTTCGGCCTCCTCCTTTGTCTCCAAAACAGCTCAAATTCCACCTCTGCCAAATGAGGATATACTGCCTATTTTAAGCCGAATAAACAAAGTACATGGCGTATACTTCCAAGTACATGGTGTGTACTCCCTTCATTTAACTATTCCTCTGGAAGCTTCCCGCCAGCGCAACACTGTTCGCCTGCCGACAAGAGTACACGACATGTACTCATGAGTACATGGCGTGTACTACTGCCCAGCTGGCGGCTGCTCCACCGCCTTACTATTTTGACATGCCGACTGAAAACACGGTGTGTAAAAGGACACTACTCGGCATGTAGTCAGTTCCTACACCCTTTGTCGCCGACATGGCTACACGCCCTGTGTACTCATCCCATCACGGCCAAAGGTACATGGAGTGTGGAAAACGTACACGGCGTGTAGTTCCAAAATTTAGGATTTTTACCCATTTTCCATATTTTATTAAAAACACTTAAGGAAAAGAGAAAAGAAGAAGCCCATACCTCAAATAGAAGAACCAGGTTCTTACAATCTTCCCCCCTTATAGTAATTCGTCCCTGAATTGCCCTTCCAAGGGTGGTGAAGATATAGCTGTGAACAACCCCGACCACTGAGTACATACGTCGGCCTCCCGCTCCCAGGTTTTGTCCTGTACTCGTTCATGCTTTCATATCACCTGTATGAGAGGAACTATCCGAACTCGGAGACCTTTGTGCTCCTGTCAACAATACGAATCAGATTCTCTTTAATGGCCGCATCTACCACCAACACAACCTCTTCTGGCTGAAACAAGTGAGACGGGTCTGAATGATAGCGATGCAACTGAGATAAATGGAAGACGTCATGAAAGGATTGGTACTGCTGTGGTAAACGCAACTGATAAGAAACCATCCCGACTCTCTCTAGAATCTCAAATGGCCCCACATACCACGGTGTATGTTTACCCTGTCTCCTAATCCGCTTGTGTCCCAGCCTCGATGAAACATGCAAGAAAACATGATCCCCGACCATGAACTCCAACGGTCATCTGCGGCGATCAGCATAAGATTTATGACGAGACTGCACGGTAATCATCCACTTCTGAATCAACTGGACCTGCTCAGAAGTCACTTGTACGAGACATGGTCCCAGCAAATCTGCCTCATCTCCCTCTAACCAGCACAAAGATGATCGACACGACCAACTATATAAAGCCTCATATGGTTCCATCTCAATTGTCGCCTGAAATCTATTGTTATATGAAAACTCGACTAATGGTATATGCTTCTCCCAAGAGCCCACAAAGTATAGGACGCATGCACGCAGCATGTCCTCCAGCACCAGTATCCTATGCTCTGACTGGCCATCAGTCTGAGGGTGGTAAGCTGTGCTCAGAAGCACCTATGTACCCAGTGCCTTCTGAAAACTCTGCTATAAATGAGATGTAAAGCTGGCATCCCTATCTGAAATGATATAATGAGGGACCCCATGAAGATGTACAAACTCTCGGATATATAGACTTCCGATATCTTTAACACCAAAGGTCTCCTTGATCGGAAAGAAGTGAGCTACCTTCATGAGTCTGTCCACAACAACCCACACGGCATCATTGCCACGAGGTGACCTTGGTAATCCTATCACGAAATCCATCGTGACATCATCCCATTTCCAATCCGGAATGGGAAACTGCTATAACTGTCTAGCTGGTCTCTAATTCTCTTCCTTCACCTGCTGACAGGTGGAACACCTCATAAAAAAACCAGCTACATCTCTCTTTATACCCAGCCACCAGTACTGACGTATCAAGCCTCGGTACATCTTGGTAACCCTGGGATGAAATTCCCAAGATGAAGCATGAAACTCCTACATCATCTCCTCACGTATATCCCCTGGAATCCACACTCTTACATGGAAACACAGAACCCCATCATCGCTTATCGTCCACCCTGGAGAAGGGTCCCCACATGCCACCAACTCTCATAGAACTAGGCCTTCTGAATCCGATAGCTATCTCATCCTCACTCTATCCAGGAGGGTAGAAGTCACAACTAAAGATGAAGGATAAGTCTACCCCTGACTATCATGCACCTCCAGATGCATTTCAGAGAAAAAAGCCATGAGCTGCCACTCACCACTGGCCTCCTGCACTGCCTGTATTTGAGTCTTCCTACTCAGTCCATCAGCTACTACATTACCTTTACCCGGTGTATAGGCAAGCTCAAAATAGAAGGACTGAAGGTATTAAACACTCCTTCGATGCCCCAGATTCAAGTCACGCTGAGTAAAGATATACTTGTGGCTTTTGTGGTCGGTGAAAAACACAAAATGCTCCCGAAATAGATATTTTCTCCCTTAGTGCAATGCATGAACAACTGCTGCCAACTCTAGATCATGCATAGGGTAATTTCTCTCATGTGGCCTCAACTGACGAGACTCGTATGCAACAACTCAATCACCCTGCATCAACATTGCTCCTAGCCCAATACCTGATGCATCACAGTAAACTGTATAGCTCTTCCCCTGCTCTGGGAGTATCAGGATCGGTGATGATGTCAAACTTCCTTTCAGGTCCTAAAAGGCAACCTTTCAATCTTCTGACCAAACAAACTTCACACCATTCTTAGTCAAGACCGTCAAAATCGTTCTTAAGTGGGAGATGTCCTGTATAAAATTCCTGTAGTAACCAGCCAATCCTAAGAAACATCGTATCTCAAACATGTTCTTAGGTTTCTCCCAGAAAACTACTGCTCTCACCTTCTCTGGGTCTATTGAATCTCCTACCACTGAGATGATATAACCCAGGAAGTGAATCTGGTCCATCCAAAAGTGGCACTTTAAGAGCGTATCATATATCTGATGCTCTCTCAGTGTACTCAATACGATCTCAAGATGGGTGGCATGGTCCTGTTGAGTGTGAGAGTACACCAAGATGTCGTCCATGAATACTACCACAAAATAATCCAGATAAGGATGGAACACACGATTCATCAGATCCATGAAAACTGTTGGCACATTCGTGAGTCCGAACAGCATAACCATATACTCATATAGATCATACCCACTCCTGAAATCTATGAGAGGAATATCATATGGTCTAACGCGCAGCTGATGATATCCTGATCTCAAGTCTATCTTGGAGAACACTCATTCTCAATAATGTTGATCAATAAGATCATCAATCTTTTTGGTAAGGGATATCAGTTCTTAACTGTCAACTGGTTCAGCTTCCGATAATCCATGCAAAGTCTGAGGGTACTGTCCGCCTTCTTTGCAAAAAGGATCGAAGAATCCCAAAGAGAACTACTGGGTCGAATAAATCCCTTTGCATGTAACTCCTCTAACTGCCTCTTGAGCTCCTGAAACTCAGGTGTAGCCATCCTATAAGGAGGAATGGACATCGGTGCTACTCTTGGCACAAGTTGAATAGATAAATTCAACTCTCTCTGGAGGTAGACCCGAAAAGTCGTCCGGGAAGAGATCCCTGAAATGATCAAAAACAAGAGGGAAATCCGCCTGAAAAGTCCCCTGGTCATCCAGATATAAGCTCACAATTAGTGTCGTGACTCCACCTCACCCACGTTGCTCTGGTCTAGCTCGACTCGCCTGAACATCCCATTCTCCATTGTATAGAAACTCTCCACCCTATGGTGATGTGAAACACAGCCTGTGACAATAGCAGTCTACAAAGGCCCGAAAGGGAACCAACCAGTCCATCATGAGAATTACGTCATAGCTTGTCATCTCTAGGACATAGTGGTCCCAAATGAAGTGACAGCCACCATCCTCAAGGGGGAACTCCTTGCAATAACGCACACCAGTCGTTCTAGTCCCCAATAGAGTATCTAGCGTCATGATATAAGAAGAAGAAGAAACACAGAGCCCAAGTCTCTCTACAACGGGTACATATATGAAACTATGTGTAGTACCCATATTGAAAAGTACTAAAGATAAGACAGAAGCTACTAAAATAGTACCTCTGACTGTAGAAGGTCCGAGATCCTGCTCTCGCTGGGTCTGTTGGACTGCATATGCTTGCCCAGTGTCGTGGACCTGCGACACAGCCTGGCTACCCTGAGCTATCTCGCCTTGCTGCCTCTGGGATCCTAGTGTCTGGCTACTATGGACACAACCACCATCTGTACCTGCATGCCCTGATATATTCCAGTTCCCCGACTAGTAAGAAGCCACTGGTCCCACTCCCACTCGTGGAGTCTGCACAGAACCCCTCTCTCTAACCATCGGTGGAAATTCCATGCAAAAGCATTGTAGATGACCCATCATGCCGTAATCTCGGAACTCCAATGGGTCTTGTGGACATTGTGGTCTCCTGTTCCCCTCCCTACCACACTGTTAGAAAAAAACCTGGCCGCATGAAACATTCTTCTGACTGGTACTGCTGCCCTGAGAGAAGTATGCATGTCTCATCCTCTTACCAACAGAAAAGGTACCAGTAACTAGTGTTGAACCATCCTGGCCCACACCACTAGATTCTAGAAGGTTTCTCTCTGTAATCAGTTCCTGGTTCACAATGGCATGTACAGTAGGCAACCTGAAGACATTCACCAACGCTCGGATTTCATACCGGAGACCATCCTCAAAACGGGTGGATATCAGCGTCTCATCACCCACTAGCACGTGTGCAAAGCGCTGATGCTCCGTAAAACAAGCAGAATAGTCCATCACTGACATAGTTCCCTGCTGTAGATTCATGAACTCTCAAGATATATCTTCCCTCAGCATCTCTGGGAAGAAAAATTCATATAAGACTACCTGAAAGTCTTCCCACGCCATGTCCCCGTGATGCTCTGACTGGGTGGTAACATCCCAACACATCTTGGTGGAATCACAAATCATGTTTGTCGCGAGCTTGACCCTCCACCCTGGAGGCATCTCAAGATGCTCGAAAATAGTATGCATCGACCCCAGCTAAGACTCCGCAGCCGGTGGTCCGCCATCCCCTGAGAATGTCGGCGGATGCTGCTGCAAGAAGATACGTGTCAGCTCGGCCATAGATGTGGTAGCATGCGTTGCTCCCTGAAAGGTCTGCATGAACCGCAATAAGCCTTCACGGAACTGTGCATCCGCACTTGTGTCAGGTATAACAGTTTGTGTCGCATCTGGCTCTGCTGGAGGATCAATTGGTAGCCCATGGCCCACCATCTCTCGAGTAAAGTCGCCGCCACTCTCTTGGTGATCATCGTGCGGTCGTCTAGGAGGCATGACACTACAAGGTCAAAAGAACACCTTAGATTCATTATTGTGAAGGCTAAAATGAAGAAACCACAAAGAGAACAAGAGGAAGAAGGCATCTCAAAATTTGTAAAACAAGACTGCACATCGTGTATACTCACTACATGACGTGTACTTGACTTCCCTTCCCCTACCAGGGTCCTTCAACATTGCTAAGCCACACGACTCCCGTTAAACAAAACTACACGGCGTGTACTTAATCTACACGGTGTGTATGGTGTTATTTTCCAACTGCCCATGTATCTTGTGACACGGATGACTACTTGGCTTGAAACTACACGGCGTGTTACACCCGCACACGGTGTGTACTTTACCTCGTTTCCCCAGCCACCCGGCTAAGTCCACATGGTCTGTCCTCGGACAAGACTACACGGCATGTCCCCAAAGGTACACGGCATGTTCAAGGAATGGTGACATCGGCCTGTGTTGTTAGTTACATGTCTGAGTCCCCAGTTCATACTACAAGGCATGATCAGTATTGACGCGGTGTGTTCTGTACATGAGTTCACCGACCCGTGTTTTTTGTTACATGGCCGGACTCTGGGTCAAAACTACACGGCATGTATATATGTTACATAGCGTGTTTTACTCAATATCTTCCCTACCCCGTGTCGCCGTCCACACGGTTTGTGACATGGTAAGAGACTACATGATGTGTACTTAAAATGTTCATTCTTCTTCCCGAACAGAAGTCCATGCACGGTGTGTGTAAAAATACTACACGACGTGTATACTAGGTTTCCGGACAATATGCCTCAAAAACATTCCCAGAACCTAGAAAATACCGGAAAACAACACATAAGTGTCAAATTTCGACCTGTGAGGGCCCATACTCCCCACGAATCAATGTTTGACATCTTATCTATTTTATAACTTATAAACAGTCAATGATCCACCAATTTCCGGTAAATGGGGGCCCATACTCCCCAAAAACAAAATTTTGGCATCCATTCTATGAACAGCTCGCACAAAAATTACCCTATCAAACAAGATGTATTTTGTTATCAGTGCAGCTATCACAAGAGCATGATTTTCTAGCACAACAACTATCACAACAACATGAAATTTTCTAATGATCCTACATGGCATGGAAACTATGCATGGCACGTGATTCTAGTATGTGCCTAAATTATGCATGAGATGGAATAGCCTCATCTCATCGGGTTGCAACTAAATAGAACCTACAGATAAAATATAAACAACATAATCCAAGTGCGTCACCCAACAGTGAAAACATTTCGACTGTAAAATTTTCAAAACCGAAATAATTGCAAAAATACGAGGTAGACTGGATTTTCGCAATACACAGGTTAGCTATGCCTGGGAGTAGCTTATTACCAACTACCGTTCTTTCTATCCCTGACTACGACTCCAAATAGTATGTCAAAGAAAATAACCCCTCTGATACCACATTGTAACGTACCAGTTCTGGGTGCCACTCAAAGGGTGCCCTGAACCCGGTTTTTCACATGAACTCAAGCACATTTACCCAAATGCCAGAGGCTGCCGAATATCAGCGAGGGCCCAGTTCTAATAGTGGGGAAACTATTCCCCCATTTGTCAAAGTGTAGTGCAGTAGAATAAAGAATAAAACATACATCAACAGTGGAAGCACTAAACCATACACAACTATAATAACCAACAACAGTGAATATAACCAAAAGTATGTTAATGATGATGATACATGTCTCAATTTCTATGAGAACAGCCAGAACATGTTATACATCAATACAGTACAACAAAAGTCATAGTACTAAAAAACATAGTAAAACAGCTGGCAGTGGCATCATGAGCCTAGGCTCGATCCCATTCCCTCCTACTCCTCAGTAGCAATCATGTTCCTGTATAGGGACTCTTGCCCCTATCTACACCTACCGAAACATAATCTGTTTGAGGACTAAAGCTTGACCCAAATAGGGTGTGAGAAATATATCTCAGTAGGCACCCACCAAAGACTCGTTCCCAACTACTTGTAAGCATGCAACGATAGTGTGAAGTAGTAAAATGCAATAAAGTAAGCAGTACTCCAAAGTAACTGATTACAGTTATATTTCCATTTTATTATTACTTTAATCTATTAAATATTATAAATCACCACAGTGCATTTCTAAGTAAAATGTCCACGTCCTCAGACAAGTAAACCTCTACCCTCAGGTATGGAATGTCAAACACACGAATCTGCCCTCAGGCATAAGAGAATTAGACCCCATGCATAGGTAGTGTCACCCTCAAGCACATAGTCTATTTCCCTCAGGCACAGAAGAAGTTGCCCTCAGGCTGAAGTAACTACTGCCCTCAGGCTAAAAAGTGCAGTGGACACAGGCTAATCACAACAATACTCTCAGGCTAACAGGTAACCAGGCCATGCCCAACATGTAAACAAGCAGTAAAAAGCAATTACTCTCAAGTAAATTCTACAATTACTACTTTAATGGTGAACCCTCAGGTATCCTGGCCTAATGGATAAACAGTGGAACACACCCCCGGGGTGGTTCCGGATCCAAGCAATGATCCCAAACAACTGTTTTACAAATTATTCAATTACCTTAATAGTTCTAGGTAGTTAATATAGCCACGGACTCATCCACACGACACCCCAACATGGGTTCGTGGCACAAAAACGCACAAAACACCCGATAGTTGGAAAACTAAAACACCAAGCCACCTACCTTATAGGAAAAAGAACGATATACCTGAATGACGACTCCAGAAATGCCCAAGAACGGCATAGATCTGATGAAGAAAAAAACCCATTCAAACATAAATAACCTTCCCTTAGGAATGAATTGGTAAGAACGGCTTATGGAGAAGAAAGGGCTTACCCGCGCGGTTCCAATGAGATCATCAGAGGTGGAAACCAATTCCAGACGAACACCCGGCAGATCATCCAAGGTTCGGCCTCCTCCTTTGGCTCCAAAATGGATCAAATGCCTCCTCTACCAAATGAGGATACTACTGCATGTTTTTATCCGAAAAAACAAAGTACACAGCGTGTACTTCCAAGTACACGGCGTGTGCTCCCTTTATTTAACTATTCTTCTGGCTGCTTCCCGCCATCGCGACACTGTTTGCCTGCCGACAAGAGTACATGGCATGTACTTCTGAGTACACGGCGTGTACTGCCGCCCAGCTGGTGGCTGCTCCACTGCCTTACTATTTTGTCCTGCCGACTGACTACAGGGTGTGTACAGGCCACTACACGGTGTATAGTTGGTTCCTACACCCTTTGTCGCTGACATGGCTACACGCACTGTGTACTCATCCCAACACGGAAAGAAGTACGTGACGTGTGGAAAAACTACAAGGCATATAGTTCCAAAATTTTGGATTTTTCCCAATTTTCCATATTTTATTAAAATCACTTAAGGAAAAGAGAAAGGAAGAAGCCCATACCTCGAAGAGAAGAACTGGGTTCTTACACATTGACACAATGCTAGAGATTCTAGTGTAATTTCCCACTATTGTTTCTATGATGGGTATTCTAGTTCCTTTCATATCCATAATTCCCATGTGGATCCAGAAAAACAACCTTCACTTTCCCCTTTGGCACAATTGCATATAATAGGATTCCATTTGGTCTATGCAATGCTCCGTGTAATTTCTAGCGATGTATGGTTAGTATAATTTTGGATAACCCGGAGAATTACATGGATTCATCCATGGACAATTTCACTATTTATGGATCCTCTTTTAATGAATGTTTGTGCAGTATTGGTTTCATCCTATGTCACTGTATGGAAAATAATATTTTATTAAATTATATAAAATATCATTTCATGGTGCGATAATGTATTTTTTTGGGAAGTCTATTTTTTGGATGGTATCCAAGTAGATAAATCAAAATTAGAAGTTATTTCTACCTTACCATTCCCAAAAAAGAACAATATCTGTGGTTTTTCCTATGTCATGCTGGAGTTTACTATCGTTTCATTTGTGACGTTAGTAATATTACACTCCCACTCTCTTCGTTACTCCAAAAATAAAAGGAATTCGTTTTGGATAAAGAATTTGAGTAATATTTTAATAAGTTAAAATAGAGTCTCATGCTCCCACCAGTAATCCAACCATCTCGATGGGATTTACCATTTGAGATCATGTGTGTTGCCTATAACTATATAGTTGGGGAAGTCTTTTTACAAATGGTCGATCAAGTTCCACCTATCATTATTTGTGCCTCGCATACTTTGGACCCTTCCCAAGAAAACTACACCACAACTGAAAAATGAATTTTTTTCCATAGTGTTTTCCATGGATAAATTTAGGTAATAAATTTTAGGGCCCAAATTCATTGTATTCTCTTACTATGCAGCCCTCTGGTATCTCCTTACAGAATTTGATGCCAAACCACGCCTCATTCACTGGATGCTCCACTTTTAGGAATTCAATCTATAATTTAGTGGTAAAAAAGGAGGAGAGAATGTGGTGGCTGACCATATTAGTAGGATCCTCCCATCTATGGACATTGACTCATCTCCCTGTATTCCTATAAATGAAATTTATCCTGATGAGAAACGGTACTGAGTGCAAGATGATATTATTTAGTGTGATGAAATTGTAAATTATTTGACAGAAACTTCCATTCCAACAGATTTCAACAAAAACCAGGACGACCATCTAAAACATGCGTTACGTTGGTATATTTGGGATGACCCCAACCATTGGTGCAGTAGTAGTGATCTTGTCTTTAGGTGTTGTGTTCCCGATAGTGAGTTTTAGTTTGTTATGAGATTCTTCTACACTCTTTCTTGTGAGGGCCACATTGGTCCCAAATGGACTACTCCCAAGGTCCTTAATTTTGGTCTCTTTCCACCGTCACTTTTTTGGGATGCACATGAATTTTGAAAATCTTGTCAATGTTGTTAATGAATGGGGATTATCTCTGAAAGAAATGAAATGACCCATCAACTATTGCTATTTCGTGACATTTTTGATGTTTGGGGCATTAAATTTATATGTCTATTTCCCAATTCCATTGGAATCTTGTAAATTTATCTAGAAGTTGATTATGTGTCAAAATAGGTAGAGGCCCGAGCTATAAAGAATGATAATTAAAAAATAGATGTAGAATTTTTGAGAACAAAGATCTTTTGTAGGATTGTATTAACTAATTTCATCATTAGTGACCAGGTTTCTCATTTATGCAACTGAACAATGCAATCGCGTTTTCATCAGTATGGGGTCAGGCATATAGTGTCTACCACATATCACCCACAAACCAATGGTAAAGTTGAGGATTCAAATAGAGAATTAAAATAGATTCTGGAAAAAATAGTTCAACCCATTTGAAAATATTGGAGTCTTCGAATTGATAAGTAATTATGGTCCTACCATACTTCTATCAGAACTCTTATTGGAATTTCATCCTATTATCATTTCTTGGGAAAGAGTTGTCAACTCCCTCTTAAGATTGAGCACTGGGCCTACTGGGCCATCCAACAATGCAATTCTCTTCTTTCTGGTTCTGGTGCTCAAAAGAATTTTTATATTTAGGAGAGAGAAGAAATTATAATATATGAAAATGAGAACTCCTAAATTTGTATGGAGTGTACCAAGGCTCCCCATGAGCATCTCATCCTTCATCGTCAGTTCCTAATTGGGAAGAAGGTACTCCTCTACAATGCAAGGCAGAAGTTATATCCATGTATGCTTTGTTCCCACTGGTTTGGACCATACATTGTTACTAACATCTCCTTATTTGGTGTTGTCCAATTTCAAAATAAATAAACCAAGAAAACCTTCAATGTCAATGGGGAACGGCTGAAGCACTTCCATGAATCCATTTCGGAGTCCCTGATGAAGTAACTCCATGTTGAAGAATAAATATAAGAATGAAACTCAACAGGTTTTATCCTTCCTTTCTACATTATCTTTTGTTACTGTGAGGAAACTACACACTTTAGGTGTGGTGGAAGGTATATTCATGTTTTATTTAGGAATATTCATCATATTTATCCTTTTTCTCCTTTTATCTTACTGAATTGTATTGATACATCCCCCCTTACCTCCCCCTCACTTTGTGCCAAAATATTACTAATTTCCCACTTTATCATGGAAAATGTTACCCATTTAATCATGGAAGTTATTTATAATGCATGTGGAATGTCCATATTTTATGTTGTTATAATAGTCAAAAAACAATCTGATGAAATGTTCATTTCAAAAATAATTCAATAATGTGGTGTGAATTTATTTTGAATTTTATTTCTTTAACAATGATATAAATAGTTGAAAGATTTTGAAACCTTTAATAAAAATGTTTCCCTTTTTGTGAATAGTTTAAGGTAAAATTTTGTTACTTAATCCATCCATATATTTTGTCACCCGACAATGAAATGTGAAAATTTATTACTTAATGGAAGGTAAATATAAGTTAAGTTTATTTTTATCTACATTCCAAAAATCATTTTTCCACACATTTGTTCCTTATCCGATCTATTTCATTACAATACTAGATTAACCTATACATGTGTACCTGTTATCCGACTATTGTACGCCCTCAATAAAAAAAATAAAGGGTTGTATATTGGGCTGGTCAAAAACCACCCTTCATCGACCTTTGACCATTCTATAACTATTACAATTAATGTCATGACGAGATCATATATGGGTAGGGAGAAGAGTGTGATATTTTTTCCAAGTGCAACTTTTTAAATATTATAAATGATGGGAGTGAAGAAATGTACAAAATATGGGGATATCTATGTCAAGGGAATATGGTTTTTCTTCTGGGAATTCTTAAGTGATTGGGTCATGAAATTTGATTGCAAAGGATGTGGGGAAAGATCAGTGTAAATGATCTTGTAAGTAGAAAATTATTAAAATAACTTATATTTACTCGATAAAAAGTGGAAATAATAGCATGAAATGGTTGTCACACACACATGTGGATAATTAGTGAAATGATTATCTTTTTAATTATTTTCTTTGATTTGTATCATGTATCTCTTGTAATTTCATTTGGATATAATTTTTGATACATCTTTTTCAATGATCGTTGAAAATAAATCCTCAGTGTGATTTTTACTTTGATCACATTTCTATTAGGAATTTATTTTCAATTAATATTAAAACATTATGAAGTCGGAAATACTATAATGCATAATTTTTTGGTAATATTAATCTTCTTAGGAGTTCAAATATCTAGGTGGGGGTGTGATCGTACCACGATTTGCAGTGTCATTTTCACCCTAACACCATTGTATTAACCTGAAATATATTTCTCAATTCGAAATATATAAAAAAATATTCATGTTTTATTCAATTATTCTGTGATTATAACTGTTAAAAAAGGAAATTATACTTGTTTTGAAAAATTAATTGAAGGTGGAGGTGATTTGGAGGACCCATGATTTAGTCCAGGAAGAATGGGCCAAACTACGCAAGACCCAAGCACACCAGTGGATCAATCTGCACACTGCTACTAGACCATGCATCTAAATTTGCTGCTATTTTGTGGTCTGGTCTAATATTTAATAGGCTACATTTCCTCTCAAGGAACCAAATCTTGATTCATATTTTATTGCTCCCATCCGAAATGATCTGTCCAAGACCGTGAATATAGACAAAGTCAACAGTTGTGTTATGTAGTATGTCAATATCTCGAGGTGTGATTGTCCAAATGGTGCCAAAGATTTTGTGGAGATAGTCCAGAGGTGGGGATACAACTTTTAAGATTTATCTACTGTGATATAGGACTATATGGCCATCAAAAACCATGAAACAGTTAGTTTCTTTAAATCAAGAAGCTCCAAACCACCTTCCACTTTGCCTATAAAATGGAATCTTGGGCTCCCCATTTGTACGTTCAGCCAAAGAGTGAAGTGCGGCCAATTTGGTGTTTCAGAAGATTCATATCCTATTCATAGATGTTTTGAAGGCCCTTATCCTCATAGGGGGATCAAGGATGAAGGCAATGTTCCACCAGAGCTTCCTTCTTTTCTCAATGTCGACCTAAACATTGGGTGATCATTTCACGGGAGCTGCACAAACATGGGATTGAGTTACAACACTTGTTATTCTATGTGTTTTATGTAATTTTTCTTCTAAATATTTCACTTATTTATAATCATGACATGATTATCATCTGATTGTGATTCTATTATTATAATTAAGTGAACCACATTTTATTTCAACACTGATTGGGTCGATATTTCAAGTGGAAATCATGGGTTGGTGAAATTGTAAAAGACAATAGTTCTATTTATCTAAAACATACAAAGTATTTATATATGTTTTGGTAGCCATTAATTTCATTGGTTGTTTCCGAAACCTTGACAACATGATTGTTGTTTCAAGGAGTGGTACATTGAGCATCGTTTAAGAGGGAAGATGGAAGTTGAGATCTTGACAACCATGAACCAATGGATTCAATTAAACCATGTTCATTTTTTAAAATGATGAACTCACCAAGATGTGTAGTGAACTTGAAATGTTCTCCTTATCATATAATTTAAAACACCATTTTTATATATCATCTATTAAACTCTTTAAATCAAGTCATTTTCTTTAAACAGTTTTAAAATTGTCCCCCTATTTTAGAACTTCTTATTAAAAATGGACACTCTAAAACTACCAACGCTCCATGAGATATGACCTAGGGTATTTTATAGACAACAAATCACCCTTAAAATCATAATCAATTTGACGTTTCACGACAGCGCGGTCAGATATACATCTCAATAGGGGCCCATGTAAGAACATGAATCTTCTTTTGAGGAATGTTTTCCTTTTTCTGGTGTTTTTTATGAAAAAGATGAGTTTTTTGGAAATTTATTAGGTACACACCGTATACTTTATAATTACATTCAATGAACTAAATTACCACAGGTATACAGGTTATGGTCATGTCATGGCCATGCACATGACTGTTTGTGGGGACCTAGAGACCGCCTAATGCGGTGACCGATGAAGGCAAGTATATGCCGTGTATTTCTAAAATACACGTTGGGTACTTTATTTTTTTCATTAACCGTATTTGTGTCGTGTATGATGGATAGAACCATATCCTTCTCCACCTAGTTCATCCAAGAGCATTTGTATAGTGTGGATCTTCGTCGAGCCCTCGATCAAGCATCCACTCTCTTAATTGGACTATGTCGGTTGCATTGTAATCACATTTGTGAGTTTTCTCTTCTTCTTGAACACCTTATATGGAATCCTTATATCTTGTGAGATATCGTGGGTTGATAAGATTAGCCGTTTCTATAGATCTACAGCGTTCTAAGGTGATTCAAGGCCTAAGGCTCTAGTATATTGATCTACCAATTCCGAGGTAGTTGGTTTGTGCCTTTATGTAGAATGTCTTTGTGTTATATGTGAAAAATTGCCCAATACCCTTGAATGGGGTATTGTATGTTTACTTTTTTATCCATTTTAATTGCCTTATATGCATGAATTTGGAATAGAGGTTAATTAAATGTGAATAGAGTAAATTTCTATGATTTTGAATTGTTTCCCATGAATGTTTTTTTGACCGTTGGGTCTAGTTTTTCCTGTTAGGTGGCTGCCTTGTTTTCCATGCATAGTATTATTAGGATAGAGTGATTATTATCTATCATTATTTTATGATTTAGACTAGTTATCCATGAAGTTATTGAGGTTTACTTTGACTTATTTTCATTACTATTCTTGTTTGACTTACCTAGGGCCGTGCAAACCTGGTGTAGGGGACCATAGGGAGAATGGACAAAAGAGATTCTCCAAAGTTTCCGTTATTATTGATACCATGTGAGACCATAGGGGGAATTAATGTAAGTGCTTCCTCAGAGTGTCTATTGTTCTTCGACGTGGGCCACAGGGGGAATGACACATAAGTGCTTCCCCAGAGAACCTTTTAGTTACCGATATGAAACTATAGTGGGAATTGATGGCATGGGCTTCCCCAGATATTCTATACTAAAGATGAACCAGAGTGGTTAGACTGTGTGTACATACCAAAGAGTTTCTTATGTTTTCTAGGTCGGACCAGAGGGGATTAGGTTGTGAGTACATCCCAAAGGGATACATGTTTGTGATTATATGTTTACTTACTATGTGTAACTGAATGCTTTGAAACTGTGGAATTGCTTACTGTTGAGTACTTCTTTTTTACTACCTATTTTGTTTTATGCATTCCATATATATATTCATTGACTGTTAGGCACAAATCTCTTGGTAGTTGCGTACTAGGATTTAGTATCACATCTTGTTGGTCCATGCTTTTGGGCCCAAACAGATTATACTGTTTCCGGTATAGATAAGGGCATGTGCCCTTATACTTTAGGTAATTGACTACTTTGAAGCTCGAGATCATGGGACCAAGATTTGGCTTGTGATGTGGTGGAGTTGTTTACTATTTTTCCTATACTTTGGTTTAGTAGAGTATATTATCCTTGTTACTTGTTTGGATTCTTTCCTTGACATATGTATCATGAATCATTATATATGTTCTCCATATATTTATTTCTTCATTCTTTCGTTATTTCTTTTAGTATGGTTATATTACTACTTATGATATTGCTTTGTGTTTTACATCAGCTTTGTTACTCTGCCAATGGGGGAATAGTTTCCCCACTATCACACCCAAGGCGCTCACTCCTAGTTGGCAGCCAGTGGGGTTTGGGGAAATGCACTTGAGGCCATTGACCAACCGGGTATGGGGTGCCTCTGGGTGGGTTCCGAAACCAAGATGTTACAAAGTGGTATTAGAGGAACTATTTTCTTCTTGACTTAATATTTGTAGCATATAGTCCAGGATATGATAGAAATAGGTACTAAGTAATAAGGTTTTCCTAGGAGTAGCTAAATTGTGTATAGGGAAAATCCAATTTACCTCGTGTATTGCAATTTTCTTGTTTTTCAATTTTACGGTTGATTAGATTTTACCATTGGGTGATTCACATGATTTGTGTTGTTATTGTTGATATTATTGAGGTTCTATATCAGATTCCACCCAATGAGATGAGGGTATGCCATCTCATGCATCATATAGGCACTTGCTAAAAATAACATTTCATGCATTCTTGCCATACCATTTAGGGTGCAATAGCAATTGCTGGATATTGTGAAATATGTTGTGCTAGATATGCGTGTTGTTGTGATAGATGCCTTGATAAAGAAACTGTTGTTTGATAGGGTATTTATTTGTGTAAGGATTTTTTGAATGAATGCCAATATTTTATTCTTGTGGAGTTATGGACCCTAATGGATGTGAATTTGGTGAATCATTTCCTGGTTGTTTTGTATATGACATGTAATAGATGCCAAACTATGATTCGCAGGGAGTATGGGCCCTCACAGATCAGAATTTGGCACTTTAATGTCTGTTTCAGTGTTTTCTAGGATTCCGGAGTAGTTTCTAAGGCTTAATGTCTAGGAAACCCCAGAATACATCAAGTGTAGTTTTGAATACACGCCATGGGTTCTTTTGTTTGGGAAGAAACTATTTTTCTTAAGTACATGTTGTGTACTTTATGTACACACCGCGTAGTTTCAAACTGTTTCACTGGCCGTGTGGGCAGAGACACAGGGTTGGAAAAATTTTGGTGGGACACGGCTGTTTCTAGACGTACACTCCGAGTGTTTAGACCATGTGTATGCACATGTGACTAAAGATACGGATGGATAAAAACTTAAGCAATACACACCATGTCAGTCTCGAACACGCAGTGTTGTGTAACCCATAGAATCTGGCAATGTAACTAACAAAACGGGTCAGTGTAAATCCTTTAGTGCATGTCATGTCCATATAGAACATGCCGTGTATTGTGAACCATGTATCCAGCTGAGTCAGTAACAACACTGGTTGGTGAAGCTCATCTAGTACACGTCGTGTCTGGCACAAACAAGTCGTGTAGTCTTGTTCTAGGAGAACAATGTAGCTTAGTCGTGTAGATGGACTCAGGTAGGGGAAGAGGACTCAGGTAGGTTCCATGTGTTTGGACAACACTCTGTGTATTTGGGGTGTTACACGACTAGATTTGGCAGATGAACACGCCCATGTGAAGGATTAAGGGAACTCATCAGGTAGTTAAGTATACACACCTTGTATCTATTTTTTGTAAACCGTGAATGATTTATTTCTCCTATTCCCTTCTTAACATTATAGTTTTTAGTACTTTATAATATTGATCAAAGGTGTGCATTTGACCTTGCAGAATCATGCCACTGAAATGTTCTCTAGTTGTACGCCAGTTACAGGGCAGTGATTAGACCCCGAACATGGCTAGTCACAGACTACCAACAGATCCTCTAGTAGTTCTATCCTTGGCACCAGCCATCACTCTAGACACAGGTGCTGATGAACAGTTTTGAGAGGTATTTATAACGTTCACTAAGTTCTTATAAGGATTTCCACATCCTGCCCTTTCTATGGAAGAGTTGATGCAGGTTTTCTAGTAGCATCACCCTCCCACCTTCACAGGGGATGTAACACCCCGAAATTTTATGAAAAATATTGTTTTTAATTTCATTGATGTCTTGTGTTGTATGCAACAACAAAAGGAGCTTGCACTACACACATCCCTGACTTTTCTTCCATTACATGCAATCACAACCTTCCAAAATAGCGTGTATTGTACGCAATACCGAGTTTTACTAAACAACGATATGTTATATAAACTGCCGTTATGAATAGTAATACCTACTTTTTAAATTTTATAAATTTTATCATTCAAAATGGACTTCATTTTTGGATTTGGAATATCAGAATTATCCTAGGGTGAAATTTTGGTATTTTTCGGAAAACTTTCAATTTTTGATGAATAGTAAAAACAGTGGGTCACTATTTAAAAACCGACATTTTATTTAAATAATTATTTATTTTAGTTAAATTTTAATTTAGGTCAAAATTGATACATAATACCTATATAAGTTCAATTTAATTCATTTGAGTCATTTTATAATAATTTTAGATATATAAAAATTTTATCGAACTTTTCACTGTCTTTTACCCACCTCCTAGGAGAATTTGAAAAATTAAATAAAACATAATTTTACTAATTCTGTGAGTGTAATTTTGAAAATACAAGGGACATGGTTAATTACAAGGAGTAAAATGTGGTTAAATAAGACAAAAATTATTTTTTGGTGAATAGTAAATTTTTACTTTTATTTACCACGGTAAAAAGTAAATCGGGTAATTAAGGGTAAAATTTATATTATTATTACCCTAACACATGTCCTAATTCTATTGGATAAGTTTAATTAGACCAAAAAAACCTTAGGAATAAAATATTACCCTTTAGGTCCACTTCGATTATATTACGAAACTTATTATTATTTTATTTAAAGAAGAGTTAAAATAGATAAAATCAAAGTTTAATAACTAAAACATTTTTAATATAGGGTTATACATATCATAAATTCTACTATAAATATTAATTAGAAAGCTAAAACGATTTCCTACATAATTGAATTTTATTTATAATTTTTAGACATTATATAATGTAATTTATTTATGACACAATGATGATGCAGTAATTACCTTATTAATGAAATATTAACATAATTCATGTTATAAATACACAAATAAATGTAATTTGATACTTTTTATGAATTTAACTAATTTTATAGTTTAATAAGACATTTTAGTATTGATTTAATCAAATTTTTTCGAACTAATAATTCTGTTATAATTTCTAAAAAAATCAATTACAAAATAGTCTCAAAATTGACGTAAAATAGTTTTTAAAACAAATATTATATTATTAATTTTTATTATATTATTAAAAATCTAATTATTGGAAAAATGACTTAGATAAGGTTATATATAATAATAATGAACCACTTGGGTTTCTTTTTACTGGTTATAGTAAGTTTATTAACCATATAGTGTAAGAAAAACAAGAAGACATAGTAAAAGTTAAATTATTTAACTTAGAGTTAAATCTAAATGGTAAGGTGAAAATAGTAACCAAAGTATATCTAAAACCTATTGGATGAGAGGATTTAGACCCATACCCACATTAGATTATAAATAAATCAGTTTTGAGCTATTATAAACCGAATATGACTTTATTATAAAATAATATTTTAAGTTTTTCCAAAGGTGCCCCTCTCCTCCCTTAAAAAAGGGCACCCCTTCCCTCTTCTCTTCACTCCCTTTTGAGCCATGAAGCTCGGCCAAAACCTTCCCATTTCTCTTCTAGACTTTTCTATTAATATTATGGAGGTTCTGGTCTTCTCTAAAGTCCAACTATACCTCCTTAAGTGGAAGCTTAAAGGAGGTGCGTCGAAGAAGAGGTAATCTCTTCTTCCGATTCTCTCAAGTTTCTTTATTCTTCTACTTATTCTTCTTTAGTTTTCTAATTATAAAGTAATAAAATAAGTATTAATTATATTCTTATATGTTATTATAAATATTAAACAACCATATTTCACCTTCTATCCATCCTAAGGAAAACGAAATCACCACACGTGCGTACGTACGGAATACCGTCTCCACACCGTGGTGTAATCAGTTTTTCCACCACCACCTTACTTGGATAGGTATAATGGTGTAAAGAATAACTATATATGATTATTATAACATAATAATTATTATAAGGTATTATATCATCCACTCCAATTACATTCAATAAATATGGGAATGATATCATCGCTCGTGTGTACGTACGGATTACCGTCTCCACGACACGATGAGATTCATTCTCCATGTTAACCATTAAATAATGAATATAAAGTATATATATAATGAATAATAATAAAATATATTACATAATTAATCTAATTTATTTTTTTATATATATTTATATATTTCATCTACTTACTTCCATTCAAGTTAATAAAGAAAGGAAAACAGCATTCATGCGTACATACGACCTATCGTCTCCATGAACGATGTATTTCATTTAATTCATCTATATATTATATATATATATATACTAAATATATATTATATATCAACAATGATTTACATTCTGGAAGTAAGTAAATATTGATATAAGTAATTATAATATCGAGAACAACAAGTCCAAACACGTACGATAAATAAAATGATTTTACCAAATTCTTCTTTGACATGGAATTTACAAAAGAACGGGTAATATAAAGTCATAAGTGAACCAATATGATGTCATAACAATTAATATGATTATATAATAAGTCAATGACATTATATAAATCATTATACAGGAGGTTCAGATACATACGAAGCATATTAGACCTAAGGTAAGGGATATTTATTCCAATCTCATTCTTATCCGAGATTGTTTATTCGTAAGTATTTACTGGGCTTATGTTTATCATCCAGGTCCACATGTTCTCAAAATGTTTTCATAAAATGTTTAATTTTCTTCCATGTATAATTAAAGTCATTTTTACCCTTTTTTACTTTTTCCACATCATATGGAAGGAATCTTTCTTTTGTTTACCATACGAAATACTTTTTGACTTTTCTGAAAAAAGTACAAGGAGAATGTTTTTTTTAACTTATACGACATGAACGGATTTTTACGGTTTCAAAAAGCCTTATTTTCATGAATCTTACTCTACAATATTTCATGACTAATTTCAAAAAAATCCTTTTCTTTTATAATTTCTTGGAATTTTGTGAAAATAAAATTGATTTTGAAGAAGAAAGTATTTTTTTCTCAAGAGTTTCATTTCAAGTGTTTTATCAAAACCATTTTCCATATAAGATGAAATAATTTCATATGTGTATGTTTCATGTATAATGACTCTAGGAATTAAATGGTTTCAATTTTCTTATGATGAAATTATATCCATTTGTTTTATATGGATTATGTTATGATGGGATGATGTTTATGAAACCCATTTTATTCTTTGGGTTATGATGAATGATTTACGTTTATGTTGTGGAACATGTAATAATGATTTCATAATGAGATGGTTGGGACATATATCTCTCTCAAATTCATTGGGTAAAGATTTATATCTCATGAGATAGACATGGCTGGAATGGTACGTAAATCCGGTTCAGTGATACAGGACTGGAATGAGGAGTGAACTCGATTCAGAAAGGGTCTTTGTCCACTAAGATGGTCTTGGAAGAAATACCATGGAAACTATGGAAATAATATCATGTGATTAATGGTTTCCACAATGACATGTTTTATTCCCATGCTATTTTATCATGACTGATGTTCCATTGTGATCTATGCCTTATGTACTGTCATGTTTTATGTCATTGCCCAAGAATTTGATGTTTAAACATTATGTTCATGTTTTTAAGTTCAAATGTGTATGGTTTGTTTTATTTTTTTCCATTATTACCTTTAATAAGCATTTGAGCTCACCCTTTATATGTTTACTTTTCCCCGGGATATAAATAAAGGTTTTAGGTAAAAAAGGGGAAGATATTTATGGGAGATGTTAAAGATCTTTCACCAAGATTAGAAGATTATGTTCCATGTTTCCAAAGACACTAAACTATTACGGTCCATTGGTTTCTTTTTTTGTTATGTATTAAGTATTCCAAAAAATTAATGTAATGTCCATGTACATCAAGCTTTGGGTATCTACAGTTGGTATCAGAGAAAAGGTTTAGTTAACATTTGGAAACTTGGATGCGAAAAATTTAGTGAGATCCCTAGAGATTTTTCAAATGTATGTCTAGGGATGTCTTGAAGGTTAAGTATAAGTATAGGTTATATTCCTAGAATTATGGTAATGATATTATAATTAAACCTATGATGTTAGATATTGATGGTACTCGCCCTTTATTATGTTTTTTTCCTAGCATTAGTTTTTCCTCTCACACTGTTTTTTGGGTTTTAGATGATGGTTGGAACCTGAAGGAACCGTATTGATCAATGTAATGGAAAATGAAATGATTGTCCTACCGAGCAACCAAATGTGATGGGAGATGGAGTGAAAAATCTTATTGCTATACTTACACAATCTATGAATCATTATGGATTTTCAAATGATTAGAGAAGGGAACAATATTCTATTGATTCCTTCATGAGGAAACGTCCACCGTCTTTCAATGGGTCATCTGATCCACATGTTTTTGAACAATGGATTAGTACCATTGAAAATATATTTTCCATACTTCGATGTTCAGAACATGAAAAATTCATTTTAGCTGTTTACCGTTTAGAAGGTGAAGCAGCTCAGTGGTGGACCTTAATTAAGAATTCAAGGCCCCAAGATGAAATTGAATCCATGGAATGGGAAGAGTTCAAGAACTTTCTTTTCAGTATGTACTTCCCTCGTATTCTTCGAAAAAATATGGAAAAAGAGTTTCTTGATATTAAGCAGAAGGATTATGAATATGTTGGCATATACGAAGCAAATTTTAAAAGAGATTTCAAGGTATGCATCTGGCTTTATCATCCAACCTGAATGTAAAGTTGTTCAATTTTATAGTGGCTTAAAACAAAGTCTTCGAAGGGAATTAGCTATAAGAGACTTCAGTAGGTATTAAGAAATTTTGCGTTGTTCTATCAAGGTAGAACTGGATGTTGGTGTAACATATCCATCTCATGGTTTTGACTAGAAAAAAAGATGGAGTTCAAGGAGAAATCACAAAATAATGGTGAAAAGAAGATGATTGTTTCTTTATTCTCAAAGTGTGGAAAGAAGCATGGTGAAGATTGTCTTAAAGAGACTAGAAAATGTTATAATTGTGGAAAAGAAGGTCATCGAGTAATTGAGTGTCGATGTAATGGAAAAACGGTTGCTAATGATGTGAATAAAGAAAATACTGCAGAGAACTCACCATCAACACTTCAATGCTTCAAGTTCAAAGAAATGGGGAATTATGCTAATCAATGCCCTAATACAAGGGTTAATGATGATCAATGTGGGCAACCTCTTAAAGAAAAGGATAAAGGGAAGTCACATGTGATCACTATTTGTGATGCTGAGTATGACAATGATGTTTTGTAAAGATTAAGTGTTTATGTAATGGGATTTCAAAATATTATCATAGAATCTCATTTATAGTATCGTAGAATTTTATAATATCAATGTATTGGTTTTTAATAAATATATGGTACCGGTAACCATGGAAAGTGATTCAAATATATTGGAAAGCAGATGATATGCACATAATGAATGGATAAGGAGAAAATAATATGTTTGATTGTATTCATGAGATCATGATTGATATAAGGACTATGTGATATCATGGTTTGAGAATATAGAATTTTTGGGATTTTGGTATGTGGAAAGTGTTAACTTTTAACTGCATTCATGTTTTCAATAAGCTTCAATGGGTATTCAATTTTCAAGAGAATTCATGATTAAGGCATTAAAACATTTGGATAATGACCAACAAGACATATTTAATGATATATGGGCATAAATGACGGTATTAACATGCTTGGCAGATGACCTCTCTATCAATATTTTTCCTTATACTGTGAGTTTGGGTAAGCCTAAAGATTGAAATAGATTAAGTTAGATGTCATATAGTATTTTTTAAGGATAGAACATTTTGATATTATTTTTGAAATGTTATAATAGTATAGTTTTAGAAAAAGGACAACCCATAGGACAAGAGAAAACCCGCCACGTCGAACAAGGCTGTGGGAATTGAACCTACAACTGAAGTGCGATAGGCCTTCATCTCCTACCATGGTCCTATAGAACATTTCTGGTTATTATAAACTAGTGTTATTTTATTAAGCAGTATGATAGATGAAGTATAAGTCCATTTTTGGAACCATATATGATTAATCTCACCATAGATGGACTTATGTATATAACTTTTGCTAACCTTATGTTTGAGACCGATGGAATGACCTATCATTATATAGCATGATCTACTAACACTTCACGGAAGATAAATTCAACTTTATTTCCTTAATAGATGATGTAGAAATTGTTCAAGGCACGTGCAACAGTAATATTGTACTAAAATAATGTAAGTATTTTTTCTAATTCAAATTCTTCAACTTTAGGGAAATGATCTTGAAAAATAAAAATGTTGTCCTAGTGCCCTTATATCTGATTAATCAGATGGTACCATAGATCATCACAAATCTATGGCTTTGTGATTGTTGGATTTTTCATATTCATGTTCTCTACCACTCTCTATCTGAATATGATGGTTATATTTCTCTTCCATATCCATATTTTCACCTAAGATCTCCTATGTAGAAACCCAATGATTAGTTAATTTGGGTAACCGTTACGTTTCATAATTTAGTTTTTAAAGATAGGTTTTGGTATTATTTTTTACGATGTGGGTTTCCATTAAAGAAACTTTTGAGTAGTAAACCATTTATAACCCCAACGGACTTCGAGGGTGAAATTAATTTTATGGGGGGTAGAATGAACACCCCGAGATTTTATGAAAAATATACTTTTTAATTTCATTGATGTCTTTTGTTGTACGCTACATTAAAAGGAGATTTCAATACATGCATCCTGGACTTGGCTTTCATTACACGCAATCACAACCTTCCACGATAGCGTGTGTTGTACGCAACACCGAGATTCACTAAACAACAATATGTTATATAAACTAGCAGTTATGAATAGTAATACCCACTTTTTGAAATTTTATAAATTTTTTCTTCCAAAATGGAATTTATTTTTTGATTCGGAATATCTAAATTAGCCTTGGGTGAAATTTTGGTATTTTTCTGAAAACATTAATTTTTTGAGGAATAGTGAAAACACCGGGTTACTATTTAAAACCCGACTTTTTATTTAAATAATTATTTATCTTATTTAAATTTTATTTTACGTCAAAATTGATACATAATACCTATATAAGTTCAATGTAATTCATTTGAGTCGTTTTATAATAATTTTAGATATATAAAAATTTAATTGAACTTTTCACCGTCTTTTACCCACTTCCTAGGATAATTTGAAAATTTACATAAAAATTAATTTTTCCGCTTCTATGAATGGAATTTCGAAAATCTGAGAAACATGGTTAATATAAAGGAGTAAAATGTGGTTCAATAAGATCAAAATAATTTTTGGTGAATAGTAACTTTTTACTTTTATTTACCATGGTAAAAAGTAAATAGGGTTATTAAGGGTAAAAATGATATTATTATTACCCTAACACATGTACTAATTCTATTTGAAAAGTTTAATTCGACCAAAAACAACCTTTGGAATAAAATATTACCCTTTAGGTCCACTTGGATTAGATTAGGACAGTTATTATTATTTTATTTAAAGAAGAGTTAAGATAGTTAAAATCAATGTTTAACAACTAAAACATTTTTAATATAGGGTTATACATAAGATAAATTCGACTATAAATATTCATTATAAAGATAAAACAATTTCCTACATAATGGTATTTTATTTATAATTTCTATAAATTATATAAGTTAATGTTTTTATGACACAATGATGATGCAGTAATTACCTTATTAATGAAATATTAACATAATTGACGTTATAAATACCCAAATAATTGTAATTTGAGACTTTTTAAGAATTGCACTAATTTTATAGGTTAATATGAAATTTTAGTATTTATTTATATAACCTTTCTTGAAATAATCATTCTGTTATAATTTTCAAAATAACCAATTACCAAATATTGTCAACATTGACATAAAATAGTTTTTTTAAAAAATATTACATTATTAATTGTTATTATATTCCTAAAAATTTATGGTTTGGCCAAATGACATAGATAAGGTTATATATATTAATAATGAACCACTTGGGGTTATTTTTTTGGTTATAGTATGATTAGTAACTATATAGTGTATGAAAACAAGAAAACCTGGTAAAAGTTAAATTATTTATCTTAGAGTTAAATCTAAATGATAAGGTTAAAATAGTAACCTAAACTTGTCTAAAACCTATTGGTTGAGAGTATTTCGACCCATACCCACATTATCTTCGAAATAATCAATTTATAGCTATTATAAATCCAATATTACTTTATTATAAAATAATATTTTATGTTTTTCCAAAGGTGCCCCTCTCCTCCCTTATAAAAAGGGCACCCCTTCCCTCTTCTCTTCACTCCCTTTTGAGCCTTGAAGCTCATCCAACACCTTCCCATTTATCTTCTCCACTTCCCCATTAATATTATTGAGGTTCTGGTCTTCTCTAAAGTCCAACTATACTTCCTTAAGAGGATGCTTAAAGGAGGTGCATCGAAGAAGAGGTAATCTCTTCTTCCGATTCTCTCAAGTTTCCTTCTTCTTCTACTTCTTCTTCGTTAGTTGTCTCATTATAAAGAAATAACATAAGTATTAACTATATAATGATATATTATTATAAATATTAAACAACCATATTTCACCTTCTATCCATCCAATGGAAAACGAAATCACTACGCGTGCGTACGTACGTAATACCGTCTCCACACCGTGGTGTAGTTAGTTTTTCTGCCACCACCTTACTTGGATGTGTATAATGGTGTAAAGAATAACTATATATGATTATTATGACATAATACTTATTCTAAGGTATTATATCATCCACTCCAATACCATTCAATAAACACGGGAATGATACCATCGCTCGTGCGTATGTACATATTACCGTCTCCACGAAGCGATGAGATGCATTCTCTATGTTAACCATTCAAGAATGATTATAAAGTATATATAATTAATAAAAAATAAATATATTACATAATTATGGTAATGGATTTATGTATAAATATTTATATATTTCATCTACTTACTTCCATTCAAGTAAATAAAGAAAGGGAAACATCATTCATGCGTACGTACGACCTACCGTCTCCATTAACTGTGTATTTCATTTCATTCATCTATCTATTATGTATATATATACTGAATATATATGATATATAAATAATGATTTAAATTTTGGAAGTAAGTAAATAATTATATAAGTAATAATAATATCAAGAACAATAATTCCAAACACGTACGATAAATAAAATGATTTTACCCAAAATACTGCTTTGACATGTAATTTACAAAAGAACGTGTAATATAAACTCATAAGTGAACCATATATGATGTCATAACAATGAATATGATTCTCTAATAAGTCAATGACATTATTTAAATCATCATACAGGAGGTTTGGATACGTACGAAGCATATGAGACCTAAGGTAAGGGATAATTATTTCAATCTCATTCTTATCTGAGATTGTTTATTCGTAAGTATTTACTGGGGTTATGTTTATCATCCATGTCCAAATGTTCTCAAAATGTTTTTATAAAATGTTTATTTTTATTCCATGTATGTTTAAAGTCATTTTACCCTTTTTTTACTTTTACCACATCGTATGTAAGGAATCTTTCTTTTTTTTACCATATGAATTACTTTTTTACTTTTCCGACAAAAGTACGAGTCGAATATTTTTTTAACTTATAAGTCATGAATAGATTTTTACATTTTCATAAAGCCTTATTTTCATGAAGCTTACTATACAAGATTTCATGACTATTTTCAACAAAATCATTTACTTATAAAATTGTATGGCATTTTGTGAAAAGAAAATTTATTTCGAAGAAGAAATGATATTTTCCTCAAGAATTTAATTTCAAGTGTTTTATGAAAACCATTTTCATCTAAGATGAAATTATTTCATATGTTTATGTTTCATGTATAATGTCTCTATGAATTAAATGGTTTCAATTTTCTTATAATGAAATGATATCCATTTGTTTTATATGGATTATGATATGATGTGATCATGTTTATGAAACCCATTTTATTCTTTGGGTTGTGATGAATGATTTATGTTTATGTTGTGGCACACGTAAGAATGATTTAATTATGAGATGGGTGGGACCTATATCTCCCTTCAATGCATTGGGTAAAGATTTATAACACATGAGATAGACATGCTGGAATGATAAGTTAATCCAGTTCAGTGATATCGGACTGGAACAAGGATTTAACTCAATTCAGAAAGGGAATTTGTCCACTAAGATAGTCTTAGCAGCAATGCCTTGGCTACTATGGAAATCATATCATGTGTTTAATGGTTTCTAAAATGACATGTTTTATTCCCATGCTATTTTATCATAAATGATGTTCCATTATGATCTATGCCTTATGTACTGCCATGTTTTAGGTCATTGCTCATGAATTTTATGTTTAAACATTGTGTTCTTGTTTTTAAGTTCAAATATGTGTGGTTTGTTTTATTTTTTCCATGCTTACAATTACTGAGAATTTGATCTCAACCTTCATATGTTTTCTTTTCCCCAGGATATAAATAAAGGTTTTAGGTTAAAAAAGGGGAATATTTTTATGCGAGATGTTGAAGATCTTTCACCAAGATTAGAAGATTATGTTCCTAGTTTTGAAAGACACTAAACTATTACGGTCCTTTGGTGTCTGTTTTTGATATGTATTACGTATTCTTCAAAAGTAATGTAATGTCCATGTACGTTAAGCTTTGGGACTTTACAGGGGAAGTGGGACCTCAAGAAGCAGATTCATGGTTAGAAGCCATTCTTTCTATCATCGAGCATCTAGAGATGCCTCCAGATAGGAGGGTCAATCTCTCTACGTACATGCATCGAGATTTTCCCCATATATGGTGGGTTGTGATCTCACAAGCGGGATTATATTAGGTTATGGCATAGGATGAGTTCCATCATACCTTCTAGGACTAATTCTATTCGGATACTTTGAGGGTTGATCGAGCCCAGGAGTTCACAAGTGTGGAGAAGGGTACTTTTAATGTAATGTAGTATTCTTCTCACTTCATAGAGCTGCATTGGTTAATGCCTATTACTTAAGGTGATGAGTTATTCCTGGTGAGGAAGTTCGAGAATGATCTCAGGAATGACATCTGATCACAGGTTGACATCTTAAGGTTGACATCCAAAACATATATCATCAACTATTTTCTGATCATGGAGAAAAACTTGAGGGATTCTGGAGTTGTTAGACAGGACGGTTTAACATCCAGAGTTAGTATCCCTCCTACTAACTGTAGGAAGCACCATAGGGTATCTTCGGGCAGTGATCCAAAGAGGCAAGGCACTTCTTCTAGTAGTCAGGTATTGTGCTACAAGTGTGGGAAGAGTGGGCATACGAGGCCATACTTCCAGAGAGTCCCTGTGGAATGTCGATCTTGCATCAAGATGTGCCATCTTCAGTGCTTCAGTATATTTTTTCTCAACGAAATCTGGTGACAAGGGTTCTTCTATGGGTCCCCGTATAGGAGAACAACAACCTGTTTCTCACCAGTCTGGGAACTGGAGTTCTTTCGGTTGTTCAATCTTAGGTGGAGGTCATGGCCGTGGTAGTTAGTCACCTGGAATTCAGAGAAAATAGGGTGGAATAGCTCCAAATGGTCAGGTAATGTCACATGGCCACAGTACAGGTAAGACATTTGCAGTGGAGTAGACCCAGTAGGGGGAGTATCCCTGACCCTCGACAGTTCGAGGTACGATCTTAGTTGCCTCATTTTTTTCTTCTACTCTTTTCAATATAGGGTCTTCCCACAACAATATATCTTTTTTTAGATATCCTTGGGCTCTGTATCTTTTCTTATGCTGATATTGTAACACTAGACACACTGTTGGGGATAAGAACATCTAGTGCGAGAGAGTGCAAGGAGTTCCCTCTAGAGGATGGTGGGTGTCACTTCTTATAGGACCTTTATGTCCTAGAGATGACAGGATATTATGTCATTATCGGAATGGAATAGTTATTTCCCTTCCAAAATGTTGTTAATTTCAATCATTGTAGGGTGAGACTCACATTACTAGAGGGTAGACTGTTACATCATAAGGACGAATGGGATGTCCAGGTGAGTAGAGTGGGTCCCGAACATCTTGGGTTGGGAGGAGTTACATCCTAGATTGCAAGACTATATCTGGATGAGCAGGAGACTTCATAGATGAACTTTCATCCAGTGGTCACTTGTTTAAGGGATGTCTTTCCAGAGGAGTTTTCAGTTTTGCCTCCAGAGCGAGAGATGGAATTTTCTATTGACCTTGTTTCAGGAGTGGAACCGGTGTTCGTTCCTCCTTATAGGATTGCTACACTTGAGTTGCAAGAGCTCAAGAAGAAGTTGGAGGAGTTATATGCAAAGGGTGTAATCCCACCCAATACTTCTCCTTGGGGTTCACCTATCATATTTGAAAAGATGGTGGATGGTACCCTCAAACATTGAGTGTATTATTGGATGTTGAACCAGTTTATGGTCAAGAACCGATATACCTTTCCTAGGATTAATGATATCTTTGATCAAATTTGAGGATCCCAGGTGTTCTCAACGTTTGACTTGAGATCCAGTTACTGTTAGTTGTGCATTAGACCATCTGATATACCTCTTACAGACTTTTGTTATAGGTATGGACTATACAAGTATGTGGTTATGCCGTTCGGTCTCACAAACAGGCATGCAGGTTTCATGGAACTGATGAAATGATTGTTTCATCCATACATGGATTCATTCATGGAACTCTTCGTGGATGATATCTTAGTGTACTCTCACACTCGATACGACCATGCTACCCATCTTGAGATAATTTTTAGTACACTGATGGAGAATCAGTTATATGCTAAGCACTAAAAATTCCACCTCTGGATGAACCAAATTCACTTCAGAGGTTATCTTATCTCAGAGATAGAAGTGTCCGTTGACCCAGAGAAAGTAAGAGCATTATTTTCTTGGTAGAAGACGAAGATATTATTTAAGGTACGAAGTTTTCTTGGGATAGTTTGTTTCTACATATGCTTTATACAAGAATTTTCACATTTAAAAGCCCCACATACGAGTCTAACTAAGAAGGGCGCAAGGTTCTTATGGAAATATTCTTGTGAGTGAGCCTTTGAATAGCTGAAAGGGAGGTTGAATTCAGAACCGATACTAGTACTTCTAGAGCATGGAAAATATATATTGTATACTATGATGCCTCAGGTATCAGGATGGGAGATGTTCTTATGCAGGGAGAATGAGTCATTGCATACGAGTATCAGTAGTTGAGGCCACATGAGATAAATTATCTGATGCATGATCTCGAGCTGGATGCTTTTGTTCATGCCTTATGACATTGGAGTCATTATCTTCTGTTATAGAATCTTATGGTTTTCAATAACCACAAAAGTAAAAAGTATATCTTCACTTTGCACGATTTGAATTTGAGATAGTGAAGGTTGGTTGAGTACCTTTAGTCTTTTGACTTTGAGCTTTCCAACACACCTGGGAAAGGCAACGCACTGTCTGATGTGCTGATCAGGAGGACTCAGATACATGCAGTCTAGGAGGTCAGTAGTGAGTGGTAGCTAAAGGCTCTGTTCTCTGAGATGCATTTTGAGGTTCATGATAGACAATGGTAGACATTTCTATCTTCTGTGGTTGTTACCTCTACTCTTCTTGATCGAGTGCGAATGAGACATCTATCAGATTCTGAATTCCTAGTCCTATGTGAGAGTGTGTGAGGAGAGTACCCTATTCCTGGAGGGACAGTGGGCGAGGTTGAGATCTTGCATTTTCAGGGCCGCATATGGGTGTCAACATACATACGTGAGGAGCTGATGCATGACTTTCATTCCTTAGTTTTTGATGTTTATCATGTTGTCACAAAGATTTATCATGATCTACACTTTCAGTATTGGTGGCCAAGTATGTAGATATTTGTTTCTAGTTTTTTCATGAGGTATTCCACCTATCAGTAGATGAAGGCGGAGCATCAGCTACCAGCAAGACTTTTGCAGGAGTTACCCATTCCCTAGTGGAAATTCAATGATGTCGCGATGGATTTCATGATAGGTTTGACGAGGTCACCTCAAGGAAATGATGCAATTTGTTTTTTCATTGGCAGACTCATGAAGTTTTCTCACTTCTTACCGATCAAGAAGACTTTCTATGTTGATGGGCATGGAATATTGTACATCCAGGAGACTGTACATCTACATGGGGTTACACACACAATTATTTCAGACAGGGACAGATGTTTAACTTCTTGGGTCTGGTAGGGGCTTTATAAAGGTTTGGGTGCATAGGTAATTCTCAGTAAAACATACTATACCGAGATAGATGGCTGCTTAGAGTGTACGATTCCGGTGCTTTAGGACGTGCATCGAGCATGCGTCCTAGATTTTGGAGGATCTTGGGAGATGCACATACCTCTTGCGGAGTTTTCCTACAATAATAGTTTTCAAGAAACTATTTAGATGGAACCTTTCGAGGATTCATATGGTAGGCCATTCCGATCAACCTTATGTTCGCTAGAGGAAGGAGAGGCAGCTATGCTGGGACCTCATCTTGTCCCAGAGACTATAGAGAAGATAGAGTTGATTCATAAGAGGATGGAAACTATATACTCTCGAAAAAAGTCTTATGCTAATCGACTGAGAAAACCTCTTGAGTTCAAGTCAAGGGATCGGTTTTTCCTACATTTCACACTGAGGTTCGGACATTGGAGGATTATAAGACATGGTAAGCTTTCGTCGAGGTATATCGGGCTGTTTGAATTTTCAAAGAGAGTTGGGGCAGTTTCCTATCGGTTGTAGTTACCGCAGAGGAACCAAGAAATGCATGACGTCTTTCATGTTTCTCACCTTCGATGTTAGTTCTCAGACCCATCTCATGTTATTCAACCCAATGGTGTTGATTTAGAGTTTGATTCCTCATTTGATGAGCATCCTATCCATATTGTTGATCACAGTATGAAGGTTCTCCATGTTGTTCCTATGGTACGAGTTCTATGAAATCATGGGAAAGTACAAGATGAGACATGGGAGAGTGAGGAAGATGTACAATCATAGTGGCCAGAGAAATTTGAGGATTCTTCATATACACCACGTTTCTAGGGAAATTCAGGGACGAATTTTTTTAAGGGGGGAAGTTTGTAATAACCCTAGTCATTTTTTTAGGTATGTTTTCCTTTTTTTATGTTTCTGAGGGAAAAGAGGGGGTTTTTTGAAATATATTAATTACATTCCATGTACATTATAAGTACACTCAGAATACTCATTTACTGTAGGTATTCGTGTGCTTCACATGTCATGACCATGCACACGGTCGTGTGTGGGGACCTGGAGATCGCCAAATGTGGGGTGTCGGTGAAGGAAAGTACATGTAGTGTACTTTTGAAGTACACTCCGTGTACATTATTTTTTTCATTAAACGTTCTTAGGTCTCATATGACGGAAATAACTGTTTACTTATCCACATAGTTCATCCGATAGAATCTGTACAATATTTATATTCATCGATCCCTCAATCGATCATCCATTCTCCAAATCAGACTCAGTCTGTTGCATTGGAATTGCATTGGTGAGTTCAGTTTTCTTCTTGAACACCTTCTTCTGATTCATTGTCTCTCGTGAGATATCGTGTGTTGACCGTTTTAGAAATTTTTTATATCTATGAAAGTATAAGGTGATTCAAGGATTGAGACTCAAGTATATTGATCTCATGACACTGAGGTAAGTGGTTTCTTCCTTTCTGTAGAAAGTCTTTAAGTTATATGTGCAAAATTTCCCAATACCCATGAATGGGATATTGCATGTTTATTGTTTTAGCCCTATTAAATGCATTCTATTCTTTTATGTTGGAATAGAGGTTAATTTAACGTTAATAGGGTAAATTGATATTCTTTGGAAGTGTTTTCCCATGCATGTTTATTTTGACCGTTTGGTCTAGTTTTCCCTATTATATTGTTTCCTTGTTTTCCATGACTACTATTGTTATGATGGAGTGATTATTATCTATCTTTCTGTTATGTTATATACTGGTTATCCAAGTAGTTATTTAGATTTACATTGATCACTTTGCATTGTTATGCTTGTTTGACTTTCATAGGGCCGTGAGAACATGGTGTAGTGGACCATAGGGAGAATGGATGTAAGGGCATCTTCAGAGTGTCTATTATTTCTACAATGTGATACTATAGAGTGAATTGATGTAAGTGCTTACTCAAAGTGTCTATAGTTCCTTGACGTGGGCCACAGGGGGAATGAGATGTAAGTGCTTCCCCCGAGCAAAGTTTAGTTACTAATACGAGACTATGGGGGGAATTAACATTGAGTGCTTTCCTTGAGAGTATATACTAAAGTTGAACTAGAGGGGTATGATTGTGTGTACATCCCAGAGGGTTGCTTGTGTTTCTAGGTAAGAAAAGAGGGGATTAGGTTGTGTGTACATCTCGAAGTGTTACTTGTTTTTGATTATCAGTTTATTTTCTATGTGGAACTGAATTCTTTGAAACTGTGGAATTGTTTACTATTGAGTACTAACTTGTTTACTGCTTATTTTGTTTATTGACTGCCATATATATTCACTGACTATAAGGAACAGATCTTTTGGGGGTTTCATACTAGGATTTAGTATCACACCTTTCTTGGGAAATTATTTTGGGCCCAAAATGATTATTTTGATGGAGGTATAGATAAGGTGAAGTTCCCTTCTACTTCATGTACTTTAATGATTTGGCACTAGAGAGCGTGGGACCAGGCGTTGGATTGCGATGATGTGGAGCTGTTTAATTTTTTTTGTACGTTGGTTTAGTACTTTATTTCAACATTGTCACTAGTTTGGACACTTTCTGAGACATATTTATCATGCATCATTATATATGTTCTCTAGCTGTTTATTTATTCAGACTTCCACTATTTCTTTTTGTATGGTAATATTACTGCTTCCACTATTGATTTGTGTTTTACATCTATTGGGTTACACTACCAATGAAGGAATAGTTTCCCTACTATCACAACCAAGGCCCTCGTAGCTAGTCGATAGCCTCTGGTGTTTGGAGAAATACGCTTGAGGCCATGTGGCCAACCAGGTCGGGGTGCCTCTGTAAAGCTTCCCAAACTGGGACATTACACCCTATGACTTGATAATTTTTTTAGTCCATTTATAATGATTTTGTGGTGTTAACCCCACTAATTGAAGTATTTTGGGATCATTAGCTCTAGGAAAATCTATAATTCAGTCATATTATTAAATGGGTAATGGGTATTGATAAAATATTCATGGAAGAAATAAGAAATCATCATATGGTAAAAGTTATTTGAGGGTCCAACATTCGCTTTCTTGAGGGAAATATGTTCATTATGAAGTAAGGTATTGGTATAAATCATAGAATGATCTTAATGAATATGATGTAGGATTGAAATCAATGATTATTATTCCATTATCTATGTATACATCTTTATTTGGTATAGCTACCTCCAATTAATTATTATATACCAATGTTTTTCATCAATAAATTATTCTATCTAATATTCTTTCATATGTTATGGATATAACTACTCATATTTTAGAGGAGTGTGATATTTGATGTCCTTCATGTTCTATATTCAAATATGTGGTGGAATTATCATGTATTTTTTCTCATGATTTTTCATAATGATATCAGTCATGGAGTATGTTTTATAATCTATTTTAAAGATCATGATTAATTTTATCAATATTGGGTGACCACCACTGCCCCCAATGGATGATTTCATTGGACTTGGTGAGAGTGGTTCCCACCGTCAGCATTGGACATATCCTCTTCTATAGGTCAACAATTGTTATTTATGATGTGTTCCCTTCTATTATAGGTTGCTGAAGGGGTCTTTATGATTGATTTTACCCTAGTGGTAAGTGTGTTTTTTCAATTGATACTCATCTGAATGCATGATTTAAATAGAATGATTTTATTCAAATAGGATTTATAAATTGAAATTTTAGTGGATAAATTATAAACACATTCATCAATTGTGGCTCTAGAAGCATCCATAAAAACACCTTATAAAAAATGTTGGAATAATTTATAGCTTATTAGTTGAGAAAAAAATATTTATATCTATTACTATGCTCTTAAATTTTCTTCAAAATGAATTTTGGGATATAAATCCTTTTTATTAGACATTTAGGAATGGGTACTAGGTTTCTATCTCTGTATAATGGTACTCATGTATCATTACTAAAGAAGATTTATCCAAAAATGAATCTAGGATTTCTATCTAATTTCCCTTTATATTTTTTTAATTAATTTAGAACTTCATCCCTTATTTCATTATTTAAACATATGTGGTTCTTTTACTTTGTCAAGCAATAATGCGTTTGAAAAAATTATTCATAGATATGTGTGGGGAATAAGCTCGGAAATAGATTATATTAATAGAGGAATATAGGTGATTTGTTACCTAAAATAGTTTATCCATGTGGTTAGATTTGATGTTTTTCTTTAGCGGGAACTTAATTTAGATACTTGAGCCTACTTTTGAATCTAGAAAAAAGAAACATATTTTTGGAAAACAATATAACACAGTTTGTATAATTTTTATTCTATGAATTCTTATGAGAATATTGTTTTACATTCCATAAAATGAATCTATTTTACATATTCTATTTTACTATGAGTTTATTACTTTTCATTATATTTTACTATTATCTGCAATCATTTAAATTAAAATATATAACTAATCTTCAATTTATTTTAAGGGATTACATTGGGTCATTTTTTTATTAGTTACATAAATTTATGCATAGTTTAGGTTTGTTTCAATCAATTACGGGAAATAATGGATGGTTTCTGGGAAATTTTTTAATTTCATAAATGAATAAATGAATGAAACTGTAGTGTTGCAAAACAGTATAAAAATCATATCTCCCATAGGGATTATTTAAGGGGATACTACCATTGATATGGATCTCATATAAACATTAAAAACTTTGAAAAACTCCCAATTCCACTAAATCACACTTCCTCGTCTCTTCTTTATCCACATTAGAGATATGACCATGATATTTTTTAGGAGGTTATTTAATATTTTCTAGGTATTGTCACCTATGGTATCACCATTTATGAAAGATTATTATGATTAATCTTTATTTCTCAATGCCATACATAGCTATTGAAGGCTATGAATTAGTAGCTCCTTAGTGGAAGGTAAAGAATATTTTTTCGTTTTTACTTAATATACAATTTTGTGTTTCATGAATGGTGATCATGGGATAAAGGGTTTATACTTGTATACACTATAAATATCTTGTTTTAATCTACCTAAAAGTCCCAATAGTGGTATCTATGAAAAATTAAAAGAGTTATCAACTTCACAAGAAATCCTCCACATTAATATTCATGGAGTTTAGATCTCAACTCATTGGCTAAATTGTCAATTCAGAGGGATACATGTCCCTTAGATTTGTGTTAATATAATTATTTCATTGGGTCATATTTATTTTCTATTTGGAATCATTTTATGAGCAATCAAGATTCAACCATTTGTATCCGAACAGAAACTTGTGTTTTGATTTATGAACCCATGTTCAAAATGATTAAAGTGTATATAATTTTAGATATCTTATGATAAGTCATAAAAATGATATATATTTTAAATTATTTTTATTATGATATATGATATTTTAACCTATGAATGGATTATTTTATATGAAAAGTCATATTGTAATAAGTCATATAGCGGTATTACTCATTTTAGATTTTGATGTATCATATGATTAAGTACTACATACAAGAATATAATAATTATATTAATTATATAAGAGATAACAATGAACCTTCAAGAAAGTAATCATAGAATATGATTAACCATTCAAAATAGATTCAATGGTTTTATGTATTAATCCCATACAAGGATCATATTCCTTTTTCAATCTTATGTGGGTGGTTCCCAAAGCATACCCCATCTATGAAATAATATCATTCTTACAAATGTACTGATGTTTCATAATAATATTACATGAGTGGATTTCCATAGGAAATTAATGACAAGAACCAAAAATTAATCATATTCAACACACTAATTTCAACTTCTTTTTTCTATGCAGCATATATCGTAATATGTGATTATCAGGGGAACTTAATTAATCCTACAAACCCACTGCAAAAAGGTGTAAAAAAATATATACATTATTAAAAAAGATAGACAACACTTAATTGATTTATAAATGATGGAATATCATCTCTCATTTATGATAATCACATATCATAGGATATAATACTCAAGTAAAAAATAGATTGTTCTTCTATTATTCATGTTGTAATTAGATTTTATAATTTATAAGGTGTTTATAAATTATAAATAAATTTATTTTTTGATATATTCTAATTTATAATGTTTTTTATAAATTATTCAATTATAAAATTCTTAAAATAAACTATTAATTGTTTATAAAACCTTTATTAAATAAATAACCAATATATTAAAAAATACTATTCAAGTATCCATTTAATATTATATGGAAGGACATATAATTTAGATATAAATTGATTATATGAAAATTATAAGGTTAATTTATTCATTTTTTATCAAAAACAAAAAATTCTATAAATATAAGAGTTTATAATTAAAATTATGAATTTTTTAAAAATTACTATATTTGAATTATTCAAATTAAATGTCTTATTGAGAATTCATTTTTATCATAAAAAAATATATTCAATAATTAATTTGTTTATTTTTAAAATTATATTAAATATATAATATCTAGATTATGTAAATTGTAAGAATAAATGAATTTAAATATAAAATGAATATACTTAATGTAATATCGTATATTTTAGTATAATAAAATATAAATAACAATATAATAGTGTTCATTTTATAATAAAAGGAATATATTTATATTAATTTGATTATTGAATTTCAATAATGAAAAATTAAATTATAATGTTTTTATAATTGTTTACTTATAAATTATTCACAATTTATATATCTCATTTTTAATAAATTTATTATTTATTACTTTATTACCTACAAGATTCATGATTATAATTTTTATATTTACAGTGGTTCGGATATTGGGGCATGTAATTAATATAATATAATACCAAAAATAATGAAATCTCTGAGACTCAAATGTGATACACCACCAAGACCTCATAGGGTACTCTACCCTAAGCTGTAGTATGGAGGATTTAGTTAATTTAAGAATAAATGTAAGATTTTTTTAATGACCTAATCTAATTCTACACATTTTCCAATATGTATATAAGTAGATACATGCTATGTATTTTAATTGATTTAGTTTTATTCAGCATTTTCTCTTCCTTACAATAGGTCTTGAGCTTGAATTTAATGTTTATTTACAGTTTTTAAATATCATGTTTTATAATAATGATGAAAATGATGTCTCTCTAGAGTGAAGTATAATGGGATAAAGGGAAATTTAGTCAAAATTATCATTGTTCTCTAAGATAATTCCTTATTTTGAGATATAGGTATTGTCTATACATTTATTCAATATTACTCTTATTGGGATTATTGATTTCATATGATTCTAAGACTATACATGAATGAATCTCATATACATTTTTCATTTGACGAATTAGGATTTTAATTAATATTGATGGTTCATATTTATGTTTTCAATGAAATTTTATAATTGTTTTAAAGAGTTTCACTTCAATACGGTCTTAACGTAGACATTTTTTGGAAATAATATGATTCTAAAATAAATCATTAGCATCATACATACATGAAAATGAAATTAAATAAGATAAAATGGTGAGTTGAAATATCCCATAAAAAAGTGATGTTTATCTTTTATCAAAAGTGGAGCTTTTCATGACCGTTATCATCCAACTAGGTGGGCCATGCTATAGTCGAGTTCCTAGGGATTATATAGCTGAAATATAGTAACTAGCAGTCTCCATTAATAGTATTTTGTTCCTAATCATGGAAATTTATTTGGGTTGAACATAGAGGAGGGACCATAATAAAATTATATCATCAGTGGAAGAATTTATGTATATCCTTATGATGTATTGGGATATAGTGTATTTTATTATCAATCCATGAGTCATATATGGTGTTACTAGAATGGTTCCCAACAAAAATACCAATATCAAGAAATAAACACCATGGTATACTCATTTCTTAGTGAAATGTTTATCATGGTCCTCTAATTGAGTTAATGTAAATTTAAGGAGTGATTATTTTAGTGGTAGAAAATTTAATTAAATTATATATTACATATTTATAGAATATTCTACATATATAATAACTACTTCTATTATAAACAAAAAAAAAATAATCAATAGAGTTCACTTTGAGATCAATCATAAAATAATGACGGGATTAATGAACAAACACCGTATAAATGTATAAATCATAATAATTGATCTTTTGAAAATAAAAATTATATATTATAGTCTATCCACTTATTAGGTAATAAATTCATTATTTAGTTGAATTGATGAACTTTGATTCTTATGTGAAGAAAATAATGATTCAATTGTTTAAATAGTAAATCCTATTCTAGGTATAAAATTTGTTATGTTATCATTGTTGGAAATGTTAAAATAATTTAAATGAGATAAACAAATTCTTTTCTTATTTACTCTAGGTGTTGAGGATATTTGAACTAGGGAGTCTGATGTCAAGATTCTAGTTCAATATCAATAGTACAAGTAGTTAAATGATTAAACCAGAAGAAGAAAAATTAGTTAGAAAGTATGAAAATGATTGTTTAATTAATCAGGCATGATAATAAGAATAAACTATGATGTGAAGAATGAAATTGATTCTATATATTAGAATCATTTAGTAAACCTCATGTTGTTAAAGAAACATCATGTAATGTATGTATTTGATATCAGTGTTATATGAATCAATTAATAAAATTTTGAAGTATACCTGATACATAATGTATGTTTTTACAAAATTAATATATATAATTGAATAAAAATCAAGTAAAAGGTATGTAGAGATTTAAATTTTTATTCCAATGATTATGTACAGGATTTATTAATAATTGAATAAATTATAATGAAATTTATCACGCTCAGGTGGAACTAAATTATGCATTTTATAATTATCTCATTTATCCAACATGATGATGGTGTTGTTTGTTAAAAAACGTTATTATAAAAAATACTATATTATTGTTTTAATACACATGGTTAGTGATCCATAATATTCTATAATATGTTTCTAGAATAATATAAGAATGAAAATGATTATTCTAGGATAAAGTTATCTATTTATATGTTTATTAAAATTTTATTGTTTAGACCCCACAACAATTAGTCAAATTTTTTAACAAATAATATCTTTTTTTAATAAAATATATCCATAGACATAGAATATGATATGTGATATGGGAATAATAATTTATCTCATAAATATTTACACTAAAGAGAATATTTATTAATTAAATTCACAAATGGAGGTTTTTTATAATATTAGAATATTCTTATGAGGATATGGTTCCTAAAAATCTAGTGATAGTTTGATTGGAAATAGAAATGTTCAATGAAAAAAATATAATTAAAAAAGAGTTATTCAGTATTACAAAAGGCGTGTGTGTGTATTGTTATAAACTTTTGATGATGATATTGTATCTAAAAATTTATTTATATAATCTTAGGACATAGTGAAGATAATATTTGACAAATAATGGATCATTACAGACAATGTACAATGTGAATGTCAGTACCAATGAAAAAGTTTAAATGAAATGGTTTCTAGAATGATTTTGATAAACTCAAAAGGAGTTCTAGGTATAACATTGATGTAATTAAGATATTAAAAATTTATTTTGTGATGTAAATGAGTATTTATACAGAATTAAATTAGGTATATATTAACCATTTTATTACTAATTATCGCCATTATTAAAAATTATTTTTATTATAGATGTAACCCAATAAGAACTATTTTAGTGTTTTTATGAAATATTCAAACAGATATGTGATATAAATTAGATATATATTCCATAAGTTTTACAAAACCCCTCAAATTTTATCATTCCTATGATTGATCTAAATATTTATTATATGTTATATGATTAGATAGATGTTTATTTATGATTTTTTAATTCATAAAAAATATTAAGAATATAAATTTTACTTTCAATAGAAAATTAAGACTTTATATTTTAATTCATTCATATTGTATTGATCTATATCATTAAGGAATGTGATAATTAACATCTCAATTTATGAATTTCAGTTGTCACTAATATATTTTCATCAATGGGTAATTATAGGTTTTTTATTAATATTTATTGATATTGTGAGTGGGATTTCACATAATGACCAAAAATATGTTCATAGTGAACAAAAGAAGTTTTTTGCTTGATTACCCCCATTTATACCTCATTATGTGTCATATAGTATGTTTTTAGTATAATAGTGGTGAATGATTCATATTGGTATTTCACCATACATGAGGTTGGTGATATACCTAGCATGAGAACCTTCTACTCAGATACCATTCATATGAATTTAGAGGGAATTTTCTATTTTTGATATGGTTGGGAATATTATAGTTCATGTCATTGGTTAGATAATTCCCATGAAAATAGTTGTGTTCTAATTTTATGTGTATGAAATATGGGCCCTTGATAATTGTAATCAATTGTCGTTTATGTCCATTCATAGATAACAAAAATTATTTTAATATATATCATGTGATGGGAATGTGATTTGATCATCTGAAATAATGAAATTAATGTGATGTATTCATTGACCTAGTTAATTTATAATATAATAATTGAGTTTGTATAAGTTACTATACGGTATTTACATACTATCTCTCTCAATATTATTTTATATCTTAAAAAAGGGATCATATAAAAATGTATTTTTTCATATAATGTACTTGATGGACATGGGTATAGAGAGAAATATGTTTAATAGGGATCATGTCACATACACTCTTAACTTGAGTAACATTAAATCCTTTCTGGAGGCTTATTATTTCATAAAATTAAGAATTTATTAAGTAAAATAGTTTTTGATGATAAAAAATCCTATGGGTCCACACCTTATTGTTAACTGAATATGGAATGGGTTTTAAGTAGATTGATTACCTAAATGTTAAATACTGTTTTTATAAAAAATTTGGTTTGAATGGTTGTTCATAATGTATTATAAATGATGTAATAAATAATAATGTTCATAATGTATTTAGGAAAGTGTTTCCAAAGAAGAAAAAAAATCAGTTTTAAACATGGTTCCATTGGTAACTGTCTTTTATATAATATAAGGTGAAATGATAGTGATAAAATATGTATTTATTAAAAGTAGAGGATTGATGGAGATATTCTATAATGATTGTATCGTATTACATGATATGTGCATGTCCTATGATACGACATGCATTTAATCCCAAGGAATATAATATGACTTGTATTAAAGGATATCATGAAACATGTTATGTGATAACAAAACACCACCCTAGCATGATAGTGTAACATTAATGGTTAACACATGAGAATATTCCACATATGGTTACCATTAATAAATATTTCATAGGATAAAATATTGGGGAGTTTGATGCATTTTTTCAAAGAATGCATCAATTGGAAAAGGGAATTTAGTCAAGTATTGTAACTCATGAGTAAATGTAATGAACGCGAGGATTATACCTTAAGGATTAAAGAAGGGTTCATTACCATCAAGTTTGTGTGCATAAAAACTTCAGAAGACTTGAATATCACCATATTCATTCAAAAACTCCCTTCCTCCTATTTTCATAACATACTTCACAGTGTTTATCAAATATCATTATTTTTTACTATTAAAAAATAACTAGATTCAAATTATCCAAAGAAAATAATTTAAATTTATTGTATAAAATAATGTTTATATTTTCTTATATTTCTATAATTAATTCTCATTATTCTCTACATATGAAATTTGATGTGTTTTATAATAAATTCCATAATGAGATAGTTTTATATTAATTTGATTCTATATTGACAATGAAAAAAAATTCTCAGTTAGGACACATGTAGTTTTGTTAGAACTCCTTTTTCTAATCCTTATAAATAAAATTAACATATTCTTGAAAATTTCATATATAATTAATTTAATATAAAAACATACAAAAAAGAGAACTACGATTATAATTTTATTTATATGAATTTCGTATATGTTTATAATGAATTTAAAAATAAAAATTCTTTCAACTAAAATGATTAATGTAATTTATATAAGTGTAATTTTAATTAACCAAATGATTCAATAGAAAGAGATACTACTCCTAGAAATTTCATTAGAAATAAAGTAAACATACAAAAGTGAGAAAGAAAGGGTTCAAAAAAGATGCATATACACCTCACCACATGCATCAACATCCACTAAACCACAATATAAGGTTGGTGTTACAAATATCTGTAATAAACTAACCTTAACAATATAATGATTTGAAATTGAATCAGCAACCTGATTGGCCTCCTCAATAGCACACTTTTTGTGGGTTATTAATCGATTATATAAATTTTCATTTTTGGATAAATTGATTCTAAATATAAATTGTGTATTATATATTTTAGGGAAACACTAACATTATAATTTTATATAGAAAATCCTATAAATTTCTAATGGGTGTTTTCATTAATAATTGATACCTGTTAAATTGGATTTCAATTTTTATTATCATTCCAAATAACTAATAAAAAAGATTAGTGTGGATGGAATATTATGTAAATATTTACTGATATGGACTAATTATTTATAAATTACATATTAATATAACATGACATCAAAATAAGTTTTCTTTAGTAGTTTTTCTTCTTCTTATTGGTGAAAAAAATGGTGTAGGTTGATTCATAATTATTTTTAAATATTCTAGGTCTCTAGTGTGTATTTATTTTTGTTTTTTAAATTTTTATTTAATTGGGTGCTTCTAAGAGTCAGGGGTTAACTTTTATGGAAGTAACATGAAATACAATTATGGAATAATGTGGACAAAGTTTTAAAAGTAAATGTGTTCCTACCTATGCAAGAGGGTGGAATGGGATTCCTGTATTTTTTTCATGACATTCAAATGTTTAGTCAGATATTAATGGACTTTATAGGAAATTATTCATCCCATTTTTGTAATGGGGGAGTGGTTTGTATGGTTTCTGTAAATTTTTGGCAAATGTGTGGTTTACTAAGTTAGCATAAATATAAGGAAATGGAAATTTTATTGTGAGTGGGACACCATGAACCAACTCTTTTATGTACATAGATTACCATTACATGTTTGATGTTTTTACATATATATGTACTTGTGGTATATCATACCATCATAGAATCATTAATTATGCATGTCTAAAATAAATTGTAATAAATATTGATTACAAATCATATCAAAAATTTATATCATCACCCATCAACATTGACAACCTCAAGATATTATGATTGTAACCATAAATATATTTAATATGTTATATATATATATATCATTTTTAGAAGACTAAGATGATGTATGAATATCTGGTGTTGCTAGAACATTTTCATTAACACATCATCTAAGGAAGTTCACAAATTGTGATCTCATGATGATGAGATGTTGAGCACAAAATTTGTAATAGAAATAAAACTTTTTTCATGTTTCATTGGTCATTAAAATATTATTACAAGTTTATTTGTATCCTCACATAAGATAAAAACCAACGTGTTCTATAAAATTCATTGATTTTAGATGAAAACCATAGTATTTACGCATAGGTGAGCTATCTTGGGATGTGTGTGTCAAATTGGTTGACTAATCAATGTTGTATTTGTTACTTCCAAGGATAGGATGAGATATCTCCATCCAAAATGACTAGTAAAATTATAGATTCACTAAATACATGGACAAGGTAAAACAAGGTATGTTCACCTTGTATGTTTAGATGAACAATAAATAAATTAGGTATGCATGGTGACACAAGTTGTACATCATGCATTATGAGATATCATGATACTAAGATATATCATCACAGAATGTGTATTTTTGGGATATATTTTAATTACTATTACTAAGACTTATTTCTATATAGACCATGGTGGGTTTCTAGACACGACTCTTGGTCTATGAGTAGATGTGAATTATATTGAGATAAGGTCCTAGAGGGTTACAGAATAAATGTATTCCAATGTCTAGAAAATTCAATTGAATATAATTATAGGAAGGGGTTTTCCCCACTGTAGAGATTATAAATTGTATAAGTTTTATAGATTTCTATGAGATAATGAATTTTTATCGTTATTTTAGAAAAATAATTATTGACTTTATTTATTCATTGTAATAATCTTTTTATATTGTGAATACTAGGAAAAATATTTTAAGAATGAATTTTTAATATTCATGTTCTCCATGATATTTACAGAATATGTGAGTCAAATACCTTGCACATATACTATAATGTAACATATATATTATGTTTAATTTTGTCATAAAATATAAATTGAATTTATGACATGGTTAATTGGTTATCCAACACGTTTTTAAAAAGCGATTCATATTCATGTTTCAATGTGAATGTTGTATATGATTAACCAATCTATATCAATAATGATAATCCAAAATTTTAAGAACTATTCACTCAATTTATTTTCTGGAATATCTCCCATATCCAACATAATAATGTGTGAATGTGTCATTATGGGACCATAATTCCCTACATGCTTACTTGGATCAAAGAAGAGGTGATGTAGTGATCATTTGGAGGAAAATGGTACATTTTTTATCATTTCTAACAACTATATTCTACAAATCAATGCTATATAAGAGTCTTTATGTGTGAATGGATGATATTTATTATTCAATTTTTTGTTAATTTTAGAGAAAATAACTGGTAAATAGCTAAATACAGAGGAGTATTCATATAAAATTATGTATTTTTTTGATTAAATTAATGTGAAAAATGCTTAAAAACATAATCCACATGCTTTATTGATCATTTACATTCACTAGAAATGTTATAATTATGTCAGTTCGATGATTAAATTTTAAAATACTAAATTTTAACACTTCTGTTTCTCATTTGGTACAAACATGTCAATTATAGAAGTCACGTGAAAAATAAAGTCATGTTTCATTTAAATTTCCTTGTAGTAATCTATATAGTTTTGATATTATCCCAATTCCTCTAATTAACATTAAATAATGGTTTAAAGAATAATTAATGTTCATTCTATGATAAAATTAATTTTTAGGATTGTTTTTTTTTGAAATAAATACATTTTTGGTAGTATTTTAATCTAAATGAATAATAATTTATGGTTTTGCCCTATTACAGGACTTCTCGATAGCTAAATAAAAGAAAATTAAAGATATATATATATATATATATTCATTAAAATTATCTTTGAATATTTACCTTCAACTGTACCCCCATAAATGGTACTTGGATCCCCTCAAGGAAGATTGAGATACCTAATAAGACTATGGAATTCATGAAAAATTCCATAAATTAATTAAATATATTTCAAAATGAAAAATATATTTTTGGGCCCTGTAGTAATGTAGGTATGAATTAAAATTAAATATTCTTTTTTTTAATTTTTATTATATTCTCTCAAGGTGAATTATCTCCCTATTTAATACCATTATGTATGTTTATTGTAAGATAACTTATCATGAGTGAGACTAACCAACATATGTGTGAGCTTTTTATTTATTTAATTTTTCAATAAAATGTGCACAATGGTATAGATAAATATATAATTGATGATTCTCCATGACCTGTTTCTCTTCATAATTATATGTATATGGTCTTACCTGTGCACTAAAATAGTTATTTTTATATATCTAGAAACCCTAGACCTAATCACCTAAATTTGAGTATTTATTTGTAGTATAATAGATGAATATATGTTAAGAACACACCAGGATATGGAGGAATATCATAATAGAGCTACAATCATTAGATGGGGTGGGTATTGCAAATTTATTAGACTATTACTCAATAGTTAAATAACGGATCTATGTTTATCCATTCCTTATGGGAAGGGATGAGGCTCAAACCATTGAGGTTCATGGTTTTGTGTGTGTTTTTATTCATATAATCCTATAAAAAAATAATAAATAAATAAGCCAACTAATAGATGATCCTGCATTGATATAAAAAATTAAAATAAGGTTAATTTTTCTAATATTTTTTTCTATGTTATCAATGTCATCACGTAGAACAATATTTAGATATATAAAAGGATTACATCCACTAGGAATGATAAAACCCCCTATTAAATGTTAATTCATAACTTTTTTCAGCGTTTTTTATTTGAAAAAACAAATGTTTAATGTGTTTATCATCCATATATGATAGAGTATCGTACAACTGGGATGTTCTTATAAATTTGGGTGGATTAATTAATTAACATTTGAATAAAATAAGTACGAATAACTATCTTGATACAACATTAGAGGAAAATGTTGATTAAATCATGGTTTCAATTTCTAGATAGTCAATCTTCACTCAACGGATCAAGGAACCACAAATACATGTATTTAACCATCCAAAAGTATAACTTGAAGCTCTCGTATGAGTGTTATAACAATACCTTTTACATTGATTATAAATTTTTAGGATCTTTTGAACATTAATAATGATGTTATTGAATATATTAATTGTTAAAAACAAATTTTTTTCCATTATATCCCATGTACTATCTGTTTTAATGATCTAGAATACCTTTTATACATTATAGATATATTTTATATGTTTTCCTCCAAATTTATATTTTTTAATTCATTATTTCTTAAACAATACATTTTCAATTAAAAAAACTTTTTTTTGAAGTTTATTCATGTCAGGAAAATCAGCTACATGGGAGATTTGGAAATGTGAAAGAATGGCTATGTCAATTGCTTACATGATATATCCACCTTCTTGAAATAACTATGTCATGTAAACAGATATGACGAAATAACCTATATCAATGAATGGACTATGTGACCAATCAGCTACATAGCTTTCATTGGATAGATTGATTTTTTATATATAGAGTAATCAACTATTTGATTTTGATATATGGTAAAAATTCCAATTTGTTCAAATTTGGTAAATTATCCAATTAATATTCATCAATTCTAAAAACATTATCAAAAATTCTATGTGATGTATACTAGTTACGTAATTAATTCCTTGGTAAATTCAATAATGAAGATAAATTGATTTTGTGAAGAACTGTTTTGAGGATCAATTCAGATAAAATAATTCAAATCTATTGAATACAGTTATGTGGTGGTCTCTAATTGTCTGCATCATTCTATAGCCAGGTATTTATTACAATTGTGGTATATTAATTTAAAAATAAGTATATAATACATTCATTAAATCATGGATGTCCACTTTATGAAAAATATAATTATTAAAGGAAGAATTTTTTGGGAAAGGATACAATTTAAAGGAAAATTTAATGGATAATACTTTTGTAATGGTATTTACATGAATAGGGTCTATGGATATTATAACCCATTCGTCAAATTTAAGGATCTATTGTTGTGTGTTCCCTAGAAAAGTATGATATGTATTTCGTGAGTTCTAAAAATTGTTTAATATATATACACACACATAGGAGATCAAAAGCCAATTTTAGATCATCCATGAACTCACTCTCCAAGCTCTAGTGCACTGCTCTATTTTACATGAAATTAAGAAGAAGATTCATGATCAACAGTTGTGTTATCACTATAATACATTTTTTTATGAAAATATCATCGTTTTGTTTTTTATTCTTATCATATATTTTATATATTTACTATCATATTTTATTTTTATTTTAAAAATGAGATATCAATTTGTAAACAAAATATTTATTCAGAATTTCATTTTAAATATTTTTAGAAAATGATAGACAAATGTTGTTTTTTATTAAGATTTATTGGAGACTGGTTAAATATTGTATAAGTGTTTTACCAAGTTTTGACTGCTTTCAATCTTTCATGTAATCCCATTGAAGAGGACTGATTGTACTATATAAAATTACTATTCTATTGAAAATCACCAAGATCATAGATTTGAGCATTTTATCATTACACAAAGATATCATTGTTCCCAATGCCACTATAAATTTTCATCTATGATATATTTACTATATTATTTTATATCCTTTTCATTATTTATTCCCAAAAAAATTTAAATTTAGATATATAACATAGATTCTATTTAATTATGTAAATAAAATTTTAAATGACCTCAATCCACCCCTATTGAATCATAGGTAAGTCAATCCCATGAAAATAATTAGTATCAGAGGTTATAACTATTATTCTCATGGATTTAAATGTTTGATGTATAAAGACCATATTTATAAGGGATACTATAATTGATAGAAGATAATTTATGTGTATTATAAACCAATATGATTTAATGGTGACAATTATAGTTTATTGAAGACTGAAATGTAAATATATCTAAATAAACATGGTCTAATGTTTAATCTAAAATCTATGATTCCCTATCAAATTAAAAATTCATAAGAAAAAAACATGGGATGATAGCATGGAATCCATTAAGAAATTAATATCCAAATAATAGAAAGTTAAATATGTGGACTATGTTTGAATTAGTTTAAAAAGGTTTCACAATGTCAAATATATTATGAAATGTGACCTTCAATATTAGTATCATATAAAGGTAAAAAAAGTGACATATCATATATAATAGATACAAGATTAATTTTAGTACATTCAATATAAATCAAGAAGAAAAATCATCCAACTTAATGGAAGATAGATTAAGGTGGTAAATAATGATTCTTCTTTAGGAACAAACATTTCTATGTTATTTCATGCTTTTCAAATATTCATCATTCTAGAACCAATAAGGCATGTAATCAGAGATTCTATTAGTAAAACTATAAAGGTCAAAAAATTTAATAAAAACGAACTTATATGATATTTAATGATGTAAGAGGCTAAGAAGAAATATAAAGAAAGAAAGAATAAATTGTCTTCTAAGGATAATGGTTCTTTAATCTTTTTACCTTAAAAATATTAAAATAAAATTAGAGAGATATAAATAGATGATTTATATGTTGAATATGCATCAAATATTTCTTCAAATATTGATCTTTATCACATACCTAGGATTCTCAAAACAATTAATAACAATATAACTGGTCTCAATAATCCTTTAAATATGTTTAAGAATCCAGATGGTACCCAAAAAGAGGTAAGATGATACTAATAGATGAATATTTATCACATAAAACCAGATTTTCCACAGCTTCATAACACAAAAATATTAGAAAAAATTAATTCATTGAACATGGATTCAAGAAGAAATAAAAGAATGAAATGAAATCAATAGTGAGTGCTTCATAGGATTATTGGGATGTCACATATTTAGAATCAGAAGATATAAATTCAATTCTAATGGAAAATATGTTCTTTATTTTACATATAGATGAGGTACACAATTATTATTTCTCTATGCATGAATATGAATATGAGAGTGAAAATTTACCTTATAAGGTATTGAATGAATATTGCATCATCAACAAAACCATGTATTAAACTTTGAAAAATAATAATAAAACTATTATAAATAATAATGATATTATTGTAAATTAATAAATAGGGCATAAATAAACCAATATTGGATTTGAAAACAAACATATAAAATAATATTTCTTCTTTTCATTGAAAAAGGTAAAGAGATTAAAAAATTTCAAAATTATGTTTAAGAATTTAATAATTCTACAACTGTTATCACAAAAGGTGAATTTTTCTTGAATCAAATTATTTTACATAATTATTTTCTTGAAATTCTGTTATGTATAATACATTATGGTGAAAACCCAAATTTAAAAAAATTGTTTTAGTACTCATTATATGATCTAAAAACAATCTGATTTTTTAAAATATAATGAATTATTGAAATTCTATAATGATTGATGTTTGATAAATATTAAATTCTATAAATTATTTTTCATTAGTTATTTAATAATTTTTTTCATAATTTAGCGGTTTATGTTTTTTATAACAAAAATAGATTTACCTTCCAAAATAATTCGTTTCTAAAAATTATGAACCCAAAATAATATGTGTACAAGTTGTTTTTGTATTTGAGGGGAAAAGGTCCATGGTAATGTAATAAAAATAATATATTCATGTTTATCTCATTAAATATGAATAGATAATTAACTAAATTCCACTCTTTACTAAAAAATTATAGATGCGATGTATCATTTCATGAAAATTCCAATGGAAAGACTCTGGGAGTCAAATCAGTTGGCAATTGTATCTCAGTCCTCAAAAATAATAATTTTGTTTATGTGGAAAGATTGAAAAATGATCTAATATTCATTTTTTTACTTTGTGATAAAGGTTATTTATTATTTTTCAAATAATGTATGTTATTTATTTTAAGAAAATATTTATAAATATAATTAAACTCGAAAGAATAATATATATAATTTCGATCATAATTCCATGTGTAGGAAAAATGTGTACTACATATATGTTGAAATAAAGGAATAATTAATTTTTTACAGAATATTGGTACATTATAAAGTTAATTTATTGTTAAAATTTTACAAAATTAATTTATTTTTTGATTCACCGCAAATTAAATTTATTTCAATGATTATATTTGATTCATGTTAAATGTTAATGAAGTACTATTAATTTTTAACCAATTAAAGTGATTTCTACTTTTAGACTAATGAGAATATGTTTCACACCATGGTCTTCCATAGAGGGTGTTGGTCGCTCAAGCAGGCGAGGAATAAGGCCAAACACAAAGGAATTGTTTCCTATAGTGAGGATGCAATCTCCATAATGATTATCCTCCTCCTCAATCTAGTATATTCCCTTAGCAGATAGCAGGAGGCACCTACCCGACATGCCTCCTCACTAGCACTGATGTTAATACTCCCGACAGTAGTGATATTAAATGATATTATGTCTGCTGGTCTCCAATCAGTAGGGGGCTCAAACTCAAAACTATTTGTCTTGCTTTATGGGGATCCTCTGCGGAGTAGGTGTGGGGTGAAACTCTATAGGGTCGTCATCAGGGAATATTTTGGATACCTAGGTATGGGCTCTTCTCTCAAGGTGGAGGACATGGTGATGTTGTATGGCCTTAACCATTATCGACTCAAAGGAATCATCTTATACAATGTGGAAACTTACTCCGAAATACTTCATAATGCCATGCAAAGAAAAGGGATCATCCAATGGTTGATTCATTACATCATCAGAAAGTGTTGTGGCATGACTAATGAAAACACCAAGGTGGTTCATACGTGGTGAGAGGGGAACAAAGTCATAGACCACCTCACCTCTATTGATGTTTCCGGACTGGATCCCATTTACTTACATAATGTTACCACTATGAATCCATATTGTGTTAACCCGGTGAGAGGGGATTCCCACGATCTCCACTACTTCGGGCCTACTTATGCCACATGTACTTTGCAGTATGACCTATTTGTTCTTGATGTTTTCTCTTTCCTTAATAAATATTTACATGTTATGATGATACATTATAATAAAAAATATTTTTTTACTCTATCTATAAATGAAATTATATGAGAATAATTATATATATATATAATAGTGGATTATTTTTCAAGATTTACATCTTTTTTATTTTTTTGTGTTAATGGTGAAACTTGTTCTATTTTTATATTTTGATGTAAACAAGATCGAAATGAGAATGATGGAAAAAATATTTATTACTAAATTCAATATGAGGGATAATTTTTAAACAATGATTTGTTTTCCAATTTTTCAAAAACATATTATCAATATATAATTTTCTTCCCCTTGGGATCTTCAATAGAATGTTGTTTTTTCAAGGAGTAATTAGACTTTGTATTAAATTGTGTGGAAAATATTATATATATACAACCTACCTATTCATTTTATTCCAAAGATTAATGTAAAACTTTTTATGTTTGAAAAAGTGTTCCCATTATACCTATTTTAAAAAAAACCCTATGAACTATAAAATTATAGAATTCCAATAGTTGGATACTTTAAATTATTTGGATGAATGGTTTATATTTGAAAAATTATGAATAATATGGGAAATGCTGATCGAAAAGATAATGAAGGAATATTTCTTTACTACTCTAATACATCAATGGAATATAGAGTTTCCAAAAAAGGTTATCTATTATTAATAGATCAACTCATGAGAAATTTTATGAAAGTGATGCTTTTGATCCCAAAATGACTCGATTTGGCAATCTATGTGATTCATTGAAAACAATAAAAAATTACCTCTCTTTGAAAATAAAAATGACAATTATTTTAAATATAATTTTTCAGATTATAATATAGAATGATTATATACATGTGAATCAAAAAATGTTCTTCCTAGGCAGCATAAAACCTTAATAACCGTACATTAGAAATATTTATTTGCAACTTATATGAAGGTATTAGGACGGGAAGGGGTGTATAAATTATTTTCTAATTTAATTCCAATTTATCTCCATTGAAACCTATTATTTTACAGGTATCCTTATAAAATGAGAGATGGGTATTAGAAATTCGAGAAGAATATTACATTATCATGATGAATATGGAATTATAAATAATTTATAGACATTATAACTATCATTATATAAGAAATTTTTTTTTGGGAATGAACTTGATGAACATGGTGTGATAACTAAGAATAAGGCTAGACTAGTTTCTAAATGGTATATCCTATAATAAGGTATAGATTATGAGGAGGCCATTTCACCTATTTCTAGATTAAAAGACATTAATATTCACCAATCCTATGAATCGAATATTAATTTACAATTATGTTAGATGGATGTGAAATATTCTATCGGAAATAATTTTCATAGAGATGAATATTATATAGAACGAACTCTTTGATCTGAAAATTCTCATTTTTCAAATGTAGTTTCAAAAAAATTATAATTCCCTTGATGTCCCTAAAAAATAACATACAACTTGCTTTAAATGTATAATTTTTTTCCTTTATCAAATATATTTTCAGTAAGGGAAAAGTATCATACTATTTTTATGAAAATGTAAAATTCATGTATTTGGTTAGTTAAAAGTTATTTTGATTATGTGGTTTTTTTTTAAAAATAATAATTATATAATGTATTTTAATAAATAATGAATAATGAATTTTAAAAGAACATGATGGTTGGGTAAAATTACTTTTTTATGATTTCATCTTTATCATAATGACTTTATGAATTTTATAAATAAAATAGAATTCATACAAGCCATACTTAAAGTGTTTAAAATTGAAATTCGTGATGTTTATTAAACTCTTATTAGTTAAAAACAAATTATTCACCTGGATTAAGTTGGGAAACAAGTTCTCAAAAATCTAAAAAATGAAAAAGTATATGTTTTTTGTATTTGACTTCTACTAGACCAAATAATGTTTTAAAGTATACTTATGTGTTATATTTTATGAAAATTCAACGGAATCTCATTAAAGAGAAACTGAAATAATTTTATGATTATTAAAATGAGAAAATTATCGTTCATTGGTATATCCAAAAAACATGTTATTTTAATATAAATTCACACTGTGATACTAAATTTTGTGGTTTTAGTCACGATGGGAGGAGTAAATCAGGAGCCTTTCATTTTCTTAGTTAATCTCGAGTATCCCAGTTTAGTAAGAAACAAAACATTGTTGCATTATCAACTGCTGAATTATAATATCTGGTAGTTTATGTTCATGTATTATTTGAATGAAACCCAACTAAATGGATTTTGGATTAAATTTTATTCATGTTTCAATAAAATGTTATAACACTAGTTCTATTAAAAATTTCAACAAATTCGACAAAATATTAAAGCAAAAGGCATATGAATCATTTCATGAGTGATCACATTCAATAAGGTGATATTACACTTTAGTGTATCTATATAGAGAATTAGTTAAATTAATTTTACTAATCCCTTATTGTGAAATCATTTATATTTCATTAAATGGTAATTTTTATTATTTGAATTTAATCAAGTTTAATTCATCTTATTTGGATTAATTTTTTATTTATGCCTTATTTTATAAATGTGTTTTTTACTAATTTATGAGAATTAAATCAACCTATTCATTTTTAGTATTTTAATTAACCATATAATGTTTTTAGTAAAAAAACTGTTTTATTTTTGTGTATTTTTGTTTTTTATATTATCTAGTTATATTGTATCAAAATCATTCCAAATTCCAAATCATTTTTGTAAGCATTTTGATAAATTGTTCCATTAACTAATTTCTACTATACCATTGAACCCTTATCCATTTTCACATGTTTCTTCCTTTAAAAGTTAAACTATAATGTTTCTCCTCCCAATCATTGCTCTAATTGAAATTGACCAGTCTACCATGGGAATGTGTAGGTGTAGAGATTATGGAAGCAATAGATTTTCTAATAAAGTAAAATTAATTTTTTCCCACTGAACCATGTCTGGTTTAATCCAACCCAACACCTAACACGGTCCTATAAATGGCATAAAAGGAATTCCCAATCCCCATGGAGTAGAAACTGTTTCCATGAATAATGTAGTCACAAACAAAACAACATTTTCTAAACAAACTAGGATCAAATAAAAAAACATAGCACACAACATAAAAAATAATAACTGGATATCAATTAATAGAAATCTGATCATGCTACAAAAACTGTTAAAAAAATAAATAAATAAATAATGAGATAAACTAGGATGACATGATTTCCATGTGACCTCTTTGTCACAACAAATAACAAGACCAACCTACTCCAAAAAACAACTGAACTAGAAACTTGAACCTTCAAAACATCTTGGTTACACCAACATTAAGTGGCCCATGTAGGGTGTGATCTTACAACAACTTAGTTGGTAATAACAATAGAATTCATTAATTTATTCTCTAAAAATTCTATCAAGACTAGTTTTAAAATATATGAAGAAAATAGAATTTCAATATTTTCATGCAACCCAATATAACTTCTCACAAATTACCATTGTGAAAAACACACACAACATTCCTTTTCAACAATAGTGTAACTTTACACATCCCATTTACAAAATAAAACCCAAATACAAATCCAAACCAGATGACCAAAATGAATATGTTTAGAAATTAATGTAATACAAACAAGTAGACACAACTAGAATAGATAATATCCAACATGCATCATAAATAAACAAAACATATTGATTATAAAACATGATAATTTTTTGAAAATTTCTAGAGGTCGTACCTGAAAGTACTCATTTCTGACTTACCTTATGACATACGGTGTAGATCCCTAGTCAAAAAACATAATGATTATCTAAATTATCCTATCTAGTGACACATCCCACTTGGTCTCTAAGAAAATCTAGGTGTTACAACCCCTATAATCTAGGTCAACAAGAAACTGTCAATCGACCATCTAGATAACACCTAGGAATCCCATGATAGATTTACTCAGAGAAAAAAATCATACAAACCATAACCCACAACATTCCCATGCATGAGCCACTACAGGGGAACACTTCCCAAAATTCAGGTGGTCTGAATAACAACAGTGTTCCTATGAACTGAGAACTAGATGGGATCCCATCATAATATTTTAGTGGTCTTCAATCACAATCAAAATCACCATTATTACACCTGAAAAAAAAAATCATTAGTAAGCTCCAATCCGGCTGTCAATTCATTTGAGATTCAAAACCCACTTAATTTATAATTTTTAATTATCAAATGGGTCTCTCACTACCCAATATTTCAATCCATTTTAAAAAAATATCAAAAATTCCCACTGGTCCCATATGTCAGAATATTTAAAAAACCAATTTCAATTATATTATAATGCGATAAAAAATCATTCACATCACATCACATGAAAACCAATTTTTCAAAGACAACACCAAGTTCCATCAAGATAATTTAATATTTAAAATACCATCTCAACACTATTTTAAAATTCAATATAAAACACCACTTTCATGTGAGAAATTACAAAGATGACATCACATTTCAAATTCAAAGATATTCCCAAGATATGTAAAAAATGTGAAACAAGATGAGAAGTTATAGACATGCCTTTATATGTTTTTAGAAACAAAGACATATCAAAAAATCTAAAACATGACTATATGTGAATTATTCAAAAAAATACACCTCAAAATTGCATTGGGGAAAAGCTTTTAAAAACACATTTTAAACCACATTTAAAGTCATAATATGTTCCAATGAACTATTTATAAACCATGAAACCATTTTTGAAAAATAATGTTGTGTGAGAGGAAGAGAATTTGGAAAACCATGGTTCAAGGAAGAACCTATTTTCATCCAACTTCCAAACGTTCCTTAAGAAACGATTTTGAAAACAAAATATGAAATGAAAAACTCATAAGGGTAAATCCCCATTCCAAATTCACACACATACAAAATACTTTTTAAAACATGCTTCACATCATCTTTAAAATTTAAAAACACATTTGAGGTCCACAAAAAAGGATTTTCATGTGCCAAAAACTGATATATTTGGGAAATCCAATGTTCATAAATTTTTCACCTTAAAATCCCATCAAAAAACATTTTGAACATTTTATATGTGGAAAAAATCACATATATAAAGAAAAACAATACTCGTACATGAATAAAAAGTATTTTATTTTCGAAAACAATATTCAAAAACCTACGTACATCAAATTACATTAGAAAACCATTCAAAACAAAATCACTTTGTTTTACACCAATACACTTAGCCAAAAATAATCATCGCACCGTAATATTCACTAATTTCTACATATAATAACCAACTCAAAACAAAAAAAAAATTATAAAACAAAATAACGGTAAATCATGACCCGAATGTACCAAATTTCACATTAAAAGATCAATTGGAATTCTATAAAACACATTGTATGCATAGAAAATTAAACATATTTAAAGAGTCCCTTTCCAAACCAATTCTAATAATTTTTCCATCAAGTAAATACCAATAAAATTAAGGTCAAAACATACAATGTAATATTATATCATTTTAAAAGAACGAAATAAAATATCTATCATCATAAAAATGTATTCAAAAAGAAATTGAATGGAAAACCTAATTTAAAGAAATTTAGACTCAACAAAACTTTGTGATAAGGAAGAATACACCCCTTGATCAAATTTACACAACCTAAAATCCAAGGAAAAGAACTTAGATAGCCTGAATAACTCTTATGGTTCTGCTAAGATGAAACCCCGCCATGGGAAACCAAAAATGAAGATAGAAATTTGAAAAAATAGGAAATCAACCAAAAACCATGAAGACCTCATATGAGAAAATTCAAAATTATTCCATGTGAAAAGGAGGGCTAGAAGAGGGAGTATTGGTAATTCCCATGGAATTTCTAGGACATGAAATGGATTAGAAACCAAAAATAAGGTTAAGAAGCATAAGAAAAAAGAGGTAATTTCCAAATTTTAATTACCTGGGCAGCTTGCAAGCTTTGGATGTATGGTTTCCCAAACCCTGTACCAACCATGCATCCATCACTTCATTAATGAAACAAGCCGCATGGTTAGCCTATACAACTTTCCAAACTGTGCAACAACTATGTAGTCACCACTACCCAAATTAAAAAAAAAATCATATGGTTTCCTAGGTGAGGGTGCACAGATTCCCTTAAACATGTTCCAACCATGTGCCACCTACTTTCAAACCCAAAATCTCTACTTTACCCCAATAGATCACATGAAAATTTGAAAAACTCAAAATTCCAAATTCCAAATGGGAACTAAACTTGAACATCAACCAGATGATGAATGACTAATAAGATAATAAAAGAAAGAAAATTACAAGGTTGGGGTGTATAAATTCTACAAAAAGCAATCACTTTCTACACTAAAAAATCCTCCTAGTTGGATGATAACCATAATCTGGTCCCAGAACTAAATAAAGAGGAATAAAACCATGAACCTATGGTGAATTTTATATTAAAAAGTCTGACCCAGAATGTTTCAGTGGAAACCATAGCTTTAAGAATAATGGGAGTATATGAGGGGTTTCACCCCACTATAAGAACATGACTAACACCATGGGATGTCTTCAGATCATCCCTACATGGGAACTCCCATCAAGGACTACCCCAAATTTCTTTAAATAATCTATGTCGCACCACCACCAAAACCAGAAATTCCCAACATAAATCAAACACCCATCACAAGGACTAACCCATGAAAGTAACCCAAACCACCAAGAAAACCTGAACATAAGATACAATCATCAACTAAGAAATATCTTCAAGAAGGATAAATAATAATATAAAAGTTCTTCACGAAAGGATAACAATCTTATGATAGAAATCCAAGGCATAAAAATGGGACTACAATAAAAAATTTAAATTTAGTCTCATATTAAAAACTTACATTAAGGGAGACACAATAAGATGAATCCAAATATATCTCTACTCTAACACTGGAGACAATAATTAGTTCTAGGATTCCCCCAATGCTGGTTATTCCAGATGTTGTGCATACTTCACTATGGGGCCTATGGATGGAGTTGTGATATCTAAAACATCCAATTCCTCACAATTAGGATCTGTTACCAATCGGTCAAGGAATCTTCTATGTTGATCCTTGGAGGAGAGGGTTCCCACACTGATCTATCGATGAAGACCCCAAATAAAAATATGATACGTTAATATATCCTATGATGCTACCATCAGGGAAAAGGAAACCAACTCTTTGATGTGGTAAACACATGCATTCACTATTTACTAGACTTAATGAATATTCATGATCTATTTTACTTTCTTCATCCTCACCTTAGGTAAAAACCATTGGACCGAAGTGGTTTTGAAATCCTCACATGTAATCCCAAATTGCAATAATGGTAGAGAAAAAACCTTCCACTGATCCAAATATGCACCCTCAGACCAACCCAGATCAATAAAGACTCTCACATCTTTGGGAGTTCCCAACGATATGAACATACATTCAACTTCCATAATTCATTATACTGCCTCTAACATACCTTGATCACCACAAAAGTCAACAAACAATATATAATAACCAGAAACATGAAAAGTCCCACTAGAAACATGTTATACCTTTCTGGATAGAATATTATTAAAAACACAAGGTACACAAAACCAAACTGAACATCAACCCAAAACCCAAACAAAACGAACATATCAAGAAAAAAGAAATAGGATCACAATCCAAACACTACATGCAGAAAAAGATTACTCTTTTAAAAAAACTCAGTTTCCCAATTACAAAAACACCATATTCTTAGACCACAATGAAAATAAGAAAATAATTTTTTTACAAAATATGAGAACACATTTTAAATAATACAAACTCTAAAATCAATTTAATATTCAAAATATTTAATAAAAAACAATCAAAACCTTTTATTTCAAATACTCACTCATGGAATCATATGATCCATCGCAAATGTGTTCATCCCACTAATGATCCTATCATCCTTACACACATACCAACAATCAATTTACACACATACCCATACATATGCGAATGTTCATAGAGAATACCAAGGGTCACACATACCATTTCATCATCAAACCCAACCATTATACAAATTTCCAATGCTAATCAATTTATCATTTAAAATAAATTCTTGTCAATCCAAATATTGTTGAATGATATCATTTACATTTCAGAAACCATTTAAATTTTTAAATCACTCTCACACCAATTGAAACAAAAAAAATACACCTATCATGCCTATTGGAATAAGGAACTCGTGGTCATACCTAACCGGATTACATTGTGAGTGGACCATTCCCCTTTTGGTAGTTAATAGTAAAGAGTTACTTAATCTATATATATTGAGTCCACATAAGTCATTACTTCATGAGAGATGAAACAATAACACTGAATCGACTCCATTTTGATTTCTTATCAACACAAACCAAAACAAAACAGTGACTCCAATCTTGGACTACGCTTGGAAACTGTAACAGCCCGAGATTTTATGAAAAATATTCTTTTTATCTTATTAATGTCTTGTGTTGTACGCTACACCAAAAGGCGCTTGCACAACACACATCCTTGACTTGCCTTGCATTACACGCAATCGCGACCTTCCTCGATAGCGTGTGTAATACGCAATACCGAGTTTCACTAAACAACGATATGCTATTAAAATGTTATTAAAACTAGCCGTTATGAATAGTAATAACCACTTTTTGAAATTTTGTAAATTTTATTTTTCAAAATGGATTTCATTTTTGGATTCGGAGTATCGAATTTAGCCTAAGGTGAAATTTTGGTACATTTCGGATAACTTTCATATTCTGATGAATAGTGAAAATTACTAAATTTTAATTAAAAACAACTTTTTTAATCGAAATTATTAATAGTGATAAATTATTAATTTGAGTGGTTTTAAAGTATATTTAGAATATATTTTTACAATTTAATACAATGTTGGTCATTGGTTGTAATTTCACATTTAAACCAGACATAATCAAGTGTCAATCTTTTGATAGATATTGTTTCTTAAAAACACGCTATTTGTTTTAACAGCGGGATTTAATTATAAAATTAATTAATGCAACTTTTATGTTATGAATTTGGTAAAATAGACTTCATTTTTGAATTCGGAATATGAAATATAGCTTAGGATGAAATTTTGGCATTGTTCTGAAAAACATCAATTTTTGATGAATAGTGAAACTACTAAGTGGTAGGTTAAAAACTGAATTTTGCATAAAACATAATTTTACCGCTTCTGTGAATTGAATTTCAAAAATCCGAGAGACACGGTTAATATCAAGGACTAAAATGTGGTTCAATGAGATGAAAATAATTTTTTGGTGAATAGTAACTTTTTACTATTTTTACCGCGGTTAATAGTAAATAGGGTAACTAAGGGTAAATATGATATTAATATTACCCTAACACATTTCCTAATCCTATTGGACAAGTGTATTTCGACCAAAAACAAACTTAGGAATAAAATATGACCATTTAGGCCCACTTGGATTAGATTAGGACATTTATTATTAATTTATTTAAAGAAGGGTTAAAATAGTTAAAATCAAAGTTTAATAAGTAAATCATTTTTAATATGGGGTTATACATAAGATAAATTCGATTGTAAATATTCATTAGAAAGCTAAAAGGATTTCCTACATGATGGTATTTTATTTGTAATTTTTAGACATCAAATAATTTAATGTATTTATGACACAACGATGATGCAGTAATTATCTTTTTAATGAAATATTGACATAATTGATGTTATAAGCACCAAAATAAATGTAATTTGAGATTTTTTTATGAATTCCACTAATTTTCTAGGTTACTATGATATATTAATGTTGATTTAATCAACTTGGTTCGAACATGTAATTCTGTTATGACTTTCACAAAAATCATATATCAAATAGTGTCAAAATTGACACAAAATAGTTTTTAAATCAAATATTATATTACTAATTGTTATATTATTCCTAAAAATCTAAGGTTCTGCCAAATGACTTAGATAAGGATATATATATTAATAATAAACAATTTGGGGTTCGTTTGGCATGTTATAGTAAGTGTATTAACCATATAGTGAAAGAAAACAAAAAGACACGGTAAAAGTTAAATTATTTATCTTAGAGTTAAATCTAATTGATAAGGTTAAAATAATATCCTAAACTTGTCTAAATTCTATTGGTTGATAGGATTTCGACCCATCCCCACATTAGCTTCGAAATAAGACCCTTTGGAACCATTATAAACCGATTTTGAGTTTAATATAAAATAATATTTTGAGATATTCCTAAGGTGCCCCTCTCCTCCCTTATAAAAGGACACCTCCTCCCCCTCCTCCTCACACCAATTTGAGCACTCAAGCTCGGCCAACCCCTGCCATTTTCTCCTCTCCACTTCCCTAGAATAATCCTAGAGGTTCTGGTCTTACTCAAAGACCAATTTTAGTTCCCTAAGAGGAGGTCTCCAAAAGGCGCTTCAAAGAAGAGGTAATTACCGTTACCAATTCTTTCATCTTTATTTCTTCTTCCACTTCTTCTCCTTAGGTTGTTTCATTATGAAGTAATAATATCAGTATCACTCATATACTGATATGTTATTATAAGTATGAAACAACCCTATTTCACCATCTATCCATCCTACGGAAAAAGAAATCACCGCGCGTGCGTACGTACGGAATACCGTCTCCACGCCGTGGTGTAATCTATTTTCCACCACCACCTTACATGGATGGGTATAATGGTGTAAAGAATAACTATACATAGTTATTACAACATCATATTGATTCTGATATATTGTATAATTCACTCCAATTCAATTCAATATTTATAGAAATGATATCATCGCTCGTGCGTACGTACGGACTACCGTCTCCACGACGCGATGAGATTCATTCTCCATGTTAACCATTTAAGAATGATTATAAAGTATATATAAGAAATAATAATGAAATATATTACATTATAAAGCTACTGGATTTATTTATATATATACATATGTATGTCATCTACTTACTTCCATTTCAAGACAATAAGGAAAGGGAAAACAGCGTTCATGCGTACGTACGGACTACCGTCTCCATGAACAGTGTTTTTCATTTTATTTATCTACCTATTATATATATATATATATACTGAATATATATGATATATAAATCATATTTTATATTCTGGAAGTAAGTAAATCATGATATAAGTAATGATGATGTCAAGAACAACAAGTCAAAACACCTACGATAAATGAAATGATTTTACCCAAAACGCTTCTTTAACATGGAATTTACAAAAGAACGGGTAATATAATGTCATAAGTGAACCATATATGATATCATAACAATGAATATGATTCTGTAATAAGTCAATAACATGATTTAAATCATTATACAGGAGGTTCGGACACGTACAAGCAAGTCGGACCTAAGGTAAGGGAAATATCACAATCTCATTTTTATCCGAGATTGTTTATTCGTAAGTATTTACTGGGGTGTATTTTATCATCCACATCCATGTTCCCTCAATATGTAATATTGTTTCCATCCACTTGCAATAGTTTAAATCCATTTTTACCCTTCGGTGAGTTTTTAGTAAAAGAAATGAAAGGAATCTTTTGTCGTTTTTCATACGAGGTACTTTTTGACTTTTCTGACAAAAGTACGAGAAGAATGTTTTTTTTAACTTATACGGCATGAACGGATTTATAATGTTTTATAAAGCCTTATTTTCATGAAGCTTCCTATAAAAGATTTCATGACTATTTTCAATAAAATATCTTTCTTTTAAAATTGCATGATGTTTTGTGAAAAGAAATTGATTTTGAAGAAGAAAGGATATTTTCCTCAAGAATTCAATTCAAGTGTTTTATCAAAATTATTTTCCATATAAGATAATAAAGGGTTCTGTTTCTATCCATATTTTTACATTGATTTGACTATGTTGTGATGAAATTATGTTTATGAATTCCTTTATCTTATATGAATGGTTTTATGATGTCATGTTGTTTAAGAATCCCATTTTTATTACATGGGTTATGCAATGATGTATGATTTATGATTTTGTGGCACACATAAGAAAGGATTCATTAAGAGATGGGTGGGACCTATATCTCCCTCCAATGCATTGGGTAAAGATTTAATATCTCATGAGATAGACATGGCTGGAATGGTAGGTTATACCGGTTCAGTGAAACAGGACTGAAACGAGGATTACTCGATTCAGAAAGGGACTTTGTCCACTAAGATAGTCTTGGCAATGAGTCTTGACTAACAAGAAATGATTCTCTATGATTATGTGTGTATGCCACAATGAGTAATGTTTTAAGTTATGATTTCATTTCACTACTATGATTTATCCCATGTTATGAAATTATGCTCTCTTTTGCAGGTTAAGATTTCCAAAAAAGTTATGTTCTTATGAAAATTATGTGATTGATATTTCTCTTGTTTACCCTTACTGAGCATTTGAGCTCACCCTTTTATGTTTTCTTTTCCCCAGGATATAAAGAAAGGTTTTAGGTAAAAAAAAGGGATGACCTTTATAGGAGATATTGAAGAACTTTCACCACGATTAGAAGATTACGTTCCGAGTTTCCAAAGACACTAAACTATTACGATCCTTTAGTGTGTGTTTTTGTTATGTACTAAGTATTCCGCAAATGTAATGTAATGTCCATGTACGTCAGGCTTCGGGTCTCTACAGAAACTCAATGAGAGGAATGAAAAAGTATTCATGAAATCATTCTAGTGCATACGTCGTGAGTTCCAAAAGTCATAATCTATTATCTATTAGACACCCCAAAATGACAAGGTCCTACTATGATATAATTTTTCACGAACCATTATGGGATTTCATTGAGTCCAATATCCATCCTAGCCTGATAAATGGCCTAGATAGTATTCTCAATCCTCAACAGATAAGAAATAGTAACGAGCATCAATGTAATAAAAATTGGAACAATTTTCCGGAAAAAAAAAAGTTAAAATAACCAAATTGATCATGGAATATAACCTGCAATAATTGAATATGAATAAATAATAACATATTTATATACAACAACTTACAAACAAAACAAAGGTTATTAAAAAATTGAGACATATCCATGCTGACATGATCTCCACATGACCTCTTGGTTACCACCAACCATAAGAACAAAATTATCCAAAGGTACAACTCAACCAAAAACATGAACCTAAAAACAATCCTAGGTTTACTGACATCGAGTGGAACAAGTAGGGTGTGATATTACAACAAGTTAGAAGGTAAGAACCATTTTATCCATTCATTTACATTATTTAAATAGTTCATAAACAAAATTTTGAAAAAAATTTCAAAAAACATGATTTCAATATTTTCAAACTACCCATCATAACTTCTCATAAAATCCCTTTATGAAATAGCCCGTACAACTATCCATTCCAAAAATTATTTCACATTCTACAACCCATTTCAATAGAAAATCACAAATAAAAATTGAAACCGGAAATCTGAGATGGGTATATACAAAATTTAATATAAACCAAACAACTAGTAACAACTAGAAAATTCACTATACAACATGCATAAAAATTTACAAAAATTATAAATAATAACTCATGATTATTTCATGAAAATATCGGGAGGATATCCTTTGATGTACCTAGTTTGGAATCACCTTTCGCTATATAGTGTGGCTCCCTAGTAAATAACTGACTAACAACTCTAAAAAACCCAGTCTAGTGGAACATCCAACCAGAACACTTAGAAAATATAGGGGTGCAACCAGTTTAATCGAGGTTGTTAATAAACCATCACTCAACCCTCTACATAACACCCATGAATCCAATGATAAAATTTAATAGTGAAAAAGGTTATAAAAACCATAAAACATAGTGTTTTCATGAATAATCCTCTATAGTTGAACACATTTAAAAATTATAGTTGTCTCAATACAAACAAAGTTCATTTTCACAATCCACTAGAGGGTATGACATCCCAAAATTCAAGTGGTCTCCAATTATAATCCAAATCATCACAAACATACATGAAAATAAATATCCTAAAAATGTGACAATAAAACATAATCTCATATGCAAATCAAAAAAATCTTAATAATTTTTAAATAAAAATTGGGCCTCATTATACCCATGTTTTCAATATATTTTCCAAAATATTCTAACATTCCTATCAGGTCAATACATTATAAGAGTTCCAAAAAAATTCGGTATATTATAAGGTTCCAATCTGGCATTCACATTATTTAAAATCAAAACATTCTTTTCAAAGACAACACAAGTGACAACACAATCCATTAACATTTCCAATCCAATTCATTTTCAAATCCATTTAAATATTGCTTCCAAAGACAATAATAAACCACATTCAGACGTATAATAACAAATGGGCCAACACATTTCAAATCTAAATCTCTCCCCAAGATAAGTGGAAAACACTCACACCACGAGTAGTATAAAATTGTCTTTATATATTTATAGAATCCATGCCACATCACAAAGTTCCATAAATTCCTTTATTCCAATTATTCACCGATAAATACCACATAATTTAAAATGGTCCATGATTTCAGAAACATAATTGAAAACACATTTAAATTCACATGAAGCACCAACACACCATTTATAAACGTGGAAACCATTTGGGTATGTAAAGAGGGATGTGAGGAAAAGATGTTGTAAGACCATGGTTCATGGAAGAACCCATTTTTATCCATGTTCCAAACATGCCTCTAGAAACCATTAAGAAAACAAATTAAGAAATCCAACAATTCACATGGAAAGGTACCCCATCCAAATTCACACAAATACAAAATATATTCTAAAAATGATTTAGATGACCATTAAATTTTATAAACACATTTTTTGGTGCACAATACAAATGTTCATGTGCTAAAAACCAATTTATGTTGGATAACGAACATTCATTATGTTAGTAACATAAAATCCCTTTGAAAACAAATTTTAAACTTTTCACACAAGGAATAAAAGACATATATAAATCCCAAAGAATAGGTACACGTGAAACAAAATCAATTACCTTGAACAAAACATATTCCAACACATGTGTACTTAAAATCACTTGGAAAAAACATTTTAAAGAAAAATTACTTGATGTTAAACCACCAAATAATTACACACACATGAGTCGCCCCATTAGAGTCACTAATTTACACATATAAAACCCAACTCACATCCCAAAAACATTTTGAAAACATAAACATGGGAAAACCCACCCTAAAGAACATAATTGCACATAAAAATATCAATTAAAATTTTATCAAACACATGGTGTTCATATAAATTTTTTTTTTTCAAAGAAGCCCTTTACAAACCATTTTGAACCAATTTCAAATCATGTAAATACAAAAACAAATTAGGATAACATATCATAAGAAATATTATATCATTTTGAATGTATTTAATGAAATCTCAGGAATCATAAAAATGTAACAAAAATTATATGTATGGAAACACATACCTCAACTATATGAGAACACAAAAAATATAAGCATAAGGAAGAATAAACCCCAAGAGCCAATCCACAAAACTAAACATTATAGAAAAATATATGACACAACATGCCCAACTCATAGGGTTTGGCCAAAATGAATCCCCACTAAGGGAAACCAATAAATCAAGTGATAAACAAGAAAATAATAGTAAATTGGCCAAAAAAATTTATTAAATCCCCTTGGAACCATAAAATGAATCCACCAGAAAAAGAGGGAAAAATGAGGGAATATTGGAAGCTCCCATGGTTCCCATAGGTCAAGAATGGGATGATAAAATCTGAATAAAGTTAAAACATAGGAGGGGAAAATATTAAATTTCCAACATTTAATGACCTGAGAAACTCAAATAGTCTGGTCGAACGGTGTGCCAAATTTCTCACCAACCATGTTTCCCTCACTACCTAAGAGGAACATGTCTCATTTTTAGGCCGAATATATTTCGAAACAATGTGAAAATAGTGGAACCACCACATCAAAAGTTAAATAATTGATTTATGGTCCCTTGGGATATAGTGCCTAGTTTCCACTAATTTTTCACAAAATATGTCCCACCTATGTCCAAGACAAACATCTCTATTATCCACTAAAGACACACCAAAAAGCATCAAAAATGTAATATTTCTAACCAGGAACTCAACCTAAACCTCAAAAAATATTACTCTGTTATGAAGAGAATAAAATATAATATATTCTAATGTTAGGTTGTGACATGTTTCATAAAAATGTTTTTTAGGTAAATCCATTGATATTAACTAGATAAAGTCTTCAGAGATGATAATGAATAATATACTTATGTTTTATGGTTTGGAATTATATATTTTTAAAAAATAAATATGCTTTATTTATTAAAAATATGTAAAGGAGTTTATAAATAATTTATAGTTCCATTTTGATAGAAAATTGGATTTTTATTCACCTATCACCTGTGTTAATGTTGTTCTATTTTAATTTGATTAACTGATTAAAATACTTCAGTTTTCTCATGCGTGGGTTCAAATTAAGTCATGCATTGTTTTCTATAAGTAACAGGAACAAATTATTTTTTTGATGTCCTATTTGGAACATCTCCCTTAGTAAAGAGAACAACAAAGGTTTTAAAAGATAAGAGGTTGGCCTTGTGTATGTTAGTTAAAATGTGATTTCCATGAAAACTATATATATGATAAACAATATTGTTGTTGGATATGAATGTATTATTTATCCTGATCAATAATATAATGCTCAATATTCCATGGTATATTATGTAGTTTATTAATCACTACTATAGAGAAAAATATATACAAAATTATTTCACATGTACTAAGGGGATTGACCAAGTTTTAAAGATAATAAGTAGATATAAATTTTGTAAATTCCATAAAATTATATAAGGGTAATAATTTATCTTCTATTATTATAAAACAATTACTACTACTGAAACTCAAGTTGAAACTATTTTGCTGGTTTGTCAAGAAAGTGTGTCTCGGGGGGAACTTTTCTAAACCTTACCTCCTTATGATGAAATACTAGTATTTATCAGTGTTTATTTTGAGGTTTAAGAGTAAAACATTGTAGCAGTAGAGCCTCAATTACTAGTGACCAGTCCTACAATGGAATATTTCTATTCAATACAAATGAGATGATGTTTTTGAAGCTATTGAATATGTTTAACATGGTGATCCCATTATTGAGACAATGGTTTTAGTTCTTGCCGAGAGGAATGTAGAAAATGTGTTATAGGTATTAGCTATTGAATATATTGTTAATAGTAATTTTTAGAATCATACTGTGGATCCAATTTATCCTAGATCACCTATTTATAGAGAGATATAATTATGTGGTTATTGAAACTTTTTACTATTATTAGAAAATAATTGTACCATCACAAAATTTTCATGCCTTAGGAAGAACCCTCAAAAATTATGATCATCGATTATTCTAAAATGAATTTTTTTTCTTCTAAACATTTTACTAGGTTTGATAATCTTAGAAGATATTACAATGATTTAAAACTAGAGATACAATAGTAGAATAATTATATCGGAGATCACACCTATAGACCATTTCAAAAATGATTTTGATAATCATTTTTGGATAGTGGAAATCGAAATAGATAAAATTAATAATCGTTAGTTAGGTCCTCGTGTGCAGTCACCTTTTACATAAACAAATGAAATTGATATTGTATAGATTCATTATGTTATCAATGTGGAATAATAAATCTCATCCCCATTTCTATACATTATTTTCAATGTATGAAAAATAAATTTTATATCATCTATGATCTATCATAGATATTATAGAAACAATAATAAAATGTGATTACTTACTTTTTTTATGAGAGATGTAAGAAATATTCCTTATCCACATTACCTCTAATCAAGATAGATTTTATTCCTACTCGATATTATGAGTTAAGCATAAATAAAATAAATATTTAATGAAATATTCTCTAGCCTGTTTGGATGCCAAATAATTATTAGTTGTCAGTAGTGAAGATTGTGTGACTACAGGTACTAGAATATTTATTCCACCTCCATTGATAAACCCTACAACCATTAACAAAAAAATATCTTATAATCATGTTACATCCACCCAAAAAACCTTCTTCATTTTGACCATATCCATTTTCTTATGTATTCTATTTAGTATATTGTATTTGTATTATTGTGGTTGTTAAGTGGATTTATTTTTTGTACAAATAATTGAAATCTAATGAAAATATTTATTTATCCAGTTATTATTATTTTTTATTTTTATTTTTCATTTAATGTTTTATAATATTTATATTTTTGTTATGGAATTTTAGACTCAAAAAAATTCAAATTTATTTTAGGCATAATACCTAGTAAATTAATACCCATAAAAAATAATTTAAAATTGTTTTTCTTATCCTTACCCTTCATTTTTAATGAAAAAAGGGGAGAGGTTTTAGAGATTGGAAAAGTAACCCTATTGGGATAATTCCTTAATTGTGGGGGAAGAAGTAAGCTTTAAACACATTATATTTAATATATATATATTATCGTGTTTTCTATAAAATTATAGAGAATAATTTTTTATATTGTATTTAAAAGCTTATGGTTTGTGTGATCATCATATTGGGGTAGATTTTATGACTATAAATTTTGTTCAAACAAATCGGGTGTACTTTATGTTTTGTCGATCTCAAATACCAATCATATTTTAGTGATGCTTTTATATATTTTTGTGTTCATTAGGTTTTTTTAGTTTTTATATCTTATTTATATTAAAAAAATTAATTAAATAATTCTAGACATTCTAGAAAAAAATTCCAATGTTTATAAAATATTCTAGTAGAGGAACATAGAAATATAGATAAATAATTATGTATAGAAATTGGTTATGACTATCACTAACATGAAGGATTCACCAACATTCAATGATATACCTTGAAACGGCTATGTGGAAATTACATTAGTTAATGAATAACCTACTTGAGAAATCAACTATGTAGATTAATTGGGCTTCTTGAATCAGTTATGTTGAGTAATCAACTATATAATTTAGATACATGCTGAAAACAAAAACATGGTTTCAAAAAAATATTTTATTTAAATTATCTGTGTCAAATTTTTCTAAATGATCAAAAAGGATATGTGATGTAAATTAGGTATATTAATCATGTTTATTCGAATTTAGCTATAAAGAAAAATAGTTACATGATGAATGACTATGGGGACATATTCAACTACAGAAATTCAAATATATAGAATTCATCTATTTGTTGATCTTCAGTCAACATCTTTGTACTACAACCTAGTACTTATTACCATTGGTATTATTTTTGTGATGGTTAATATAATACGACATTCATTAAATAGTGTATTACCTCTTAATGTAAAAAATTATTATAATAGGAATCATGTACACAGAATGGAAACTAGTTCGAGGATAATTTAATATAAAATACTATTGTTGAGATATTTTCAATAATATGATCTATGTATTGTTAATCCTAACCCAAATTATAATGTTATATTATTTTTCCCTCAAAATATAATATTAAAATTCATTTTCTGTTATCAAAAGTGTGAAAAGGGTAAATACATGGAAGAATATAAGAACATTTTATATAATCCCAGAACTCACTCGCAGATATGTACTGCACTTATCTGAGTTACAATAAAATAAGAATAATATTCAATATCATAATATGTGTTATCTCAATCATTTTTGTTATTTAAAATACTCCCCACCATGTCCATTTTATTCTTATCATCCCTCATAGATATATTTTCTCTTATGTCAGTTTTTTTTCCACTATGAGCTCAATTTGTAAACCATATTTGTCCACAATGTATTTAAAAGGATCCTATAGAAGGAAAATTGTTGGATTTTGTTTCTAAATCCTTAATAGATCATTGTTTAAAGGAATTTTCTATACAGTACCAGGATTCAACTTTTTCGATCATTCATGTCTTCATTGTAAAAAATTGTTGGAAGTCCCTTGTAAAAGGATTGGTTTTGTAAAAATAATCATGCTCTATGAGTTGATTATTTGTGGAGTGTAATATGGTATTTTTTTCCCCAATAAAATATAAATATCTATGTCTCGTATATTTTCTTTATTATTTTATTTTCATTGTATTATTCTATAAAAAATGGTAAAATCTAGTATTATAAACTAGAGGGTTTTTTTCTACCAATGAAAATTTTAAGATAACTGTATTCACCCCCACTTCAGTCAAAGTGTAGTCACTCAATAGAAAACACTAACATTATTAGTGGGGCACATTAGGATCTGAAAAAATATTAGGAAACTTTTTATGTATAATTAATCCGTAATACAGATATGTGTTCAATATAACCACTAATTTATGAATGATTTTATATTATATAAAATATGAGTCTAACTGCAAGCAATTTAATCTCACCTTGATAAATATTAGAAAAATAAAAAAAATACATGTTGAATATAACTTCTACTACTATAATTACGACATTAGAATATTTCTTTACCAAGAGATAAAAAGTCATGGTTTTGAATCCCAAATAACTGTTGATCCCATTACAAGAGAAATTAATATATGTAAAAAAAGTATAAAAATAATTTTGATGATACTCAATATGTATATGAAATCCTGATTAGATATAGAAATTGACAAAGGAAAAATATTCCAACAAAATTTGGTCTCATCTTCAATATATACCAAGAGAGAGAACAATGAGAGAGATATGAGACATCAAGGGCATATTATTAGGGAAATTAAGTAGATGGGAGTTAGGTAAGAACTTGTGTAAGAAACAATATTGGGTATAATGAGAGACTTGTGCCCCTTGGTTTTATGATGAATCGTGATATTACCATGAGTCTCACTCTTTATTATTTATCACCATGATTCACAGGTTTCATCAATAATTATAATTGGAATAAAATAAATAATTTTCTCTCAGAGATATTTGTTTTACATATATTATATGGTAATGAATAAAACCAACTCTCTAGTCATTTTTGGGAATAATTAGATGGAATAAAATGAAACGGGGTCCTAGGTAATGTTTAATCCTAAGACACTAACACATCTCTCCTCTGATATTCCATAGATACAATGGGAGAAAAATTATAAATAAGCAATATGATTTACATGTGGTAAAAAATTATAGAGGTAAAATAATTTAACTACTAGGAATAAGAATAAATTTTATTATTCATTATGAGGAAATGATTTCTTTAAATGGAATCCAGAATTGTATATATGTTGATAATTAGATACAACATGTGACTCAAAATGTTTTATTTAAATATAATAACCAGCTAAATTAAAGAATATTTTAATGGGTGAAGTGGAACTTCAAGAACTATATGGTTTCATTATGGTTGAATAAATAGTTAGATATTATCATTCTACCATTCCTTATAGTGTGGTTATTGTATACAACATTTGTTATTATGTAAACTATATTTCATGAAATATAATCATAGTATTATTTCTAGACACTATCGGTTTTTATTTCATGTTTGGAAATAAATGTTTTCTGTTTTATTAGGATAAAACATGTAATGGTATGATTAATATTAAAAATAATTAATATGTACTTGAACATCCAAAACTATTTGTAGTCATCAGTGAAAAATATACTAAAAATTACTTGTATACTAATTTCTAGTGGAATAATAAATGTGGGAATTTAAATGATATGCAATTACATAATTAAAATTAAGAATATTTTTTTAGAAAATACTACGTTAAAACCCATGGTTGTATTTCATCCAATTTTAGTCATGAAAATTACCAAATCATCACTTGTTGTGAAATTAGGAAGGGAAACAAAACAACTGAAATTGATTCATACTAATATATGTGATCATTTTTAGATGATTCATGTGGTGGAATTTCATACTTCATTAGTGTTACCTATGAATATACTATGTATTTCAATGTCTAATAAATATGTTATCAGTGATATACCATTTAGGAGTCTACGTAATATCTACATGAATAAGATAAATAGATTTGTAAAAGGATGAAAAAACTAAACTCTGAAAGTATAAGACCCCAGCCTTAATCATTACTTATTATTGAATTAAATGAATAACTCACATTGAGGATCTTTTCAGGTTTAGAGTTTTAGAGAATTAAATCATAAATCATGAATTACAATCCTCATTTACACAAAGTGGTTACATAAAAGATAGTATTCGTTTTTTCCCATCAACGGAAACATATTTAAAATAAAACATGGATTCTTTCTTGACACTTCCTTGACACTGTTATCATATCATCCACCTTTCCCTTGACCTGTGAAAAACATTTCAAAAACTTGGGATGAGCATAAAAAGATCAATAAGGGATATAAAATTACGAAAAGAAAACATTAGTCCATGTATGAAATCATACTTTACTCATAAAACATAATCATTTCAACATACCTCATCAAATCATGAATAAATCATAGAAATCATAAGGCATAAAGGTAACTGGAGGCATTCATAACAATCTTAGGTAGGGAGTAACCCTCTTGGTTATGTTTGGAATACCCATCACAGTATATTCCCTAAATCTCTTCGTAGAAACCTTAACGTTTAACTCCTTCGCATTACCCAATGCATTGGAGATCTATATCGGGCTCACCCTCCCTTAGTTTATCACGGAACCACCCGTGTTCATAACAATGCCCAAGAACCATAACATAATCGTATCACATAAAACATTCATAAAGGAAACATAACATTTCCACTTTTCCATCACAAGATATCAATACAACACATTGATATAAAAACATTATGGAAACCATTTTCAATACCAAAATAATAGAAAAGTAAAAAATGGTATTTATTTTTCATTTTTTTTAAAAAATGTTATGGCTTGTAGATTAATCCAATGCTTAAATAATGGTCACGGCGGCGGAGAAGTCATTGTCGCAACATACTTACAGCAAAAAAACATTCCCTATTGTCGTTTAGTAAATGATTCGTATAAAAATATTACTTTCAAATAATCGTAAAACTCAAAGGGATTTATACACCGTATAAAATAATTTTGTGTATAAAACAAAATATGCCTCAATGATAGGAGATTGTGACAGATTCCCTTACAAAGATGGTATCCTTGGATTAAGGATAAATCAATTACATAATTATGTGTGACAAACGACTACACCAAATATAAGTGGATATTAAGTGTAAAACAATCATAGGTTATTCAAACATATTCATAGAACTCCATATTCAAGGAGTTCAAGTTTATCCCAAAGAATCAAAATTGGGTTAAGAAGTTCCCTTGCCAAAATTCGACAGCCTAACGGCGTCACATCAAAATTCAAAAAATGAGTTGATGAGAGATAAAAAGGGTATCTCATCACATGGACATAAAATTTACATCAATAAGAACATACCCCAACATAAAAATATTTAAATTAAAATACCCAACAAAATAAGTCTTTTAAGAAGAGGAGGGCGAAAGGTTCACTTACAGACTTGGGTATCTTTCGAAACATACACCCCATGAAAGAAGGACAATACAACATTGATGTAAATACTCATAAATGAAAGTATATTACACAAATAGTAGAATAATGAGTATTATATATACCACTAAACGGGAATGGTGTCAAGTTTAGCATAAATCTCAAGGGAATAAAAGTGAGATGAAAAATCCCTTACAAAAACTCTACAGCCTAACGGTGCCACTTAAAACTTCCAAAAATGGATTGATGAGATCAAATAGGGTCTCTCATCATATTAAAATAAAATGTAAATCAAGAGGAATATAAAATAACATCCCCCAACATAACAAAGAGGATCTTAAAAGAAGTTACATAAAGGAGAGTACTTAAAAAGAAAGAGAGGGGTTGAATCTCTTACAAAAATTCGGCAGCCTAACGGTGCCACTCAAAACTTCCAAAATTGATTGATGAGAGAAATTAGGGTCTCTCATAATATGAACATAAAAAGTACAGTAAGATTAATATAAAATAACATCTCAATCATAATAAATATGAGCTTAAAAGGAATGATATAAAAGAGTGTACTTAAAAAGAAGGAGAGGGGTAAGATCCCTTACAAAAATTAGGCAGCCTAACGACACCACTTCAAATTTATAAAAATGAATTGATGAGAGTAAAATGGAATATCTAATCATATGAAAATAAAAATTAAATTGTGTTTAATATAAAATAACATCCTTCAACATAATAACATTGAGCATAAATTAAATGACATAAATGAGTGTACTTGAAAAGAAAGAGAGAGGTCGGATCCCATACCTCGTGTCCGACATGACTCGATCGTTATTTAATCTCCTGAATAATAAAATTTGCACAATTTATAATTTCTTAAGGTCCTAATTTAATGGTTATTATTCAGTTCATATCACATATTATCATGTAATAATAATAGGTTAATAAAGTGAGTTCATATCAGACGTTTTTTGTCGATGTTCGGTACATGAATAAAAATAGAACTTGTTAGAAAAAAATTTTCCATGTAGTTATAGGTACATCATATCCAGAATAGTATTTATGTTCTAAATATCATATATATCCAGTATATATTAATTTTATACTATTATATAGCATTTTGAGATAAAAAATTAAAAGCACCGTTCATGGAGACGGTAGACTGTACGTACGCATGAACACTACATTCATTTTTTTGTCATATTAATGGAATTAAAACAAAATGAGAGATATATATATTATAATTACAGAATTATATACATCATTTATACATAATATATTACATATATATCCATTATATATGAGTACTTATAATAGTACTAAACATTTGGAGATAAGAAATGAAATGTACCGTTCATGGAGACGGTAAGTCGTACGTACGCATGAACGCTACTTTCATTTCTTTTTTTGGTATTCAATGTAATAAAAGAATAATGATATAAAGGTATATTATAATTCCAGTAGGATATCATATGTAATAACATTAATTCCATCCTTTATACTTCCCACATATGGCATTAACGAATCAAATCACTTTGAGGGGACGGTAGTCCGCACTTCCTAAAATGAAGATATCGCGTTTACCCATAATGGAAACCATAAAGGTATGCCATAAATGAAAAATACAGAATCTTAATGAAAAACATAAATATATCATATATCATATATAAATATAGTGACATCTTAATGTCCAACTTTTAAGGTGTTAAAAAAATATTTAAAAATAATCGTTTTGTGAGGCAGTAATTCGCCATCAACAGAAACAATATGTTCTTTAACAATTAGATGGAGGTGTGTGAAAGTGTAGCTCGAATACATCTTATAACAACATCATAGTATATTTAAGATACTGGTGTTGTTACAAAAACAGTAATAAAAAGATTTTAGGGGTTTGGAGAAGCAAAATAAAACAAAAGATCACAAGGGAAGACATTACCTTTAAATCGGGTAACTCCCTTTGATTTGAGCTCAAAGGATTCCTTGGAATGGATTCTGAGCAAAGTGAGGCTTCAATGATAAAGAGAGGGATGTGTAGAGATGAAATGTGAAGGGGTTGGCCGATCCAAAGGCTTGAGAGGTGTGTGTAAGGTGGTATAGGTGGGGGCCTTTTATAAGAGGAGAGAAGGGGCACTCTTGGAAACTTATAAAATATTACTTTATTATAAACTTATTTTCCGATTTTAAAGGTCCCAAAATTATATATTTCTAGGATAAGGTGATAAGAGTTCTAAATCCACCCATCCAATAGGTGTTTGACATGTTTAGGTCTTAGATTTTACATTATAGTTTCATTTTATTTAAATCGTTAAATAATGAGGTAATCACTACATCATCATGGTGTCATAAATAATTTAATTTATATAATGTCTAAAAATTATAAAAAACTATCATGATTTAAAAAATCTTTTTATCTTTCTAATTAATATTTATTGTCAAAAATATGACTTGTATAACCCCTTTTAAAAATTGTTTTAGTAATATAACTCATGTTTGTGACATTTTTATTTTAACTTTAAATAAAAAGATATTTATTTCATTTTCCTACAAAAGTGGCTCCATGGGGTCCCCAAGTTGAACCATGGATTTTTGTGGTCGGCCATGACACATCAAATGCTAGTAGGACATGTTTCTAGGTCATTTAATATTATTAAAACATTATTTATACATTAAATTACACTGATTACCTTTAATCATGATTAATAAAACTTAAAAGTTACTATTCACAAAAAATTATTTTCATCTCATTGAATCACATTTACTTCTTAATGAAAACCATGTATGTCAGATTTTTGAATGTCAAATCACAGAAGTTCCAAAGTTTCATTTAAACGAAAAATCAGTTTCTTTAACTAAGACTTAGTGGTTTCACTATTCATCAAAAATTGATGTTTTTCAGAAAAATACCAAAAATAACCCTAAGCTATATTTGATATTCCGAATTCAAAAATGACATCTATTTTAAAAAATTAAAAACATATAAGTTGCATTAATTTATTTAATAATTAATTCCCGCTATCAAAACAAATAGCGTGTTTTTAAGAAACAATATTTATTAAAAGATTGACACTAGTTTAAGTCAAATTTCAAAGTGAAATTAATTCCAATGACCACTATTGGATTAAATGGTAAGAATATATTCTAATTTCACTTTAAAAAAAATTAAAAAGATAATCTAGTCATATAAATAAATTAGATTAAGAATATGTTTTGAATTAAATTACAACATTTTTCACTATTCACTAAAAAATTAACTTTATCGGAAAAATACCAAAAAATTACACAAAGTAAATTTTGATGTCCCGATTCTAAAGAAGAATTTTATTTTGTCAAACATAACACATAATATTTTCAAAAAGTTGATTTAAAAAAGGATCGCCATCAAAAGGCGGTTAATCGACCTTTTAAAGAATATTAGAATGTTTATGCTGAAAATTGGATTTATTCGCATTTTTAATCCTCTAACATTTATTTTAAAAAGTAAAAATATTTGAAAAACATATATAATAATTTTGTAGTTAGTTCTATTCATTCCCTCCATTACAATTTCTAGGCGTTAACTACTATTTAAAGTAATTTTATTTTATTATTAGAGTGAAACATAAGATTCCCCAGAAATGCGTTGCTGCATATTGGGTATGCCATCGAGCATAGAGTCTCCTTTAAAGTAATATTAATATTTTATTCAAAAATATGGATAATCCTTAGAATGTAATATTATTTATTTACCTAGGATATTACACCCTTCCCCCATTTTGGAATTGCATCCTCGCAATTTCAAAATTGGGCCTGGAAACTTCATTGAATGTCCCACATCGGAACAAGAGTCCATAAAACTATCACTTTAAAAGGAAGGGAGAGATGTACAATGGTCACCAGAGTTAACCCATACTAGGATTACAAGTATGAAAATATGGATATGGAGGAAAAAACAAAGTTTCATGTACTGATGGAGAGTGATGGTAAACATGTTTAGGAGAAAGTTAACCATAAGAAAACCACAAACTTGTGATGGGTTAAACGGTATTAGATTCACCTGTAGGAAATGATAACAGACAACATTTTTGTTTTAAGTTACTCTTCATTGAGGAATTTATTTTTGAGCTTAACTAAATCATAATGAAACATTCATTCCTGTAACGTAGACTTTCAACTTTTACTAGATTCCTTAATCAAACTCATATTTTCTCCAAAAGACGAGTATTTAGGAAGACTTGTTCGCATTAAAATTTCTACAATAAACTTCTTGAGAATCACCTTATCCAAAAAAGAGAACTATATATTTCCCATGTCTTTAGACAAAAACCAAAACCAAAATTGTTAGTATGAGATCAGATAATCCACAAAAGTATAATCCTTTATAAAAAGAAAATCTATTCTTAATCTCCAAAATTTGTCCAAAAAAAACCAAATTTGAACGAAGACCATTTGATAATCCATTTTCCATAAAATTCTTCAAATTAAACCAAAATAAGATTGAAACCCAAATATTTGAAAGATTTAATCACATAGTCTTCCAAGGTACAAATTAACTTTTATCTCCAAATAACATCAGTTTCTCTTAAATTTTCATATTGAAAATTAATTAACCTAATCACATATCCACCATGATAGGTTAATCCTTTCCATAGATAACCCAAAATAAACATACTCTTGATTCCTAAAATCATCTAACTAAAATAAATTATTCAAACTAACCAGGGACTTCATGTAGTCCAGTGGTAGGTGATAAATACCAGTCACACATTGTTTGTGGGTTTGATTCCCGCAGCTTTTTCCGACACGACGGGTTTTCGCATGGTCTTCATGTTGTCCTTTTTCCAAAACTATATATTCCTTAAAACATTCCCCAAAATGAGATAAAATCATTAAAAATAATCATAACATATTTTAACCTCAAGTTTATCACACGCCTTTCATTTTCCATCATAACATATAATAACCCATAATTACCTCAAAAGTATGGATCATATAAACACTAATGGTTACCTTTATAATTATTACCTGAACTTCCACATCGATTGGTCATCTTGTACATGATGCATTGCAGAACATACCAAGGTTCAAGTGGTTTATCATGACTCCGGATAGTTGGTTTAGAATAACCACAATATTTCTCATTGAATCCCTCATTTCATCCAGTCTCTTAATCTGAGAACCACCACAGTTTTCATCAAACCCATTGTCACTTTGGTGCCTGCTAGATCCATCCATTTACTAAAACCAAAAAGGTCAGTGTGAGTATATCAACGAAATCATCATTTACAAAAGAGGAAGATAAACACAAAAATATACTTATCCCAGTTATCTCAAACTCATTCCATCCTTCAGAAATAATAATGACTCTATTTAATATAATAACCATTGTGATTATACACAACTTGTAACTTTCTTAAACAACACTCTAACCTCTAAAGTTATCTAAACCGACCTATGATACCAACTATAAGTACCCAACCTTAGACATTACTTATTATTGAATTAAATGAATAATTCACATTGAGGGTCTTTTTAGGTTTATAGTTTTAGAGAATTAGATCATAAATAATGAATTACATTCCACATTTACACAAAGTGGTTACAGAAAAGATAGTATTCGTTTTTCCGATCAACGAAAAAATATTTAAAATAAAACATGGATTCTTTCTTGGAACTTCCTTGAAACTATCATCATATCATGCACCTTTCCCTTGACCTGTGAAAAACATTTCAAAAACATGGGATGAGCATAAAAAGCTCAGTAAGGGATATAAAAGTACGAAAAGAAAAAATTAGTCCATGTATGAAATCATAATTTACTCATTAAACATAATCATTTTAACATAACTCATCAAATCATGAATAAATCATAGAAATCATAAATCATAAAGGTAACTTGAGGCATTCATAACATTCTTAAGTAGGAAGTAACCCTCTTGGTTACGTTTGGAATACCCATCACAGTATATTCCCTAAATCTCTTCAGAGAAACCTTAATGTTTAACTCCTTCATGTTACCCAATACATTGGAGAGCTATATTGGGCTCACCCACCCTTAGTTTATCACGGAACTACCCATCATCATAACAATGCCCAAGAACCATAACATAATTGTATCACATAAAACATGCATAAAGGAAACATAACATTTCCATTTTTCCATCACAAGATATCAATACAACACATTGATATAAAAAAATTATGAAAACCATTTTCAATACCAAAATAATAGAAAAGTAAAACATGGTATTTATTTTTCATTTTTTTAAAAAAAATGTTATGGCATGTAGAGGAAGTCTAAGCTTAAATAATGGTCATGGCGGCGGAGAAGTCGTTGTCGCCGCATACGTACTTTAAAAAAAACATTCCCTTTTGTCGTTTAGTAAACGCTTTATATAAAAATATTCCTTTAGAATAATCGTAAAAGTAAAAGGGGTTTATACACCGTATATAATAATGTTGTGTATAAAACAAAATATGCCTCAATTAAAGGAGATTGAGACGGATTCCCTTACAAAGACGGTATCCTTGGATTAAGGATAAATCAATTACATAATTATGTGTGACAAATGAATACACAAAATATAAGTAGATATTAAGTGTAAAACAATCAGATTTTATTCACACATATTTATATAACGACATATTCAAGGAGTGTAAGTTTATCCCAAATATTCAAAATTAGGTTAAGAAGTTCCCTTGCAAAAATTTGACAGCCTAATGGCGTCACTTCAAAATTCATAAAATGAGTTGATGAGAGATAAAAAGGGTACCTAATCACTTGGACATAACATTTACATCAATAGGAACATACCCCAACATAAAAATATTTAAATTAAAATACCCAACAAAAGAAGTCTTTTTAAAAGAGGAGGGTGAAAGGTTCCCTTACCGACTTAGGTATCTTTCGAAACATACACCCCATGGAAGAAGGACAATACAACATTGATATAAATACTCATAAACGAAATTATATTACACAAAGAGTAGAATAATGGGATGTATATATACCACTCAACAAGAATGGTGTCAAATGTAGCATAAATCTCATGGGAATAAAAGTGAGATGAAAAATCCCTTACGAAAACTCTACAGCCTAACGACGCCACTTAAAACATCCAAAAATGGATTGATGAGATCAAATAGGGTCGCTCATCATATTAACTTAAAATTTACATAAAGAGGAATATAAAATAACATCCCCAAACATAACAAAGTGGAGTTTAAAAGAAGTGACATAATGATGAGTACTTAAAAAGAAATAGAGAGGTTGGTTCTCTTACAAAAATTTGGCATCCTAACGGCGCCACTTAAAACATCCAAAATTGATTGATGAGAGAAAGTAGGGTATCTCATAATATGAACATAAAATGTACAGTAAGATTAATATAAAATAACATCCCAATCATAAGAAATATGAGCGTAAAAGGATTTACATAAAAGAGTGTACTTAAAAATAAGGAGAGGGGTAGGATCCCTTACAAAAATTTGGCCGCCTAACGGCACCACTTAAAAATTATAAAAATGAATTGATGAGAGTAAGAGGGGGTATCTCATCACCTGAAAATAAAAATTAAATTGTGGTTAATATAAAAGAACATCCTCCAACATAAGTACATGGAGCATAAATGAAATGACATAAAAGAGGGCACATGAAAAGAATGAGAGTGGTCGGATCTCTTACCTCGTGTCCGACATGACTCGATCGTTCTTTAATATCCTGAATAATAAAATTTGGTCAATTTATAATTTCTTAAGTAACTCCTTAAATATTATTATTCAGTTCATATCAAATATTATATTGTTATAATAATTGGCTAATAAAGTGAGTTCATATCAGACGTGTTTGTCAATGTTCGGTACATGAGTAAAAATTGAACTTGTTGGAAAAGAATTTTCCATGTAGTTATAGTTAAATCATATCCTGAATAGTATTGATTTTTGGAATATAATATATATCCAGTATATATTCATTTTATACTATTAAATAGCATTCATAGTTAAAAAATTAAAATCACCATTAATGGAGACGGTAGACCGTACCTACGCATGAACGCTACATTCATTTTTTTTGTCATATTAATGGAATTAAAAAAATAAGAGATATATATATTATAATTCCAGAATGATATAAATCATTTAGATTTAATATATTACATATATATCCATTATATATATGTACTTATAATAGTACATAACATTTGGAGATAAGAAATGAAATGTACCGTTCATGGAGACGGTAAGTCGTACGTACGCATGAACGCTACTTTCATTTCTTTTTTTTTTGTATTAAATGGAATGAAATGATAACTATATAAAGGTATATTATAATTACAGTAGTATATCATATGTAATACCATTAATTCCATCCTTCATACATCCCACATATGCCATTAACAAATCAAATCACTTTGAGGGGGCGGTAGTCCGCACTTTCTAAAATGAAGATATCGCGTTTACCCATAATGGAAACCATAAAGGTATGCCATAAATGAAAAATAAAGAATATTAAGGAAAACATAAACATATTATATATCATATATAAATATAGTGAAATATTAATGTTCACCTTTGAAGGTGTTAAAAATATATTGAACAATCATCGTTTCGTGAGGCAGTAATTCACCATCCACAGAAATAGTATGTTCTTTAACCATTAGACGGGGGTGTGTGAAATTGTAGCTCGAATCCATCTTATAAAAACATCCTAGTAAATTTAAGATACTGGAGTTGTTACAAAAAAAAGTAATAAAAAGAGTTTATGGGTTTGCAGAAGCAAAATAAAACAAAAGATCACAAGGAAAGACATTACCTTCAAATAAGGTAACTCTCTTTGATTTGAGCTCAAAGGCATCCTTGGAAAAGATTATGCCCACAGTGAGGATTCAATGATGAAGAGAGGGATGTGGAGAGATGAAATGGGACGGTTTTGGCTGAGCCAAAGGCTTGAGATGTGTGTGTAAGGTGGTAGAGGTGGGTGCCTTTTATAAGAGGAGAGGAGGGGCACTGTTGAAAAGTTATAAAATATTACTTTATTATAAAATGATTTTCGGATTTTAAAGGTCCCAAAATTATATATTTCGAGGATAAGGTGATAAGAGTTCTAAATAAACACATCCAACAGTTTTTTGACATCTGTAGGTCTTATAGATTACATTATCTTTTCATTTTATTTAAATCGTTAAATATTGAGGTAATCGTTGCATCGTCATGGTGTCATAAATAATTTAATTTATTTAATGTCTAAAAATTATAATAAAAACTACCATGTTGTAAGAAATATTTTTTAATTTATAATGAATATTTATAGTCCAAAATATGACTTGTATAACCCCATTTAAAATTGTTTTAGTAAAACAACTTATGTTTGTGACATTTTTATTTTAACTTTAAATAAAAAGTTATTTATCTCATTTTCCTACCAATGTGGCTCCATGGGGTCCCCAAGTTGACCCATGGATTTTCTTGGTCGTCCATGACACATAAAATAAGGGTGGGACATGTGGATAGGTCATTTCATATTATTAAAACATTATTTTTACCTTAAATTACACTAATTACCTTTAATCGCGATTAATAAAACTTAAAAGTTACTATTCACAAAAAATTATTTTAATCTCATTGAATCACATTTTACTTCTTAATGAAATACTTGTATGTCTGATTTTTGAAAATCAAATCACAGAAATAGAAAAGTTTCATTTAAATGAAAAATTAGTTTCTGTAACTACGACTTAGTGGTTTCACTGTTCATCAAAAATTGAAGTTTTTCAGAAAAATACCAAAAATTAACCCAAAGCTATATTTGATATTCTGAATTCAAAAATGGCCTCTATTTTAAAAAATTTAAAACATATATGTTGCATTAATTAATTTAATAATTAATTCCCACTGTCAAAAAAAATAGCGTGTTTTTAAGTAACAATATCTATTAAAAGATTGACACTAGTTTATGTCCAATTTCAAAGTGAAATTAATTCCAATGACCACTATTGGATTAAATGGTAAAAATATATTTTAATTTCACTTTAAAAAAATTTCAAAAGATAATCTAATAATATAAATAAATTAGATTAGAAAGAGGTTTTGAATTACAATACAACATTTTTCACTATTCATTAAAAAATGAACATTATCGGAAAAATACCAAAAATTGACACAAAGTAAATTATGATGTCCCGATTCTAAAGAAGAATTTTATTTTGTCAAATATAACACAAAAAAATGTCAAAAAGTGGATTTAAAAGAGGTTCTCCATCAAAAGGCAGTTAATCGACCTTTTAAATATATTAGAATGTTTATGCTTGAAATTGGATTCATTCGCATTTTTAATCCTATAACATTTATTGTAAAAAGTAAAAATATTTGAAAAATATATATAATCATTTTGAAGTTAGTTCTGTTCATTCCCGCTGTTACAACGGCTAGGCGTTAACTACCATTTAAAATAATATTATTTTATTATTTGAGTGCAACATAAGATTCCCTAGAAACTCGTTGTTGCGTATTGGGTAAGCCATCGAGCATAGAGTCCCATTTAAAGTTATATTAATATTTTATTCACAAATATAGATAAAGTTTAGAATGTAATATTATTTATTTACCTGGGTTGTTACAGAAAGAGGTGGAAAATATCTGATCCAAGATTTATTGGGTAACTTTTTGTAGTGTGGGATATACTTCCAAATCACCATACATTATAACCATTCATGGAATAGTGTATTTGAATGGAGGAATTATACCTTTCTTCATAAGTTAAGATTAATGAAGAGTCTAGCTACTCAACCATTATCAACTATAGGAATATAAACATTAGACCACAATTTATACATTAAAACTAGTACCAACTTTTAAAAAATAAATAATTCCCCATGAGTTATGGTAAAAATAGACTCCCACTCTATCACATATACATGTATGGGGATGGAAATAAATTTTTAGGTTTATACCTAATGAAAAAATATAATATCAAAGCATGAGGTGCATCGTTACAGGTTATCATAAGAAATATAAAGTGTATTACCTCTATAACCCCACAATACTAATGGTAATTATGGTAAGACATTCCATATTTCATAAATGGGAATATATTTTCAATAATTAACTTGGTATAATCATATACTTTTATGAATATTGTTCTCCATATGTATAAGATTTGATACATGAACATTCCTCCAAAGAGAATATTAGATATAATGATTTTCCTAAAACATAAGTACAACATAATTTTGAAAATAATGTAAGATAAAATGGCAGATATAGTTTTCATTCCATTGAGTTAGTTGAGAAATTACCACTTTTGGATAAATAACATATAACATATAACCTATGATAACATGTAAATGATGAGGCTGAATTGGAAAATTTCATTCTTTTTAAGATGGTTTCTATTTTCCAAAATAAATGTTTTATTTTGGTTGACCATTCAGATAATGTAAATCCAATTTTTTGAGGATTTTTATTCAATAATAAGATACTCATGGAAAATAATATGAGTTCCTATAAATCTACCCATTCTTCTTAGGGATTCAAAAAACATTAATTCGTTGGCTATGAAATAACCCTCCCAACACTCACAATACTAAAATCTATCCTAATATTACTTTCTATATAAGCCTTAAATGATTTAAATATTTTTATAATTCATGTAAAAACATTTTTACCAAATAATAAGTTACATAATGTCATATATATCACATATTCAAATGCTTTTATTATATATATGAATCATAATACAGTGTTCCCTCTACATTGATCCATATATGGATTGAAACTATATTTTTCTATAATTTACAATTCATTAGGTAGTGTCTACAAAAAAATATGGTATAAGAACCAGGAAACTACACTATTAGATCTCATGCTTAAATCATAAACATTACATTAATGTCTTTGATACCAATAAAGGTGAACTAATTTTGGAAATCATAAAAATATATATCAAAAAGAATAATTTGATTTACTTTTATTCTTGAGTACTTTCTAGGTTTAGTGTATTATAAAATTAGGAAAAAATATTTCATAAAAATAACCAAGTCTTTTAAAGATATTTTTTCCAACCTCGATTATATCCTATTATTTCACATTATTTCATCATCATTATCTATATGAAATACCTATTTTAAATTATTCATTCAAAAAAATTATTTATTACATTGGGAAATTGATTCATATGAATGGTGATTTAAAATTCTTGGTAAGGATAAAAATAATAATTAATCATTGAATGTCATCATAGAAAATAATAAGTGAATAATATTACAATGAACTAATCAGATCCCATGTGAATGTTATAAATGAATACAAACCCATAAATAACTGAATCATCAATAATAAATTTGGAATATAGATTTAAAAAGGTATAAATTCATAAGAATAAATAATAATGAGACGAGTGATTTCTATAATGATAAATGGGAAAATTGTAAAACCATTTAAATAATAAAAAAGTATTTTTATCTTGCAAAATTATATTTATATACCATTTTAAACCCATCTCTTATATAAATGGACACTGGCTAAATCTATAGAATAAAACCTCTAATAACCCCATCCTTTTTTACACTAAAGAAAATGATTTCTGAGATATTCATTGGATTACTATCTAGGTGATCCCATAACATAATCTATATCAGGATCATTTAGTGTTATATGCGTGCACCCATCATATAAGCTATAATAGGTTGAACTAAATCTATCTAGGTGTGTGTTTCATATAACTTATAATGGGCTCATCCAATTCTATCTAGGAACTCCAATGATAATTATAAGGTCAATTAACCATTCATTAATATGGAATTAATTTCATCATAAACTCTTAAAGACATCCTTTATTGTTTTTCATACATGATTAAACCATATAAAATCAACAGGTTCAATAATAATCTCTCTAAAAATGATTGATGTATTGAAAAGCAATAGTTTCCATAAAAAACACTTCGACATATGAGTAAATTTTGGAAAAAATATGGTTTTTAAAAAAAAAGTGAAACATGATCTACCATTGGAAAATAAGTAGGTTACATAACAATCTCTTTGAAACATGACTATGACTTGTAAGAGAAAAGAGTTCCATAACAATGCATTTGAAACATGATTAACCCATTGAGAAAAAAAATGTTCCCTAAAAATCTAATTTATATAATCATAATATATAATAGAAATAAGGATTACACTTCAATTACAAAATATCCCCATTGGAGCCTATGTAAAAACATGTTTTTTGATGTTGATGAATTTAAATACAATTTAATGGTAATTTAAGTAGTTTTGAGTAATTTAAAATTTTCATTATTAAAATCATAGTTAAAAATGTTAAATTAATAAAATATTATGATAATTTATTTCTTTGAAAAAGTACAGAAAATATATAATTTATGTATCATGGGAAATAATGGATATTAATCTGGGAAAATCCATTCATGTCATAAATGTTAAAAATAAACAATATTTTGCAAACATTTTGAAAATGGGAGACAAAAGTGACCCATTTGAAAGATGATATGAAGTTTCCTTTTAAAAAAATTAACATAAGGAAAATGTGAATATAAAATTGAATGATGAAATAATTTTTTATTTGAACATTTAAGAAAAAAATTGTAAAACATGTATATGGAAGAAAAAGATACCCAGTCAAATAGATAATTCAAGATTAGTATCACTTATAGATATATTTCAGGATATTTCTTCAATTGGAAAGGGTGGAAATGTAATTTTATTCACTACATTAAAAAAATATTTTGAAGAAATATATATTCATCAATAAAATAAGAGAATATAATTTTCCACGAAGTAACCAAGAAAACAAACAATCCTAAAATGAAATAAATTGCAATATAAATCCATTTCCACTTTTGTAACCCTTCAATAAAAAGACCAATTAATGTATAACATAAAATGAGACATAAAATTTCATAAAAATAACTGGATTCATTATATAACATGTCAAATTAATGTATATACACCTCATAAATAAATATACATTTATATCATAATCATATGTCTCATAGAAAGAGAGTTTATAAAAAAGAACCCTTAAAAATCATACCATTGAATTTGAGAATTAATGAATGAATTTTTTATAGATATAAAATTAAAATCCACATAAAAAGATTGTAAATACAACATTATATAATAATAAATTATTATATACATAATTATAGAATATCAAATTCAATGAATAATTAATATTAGCCGATGAAAATAAATTGAGTTATGAAATTCATTACCACTTATTCACATTCTTGTCAATTCCCCTTGGATGGAATAATTAAAGGTGAGACATAGAATACCATTATTGATGAAGAATTCATGAAATTAAATTTCAAATTCTTATTATATATGGATGAAAATATAAATCATTGGTGAATATAACATAGGTATAAGATAATGAAATGTGAGACAAAAAACCATTACATCGATTCCATACATTTCAAATATGTCCTTTAACTCCTCCATAATAATATTTCATAAATTATTTTATTTTGTAACATACATTTCTATGTTTATAACCTTATTATTATATCATTTTCATTACTTTTTTATAAATAAATAATTGAATACTTAATCAGTTAATTCCACATAGTGTGTTTTGAGGATGTTCATTCCATTATTTCAATACATCATGAGTGTGTTTACAATGATAATAGGGGTAATTATTTTAATATTTCAAGAATAATAATAATGATGTTATTAGTATATATATTCATAAATTATTATTTTAAAACCATTCAAGAAAAATGGTTCTGAAATATGTACAATGTTATGATCACTGATAGGATAGGTTGTACGTACACATGAGAAACTGTTACATTTTCCAATGATCATTATGGATATATGGTATGAGTTATTTTATCATAAAAAATTATAATAATTGTATAAAAACTATATCATTTCTTTTAATATACTTGTATATATCATATTTGTGATTTAGTTATGACAAAATAGTCACATCGTTTCATGGAGGAAGTATTCCACACATATATAATCGACGACATCATTTATCAGTGTAAGAACGAAAAGGAAATATTATATTTTAAGAATTATAAATATGCAAATAATATCATTATTATTTCATTTATATCTAATATATTTATTTAAATTATCCATATTACCTTCCATTAAACACATTAATGAAAAATGAAAGACATCACTCAGTGAGGCTGTAGTTATTTGTACACATGAGAGACATTATTTCATACCCCATTGAACAGAATTTTTGAAGGTATATGAGATATAATAAAAACAAAAAAAATAAATATACTAAAAATATTGTGTATATATATATTAAATACATTATTAAAATAATCTATGAGAGGTGATCACGAAAAAAGGACATATGTTCTTGAGACATTAGTCCTTCGTATACACGATTGATGATTTTGTATCCCATTTGATTATATATGTGCTGGATTTGGTTATTAAAATAATATAATAATATCTAATTATATTGGATATAAATATTTTTATCATGTCATCATTGTTGAAAAATATTTTATAGGGGTCTATGAATATATTAAAAAAATCATAGTTAGGAGCTTTATCTTCTAACGGACCACCTCTTTTGGATTATAACTAAAGTATTCCTAGAATGTATTTCTAACAAAAAAAGGATTATAGGTTGATTGTATAAAATTTTAAAAGTTATTTTTTAAGTTCATATTTTTACCAAATGGTTTATAAGTTGTGATGAGGAGGGAAGAGGTGTGACTTTTATACGTGAGGTGACTTGAACACTTGTAGTTTGTGGAAAATAATAAGGTTCTCCCTAGTTTTTCCTATGAGAAATGGTTACAAAATAGTTCATTATGAATAAATAGATATTATATGATCTATATATCGCCCTAAAATATAATGTAGGCTATTTATTTGGAAATTTTACCATTATCATTTTAGTTTTACCACTAATAAACCAGTTATTACCATAATAGTGGTAATATATTTTACAATTTTCACTATTCATTAGGATTTAAATTTTTTTTTACTTTATTAGATAATTTAAAATATTTTTATTTAATGTATTTAATCAATTTTATTAAATTATATTCACATAAGTGAAAAAAATTAAATTTATAATTACACCCTCAAGTGTGATGAAAAAATGGGTTTTCAAAAAGTGTACTTTGCTTGCAGAAAATGATTTTATATTAACTATATTTATAATTATAACCATTTTATAAATAAAAATTAATATATATAGATATATAGTTTAATAATTTCATTTATATAATTGTTCATTAGGGTTTTTTTATATTAATTAAGAAGGAGAACTATTTTTCACATTAAAAGAGTTTTCCAAAAGAAATATCATTTTTTTTACAAAAAGAAAATATTATACTAAAATCCAACATAAAGAAAATTAAAAATAAATTAGGGAGGTGAATTAAACATAATTAATAATTATTTTAATTCAAATAAAATTCATATGATTACTGTACGTTTGAATATATTAATTTATTAAAAACAAATGATATTTTTATAAAAATCTTCTTCATTTACTATTCACTAAAAAATCAATATTTTATAAACAATCCCAAAATTTATCCCAATTAAAATATTAATATTTTAATTTAATAATTTTTTTTATATATATAATTTTCTAAAAGTTAAAAAAATTAATTATATTTGTTTTTCAAAAAATGTATTAAAAATACTTTTTGAAGAAAACATAATTTTTTAAGAGAAAATTACTTCACTAAAAATTTATTGATTATTAATGAAACATTTATAAATAATATATTTTTTCTAGGACACATCATTATTTATATATATATATATATATATCATAAATTTTTTAATAATATTTGTACCTTCCAATTTATTAGCTAGGTTATAAAAGTTTTATATTTCATGTATCGTTTAAGCTCGACGTTCCAAGTTAAATACTCTATCTAAAATAGTTTTCTTTTATAAAATATATGTTTAGTACATCCCCCCCCCCCGATTAAAAAAATTAATCCTATAAATTTTAATATTATGATTTTACTAAATGGTAGTATATTTGAAAATACATTGTAAACCCACATCATAAAATGGATTAATAAAACATCATCTTCATAAAAGAGAAAGATAAGTACGAAGGTCATCTCAAAAAACACATTCATGGTTTCCGAATAGTAAAAAATATGCGAGAATTAAATGTTTGGACATTTAATAAAATCATAATTCCCAAATATTGACATGCGGTGTTAGAGATCACCGATCAAAAGATTTTTATTGATCAATATAAAGTTAACAACCACAAAACCATTAACCAAATTGGGGTTAAACATGCAATTATATACATCAAAATTAATGGTAATAAAGAATATTTTAATAGTACCTTTTATCGTTAATATAATAATTCATTTAACATATTTGATTTGATAATAAGGAAATATAATTATATGATGAGTAAAATTTCACACATCTATGAACATTCACCACAATCTCATTTTTTCTCCAAAAAATGAAAATTCATGATAATTTTTCTTATTTCACGCATCAAGTAAAATAATAAAATTATCATGGAGTATATATCCTTAAAATGGATAATCACTTTATTCTACATATATTTATTCATTAAAAAACCAAAAAAAACAAAAATAGCACATGGAAATATGTTTAACAAAATTTGTAAACCATTATATTATAAATTAATATATTAATCTCTAAAATTCAATACTACTACCAAAATATCAAAATAAAATATTCTTAAAAAACCTCAATTTTAAATAGTGTTTTAACTCATATGTTTTCTAATAACATTCAACTTTCAAGTTGAAAAACATTGATATTTTTTAAATAAAATAAATCACATAGTCATATAATCAATATTCAATCTCGTGGTTATCTATGTAATAAATCTTATCTTCAAACATTTGACTCAATATAAAATATTATATAAACATAAAAGGTTACCAATAACAAAAATCATTTTTCCAAAAAGAAAATCAAAAATCACCTAAAACTAACTTCTTAAATATACATAAACCTAATAAAAAATATTTGAAAATGTCATTAATCAAATTAAGATCAAATTCCCTAAATATAGAAACTTGTTTCTAAGACTTTAAACTTATGACCATCCATAATCATGTAGACCAATTATATAATCCATTAATCATAAGTTGGAATTACTTGAAAAAAAATTAATCTCAAATTTTATATAAACCATTCCATTGATACAAATAATAATATCCACGAACCAACACTATCAAATTAGGTGAGGAAATCATAAACATTATTTTTTTTCCTGGAAACCAAAGTACATGATCTAATAGTTTCCAACCAAAAAATAAAATATGAAAAATGAAAATTAGATTCACTTACATAGTTAAAGGCCATATTGTTTATGTCCATATATAATTAGGGAAAACTCTTACATAAATAATACCAATGTCTTTAAACTATAATTTTTCCCACTTAACTAATATTTTATTATATAAAATTATGTCATCATCATCTATAAGAAACACCTCCTAGAAATTTTTTTTCTACATAATTTTTTATTACATGGGAAAAAGGAAACATATGAAGGGTGAGAAAACATTCACTATAATGGTAGGAATAATAATTAATAATTGAATGACATTAATGACTATAAGATGTGCATAAGTGTATGCTGTCCAAATTAGAGTGCATGAGAAAATCATAAAAAAACTCACACTCATTAATACCTGGATAATAAATCATGAAATATGGCCCAATGATTTAAAAAACTAAGGAGTCATAAAAATAAATAATCATGATGCATGTGACATCAATATTGTTGAAATGAAAAATAATATACCCTTGTATGGCATAATAAAAACGTAATGGTATCGGGGGAAATTATCATTGTTACCTTTTTTAAACCTGTATAAAAAGTAAATGCATCATAGTTATATTCATATGAAAATTCCAACAATAACTCCATATTTTATACATCTACCAAAAAGACCATTAACTGATGAAATGGAGAACTATCTTGGGGAACTCTTAGTATAAGTGATAGGAGTCTCATTAGGTGCTATTTGGGAGAACCAATCATATAAGCTATAACAGGAACTTCTAACACAACCTAGGGACAACATTAATATAATATATAATGAGCTCAAATGTTACTATATGGGTGCACCAATGATCATTGATAATATCAATGTACCATTTATTAGTAGATAATTAATTTCATCACAAAAATATTGAAAAATATTTATTCCTTTTGAGAACTTTATTAACCTATCAAAAAAACATACATCAAATTTTAATTGATTTACATTTAACTTGTTGAAAAGAAATGAATTCAAAAAAATATAATTGAAACAAAAATAACCTATGAAAAATAAATGTGTTCTATATTAATCTATTTTAAACATGAATAACCCATGGGAAAGAAACAGGTTCAATAGTAATCTCTTTTAAACATGATTATCATGTGAAAAAGAATCGCTTCCCTAATAATTACATGGAAAAATAATTAACCCCTGGAAAATAAATGGGGACCATTAATTTATCATGGAAACAATCATAATCCTTTCTAAGAATGATTAAATATATAATTATTACAAAAAATTTCTATTGAAGAATAAGTAAAAATAAGGGTTTTTGAATTTGCACAATAAAAATACCATTAAAAGATCCATAAATTATTTTTGATAAAAATTATCTTTCCATTTTGAGAATAACATTTAAAAAGTAAAAAATCATAAAATATGTTACATATAATATAATCTTTAAACAATCAGGAATAAAAATAAAAAAATAATTAATGAAAATAATGGACATAATGGTGGGACAATAATTTAATGACATAAATATTAAAAATAAAAAATCATTTCAAAACATTTTGAAAAAATTGATTCTAAAGGGATCCATGTGGAGAATTATAAGAAGTTTTCTTCTAAAACATTTTGAATATGGTAAAACAGAATGTAAAATGTATTTTTGACAAAATTATTTTTTTGAAAACACATTTTTAAAATGTTTTAGAAATAATTGATATGAAAGACAAAGACACCAAATCAGAAAAGAAAATACAATATTAAAATCAATAAAAGAATACTTAGTTAATTTTAATTCAATAAATAATGGTAATAATAAAAACCAAACATTTTTACCACATTCATAGCCATTGAATAGGAAATATTTTTGGTTTAATAAAATTATTACATATGATTTCATCTAAAGTAAATTTGAACATAAAAAATATTGAATGGAATGAGATAGTAACATAAATCCTTTGGTACTTTGGAATCTAATAAATCATAGAATCCATGATATAATTAAATCAATTTATATTTAAATATCACTAAAATAGGGGTTTTAATTATATAACATGTCTGATGAAATTATGTATGCCTAAAAATGATTATATTTTTATATCATAATCATATGGATTAAAGGAAGAGAGGTTAAGATAGATAACCCTTATAAAAATAATACCATTTAATTTGAAATTTAATTTATGAATTAATTAAGTGTATAAATTGTAAATACATATATAATAGTATAAATACATCATTATATAATCAAAAATAATTACACACATATTCTTAGAATATCATTTACAATGATGAAGTAATATTATCCATTGAATCAGATTGAACTATTTCTAAAATATAAACACTAGAGATTAAGTGTGGATTAAAATTCATGATGTGAACTGGATCCTTTGTCTTTCTTATATATTTTTTGATATTTAATTGGGTGTATTATTTCACATGAATATGGATTGATCCCCCAAAATGGATAGGTTTGTTTACTATTATTGGATTTTAATAAATATTTGTCTTAATTCATCATTGGATGACCATGTTGGGATTTCTCTCATGGAAGTAGATATTACTCTATTTATTATGTATAATAAATTACCATCATTTTGTGTGGATTTGTAGTCTATTGGAAATATGTAGAAAAACATCCTTTAAAACGATATTTATATATATATATAAATGGACATAACAATAATATATGATGGATTCTCCATTAAATATTGTACAAGGATAGATCCTCTAACTCAAATAATGAAGGGAATACTAAAAAATTTATAAGAGTTAGAAATTTGAGTGATGTTATTTTGAATAATAATTTTCTAGAAAATTGTTGGGTTGATGCTGATAATCTATTATAGGTTCATAATGTCTAGAAGAATGTAAATATAAAATATCAACAATAGGAGCCTCTATATTAGAATGAGTGGTTTTAGGGAACTGTTTACAATCCCTCTAAACCATAAAGGCCTGAAGAACCCCTCTTCTGGTCCTCTAATAATACATATCATAAGTTAGTATAAATGTTGGGGACATTACTTTATGGTGGTGGGGATAATGACTCCGCTAATGATCCAAAATTATCATGGGTCTCAGTTAGTTGGGGAAGAATTGATGCATAATTTTAACATGGTTATTTTACACTTTTTTGTTATAGGTTCCCAGATTATTGAGGAAATTAATAAAAATAAATTCTCAAATAACATTGGGTGAAATTTTAAAAACATTAAGAGTATATAATATCTAATCAAATTAATATATGAGGATATTGATTTAAATTATAAACTAGTAGATACTGAAGGATTTTGCTTAGTTCATAAGAAAATGACTTGGACAAGGAATTCCAACTCACATCTTAATCCCACCATTAAAAATTTAACTACATCATGTAACATAAAATATCTATGTAATTATTTTATTTATTTGGAATATGAATCTTACTAGGATTATGATGATTATAATCCTCTTAAATTGGGTAGTTTTTTTTTACAGACATTTTTTATCTATAACGAGGGATTATTTTATTTTCTAGCCCCATGACTACCCTCTTCCTTTTTTATTATTTAATAAATAGTCTTTAACTCATCTTTTTCAAATATTTCCATTGAAAATTAATTGAGTTATAAAATTATTTACTACATTGTAACATTCAATTAAAATCCCCTTGGTTGGAATAATTCAAATTCAATCATAAAATACAATTTAGTATGATTTATTAAATATATTAAATATAAAAGTGGTAGTATATACAACAAAAAATATAAATAAGTGGTGAATACATAATATTTCTCACAGAAATAGTAAGTGAGGCAAGAAACCCCTAACTCAAATCCCTAAATTCCTTATATTTCCGTAAACTCGTTTATAATAAGAATAAATAAATTGTTACATTTAATATTATCATTTTAAAGGATTAATTCCTTATATATCAATATTTTTTCTTTATATTGTCATTTTTCAATACTTGTTAAGTTAATTCAACATCTGGTGTATTGAGGACATTTGGTTAATTAATTCAAAATAACTTCGGTGTGTTGAATTTTATCAAATATGGTATTAATTAAACATATCTATAATAATAATAATGGCATTATTATCATTTTTATTCATAAAATATACTTTTCAAATCATAAATGAAAAATTTTTATGAAAAAAATTCTTTACGATCTTGTATATGGTAGGTCGTTAGTATACTTTAATAAAGATTCCATTTTTTAATGATCAGTATAGAAAGAATTTATGTATTATTTTATCCTTATATAATAATCATATTATCATAAAAACCATATTATTACATTAAATATACTTATATATAAATCATTATTATAATGTGGTGGTGAAAAAAAATCACATCACATCATGGAGGTTGTAGCACACACGTACATGATCAATGTTATCACTTTTTAGTATAATAAAATGATATGTTATATATAAATAATCATGAAAAGTATTTAATATAAATTAATGCCATTTGTGTCACATATGTTCTTTAACATTATAGAGAACCAACCTTAAAAATTTACTATTATAGATAATTCATCAAGATTTCACTTCCATATATTCCAAAAGATCATTTTTAAGTGTTTTATAATGTTTGGACCTAAATAATACATATCCACCCACGAGCATATAAATTGGAAACAATTAAAATAATATCTATTTCTTCCAAAAAATAAAATTGTTAATACAAAACAACAACATGATTTATTTTTTAAATCATTATAACAGTTAACCTGACTTCCTTATTTCCATTACACAACCTTTTAATATGTGAAAAACAATTAAAACATGGGATGAGAATAAAAAACTCAGAAAGTTATATAAAAATAGATAATTAAACCATTAGTACATGAATACTTATGAATATATGAATACTTTTTTATAAATACATACTTATCACCCAAAAATACTTACATTGTGAAAGATGAGATTTCCATAAAAACATTAAAGAAAAAATATAAAACCATAAGGGTGTCTTGGGGTGTTAATTACATATATTTTAACCCTCCCTAATATCTTATTATTTTTAACCCTCATGGATACCTTAAAAATGTATCCCTAATGGCTACCATACAGTGTAACCATCATAGTTACACTTGGAGTAACCATATAGATGACCACCAACTAACACAAACCCAATGAATTAGAGGGACATATATGCCCCACACATCTCATAAAAAACTCCCAAGAACCATTAAATATTTAAAAAACATGAACACTTGCATAAAAACATTTCTTTTCAAATTTCCATAATAAATAAATTTAAAAGCGGATTTTAAAAAAGGATTATAATAGAAGTGTCTCGTCCATATACCATATCATTGAAAAAGAATGTAATATGTAAAATCATTGTATATCCACATTATACGTCCTAATATTAGAAAAATTAATTACACAAAAAATTTAGTACCACATAATCAATGAAATAGAAGGCTAACCCAGTGAATGAATATTGTGTTAAGTATTCCCTTACATTGAGTCTATCTTGTAGAAAACATGTTTATAAGTCTTTTATAATGGTTAAAAATGTGTTATTAATATTATATAGAAGAATAGTCATTTTTATAACACCTTATATAATCATGTATAACATTATTCGACCCATTTATTAAAAATATTTTTTTAATTCATTGTTTTATGTGTGTGCTTTATATTTGTTTCCATGGTTAGTTTGTAAATGATTTTCTTGTCGAATGGAATAGAAACTTTAAAAGTGGAATGTAATGGAGTTAATATGTTTCAAAAATATTAATCTATTTCATAAATCATTTTGGTTATATGGTATAATGATGACTCATTAAACAACTCATTTGTGATATTCGTTTAGATCATTTCAATAGTTCTATAATAATCACGAACTTGTTTCATCATATACCTTCAATATTATGAATTTAATTTAATTCCAGAAACTAATAGAGGTTATATAATACAATTTAAAAAAATAAACTATTTTAATGGTTTTAGGACTTCCTTTTATTTAATTAATGAAAATTAGACACACATCGTCTATAAAGTCAGTAAATCGACACATAATGGACAATGTTTTTTTGAATAAGAGGAAGAGAATAGGAAAAATAATGATTATTTTTTCCATTAACTTGATAAAAATACCGAATATTTATAATACTATATATTTTTTCCATGTGGATAAGGGGGTGAATATATTATAAGAAAATAAAACAAATAAAATTAAAACACAAGAAAATGAAAGAGGATATTTACCTCTTAATCACTTCTCTTTGAGATCCTCTTTAAATCCATTAGTTTTTTCTTTCTGGTGAGATAAATAGGAATTTGAGTAAGATAATATCCTTAGTAAGATTATTTAGAAATATTTATATAGTTCTCTAAGATTAAGAGTTTTAAAAGGAATAGGGGTGAGGGTGGTATTTATAGTGGATGAGAGGATAGTTTTTCCATTATTTTAATCATTTTTTTGACACTTTTTTCCAATAATGTGAATAGTACTGATTAATGAGAACCAAAATAGTAAAGTGAACATTTGAGTTCAATCCATGGTTTTCTAAATCATCCTTTATTCTTTGAATAATTTATTTATCATATAATGTATATATATATGGTAAATTACCATATTACACTGTTCATCAAAAAATAAAGAACTTTATAATAACCCAAAAAAATCATCCTAAATATTTTTAGATGTCTATAATTTTAAAATGAACTCTATTTTATAAAAATAATTTTCTAAATGTGAAAAATAATAATGTAAAATCTTAATTTATTCAAAAAATATCAATTTTCAAACTATAATTGATTTTATGACACCTTAAAAAATTAATCAAGGTCTCATAAATTATTAAAATTACATTCATTTGTGAGGTTACTATTAATTTTATTATATTATTTTTCTTAAGTTTAACATTAATATTCGTAAGTGTATGTTACAATTTACAAAAATAATGTCTGTCCTATCAGACTCCAGAAAAACACAATTATGATAGTTGTGTATACTTGTTTTTTCAAAATTCAAATCATAGAAGTGGAAACTTTTGTTTAACATCTAGATTGAAATTATATACTTATAAAAGTATCATTATGTAGAGACTAATTGATTCATGCATTTCAATTTATTTTGAAAACCTTGTGGGTGTTATAGACATTATCCATATTACCTTTTATGTAAATAATTAGTTAAAAATGATTAGCATCACTTCTTGAGGTGGTAGTACATAGAATAGGCGAGCAATGTCATCATATCACCGATGGAATAGAAATTAAAAATTTATATGTATTATAATAACTCAAAAGACATAAATATATTACAAATAATATCTATATATATATTAAAACCATTATTAAAACAATTTGTGGTAGGAAATGATAGTGAAAAATGACATTAGTTCATGAAATTGTAGTCTGTTGTATACGATAATGATGATTTCATATCACATTTTATGGGAGAATATAATTATTTATGTTATTAAATTATTATAATAATTTATAAATTAATATTAGATACTTTTTATACCATATAATCCAATTTTTAGAATATTTTAAGGTATTTAAAGATGAAATAAAATACAATCAAATAGGTATGAATTGTACCTCTTCTCAGACAACCTATTAAACATTATAAATAATGTATTTAGTGAATTTATTAATGACTAAAAAAAGGAATCTATGATTATGGGATATATTTGATGAAGTCATTTTTAGGTAATGTTTGAACTAAATTGGTTTTATGGTTTAAGAAAAGAGGAGAGTTTGTGGATTTTATTAACGATGTGGGTGGCACAGTTTAATTTTTTTATGAAAAATTTGAACCCAAGTTTTTTAAATTAGAAAAGGATTAAAATGTATCACTATATATCCTTAGAATATATAAGGATTAATTATTTCCATCCAATAAATTTTCTAAAACTTTTTAATTCATTTTGGTCATTATCTTTTTGTTTTAACCAATGGTAAACTAGTTATTACTTTAACAATGATAATTAATTATCAATATTTACTATTAATTATGTTAATAAAATTTAGTTGAACATAATATATAAAATAAATTAATATCATTAAAAATATTTAAGAGTATTTTATATATTATTTTCTTTGATTTGGTTAAATTTGATATACATTTTAAACCCACCAACAAGATGAAGAAGCGGGTTTTCATGAAAAGTATTTTTCATGAATAAAATGATTTTATTTTAACTATACAAAAAATTATTATCATTTTATGAATATAAATTAACATTTAGTTGTATATAATCAATATACATCAATAAATGCATTCCTCATAATGTGTTTTTAAAAAAAATTAAAAGGTAAGACATGATTCACAATAAAACTATTTTCAGGGAAATTATTTTTTAAACCGAAAGACAAACATATAATAAAATTACATATTATATTAATAAAAAAGAATATATATTTATTAAATATAAAAAATAATACTTATTAAAATTAAATACTACTAAAAACCTAATAGGACTTTTAAATTACTTGAATTCTTGAAAATAAAGGCCACTTTTAGAAAAATCAGTATTTTTTACAATTCATTAGAAAATCATTATTTCCCAAAAAATACCAATATTTCACCCAAAGTAAATTTTTTATATTATGAATTATATAACTAATTTCATATTATCAAATAGATTTTCAATTATTTACAAAAATTAATTATAAGATTTATTTTTGAAATGAAATAACAACAATTTTTGTAGAAAAATATTTTGAAGAAAAAATATTAAATTACAAAAGAAAATTACTGATTATTTAATATAAATTTATCAACAATTTTTCTTTATTAGAAAAATTATATATATATATATATTCCTAATATTGTTATTACTATTCATATCTACCGATTAAATGGCATGGTTATCACAATTATATATTTTTTTGGTTTTTACGCTCAGTGTTACATGTTGAATATACTATCAAACATAATTTTATTTTTTTGAAACATCGTAGCATTATAATTACTATATTCATTAATAAAAAATATATATTTTTCTATAAAACCTTTTTAGATAATTCTATCATTTTCTAATTACTATATGTTTTTTACATGTTAACTATTTGAAATAAAGTTTAAGTGTTACAGTAAGTAAAAACATGGTTAAATTAATTTTCCATAGAATATAATTATGGGATGATAATTATATTATATGGATAATGATCTATCATAATATTTCTCAAAGGATTCTTGGGCTCTGTTAAATTACATATACTGACAGGTTGCTCGAAATGAATAAAATAGAATAATCCAAGATATTATTGTTTCTAATGTAACATGGTATCAATCTCTGAATGAAAATGTATCCACAAACAAAGGATGTGAATGAAAATATGAGTAAAATCACTTATTATTTTGGAAATGTATTCATCATGTATTACATTCTATATACAAGGATTGATGTTTGATTTTAAATTAGAATCATGAACATGTATAAAGATAATATTGGGGATACTAAATCAATAACTATAGAAACTATACTGAAGTTTTTGAGATTTAAATATGGTAGATTCATGGTTTATGGTGTATAAGAGGAGATAATGGTTGTGGTATACACATATGATATCATCTAAGTAAATCATCTTGATTTGGAATCATAGTCAGGCTATTTAATTTAAATGGATGGTGGTGCATTGAGATGAAAAAGCTTGATGTAGTGTATAGTCATCCATTTTATTATATAATAAATTTATATAGAATATATATGATGAATATAAGATATTTTTTTGATATATACAATTTTTCCATATGCTGGTGTAATTCCTAATATTTCAGACCAAACTGTGGTTTATTGTGTTAATAATATAGTAACAGTGCTTACAAAGTATCCTCAATCCTACAAATAGACAACACATATACATCATACGATTCATATCTTGTAGAATTTTTCTAAAAGAGATGAATTCATAGTTAGGATAGTTTCCACATATGATAATGTGGCATACCCCATGACTACATCCAAATCTTAGTAAAATCTTGATTCCCATGTGACTTAATTTTGGTTTAGAGTTTTTATTAGTTGCCTCTAGTGCAAGTGATAATGTTTTGAGTTGGTTCCCAAGACAGAAATCTTATATTTCCTAATATTAAAATTACATGTATATAGTTTCATATATATATATACATATCCTCATATAATTGGAATCTCATTATAATTTTTTAGTAAACATAAATATATATCATATGGTATAAATATATCATGATGATAGGACACAAATGATGTGTGAATATATGTTTTTGGGTGATAATAATTATATTTACTTCTTCTCAAGAAGTTTTTACATAGATATCTTGTGCATATTAGTGCATAAGGACTAACCAATAAATATAAATCTCAAATTTTTTGGTGTCACTGGTTTATAATATCTATGATAATTTTTAATGGTTTCTTTAAATTAATTTATTATCAATATTTACAAATTTATCACTAACATAGATGAAATATAAAACAATATAATTTATGTTTTTTGGAGGTATCTTCTGGTAAATTTATCATTGGTGGTATGAAAACAGTTGAATGATTAAGACATAGTTTGTTATATCTCTATAGAGGAATATATTTCCAATGGCCATTTGACTAGGATGGTAGTACCTTCACTAATTCCACAGTCATGTTAATGTAATGGCCCAAACCTCTCCAGACCATTCCTTTGTCGAAAGGAAGGTCATGAAGAGTTCTGGAGTGTCGAAGGGACTTTTCCCACACTTTTCAGAATTTTGTAACTACACGTCGTGTAATGTGAGTACACGCTATGTACCATCATTCCGGATATACACCATGTTGAAGCTGTGTCCTTTCCGTGTGAAATAAATGAGTACACAACGTGTAGCCCATACTACAAGTTGTGTAGTGCCTCCCCGCATACGTGTTACCTTCAAACCCTGTGATGACCAGTCAACGGCCATGTGCTGTGTTGGAGCCATGTCCATGTCGTGTGAAATAAATGAGTACACTCCATATAGCCCATAATATAGGCCGTGTAGTGCCTCCCCGCATACGCATTACCTTCAAACCGTGTGTTGACCAATCAATGACCATGTGCCGCATTGAAGGCCGTGTTGTATGTCGCGTGGTGACCATCTCAAATGGCCAAGTACATTCCATGTACTATAAAGTATACACCATGTACATTAGTTTTTATCACCTATAAAAGGAGGGGTCCTATCCTCCTTTTCAAATCAGTCCTCTCCTCCCCTCTCATTCAACTAGAGATCTCCCAAGATATTACAAAGCTCCTTTCCTCCATAACTTCTTCATCAGAGCTCTGATTTGCGATCCGTCAATGGCCATGGGATCGTAACAATGAGGCGGAACTACTGATCTTGTATTGGTTGCTTTTCCTTTAGCCTTTCCTTCCCAGCTTCCACCTGAATAGGTTTTTATGGGTTTTTCCAGAAGCGACGGAAGCCGACGGACGTCTTCTAAAGTTGATCCGGGGGAGCGTTGTGATCAGAACCTATTGAGGTAGGGGTCTTACCTTCATCTCTCTAAATTGTGCATCATGCGTGGTGGGTGTCCTCTTATTTATGTGAAACACATTTTAACTAGTTTAATAAAGATAATAACTGGATTATATAACGGGGATGGGATGTTTGAAAATGAAATTACATTATTTATATCTTGTGATATTATGTTGTGAATTGAACAGACTTATGCCTACTGAAAATCACAGTCGTTGGGGGCATTTTCTTGCGCAATTAAATGCTTCCCTATATATCAAGACCGTTTACGGATGGAAACATTGTGGAATGTGGAAATTGGTTAATCACGTAAAATTGGATGATTAAATGAAAATATGGAACCCTTGTGTGATCACCCCGATTGAACAAAACAGAAATAATTAACATGTGGGTGCTAGTTAGGGTATATTTATGTGATGGGGATGTTTTATGGGTTTTTTGGTTCGGGTGAGTAGAGGGGCTGCGGTTGGCTTGGTTGTGGGTTGGTGTGAATGCTATGTTGGTGATGGGCAGTGGGGCTACAATAAATGGTATCAAGGAATGATGATGTACGAGTTTTGGTGTGGTTGTGGTTATGGTGGTTAGATGTGGGGCAGTAGGGATGGGTTTGAACGTGAATGAACTATGGGTTTTGAATTATAAATAAAAGTAGAAGAGTTAATGAATGATTGGGAATGATAATGGATGGGGTTGGTTGGTTAATAAGAAGGGGCTTGTTTGTGTTGCTTGTGCTTTCCTCACTTGATTTGTGTATGGCATGGATATGTTTTACGAACAATAGATGTGGTTGGTTGTGGATAGTTTCCCAGTAGTTATGGAATTAATAAACAAATTCTGTTGAAACATAAAAAAATCAATGGGGTTGGTGTTGTTTGTTGTATGCATGCTTCGACATAGTAGTGTTGAGGCACGTTCTCAGTTTCTCTATTTAGAAGCCATAGGTTGGGTTGTGAGTTTGGTATATATATATTTGTATCTTTTTGTTTTGTCGCACCTGACCCATGTTGATCACTTAGTGCCGAACACTTCCATTACATGGGAGAGGGTGTTATCTACTTAGTTACTAGCTCCTTCCTTCTCCTTCTTCCATAGAATGTGATGTCTTGAGGCGACCTTACACCTAAGACTCTTCAGATCAGTTTTGATTGGAGTGGTTTTTCACCCAAGACTCATCAGGAAGGTTTACTATTTCCCAAGAATATTTGGGATGAGGCCCAGGTGTGTGTGGTTGGGATGCATGGTTTTGAGGCCCAGGTGTGTGCGGGCAGGATGTGTGGTTGTGAGGCCCATGTGTGTGCGGGCGGGATGCGTGGTTGTGAGGCCCAGGTGTGTGCAGGCGGGATGTGTGGTTCTTGAGGCCCAGGTGTGTGCGGGCGGGAAGAGTGTGGTAGCGTCAGGACGTTCTCCATTAGGAATAGTATCTAACTAGTGGGAAAATGGTGCGGGGTACCCAATACTCTTGTTCTTATATACTAATACCTGTTGTTTGTGTTTTTTGGTGAGCGTGGATGGTGAGTTTGTGTGGATAGAATTCCTTTTTAGGTTTTGGATTCTTCTGTTGTTCTCACGGGACATTAGGATGTCTCCCCACTTCTACATGAGAGCTTTAGGTTTCCCTACTGAGTATACTTGTATGATCACCCTACATTTACTTTCAGGTTTCTAGGAGGACTACTAGGGCCGTATGGGACCCAACTAGTTGGGACAGTTGGAGTTGTTGTAGTTTGTTGTACTCTTGTTTCTTTTGGTATTGTACTTTTGAGATTTCTTGAACTTGTACTTTGTTCTAGAAATATTTTAACATGAATGTGGGATTGGTTTGGGTTTATTTACTTCTTCCTTTTTTTGGTGTTTTACTCATCATATTTCTCGATCATAAATAATAAAAAGGGTAATTCCTACCATATTTGTGAAAACTCATACCCTTGGTGCTAGTCACCACTCTAGGGCCTACTGAAGGAGGGAATTGGGGTTCAGTATCTCCCTTTCACCATTGCTAGCTCAGGAGGGGAATCTTTGGTGGGAGGGGGTCGTGACATAATGGTATTAGAGGTGATGGTTGAGAGATAGGATGGAGTTCAGAGTTAGGCACAATGAGGATTGTATGGGATGGTAGGGAAACAACATTTGTTGATCTTGGTGCGTGACATAGGCTAGGGAAGAATGGATAGGACACCAGATTTTAGGGCCCCACGTGATCCAATGCACGGACTCTGAGCCTACCGAAAAACCAATTGAGACTACATTTATTGTATGGTCAAGACCCTAGGGAAGTTACATGCATCATCATGATTGTGTTTTACTTGATTTGGGTATTCTAGGAATTTAATTGAAATAAAATTATAAAATAAAATCTTGATAAAATTTCCTTAATACTTGGGCTTAGGCGATCGTTTTTTACCGTATAGCTATGGCACCTGGACGTCGTCCCCGGGTGACTCAGACAGCCGAGGCCCAACAGATTCAGGTGGTCGATCAGTTAAGGATTGACCGAGAGGAGGAAGATAGCCAGTGGCAGAAGACTCTTCGTTCTTTCTAGTGGAAAGACCTCAAAAAGTACAAGGGTAGTAATTCAGACCCAAAGATGAATGGGTGGCTTGAGGATCTAGGGATCACATTTACTGTGATCCGTGATCTGAGGGAGTACTGCATTCCCCTAGTAGTCAGTCAGCTAAGAGGTGTGGCGCAACAGTGTTGGACGCTTTACCTCGGAGAGAGGACAAAGGTAGAGGTTCTGTGGGATGACTTTGAGAAGGAATTCATAGAGGAATTCCTTTCTTCCATGATCAAGGCAGAGAAGTGGCAGGAGTTACTCTCCCTCTTGAAGGGGAGTATGTCAGTACGAGAACTGGGGATTAAGTTCAAGGATCTCCAACGCTTTTCTCTGGATCTCTTTCTGGAGGAGGCACTTCGTTTTTTCTCCAGTATGTTGTTACCCCCTTCACCCTTCAGACATTCTTTGCAGTTCAAGAGAAGTCAGAGGTTGAAGAGAGGATGCACTCACAGGGAGGTGCACCACGTGAGGGGATCCAGCCAGGTTCGTCGAAGGGGAAGGAAATTAGTAGCAAGTCTTCTGCGACTGGACCATCCAGATTCATGCCAGTAAGGAGCTGGCCCCATAATTTCTAGTTCTGATCTTCAGGTCCTCGTCCCTTTTTCACAAGCCCATGACTGAAGTTATTCTCTTATGGAGGTTTCAGGAACATTCAGAGTCAGTTCCCGACCTGAGCTTAGTACGGTGGAGGTAGGTAGGATCAGTTCCCACCTCCGCAGCACCAGTTTCCAGCGAGGCCCTTCTAGCAGCAGCAGGACACTGCTCCTCCGAGGGCAGACTTTGCAGGAGGAGGCCGACCTCAGGGTGATCCTAGGGGTCCTCGACCATGGTGTGTTCGGGGAGGTGGTCGACATCAGAGAAGCAGAGGATCTAGGCGTGGAAATTTTCACGCATCAGTGTTGGCAGCTCCGGCAGGACCAGAGGTGGTGCGAGTTACGATTTGTTTGTTTAGAACTATCGTTTCTGGATTGTTTGATTCGGGACCTTCGCACTCCTTTGTTTCACCTGGTCAATCCCATGATTTGGGTCTAGACGTAGAGAGACTTTCCATACCTCTGGTACTGAGTACACCAATTGTAGGATAGATCAGCGTATCTTGTGTTTTTCGGGGATGTGAGCTGATGTTGGGACCGCATCAATATAATGGGGACCTTCTTTTGCAACATATGCATCCATATGATGTCATCCTAGGAATTGACTGGTTGCTTTCTGTTAGTGTTGTTATTGACTACTTCCGAAGAAGAGTCGTGTTCTCCGATGTGGATGGGTAGCGTGTATCTTTTGTTGTAGAGAGGAGCTACCAGGTGGGAAGTCGACATGTTGTGACTCTCTTTTCCTTGTTAGGCGGGTTGTAAGTGGTTTCAACTGATACAGAGATGATGGATGTCCCAGAGGTTTGTGGGCAGTTCCTCGATGTTTTTCCTGAGGAGGTTGTGACTCAACCCCCCCCCCCCCCCCCGACGTGACGTTGAGTTCGGGATAGACTTACATCCTAGTGCCCGTCCGATTTTGATGGCCCCTTATCGGTTGGCACCTTCGGAGTTGCGAGAGTTGCGGATTACGATTGACGATCTGATGGAGAAGGGTTTTGTTCGACCAAGCGTGTCACCATAGGGTGATCCAGTTTTCTTCATTAAAAAGGTAGATGGTGGTCTCATGCTATACATAGACTACCAAAGGTTGAATCCAGTAATGGTCAAGAACCGTTACCCCTTTTCAAGGATAGATGATCGTTTCGACCAGCTAAGTGGAGCAGGTTGGTTTTCTATGATTGATCTATGATTTGGATATCATCAGTTGAGGGTAAAAGACAGCGACATCTCGAAGACGGCTTTTAGGTGTAGGTATGGGCACTTAGAGTTTGTAGTGATGCCGTTTGGAGTTACGAATGCATCAATTATGTTCATGGGACTTATGAACTTTGTCTTCCGAGAGTTCCTGGACCGGTTCATCATTGTGTTTATTGATGACTTCCAGATCTACTCAGGATCAGAGGAGGAGCACGTTGAGCATAGTAGGACAGTCTTGGAAGTCCTTCGACACCACCATCTTTATAGGAAATTGTCTAAGTGTAAGTTCTTGACACAAGAAGTACAATTCCTTGGGCACGTAGTGTCTCAGCATGGAGTGACAGTGGACCCGTCGAAGGTTGAGGATGTTGTTTCATGGGCATCACCCAAGAGCGTAAAATAAGTTCATAGTTTCCTGGGGTTGGAAGGTTATTATCGGAGGTTTGTTTTGGACTTCTCTCGAGTTGTGGCTCCATTGACAGCTTTGACTAAGAAGAACCAGGTCTTATTAAGGAGCGAGCAGTGCCAGAAAGCTTTTGAATACCTGAAGGAGAAGTTGGTCGGTGCTCCAGTACTCGGGTTTACAGAGGAAGGGTTGTTATATGATGTGTTTTGGGATGCTTCTGGACTTGGGTTGGGATACATACTGATGCAGAAGAAGGGCGTGATCTGTTATGGGTCTAGGCAGTTGTGCCCTCACGAGTGTAACTATTCCACCCATGACCTAGAGCTTGAAGTAGTAGTGTTCGTACTAATATTGTGGAGAGATTACCTCTTTGGGGATCACTTTGTGGTCTTCTCAGATCATAAGATCTTACATTATATCTTCTCCCAGCGTGACCTAAACTTACAAAAGTGGAGATGGGTCTAGTTTCTCCAAGACTATGACTTCGAGATCTCTTACACTGAAGGTAAGGGAAACATTGTTGATGATTCCCTAAGCAGGTAGTCACATAAAGAAGTGGTTCGGGAAACCACTGATTCATCGAAAGCAATGGGAGAGTTGGCTGCCTTGCACTTGGATGCAAGGGTAGAAGGTGTTAGAGGCTGTTTGTTTCAAATGATGGTGCAGTCCTCCTTGTTAGAGAAGGTGGAAGAGTCTCAGTGGCATAGTTTGTGGCTAAGTGCCTAGTGTGTCAACAAGTAAAGGCTGAACATTGTGTTCCCATTGTTTTGTGGCATCCTCTAGATGTCCCCGAGTGAAATTGGGATGACATATCGATGGACTTCATCACAAGACTACCCAGAGATCATGGTGGTTATGATGCTATCTGGGAAGTGGTGGATCAAATGAAAAAGTCACCTCACTTCTTAGCAATTAAGGAGTCGGGCCCGGTGAGTACCTTATCACAGAGGTACGTAGACGAGGTGGTGTGTTTACATGGAGTTGTGAAGACTATCGTCTCAGATCGGGATACTTAGCTTACATCACGAGTTTAGAGGGGGTTACAGCTTGCTTTTGGCTCCCAGCTTTTCCTTAACACTTCTTTCCACCCCCAGACTGATGGGAAGACAGAGCGGACTATCCAGACATTGGAGGAAATACTGGGGGCATGCATTCTGGATTACGGAGGATCATGTGTGCAACATTTTCCTTTAGTAGAGTTTACCTAACAAAACAGCTTCCACTCTACTATTGGCATGGCTACGTTTGAAGCTTTGTATGGAATACAATGTCGTTCATCCATTTATTTTGCAGAGGTTGGTAAGACAGGTGCTCTTGGGATAGATGTAGTAAAGAGCACCATAGAGAAATTCTATCTTGTGCGTGAGAGGATGACAGAAGCTTAGGACCGAAAGAAGTCTTATGTTGATCGTCAGAGGAGGCCCTTGGAGTTCTAGGTGGGAGATCATGTGTTCTTGAAGGTTTCCCCTTGATGGGGGCAGCGGAGGTTTGGGAAAGGGATTAAGCTCTCCCCTATGTTCATCGGACCTTTCAAGGTGCTGAAGCGAGTCAATGAGGTGGCATATCAGCTAGCCCTGCCACCTTAGTTGGACAAGGTTCATGACGTCTTCCACGTCTCCCAGATTCATCGGTACATACATGATTACTCTCACGTTATCAACTGTGGAGAGTTAGATATGGGATATGACGCTACATTCGAGGAACGACCAATCAGAATCAAGGATCGTAAAGAGAAGGTGCTCTGTGGTCGAAGCATCGCCTTGGATCGTGTGGTGTGGAGGCATGGAGGCCTCGAGGAGAGAACTTGGGAGTAAGAGTCTCAGATGCACGCTCAGTACCCAGAGTTGTTTTGACTTGTGTTTTTCCTTGTTCTTCTGAGCTTGGTTTTGATGTTATACTTTGTACCTTTTGATATATGTAATGCTTGGCTTGTCGGTTGTGAGACATTTTGTTTCCTTGTTCTCTGGAAGTGTGTAACATGTCTGGATGTGTGGAAAAAGAGAAAAATCTGATCCTTAATCGAGATGCATTAATGCAGATGTGATTGAACCCATGCAGGAGAGTTAGTGCCGCCTAAAGTGGATAATATCTCAACATGGGATAAGGAATTACCCAAGACATGTGTTTGGGCAGTGTGTTGGTTGTACGATGTTGGGGGCAGTGTAAGTTGGAAAATCCTAATATATTGATGTGGGAAGACCCAATTCTTAATAGAGACGCATTAATGAGTATGCGATTAAAACCGTGTAGGTGATTCAGTGATTCCTAAAGCGGATAATATATTGACATAGGAGAAGGAATTCCTAACACCTATGATTAGGGTTGTCGGTTGGGATCCTAACATAATGAGAGCCCTAATAGGTATCTTGTTGGGTTCTTCTGGGTTGGTTTTTAATTCTCGGGGATGAGAATGTTTTAAGAGGAATCTGATGTAATGGCCCAGACCTCTCCGGCACATTCCTTTGTCGAAAATAAAGTCATGAAGTTGTCTGGAGGGTAGAAGGGACATTTCCCACACTTTTCAGAATTTTGTAACTACACGTCGTGTAGTGTGAGTACACACCCTGTACCACCTTGTTGGGTATACCTTGTGTTAAATCTGTGTCCTTGACATGTGAAATAAATGAGTAAATGCTGTGTAGCCCATACTACATGTCTTGTAGTGCCTCACTGTGTACATGTTTCCTTCAAACTGTATGATGACCGGTCAACGTCCATGTGCCATGTTGAAGCCGTGTCCTTTCCGTGTGAAATAAATGAGTACACTCCATGTATCCCATACTACACACCGTGTAGTGCCTCACCGCGTATGCATTACCTTCAAATAGTGTGTTGACCAGTCAAGGACTTTGTGCCGCGTTGAACGCCGTGTTAGAAGCTGTGTGGTGACCGTGTGAAATGGCCGAGTACACTCCGTGTACTATAAATTACAAACCATGTAACTTAGTTTTTCTCGCCTATAAAAGGAGGGGTCCTCTCCTCCTTTTCAAATCACTCATCTCCTCCCCTCTCCTTCAAGCAGAGCTCTCCCGAGAGACTCCAAAGCTCCTTTCCTTCATAACTTTTTCGTCCGAGCTCCGATTTATGATCCGTTAGTGGCCACTGGATTGTAACGAAGAGGGAGAACTTGTAAGCTTGGATCTGTTGCTTTCGCTTCAGCCTTTCCCACCCAGATTCCACCCTAGGATGTTTTTTCGAGTTTTTCCAGAAGCGATAGACGCTGACAGACGTCTTCTAATTTTGATCCGGGGGAGTGTTGTGATTAGAACCTATTGAGGTATGGGATTTCCTTCGCCTCTCTAAATTATGCATCATGTGGGGTGGGTTTCCTCTTGTTTATGTGAAACTCATTTGAACCAGTTTAATACAAATAATAACTGGCTTATATAATGGGGATGGAAAGTTTTGTAATGCAATTACATTATTTATATCCTATGAAATTATGTTGTGAATTGAAAAGACTTATGCCTATTGAAAATCACGGTCGTTGGGGGCCTTTTCTTGTGAAATTAAATGCTTACATATCTTTCTAGATCGTTTAAGGATGGAAACTTTGTGGAATGTGGAAATTGGTTAATCACGTAAAATTGGCCGATTAAATGAAAATCTGGAACCCTTGTGTGATCACCCCGATTGAACAAAACTGGAATAATTACCTTGTGGGTGCTGGTTAGGGTTTATTTATGTGATGGGAATGTTTTGTGTGTTGTTGTGGATTGGGTGAGCAGTGGGGCAGCAGTTGTCTTGGTTGTGGGTTGTTGTGAATGCTATGTAAGTGATGGGCAGCGGGGCTGCGATAAATGGTATCAAAGGATGATGATGTACGAGTTTCGGTGTGATTTTGGTTATGGTGATTGGAAGCAGGGATATAGGGATGGGTTTGAATCTGAATGAACTATGGGTTGTGAATGATAAATAAAAGTAGAAGAGTTAATGAATGGTGGAGAATGGTAATGTATGGGGTTGGTTGGTTAATAAGAAGGGGATTGTTTGTGTTGCTTATGTTTTCCTAACTTGATTTTTGGATGCAGGGATATGTTTTATGAATGATCGATGTGTTTGGGTGTGGATAGTTGCATAGTAGTTAAAGAACTAATAAACTAATTCTGTTGAAACAAGAAAACCTAAATGGGGCTGGGGTTGTTTGTTGTATGCATGCTTAGACATAGTAGTGTCGAGGCACGTGCTCAGTTTCTCTATTTAGAAGCCATAGGTTGGGTTGTGTGTGTGATATATATATATATATACATCTGTATCTTTGTGTTTTGTTGCACCCCACCCATGTTGAGCACTTAGTGCCGAACACTCCCATTTCACGGGAGAGGGTGGTTTCCCCTTAGTTACTAGATCCTTCCTACTCCTTCCATAGGTTGTGATGGCTTGAGGCGACCTTACACCTAAGACTCATCAGGTAGGTGTCGATTAGGGTGGTTTTTAGCCCAAGACTATTCAGGCAGGTTTACTATTTCCCAAGAATCTTCGAGATGAGGCCTAGGTGTGTGCGGGCGGGATGGGTGGTTGTGAGGCCCAGGTGTGCGCGGGTGGGATGCGTGGTTGTGAGGCCCAGGTGTGTACGGGAAAGATGTGTGGTTCTTGAGTCCCAGGTGTGTGCAGGCGGGAAGAGTGTGGTATCATTAGGACGTTCGCCTTTTGGAAGAGCAGCTAACTAGTGGGATAATGGTGTGGAGTACCCAATACTCTTTTTCTTATATACTACTACCTGTTGTTTGTGTTTTTGGTGATCGTGGATGGTGAGGTTGGGAGGATAGAATTCCTTGTTAGGTTTTTGTTTCTTCTGTTGTTCTCACAAGACATTAGGATGTCTCCCCACTTGGGCAAGAGATCTTTATGATTCCTTACTGAGTATACTTGTACGCTAACAGTACGTTTACTTTCAGGTTTCCAGGAGGACTAATAGGTCCATGCATGACCCTACTAGTCGGGACAGTTGGAGTTGTTGTAGTTTGATGTACTCCGATTTCTTTTGGTATTGTACTTTTTAGCTTTCTTGTACTTGTAATTTGTTACAGAACTATTTAAACATGCATGTGGGATTGGTTTGGGTTTATTTACTTCTTCCTTTTTCTTTTGGTGTTTGACTCATCCAATTTACCGATCTTAAATAATAAAAAGGGTAATGCCTCCCATATTTGTAAAAAAACTCATACCCTTGGTGATAGTCGTCACTCTGGGTCCTACTGGAGGCGGGATTTGGGGGGGGTCATTATCTCCCTTTCACCATTTCCAGCTCAGGAGGGGCATCTTGGGTAGGAGGGGGTCGTGACAGTTAACGTGAGTTATAGCCATCTGTTAAAGTCAAACTAACAATAAATATAACAGGTATAAAAGTAGCACAATTTGTGGATTTTTCTTTGAAAAGATATTATAATTAAAATAGATTATATTTCATGGTGTTTTTTCAATGGATTAGATGTTATTTTTATAACTAAAATTTTCTCCATACATTTCTCGATGTATTTCTAGAATATTTTCCTCAACTATGAGTTTCACTCAGTGTTATCGAGATATATTCTTAGAGATTATTAGACTATGTGTATTCCAATTTCATGATTGTTCTAATGAATCATTGTGTAGGATATAGTGAACCCCACCCTAAGCATTGGAATATATCTATGATTAATTTTTTTCTATCAGAAAAATAAATTCTTTTTATTCATGTTTAGAATAATAAATATTGAAGACGTTTATTCACAGTATTCTTAATTTGTTAAATGATGAAAAAGAAAAATAATATCAAATGAATATTTATAATTCATTGTTCATATGATACGTGGTGGGTACTCATGTAATGATTTTAATGTCATGATAATTTATTAGAAACCTATGATAGATTTTGTTTACAAATCTCAATAACGAGCCTAATAGAATGATTAAATAGTTTTTTTTAAAAGATCATTACAGCCTCACTGTTAAATAAGTGGGTGTCAATAAGCATAAATAATATTTCAGATATACATAAAATTTTCAATCAGTAAATATTTATTTATTTATTATTTTAAAATAAGAATCAAATTTTTAGAAAATGAATGTTCTGATTCAAATAAATTTTTTTATCAAAATAAATTATTATATTTTGCAATAAAATATTGAAATGAATTTTGGAATATTTTATATAATTTATTTAATAAAATGAAATTAATTTCATAAATCATGTTTTATGTATTATCTTATAGTGGAATATTGATATATATTTTTGAAATGATTTTTTATTCAATGAATAGTGAAAAATATTAATTTTATTAAAAATTGTATTTTATTTTAAATTATTTACAACGTAAAGTTATACCTTGGATTGTTATTATAAATAATTATAGAATTTTTATTTATTATAGTCCAACTATGGGGTTTTAACTAATTTTATGCATTAATTGAGTGAAATTATTAAACATAAAAGACATTTTTATAAAAAAATATATTCAATCATGTTATGTAAGTTTAACTTTAATGTTAAACTTCCATTTTTATGTTTTAAATCATGAGAAATTGATTCCCTATTTGGATTTAGGATATATTTTTCAAAAAATACCCCTTTTATTTTTTTTATTATGAATAGTGATGTTGTTTATTTTTATTACAATAGTAAATGGTGAATCAGATAATTGTGTTTAAAAATAAAATGAAGAGGACTAAAAAATGACACTAAAACGTCCCAAAATTTTATTGATTAAGTATATATCATCAAAAATAATTCAAAATTTGATTATATTTCATTTTTTCATTTGGAAATGTTTTTTACATTTTTAATAATTTTGTAATTAGAAAGTGAAAAATGATACTCTATCTTTTAATAAATATAATATTTTCAACATGGGGATAAAAAGAGGATATATTCGATTATTGTTATAAATTTTAAATATATATTATTATTTTTTGTCTTAGTATTTTTTTAATAATTTTAAAATAAATAAAACATAATATTCTTTGACAATGCTGACACAATAATTGTTCAATTATTAGATAAACCAAATAAACGATTTTTAAAATGATAAAAATTATATGATTTTAATGAATCATTATTTTCTACAATTATTTTGATAAAAAAATTATATACAGGTTTTACTTTATTATATTATTATACAATTTTTTCTTTGATTTTTTAAATTCATATGAAATTAAATTTTTTAAAATTGAAACTAATGATATTTTTTATAAATAGTATTTTATAAAATAATTTAAAATATCTAAAAAATGTATATTCAGACCATTGAATGTTATAATGTTGATTTCATCATAATTGTCAATTTATATCTTATTTTATTACATTTAGAGTAAATATATTAACCCCTTAATAATAATAAAAACATTGATATCACTGTAATTGTAAAATGGGTTTACATAGGGTTTAAACCAAAAGAAAATGGTAAAAAGGGGATCCAAATATATCCAATGTTTTCTATGAGATTATTCCCTACTAAAATAATATTTTAATGAAAAAAATTAAATATAGTTCTATTTGGAGTTCTAAATTAATTTATATTAATTTATTATTTAAGAAATTCAAAAAGTGAATTTTCCCTCTCATATAAAATGGAATCACTTACTATAATTTCTATACACCTAGAGAACTATTTTTATTATCCACAACCTATTCAAATATATTCATACTATACCAAACGACATATTTGATTTACTATGTTTTAAAATATACTACCATTATAATGATTAAAGTGTAATAAAATGAGGATTGTCCAAAGAAGATGAATAGTGTCTAACCAAATGTTTTTATTCTATCTGTTCATAAAAATCTACGAGATATTCATCAATCACTCCTAAATTTTAATATTAGTTTATTTGATAAAAAATAATTTTTAAAAGTAATATCATAAATCCATCCCCAGCATCAATCAAATTGGGTAGATATACATCGTTTCTCTATAAAACATACTACAATCTTCTGAACTGATGTAATGTGTTTTTTATCATCGACTCTCCCAAATAGTTTTAATGAAGGAATTAACGAATATATATTATATAAATGAAATATTTATCCTTATTGAATTATAATATTTAATATACATTCTTACCCTTATATTCCCTAAAAAAATTATATTGTTGTCCATGTGGACGTGTGGGCGACCACCTTCATGAAGTGATGTGATTATGTTTTCCTCACCAAATATAATATTTGGTAAAAATAATTATATTTTAAAAAATGATATTTTATTTATGATATAATTTAATTTCGTAAAATTTTTTTTTCCTTATTTCAATAATGATCATTGGAAATTGAAATTTTACTCATGCATTTGTGCAGCCTACCATCTCAGTGATTGTAATGTAATTTGTTTTTCATAACCAAAATTTATGATAGTTTTTAAAGATAAACTATATGAATAAATTTGAAATTTATTTAGTTGTTCTATTATTAGAGATGACGTAATAATTACCACTTTATCAATAGTCAAACTACCAAGGTTATTCTACTCATATTACATGGATGTAGTCCAAATATCAAACATGAACATAGTTGATTAAATAATCAATTATAACATTTTTAGAAGTAATATTAAAAATGTAAAAGGTTCTTAAGAATGAAAATAATAAATTTATGTTTATTATTTATGAATATAATGAGTATATGTTACGATCTTGACTCGAGGTATGAGAATTTATTTTTATCCCATTTTTTAACGTTTCTCCTCAAAATCATTTTCTTAAAGGTCTATATTTTTAAAATTATTTTATGTATGTATTTTTATCGACAAAATATAATTATAGATTTTGTTTTAATTTTTAAATTATTTAAATGTTTTTATAGATAAATTTTTTACATATATTATATAGATATTTTTTATTTCCTTCACAAAAGAGAAAAGGAATTTTTTATTTTATTTAATGAGGTGAAAATTATTCTTTTCGACATCTAAAACAGTTATTTTTTATTTGAAATCAATTATAATATTCCATGTTCTATTTAAATAATTAACCTCCTTCACTATGTTTTGGTTATTTTAAAAAAGGGTTATAATATGCAGTGGATGTTTCAATATCTAGAAATATTTTCTTATGGATGGAATGATTATTTTGAAATATACAATATTTTAGGTGTTATGAATAGGGTTTAGTTCTTGGTAATTTTTTATAATGATAGGTAGTTTCTTTATAAACCCTATATGGTGGGGTTCCGGATATCCCAACAATTAATTCTATATGATTTGCGTTTTCATGTTTAAAATGAGGGTTATTTCATTTTAAATAGTGATGTTTATTTCATGTATATCTTTAATAGTTACTCTATGTATAACCATGGTGGTTATTCCATGTGAATTGTGATAGTTCTTCCATTTATAAATGTTATAGTCATTCCATATGCAAGAGAGATATGGAAATTATTCTACATATTACTTATATGGTTAATGTATGTTTTCTAAGTATTTTTATGGAAATCATAGGATATAAAAATGGTATCAAAAACCAATTTTTTTTTAAAAAAAATTAATGTATATTCTACTTATTAAGGGTAAAAATTACTATTTTGTGGAAAAATATTCATGTGTTTTTCATAATTTCAATGAATCAAATATATAATTTTTCAATAATAATTCTTATATAATATTTCATGAAAATATTTAGGAAATCAGATCTATTTCTTAGGTTTGAAAATGATAATTCTGAACCCAATATTTAATTTTAAAATATGTTTTCTTTGAATAGGTGTGTATTTAGTAATTTTTATGTACCTTACATGAATTTTTGTGCTCATATGATAATTTTAAATTTTTTTAATGGGGAAGAAAGATGAATAAATAAAATTTAAAAGTCCATATAAAAATTAAAAATATATTTTCTAGAAAAAAATATGGCTCTTTTTAAAAATATTATTTTATGGGTAAATAAATATTATTTATTTGTTTCAGATTTTTAATATATGGGTATTTTGTTTAATATTTATTAATTAATTATGTATAAATCAAAATCAAAATGATCATAGAGATTATAAGATTGTTAATTCTTAAATAAAAACTTGAGATTATAAAATAATTAATATCATGTCCTTATAGTTGGTATAAGAGAAGGGATTATGCATCAATGGAGATTATGCTGATTTTATGTGAGATTATCCTACGACTTATTGATTACATCACTTATTAATAGGTCCATAGATGATCATAAGACCCAAGGCAGGGAATCTTTTTTTATTGTTTTATATTATGATAATTTATGGTGATTAATGATATTTTAATTCACATTTTCTAGATAGAGTTATCCATATTTCATAGGTTTAATGTGAAAGAATATTTTTTAATAATGTGTAAACATTTTTATAGAGTAATGTTTAAAATTAAGAGATAACATTTCCTAAAAGAAAAATATTTTATTTTAATGTTATTAATTCTATTATTGAGGATTTTGTGGCTGAAGTATTATGAAATATCAATAGGTGTTGTCCTTACAAGAGACAATTTTTATTTTAATATGAAATAACCCATTTCATATTTTTATAATTTTATTTTTGTATATTTAATATACATTATAAATATTAAATGTAGATGACATCACAAAACCTTATAAACCATTCCAAATTATTTAATCCTCACTATTACTGCAAAATCATATTCAAACAAAAATAATTTTTTTTTTAACATACAAATCTCCTACATGAATCTATTTGATATATCCAATACCATTTAATATCCCCAAATTTCTATAGATGATGGTTTTTATTTTATTTTATCAAAATATCAACTCATCTATCACATTTGGAAAGGGAAATACCACTAAGGACCTGAGTATTTATTTTTTAGATATAACCTCTTCACGTTGGAAGATAACGGGTATATCAACAACATAAAATATGACCCTGATGTTAGAATTTATGTATGGATTATTTTCTTATATTCTACGAATGAAACATGATTGATTTGATATTGACAAATCAAAAGATTATAATTTATAACATTTATTATAGGGAATAATGTAATGAGGAATAAAGTCAAAAACCATGGTTTATTCTTTAAGTAGGAATTTGAATGAATGGTTTCTTTATCAATTTCATTGTTATATATTATAAACAGTATGATAATCATGAAATGCATATTTATTATTTTATATTATATTTTTTTCAACATTTTGAATCATGTGATATATATAATTGATACCATTGAAATTTTGTTTAATGAAATGGATAAGTTTTTTGGTGGCATTCATTTATGGATATATGATACAAGGATAAATAAACCATTGGGTTAAAATGTAATTAATTTTAGAAAAATGATGGTAAATAAATTGTATTTTGTTGAAAAAATGAGCTATATAGACAAAATTAGAGGTTAAGAAGTGTTTTGATTATTACTGAAATTACTGAGGACATTCATCATATTTTAGATAGTGTTATAGTGATTATATTAATATTGTTTTACTAAATGGAAATATAATTGGTTCAGTGACAACCCTTTACATCTCGCAAGGCCGCATGTCTTGAACCACCTCTGAAGGGAGACAATAGTGCATTGACAGCCACTAGACTACATGATGTACTAGTTAGTAAGAATTTACATATAATGATTATGATGATGTTGGGAACATATTTTTTATCATATATATAAACTGGGGATGAAAATTGTTTTATTGTTTAAATGATTAATATAACTTTGAAAAACAATCTCTTTGTTTTTGTGAATCATTATATGGTAATGGTAAAAATTAAAATCTGGTATTTTAAATTAGAATTAAAGGGTGAATTATCTTTTGGGAATATATATATATCAATTAAATGTGGATTTCTATTGATTAGGGTCATTTAATAAAATATTATCATGTCTTTGAGATTACATGAATATGTTAAATAAATGTTTGGTACAAAACAATAAAGGTTATTGAAGTGATTTGGAGATAAATGTTAAAACAATATATGATCAAATAATTATAAAACATTGGTTTCAATACCTTTTAGGAATATTTTAAAAAAAATTATAGAGAGTTATTTAAAAGTGGTTAGTTTGACATTGGTAATTACTATTGACATTTAGATATCAATGTGTTATTACTTTATATAATGGACTCTTAATATTGTTAATTATATTAATTTATTCAAACCATTTTGGTTTTGGTTATTATCTAATCATCGTATAAATATTTTTGTATTATTATTTATATTATATAATTATTAAATAGTATATTTTATTGAATCATGTATAAATAATTAGTTTTTAGTATTCCTAATTTAGAGAAAAATATGATATTGAGGTGAAAATGGGTTAAAATATGAAATTATACAAATTAAATATATTTCCTTATTTTTTAATCTATATTAAAAATAGTACATAAAATTGACGAAAAATGTTTTGAATCAATGACATGTTATCCTATTTAGATTATTTCTGATTAATTGATTGTCTCATTCACACCTATTTCGTCTATAGTTTTTTGGTCACTTTATTTATCATGATCATTCAATTTATTATATTTAATTATCTTAATAACCCACTAACATTATTTGGACATATTAAATTTATTCCATGTTCATGTATTCACATCCCACTAATTACCTCCTATTTTGAAACAAACCAGGTGTTTTTTTAGATAACCTTCACACATTTCTTTCTATCTTTTCAAGAAGAAAATTTACTAATCCTCATTATGATCTGTGAGTTGAAATAAGGTATTTTCATATGTTAAAACATTGATTATCATGTTTGGGTAAAAATATTTATGTTGAAAATTATTAATGGAATTGGATTCCATGTCATTTTATTTTAAAATAAAACTATTTTTTAAAGTATATAGGTTGTGGATCATCGATCCAGGATAAACCATAAAATATTATTATTTAAATATTTCTGTTAAACCATCTTAGATAAATTTAAACGTTTATAGAGGTTTAAGAAATTATAAAATATTTTGAAAATGATCTAACCAATAAAAATTTATAGATTAATTCTTTTGAAATTAAGAATCAATTTTTTAAAAGTCAATTTTGGCTACGAAAATATGTTTTCATCAAAATTATTTTTATTTATTTTATTGTAAATTTTTTTTAATTAATATATAGAAAATTTCCATTTTTTAAAAAATAAACATTATTATTCAAATAATAATACGAAAATTATATAATGTTGAAATTTTGAAATTTTTAAAAAATGTTTGATTTTTCAGTGAATAGTGAGAAATATTAATTTTTATTGAAAATTGTATCATCATTAAAATTATTTAAAAAGGGAAATTATATTGTTGGATTAGTTTTAAAATTTAATGAGTTCAATTTTTTATTTTTATGAAAAATTTTCATTCATAGCATTTCTTATTTTTAATTTTGAATTAAAATATTCCACTTCTATGTTTTTAATCAAGAAAAATGTATTCCATAATTTTGATCTGGAAATAAAAATTCAATAAATAAGTCTAATATTATTATCAAAATGATGAGTAGTAACCTTAGTAATTCTTATTAGCATAGTAAATGGTAACTCAGGTAATTATGGTTAAAAATAAAATAATATGGACTAAAATATGACCCCAACAATTGCATTAATTTTATTAAATGAGAATATCTCTCTAATAATAATTAAATAGTTGAGTAAATTTGAATTTTTAGAAATTTTGAATTGATTTTATCCGTTATAATTATTAAGTGAATATAATGAAACAAATGTCACACTCATGAATTTAATAACAAAAATATTTTTATCATATGGACAAAAAGATGATATGTTCAGTTACACGTATAAATTTTATATCTAAATTATTTTTTATCTTGTATATTAGTTGTCATTTTTTGTTATTAAATAATTACATTAATGTCTTACTCAATTCTTTTTTAGTATATGTTCAATTACTATAAAATAAAATAAATGATGGGAAAATGTTAATGATAATTTTATTTTAATGAATATTTATGGTCAATTACTCTTTTAAAAAATTACATTCTATATAGTTTTTTATTCATTTTATTATATTCTCATTATTGTATTTAGTTTTAATTTTCAAATTAAATGAATAGTAATAAAATTAATATTTATGTAATTTTATAAAAAAACATTATTAAATGATAGAAATTTTTAAATATCATATTACTGGCTAATTTAATGGTATATGATTGATGTCCTTCAAAATGGTCTATTTATGGGATTTCCCCCCCTTTTATAGTATATATATTATTCCTTCATTAGTTAAAACATTGATATCGCCATATTTATCATAAGAGGTTAAAAAGGGTTAAAAATGATAATGGTTAAAATTATATCCAAATATACGAAAGTTTTATTTTAATATAGTATTTAGACTAAACCTCATCTTTCCTATTTATATTACAAATTTGGTGAAATTTATACTTCATCATTATTTCATATTTATTTCACATTTTATGAAATTCCAAAAGTGCTCGTCCACTCTCTTATAAAAGGTCACATGTTCTTCTAAATTCTTCACAACTGAAGATTATTTTATTATCCTCAATATTCCCAAGTACCATTATAACATACCTCCCCACATTCTAAAGGACTTATTGTGGGATGAATACCTTCCTCAAATGGATTTATGTGTAATGAAAATGACATTGTCTGAATCAAAGGTATGACAATTAACCAAATGATTTATCTATTTTATTATTCCACATCATTCCAATATTTTTAATAATTAATATATAATACCATAAGAATCTAAAAAATAATGATATGTTAATATGTTACTAAAATAACATATATCTATATGAAACATTTATCAAATGATAAAAGGTTCCATAATTCGTCTGTATGGATGACTATCGCCTCGTGAAACAATTTAATTATTTTTCCATCACAACTTCTCACAGATAGTTATAATAGAATAATTAATATTTATATATAAATTTCATGAAATATTTATCATTTAGAAAAATTAAAACATTATTTCATGTATTAGCATTCCATTCATGAAAAAATATATAATGTAGTTTGTGCATTCTTGTGGACTACCACCTCCACAAATTGAATTGATTCATTATTCATCCACATATATGATATGTTTAAGTATAATTAAAGAAATAATTTCTTATTTAGTATATAATGATTATTATTTAAAAAAAATTCTTATCTTCTTTCAGAACTTTTTGTTGAATAAGGGAGTCGTTATAGACGTGTGTGTACATCCTACTGTTACAGTTATCATATCAAAGTAAATTTTTTAACAATAATTCATGATTGGTTATAAAATTATATTTAACCATAAAAGTAATAATTACCTTCTGATTATTTATCTATACATGATTTAATATTTACAACTATAATCTTATTCAACCTATAGAGATCAATTTGAAAAATAAGATCGATATACTCATATCATTTTACGCGAAACAAATTGACAAGGAAATTGATTATGAAATGGTAAAAATGGAATAATAAACATGAAACAAATTCTTAATCATTTTAATAATTAAAATAACTTTATTATTCTGGATGATGAAGAACATATGTGATCAGTCGAACTCGATGTAAAGGAATTTCATTTGAAAATATTCTTTTAAGGATTTCCTTCCAAATCCTTCTTATCCTTGTGAATATTTTAAAAATTATATAATAGATGTATTTAAAAAAAATATTTATGGTGGAAATCTAATTTCTATTTTTTATATTCATTTTAATATTTTAAAAATGAATATTTGTACACAATTTATATGATACATTTTCACATTCTTTATAAAATAAAAAATGAATGTGGTATTTTAATATATACTATGATAATGATTTTCACAAAATTATAACCATTATTTTTTATTCAAAATCATTTATAATCTTACTTGGTTTATTTAATTAAAAATCATCCTTTGTTATGTTCTTGTTATTTCCAAAATATTTTTAAAATGGAATATACATTTAAATATCTATAATTGTTTCATTTTACATATAAAGATTATTTCCAAAAATGTGAGATTTTATGTGTAATAATTTTGTAATGGTTTATTTGATTTGTTTATGATAATTCTTTGTTCAATTATAAACCAAGGATGTGTGGGTCTAAGGTACCCCTCTAATATATTGGGTAATATTTATGTTTGGTAGATGATCATTAGTTTTATTCCATGTATAATCTTGATGGATATTTCTAGTGTCAGTATGTTGGTTACTATATGTATAACTATAATGGTCATTATATATGAAAACTGATTATAATTTCAATTATACACATAGTAGTTTTTCCATATTTAAGTGTGATATAAAAGTTATTCCATCAGTTACCTATATGATAAACAAATTTTTTAAATAGTTTTTTGTGGATAACATTGGATTTAAAAATGTTATGAAATGAGTTTATTGTTTTTAGGGGAATATATATACTTCTATGTAAGGGTGAAAAGTATGGATTTCTAAAAGAGATTTCATTTGGTTTTTTGTATTAAAGACAACATTTCAATTTTTCTCCATTATAATTTCATATAAAATCTTGTATGAAATTATTTGGGAAATAATGTTATTATATTCGGTAATAGATTTCCTATTTTGAAACTTATAATTATTTTAAAATAAACTATTTTGGGACTAATGATTTATTTCATTTTTTCATGTCTTATAATAATATTTTTATCTACATACCTCATTTAATTTTTTTCCATATCTTATAATCATGGATAATAACAAAAAACAATCAATGTTTAATGAAATGATTATATTTCATGAGAAGAAAACAATTTTCCTCTTAAAAAATTTATGGGAAATATGGAAACATTGAAACACAATTTAACATTTTAATATATAGGATTGTTATTTCAGTGCTATAAGCTAATTATAAAAAAATTACAACCAAAATTATCCTCATAAATAAATGAAAATAAATTCACTAATAAAAACTACATATTATATAAGGAATAGTTTCTTATGTGACTCATATTTTATTAGGTATCTTAAATATAATGTTAGAAGAAATAAAATATAAATAGAATTGTTTACATTGTTATTAGTTCATAACATTTTATTTCTTATTATTGATAAGGATAAATATATTTATACGGAAATATCAAATTTATATATGTTTATCCTAGCAATATAAGTAGTGAGGAGCTTAAATTATGAGCACTATTTACGCACAAGAGCCTCAGCCCAGTTGGCGAGGACTCGGAATGTGCGTCCAAGAGACTCGAGTTAAAAACAAGGTAGAGACATGATTTATTGTTTACTTTAGCACTATTATAGAAGTAGTTGTTCGGTACTACAGAATCCAAAACTTTTTATTAGTTTGGGCTTTTAGGCCACCGATTTGGGCTTGGGTCCTTTAAGGCCTTGGGGCCAACCAAGGCCTTCGGGCCAGTAAGGAATTCGGGCCAACTCAAGGCCTTCAAGCCACCTCATGGACTTCAGGCCACCACAAAGACTTCAGTCCATAAGAAATTTTACTTAAATGATCAGATAGGCTCTACTAGTAGCAGATTTTAGATAGGGATTTAGATCAGACACATTCACCATAACAAAATCTAAAAGGATTAGTCTGAATGTGAGGGTACGACATTGCCTTCAGAACCAACCTTTGCATACATGGGAAGCGTAGCTGAACAAGCCATGCAAAGGTGGATAGATGATATCATGATGAATGATCTAGTGAGGAGGAGTTCCAAGTATAGTCGATATATTTTCTAAGAGCTACATGTCATGTAATCTCTATAGCCAGCCGGCCTTGTAAGGGTTCCCCCTCATCCCTTGAAAGGGGGGGTTGTAACATCTCATGTAAATAAACAATATAAAATATTCATTTTTATTATTTTTTGTGAATTAAATATTAATTTTACATGGGATTTTATGTTCTATGGTGTACCCAATAGGTAACAACTTGTTTCTTTGAAATCATACGTTGCACACAATGTTGGGTCATACTAAAAAATAATAATATAAAATTATTTTAAATGGTAGTAAACTCCTATCCGTTGTATTGGAAGGAATGAATAGAACCATGTACAATATGAATATAAATGTTTGTTAAATGTTTTTTCATTTGTCCAATAAATTTTAGAGGATTAAAATAAGCAAGAATCTGATTTTAAGCATTAATACTCTAATATTCATTAAAAGGTATATTTACCGCCTTTTGATGGAGAACCATCTTTAAATATAGTTTGGGTCAGTTTTAAATGTAATATTTTATGAAATAATTTTTTTTAGAATCAGGAAATCAAAATTTACTTTGGGTATATTTTTGGTATTTTTTGATAAAAATCAATTAATAAATAATATAGAAAAATACTGTATTTTTATCCAAAAGTGCATTTTGATCTAATTTATTTATAAGGATAGATTATATTTTTAAATGGATTTAAAGTTTAATTATATTTTTTACTATTTAATCCTATTTTTTTCATTGTAATTTATTTCACTTTGAAATTGGACATAGAAAAGTGTATATCTTTAGATAGTTATTATTTCATAAAAACATGATTTTTGGTTTGACAGTGGGAACTAATTTTAAATTAATTTCCATCACTTCTATGTTTTTAATATTGAAAAGATTTATTATATATTTATAACTAGGAAGACTATATTTTGTAAATAGTTAACTTTTATTTTTATTCATTTTCAATATTTACTTCTGTGAAAATTTTATTTACCATGGTTAAAGGGTACATCTTGTAAGTAAGTAACAATAAATTATTATAATAATATTAAATTATCCTAACATGTGTTCTAATTATATTTTATTATACATTTCTGACAATGGGCATCCTTGGGCCGATTTTGGGACCCCATGGAGACACATGGGAGTGATAATGACACTATATTAATTAATTTAAATTAAAGAAAAGAATGACATAAACATATCTCTTTTAGTAAATGTATTTTTAAAAGGGGTTATTTATTTTATATATTATACTATAAAAATTAATTTTAAATATAAATATATTTCTTACATCCTGATATATTTTTTTAATTTTTTAGACATTAAATAAATAAAATTATTTATAACACAAAAATTATGATGTGTTTACCTCATTAATGAATGATTAAAATAAATAAGATTATAAAAATTAAAAAATTATCCAAAACCAGTCCAATTTTTATTGGATGATTTTATTTTGAACATGAGTCATCTTATATTCGACTATAATAATTTTTGGACCTTTAGAATCTGAAATCATTATATAATAAAATAATTGTTTTAAACTTTCTTAAAGAGCCCCCCCCCCCTTATAAGAATCCCTTACTTCTAACCCATTCCTTAAAGTTTTCATGCCCCCTGGTTCATCCAAAATCAACCTAATTAAGAAGATACATCCCTCCCCTTCTCCATGAAACCTTCCCCTATGAAGAAGGCAATTCAATTAAACCATTTTATTCAATCCAAAGGGAGATACCCAATTTAAAGGTAACATTATCTCTTAAGTTCTTTTGTTTTATTTTACTTCTTGAACCCCTTATAATATTTTTATTCATTTATTTTATAACAAAACCAGTATACATAATATAATAGGTTGTTTTTATTTGAATTATTTTAACTACACTTACAGACATCTCCATCTAATGGGTACAAAACATATTCTTTCTGTGGATGATGAACTACTGCCTCACGAAACGATGATTGTCCAGTATTCTCCTACCACCTCTTATGGTGGACATTAATCTATCACTTTATTTATATGTGATATATATTATATTTATATTTATTATATTCTTCTATATTTTTCATTTATATAATATCTTTTTGGTTTCCATAGTGGTTAAATATGATAATTTCATGTGAGGAAGTGTGGACTACCGCCGCATCAAAGTGATATGACTTGTTCATGCCATACATGGACAATCTAAAGGATATAGTTAATGATATTATATATTATATTATACTAGAATTATAATATACCTATGTATCATTATTATTTTATTACTTTAAATAATAAATAGAAATGAAAGTCGCGTTCATGGCTATGTACAGCTTACCGTCTCCACGAATGGTAAATTTCATTTCTTATATCAAAATGTAATGTACTATTGTAAATACATATATATTAGATATATTTTATATATTTGATATCTAAATCATGAATATCAGTATGGATATAATGGGATTTCAACAAAAATGACAATTTATAATTATAACACGTTTTTTTTCTCAAGTTCTAAATGTCCAAAAAATGTATGATATAAACTCAAATAATTAACTAATTGATATAGAAAAGTAATAATTGAAATAAAAGGAATAATAAAATTTAAAATGGTTCTTAATAAAGTATACATTATCTTTAGTTCATTATTTGAGAGATTAAACAATGATCGAGTCATGTCGGACATGAGGTAAGGGACTTCTTCTCAATATCCTTTCATTATGGAATATTTTGTTTTATACATGAATTCATTTTATACGTTGTATAAAAACCATTGAATTTTCATTTCATTTAAAGGTAATATTTTTCTATGAGGCGTTTTACTAAACTAAAAAAATGTTTCTTTTTAACGTAAGTGGTGACAACAACATTTTCCGCCACCGCGAGTAATATTGGATCTTTGGAGTCCTTGACAAGCTAAAATGTTTTCAAAAGGAATATAAAATCCATATATGTTTTTACATATTTTTGTATTGAAAATTATTTTGATAAGGGATTTGTTATGTCAAAATATTTAAATGATATATTGTGATTGAAATGTGGAAATGTTATCTTTCCTTTATGGTTGTTTTATGTTTTATAAATGTTTTGTGGTTCTTGGGCATTGTTTACATATATGTGTGGTTCCATGATAATCCTAGGGCGGGTGAGCCCGAGATAGCTCTCCAATGCATTGGGTAACATGATGGAGGTTAACGTGAATGTTTCTCCTAAGCTATTTATAGAATATACTATGATTGGTATTCCAAATGTAATGCCCTACGTAGTTGTGAAATCTACAACATATGTATGTTATGGATTCCACATGTTACCCTTTATAATTTATGATTTCTATGTGTTATTCATAAATATTATTATTTCATGATGTATGAGCTTATGCATGGTATGTATTTATGGACTAATGTTATCTTTCTTTATATTATAACCCATACTGATCTTTTTATCCTCATCCCATTTTTTTAAATATTATTCATGGGACATAAAGACGAATAGGTTCAATGATGGGATCAAAAAAAATTCATGATATCTAAAACATGGAACTAGAAATGATTCCTTCTTCTCAAGAGTTTTTATTTTATGAAAAAAAGGAAACTGAGTAGAAGTGGGGAATTTGTAATTTTTTGAGATATAATAGTTAGGGCCTAATTCTCTATAACTATAAACCTGAAATGATCTAAAATTTGAGTTATTCGTTTAATTCAAGATTATGTAATAGTTAAGGTTGGGTCATTATAGTTGGCATAGGAGGTCGTTTTAGACAATTTTAGGAGTTAGGGTATTGTTAAATTAATTTCCATAAGTTAATTTATATTATTATTGAAATAATGTAACATTATCATATTACCATATTGCTTCGCCTAAGATACATCTACTGTTCAGATTTTTTTTCGAAGAGGAAATAGGGAAGCTATGTCGGGAAGGAATACAGAGGGAAATTACCTTCCAAATCAGCAACCAGAGATGGACAAAATCCTAATTGAACTATTTGTTGTGGTGATAACTCAATTGACATAGGTGCTAAATGGTGGTTGTGTTAATTGATGATATTTTGGTTTATATTAAAATCAAAGAGTAGCATGAAATTCATTTTAGGGTTTTCTTGGAAAACTTAAATGAAAATAAACTATTAGGAAGATTCATCAAGTGAGAGTTTTGTATACATAAAATTTCATTCCATGGTCATGTTGTTTATAAAGAAGGCATAAAAATTGATCCTCTTAAAATGAAATTTGTGGAAGAATATCTAAGACCCACAAATATAACCGAGATTGGGAGTTCACTTGGTTTGGGAGGTTATTACCAGAGTTTTTTTGAAACTTTTTCATGGTTCTCTAGTCTGATGACAATGTTAACTCAGAAAAGTGTTAAGTTCATCTAGAAAAAAGAATGTGATTATTATTTTTAGGAATTGAAAAGAATATTGGTGAATGCTCCAATTTGGGAATTAACTTCTAGAAATGGTGAGTTTTTTATCTATAGTTATGCTTCGTGGAAATCACTAGGTTGTGTCCTAATACAGAATGATCAGGTAATTGCTTATACTTCACGTAAATTGAAACAACATGAGTTAAATTACCCTACACATGATTTGGAATTAGTTATTATTGTTTTTGCAATAAATATTTTGAGGCATCATTTGTATGGAGTAAAATGTGAAATATAAATTAACCAAAAATGATTGAAGTATGTTTTCACTTAGAAATAATAAAACATGATACTGAGGAGATGGTTGGAAATAGTCAATGATTATGATTTCATAATTAATTACCATCCATGAAAAGAAAAGAAAGTGGATGTTGCTTTGAGTAAAAAAAGTAATGCATCAATAACCATTCTATGTTTGGTACAGGATCCTTTGGCTTTTGATTTGATGAAATTTGGCAATGAATTTTTTGGTGCATGGAATTCCTATGTTTTGTTTTAGGTGTCAGGGAAATCATCTCTATCATAAAGAATTAAGAAAGTGAAAAAGGGAGATGTTGAGTTGCAAACAAATGTAGAGTTGGTTCAGAAGGGTATGTTTCTGGATTTAAACATTGATAATGATTGTGTTTTGAGGTTTGGGAAGAGATTATGTGTGCCGTGTGATTCATAGTTGAATAGTGAGTTATAATGTGAAATTCATAGTTCTCCATTTTCAATTCATCCTGACAGTACTAAGATGTACAGATATCATCGAGATTATTACTAGTTAGAAGGAATGAAAAGAGATATTGTTGATTTTGTAGTGAAGTGTTTGTCTGGTCAATAGTTTAAAGCAGAGCAACAGTTACCGAAAGGGATCTTTTAGTATTTACCTGTGCCAGAGTGGAAATGGAAAACTTTATCCATGGACATCATTGTGTGATTATCAAAGACATCTCAAGGTAATAATGAAATATGGGTTACTACTGATCAATTGACTAAATTATCCCATTTCCTTCCTATTTGAGATACTTTTTCACTAGATTAACTTTATCAGTTTTATGTTAAATATATAGTCAGGTTTTATGATTATCTTTTCTCTATTGTATCTGATCATGATCTCAACTTTACTTCTAACATTTGGAAAGGCATTTAAAAATCGCCGTATATTGAATTAAATTTTAGTACAGCTTTTCATCCTAAATAATATGGGAATCAAAATGAAAAATTAAGACATTGGATGATATGATATGTGCTTGCTCGATGTATTACCAGGGAAGTTGGGACTAACATCGTTCATTGGATGAATTTTCTAATAATAACAGTTTTCATTCTAGTATAAAGATGGCTCCATTTGAGGAATTATATAGGAAGTATTCTCTATATCATTATTTTTGGGATGAAGTAGGTGAATGTAAGTTCGTGGGACTAGAATTGGTAGAAGAGATGGTAGAAAAATTTTAGTTTATTCAGAAGCACATGATAACAGCTTAGAGCAGGAAGAAAAGTTATGTGGATAACTAGAGGAAGAATCTTTCTTTTGAGGAACATGATTATGTCTTTCTCAATTTTCACCATAGAGAACTGTGTTGTCTTTTTGTAAAAAGGGAAAGTTTAGTCTGAAGTTCATTGGACCTTATGAAATCTTGGAGAAATTTGTATTAGTTGCGTATAGAATGGATTTACCTCCATTTTTATCCCAGGTACAGAATTTTTTTCATGATTCAATGTTGAGAAAGTATGTGACAGATAAATCTCATGTTTTGAGTCAAGAGGTAGTTCAGTTTGAAGAGAATCTCTCTTATATAGAACAACTAATCCAGATTCTTGACCGAAGAGAGAATGTTTTGCGGAATAATGTAATAAATCAGGTAAAGGTTTTGTGAAAAAACCATATGGTTTAAGAGGCAACATGAAAATATGAAAATACAATGAGGGATAAATACCCGCACTTATTTGATAAGTGAATAAGATTACGGGGAAGTAATTCTCAGAAGGGGGAAAATATGTAACATCCCAGGTAAATGAAGAATATAACTTCTTCATATTTATTAATATTTTTTAATTAAATATTAATTTTATATTAAATGGTATTTTATGTTGGATGGAGTACCCGATAAGCAACAACCGGTTACATTGAAATCTTACGTTGCACACAACATTGAGTCATAATAAAAAAAATATTATTTTAAATTGTTGTTAATTCCTATCCATTGTATTGGCGGGAATAGACTGAACAAACAATAATATGAATATACATGTTTTTTAAATGTTGTTACATTTATCTAAAAAAATTTAGAGGCTTAAAATAAGAAAGAATCTTATTTTATGAATAAATACTCTAATATTCCCTAAAAGGATGACTTACTGCCTTTTGATGGAGAACCCTATTTAAATATAGTTTTGGTCACTTTTATATGTTCGATTTTGAAAAAATAAAACTTTCCTTTCAGAATTGGAACATAAAAAAATTACTTTGGGTATATTTTTGGTATTTTACTAATAAAATTCATTTCTAAATTAATAGTGAAGACACAATATTTTAATTCAAAAATTCCTTTTTAATCTAATTTAATTATAAGGCTAGATTATCTTTTTAATTGGGTTTAATGTGTAATTATATTGTTTTTTTACTATTTAATACAATGATGGTCATTAGATGTAATTTCACATTGAAATTGGACATAAATATGTATCAATCTTTTGATAGTTATTATTTCCTAAAAAAACAATTTTTGTTTTGGCAACGAGAATTAATTTTAAATTCGATTCTACCAATTCTATGTTTTGAATTTGGAAAAATGAATTCAATACATGGAATCTGGAGGTCCAAATTTTATGAATAGGTAACTTTTTTTTAGATATTATGAATATTTACTTTAGTAAAAATTTTATTTACCATGGATAAAGGGTAAATATGGTAAATAAGGGTAATAAAATATTATTATGATAATATTAAATTACCCTAACATGTATTCTAATCCTATTGGTTGATACATATCTGACCATCGGCATCATGGAGCTGATTTTGGGACTCTATGGTGCTGCATGGGAGTGATAATGACACTTTATATTAATTAATTTAAATTAAAGAAAAATATGAAAAATCATATATCTTTTATTTAATCAATTTTTAAATGGGGTTATATAAATTATATCTTCAACTATAAATATTCATTTGAATTCTACAAATATTTCCTATATCATGATATTTTTTTTATAATTTTTAGATATCAAATAATAAAATTATTTACGACGCAATAATGATGAAGTGTTTACCTAATTAATGAATAATTTAAATAAATATGATTATAAAGATTATAAAAATATCCAAAACCTATGAAATTTGTATTTGCTGATTTTATTTCAAATATGAGTCATCTTATATTCTATATTAAATTTTTTTGGACCCTTACAAAATGAAAATCATTATATAATATAAAACATAATTTTTAAACATTCATAAAGAGTCCATCCTCCCCCTTATAAAAATCAGTCACTTCAAACCAATTTTTCACAATTCTCATGCCCATTGTCTCATCCAACATCTACCCAATTAATCTCCCTACATCCCATACCTCCTCCTAGAATCCTTTTACTAGACAGAAGGAAATTAAATTAAACTTTTTGGTTCCAACCAAAGGCAGATACCTGATTTAAAGGTAACGTCTTCTCTTAAGTTCTTTTGTTTAATTTTACTTATCCAACCCCCTAAACACTTTTTATTCCTTTATTTTATAATAAAAACAGTATCCTAAATATAATATTATGTTGTTATTAGAATTATTTGAACTACACTTACACACACCTCCATCTTATAGAAAAAGAACATATTGTATCTGTGGATGACAATCTACTGCCTCACGAAACGATGACTGTTCAATATTCTACTAACACCTCTTATGGTGACCATTAAGATGAAACATTATTTATATGTGATATATATTATATTTTATATTCTATCTATGGTTCTTTATATTTCATTTATAGAATACCTTTATTTTCTCCATGGTGGGTAAATACAATAATTTCATTTGGGGAAGTGCAGACTTCCTCCCCCTCAAAGTGATATGACTCGTTCATGTCATACGTGGAACATATATAGTATGGAGTTAAGGGAATTATATATGATATTATACAATAATTATAATATACCTATATATCATTATGTTTTTTAATTATATATTAAATATAATTGAAAATATTATTCATGCGTACATATATCTTACCATCTCTATGAACGGTGCATTTCATTTCTTATCTCAAAATGTTATGTATGATTATAAATATATATATAGACTCAATATATATGATAAATTTGATATCTAAATCATGAATATAATTCTATATATATTTTATTTTCATCCAAAATGACAATTTATAATAATAACAACTTCATTTTTAATTCAAATTCCGTTCATCGAAAAAATGTCTGATATGATCTCAAATAATTAACTAACTATTATAGATTGGTAATAATTAATATAAAAGGAATAATAAACTAGAAAACGTTCATATCCAAGAAAAATTAGGTTTATTTTATTATTCAGGAGATTAGAGAACGATCGAGTCATGTCGAACATGAGGTAAGGGACTTCATCTCAATCTCCTTTCAATGAGGCATATTTTGTTTTATACATGACATTATATTAGACGGTGTATAAACAGCATTGGATTTTCATTTCATTCAAAGGGAATGTTTCTCTAAATGGAGTTTTACTAAATTAAAAAAAATGTTTTTTTAATGCAATCAGTGACAACGACCTTTTCTGCCGCTATGAGTATTATTTGATCTTTGGCTTCCTTAACAAGACGAACTATTTTAAAAATAAAAATAATTACCATATAATCATTTATATAATTTGGAATCGAAAATGTTTTTGATAATGGATTTTTTATGTCAATATATTTAAATGGTATATTGTGATTGAAATGTGAAAAATTAATATTTCATTTATGTTTGTTTTATGTGTTATGAATGTGTTATGTTTCTTGGGCATTGATTACATATAAGGGTGGTTCTATAATTAAACTAGGGTGGGTGAGCCCAAGATATCTCTATAATCCATGGGTAACATGACAGAGGTAAACATGATTGTTTCTCGTATGAGATTTATGGAATATACTGTGATGGGTATTCCAAATGTAACTCCTTACTTAGCTGTGAAAACTACAACGTTAGTATGTTATGCATTCCACAAGTTACCCTTTATAATTTTTGATTTCTATGTGTTAATAATAAATCATATGATTTCACGAGGTATGAGATTATTCTTGGTATTTATTTAAGGACTAATGTTATCTTTCTTTATCTTATAACCCTTACTGAGCATTTTATACTCATCCCGAGTATTTTTGAAATGTTTTACATAGGACTTAGTGATTAATAGGGTCAAAAATGTGATCAAAGAAAATTAATGTTGTCTAAATCATAGAACTAAACATGCCTATTTTTTTCAAGAGTTTCTATTTTATGAAAAAATGGAAACTGAGTATAAGTGTCTACTTTGTAATTTTTTTGAGATGTAATAGTTATAGACTAATTATATAAAACTCTAAACTTGAAAAGATCCTAAATGTGAATTATTCATTAAATTCATGATTATGTAATGTTTATGGTTGAGTCCGTGTATGGGTTATCAAAAATCAACAAAAACTAAGGCCTTCGGGCCATTCGGGTAGATACTTTTTCACAAATTTTCATTTTAGAGAATATATTACAACACCCCCACATCTTATTATCAAAATGTGACCCTAAATAAACCTTTAACCATGTATTACTTCTAACATTGAATATTTTTTTAGTAATCATTTAGAGGTTCAAAGGTTCATTTTTAATCCAAATTAGTACTCGGATTCTTTTGATTGATTCTCTAGAAGAATCTTGTATCAAGAGTGTATGATCTTGAAGTATTCAATGATGTATCCTTTGAATAGTGATTACTAATAATGAGCGATATAAGTTTTCATCTTGAAAGATATTGGGATAAATTTGAGATTATAATTTATTATTTAATTCTATCCACAAGAGATCTTCAAGTTATTACTATTCATTTCAGCTATCTGATATAAAATTTATAAAATTATAATTATTATAAAATGTTATCATATCATGTTTTTTAATCATATCTATGCACATTACCTATATCCCTGAAAATTTAAACCCTCCTCCAATTCTAATCCCCATTTATGTGCCAAACTTAGTGGTCACGGAAGCTATTCCATTATGCTCCATGGGACATTCTCTTTGGTTATTAAGTTATTTCTTCTATGTAAGGTTGGATTTTTCTAGTTTCCACCAAAATTTCACATTTCCTAAACTTATTCAGTTTGGTAATTTTGGGTAGTTATGGTGCTGAACCATGGGTTACATGTGATTGTATATGGATATTTCATATAATTCTACATTTATGGGGATGAATTCTGCATTTTTCATATTCTATTTTTGTTAAAGGATTTTTTTAAATCGTATTAATATGTGAATGTATTTATATGATTAGACAATATATAAGAACAAAATATATTCTTAAATTTCATTTGGTTTAATTTTATGACATATGTTTAGTGATACTCATTGTATATTATTGGGATAACATTTGATATGTTTTTATCAAAAATTGTATAAAATGTTATTACAAATAAATTATCCAATAAAAAGAGTTTTTTCATTAAAGGATTATTATGATATAATTCAAAGTGATTATTACCCCTAAATTGGTTAAAATGACCATTTGGTTTCTGTTGTTTTTGATAAATAGTATCTAAATGAGGAGTTGGCTCAGAGTCACTTCCAATAATAGTTTTTAGGGAGTTTAACATTATTTATTGTTTCCATTAATTCCATGAATTTTTTGGATTAGTATTGGATTTTTACTGGTTGTGGATTAATTATTATATACTTGTGGATGAATTTCCTTTTGCATGTGAGTAGTTGGTTTCTTCTGTAGATTTAGACATGATAGTGTCTTGGGGTCATTTATAATTACACCAAGAGGCCTAGTTTGTCTTGTTTGGGATCACAAAATTCAGTTAGTGTACCATGAGTGAGTCATTATACATTTGCAACCTATATTTCAGATATCCCACATTTTTTATGTGTTTTAATCATGATGATGGTCATTTGGTTTTTTGACAGAGAAGAAAATTTTCCAGTTTCCCATTTAATTTCATTGATGTTGTTATTTTATTGTTTCATCTTGTTTATTTATGGTTTCTAATATTTTTTCATTAATTTTATTTGCTTAAAATATATAATACAAAATAATTCTAGAAATTTTTATCAAAATATAAAATTTATTTAAATTATTGTTTGAAGACATAGAATATGGAATTCCACTCTCAAGACATTATATATATTTATAGTCATTTCTTAATATGATATTTTCTCAAACAATTCCTTAAACATTGAGAATATTTATAATTTTTATCTGATATATGTATAGAATGGTGTGTTAACCATGTGTGGAATCCTCTTTATGTTCACCATTATTCCTATGAACTATGTTTGTGGTGATTAGTTTTCACATATTGGTTAGACTCTGTTACTGTGTTTGGGATTCGTGGTGTGGTTTGGGATTACTTCTATTAGGATTATCATAATTGACCTATATTTTGGTTTCTTTTACTTTTGAATATTGGATATTATTTAGTTTATATTTTTTGGAATGTTTTTTTCATGTTATGGATTATTTTAATGCATCTATTTTTTTGTATACTCTTTAAATCCTATATTTTGTAATATTTTACATGATGGTATAGATGTCCACCATAGGAATGGGTCATACCATATTTTCAGTTGAATCTATGTGATGTGTATGTCATATTATGAATGTGAAATCATTCCCAAAGTGTAATATTTTGATACATGGATTATTTTTCTCCATCCAGGGAAAATCAGAATACCCCTCGAAACATGTGGCTAAGTAGACTAGATATTGTTGTAGGTTAAACATAGACTGTTCCTTACAAATTCTAAACAGATGATCCTCTTGTTTTATTTGATGCATCATAGAAAAAATTATGAATTAGATCATAAAATCTAATGATTTATATCAGGAATGTTCCTAATCACCATCTACTATAATGAAACGTCATTTAGCTAGGAACATTGGAATTATGTCTTGAATTAGGACTCCAATTTATGGTGTTTTTCATTTACCATGATAAAATATGATAAAATATTTTTCATAATTAAAATTTATATATTTTTCTATGATATGTTAAGTTTTTGGCGTGATTGTGGGTGATGAACTTGGGTTTCAAGGTCACCCAATAGAGTCTATAAAATAATAAAATCCTTGTTTTAAATGAAATATAATTTTATTGAAATTTTTTTATATTTATAACATGGTCCACAAAACAATGAATCCAAACAATGTAGATCTTTTTATTTCCACCATGTTGTTTTTTGGATTCCTTATTTTCCAAATAAATCTATAATGGTTTTTACTATTGATGTGACTTTGTATGATGAAATTTTATAAAAAAAATTGTTGTTATTGTAGTTATTTAGATGAATATTTATGAAGAATATATGTCTTAGAATATATTTGTTTTAAAATTTGTTTTAGTTAATGGTTTTGATTATGGAAAGATTTAATAAAATTTATTGATTTTGATATTGACATTAATAAATTCTTCCAATTAACAATATAAAATTTCTGGAATGAGAATAAAATAATTTTGGGATTATGATTTATTTTTAAAATTAAGGGGATTTTTAAAAAGATTTTTATATTTGAATTATAATTTAAAATGGGGATAAATTGTTGAAGTGTAACTCTTGGTGGAATTCATAGGTAAATGTGATTTGTAGATTAGGGCAATTTTAAATTAGGTATCATAGCTTGTTTTAACAATATTTTTTTATTTCTATATAGTCATTTATAACAAAAATATGTTTTAAATATATTTTTTTGTCTGATTTGTAAGGAATTTTGATATTACAGTAATTCCTTTTTAAAGTTTTTTACCTTAAAAAATTATTTCAAACTGTGAGATCTCTCATGGAAAACAGGTGCAACTCTTTGGCTTTAAGTGAATGCGATGTTTTAAAAAAGGGAATTTAAAAAGGAATAATTTCTTTATGAATATTTACATTATGAATATAACATGTTTTCATATCCATGAAGTGTTTTGAATTTATAAGAAAATTTGAACATGTAACTATTTTATTCATCATCACTGAATTAGATGAACATATTTTGAATGTATTTTCAAAAAATGAATGTATTTTTGTAAAATATAATACAATGTAATTTATATATTTAATAATTTTGAAGTGTTTTTAAATTAAAAGGATTAATGGCCTAATTATTTAAAAAAAGTTTAAAATTTTTCAATGGGGTGGTTATATTCTATTGAGTGATTGTTGTTTTAAAGGTGGAGTTTTTAAAATGTGTTTTTCATGGTGATGTGTTGTTTTTTAGATGTCCATGGGGTTATGAGGGGCCAATTTTATTTGGTGAGATATAACTATGTTAGATAGATTCGTGTCTCATTTTATTTGGAGTCTTCATCCTAAAAATGATTTAATTAAAATTATTGTATTCGTTCTTAGGAAAGATTACCCAAGAAATTCCTATGTTTAGGTTTGATGGTCTTACTTTTTATCTACCCTAACAAAACAATTAATTGAGTTATGGAATTAGAGTCTTTGGGCTCTCAAAATGTTTCAAATATCTTTCACCTAAAAATTCGTTTTCCTTTTTTGATTATTAGTGTAACATCCTATGAAAATAAATAATTTGTAATTTTCATATTTATTAATATTTTTGAATTAAATATTAAGTTTATTTTAATGTGGAATCTATAATAAGTGGCATACCTAACACTCAACAATGTGTTTCTCTAATCTCTTATTTTCTAAAAAATTGCTTTCTCATATTGAATAAATAATAATAATATAATATTATTATATTAAATGCTATTTAATGTCTATCCATTTTATAGGATAGAATGAACAGAACTAACCATATTATCATTATACATATTTTTTAAATGGTTTTAAATTTATCCAATAATATTTAGAGGCTTATAATTTGAATAAATCTAATTTTAAGCATAAATACTCAAATACTCCTTAAAAGGATGATTTACTGTATTTTGATGGAGAACCATCATAAAAATATTGTTTTGTTCACTTTTATATGTTATATTTGACAAAATAAAATTCTTCTTTAGAAACGGGAAATCCAAATTTACTTTGGGTAAATTTTTGTTATTTTTATGATAATGTTTTTTTAATGAATAGTGAAACAATATAGCATTATAATTCAAAACTACCTTTCAATATAATTTATGTATATGGTTATATTAACTTTTTAATTGGTTTTAATGTGAAATTAGATTATATTTTTACCATTTAATAAAATTTTGTTCATTTAAAATAATTTCACTTTGAAATTGGAAATAAACAAGTATCAATCTTTTGATAGTTATTATTTCTTAAAAACACGCTTTTTGTTTATAAAAAGGGAATAAATTTTAAAGTAATTCGTGAAAATTATATGTTTTGAATTTGGTAAGATAAACATCATTTTTGAATACATAATATCAAATATTGTTTATGATGATATCTTGGTATTTTTTTGAAAAACATCAATTTTTTATGAATAATGAAAATACTAAACAACCGTTAAAAACCGAATTTTTCATTTAAATGGTAATTTACTGCTTCTGTGGAATGAATTTCGAATATCATACATACATGGTTGTTATCAGTATGTAAAATTTTGTTCTATAATAGGAAATTAATTTTTGGTGAATTGTAACTTTTGACTTTTATTTACCGCGGTTAAAGGTAAATAAGGTAATCTAGGTAAAATTAATATTATAATAATAAAAAATTTCTTTAACACCTGTCCTAACCTTATTGCATGAGTCATGTCTAACCAATACAATTCTTGGGTGAGATTTTTGGCCATTGAAAGCCATTTTGGTAAGATAATGACATTAATAACATTTTATTGAAAGTAAAAAAAATATCATAAACAAGTAATGTTTTGAAAAACAATTTAATATGGGGTTATATAATTGATTTATTTGACCATAAATATTCTTTATAAATGTAAAAATATTTCCCTTATCATTGTATTTTTTTTATAATTTTTAGACCTGAAATAAATATAATTATTTATGACACAAAAATGATGTAGTGTTTACCTCATTAATGAATGATTTAATTAAATAAGATTATAAAAATTAAAACAATATACAAAACATGAACAATTATAATTGGATGATTTTATTTTGAACTAGAATCATCTTATATTCGACTTTAATAAGGTTTGGACCTTTAGAAAATAAAAATATAACAAACTAATATTTACAAACATTCCTACTGAGCCCCTCCTCCCTCTTATAAAAAGCCATCACCTCAAACCCATTACTCACACCTCTAAAGCCCCATGTCTCATCCATCCTATACCCAAATATTCTCCTATTATCTCCCTCTTTTGCCTTGTATCCTTATCTTAGGGAGAAGTCAGTTCAAAAAAAAAATTGGTTCAAACCAATGAGAGTTACCTGATTTAAAAGTAACAACTTCTCTGAAGTTATTTTCATTTATTTTAATTATCCAACCCCCTAAAATAATTTAATTACATTAATTTATAACAAATTATTATCATCAATATATTTGGTTGTTGATAGGATAATTATTTGAACTACACCAACACACACCTCTGTCTAATGGGTGAAGAACATACTGTTTCTTTGGACGGCGAACTATTGTCTCACAAAACGATGATTGTTCAATATTATCCTACATCCTCTTATGGTGGCCATTAAAAATTGAATTTATTTACATGTAATATATATTATATTGATATTGTCTCTATACTTATTTATTTTTCATTTATATAATACATTTATGGTTTTCATAATGGGTAAATATGATAATTTAATTTGAGAATGGGCGGACTACTACACCCTCAAAGTGATATGACTCATTCATGCCATATTTAGAACATATAAAGGATAAAATTAATGAAATTATATATGATATTATAATTTAATTATAATATACCTATGTATAATTATATTTTCATTACATTAAATATGAAATAGAAATGAAAGTAGCGTTCATCTGTACGTACGGCTTACCGTCTCCATGAACGGTGCATTTAATATCTTATCTCCAAATGTTATGTACTATTATAAATACATATATATACTGGATATACATTATAAATATGATATCTAAATCAATAATATCATTCTGGGGATAACAGAATTTTGACCACATGTACAAATTGTAATTAGAAGAACTTCGTTTTTGACTCATGTACCAAATATGGACAAAACAACCATTATTAACTTAATTGATTGCATAATGTTTATAACATTTTAATAAGTGATATAAAAGGAATAATAAACATAAAAATGTTCTTATATAATAATAAATTTACTTTAGTTTATTATTTAGGTGATTAAAGAACGAACGGGTCAGGTCGTAGATGAGGTAAGAGGTTTCTTATCTCACTTTTAATTCCATGAGATTTCCATTGTACATCACTTATTTATTACATTATGGGTATTTAGTACTACCAGTTGATATATATTATCATGATTATCTTTATATTAATTGTATTCTATTATTCAATAGATGGTTATTAACTTTTGGTCAAACGACTAGATTGATTACAATGAGGTAAGGGGTTTTCATCTCACTTTTTATTCCCATGATATTTATTCTATGTTTTCTATATTTTCTTTTTGTGTGGTGTATGTACAGACCATGATGATATTATTTGAGTAATATAATTTATTTTATGGGTATTTACATCTCCATTGTATGATACTTCTTTAATGTGGTGTATGTTTCATATGTTACCAAATCTGTAATGGAACTTTTTTACCCAATTTCCATTCCTTGGGTTAATCATCAAATACATAATTATGTCATGATATGATTATGTGTGGAATCAATGATTATTTATTTATGGTGTAATTTCCGCTAACCTTTTTGTAGATATACTTTTAATACACATAATCACTCCATTGACAAATTCTCATGTCATTGATATGAACAATAAAAGGGTAATCTTAACTCAATTTCAATTCATTGAGTTAATCATCGAAGTCATTGTTTTTGTTTTCAATGGAACATATCTGAATGTCCTCTGAGTGATTTACACTGAATATCCATTCATATTGAGTGTATTTATATTTTTCATACATTATTGTGTAATTTTTTTATTCTTAATATAAGGATACATTTTTTATAAGGGGCATCATCTCAATCTCTATTCATTGAGGCGTATTTTGTATTATACATGACATTATTTTATACGGCGCATAAACACATTTTACATATCTTTTCATTCAAAGAAAATCATTCTCTATGAGGAGTTTTACTAAAAGACAAAAAATAATGATACTTTTTTACATAAGTGGTGACAATGACCTTTTCACCACCGCTAGTATTATTTGATCATTAGCAACCTTAATGAGACGAAATGTTTTTAAAAGGAAAATAAATACCATATACTCTTTTACGTATTTTGGTATTGAAAATGGTTTTGATAATAGATTTGTTATGTAAATATATATAAATGATATATTGTGATTAAATGGTGGAAATGTTATCTTTACGTTATATTTTTTTATGTGTTATGAATATGTTATGATTCTTGGGAATTGTTATGTATATGGGTGGTTCCATGATAAAACTAGGGCAGGTGAGTCTGAGATAGATCTTGAATGCAATGGGTAACGTGAAAGAGGTAAATTTGAATGTTTCCCCTAAGAGATTTTGTGAATATACAGTGATGGGTATTCCAAATGTAACTCCAAACGTAGTTGTGAAAGCTAAAACGTATGTATGTTATGGATGCCACAAGTTACCTTTATGATTTGTGATTACTATGTGTTATTCATGTCACGACTTGTCCCCCGAGGCTCGTGTTGTGACTACCCCAAACCCACCTTCCATAGGCCAGGGGCTGGTGAGAAGCACCGAAAGGCATATTCCCTAAAACGGGAAGGCATTTCTTTTATAAACTATAAAATCACACAGACCAAGCACGCAGATAGATATAAGAACAAATTAAACTATATAGTAAATATGGTGCATATAGAAAGTAGAGGAGCAGAATACAAGCCCAACTAGAAATTAAAAGGAAAACTAGAAAGTACAAGTAAAACCGATTACATCTCCTGTAAAAACCTGCCAAAGATCCTACCTGAAGTGTAGGAACAGCTCTAGAATGATCGTTTCTATGGATCACCTCGTCCAAGGTCCACCTCTGAGTAGTCTCTGGTCTAGGTACCCTCATCCTCAGTCAGCGTTGTATGTTGTCTGCACCAAACTCAACATGGTGCGGGTGTATCCCATGCACAAGTGAGTATAAAAATTCTCAGTAGGGACCATGAGACCCCCAAATGTATCTCTAATAATGAAATTATAAACCACAAAACATAAAACCATAGTTAACCCTACTTAGGTATATGCCCATACATATAAAAATGTTATAAGAAAATACCTACCTCACACAGGAGGGAAGAATACCACATAGTTAATACCACGAAGGTAGATTACCACATAGGTAAAGTACCACATAAAATAACCTAAATAAAAAGCACAACTTAAAGGCAACTCACAAAAGGATTTATTCTTGTGGTAGTAACAAGTAACATCCCAAGTCACAACATTGAACACCTCAGTTGCTGGAGAACTCCTTCTCTATCGAGTACAGCGGGTTTGTCACTTCACATAGAGGTTCTTCCCACTAAACTTGGACTGTTGAGATGCTCTTACTGTCAAGTATCGTGGGTCTATCGTGTCACATAGAGGCACTCCCCCTCATGTCCAGATGAGGTACTCCTATTTTCGAGTATTTTGGGTCTGTCATGTCACACAGAGGTGCTTCCCACTGTGGGTCTGCCACGTTACACATAGGTGCTCCCAACTAGGCATGTTGAGTCACTCCGAGTCAAATGGTCAGTAGTCATCATGTCTCAGCCAGTCGCAGGGTTCCATACATAGCGTTCTTGGGAGTACAGTTCCCTAATCCATCAGTCAAAGCTCAATATCCCCAAAGTATTAGATCAATATATAGATATATATGTATATTAGATGGAACAATACAAGAGGGGGGTGAATTGTAAGTTTAAAAAACATTGTGTTTAAACAATTATGATATTAGTTTAAATGATCTTAATCTAATACAATTCATAACCGATACAATTAACCACAATTTTCTTAGATATAAAAGGTATGATATGATGTAATACTATCAAAAGTGTAAGTCAATTATATTCAAAATGAATACAATAATCAAAGTAATACAATAGTTAAAGATTATACCATAAAGCGAATAGAATCTATTAATACAATATGTAATAGTATAACTGTAATTGAAACAATTACAATTGAATATGAAATGAAGAAAAGAAACAATACAATTTCCCTTATAATACAAACAGTAGCAGAAATGTAAAAGAATTACAATTATTTTATCCTAAAGAGAAGGGTATCCTTTCACCTAGGATAGGAGGTCTGTCTTACCACAACCTTGGTAATCCCTCGATACGATGATGGTATGTCTTTCTTACTATCCTCGCAGTCCCTCGATTCTGCAGGTAATTGGTACCTCTATCTTTCAAACACTGGAAAGCCCTCAATACGAAGATCGGTAGCACTATCTTCCTATCCTCAACAGCCCTCGATCGTTATCACCAAATCGGTAGCACAAATCGCTTATTGAAATACAAAAACATAGAACGAGTCGTTCATTTTTTGTGATTTCAAGGCTTTCACACAAATAAATAAAGAAGTCACAACAACTCTCTCTAGAAAATGATAGAATAAAAGAATGATCAATGTCTCTCATTTATCTTCTCATCTTAAAATGACCTCCTATTTATTGGCCTCATGTTACAATGGTCATATTTCTTCAAACGATCATATTTCTCTAGAAAACATAGATGGACTTGGACAGCTAGCATTAAAATGTTCATATTGAAACAGAAAACACAACAACATTTTGATTAGTTTATAACTAACGCCACGACATCATTTTGGTTAAAACAAATGATATATGAAAAATATAAACATGAGTATGATTGATATAAAACATGTGTTTTAACAAAGTAAAAAAACATGAATGTGATTTTGAGTAAAAAATACAATAAGTATTGCTAAGTGCAATTTATTGATATGATGTAATGTGGGAAAGATGCACAAAAGTCGGTATGATTTCTAGATTAAGTACGATTGATAGGGTCAGTAAGATTTAGTCAGAATGATAAACATAGTTGTTATGGTAAGAATAGTTAGTATGATAAACATAGTTAATATGATAAACATAGTCAGTATAATAAACATTGTTAGTATAATAAGCATATTCAGTATGATAAACATAGTCAGTACGATAAATATATTTAGTACTATATACAATTATGAATAGATTTTTGATTTCCAAAACAAGACATAAAATTAAAAAGAGGACATTTGACTTAACGATCTCCCCCTTTCTAGAACTCACAAAAAATAAAGAAAAACTATGAAATAAATACTTATCTCCCTCCGAGTTATGAAATTATATCTAAAAAAGAGATTGAATACAACTAACTTCCCATTAGGTATATTCATTAATAAGGATTGTATTCTTAAATTTTCCCTGATTTAGAAGTATTTGATTAAAAAATTGTTCCCCTTAAAAAGCATTATCCCAATTTGTGATTTACAAAAAAGAACGAGGTAATCCTGAGTTGCCTAAAAAGGTTAGATAGAATCAAAAATGAAAGGTAATGGGAATGTGAACATAAAACTTATTAAGATAACAAAATATTATAGAATTCAAAAAGTGAATAAAAGAAAAAAAAGGATAGAACAAACCATTTTTTATTTTCTCCTAATTTTTCTTTATTGATCAGAACATAGAGAACAACTTTAATCTTCTTGATTTCTTACTTGTATTCTGAAATAAAATCACCCTGGGATTTGAGAAGCTCTTGTTGATTGGAAAAAATGTGATCCTGATTCTTGATAGTCTCTTCATGAACTCTGATTACTTCTTCAGGAGTATCAATTCTGTCTTTCAAGTTCTTATTTTCTTGAGAAAACACAGAAATTTTCTTCTTCATCAAACCTATTTCATATTTTAATGATGAAACCTTCAAAAACTCTAACTAGAAAGAATTACCTCTCTCTTGCAGCTCTATTATTGAATGAGTATCGTCTTAATGAATTTTTGAAATCTGATTAATCCATTCAAAAGTTTCTGTATCAATCATATTAAAAGAAATAAAGAGATCATTTGAAAGCATCTTTATGTCTTAAATTGATTCATCATGTTCATTAACTGAGCTTTATATTTTGTATGACCATTTAGTCAACTTATTGATGGGCTTCTTATGGGCAACTGAACATTCAGATAAAACTTTTAAATCATCTTCTATTGACAGAACTCTCATTTTGAGTACCCTTATTGAACCAAACTTATTCCTTTGATTTCCTATGATGAAATCAATTTTCCCTTCAATTATAGGGAAATAAGGAATAGTCTTCTCAATTCACCGCAACACATGTACAATGTAATCACTTTTATTTCGGGAAATTGTGTGTTCTGAATCAGTATCCTCATCATATAAATCCAGTTCATTTGATCAGAATGAGTCTTCAACTTTATGTTTTACTTTTTCCTTCCCTTTTTCCTTTCTTTCTTCTTCTACTTTTTCACTGATAAAAATTACTTTTTCAGTATGATAAGATTGAGCACCTTTCTTCACTTGGGAAGGAAATACCTCCAAAATAGTTTCTATGGATTTCGTTGTTTCTTGATCAGTATGAGGTACTTGTTGAATACCTTCACTTTTCTTTTGAAAATATTATTCTCTACTCTTTTTAGAACTCTGAAGAAATTCCAAAAGAAATTATTCTTCTTCTTCTTCAACTTCCTGAACTTTTTCCAATAATTGTTTCCCTCTCTCTATTTCTAGAATACTCTGTACCATTGGTTATTGTTGCACGTCATCTGTTAATTGAACACTTTCCAACTAAACTCTTTTCAGGATGTTAGTGACATAAACATATTGAGAATTCCTTTTCAAGAGAGTCTTGTTTTTCTTCTTATCTTGTAGAGTATCTTCTACCCTTATTTTCTCAGCTAAGGCTTCAGTTGGATAAAGGCTAAACTTAGGAATGCCTTTTTTTCATTTTTCTCTATCTTTCATCCACTTGGGGACAACCTTTTTATTTTATTTTGTTTTCTTCTTTGTCTTAGTAATTATTTTTGGATATGACTTTTGAGGAGAAAAAACAGTTGGATTTTCTTCGATTGGCATATGCCTCGATTGATTTGGTGTCTATTCAGCTTCTACGTCTATAACAAAGGGCATTGAATATTTATCAAAACATACATAAAAATTCTTCATCATATTATTACTTATCCAATAAGGGTTTAGTTATTTCAACTGACCTTTCATAAAAATATTACCAAACTTCAAGATCTCAAAAATGAACTTACTAAGAATAGAGGGATACATAATCAAATGAGACTTGATCGCTCCTGACTTGACATTCTTGATTGTTTCAAAAAGGTACCCCATTAGATTTACCATTCTCATGTTTACAAGATATTCTAGCATAAATATGTCAGAGACTTTATGTGTTTCTCTCTCCCCTTTCCTTTGGATAAGAAATCCATGCTTCCAAATCACATGAACATGTTATCTGGAGATAAATTTACTACATTTCTCTGCTCTTCATTTATAAGAAATAGTGATTTTTCAGCTCTTTCTCTATTAAACAAACAAACTTCCTCTGGTTTTTTATGAGATTGACAAATAGAATCACCTTCCATTCAAACAATGAGAAAGTGGGCTTCTTGTTTCAAAAACAATGAAATTTTTCTACCATACATAGCAAAGTTGATCATGACATTTTTTTTAAAAGACACTGTTTTTTTAGAATTGACTATCTTCATCAACAAGAATTGGGTCTTGAGATATGGGTATCTCAACACAAATATTTTCCCATCCTTGAAAAAAAAATCCTCTTGATTTTTGAATCAAATATGTTAAAGATGTCCTGAGAAACTAACCTTTCTCTGAATAAATATTTCCATGAAAATTCCTTCGATGAAATTTCGGTAGGATTGTTGGCAGAGGACTAAGACATATAGGTGGAACAGAAGGAATATCATACGATGTATTAAAACAAAAAGGCGGAGCTTCACAAATAAATATGAAAAACCGGTGTGGGCTTGGTGAGGGGTCTTCTCTATTTATAGGCGAAGAATGATGACCATTGGTCTTCTACCATTGATATTGAAAATAAATAATCCAATGGTGGGGATTTAAAGAGGTGTTTTTTTAAAATGAAAATAAAGAAAGTATGTTCCTGTCAGAGATTCTAAAAAAGTTTTTGGTTTCATAGTATTAACATAGTATAAAAGAAAATATAGGTGTACATGGAAACGATCTGTTATGAGACCAATGGAAAACAAAGTCATTACAATAGGTTTTCATGCCGATGAAAAAAAAATTCATTACCATGGATTGAAAAACTGATGGAAAACAATTTCCTTACCATGGATTATCAAACCAATTAAAATCAAAGTCATTACCATGGATTTTCAAACTAGTGGAATACAAATTCATCACCATTTGTTGTCATGACAATGGAAAACTAAGTTGTTAGCATGGGTTAACATGACGATGAAAAACAAAGTCGTTACTATAGGATGACATGCCAATGGAAAACAAATTTGTTTCCATAGGTTGATGTGCTGATGGAAAACAAAGTTGTTACCAAAGGTTGACGTGCCGATGGAAAACAAAGTTGTTACCATAGGTTGACGTGTCGATTGAAAACAAATTTGTTACCATAGGTTGATGTGCAGATGGAAAACAAAGTTGTTACCATAGGTTGGCTTGCCGATTGAAAAAAAAGTTGTTTCCATGGGTTGACATGCCAATGGAAAATAAAGTTGTTACCATAGGTTGATGTGCCGATGGAAAACAAAGTTGTTACCATGGGTTGACCTGCTGATGAAAAACAAATTTGTTACCATATGTTGACGTGCTGATGAAAAAAAAAATTTACCATAGGTAGACGTGTCAATGGAAAATAAATTTGTTACCATAGGTATACATGCAGATGGAAATCAAAGTTGTTACCATAGGTGGACGTGTTGATGGGAAACAAAGATGTTACCATAGGTTGACATTCCCATGGAAAACAAAGTTATTACCATAGGTTGACGTATCGATTGACAGAAATTAAATACAGTAAAAAGGGAGACAAGATGATAAACAAAATGAAAAATGATAATAAAACTATCAAGATGAAAAATAGAAAGGTAGAATAATAAATCAACAGATACAAAAAGACATAAAAACACTATGTGGAAAAAAATGTTCTCCTCCCTTTATGAGAATGCTTTTAAAGTTAGAAGACTTGTAAAACATGAAGTTGATATGGATGATTATTCTAGAGTATTCATTCCAAGATTTTTTTTAATGAATTAAAATCTATCAAGAGATAATGGTTTCATGAAAATGTCAACAATTGTTTCTTGCAATCTGATGAATTGTAAGACAATATCTTCTTTTTGTGTGTGGTTCCGAAGAAATTGATGCCTAATATCTATGTGTTTTTCACGAGAGTGATGTGCTCAGTATTAACTTAGAGATATGGCACTAGTATTATCACATAGAATTTTATTTTTGTAAAAGCTCAATCCATAATCAGTGAGTGTGTGTTGGAGCCACAACACTTGAGCACAACAACTTCCAAATGATACATATTCAGCTTCAATAGTGGAAAGTGCTACTGAGTGTTGTTTCTTGCATGACTAAGAAAATAAGGATTCTCCGAAGAAATTAAATTTTCTAGATATACTCTTTCTATCCATTCTACAACCACCAAAGTCAGCATCTAAAAGAAATTAAAACAAAATCATTTCCGGATGAATAGAAAATACCTAAATCCAAAGTCCCTTTTAAATACAAAAAGATTCTTTTCAGAGCTTTCAAATGAGTCTATTTTGTATTTTATTAGTATCTTTCACATAAGCATACAGAAAAATTTATGTATGGTCAACTAGATATCAAGTATAAAAAACTAACTATCATTCCTCAAAGAGTTTTTTGATCTACTGGTTTCCCGGTTTCCTCAAGATCAGGTGTATTTGAAGTACCAATTGGAGTGATAATACTTTTAGTATTGTTGTATCCATAATTTTTTAGTAAATATTGGATAGAATTATGTTGATATATATAGGTTCCTTCTAGTTTTTGTGAAATTTGAAACCCTAAAAAGATTGATAACTCACCCATCATGATCATTCCAAACTCAGATTTCCTTAGATTCACAAAAAAAATTAGTTATAGATTTTTGATTTGACCCAAATATGATGTCATCAACATAAATTTGAACAATCAATACATTTTTATTTTCCATTTTTATAAAATGGGTTGGATCTGTTGTACCTTTTGAATAAATGTTTTTAAAATAAATCATGTAAATCTATCATACCATGATCTAGGGGCTTGTTTAAGGCCATATAAAGCTTTTTTAAGATAAAAACATTATTATGATATTTTGAATCTATAAACCTAGATGGTTGTTCAACAAAAAAAATCTTCTTGAACAAAACCATTTAGAAAATAACATTTAACATCCATTTTAAATAATTTGAAATTAAATTATGCTAAAAAGGCTAATAGAATAAGAATAAATCAAGTCTTTCTATTGGAGCATCTGTTCCTTCACATTCTGTTACCTCTTTTTTATTATAGCCCTTGGCAATAAGCCTTTCTTTACTTCATACAATGATTCCATTTTCATCACATTTATTTCTGAAGCCCCATTTTACACAAATTACAGTTGTCTCTTTAGGTCTTTCAACTAATGTCCTGAATTAATTCCTTTAAAATTCATTTAGTTTATCATGCATTACTTTAACACAATATTCGTCACCTAAGGCCTCATTAGGACTTTTAGATTTGAATTGGGAATGAATGGAAAGGTGTTAAATTTCATTTCTCAAGGAATTTCTGGTTCTAAAAGTTTGATTTACACCACCAATGATATTATTGTTTGGATGATTCCTAAGAAACAATTGATTTGAGTTTTTTAAGACCTATTCATCCACGTTTGATAAAAATATTCAGGGGTAAAATTTTCAAAAATACTTTCTTGAAAATTTTCCTTATCAGAAAGATTTTCTATCACGGGTGGATAATCGGTTTTTGAAAACACAGTTGAGGATGTAGGTTGAGGTTGTTTAAAAAAATGGGATTAGTTTCATCAAATTTATCTTGTGCTATTTCTTCAACAGTATATTAGTTTTTGTTGAAAACTATATAAGACTTAGAAGTTATAGAATAGCCTATAAATATACCTTCATCTGATTTGGGTGAAAAAAATTTTAGATTTTATTTTCTATTCAATATGAATAATTTTCATCCAAAAACCTTTAAGTGTAAAACATTAGGTTTTTGGCCAGTCCAAAATTCATAAGGTGTTTTATTAAAAAAAATATCAATATAAAAAGGATTTATAGTATAAAAAGAAGTACTAATAGCTTCATCCCAAAAATGATTAGTAATTGAGTAATCACTCATCATGGTTCTTGTCATTTCCTGAAGAATACAATTTCTTCCCTCAATGACACCAATTTGTTGAGCAGTTTTGGAGATGAATAGTTGTGAGTAATACCTTTCTTACTACAAAAATTTTCAAAATCTGAATTTTTAAATTCACCACCATGATCACTATAGACAATTATCAAAGGTAGATTATTCTCATTTTTAACTTGGTCTCTGAAAATTCTGAAATAGAAAATGGATTCATATTTCATTTTTATAAAATAGACCCATTTAAATCCTGTAAATCATCAACTAAAACAAATACATACTATTTTCCTCTAATGCATCCAGTTTGTGAAGGACCAAAAAGATCCATGTGCACTAGCAGTAATGAATTTGATGTTAAAACATAATTGAATGATTTAAAGCTAGTTTTATGTTGCTTTCCAAATTAACAAGGATCAAATACCATTAAAGAGTCATATCTAAGATCTGGAAGATCTTTTACAAGACTTTTCTTTTAAAGATTACAAAGGTTACTTAGGTTGTAGTGTTCTAGACTTATATGCCAAAGCCAATATTGGTCTTCTATTGAACTTAAGCAAGGTAAATTTTGGTTCAAAAGGTCATCTAAGTTTGTAGTGTATAAATTCTCTTGCCTATGGTGTAACACCCCAAGATTTCATAGTGTGTTATTTCTTCAAAAGAATTCAATAACTTTCACTATACGCAACACCGAGTTCAAGCGGGCCATGACTTACCAAACAAGCTGTTCAAAAGAAGTTATGAATAGTATTAAATAAATTGTGAACTTTGTATAATCCTTATAATTTTAGAATCCATATTATGTGTTTCTTAGAATAATTTAAGAACAAATTCATTTTCAGTATTACACTTTTACCAACTTTTAATAGTGAACCCTTTTTAAATCCAATATTTTAAACTTTTATATATACAATTTAACTAAATAAATTTACTTTTTAGAATGGGTATATCAAAAATTTACAATGATACACCCCAAGCTTCCATGGTATGCTTCTCTTTGAATAAAACAGTAGCGTGTGTTGTACGCAACATCGAGTTCTAACACACACCACAACCAATCAAACTAGCTGTTATGAATAGTCATACCTACTTTTTGAAATTTTATAAACTTTATCTCTCAAAATGGACTTCATTTTTAGATTCGGAATATCGAATTTAGCCTAGGGTGAAATTTTGGTACATTTCGAATAACTTTTATATTTTGATGAATAGTTAAAATTACTAAATTTTAATTAAAAAACAACTTTTTTAATCAAAATAATTAACAGTGATAAATTATGAATTTTAGTGGTTTTAAAGTATATTTAGAATATATTTTTACAATTTAATACAATGTTGGTCATTGTACATAATTTCACAATCAAACCAGACATAAACAAGTGTCAATCTTTTGATAGTTATTATCTCTTAAAAACATTATTTTTGTTTTAACAATGATAATTAATTTTAAATTAATTTCTGCAACTTCTATTTTTTGAATTTGGAAAAATTGATTCAATATTTGGAATCAGGATTTTCAAATTGTGTAAATAGGTACCTTTTATTTTTAGTCATTTTGAATAATTACCTAGGTAAATATTTTATTTATCATCGTTAAAGGGTAAATCCGGTAAATAAGGGTTAAAAAATAATATTATAATAATAATAAATTACACTAAAACGTGTCCTAACATTATTGGTTGATACATGTCCGACCATGGGCATATTTGGGTCGATTTTTGGAACCCATGGAGCCACTTGTAAGTGATAATGACACTTTATATTAATTAAGTTAAAATAAATACAAAAATGACAAAAGCATAGATCTTTTAGAAAAAAAAAATTACATAGGGTTATGTATGTTTTATTTTCTATTATAAATATTAATTAGAAATATAAAAGGATTTCCTACATAAAGATATTTGTTTTATAATTTTTAGACAATAAATAATTTAATTTAGTTATGACACAATGTTGATGCAGTAATTACCTCAATACTGAAAAATTAAAATAATTGATATTATAAATACCCAAATAAATATAATTTAAGAATTTTTATGAATTAAACTAATTTCATAGGTTAACATTACATATTAGTATAGATTATATAATTTTTTTCGAAGTAATAATGTTGTTATTAATTTATCAAAAACAAAATACCCAATAGTCTCAAAATTGACATAAAAGAATTTTTAAAACAAATATTATATTATTAATTTATATTAAATTCCTAAAAATCTAAGGTTAGTCCAAGAGACTTATATAATGATATTTGTATCATTAATGGACCACTTGGGGGATGCTTGGAGGTATATAGTAATTTTATTAACTATATAATATAAAAATTCAAAGTGACATGGTAAGTGTCAAAAAAATTAACTAATAGTTAAAACTAAAAGAAAAGGTTAATATAATGACCCAAACCTGTCTAAATTATATTTATTGAGTGTTTTTTGACCTATACCCACCGTATACTTTAAATAATACACTTTTGATCCATTATAAACTGAATATGAATTTATTATAAAATAATATTTCTAGCTTTTCCAAAGGTGCCCCTCACCCCTCTTATAAAAGGGCACTCCTCCTTCTCATTAATTCACACCTTTAAAGGCTTTTGGTTCGCCCAAACCCATCCCAAATACTCTATAAACTTCCCTCCGTTCATCCTAGAGGCCTTCCTTTAGTCAGAAAGCCAACCAAAAGGGCCCTTTTGATCAAATCAAAAGGAAAAACCCGAAGAAGAGGTAATAATTTCACCACCCTTTTTCAAGTTCCTTTCTTCTTCCACATATTCTTTCTTTGTTATTACCATTATAAAATATTAAATCCAGTATCTTATATATAATGTTATGTTATTATAAATATGGTACAACCATATTCAGTATTCTATCCACCCTTTTAATAACATATCACCATACGTGCGTACGTACGGCTTAACGTCTCCACGTCGTGGTGTAATTGTTATACAATAAATTATTATATGGATGGGTATAATAATGATGTTTAATTCATGTAAATAATAAATATAACATGATAATGATTCTGTAAATATGATATACCATCCATTTATATATTATTTTAAAATCAAAAAAAAATGATATTATCGCTCGTGCATACCTAGAGACTACCGTCTCCATGAACGTGATGAGATTCATTCTCCATCGTATCCATTCATGTATAATTATCATTTGATAATTAATAATAGTATCTAAAGACTTGATATCATTCTGGATATTATTAAGATACAACCTACCCATGACAAACATGGCTTACGTAAGAAACCATATAAAATAAAATGAGTAAGTTAACACCCGAAACAATGATAATACTAAGATATTATTAAAAAAATCAATGTTAAAAGATCATATATGATATCATATTAATGTATATGATTCTTTTATATTTAATAACAATTATTTCACCAATATACAGGAGGTTAACCTACCCCAACCAAGGAAAAGTACAAGGTAAGTTTTTATTTCGCAGTCTCTTCATTATCTGAGGTTGTTTATACGTAATTATCTACTGGTATCTCTTTATCATCCACATCCATGTTCTTTAAAATTGTATTTAAAAACATTTTTACTATTTACTAGAAAATGGGTTAAACTCATTTATACCCTTATGTGTTTTGAAAGGAATATTTCCGCCGTTTTCCAAACAAGGCACTTTTTAACCTTTTCGACAAATTTAAGGTAAGAATGTCTATTTAAACTTATACAGCGGGTGCGGTTATTTTCCGCCATTATAAAATCACTGAATTTTCCCCTACAATATTATAAGAATATTTTCAAATTAAATGTTTTATTGTATAATTATGTTACTTTTTAATGATTTCAAAATGAATATTTTAATAATTTGTGAAAGGTACTCTTTATCAAGATCATAATTTTAAATGTTTTAAAGATTTATCTTTCTAAATATTTTTAATTAATGTACATGTTTTCAAAATGATTTGAAGGATTTATTTATATGGACATGAATATTTTTAAATGATATTTCTTTTCAAAAGTTTCAAAGTGGTATGAGACACTTTGATTCAAAAATCTCTTTTAAATTACTTCCTTTATAAATGTGTGACATTTCAATGATTTCGAGAAAAGAGATATTTCTCTCAAATAGTATTGATTTAATCTATGTTAACATCCTTTGATGAATTTTAAGCTTATTTGAATTTGATTTATTTTGATTCAAAACTATTGTATTGTATTGAAGGATTTGTGATATATTTTACTGTGGATGTGTTATTTTTATACCATTCATGGTTTATAGAGAAAGTATTGAAATTTTGTTTTCTAGTTTTAATACGAATGATTATGTTATGTTAAAACCTTTTTATATGGGAATGCATTGGACTTAGTAAGTGACGGGTGGATCCTGATATAGCTCCTCGATGTATCGGTAGGTTTCATGAGACAAACTAGTGTCTTGGCACAAGGCATTGGAAAAATCTTATTTGTAGTCTTGGCATGAGGCCTTGGCTATGTGGTTTCGATAGTCTAGAATTATGCATTCCATAATTATGAAAGTGGTTATTGATATTGTATGTGATTATTCAATTAATAGAATATCCTTGTGAATAAGTAAATGGAATTATTGCATTTTATTTTTGCTATAATATGTTGAGGTTGATGTTTAAAAGGATTTTTTTTAGTTATATATTTCCTTAAATGTTTATTGTTATTTATGAAAGTTTCTGCTATATTGTATTACTTACTGGGCATTTGAGCTCACCCCTTTTCTATGTTTTATTTTTCCCAATATGTGAAGAAGTCATTTATGAATGACCTGTAGGGATAGTATGAGGGGATAAGAGTGTGGAATATGGAGACTATGTTGTTGTAGTTTTCATTTTTATGATGTAATGTAAATCTTTATGAATATATCTAGTGTTTCCAAGGATACTAAACTAATCGGTCTTTCTAGATTTAATCTTTCTTGTGATAATACCAATGTTATGTAATAATGCACCGACTCTGGGTAAATGGGGTCGGGGCGTTACAGTTGGTATCAGAGGAAGTTTAGTACAGAACATGGAAGTTAGATTTAGATAAACTCTGATTAGAGCACATAGATTTAAGACATAATTTGAGGATTATTATAGAATAACTTCCTCGAATTTTGGTATTGTAGAGATTTTGTGTGTTTTCCGATCAATACATCCCTGTCTCGGTACGAGCAGGTAGAGCTGGCTCTGGCACAGATGTACCTAGGGGTAAAACCCGAAAAAACCGCTTTGAGATAGACTCGAATGAGAACTGGTGCACGACAACGGGCCCTGCTGCACTTTTGGTTACGACACTCTCGGGGGATATTCTTAAGATAATTCTCATTTTCATTACAAACCATTATGAAGGGTTTATGAGTATATACTTCCTCAAAGGAGACATTTTTATGATTATGGATTATATCCATATACTATTTAATTTTTGTTATGTATTTTACAAGTTTGGGATTAGGTGTTGTTATTAATAAACTAATATAGTGTTTTCCATTTTTTAGAAATGATGCCTAGAAGAAGTAATGATAACTCCAGCAATTCACATGATCCAAAGAGAAAGAAGGATCATATCTTTCATTGTCTTAAGAGAGAATTTATAACCGAAATAGTCTCCCATGTATTATCATCATATGAAGAAATAATATAATGTGTTGATAAGATAAGTAAAGAGTTTACTAAGTCCTATGGATTTGAAGGTAAGAAAGAGAAGAAAAGGATGGAAGAGAGAAAGATGGACAAAGGAAAGAGGGAAAAGAAGAATTTTCCTATATGTGATAACCGTGGGAAGAAACACCCTGGAACTTGCCTGAAAGGAATGAGAGTTTGTTATAAGTGTGGAGAAAAAGGGCACAAAGTACGTGACTGCAAGGGTAAGTAACTGGTTTCAAATGTACAATGCTTCATTTGAAAGGATATTGGACACTACGCGATCCTATGTCCTAGTCATCAGACTATGCCGCAAATGATGATATTGGATAATAATCATGTTATGATACTACCACAGATAAAGAGGAATGATTAGAGTTCTTATGTTGATTATGTCATTTGTGTGTTGTATCAACAATGTACCTGTTATAATAATTATGGAGTATATACGGATTGTACTGCAGTACTATTTCATTAAGGACTTGAGATTGTGTGGAACAAAGAAAAGTGACTCAATAGCAGGTTATATTTTTGGAAAATATATGTTAGAGAGAAAGATAAACCATAATATGGTTCTGATACTGAGGTAGTGATTTTAGAATAATACATGATTGATTTGGATAAATTATATTGGATATTCTTGACTACCTTGAAACTGATTATTGATCTGTATATTCCATAATTGTTGGGGTTTACAACATTTTTGGATTGAAGGAGTATAACCATTATTATTTAAGGAATAAGGGATCATGAATGTAATCAATAAGGTTTTATGGTAATCCAGGATGTTGTAGTGTTTTAAAAGAATACATGATGAAGGTGTTCACATGTCATTATGTGGAAAATAGGATATTCATTGTGATTACCTTCCTTATAAATTTTGGACTGAAGTATTTTCGATAGTTCAAGTTTGGATTATTTTGGAATGCCATAAAAGAAAACCTGGAGGTTGGGCGGCAACCTATCGCATCCAGAAAGGCCGCGGTACTTGAACCCACAACCGAAGGGTGACAAGGGTGTATCACCTACCACTGACCCACGTGATGTCCTGGATTGAATAATGTCGTTTTTTAATGGTTCTGCTAGATTAATTATAAATTTATTTTTTTACCCTATACAAATAGGATAAATAGAATATTATTTTTAACTTCTATTGTCTTTTAGAGTGAAAGATGAGTTTGTGGTAGAACTTAGTTAAAGGATGAGACTCTAATTGTTAATTATATATTTTTCTTCTTCTCTAATTCAATTAAGAAATTAATTCTTATACTTTAGTGAAGGGATCTTAAAACAAAAAAAATGTGTTATCCTAATACCATATGTTTTGATGAACTGATGGTATTTTAAATCATCATAGATTGATGAATTTAAGTCCCTTAATTTTACACATTTTTGTGATTGATGACCTCAATAACTACCTATAAATATTTACGTTTTTCCTCCAATTATATGTCTCTAATTTCAACCAATGTTCTCCTAGTCAAGATCATAATTTGGTGGTGACCCTTTCATTTCCCTTTTCCTCATATTAAGACTACATTTTAGTAACCCAATTTCCGATGTGTGTTTTCCCAAAAAGATATTTTCTATTTTAAACCTTTTATTTTCTAAGAACAATTTCAAATTGCGAAGACGCAATTTATTGATGGAGGGGAGAATGTAACACCCCAAGATTTCATAGTGTGTTATTTTTACAAAATAATTCAATAACTTGTACTACACGCAACACCGAGTTCAAGCGCACCATGACTTACCAAAAAAGCTGTTCAAAAGAAGTTATGAATAATATCAAATATATTTTGAACTTTTTATAATCCTTATAATTTTAGAATACATATTATGAGTTTCGTAGACATTATGTAAGAACAAATTCATTTTCACTATTTCACTTTTACCAACTTTTAATAGTGAAACCTTTTTAAATCCAATATTTTAATCTTTTATATATTCAATTTAACTAAATAAATTTACTTTTTAGAATGGGGACATCAAAAATTTACAATAAAACACCCCAAGCTTCCATGGTATGCTTTACTTTTAATAAAACAGTAGCGTGTGTTGTACGCAACTTCGAGTTCTAACACACACCAAAACCAATCAAACTAGCCATTATGAATAGTAATACCTACTTTTTGAAATTTTATAAATTTCATCTCTCAAAATGGATTAAATTTTTGGATTCAGAATATTGAATTTATCCTAGGGTGAAATTTTGGTACTTTTCGGATAACTTTTATATTTTGATGAATAGTGAAAATCACTAAATTTTAATTAAGAAAAACTTTTTTAATCAAAATAATTAAGAGTTATAAATTATTAATTTGTGTGGTTTCAAAGTATATTTACAATATATTTTTATGATTTAATACAATGTTGGTCATTGTACATAATTTTACAATCAAACCAGACATAAACAAGTGTCAATCTTTTGATTGTTATTATCTCTAAAAAACACGCTTTTTATTTTAAAAACGGGAATTAATTTTAAATTAATTTCTTCCACTTATGTGTTTTAAATTTGGAAAAATGGATTCCATATTTGTAATCAGGATTTTCAAATTGTGTAAATAGGTAACTTTTGTTTTTATACATTTTGAATAATTACTTCGGTAAATAGTTTATTTACCATGGTTAAAAGGTAAATCCTGTAAATAAGGGTTAACAAATAATATTATAATAACAAAAAATTACCCTAAAACATGTCATAACCTTATTGGTTGATACATGTCAGACCATGGGCATATTTGAGTCGATTTGTGGACCCCATGGAGCACCTGTAAGTGATAATGACACTTTATATTAATTAAGTTAAAATAAAAACAAAAATGACAAAAGCATAACGTTTTTAGAAAACAAATTTTTACATAGGGTTATATATGTTGTATTTTCGATTATAAATATTAATTAGAAATATAAAAAGATTTATTACATAATTATATTTCATTTATAATTTTTAGACAATAAATAATTTAATTTATTTATGACACAATAATGATGCCGTAATTACCATAATAGTGAAAAATTAAAATAAGTGATATTCTAAATACCCAAATAAATATAATTTGAGACTTTTTATGAATTAAAATAATTTTTTAGGTTACTATGACATATTATGATTGATTATATAAATTTGTTTTGAAGTAATAATGCTGTTATGAATTTATCAAAAACAAAATACCCAATAGTGTCAAAATTGACATAAAAGAATTTTTAAAAAACATTAATATTATTAATTTATATTAAATTCCTAAAAATCTAAGGTTCAGCCAAGAGACTTATATCAAGATAGTTTTATCATTAATGGACCACTTGGGGTTCTCTTGGAGGTATATAGTATGTTTATTAACTATATAATATAAAAATACAAAGTGACAAGGTAAGTGTCAAACTAATTAACTAAGAGTTAAAACTAAAAGATAAGGTTAATATAATGACCCAAAACTGTCTAAATTCTATTGTTTGAGTGTTTTTAGACCTATACCCACCTAAAACTTTATCAAATCCACTTTTTAGCCATTATAAACCGAATATGAATTTAGTATAAAATAATATTCCTAGCTTTTCCAAAGGTGCCCCTCACCCCTCTTATAAAAGGACACTCCTCCTTCCCATTAATGCACACCTTCAAAGCCTTTTGGTTATGCCAAACCCTTCCACAATACTCTCTAAACTTCCCTCAATTCATCCTAGAGTCCTTCCTTTAGTCATAAAGCCAACCTAAGGATCCCTTTTGATCAAATCAAAAGGAAGAACCCAAAGAAAAGGTAATAATTTCACCACCCTTTTTCAAGTTCCTTTCTTCTTCCACTTCTTCTTTATTTGTTATTACCATTCTAAAATACTAAATCCACTATCTTATATATAATGTGATGTTATTATAAATATGTTGCAACCATATTCAGTATTCTATCCACCCTTTGAATAACATGTCACCATACGTGTGTATGTACGGCTTACCGTCTCCACGTCGTGGTGTAATTGATATTCAATAAATTATTATATGGATGGGTATAATAATGATGTGTAATTCATGTAAATAATAAATATAACATAATAATGATTCGGTATATATGATATACCATCCATTTATATATTATTTTAATATCAAAAGAATGATATTGTAACTCGTGCGTATGTACGGACTACCGTCTCCACGAACGCGATGAGATTCATTCTCCATCGTATCCATTGAAGTCTAATTCTCATTTGATGATTAATAATAGTATCTAAGGACTTGAAATCATTCTGGAAATGATTAACATACAACCCATCCATGACAAACATGGATTACGTAACAAACCATATAAAATAAAATGAGTAAGTTAACAACCGAAACAATGATAATACTAAGATATTATTAACAAATCAATGCTAAAAGATCATATATGATATCATATTAATGTATATGATTCTTGTATAATTTAATAACAATTATTTCACCATTATAAAAGAGGTTAACATATCCAAAACAAGGAAAAGTACAAGGTAAGGGTTTATTTCACAATCTATTCATTATCGGAGGTTGTTTATACGTAATTATCTACTGGGATCTCTTTATTATCCACATCCATGTTCCATAAAAATGTATTTAAATTTTTTTTTACTATTTACTATAAAATTGGTTAACGTCATTTATACCCTTATGTGTTTGGAAAGGAATATTTCCGTCATTTTCCAAACAAGGTACTTTTTAACCTTTTCGAAAAATTTAAGGTAAGAATGTCTTTTTAAACTTATATGGTGGGTGCGGTTATTTTCCGCTGTTATAAAATTGCTGAAGCTTCCCTTACAAGCTTATAAGAATATATTCAAATTAAATGTTTTATTTTATAATTATGTGACTTTTAAATTATTTCAAAATGAATATTTAATAAATTGTGAAAGGTACTCTTTATCAAGATCATAATTTTAAATGTTTTACAGATTTTGCTTTCTAAATCTTTTTAATTAATTTCCATGTTTTCAAAATGATTTTATGGATTTATTTATATGGACATGAATGTTTTGAAATTATATTTCTTTTCAACAGTTTCAAAGTAGTTTGGGACACATTGATTAAAAAATCTCTTTTAAATTACTTCTTTTATAAATATGTGACTTTTCAATGATTTTGAGAAAAGAGATATTTCTCTCAATTAGTTTTGATTTCATCTATGTCAACATACTTTGATGGATTTTAATCTTATTTGTTTTTGATTTATTATGATACGAAACTTTTGTATTGTATTGAAGGTTTTGTGATATATTTTACTGTGGATGTGTTATTTTTATACCATTCATGGTTTATGGAGAAATTATTGACATTTCGTATGATAGTTTTAATATGACGGTTTATATTATGCTTAAAACTTTTCATATGAGAATGAATTGGACTTAGTAAGTGATGGGTGGAGCCCGCTATAACTCCTCGATGCATCAGTAGGTCTCATGAGACAAAATATAATCTTGGCACAAGGCCTTGGAAAAATCTTATTTGTAGTCTTGGAACATGGCCTTTTCTACGTGGTTATGATAGTCTGGCATTGTACATTCCATCATTATGAATGTGGTTATTGATATTTCATGTGATTATTCGATTAGTTGAATATCCATGTGAATATGTAAATGGCATTTTTTTCATTTTATTTTTTCCATACTGTGTTGAAGTTCAAGTTTAAAAGGCTTTTGTTTTAGTTATACATTGCCTTAAATATTTATTCTTATTTATGAAATTTTCTGCTATATTTTTATCCTTACTAGGCATTTGAGCTCACCCCTTTTCTATGTTTTATTTTTCCTAGGATGTGAAGAAGTAATTTATGAATAACCTATAGGGATATTATGAGGGGATAAGAGTGTGGACTATGGGGACTATGTTGTTGTAGTTTTCATTTTTATGATGTAATTTAAAACATTATGAATATATCTAGTCTTTCCCAAGCTACTAAACTAATCGGTCTTTCGAGATTCGATATTTCTTGTGATCATGCCAATGTTATGTAATAATACACCGAATCTGGGTAACTAGGGTCAGGGCGTTACATATGGGAAGATATAATTAATTCATCCTTGGAATTGTGAACTAAACACTTATCATTTCTAAAATTCACAAGGTATTCGTCCTCACATAATTGACTTATGCTGATGAGATTGTACTTAAGACCTTTGACAAACAAAACATTTGAAATTTGAACTTTTCCAAGAAAAACAATATTACCTATTCCAACAATCATTCCATGATCATTATCTCCAAAGTTAACTTTTCCACCTTTTTCATAGATAATCATTTCAATGAAATCATTACTTCCAGTCATGTGTTGAGAATAACCATTATCCATGTACCAAATGTTCTTGTTGTTGGTACACTTATAATTTTCCTAAAAAAGAAACAATTAATTTTTTCGAATCCAAAATTGTTTGGATCCCGAAGGGTTAGATAAAATAATTTTAGGAATCCACATTTGTTTTGAAAAATGAGCTTTATGAAATCCTATAGTCTGAGTTATATTAAGAGAACAATTTCATTCCCAGTGTCCACCAATTTGAGACTTAGTTCAAAATTGGGTACATTGAGGAACAAAATTGTTATTACTAAAAACCAGTTTAGAATGAGTATAACCAAAACCAGAATGATTTCATTAATGGTTGAATTTGAGAATAAATTTATCCATGTTTTCCTTTCCATAGGTAATGTTTGAAAAATACTTCATCAAGGAAAATATTTCTGAATTTATTTTTAAAACTATGTTTTTATTCTTAAATACATTATTTTTGGAACTAGAGCTATACTATAAAATATTTTTCTTAGAAATTTCGTTTTTAAGTTCCTTAGAAAGTTTATCCTTATTAGATTTGACATTCTAAAGGGTTTTTAAAATACTTTAAAAATTATAATTTTTCATATCAGGACCATTAGAAAGATCTGATACTTCATTAGATAAAATAGAAATTCTAGAATTTTTATTATCATTATTTTTCTTGAGTTTAGAATTTTTATTCTCAGGTAGTTTCGAAAAACTAGACACATAGGCATAAGAAGGTAATGCATTATCTTCTGATGATGAAAAATAATCATTTAAAGATTCATTATAATTATTATCATTATAATTTTCATTGAAGGATATATTTGTAATAGCCTTAGCATTTGGTACCTTATCCATGAAATAATGATCTTTAATTGGAATTCTGGATATAATTCTAATATTACTTTTCCCTGAAGATTCATATTCTGAAAAATCATCTAATGAATCACCACCACATGCACTCCAAGAATCATTTTCCATCAAGAATTTCGTTCTCTTTGACTTGTAAAACTTTTTTATATATCATTAAAAATGTTTTTCCTTTGTATATATTCTTTTTAGTAAAGGACAATCATGACATATATGACCTACTTTCTTACATTCATAAAAAGTTATTTTGAATCTTTATTATCCTTCCTATCTTTATTTTTGAATCTATATTAGAAGTCATTCTTTCCCACAATCTTTTTCATCGTTCTAGAATGATTCTCTAACTTATTATATGAGTGATAACTATCACTTGATTCTGACATAACATATTTCTTAACCTTGGATCTTGTTATCCATTCAAGTGTTTTAGCTTAAGATTTAGTAGTATAAGCTACACTTCCATTTCCATTTATCTTCTTATTGAAATCATCATCTATTTTCATTCTGGTCTCATGCTGTAAAAGAGTTCCAAAAAGTTCATCATGAGTAATATGAGAACCTTTTCTTTTTTCATCAATAGATGTCCTTTTTTACTTCCATTAGTTTGGCATTATATTAATAATATTGTCTAAAGGAGATTTATCATCAAGAACTTTTTCATCCATAGATTTTAAATGGTTGTATAATTTTCATAAATCTTTGTTCACCTTACATGCTGGCTCTCCATAAGGAAAAACGAAATCTGTGATACTAATCTCAAATCATTACTCTTCTTGTTTCTATAACCATAGATGTACCAAAATGTGTGAAATCCAATTTCTTCCAAATATCGTTTTCTTCTTCACAAGATGATATTTGACAATATATATTCCTAGTCATAGAACACAAATTATTGATGCGTACCTTATAATTCATTTGATAATATTTCTTCCCTTGATTGGTGAAAGTAAAAACTTCTTTGTGATGGATTTTGTATCCTCCAGTAAGCATAATTTAATTTTCTACACCAGTATTAATAACAAATTTCTTCATTCGATCTCTCCAGTACTTATCATCCTTCCCATCAAAGATATGTGGTCTAGTTGGATTTAGATTTTCAAATCAACCAATATTCATTTCTACCATCTAATAAAACAACAAAATCATTTCCACTCCACATGTTAGTCCAGTAAGTAGTTGAAAATAGAAATTTGTAATAAAAACACTATTATTTTTTAATTAAATAGAGCTTGTAATAAAAATCAGTGGAAACCTCCTCTAATACCATTTGTTAGATTGATATATAGATATATATGTATATTAGATTGAACCATACAGGAGGGGGTGAATTCTAAGTTTAAAAATCATTGTGTTTAAACACTTAAGAAATTAGTTTAAATGATCTTAAACTAATAAAATTCACAACAAATACAATTAACCACAATTTTCTTCGATATAAAAGGTATGATACGATGTAATAATATAAGAAGTGTAAATCAATTTTATTCAAAATGAATATAATAATTAGAGTAATACAATAGTGAAATATTCTATCATAAAGAATATAGAATATATTAATATGATATGTAACAATATAATTTTAATTGAAACAATTACAATTGAAAATGAAATGAATAAATTAAACAATACAATTTCCCTTCTAATACTAACAATAGCAGAAATGTAAAAGCATTACAATTATTTTATCCCAAAGAGAAGGGTATCCTTTCACCAAGGATAAGAGTTATAACTTACCACCACCATGGTAAGCCCTCGATATCATAATCGGTATGTCCATCTTACTATCCCCACAAGCCCTTGATTTTGCAGGTGATCGGTACCTCTGTCTTTCAAACACTTGAATCACTCGATAAAGAAGATCGATAACACTATCTACCTATCCTCAGCAGCCCTCAATCGTTATCACCAGATCGGTCACAAAAAGAAAAATAAAGAACTTTTTGAAATACAAAAACATAGAACAAGTCGTTCACATTTTGTGATTTCATCGATTATGTAAAAAGAAATAGAAAAGTCACAGCATCTCTCTCTAGAACATGATAGAAGAAATGAATGATCATTGTCTCTCAGTTTTTTTATAAGCTTCAAATAACCTCCAATTTATAGGCCCCATGTTCAAATGGTCATATTTCCTCCAACCGTCAGATTTCTCCTAAAAACATAGACGGTCTTGGACACCTTGCATTATAATATTCATATTGAAATAGAAAACACGACATCGTTTTGATTAGTTTATAACTAACTCCACAACATCATTTTGGTTAAAAAAATGATATATGAAAAAGATAATCCTGATTACGAGTGATATAAAACATGTGTTTTAAAAAAGGGAAAAACATGCATGTGTTTAGGAGTAATAAAAATACAATTGTTATTGCTAAGTGTAATGTATTGATATGATTTAGAGTGAGTATGATGCACAAAAGTCACTATGATTTACAGAGTCAGTACGATTGACATGGTCAGTATGATTTAGTTAGTACAATAAACATAGTTGGTATGATAAGAATATTCAATACGATAAACAAATTAAGTATGATAAAAATATTTAGTACGATAAACATAATCAGTATGATAAGCATAGTTAGTATGATAAACATAGTCAGTACGATAAACATAGTCTGTATGATAAGGTTAGTCAGTAAGATAAACAATTATGAATAGATTTGTGATTTTCAAAATAAGAAATAAAAGTTAAAATAGGACTTCTGTCTTAACACAAAGTCCCATGAAGATGTATCCCAAAGGTCCACCACGTCATAAGGGTTCCAATGCAACAGACGACGAGTCCATAGGATGCCTAGTCTGTAAGTTATTAGCATTTCCACTCTAAGGGCCCAGTTGGATTCGGGGTTGGATCCAACCCGACAATACTAAAACATTATCCAAAACTAAAGTGGAGTATACCAAATTATATATCTCGATCCAAGGTGTCTGGTGCTGTAGACGGTTCATAAAATGGATGCATGGTTCTCATGTTATGACCAAAAAGGTGAAGCTAGGTTCGGATGAGCCGGGGTCTGGTTCGACCGAGTTGGACCGACTCGTAATGGGCCGAACCGCCCAGTTTGGGTCGACCCTATCCGTTCGACCCTGTCCATCCCGGGTTCTGCCTGGCCCGTGAAGTGGGTGGCATGACCCGGCCTGTTGGGTTCGTCCCGTTGGGTGCAGCCCCTTGCGGTGCAGCCCGCTTTGGTGTGGCCCACTTGGATATTGGTCCGTCGTGGGGGATCTGCCCTAACCGACACATGGGGGGAGGCACCCCCGGTCTTTTCGAATGGTTTGTGGACTGTTCGGCAACTAGCACGTGGGACCCTTAGGAGGGTTTTGGCCCGGCGTGGCGCGACCGGCCGAACATATTCCCATCAGTGGGGTCACGTGCCGCTGCTCCGCCACGATCGTCCCGATTCCAATGTCCCTTCGGCCTCCACTGCGTCCTAGCGGTCACAGCCTCCTTCTCAACCAGTGGCATAGATGCGCACCGCTGATCTGCTACGTGATCGGTCGGCGTGTCAACTGCCACCCCATTCTTTTTTTCTCCCATCGGGCCACGGCCTCCTGCTCATCCAGTCGTGCGGATTCATACCACCCATTCTTCATTTGGTTGGCCCGATGTCGACTGCCTCCTTCTTCCACGAGCCATTGTGGCTTCATTCAATTCCCAAAAAATAAAACGATCACATATTTGTGATCCTTGGGTCGAGGGCTCTGTATCCATATATTGCTCTCAATAATATATTTTTTTTCTATCTTCAATAAATAATTGGCATTATAGAATGCATTAAGAGGCACGATTTCTGTGTCGGACGATGGCCATGTTAGTTTGGCCATCATCTTTGTGAAACCAGAAAGTGAAGAATTGTTAAATAAATTCAATCAAATTAAAAACAACCACTAACTATATTTTCTTTAGGGAGGTGGTTCAAGGAAAAAAGATGTTGTTGTTGAAGGTCAGTGTTCCTTACTCCCGCAACACGTCTCTGATCCGGGTCGAGCAACATTCTCGTTATTCGTTGCAGAATCTCTATTGATGGAGAGTGTCTTCTCCAAAGCTCTCCCTCATATTTCCCTCCTTTCCAACATTTCCCACAGCACAGTGAATGGTGGGGAGCCAACATATAAATTATTATAATTGAGTTGGCACAATAATTATGTTTATGTTGGAAAAAATAATTCGAGAGAGAAACCAAGAGTCACCTCCCACATTAAAGAGGGAGTTCAATTTTTAGGTGGTCCCCACCATTAATTTCAAAATGGGAGGTTTCAAGATCAGTTGGTCCCCACCACAAAATTCAAATGGGATGTTTCACAAAGTAAAATAAAATAAAAGATGTTTTATTTTATTTTTTTATTCTTTTAACACACCCATGAAAACTCTGAAAACTATCTTTCACCCTCGACCTAATGAAGTCAAGGTGAAAGACTCCTTACATGAATATCAGCACTGCGAGTTCAATGGTTAAATCGAATTCCAATTCCAAGCACCGGTTCAAAAGTTACAAAATGCCCCTCGTTCATTTATTGAACATACCAAAAAAAGTTCAGTGAAATATTAATAGTCAGCCTCGAGCTACGCCGGTCGAGATTAGGCTCTACCTAAGTGAAACACTCCCCAAAGAACCCAACAGTACTCTTATATTTCCAATCTGAGTTACCATTTAAAACTTATAGATTTTAAAATAAAATAATTTTCACATAATTATTTTATATACAACCAAAAACTCATTGTCACTAGTGGCCCATGCTGGAAAATTTTAGTATCTTCCTAAAGATAGAATACCCTAATGGGTTTGGTGGTGGTCTCAAAATTTTAATCTAAGTTACTGTCTGTGATTTATAATCATTTGAAAAATAAAGTAACATTATTTAATTATTTTATTTATAGTTATGCCATTTTCATTTTTCTCACAAGAGTCCCATGTCGACTAAACTTAAGTCGCGCCTAGGATAAACCGGCAATTTTAGGCGCAACGGTGCCCATAGATTTTTTATCTGAGTAACCATTTAAGATTTATTGCACATTTTCAGAAATAATTCTTATGCGCACTAACTAAATCTTATAAAAACATTGATGGATCATTCCAGGCTCTCCGAACCTCAGAATCATGCGCTGTCAGATTTTGTGGTCTTAAAATAATTCCATATAATTAAAAAAAGTTATAAAAAATTTCCAAGACATTACATTCTCCCCACAGTAGGGATTTACATCCCTGAAAGAAACAAAATAGAGTAAGGAAACAAATGGGGTTATTGAGCACAGATATGAGGCTCCACTCCCATGTGCTCTCCTAGAGGTTCTCGTGATGCCAAAGAATGCGCACTAGAGGTATCAACCGCTCATAAAGAAACCTCTCTTATCATTATATAGTCTCTACTAGAACCTCCGTAAAGGTCACCTTATGGTCTATGTCTATCTCTCCATGGTCGATGAATTGAGAAGGGTAATGCACGTATCTCCTCAGTTGGGATACGTGGAAGACGTTGTGCACCCACTCCAACCGGGGTGGTATGCCAAGCGATATGCCACCTCTTAGATCCTCTGATGTATTCGAAATGGTCTGATAAGCCTCTGTGATAAATTTCCACCTTGGCCAAATCTGTATAGTCCTCATCTAGGGGAGACTCACAAGAAAACATGGTACACCCTCTTGGAACCCCAAAGGTCTTCATCTCTTTTCAGAATAAGACTTCTGCTGGCTCTAAGAAGTTTTTACTTTATAACAAGTGATGCATCATGATACAAACATTTCCACTACTTTCTTCATCCATGGCCACCAGTGCTGACGCCGATGGTCCTGGGACATCTTCTCCACTCTTGGATATACCTCTAGAGGGGACGCATGGAACTCCCACAACACTTCCTCCCATAGCACAATCTATACCATGGTACGTTCTCTAAAGAGGAATACATGCTCCCCACCATTAGAAAATCCATTTGGTGCCTGCCCTGAGGATATCTGAGTACGTCGATCCTTGAAGTCAATTCCCCCAAGGTGTGCCTCCATGAATTGCTGACAGAGTGGGAGAGTGACTATTAGAGACAGAAGATAAGCTGCTCCATCTCTATCCATGAAGGATATCTGCAACACAGATAGCTAATGTGTCGCCTCACTCAGCAACTGCAGACCAGACCTCTTACTGAGTGAATCTACTAGAACATTACCCTTCACCGAAGTATAGACTATCTCAAAGTCATAGTATTGGATGAACTATATATATCATCGTTGACTTAGGTTCAGGTCCTTCTGAGAGAATATATACATGAGACGCTTGTGATCAGAATAGACTGTAATGTGTTGTCCCATCATTTATTACCTCCACATCATTAGCACAAAGACCACTGCTGCTCACTCCAGGTCATGGGTAGCATAGTTATAATCATTAGTCTCTCTCCCAACTCCGGAAATCTATACTGACACTTCTCTGTCCAAAGGAAAGGCTCCCCCTTTTTCATCAAAACAGAAAAGTGTGCTGCAACCCTGGAAAAGTCTGGTCTAAAACTTCGACAGTACCCAGCCAAAGTAGAAGTCCATCCTTTTTTGGGAGATAAACTTGGAAACATATTTTGAAAGTATGTCCCCTACACTTTTCCACTTCTGTTGCGAACTGAAAACTCAAAACTTCAACTACCATGAGTGTAGGGCAGCCCGACTCAAGCGTGATCAGTTGCACCCTCCTTTGTATGAGTTTTTCAAATGCTTCCTGGGTTTTCTTTGTCACTGACCATGGAAAATCCCATTTCGATGTTGTAGTTAAACCACAACCCCTTTTCCAAATAAATTCAATATATGTATGAATTGTGTATGTCCATTCCATAACTAAACTAATGGTGTATGTCCTGAACACTGTCACTAAGAGGTCTTAACCGAAACTCTCACCTCATGGTTCAGATCACACTGTTTGTGTAAGTATGATTATCAAATCTGCTCCAAAAGGTATCTCCAGACGTGAGGTTCTAGTCAACAGCTTAACCAGAAACTCTCGGTTTTGGACATGGTTCGTAGAAGGTAGGAATTATTGGTACCTATGTCTATTAATACGACAGCAGGTCGTAGACACATTCCGTTCATCGAATCATTCCTAGAGCCCTTGGGTCACACTCCTTGACCATATGTAGCTACTCCCTTCCTCTGTCCTCTAGCTCCATAAGCCTAGTGGGGACCACAACAAGGGGTGGTTATAACATGCTGAAATATACCGCACCTCATGCTTCTCTCCTAGCTCTACTTTCATGTCTGTAGCCCTGCAGATTAATCTATCCCTATCAATTCTTCTACCCAAAACATTTTTACATGCCCAAGTCTCTAAGAATGGCACTAGTTTCATGTTTTCCCACTACTAACATTCCATGGTTGTTTCCACTCTGCCAAAGAACATTCAACAGCAAAGGTTCACTATAGCACCCTAACATAGGTTGGAATGTATAGAGGAACAGTGCTGGCTTGGACGTCCTTAAGCTCACCTTTCTAGGAATTCCGAGCCCTGAATCATTGATCGTATCGTATTCATCGATCACTAGGAATGGTTGTTATGCCTCAATTAATTAACTATCAACCAATCATCCTTCCAAAGTTGTAGAAGCTCTAGAGAACTCTCACCCACCTCCTTAGGCCAGTCCTCAACCGCTTGTGAATCGAGCTCGTCTCAAAACCTATGGGTTATCTGATTCTAAAACTCATGTAAGGAACAAAACCTAAATGTGTCCTCTACCGGTACCTCCAGTCGTAACTGCTGACCAACAGGCAGTGACATAGAAGGCACACTACCCGAAGGAACAATCTCAGGAAATGTCCCACATATCGAAGCCTCATCACCATGAAGACCATACTCATGGTCACTCACTAAAAAATACAAGAAGCTAAGATCACTATATGCTCAAACGGTGTCTTAACTAGGCGGAAAACCCTAGTTACAGCCTCCGTCAATTCCTCATCAGCCTGGGAATCTGTCTCACCTTGAATCCTCAGAGGCCTCTACTTTTGGAACTCATGCAACATGCTCAGTCAGTGTGCATCCTCTACTGGTGGAGATGGTGGTAATAGTTGTCGAATGGGTAGTGGTTCTGCTGGTACACAACCTGAAGGAGCTAATGTCGTAAGAGGGATATACCTCGAGGCCTAATCGTTTAGTGGGCCGTCATCGCGTACTCTCTCAGAAAACCTGGGTGGTTGTCTTTGTGGCGACATTCTGATAAGGAAAAGGTGTTCCATGGTCATTAATTAACACCTGGTGAGCTAAATCCAAAGTAATCAAAATAAAATATTTTAAAAAACACACGTAATTATTGTTTTCATACGCTATGTTGGAAATCAGAATTCAGGGTCCCGGTGTATGGATACAATGGCCACCGTACCAACACAGGACTCCCCAAACTGAATACCACACTCATAACACTTAACACTATTTCTTGATAGAAAATATCAAAGTACTAGTTCTTTGGTTGAACCAAACTCCTCTGATACCACTTTGTCATGACACGTCTCCTAAGGCACATGCCATAACTACCCCAAGCCCTACTTCCATAAGACATGGGTTGGAAACAAGCACTGAAAGGTGTATTCCATAAAATGGGAATGTTTTTCCTTTATAAATTGTAAACTCACACAAACCAAGCACACAGACAGATACAAGAACAAATTAAACTATATAGTAAATCGGTGTGTACATAAAGTAAAGGGGCCATAATAAATGCCCAACTAAAAAGTACAAGAAAAAATGAAAAGTACATGTAAAACTGAGTACAACACCTATAAAAACCCACCAAGGATCCTACATGTAGTGTATGTACAGCTCCTGAATGATCATCTCTGCAGATCACCTCATTAAAGTTCCACCTCTAAGTAGTCTCTAGTCTAGGTACCCTTGTCCTCAGTTAGCGTTGTCCGTCATCTACACCAGAAACAACAAGATGCAGGCATATCCCATTCAGGGTTGAGTATAACAATACTTAATAGGGACCCCTAGGCCCTCTAAAGTATCCCAAATCCACAAAGGATAAACCACAAATCATAGAAAAAACAGTCAACCCTACTTTGGTATATACCAATACATATACCTATGTTATCAGAAAATATCCACCTCACACAGGAGGGAAGAATACCACACAGGTAATGCCACGTAGATAGATTACCACACAGGTAAAGTACAACATAACAAAACCTCAATCACAATCACAATGTAATGACTGCTCACAAAATGATTTATTCTATGGGTAGTAACAAGTAACATCCCTAGTCACAATGTTGAATGCCTCGAATGGTGGATAACGCTTCCTCTATCAAGTATAGTGGGCCTACAACGTCTCATAGAGTCACTTCCCACTAACCTTGGATTGCGGATATACTCCTCCTATCGAGTATCGTGGGTCTTCCGCATCACACATAGGCACTCCCCACGAGGGGTATGTCATGTCACACAGAGGAACTCCCACTCATGGTCTTCTAAGGTAATCCTCAAATCGTGTACCCTAGTACTGCCACATCACACAGAGGAACTCCCCACCGTGGTTCTACCACATTACACAGAGGTTCTTCCCACTGGGACTTTCGACTCACTCCGAGTCAAATGGACAGTAGTCATCAACTCTCAGCTAGTCGCAGGGTTATGTATGTATCACTATTGGGAGAACCACTCCCTATGACATCAGTCATACCTCAATCTCCATGAAGTACCATGAATAATTATCTCAATGTTCCATCAGGTAATTAGGTTTCCAACGCAATATATGTCTTGTCAATCAGATTCCTGTTCTGTAAGTTATTAGCATTTCTGTTCCAAGGGCCCTGTTGGATTCGGGGTCAATCCAACCCGACCGTACTCCAACTTTATCAAAAACTCAAGTGGAGTATACCAAATGGACTATATCGATACAAGGATTCCAGTGCCATAGACGGTTCGTCAAGAGGACACTTGGTTTTCATGGTACAACCTAAAAGATGAAACTGGGTTCGGATGGCCACGAGACCGCTTCGACCTGGCCTGGGCCGACCCTACCCAGTTCGAGTCGACCCGCTCAGACCAAAGTCTGGCCCAGATGACCTCGGCCTTGGAAGGCCAGACAAAAATATGGGGTCGGCCCAGCCCGGCCTGCTACGGTGCGGCCTGCTGCGGCGCGGCTGGCGGTGGTGCGACCCGCTGTAGTGCGGACCGCTCAGCTGGTGGTACGCCGTGGAGGGTATGTCCTAACTAAAACTCGGGGGGGAGGCTCCCTCTGTTCTTCTAGAATGGTCCATGGACCATTCGGATACTGGCACGCAGGACCCGCCAGACATATTCCCAGTGGCGTAATCACGTGTAGCTACTCTAATATAGCTGGCCAGATGTCGAACGCCCTTTATCATCTACTATAGCCAAGAAGTCACAGCCTCCTGATCCACTAGCAGCGCAGACGTGCACCGTCTCTCTGCTACACGGTTGTTCGGTGTGTCGGTCACCACCCCTTGCTTTACAGGGGCTGACGGGCTGTGGCCTCATGCTCATCCGGCAGTGCGGACGCGTTCCTCCCTTGCTTCATGTAGCCAGCCTTGTGTTGGCCGCCACATTCTTCCGCCAACCACTGCAGATTCGTTCCAAAACGCAAAAAAAATGATTACCAATTCGCAATCCTTGGGTCAAGGGTTCCACATCCAAATGTCACGCTCAGCAAAATCTTGTGTTTCTAGCATCAATAAATTATTGGTGTTCACGAACGCATGAAGAACACACAAATAACAAAAGATAAGAGGCAAGGTTTAAGTGCAGGACGATGTCCATGTTAGTTTGGCCATTGTCATTTTGAAACCAGAAAATGAAAAATTGATAAATAAATTATATCATATTAAAAACAACGCCAACATCGATTTTCAAATGGAGGTGGCACGAGGAAGAAGATGAATTCATTGAACGTCAGCATTCGTCACTCCTGCAACACATCTCCAATACGGCTTGAGTGTCATCCTCATTATTCGTTGGGGGAATCTCCTTTGATAATGAATGTGTTCTCCAATGCACTCCCTCCAATTGGGCTCTGTTCCAACAATTCCCCCAACCCAGAGAAAGGTGGGGAGCCAACATATAAATTAAACTAATTGATTTGGCACCACAATTATGATTATGTTGGCATAATTAATTCAGGGGAGAAACCAAGAGTCACCTCCCAAATTAAAGAGAGAGTTCAAGGGTCGAGTAATCCCCACCATTAATTTCAAAATTGGAGGTTTCGAGCTTGGGTGGTCCCCACTACCAAATTCAAATGGGAGGTTTCATGAAGTAAAATAAAATAAAAGTTGTTTGATTTTTTTTATTCTTTTAACACACCCACTAAATGGTAGAAAACTAACCTTTTTCCTCGACCTACTGTGGTCGAGGTGAAGGTCTCCTTACGTGAATATTAGTGTTGTGAGATTAACTATGTTCTCATATATCAATTCTGATCACCAGTTCAAAAGTTACCAAATGTTGCTCGCATGATTACTGAACGTACATGAATAAAAAGTTACAAAAAATATTAACAGTCACCCTCGACCAACATTGGTCGAGGATAGGATTTATCAAAGTGAAAAACACCCCAACAGACCCAATGTTACTCTTAGATTTCTAATCTAAGTTACCATTTAAATTTTATGGATTTTACAATATAATAATTTTCACTTAATTATTTTATTTATGACCAAAAACTAACATTCACTGGTGGCCCGTGCCGACCAATGTTAGTATCTGCTTAAATAAATCATACCCTCGTGAATTAAGTAGTGGTATCATATTTTTAATCCATGTTACCATTTGTGGGTTATATGCATTTGAAAAACAAAATAAATTTATTTAATTATATTATTTATGGTTATTCCATATTTGGGTTTTCTCACATGAGGCCTGCACTGACTAAACTTAAGTCGCGCCTACGGTAAAACTGTCATCCTGAGTGCAACGGTGCCCTAGAATTTCTGATTTGAGTAACCTTTTAAGAGTTATTCCACTTTTTAGGAAAATTTCTTACATGTGCTAATTAAAGCCTAAAAACATCAACGGATCATTCTTGGCATTCCGGGCCATGGAATCGTGCACAGTCAGATTTTGCGGTCTTGATATAATTTAATATAATTAAAAAAAGAATATACGGAATTTCCGAAACATTACTTTTCATAAATATTATGATTTCATGAGGTATATTAATGATCATATGTTATGTATATATTGATGAATTAATGTTTTCATTATTTTTTTTATAATTTGTACTAATCTTTTTATGTTCTTCCCAAGTTTTGAAATGTTTTTCACAGGACATAAATATGAATAAGGTCAAGTATCAGATCAAGGAAAATTCATGTTGCCTAAAATAGGGAACTAGAAAAGTTTATTTTTTTAGAGTTATTATTTAATGAAAAAAATTGAAACTGTACAGAAGATTATGCTTTTTAATTTTTGAGATGTAATAGTTGTGGCCTAATTATCTAAATCTCTAAACCTGAAAAGGTCCTTAATGTAAATTAATCATTTAATTCAAGATTATTTAATGTTTTAGGCCATGTCCTTATAGTTGTTATCAAAGGTCCATTTAGGCAACATTAGAGGTTAGGGTGTTATTTAAGCATAAGTGACATGGCCCTAATGGTTATCATATTAGAAAGAGCTATAGTTATTTTAGAGTTGATAAAGGGTTATTACATTTTGGGGTAAAAAATGAAAGGTATTAGATAACCTTTAAGGATAAATTATGTTATGGTTATTTTTTAGAAATTTATCTTTTTTTTAATGTTATGAAATTATTTTTGTTTTTTGAAAAAGGAAAACACGCAGACTGTGTGAAAACCCGTCATATCGGAAAAAGTTATGGGAATCAAACCCATAACCAATGTGCAATTGATATTTATCACATACAACTAGACATTGTGATTTCCCTTGTTAGTATGACTAATTATTTTTAGTTAAATTATTTTATGTATCAAGAATAAGTTGATTTGGTATCTTATATTTTATCAAATGGTCATCATTAGTATAGGAAAATGATTTGGGGATTATGTGATAAAGGTTATTTTGGAATACATTCTCTCTTTTGGGAAGAATGTATTCTTAAAGAAAATAGAATACTATGTGATTTAATTTGATGAGTGGTGGTGTAATTTTGTTTTGGAAGAATCTATATTTTTACTATAGACCTAAGGTTATTTTGGTTATTTGTGGAAATGATTAACCAATCGTAGAGAATATTTTATTTTGTTAATTACACATTAGTATGAGACTTTAATAGTAGTTGATGTTTTTTGGAGATAAATTTTAGGATTTACTATGGAATACTATGTGATTAAATACTTCTGTGTAATGGTTTTCAATATTATTTTTTATTATTTTAAATAATATTAGGGATGATTGTATATTGAATGGTAATTCTTGAACTTTGGGTACTTTTTGTTGAATTATGGAGATTAAGAGTAGTCTTTATTTTTATAAACGATTATCCTTTTTTATATATTATATGATCTCGTACTAACCAATTTTGGTTCTGGTTAATTTATAGAGATAGGGGAAATATATGGTTTATATTTTTTGAATCATTTTAATCTCTAGAAGTTGATTATATCACTTTTTATGTGACCAAGTCATCTTGAAAACTCATCGTTTGGAGAAAATACAAGTTTGTGGTAGAAACTTTGTAAATGATGAAATTCTCCATGTCAAGTTACTACGTTTCCTTATGTTCTTATTCAATCTCCAAAATAAATTCTCCAACATTATGAAAAATAAAATAATACAAAAAAAAATTTGTTTACTGTTCATACTTTAAAACTAATGAATGTTTAACCCATAAAAAAATTGTTGTTTTCTTATTGTTAACATTCTCTTAATCATGTGTTTCTATCACTCTGCATCAGAACATAACACTTAGTTTCTCCTCCATATCAATGTCTTTATGGAATCCAAGTGAGGGTTTTCTCGGATGACCATTGTACTTATCTTTCTTTCATTAAAAGTGATAGTTTTATTTACGCTTTTATTGATGTGGGACTTTCAATTATGTTTCCAATACCAATTTTAAATTTGTATGGACACAATTTTCAAATGATTTGAAAAGATGTAACATCTCAGGTAAATAAAGAATATAATTTTTCATATTTATTAATATTGTTAATTAAATATTAATATTATTTTAAATGGGATTCTATATTCAATGGCGTACTTGACACGCTATAATGGGTTTCTCCGAAGTCTTATATTGAACACAATGCAGAGTCATGGTGAAAAATTAATATTAATATATTATTAATATTTTAAATGCTAGTTAATGTCTTTCCATTTTATTGGAGATAATGAAAAAAACTAACTATATTATTATTATACATGTTTGTTAACTTTTTTACATTTATCCCATTAAATTTTGATGCTTAAATGTGAATAAATCTAATTTTAAGCATAAATACTCTAATGTTATTTAAAAGGTCGATTTACCACCTTTTGATGGAGAACCATCATTATATCTAGTTTTTGTACATTTATATGTTCTATTTGAAAAAATAAAATTCTGTTTTAGAATAAAGATATCAAAATTTACTTTGGGAAATTTTTTGGTATTTTTTCATAATGTTTGTTTTTTAATGAATAGTAAAAAATACAGTACTTTAATTCAAAACTGCCTTTTAATCTAATTTATTTATATGACTATATTATCTTTTTATTTTGTTATAGAGTGTAATGAGAATATATTTTTACCATTTAATCCAATTTTAGTCATTAGAAGTAATTTCACATTGAAATTGGACATAAACAATTGTCAATATTTTGATAGTCATTATTTATTAAAAACATTCTTTCTATTTTGATGACCAGAATTATTTTTAAATTAATTAATAAAATGTCTATGTTTTGAATTTGGTATAATAATTACCATTTTTGAATTTATAATATCAAATATAACTTAGGATGAATTTTTTGAAATTTTCTGAAAGACATCAATTTTTGATGGATAGTGAAACACTATGTTGTAGTAAAAAAACAACTTTTTCATTTATATTAAATTTTACAGCTTTTGTGAATTGAATTTTGAAAATTTAACATACATTATTGTTATCATTATGTAAAATTTGGTTCAATAAGTTGAAAATAATTTTTGGTGAGAAGTATCTTTTGACTATTATTTACCATTGTTAAAGGTAAATAGGGTAATTCAAGGTAAAAATAATATTATAATAATATAAAATCACCTTAACACTTGTCCTAAATTTATTGAATGAGTCATGGCTGACCAGAAAAATATTTGGGTGATATTTTTGGTCTTTTAATGCCATTTGGGTATGATAATGAAATTAATAACTTTTTATTTAATGTAAATATAAAAAATATCATAAACATGTAGTGTTTTGATAAAACAATTTAAATGTGGGTTTATATAATTGATATATATTACTATAAATTTTATTCAAAAAGATAAAAATACTTCCTACATCATGGTATTTTATTTTTAGTTTTTAGATATCAAATAAATAAAATTATTTATGACGTAATAATGATTCAGTGTTTACCTCGTTAATGAATGATTTAAATAAATAAGATTATAAGGATTAAAACAATATAGAAAACCTAAAAAATAATTATTCAATGATTTTATTTCAAACATGATCCTTTTTTTCTTCGACTTTAATAATCATTTGACATTTAGAAACAGAATATAATTATATATTAAACTAATATTTTCAAACATTTCTAAAGAGCCCCTCCTCCCCCTTATAAAAATCCCCCACCTCTAACAAATTACTATTAGATCTCAAGCCCCTTGGGTCATCCAAAATCTACTCAAATAATCTCTCCAGATACCTCTCATCTACATAGGATCCTTACCTTAGGCATAAGATAGTTCAATAAATCCTTTTGGCTCAAACCAAACAGAGTTACCTGATTTAAAGGAAACGTCTTCTCTTAAGTTATTTTCATTTTTTTTACTTCTACAACCCCTAAACACGTTTTATTACTTGATTTTATAAAAATAAAAGTATTATAAATATAATAGTTTTTTTATATGAGAATTATTCGAACTACACTTACATACCTCCATCTAATGGGTATAGAACATACTGTTTCTGTGGACGACGAACTAATGCCTCACGAAACGATGATTGTTTAATCTTCTCCTACCACCTCTTATGGTGGAAATTAAGATGTAAATGTACTTAAATGTAATATATAATATATTTATATTGTATCTATACCTCTTTATTTCTCATTTATATAATTCTTTTATGGTTTCCATAATGGGTAAATATGATAATTTCATTTGTGGAAGTGCGGACAACCACCCCCTCGAAGTGATACGACTCATTCAGGCCATGCGTGGAATATATAATTGATGAAATTAATGTAATTGTATATGATATTATACTTTAATTATAATATACCTATGTATCATTAATTTTTCATTCCATTAAATATGAAATAGAAATGAAATTAGCGTTCATGCATACAGACGACTTATCGTCTCCGTGAACAGTTCATATCATTTCTAACCTCCAAATGTTATATACTATTATAAGTACATATATATACTAAATATATATTATTTATATAATATATAAATCATGAATATCATTCTCGGGTATAACGGAATTTTTACCGCATGAAAAACTTGTAATTATAAGAAGTTCATTTTTAACTCAAGTACCAAATATCGGCCAAATGACCATTATTAACTTAATTGATTGAATAATTTTTATAAAATGGTAATAAGTGATTTAAAATGAATAAAAAATTAAAAAATTTCTTAATCATGTATAAATTAACTTTAGTTTATTATTCAAGAGATTAAACAATGATAGGGTCAAGTCGGACACAAGGTAAGGGGTTTCTTATCTCACTTTTAATTCCATTATATTTCTATTGTTCGCTACTTTTTTATTGCATGTGTTGTATTTTATACGTCCATTTGATATATATTATCATGATTATATTTATATTCATGGTATTATGTGATTCATCTGTTATTTATTAACTTTTGTTCATACAACTCGACTAATTACAACGTGGTAAGGGGTTTTCATCTAACGTTTTATTCTCGTGAGATTCATGCTATGTTTGCCACTATTTCCTTTTGTGTAATGTATGTACATCCCATTATTGTTTTCATTGTGTAATATATTTTAATTTATGGCTATTAACATCTTCATTGTATGATCCTTCTTTTATGTGGTGTATGTTTCGTATGTTACCCTATTAGTAAGGGAACTTTTTAACCCAATTTACATTCCTTGGGTTAATCATCTAATTCATAATTATGTCATGTTATAATTATGTTTAGAATCACAATTTATTTATTTATGTTGTAATTTCTAGTCACTTTTGGGTGGATATTCTATAGATAAACATAATCACACCATTGATAAATTCTCTTGTCATTGATATGAACATGATAAGGGTAATCTTAATTCAATTTCCATTCATTAAGTTAAACATCAATGTCATTGGGTTTGTTTTAAAAATAACATGTTTCAATATCCACTGATTGATATACACTGAATATAGAATCGTATTGATTGTATTTATGTTTGTCACGCATTATTTTTTAATTTTTTTATCTTTAATATAAGGATACAGTTTTTATAAGGGACTTCGCCTCAATCTCCTTTCATGGAGGCACATTTTGTTTTATAGACGAGATTCCTTTATATGGTGTATAAAAACAATTGAAATTTCATTTTATTCAAATGGAATATTTTCTATGAGGTGTCTTACTAAATGGAAAAAAATAATTTTACATTTAACTTAAGTGGTGAAAACGACTCTTTTTGTTGCCGCTTGTATTATTTGAGTTTGACTTCCTTAACAAGCCAAAATATTTGTAAAAGAAAAATAAATACCATGTTATATTTTACATATTTTGGTATTAAAAATGATTTTGACAATGGATTTGTTATGTCAATATATCTAAATCATATATTGTTATTTAAATTTTGGAATGTCATCTTTCCTGTTTATTAGTTTTATGTGTTAAGAATATGTTATGGTTCTTGGGAATTATTACGTATATGAGTGGTTCTGTGATAAACCTAGGCGGGTGAGAGAGAGATAGATCTCCAATGCATTGGGTATCATGATGGAGGTAAACGTGAATGTTTCTCCTAAGAAATTTAGGGAATTTACTGTGATGGGTATTCCAAATGTAACTCCCTACGTATCTTTGAAAGCTACAACATATGTATGTTATGGATGCCACAAGTCACCTTTATTATTTGTGATTATTATGTGTTATTCATAAATATTATTATTTCATGAGGTATGTTAAAGAGATTATCTTATGTATATATTGATGAACTAATGTTATATTTATTTTTTTATAAACTTTACATAGGTTTTTATGCTCATCCCATGTTTTGAAAAAAAATTCACAGGGCATAAAGATGAATTGGGTCAAGGATGGGATCAATGAAAGTCATGATACCTAAAAAATGGTACTAGACAAGTTTATTTTTTTTAGAGTTTTTATTTTATAAAAAAATGGAAACTGTGACGAAAAGTCTACTTTTTAATTTTTTAGATATAATAGTTATGGCCTAATTCTCTAAAGCTAAACATGTGAAAAGATACTCAATGTGAATTTTTACTAAATTAAATATTATGTAATGTTTTTGGTTGGGTATTTATAGATAGGCTTGGCTTGAGGTGATGATGTGTTTTAAATGGATGTTAGAAAACTCAATCCACTAGAAGCACAAGGTTCTTTTCAGATAAACTATTTGATATATGTATAATGAGATGAGTATGGTTTGGTGAAAGGTATTTATCCTAAATCACCCACATCATATAATATCATAATAAACTATTATACATGAGTTATTAAATGATGAATTTATTTGAATTAAAAGGTTAGGTAATCCATTAAAAGATTGACCCCTTGTCAGTGTGACTATGTGGTGGTCGAGTGTACATGGAATATCATTTATATACATTTATTTATCCATTAGAGAATCATTGGAATTGTTTTCAATGATCATTTATCGATGATGATGTTTTTAATATCATTTATTTTGGTTTAGGATAACTCTATGTTTGTGAAATGTTTTAGGATTTTCATATTATTTCCAATGTATGTGGATTTAGATGGTTGTTATTTTTTTACAAAATTTTGGTTATTTGAGGAATTAATGAGTGGTGATTTCAATAAAGAGTTTTAATTTTGATTTAAAATTTTGGGGATAGCTTTTTGGTTGTGGTTTAATTTCCATATCCATGGATAATTACAATGATTGTCCTCTTTGAATCATTTTTTTTGAATTTTGAAACACTATGATTCTGGTTAGAGGATATTGATAAACCTAATCCTTTGATAATTTGGTTTTATATTGAGATATAATATTTTACTCATGGAATGAATTATATTGGACTTGGATTAGAGAATATTTTATGGTCGGGAAAGTCTAATTTAAGGTAATTTTAGAGATATTTTCTCTACAAGTGGCACAATATTTAAAAGATTCAATATTTTATTCCTCCATTTTATGTGAAACCCAAATTGTAGGGAGATCATAATTTGTTGTTATTTGAATAATGTTTCTTCCCTATCAATGGATAAAAGGCGTTAATTCGCTTGATCATGGATATATGAGTTGTATAGAGAATTCCACTTTGAAATCATAATTAGTGATTTATTCTTTAATGGATAGTGTAACTATGTAAATCAACCAAATTTTTAGGTATATATGACCAATATGTACACTATCTTTTTGTGTCATGCGGGATAAATAATCTAGGGTCATTTTTTATCTCATAAGAGAATAGTTATCAATAAACATAACAAAGGAATTCTAGGAATATTTTTTAGTAGTCATTACAATTTCTTCTATATCGATGGATTTAAAGAAAGAACGTTTGGTTATGATTGAGAATCGTATTGAGAGGATAGATAAAGCTCAACTGATTCCATAAAAATAATGATAGCATAGAAAAACTAATGGCGTTCATTGAATTAAACATCTTTATTCCGGGGGGTTTTTTATTATTGATAGGGTACTCATACAAGAAATCTTAGTGAGAGACAAAGTCTCCAAACATTTATTAAAATAAAAAAAATTATAGATAGAAAGTATCAAAATCCATAAAAACATCAATATATCATAAAATCCATACTCGTCACCATATCCATGACTGATTGCTTCATCCTTAGTGGAAGACTCCCACTCTGAGCATTCATAATGATTTAGCATATTCACATACTTTCTTCCTAGATTTAACTTTTCCAAATATATAAATGCCTAGGAAGGTTGCGTACCTTTTCCTTTGCTGACAGAGGACCTGGTGGGAATCATCTTGGGAATATAAGAATATACTTTCCTTTTCCATCTTCTTGGTGGAGAAGTTATAACTTCTTCCTTCCAAGGCCCAATCTTATATCCACCCTAAACAATGTCACTATAAGAGGTCTACATCCTACTGCCAACATTATCCATTTCACTATCAGAGATATCCCCCAATTTTCATGGATATGCACCACCTGGAAACCATCATGCACTGCCTATTCTTTCTCGAAGTGAATATTATCATCAAGCATTACTAAACATTGCGAATGCTCCATCGGATCCTTACCACCATGAACCCCCTTTTACTGTATACCTTCTCTAAATACAACTACTTGAGACTGATAACCGGATTTCATATTTTCATCTTCCTTCTAAATAGTTTCTTCTTCAACATGAGATAGCTTCCCATGCTTCAAATCCTAAAAACATTTTCCAGCTGCCTGATCTTGCAACTCCACATTCATTTTGTCACTTTTGTAACACATCTTCCCCAGAATTAGAATCCTTCATTCATCTAGTACAAAAAATTCAACTGACATTCGGTTAGGAGACATAGGAGAGGCTGCTTGAGCATTTAGCAAATCAGCCTGATCCTGGATGGTTTCCATATAATCATTCACCAAACCCAAAAAACCAGTTTCAAAGTTCAATACTATTTTCCTTCTTCTCTAGGTCTGTCAGTATCCCAGCTGAAACCTTCACACACCAACCATTTTCATCCAGTGAATCATCTTCCTAGATATTAACAAGGTTTTCCCTCACTGTATCATTATCTCCAGCAAGTTCAACTACTTCATTCACAAAATCCACTATTTTTCATGTGTTTAGAACCTCAAGGACTGCATCATTGTTCACTATGGATTGAATTGCAGTGTTCCCAATTTCCTCCAGACCTCTTGTATTAGAAAAACCAAGATCACGCTTCTACCTTCCAATCTATACATCTTCCCTCGAGTTTAATGGCACCCCCACTGTACTCACATGGGCGCCATGAACTGCCGTGACACTCATAGGACCCAGGACTAACTTCCCCTATAATGCCCCTGCATCATATCGATCCAATGCTACCAGCGAAACCACCCTTCTAGCCTTTAGCAAAATTCATCCTTACATACATGGAAAGTTTCCATTTCTATTGATGGATTCCTTTGAGGTATAAGACCCCAGCCTTAAACCTTAGTTAATATTGATTTAAATGATAAATTCACATTGAGGATCTTTTCAGGTTTATAGTTTTATAGAATTAGGACATAACTATTACATCTCAAAATATTACAAAGTTCAAACTTCTACTAAGTTTCCATAAAATAAAAACTCTTAAAAGGAAACATGTCGTGTTCCATGTTTTAGGAAGTATGAATTTCCCTTAATCACATCCTTGACCCTATTCCACGTTAATTCCTGTGAGAAACATTTCACAAACTTGGGATGAGCCTAAAAAGCTCATTAAGGGATACACAAAGAATGAAAACCGTTAGTTTTTCAAAACAACAAGTAAACCATGTATACTTTATCAAAGTAATACTTTTCACCTTTTTGAAGTAGTAAAAACTCTTCACTGAATTAATGTTCATTAGTTACCCTTCTGTAACCAAAATATTACCATAAAACCCATATAAAGATCACATAACATATAAAGGTAACTTGGGACATAAACATACTTAGGTAGAATAACCATACGGTCGACTTCCATGCATATCACTTAATGGAATAGCCATTCGTCCAACATCCATACGTACTTAATGGAATAGCCATACGGTCGACTTCCATACCCAATGCATTGGAAGTTATAACGTAACCACCCGTCCCGGTATTCACGGAACCACCCATCATATGGTTTATCACGTAACCACCCAGAAAATTTCCAAGTACCATTATAAAATTATAACACATAAAACCAATATAAAAGAATGATAACATTTCCACATTTCAATCACAATATATCATTTAAATATATTGACATAATAGAATCCTTTATCAAAACCATTTTCAATACCAAAATACATAAAAGAGTATATGGTATTTATTTTATTTTAAAAACATTACAGCTTGTTGAGGAAGCCAAAGATCAAATAATACTCGTGGCTGCGGAAAAGGTCGTTGTCACCGCGTACGTTAAAAGAAAGATTCCTTTTTGTTGTTTGGTAAAACGCTTCGTAGAAAAAGATCCCTTTTTGTATAAAAGTAAAAGTCAAAGGGGTTTATACACCATATAAAAGAAATTTGTGTATAAAATGAAATATGCCTCAATGAAATGAGATTGAGACGAAGTCCCTTACAAAGATGGTATCCTTGGATTAAGGAAAAATCAATTACATAATTATGTGTGACAAAAGACTACACCAAATATAAGTGGATATTAAGTTTAAAACAATCAGAGTTCATTCACACATACTCAAAGAATTACATATTCAAGGAGTACAAGTTTATCCCAAAGAATCAAAATTGGGTTAAGAAGTTCCCTTGCAAAAATTCGACAGCTTAACGACGTCACTCCAAAATTTAGAAAAAGAGTTGACGAGAGAGAAAATGGTATCTCATCACTTGGACATAAAATTTACATCAATAAGGATATATAAGAACATATCCCAACATAAAAATATGTAAATTAAAAGACCCAACAAAAATAAGTCTTTTAAAAAGAGGAGGGTGAAAGGTTCCCTTACCGACTTGGGTATCTTTCGAAACATACACCCCATGGAAGAAGGGTCATACAATGAAGATGTGAATACCCATAATGAAATTATATTACACAAAGAGTATAATAATAGGTAGTACATACACCAATCAAAGGAAATGGTTGCAAATGTAGCATAAATCTCACGGAAATAAAAGTGAGATGAAAAATCCCTTATGAAAACTCATCAGCCTAAAGACGCCACTTAGAACTTCAAAAAATGGATTGATGAGATCAAATAGGGTCTATATACTTATTAAATTAAAATTTATAGCAATAGGAATATAAAATAGAATCCCCCAACATAACAAATAGGAGCTTAAAAGAAGTGACATAATGGAGAGTACTTAAAAAGAGAGAGAGGTTGGATCTCTCACGAAAATTCGGCAGCCTAACGGCGCCACTCAAAATATCCATAATGGGTTGATGAGAGAAAATAGGGACTCTCATCATATGAACATAAATAGTACATTAAGATTAATATAAATTAACATCCCAATCATAAGAAATATGAGCTTAAAAAGAATGACATAAAACAGGGTACTTAAAAAGAAAGAGAGGAGTAGGATCCCTTACCTCGTGTCCGACGTGACTCGATCGTTCTTTAATCTCCTGAATAATAAAATTTGGTCAATTTATAATTGAATAAATTACTCCTATAAATATTATTATTCAGTTCATATCACATATTATAATGTTATAATAATTTGTTAATAAAATGAGTTCATATCAGACGTTTTTGTCGATGTTCAGTACATGAGTATAAATTGAACTTGTTGGAAAATAATTTTCCATGTAGTTATAGGTACATCATCTAAAAATAGAATTGATGTTTTAAATATCATATATATCCAGTATATATTAATTTTATACTATTCCATATCATTTTGAGATAAAAAATTAAAAGCACCGTTCATGGAGATGGTAGGCCGTACGTACGCATGAACGCTACTTTCATTTTTTTTCCATATTAATGGAATTAAAACAAAATGAGAGATATATATATTATACTTACAGAATGATACACATCATTTAGATGTAATTTATTACATTTATATCCATTATATATATGTACTTATAATAGTACATAACATTTGGATATTAGAAATGAAATGTACCGTTCATGGAGACGGTAAGTCGTACGTAGGAATGAACGCTACTTTCATTTCTTTTTTTATTAAATTGAATGAAATAATAATGATATAAAGGTATATTATAATTCCAGTAGGATAACATATGTAATACCATTAATTCCATCCTTTATACGTCCCACATATGGCATTAACGAATCAAATCACTTTGAGGGGGCGGTAGTCTGCATTTCCTAAAATGAAGATATCGCGTTTACCCATAATGGAAACCATAAAGGTATGCCATAAATGAAAAATACAGAATCTTAAGGAAAACATAAAAATATTATATATCATATATAAATATAGTGAAATCTTAATGGCCACCTTTTAAGGTGTTAAAAAAATGTTGAACAATCATCGTTTCGGGAGGCAGAAATTCACCATCCACGGAAACAGTATGTTCTTTAACCATTAGATGTAGGTGTGTGTAATTGTAGCTCGAATCCTTCTTATAAAAACATCCTGGTATATTGAAGATACTGTATTTGTTACAAAATAAATGAATAAAAAGAGTTTAGGGGGTTGGAGAAGAAAAATAAAACAAAAGGACACAAGTGAAGACATTACCTTTAAATCGGGTAACTTCCTTTGATTTGAGCTCAAAGGCTTCCTTAAAAGGATTATGCCCAAATTGAGGCTTCAAGGAGTAATAGAGGGATTTGGAGAGATGAAATGGGCAGGGGTTGGCCGAGACAAAGGCTTGAGGGGTGTGGGTAAGGAGGTAGAGGTGGGGGCCTTTTATAAGAGGAGAGGAGGGGCACTCTTGGAAAGAAAAGAAATGTTACTTTATTTTAGAATGTGTTTCGGATTTTAATGGTCCCATATTGATTTGTTTCAAGGATAAGGTGATAAGGGTTATAAATCCACCCATAAAATATGTTTTGGACATGTGTAGGTCTTAGATATTACATTATATTTCCATTTTATTTAAATCATTAAATAATGAGGTCATCGCTGCATCATCATGATGTCATAAATAATTTAATTTATTTAATTTCTAAAAATTATAAACAAAATACTATGATGTATGAAATATTTTTAGATTTCCAATGACTATTTATAGTCAAAAATATGACTTGTATAACCCCATGTAAAAATTGTTTTAGTAAAACATCTCATGTTTGTGTCATTTTTACTTTAACATTAAATAAAAAAATATTTATGTCATTTTCCAACCAAAGTGGCTCCATGGGGTCCCCAAGTTGACCCATGGATTGTATTGGTCGGACATGACACATCCAATGAGTGTAGGACATGTGTCTAAGTCATTTCAATTTATGAAAACATTATTCTTACCTTAAACTACACTAATTATCTCTAATCCCGATTAAAAACATAATAAGTTACTATTCACCAAAAAAATATTTTAATCCCATTGAACCACATTTTACTTATTAATTACAACCATGTATGTAGGATATTTGAAATTCAAAACACAAAGGTGGAAAAATTTCATTTAAATGGAAAATCAGTTTTTATAAGTTCTACTTAGTGGTTTCACTATTCATCAAAAATTGACGTTTTCCAGAAAATTACCAAAAATTCACCCGAAGCTATATTTGATATTCCGAATTCAAAAATGATTTATATTTTACAAAATTCAAAACAGATAAGTTGAATTAATTAATTTAATAATTAATTCCTGCTGTCAAAATAAATAGCGTATTTTTTTGAAACAAAATATATCAAAAGATTGACACTAGTTTAAGTCCGATTTCAAAGTGAAATTAATTCCAACGACCAATATTGGATTAAATAGTAAAAATATATCCTAATTTTACTTTAAAACCAATTCAAAAGATAATCTAATCATATAAATAAATTATATTAAAAACATGTTTTGAATTAAAATACAACATTTTTCACTATTCCTTAAAAATTGAACTTTTTCGGAAAAATACCAAAAATTTACACAGTAAATTTTGATGTCTCAATTCTAAAGAAGAATTTTATTTTGTCAAATATAAAACATAAAATTTTCAAAAATTGGATTTAAAAGAGGTTCGCCATCAAAAGGCGGTTAATCGGCCTTTTAAAGAATATTAGAATGTTTACACTTAAAATTGGATTCATTCTCATTTTTAATCCTCTAGCATTTATTGTAAAAACTAAAAATATTTGACAAACATATATAATCATTTTTTAGTTATTTCTGTTCATTCCCACCATTAAAATGTCTAGGCATTAACTATAATTTAAAATAATATTATTTTATTATTAGAGTGCAACGTAAGATTCCCAAGAAACTCGTTGTTGCGTGTTGGGTACGCCATCGAGCATAGCGTCCCCTTTAAAGTCAAATTAATATTTTATTCACAAATATGGATAAATATGAAAATGTCATACTCTTTATTTACCTGGGGTGTTACATCCTTCCCCCCTTTTGTGAATTGCGTCCTCTCAATTTTAAAACTGGGCTCGAAAACATCCTTGAAAGTCCCACAACGGAACAAGAGTCGGTAAAACAATCACTTTAAAATAAAGAAAGAGAAGTACAGAGGTCACCAAAGTTAACCCATACTAGGATTCCATATAGGAAAACATGGACATGGAGGAGAAAACAAAGGGTCATGTTCTAATAGAGAGTGATAGTAAACAGGTCTAGGAGAAAGTTAACCATAAGAAAATCACAAACTTGTGATGGGTTAAATGGTATTGATTCACTAGTAGGAAAAGTTAACAGACAACATTTTTGTTTTAAGTTACTCTTCATTGAGGAATTTATTTTTGAACTTAACTAAATCATAATGAAACATACTTACTTGTCACGTAGACTTCCAACTTTTACTATATTCCTTAATCAAACTCATATTTTCTCCAAAAGACGAGTATTTAGGAAGACTTGTTCGCATTAAGAGTACTATAATCAACCTCTTGAGAATCACCTAATCCACAAAAGTGAACTATATATTTCCCATGTCTTTAGACCAAATCCAAAACCAAAATAGTGAGTATGAGATCAAATAACCCACAAAATTATAATCCTTTATAAAAAGAAAATCCATTCTTAATCTCCAAAATTTGTCCACAAAAAAAACCAAAGTTTAAAGAAGACCATTCGATAAACAATTGTCCATAAAATTTTTCAAATTAAGCCAAACTAAGATTGAAACCCAAATATTTTAAGGATTTATTCACATAGTCGTCCAAGGTACAAATTAACTTTTATCTCCAAATAACATCAGTTTCTCTTAAATTCTCATATTGAAAAGTAATTAACCTAATCACATGTACTTCATGATAGGTTAATCATTTCCATAGATAACCCAAAATAAACTTACTCTTGATTCCTAAAATCATCTAACTAAAAAGAATTAGTCAAACTAACTAGGGACTTCATGTAGTCCAGTGGTAGGTGATAAATACCAGTCGCACTTTGGTTGTGGGTTCGATTCCCGCAGATTTCTCCGACGCGACGGGTTGTCACACAGTCTGTGTGTTGTCTTTTTTCGAAAACTATATAATTCTTAAAACATTCCCCAAAACGAGATAAATTTTTTAAAAATAATCATAACATTTTTTAACCTCAAGTTTAACTCGTGCCTTTCATTTTCCATCACATCATATATTAACCCATAATTACCTCAAAAGTAAGGATCATATAAACTCTAATGGTTACCTTTATAATTATTACCTGAACTTCCACATCGACTGGTCATCTCATACATGATGCATTACAGAACATACAAAGGTTCAAGTGGTTGATCCTGACTCCTTGATAGTTGGTTTAGCACAACCATGAGATTCCTCATTGAATCCCTCATTTCATCCAGTCTCTTAATCAGAGAACCACCACAGTTTCCTTCAAACCTGTTGTCTCTTTGGTTCCTGCTAGATCCATCCATTCACTAAAAACAGAAATGTCAGTGTGAGTATATTAACAAAACCATCATGTACTAATGAGGAAGATAAACACTAATATATACTTACTCATTCACTTTATCTAAAACTAGGACTCTTTCTGAAATCCTAACCGTTATGGTAATGTCACTTATGCTTAGAGGATACCCTAACCTCTAAAGTTATCCAAACCGACCTCTGATACCAACTATAAGACCCCAGCCTTAAACCTTACCTAATATTGAATTAAATGAGTAATTCACATTGAGGATATTTTCAGGTTTAGAGTTTTAGAGAATGAGGACATAACTATTAGATCTCAAAAGATTACAAAGTAGAAACTTATACTATGTTTCCATAAAATAAAAACACTTAAAAAGAAACATGTCTAGTTCCATGTTTTAGGTGGCATGACTTTCCCTTGATCCCTTCCATGACCCTATTCCACATTAAGTCCTGTGAAAAACATTTAAAAAACTTGGGATGAGCATAAAAAGCTCAGTAAGGGATACACAAAGAATGAAAACTGTTAGTTTTTTAAAACAACAAGTAAACCATGTATACTTTATCAAAGTAATACTTTTCACCTTTTTGAAGTAGTAAAAACTCTTCACTGAATAAAAGTTCATTACTTACCCTTATGTAACCAAAATATTACCATAAAACCCATATAAAGATCACATAACATATAAAGGTAACTTGGGACATAAACATACTTAAGTGGAATAACCATACGGTCGACTTCCACACATATCACTTAATGGAATAGCCATTCGGCCAACTACCATACATACTAAATGGAATATCCATATAGCCGACTTCCATACCCAATGCATTGGAGGTTATAACGTAACAACCTATCCCGGTATTCATGGCACCACCCGTCATATGGTTTATCACGTAACCACCCGTAAAATGTCCAAGTACAATTATAAAATTATAACACATAAAACCAATATAAAGGAATGATAACATTTCCACATTTCAATCACAATATATCATTTAAATATATTGACATAATAGAATCCTTTATCAAAACCTTTTTCAATACTAAAATACATAAAAGAGTATATGGTATTTATTTTATTTTAAAAACATTACGGATTGTTGAGGAAGCCAAAGATCAAATAATACTCGCGGTGGCGGAAAAGGTCGTTGTCACCGCGTACGTTAAAAGAAACATTCCTTTTTGTCATTTAGTAAAACGATTCGTAGAAAAAGATCCCCTTTTGTATAAAAGTAAAATTCAAAGGGGTTTATACATCACCTAAATGAAAGTTGTGTATAAAACGAAATATTCCTCAATGAAAGGATATTGAGACGAAGTCCCTTACAAAGACGGTATCCTTGGATTAAGGATAAATAAATTACATAATTATGTGTGACAAACGAATACACCAAATATAAGTGGATATTAAGTTTAAAACAATCATAGGACATTCACACATATTCACAGAATGACATATTCAAGGAGTACAAGTTTATCCCAAAGAATCAAAATTGGGTTAAGAAGTTCCCTTACAAAAATTCGACAGCTTAATGACGTCACTTGAAAATTCAGAAAAAGAGTTGATGAGAGAGAAAACGGTATCTCATCACTTGGACATAAAATTTACATAAATAAGGATATAGAAGAACATATCCCAACATACAAATATGTAAATTAAAGACCCAACAAAAATAAGTCTTTTAAAAAGAGGAGGGTGGAAGGTTCCATTACCGACTTCAGTATCTTTCGAAACGTACACCCCATGGAAGAAGGGTCATACAATAAAGATGTCAATACCCATAATGAAATTATATTACACAAAGAGTATAATAATGGGAATTACATATATCAATCAAAGGAAATGGTGGCAAATGTAGCATAAATCTCATGGAAATAAAAGTGAGATGAAAAATCCCTTACGAAAACTCGTCAGCCTAACGACGCCACTTAGAACTTCCAAAAATGGATTGATGAGATCAAATAGGGTCTCTCAACTTATTAAATTAAAATTTACAGAAAGATGAATATAAAAGAACATCCCCCAACATAACAAATAGGAGCTTAAAAGAAGTGACATAAAGGAGAGTACTTAAAAAGAGAGAGAGAGGTTGGATCTCTTACGAAAATTCGGCAGCCTAACAGCGCCACTCAAAACATCCATAATGGGTTGATGAGAGAAAATAGGGTCTATCATCCTATGAACATAAACAGTATAGTAAGAGTAATATAAAATAACATCCCAATCATAAGAAATATGATCTTAAAAAGAATTACATAAAAGAGGTTACTTAAAAAGAAAGAGAGGAGTAGGATCCCTTACCTCGTGTCTGACATGAATCGATCGTTCTTTAATCTTCTGAATAATAAAATTTGGTCAATTTATAATTGCTTAAGGACCTCCTTTAAATATTATTATTAAGTTCTTATGACATATTATAATGTTATAATAATTGGTTAATAAAGTGAGTTCATATCATACGTTTTTGTCGATGTTCAGTACATGAGTAAAAATTGAACTTTTTGGAAAATAATTTTCCATGCAGTTATAGGTACATCATTTATAGAATAGCATTGATTTTTTAAATATCATATATATCCAGTATATATTCATTTTATACTATTCCATAGCATTTGGAGATAAAAAATTAAAATCACAGTTCATGGAGACGGTATGCCGTACGTACGCATGAACGCTACTTTCATTTTCTTTCCATATTAATGGAATTAAAACAAAATGAGAGATATATGTATTATAATTATAGAATGATACCCATAATTTAGATGTAATATATTACATATATATCCATTATATATATGTACTTATAATAGTACATAACATTTGGAGATAAGAAATGAAATGTACCGTTCATGGAGACGGTAAGCAGTACGTACGCATGAACGCTACGTTCATTTCTTTTTTTTTTGTATTAAATTGAATGAAATAATAAAATATAAAGGTATATTATAATTCCATTATTATAAAATATTTAATACCATTAATTCCATCCTTTATACGTCCCACATATGGCATTAACGAATCAAATCACTTTGAGGGGGTGGTAGTCCGCACTTCCTAAAATGAAGATATCACGTTTACCCATAATGGAAACCATAAAGGTATGACATAAATGAAAAATACAGAAGCTTAAGGAAAACATAAAAATATTATATATCATATATAAATATAGTGAAATCTTAATGTCCACCTTTGATGGTGTTAAAAGAATGTTGAACAATCATCATTTCGGGAGGCAGAAATTCGCCATCCACGGAAACAGTACGTTCTTTAACCATTAGATTAAGGTGTCTGTAAGTGTAGCTCAAATATTTCTTATAAAAAAATCCTAGTATTTTGAATATACTGTATTTGTTACAAAATAAATTAATAAAAATAGTTTAGGGGGTTGGAGAAGAAAAATAAAACAAAAGGACACAAGTGAAGACATTACCTTTAAATCGGGTAACTTCCTTTGATTTGAGCTCAAAGGCTTCCTTAGAAATGATTATTCCCAATGTGAGGCTTCAAGGAGTTATAGGGGGATGTGGAGAGATGAAATGGGCAGGTTTTGGGCGAGCCAAAGGCTTGAGAGGTGTGGGTAAGGAGGTAGAGGTGGGGGCCATTTATAAGAGGGGAGGAGGGGCACTCTTGGAAAGTAAAGAAATGTTAATTTATTTTAGAATGCGTTTCAGATTTTAATGGTCCCAAATTGATTTTTTTCGAGGATAAGGTGATAAGGGTTCGAAATACACCCATAAAATAGGTTTTTGACATGTGTAGGTCTTAGATATTACATTATCATTCCATTTTATTTAAATCGTTAAATAATGAGGTCATCGCTGCATCATCATGATGTCATAAATAATTAAATTTATCTAATGTCTAAAAATTAGAAACAAATACTATGATGTATGAAATATTTTTAGATTTATTATGACTATTTATAGTCAAAAATCTGACTTGTATAACCCCATGTGAAAATTGTTTTAGTAAAACATCTCATGTTTGTGTCATTTTTACTTTAACATTAAATAAAAAGGTATTTATGTCATTTTCCAAACAAAGTGGCTCCATGGGGTCCCCATGTTCACCCATGTATTGTCTTGGTCGGACATGACACATAAAATGAGGGTAGAACATGTGTTTAAGTCATTTCATTTTATTAAAACATTATTCTTTCCTTAAACTACACTAATTACCTCTAATCGCGATTAAAAACTTAATAAGTTACTATTCACCAACAAATTTTTTTAATCCCATTAAACCACATTTTACTTCTTAATGACAACCATGTATGTCGGATTTTTGAAATTCAAAACACAAAGGTGGCAAAATATCATTTAAACGGAAAATCGGTTTTTAGAAGTACCACTTAGTGGTTTCACTATTCATCAAAATTTGAAGTTCTTCAAGAAATTACCAAAAATTCACCCTAAGCTATATTTGATATTCTGAATTCAAAAATGATTTCGATTTTACAAAATTCAAAACATATAAGTTTCATTAATTAATTTAATAATTAATTCCCGCTGTCAAAACAAATAGCGTGTTTTTATGAAACAAAATGTATCAAAAGATTGACACTAGTTTATGTCCGATTTCAAAGTGAAATTAATTCCAACGACAACTATTGGATTAAATGGTAAAAATATATTCGAATTTCACTTTAAAAACAATTCCAAAGATAATCTAATCATACAAATAAATTAGATTAAAAAGATGTTTTGAATTAAAATAGAACATTTTTCACTATTCATTAAAAATTGAACTTTTTAGGAAAAATACCAAATATTTACACAAAGTAAATTTTGATGTCCCGATTCTAAGGAAGAATTTTATTTTTTCAAATATAACACATATAATTTTCAAAAAGTGGATTTAAAAGAGGTTCACCATCAAAAGGCAGTTAATCAACCTTTTAACGAATATTAGAATGTTTACACTTAAAATTAGATTCATTCGCATTTTTAATCCTATAACATTTATTTTAAAAAGTAAAATTATTTGACAAACATATATAATCATTTTTTAGTTACTTCTGCTCATTCCTGCCATTACAACGGCTAGGGGTTAACTACTATTTAAAATTATATTATTTTATTATTAGAGTGCAACGTAAGATTCCCAAGAAACTCGTTGTTGCGTGTTGGGTGCACCATCGAGCATAGAATCGCCTTTAAAGTCATATTAATATTTTATTCACAAATATGGATAAATGTGAAAATGTCATACTCTTTATTTACCTGGGGTGTTACATGAGGTGTATAGGAATTTCTATGGTTTTCACTCATTTACAATTACCATGACTTTTGCTTCCTTGTTCAATTAGTTTTGGGACCCTAGGTGTCTATAGGGGACAATCCTAGGGATTTGGGTTATTTTATTATTATATATCATATCATTATACGTTTTTAGGAATTACTTTAACTAATTTTTTGTAATTTATAATGAAGGTAATGACATTAACTACTATTGGGAGGTTGGTAATTCCACTTAATGTGATTTTCCCTTGTAATTCCTTATTTTCATAAAATTAAATTGGATTAATTTTATGAATTATCTTTTGGGTGCCATATTGTGGGAGGTTGAATGATATTTTGTTTCAGTATTTAGGTTACCTGGTTTTCAAGGGTGTTTGAAACAGGTTCACTAATAAAATGAGTGTTGAAAATTAATAGTGCTTGGTGAAATGATTCAAAGGTATGTTTACTCCAAAATTATTTCAAATAAGGTTTTGGTTTTAAAGGTAGTTGATTTTTTTTATGATAGGTGATTTATCTATATGTTATTTCAATGAAAATAGTTTCAAATGATCTTAAATTGGATTATTTTTCCTTTCTGTTTGATTTTTTTTGAAAATTTTATTGGATTTTTTTTAGTTGAGGGTTTTTTATTTCCCACAAAATTTTGATCACTGATATATAGGCATGTAGATGGACGATTCCCTATCATTATGTGCTAGCTGGCATTCATTTTTAGAAACTTCAAGAGGCAAAGGTTCTATTACTTTTTTAGGATCACAAGGGTCCTCTAAGGGTTTGTGAATGAGCCCTATTGATGCTGGAGACTTTATGCCGGTGATTCCCTATGAAGCATATGTTATTATTATTATGATTATTAGTTTTTTTGTTGAGATGTGGACATTATTGTTTAATATTTATATGTAAGGATGTAATTCATGTCATGTTTCATTTTTATTTGTTAATTGATTCCCTGGTCATTCTATTATATGAATTTGGATTACATTAAAAAATTGATAAAAGTTCATTAAAATGGAAAATGAATCTATCCTATTTTTTATAGTTTTCAAATAATGGTTTCCTGGGATAAAGTCATTATATTGATTCACAGTGGTATCATACTAAGATATATCCTTACACCTTTCATATTCCTTTCAACATAGGTAGATATTTCTGGTGGGATGTTGGTATAACATGGAGTTTCTTGTTTATGGTGACTAATTGTTATAATTAATGTATTTTCCATATAGATTTGAGTGGTGACTGATTATCACATAGAGGTTGGGATATTTTTATGTGTATGGGATCCTTGGTGAGGTTTGTGACTATTCGTCTCGCCCTCTCCAGCCTTGACCTATTTATTGGTTTGTTTTGAATTTGGATATAAGTTATCAATTTGTTTATATAATTAGAATGAATTTAATTAATAGTGGACTATATTACAACTATTATAACAATGTATACCTGATTTTTATATCTTATGGGTTTGAAGTTATTTACCTGATTATGTGGGTGAAAATATTATATATGGGTCATACTAGATTCTCGATGGAATCCATGTGGTGTGATTTTTTTATCATGATAATGAAACCACTCCCAAAGGGTATTATTATGATACCCTAGTTCTTGTCACCATGATATGGTGATCGGGACCACGATTATGGAATAGTGGGTGATTGGTCTAAGTGACGTGGAGGGTTGACCTGAGCCAAATCATTAAAATTCAAGTCCAATTACTTATATTACATTTATGTTATTTATAAAATTTATTCTACATGATTTATTTAATTTTCTATATATTTAAATATATTTTTTTCACAAATTTTAATTGAGAATTATATAATATTTTTTTGTTAAAGTTCAATACTATTAATCCAAACTCTAAAAAAACATACCACTTATAATAATTTTATATTTGAGAACGCTTATAAAAAATATAATATCATACATACAATTTAAAATATGTATTTATATAGTATTCATTTTAATGTGGATATTGAATATATTATTTTCTCCACTTATTTTAGTTCTCAACATAAAAAATTTATCTGAGATAGGATTTTAAAGTGAATAAAAAACAAAAAACTTTCATTCAAATTGATTAATGCAAGTGATATATGTTTAATTTTCTTTTCCATATGTAATATTATATATGTAATTAATGCTTCATTGAAAATTTTTATTGAAAAATTTTCATCAAATTAAATAAAAATTTGTTTTTTGGTATTTAATAACTATTTTGTACAAGTAAAAATATATTATATAAAAATATATATAAGTTATTTTATTTTATAATTAAAAAAATAATGTTAATTAATACATTTTAGGAACCAATTTTAATTCATTTTTTTAAATTTTATGTATTCTCCCTATTGTTTGGAACATGATCTATAATAAAATATTCATATTTTAATTTTTAAAATTTAATTCATTTTCTAGATTTTTTCCTTATGATAAATATAATATATGATGAAATTTGATATTATATATACTATGAACGAAATTTAATTAAATGTTGTAATATTTTTCAAATTAGACAAGGAGTTTTCCTTCATTTTTATTTGAAATAATTTTTAACTTTATATATTGTAACATCGTTTGAATTTCTTATACATTTTGAGTATTTAATGGAACTTTTTTTTCATGGCTTCTTAAACCCCAGCTAAACAAAAATTATTTTATTGCAAAGTATATTTTAACTACATCAAAAGAAATTTTTAGAGAAATAATATGCTTCCCTTATCCCATACCCACCCCCACCGATACCACAGATTTCATATCCAATGATCCTCCACTCATATTCAATTAATCATTGTGTTCTCCTTCCTCTTAGTGATGAATAATATTACCAATGAAGAGTTACCATCTGGATAATAGCCCTCCTCAATTGTTATTTTCATCCCCAAAATCTACAACTATATCAATGAAATTAGAAAACCCCTATATATGTTTTGGGTATAATTCATTTTTGAAAAAATATATTTTTTTAATTTTATTTTACAAATATTGGATACATCATGCTTTTGGAATAATTTTCAAATGAATTTGAATAATGGAAATTTTGAAATAAATCATTAATGGAAAGATAAGAATTCAAAAACATTATTGAAATAAAATATATTATCACTGTAACATAAAAGTGTACAATAATACTAATAAATTGGTTTTGATAGAAACCATGTCATCATTTTAATGAATATAGAGTGTAAATTAATTCAATGTATCAAAGAAAATAAATGTCAATACTATGATAAATTTTTTGATTTATACTACCATGCATCTTATAATTAGTTATGATATTATTTCATGGTAATATTAATGATTTTCACGAATCAATTATTAATTTCTCAAAATCAAAATCGAAATATATCCTGAATGACTAAAAATTATTTACCTTAGATTCATGTGAGTAAAATTATTCCCAAAGAATGAGTAATTGAATTCTTTTATAGACAACATTTATATTTTTCTTAATTTAATTTCATCAATATCGTAAATCATTCTAAATATTTCAACTTCAATTTTAATATTTAGTTAATTATGATTTGAGTTGATTGATTTTGTTAATTATAAATTATATTTATTTTTCATTTAATTTCATTTGATACACAACAAATGATCCATTATTACTATAAATTCCATTTTAATTTTCTTCTTGTTCTTCATAAACATCATTATCATTTTCATCATTATATAAATTTTCAAAAAAATTTGATTAATCTATGTATGCATGGTCATTTTCATCCTCATCACTACATTCTTGAAATTTTATTTGTACACTATAGTATATAACATATTTATTTGATAGATTATTTCTCATATTAGTTTATGTGATTATAATTTTATTATATTTTTATGAGATTAATTCATATTATATTATTTGCTAATTTATATTTTAGATAGATCATCATTATATTCACCAAGATCATTAATTATATAATATAAATTAAAATATATTGCATTTCGATAGATAAAACATTAAAATGAAAATTTACATTCAAATATTCTTTACTATTTTGAAATCCTTTTTATAGTAGTTTTAAAAACTATTTTTAATTCAATCCATCCTCATAACTTCCATAATATTCTGTGTACAATGTTTTTTATGTTATTTTTTATTGTGTTATTATAGAATAAATAAATTTTAATTTAATTTATTTATATTAGTCCTATTTTATCATATAAAAATAATTTATTTCTAAAAGTGTAAGAATTTAGTGATATTTGGATGAAATTTTTGCAACAATACAGTGGAAGAGACTATAGTATGTTAACTGTCTTGGGAAATTGTTATACATTTAAATTAAAAATCAATCAGTGGATGGGAGAATAAAATATCTATGTCCAAATTTTAAATTTAGATGATTGTTAAAGAGATAAAATTATTATATACACATTATATAGAAAAAAATCTCCACTATAAATTTTAATTGGGGTTTTCATATAAATTAAAACATTATAAAAATATTGAGCATTAAATTTAATTAGTAGAATTATCATGCTAGTTCTCCAATAACATATAATAAAAATCAGAACATAATAACTGATGACTTTAGTATTAAAAGTAAAAAATAGTTAATATAAAATAAAATCTGTACTACCACTCTATGGTACAATAGATATTATCATGAAAAATAATGTTTTAATTAAATTCAGTAAATTATATGAATATAGTAAAATATTTGTGGATCAACATTCTGAAAAAAATGTAAAATAATTCTTTATTGACAAGAAATATTCATTTTATAAAATTGTTGAAAATGTGAATCAATACTATATATATGATGTGTAATATATTTATAACAATCATTTCGATTGATGTAGAACCATATTAAGTTCTTTTAAGAAATAAAAAATAAAAAAATGTGCATGTTATTGTAATTTCTACAAGATTCATTTCTTGATAATAATATATATCAGTAATTTTGTGACATTAATAGTGTAATTGACAATATTATCCCTAGTTATATGAATATAAATTCATGTCATAATTATTGTATGATGTATATGGGATACTTTTAAAGTAGATAAGTGATAAAAAGACGTCTGAATTCTAGATAGATATTAATGAGTATTTTTAACATTTTAAATCATCATTACACAATAATGTGGTGTAAATGAGAAACTATTATTATGTTTTCTTGTTAATTTTCTATAATAAAATTGTTGGAATGATTATTAATGTTATATTAAACCATCTGGACATGAAGTGGAATGTTTATAAAATACAACCCTAGTATCAACTGATATACATGAGAATAGAAATCAGGGAGAAACTTTTATCGATAATATATATATTTCACACAAAATATTAGAAATTTTTGAATTTTATTTTTTACTAATTAATTAAAAACATTCGACATATTTTTTTCCTCTAACTTCATTTTCCCAGTCATTCTGATCTTATACAATAGACCACCATGGTTATCTATGGGACACCATTTTTTCACCATTTAATTAATTATTTATCTTTAAAATCCCTATAATTGACATTTCTATACAATTTCAACCCCTAAATATATAATTTCATGATTTATGGAAAAATGGTGTTGAAATAATGGGTATTTATATGAACAAAATAATTTTAAATGTGTGTTGAATTAATGTGGACCACTAGTGATTTTTGTAGACTTGGGAACAAATCTAGTCAGAACACTTATAAAATTATTTATTTTCCAGTTTCTATCCATGATTTTCAATCTATATGGCTACCATAAAATTCAAAATTCTTCTTCATATGAAGTCATAGTTTTATTTATGTGTCACATAGATTTTAGTCGAACAATTCAAAACTAATTGGAATCATTTATCATAGACTTCCACAAATGTTAATCATAGGCTCAAAAATATTAACAAACATAATATATATTTAATGATATTTTTTAAGGTCTATAATTTAATTATATTTAGGAAAATGGTTTTTTGTACATTTTTAGTTGAATTTAGAAAATGATATTTAATGAAAAGGCATTTATATTTACTACATTCACACTATGAATTTAATTTGTTATATAATTGTATAATTTTTTTCATCATCAGAAGAATATATGTAACCATCCCAACTCCAGTATACCTAGTAAATTTTCTACATTATTATGTTTTTATAATGGTTCTAATCCAAACATTACATTTAATTTAGTTGTCTTGGGGAGAAAAATACATACATAATAAATGTTTTATATTGGGGATAAAATATAAGAAATAGTAATCGAAAACATATGAGATCCTTGAAACCATTCAATGAATTATTCATCAAATCCATGGGAAAAGAATAAAATAACGTTGATCTTAAATTCATAGTCAGAGTTATTTATAGTGGAATAAACCATGGGTAAATAAGGATTAATTAATATGGGAAGATAAATAGTTGAAAATATATAACATTTAACCAATTATAAGAGCACAAAATACATCCTTGGATAATATTAATAAAATAATATCATGGATTATTATCATTGAGTTATCAATGAGTAAAGTGATTAATATTATTCTATATATTCGTAGACAATATGAAATTGTCACTATCAAGATCATGTGTTATGGCAGCTTAAAATTATTGGTAAAACACAATTAATTTGGCCAATTGATGTTTCTCATGGGACATATTGATGCATCGAGGGGATATCTATAATTGGGTCCCACCCATATCTTCATATCCAACGTATATTTTATATATTAAATTTTGTATTAAATTTATAAAAAATAAATGTTATCAATAAATATATTTATTGATTAATGAATATTCATTTATCAATATTTTCTCTAGTCAATTAAATAATATCTATTTTGAAAGAACACATGTAAAAATGGTATGTGGTTTATAAAATAATAATATCCATGAAACTATGCATACATATATGTAATATAAATGTAATTTATAGTTAAAAATTAACACAAGAAGTTTATCATTACAATAGAATGTTAAAATCCACAATTTTAATAAAGAGATGAGAGGTTCCCATCAGTTCATTGGGAATATTGGTTCTGAAATAAAATCACATCCTTTTGAATAATAATGATTATGGATGCAAAATATTACAATAATCATTAATATAAATTTTTTCTCTATATAACCATTTAATATATGTAGGAAAAAGATACTTCCTAAAATTTTTAGGGTAGAGGGGAATTCTATTATCCCTTGTGAATTAATAAACATTCCTTTTGACATTTTTTGAAAGAAGTCAAAAACATTATTTTTTTCAAATAGTATAAAGAAGCATCAAAAACTATTTTAGAAAATAATGGATGAAGTTTATAATCCTTAATAAATAATTTGATTAAATAGAAGTACTTCTGTAAAACAAATATTCAAAACATGGGACTGGAAGAAACACAAAATTTATTTAATAGAAAATAAAATTGGTTATATTTTAAATATATCATTTCATTATTGATGTAATAAATTGAGAAAAAATAATGTTTTCAATATCTATAATATATAAATATCTATTGGATATGAAAATAATTCATTCTTATGATGTATAAATGACAATATTGCCTAAATGAAAATAAAAGACATACCAAAAGAAAGTGATATTTTAAAACATATTCTTACCTATTTCGTAGCAATAATATTTTATCCTAGAGAAGTAATTGAGTTGGAATAATAAATTAATAACAGTCAAAAATAGTTATTCATGATAAATATATCAAATGGGTACCATATACATCCTATAAAAGTTAATTGGTTATTAATAAAAAAATATCTCAATTGTGTGCAGATTGAGATGAAATCCCTTAACTCAGGATTTATATTTGATGAACATGATTAAACATATTATAAAATGGTTCTAATAATGTTAATAATTTATAATATAAAAATATTAAATTTTATATTCTCACATATGATTATTTAGTAAATATTTACTCCATATTTATGAAAAATATTTCATTATTATCAATTTGTAGGTGTTACCTACTTTGTTTTATCATGCATGTTTTTTCATGTAATTTGTAGATATTGTGTCTATTATATGGATCCATCAACTATATACTTAATAAATGTTTTAAATATCATATTTTCTCATTTTTTATTCTTGATATTTGGATATTAAAAATGAATCACATCACTTTGTGGAGACAATAGTTCCTACATACACACGAATGATGATATCATTCAATGAGTGGATAAAATGGAATGTAATTAGATGTCATATTATATTTTTGGAATTAATATAATGTCATATTTACCAATTATACCAATTATTTAAATCGTAATGACTATCCCTGTGAGTCGGTTATGGGAAAGAAATAAAATCAAATACATAATTTAATTTGATAAATAAGAAGTAAAAAAAGAAGGAAATGGGTGATGATGATTAGATTAATTTAGAAAAACCACCTTTGGATATTCAATTAAGGAATGTATAATTGTTATTTATGGAGTAATATAATATTTGTTAAGTGGATATGTATTTTGGGGAGATATTTATTTTACAGTTTTTTATCTAAATTTCATTATAGTTTTTAATAAGTGAGGGGAGGGGTGCCCTTTTATAATTGAGGTGGAGTGGGATATTATAAATTCGTACACTTAATCAATAATTGAAAGTCTCTCAAAAAACAAGTTCCTTCAAAAATGATAAATAATTTTGTGGGGGGAATATAAGGATCATCCAAAAATCCACTACTAAAAAGATACATGTTTTAATCATGTTATTTTTGTTACCTCCAATATTTATTTTAACATTTTATATTTCACTATTGTAATTAATTTGTTAAACCGTGGTAATTTATTCCATAAGACTAAAAATGATTCTTGTTATAAAAATTGGACCCACTAATTCTAAATATTAAATAAAATTAATAAAATAAAAATGATAGGTGTGCGGAGAATTAATTTTAACACAAATCCTTGTAACCAGAAAACCCCCATTATAACCACAACAATGATAATTAATTTTCTCATTTTTACATTTAATTATGACCCCAAATTTAGTTGAACATAATTAATAATATTAATTATTATTTTTATTTCAAATAAATATTCAATTTTATTAAATTAAAATATTATAATTGGCCTAATTTTGTTTTAAAAATGTGCAAATCATCTTAAAATGGATTTTCAAGAAATTTATTTTAAAGAAAATGAAGATTTTATATTAAATATATTACTAGTAATAACCATTATAGGTATTTAAATTATTTTAATTACTTATATAATCAATAAAGTTAATTAAAATAAATGAAATAAATTATTAGTTTAATTAGTTAAAATGAATAGAAATTGTTCATTTTTATTGAAAAGTCAATTTAGGAAGAAATTATTTTATAAAAAATATTAGTTTTAACTCTAAATTTCAAATAATGTAATACATTATTCTATATATCATGAAGATTATTTCACTAATATATTTTCAATTATTCATTTAATATTATTTCTAAGGGAAAATTTGAAGAATTCACTCTACTATTATTTAGATCATGAAAGTTCAAAATCAATATTCATCCTATAAAATTATATTTTATAGTAAATAAATTATATAATTTTCATTTTATAATATTTTAATTAATGTAAGATGTTAAAATACTATAATTATGGATTAGGTGTTACAATGTATGTGATAAACATATTATCACATTACTAAATGACTGTATGAAATCAGTGGAGCATAATAATAATTAAGGGGGAGTGAAAACAAGGAATATAATTCATTTTAAAATGGAATGTGTGATTCAATAGTTTTTATAATAAAAAATAAGAATAAATTTATATTCTTTAGAACGTTAAATAATTTAAATGTACCTGATGTATATTAAAGTAACAATTCAAGTTATCTTTTATTAACACATTAAATGTCACATGGATTAAAAATTATTGATTCATATATTTTACTCTAGAAATTACTGTCGTGTTCATTATATATTTTTAATAAAAATATTTTAACATAGTTGTAATGAATTTTTCACACATTCTTAATGAAACATTCTGTGAAAAAATTATATCAAATTGAACTTGAAATGATTTATTAAAGAATTGTAGTGACACTTTTTTATATGGAGATGATCATTCACCCATAATTTTTTTAAATTCAATGTTCTTATAAGTATGTATTTTTTTTAAGATAAATAAATTCGGATTACAAATATTTTATCAAAGGATATATCCAATTTAGAGTTATTCCATTTATATTTTTTTCTCCCTAAGTAAATAATTATTTATAATTAATTACATGTATGGTTAACTGTGAAAATAGGTGGCTCAATTTATAATTGTAACATAGAAGATGATTTTCATACCTCATATTTTAGGTATTTAAATGATAATTACACAATATCTAAATGATTTGGTTATGTTAATGAAATTTCAAATAAATCTCAATCAAATGTGAAATAAATGATCTCTTATTTTGTTAGATGACTTGTTAGGAGGGCCTTAAATATTACAATAATATAATGTAATTATTACAAGAAAATATACGTGTGATTCTAAATATTTAAATTTTCGATCCATTTATTAAATAAATAGTTCTATAAGTGAATAGATTAATGAGAATCCAAAAAATAAAATGACTCTGATATAATAAAAAAAAATTATAATGTGTTTATAGAATTTTTAAATTTCTTGAATGTTCATAAATACTTCAAAACATATATATAAAGGTTTAAGTAAATATATATATTATATAACATAATAGGTTATATTTTTTTACGTTTATAAATATTGAAATTAAATTTGATGTGTTATATGATTTGAATTGTTTGTCTTAGAGTCTACTATAGGAGGCTAAGGAATTTAATGCTTATAATGAGAAGGGATTTATGATTCATATAATCACATGGATGAAGGTTTAAAAAAATTAGAGTGGTATATTTATAGTCATTGAACTGTTATATTATATAATCTTGAATGGTATAATCAAATCGAATAACCAAATTCATTATTTAGTTATTTCATTCAATGAAATTTTGGAGATTGGTTACAAATATTGATTAATATAAAAGTGTACATTTTCACATGAAGTAGTTAGACTGGTTTGATATGGTGATGCATTATAATATTAAACACGGCACATTGAATCCCATCAAGAAAAAAACTTATTTTTTTAGTCATGATGATATTAAAAATCATTGCCTTTTGAAGGATGAAAAAGGTGGATGAAGTGATTCTGGATTATAATATTAATATGATCATTAATGGGTAAAATGATTGTATCAATATTATTCCATTCACATTCAAATTATCTAATGAATTATAATATTTATTTTATGAACTATGAATATGTTATTGATTTAATATTTCATTTTATATGTTAGCTATTTGGTTATTATAATTTAATGATAAAAATTTTTAAAAAAACTTTTTTAAAAACGTGTTATAATTTTTATATTTGAAATGTCATGGGGGAAATGTTTCTAGAATATTATATGATTGATGATAAATGTTCCACCCACAATTATGACATTATTGATATAAAATCAATAATCTTGTTTAAAACCATCCTAACCAAATCAGGTTCAATATTCCTCAAGAGTGCATCCTTATATTCTAGAGGTTATCAGATACAGGTGAGAGTTGACATACAATAGGTTGCAAGATTGTACAATCATGTAAATGTGACCATAAATCACATATAATAAATATCAATATCTATTTATCACGATAACAATATAAATATTTGTAAATAATCATAAATGGTCAAAACAATTTATCATAAAAAACATAGTATATTTAAATTATATGTTTTAGATGTTTTATAGTTCATAGAAGTATAGTCTGGATCCCATGTGGGTAGATTATATAAAATTCATCTAAAATAAAATATATATAGTTTCAACTTCCATTAATCATCCACTGTTCTTCTCCAGAACTGTATCATGACTCTGAGAATGACCCAATAGCTTAAACATCCAAAATTACATGGCCCTTTCCATTAAATATCCATAAAATTTAAATTTTTTTACAAAGTTCCTTATCATGGTCTAAGTATAACTATTTAAGACATTAAAAATATTTTACCTAAGATGTCTAGAAAAATATTTTCAAGTATTAAATATTATTATAGTAATATATATAAAATCATAAATAATATTTTCACCCTGTTGGATGATCCATACAAAAAATGATTTACCATATTTAAATTGGTAAATGTTCAAAATGGCCAATAAAACACTATTTTGAACACACATCATTAGGTTGAATACCATATCACTCCATGTTTATAAATCATCATGAAAAATTTATCACCACCATGTAATATAGGTGAATGATATACCACCATCCATATCCATCTAGGTGAATGATCTATTACCAATATTACATCACTTATGAATTATCTATTTCCTAGTGAATGAAGAATCACTTATCTTGGGTAGACTGTTCAATTCCACTATCCATGATCATGTGGTAGATACAAAAATATATCAAATATTGTGTGGATGGTATATTCGAAATTTATCTCAACAATGTGTATGATACCGTTGGTATAACTCTCAATGTGTATGAGATACCACCATTTTATATCTCCATGTGAACTAGGTGCCACCAAGTACATATATTTAATTGGATAAAAAAGCACAAAAACAATATCAATAGGTAGTTGATTCACCGACTATAATCTAGGTGGAGGATGAACAACTTTTGGATCATCTCAAGTGGTTGATACACCTCTAACATCCAATTCCAATTGGATATTATACAACCGATATAGTTCCCAGATTTTATGATTCCCCTATTCAGATAAAACACACAAGTTGTTTATTCTATACTAATATGAATCATCATGTATAAAATATAGCACAAAAAATAAATTAAAATTTTATGAGGTTTTTAATTCCATAGATGAAAATAATCATTAGTGTCTCAATTGGAGTTATATATATCCCCAAACATGACTCCTCCTACAATAATGTCTACTGACCTATGGTGATGACTTGAATTATTCATTGGGGAGACTATGTGTTCAATATCATAATAAACTATAATAAAAAATTAACCAAAATATATATATATATATATATATATATATAAAACAAGAGTATGCATAATAAATCGAACAACATTTTTTAGCAAATGAACATTCTGGGATTCTAAAAATCATACCTCCAACTGATCTCCCACTAGGATAATCACAGATTCTAGATAACCAAAAATTATTTACTGATTACCTAATACCAATATCAGCCTCAAATTATCCCAATATCCATTCCCCATTGACATGATCAACCTAACCCCCTTCAAAACTTATTCAAAACCTTTAAAACAAACAAGCCTCTGACACAAGAACCGGGGTTACTGTGTAGGGTTTTAGATATACATTACAATTTTGTTTCACCAATTACCCCAAATATACATTATCATATACAAGTTTACTCATGAGTAAATAAATTTTAAAACATAGAATACACATCGGTTCATCATGTGTTAAGTCACTATAAAACCCCACAATATCTACATTTTCCTATTCAAAATAACAACCAAAATCTAATATATGTCCCAAATCATACCTTAAGACTCTTAGTGTGCTGCCTTACTATGCCTCAACTAATACCTGAATATGAATTGTAGCGATTCTTGTTTGCATTACATCAAAACTAAAACTATCATAGCTCTCTAGGGAGGTCAAAAATCAATACTCAAAAAAAACCCAATTTTAGTGGAGGTGTCCCCTCAATATATTGACCATATCTACTCTTAGTGGACGTTCCTCATTGATTCTTAGACCAACCCCCATCTCAAGGGATATTTATTCCATCATTATAGAGCCCAAACTTCTCACTCAAGGTTGAAACATAAAAATATTTCCTAAAAAATCACCTCAACCACACCATACTCTTTTAATATGTAGTAATCCATGAAATATCTCCATCAAGAAGAAAAAATATTACTAACATGAATTCAAAAATAGCTGGGACACCTATACTATTCTATATGGTCACCAGCTAATAAGTATGATGTTATTCACCTGATATATAGCCCTATTTCTATAATCACATATCTCTTTCCATATATAATTTTAGGAAAAAATCCTCAAGACCATATCATTCACATAATCAAACTAGGATGAATAAAATGACATTCCAATATCACCCCTGAGGATATATATTGGTTCCTCTAAACCCAAATTGGTATCTACTCATTGATACCAAGACACACGCATCACACCATGATCTTCTTATAACCTATATGCACTTCCTAAAATAGGACTCTAGATTATTTTCTAATAATATCCTCATATATAACATAACCCAATCCAACTAAATAGGTAATATCCCTATAAAACTGAAACTATGTCTCTTTGAAACTATATTTCATGTCATCATTGAATTTCTCACAATACCCTCATTGCGGTTCCAAATCAATCACTACATACGATAAATATCATAATATAATCTAGATGAATCTCTTATCATCACAACATTACTATCCTAAGTGGAATTATATCACTCACAACAAGAACCAATTATAAACCAACCATGAATAGGGTGTCTATATAATGCATATGTTGAATGGAAACCTCAACCATCACCACTAGGACTATGCCTTTAATTCTTTTCTATAGAGCCCATGAAAACCAACATTGGGAATTTATGTCTTATATCAAGATGATGTTCACATATAAACCCTATAAATGAATCAACTAGAACATTATCCCCTTGGTGAAATATTCTTCAGGCGATACTATGATTCACAGAGTGAAAAATACACTCATTCAAACTCTAATTTAAACAATAAAATTCTATATATTTTTCAAGGGTGACCGAAGTCAACATTAATATTCATAAACTTAATGATTCATATAGATATGTTCATTCATGAATAATATAAAAATAATTTTTTTAATGAATCCAACAACAATAAATACAGAGTTAATATCCTTTCTATGCACCGCACACCCTAGGCCATGATCGTCAGGGCCTTTCAAATGTTTATATCACCACCTGATCTCATATAATAATGAAAGACCTGAAATTAATTAATTATAAACAATTATATTTTTTATAAAACAAGAAAAAATTGATTATTACTCATTAGGGGTAGTTTCTTCAATGAAATCACACAAACCCCGGTTCTTTAGTCCTACCAAGATCTCCCTTAGCCACACCGAGTAAATTCGTCATCATGTCTATAGAATTACACAATTCCAACTTAGAATAAAAGTAAAATTATAACCTAGATTCACACAAATTCAAGGGTAATAAATGGAAAATAAAAATAATTAAGGAGTTGATGATCATACATTTGATTCTTAAGGAATATTCTCAAAATCACCAATCACCTTATGGTATTAGAATGGGGAATAGTGTGGGGAGGATCCATAAAAAATGTTCTCTAAAAATTCCCCATTTTACCATAAATTATGAAATCAATAACTTAGATATGATATCTCTTCACATAGTTTTAAAAAACTCAAAATTTTATATGTTACAGTGTGACCTTATGTGTTATAATGATATTCTCTATCCTAAAGTCGAGTCATGGCGTAGCCCAATGGTCATGATGTGACACCACCATGTGACCTCCCTCCATGGTGTGACCCTTATTCAATGTCTCCCCTCATTATAATGATCCCTCTAGTCAGAACAGGTAACCCTTCATCTAATCCAAATCCATACCCAAATAGTTTGGCCTTTATAGTGTGTACTTCTCCTTAATTACACAACAACTTACTGCGTCACTAATAAAAGTGGTTAGGGAATGAACTACTACCCTCAAAATGTGTCAATACTCTAGATATGATATGATTCCATGGTTATACCACCATAATTTTGTGAATTTCACACGTTACAACATTAGGAGATAGTTATAAAAAAATTTAGAAAAAATGTTACCCAAACCCCTTCTCCATCTCTAACTTGAGCAATAAAAACAAATTCTATGAATATAAACACGTCCTAAAGATCTATTCTATGTATTATTATCCACAAAATCTATATATATGTCCAAAAAATCATGAAATTTACTATATTTGGACAAATAATTCACATTTTCTTATAAAACATACCATAAATTTATAGCCAGTTATAAGGCTCCACCATATCATTACCCTCATATTGAATGATGGATCACTGATGTTATTCATTTGATTATGAAATTTCTATGGTCAAATGTAGTTGGATTATTCACCACACCCACCCATTCAAAGGGATCACACCAAGGATATCTCACCCTATACTAGTTCATTATCATTCTAAATTTCAATAATCCATAACCTATTGAACAATAAAAGGATTATTGTTTCAATTATCATTCATATTCCCCCATTATAAGTCAAAAGGTATAGTTTTATAACCTACAAAAGGATAGAAGAGTTCATCAGTTACCAATGGTGTCATCACACACCTCAAAATGGCCACTCATGATAAATTAGATACCAATTAAAATAAAATAAACAACGAAACAATGTTTCAATTTAAATTTGGATTGTAAAACAGAGTTGTTTCTCACTTTTCATATGATTATTTTGAATTTAGTAAAAACAATATTGAAATGTGGGGACCACCTAACCGTGTTTAATATGACTCTATTAATGAAGTACAATTTATGTGACCTTATTTTTACACTTTTCCACATATTAACTTAGAGTACGATGAGTTTTAATGTTGCAATGGTCATATGTTTTGGAACATATATTGGTTGGCTAAATTGTATTTGAAATATTCATTTGTTGAATTTGTTGTTTTGAATAGGTTTTTCTACGATTAATTTAATTCTAATTTCTTGAATTTTTTAAGAAATGTAACATTGATTTTTTTTAATGAATTTACAATGGACTATTTTTTGTGGTGATTTTGTGGATTTTTGTTTTAGAGAATTAAATCAATTAGATTAGCTACTATTATTTAACATTTTTATAGAATTTATTTTGAAATTTGATTACCGAATTCTATGTCTTATCCCATTGACAATATGTTTTTATATTTTTATTAACTAATTAGTTTAACTATATGTTAAATTCTATTTTTTGTGTATTATAGAGGATTGATTGAAAGACAATATACAAACAAACTGTAAGACTAGATATGTGAGCGCAAAATACTTACCATGGAAACCACATCTAATAGACCATTAAAAAACCATGGTCAGTTGAGTGAACATGTGAATTTAACAAATGGATTATACATTATGGTAGGAGCACTATTTATGCCCCATAAATTGGGACTAACTATTCCCAGATTGTTTTTGAAAGTGGAGGGTTAACCATTACCAATTCAATTTACAGTGGAATATTGGTGATATTGGAATCTAATGTAGTACCTCAAACCTGATCATGAATAAAATTTCAATGTCAATCACCAAATTTTATAAGGATAAATTGACTATGATGTTGTATTTATAGATTTTTCCTATTTTATGCTCATATAATTTATAACTATAGAATATATATTTTTATATTATCATTTTTTTTGAGTTCAACTCAAGGAATATGAATCAAAACATGAGATATGAACTAAAATTATGTGGTATAAAAACCAATATACTCAAGCGCAGTCAATATATAAGATCAAATAAAGTAATTTATTAATGAGAGGATGTGATCCAAGTCCTAGCCCAATTGAGTGATGAAATACTGAGCTCAAATAATGAAATAGAGATCATATGATGTTGAAGTGAGTTTATACTATGAAAAATAAATATGTTTTATATAGAATAAAAATGGAGGGTATGATTTTTATTATTATAATGTTGTTTAATATGAGACCCTAAATTATGATACCAATGAAGATAATCTTTTTTGGTTCATATTTTGATAAGATGGAGAGGCATCATGCTCTCTTCTACTATGGATATTTTGATGGGTTTGAATGCATGCAATATTCTTGAACCAATTACTCGTTAATATTTGAGTATAAAATGACACCTGATAATGGAAGATCAAATATTATTTTTTCAAGTTAAAATGATTGGGAATATGGGTTCTTATCCTGATCGATTTAGTTTATTGGAAATTATTGAATGTTTTTGACGTTCTATTATAGGAATAATTCAGGTAGGGGTTATATTATATGTACAAGTTTAATCGAAGATTCTGTGGCATAATTTTTTCAAAATTATATGATTTTAGTGATTAATTTTTGGGTAATTGGTGTTCTTGATGTTTTTCCTCAAATAGTATGGTGAATCTGTTGCAAGAAAGGATAAAATAGGGGTTGTTCTTGAGTGATGTTTTTTGTTACTGAATAAATAAATATTCTTTTATTGTAGTCGAATACATTGTTTTTATGGATAAATATGACCTATATCATTGTCAATAGCTAATTACTGAATAATTATACTGAGTATTAGGAAATTATAGATAGGTGTACTAAAAAATTAAAATGTGTAGATCCCAACAATTATTAATTTAATACATTCAAATTAAATGGGAGATATCAATTGGGTGATGCTTTAATAATTCTTAGTATGTTTCTAGAGACTCCTACAGTTCCCATGAAGATGTTTATATAGAGGAATTTGAACCACATGTTGATTATTACTGGGGGATTAATCGCACGTTTTAGGAGAACAATGTTACACATGATACACATAAGGAAGTATATTCACAATGAAAATAATACCACATGGAATCTATCAAGGAATGTTATGAGACAAATCACATTGATACTAGTAGTATAACAACCCTTCTCGTTATTACACACCTAAACATGATTTATTACATAGAAATTTACATAATACAACACTGACGATCAATTTTTCTAGTTTATTTTAAAATTAGGAACATTACATGATAACATTACACATAAAATACATCATATTTTTTGAAAAACGATTTTACTTGATCGCAACATTCCCTTGTACTTAGCATGGCATGGGATAACCTAAGGACATACATAATAAAATGGAGAGCTATAAATCCAAGTAAGGGAGTAAAAAATTAATAAAATTAAGAATGAAATACATGTTAGGCAATAGGCATATCAATGGAGAATAAGAGAAACATGAACATAAAGGCAAGATATAGCATGCTAATCTTAACATGGAGATGTGTCAACAACATTTAACTTGATATTAGAATTATCCAAGGATAATTTCACATGGATCATGAGAAAATATCATTTCAATTGAATTATAATTATTAATCCCTCATTTCACATGATGTATCATGATACTAATCTTTACCCAATGCATTGGAGCACTATCAGAGCACGCCCTTCATAAACCTTTCATTTCATGCATATGTGTGCCACATGGATCATATAACATGGAATCATTCCACATAATAAGATATTACACAATTAATGAATTTGGAATTCATATATGTAAGTACCATTCGACAATTATATTTTCATAAAGGTGAATACCCTTGATAGAGAAATGGGTATGGTGTTCACTACATAATTATTTTGGCATGGATAATCGCAATGCAATTTCGGCAGCATCACGACATGACATAAAATTCATAAAAATGGTTGATGAGAGAGAAAGGGGTATCACATAATATTTACATGAAATGTAATGTAATTACGTCATATAGATATAGGTTCCAAGGCATGGAATTTGGAAATATAAGGCATAACATAATAAGGAGACTTGAAGAAATATTAGAAATAGAACAACTCTTATGAAAGTTTTGCATGGGAACAGGTGTACATGGGAGGGATTAATAAGAGAGAAGTAGGTATATTATCATTATAACATAAGGAGGGATGTAAATTGGAGTTTATAAATCATACACCAACATATTTAATTGAACATATAAGGGTTATAACAATATAAGGAAACCTGGACATAAATTTGGAAGGAAGGAGAGTGAGGACCCCTTACTTTAGTGTGTGAATTAAAGAGATTTAGGAAGGTATTATTTAGAGATTGGGGTGACATAAGAGGATTATATATATAATATAAAAGAATAGAGACATCCTACAAGGTTTTTCAGTGAAGATAGTGGGATCTTCTGTGGGTTCAAATAGAAAAAGAGAGGGGAAATCACTAATATTTTACAAACATTGGTTTTGGAATCTATGTAACTAAATATTCAAAAACAATAACCAAATCATGGTTTTTTCCCAAGGGGGTGACTGAAATTATTTTATAATTTCAATGGTCGATCTTATTAAAATATTATGATTCCTTATGTGGAGTTGAATCACACTCTCAAGGAAATCATTTTAATATGTTAAAATATTTTATAAGTCTTGGACAGTCCACTAAGGAAGCATAAAATTAATCAAAAAAATTTAAAATCTCATTATTTTATAGGTAAAACATGTATTTGGTGAATATACCTTATATAATATTTTATTACATCACAATTAGGTCACTATTATTAAATAAAACACATTATATATTTAAACGGTATTTAAATTATACCCAAAAATTTCGAATTTCTCAAAAAAAATTGAAAAATTCACCATTATATAATATCAATGCCTGAAATCCAAAAATAAAATTCATTTTATCTAAACAATTTTGTATGTATGTTAATTTCTACTTCTAAATTTAGAACTAATATTTATCTAAATTTTGTGGGTTTTGACAAAAAAAAACTTTCAAACCTAAAAAAATACAATTGTATAAATAACATATGATCATTTATATTTAATTAAAATTAATTTAGTAATAATATTTTTTTTAAATAATTTTTTATTCCAAAATACATTTATTATTCAAAATATATTTTTTATGGAATATTATCTCAAAATACAATCTGGGCTTTAAAAACCATTTACGAATAGCAATAACAAAATGAATGTATATTCATTATACAAAAAATAATGACCAGAATCATATTTATAATGTATTGTTACATAACCCCTTATAAAACTCGCATAAGACCTAAGGGTAAGGTGTGAAATGGTGACAGACTCTTGTGGTGGCTCATATAACATCACATAGGTGGTAATCTCAATTAACTTCCAGTTCTCTCATAGGTGATTCTGTTCATGCTTAACATATTGAATCTCGACATGGTCTTGATCCAAAGTGAAGCCATGTGATGCTAACTCCTTCTCGAGCTTCGACAAATGGGCTTCGTATGGAGAAATTCTACTGGATGAGGCCATCAGTTCCTTTGATGGAGTAAATTGGATTTGTTAATGCTCTTTATTTATACTAATCATGTTATCATTGTTCAACTGCTATATTATAAATGGTAACAATTTTAATGGTATATTAAAATCAATGAACATAATACCATGGAAGTTTATAAGGTTTATATGACTATTTTACATAACAAAATTTTTAATTAGATTAGGATGAAAATTCATTAATAAATGTTTGGTCCATCACAATCATACCCCCTTAAGAAATTTCACCCTAAAAATTTATTTTTCCCCAAATAATCTAGGTAAGGGTAACTCTACTTCATCACTTCCTCTAATTCCCACATTACTTCTTCAAACACGTGGTTTCACCACAACACCTTGATGAGGGGTAATGTCTTATTTCGTAGAACATTTTCCCAACAATCTAAGATCTTCACCGACTTATCTTCAAAAAAGAGGTCATTATCCAATGGTACAACCTCTGGTTTGAGTACATGTGACGGGTCTAGTTTGTACTTCCTCAAGAGTGATACATAGAATAAATCATTTACATGATATACGTTTGGTGGGTGTGCTAGTAAATAGGACACTACTCCAATGACATGATGGATCTCAAAAGAGCTGATGTACCTTGGAATAAGATTTACTTTTTTACCAAACCTCATAACTCTCATCAATAGTGAAATGCAGGGGAATACCATGTCTCTGACATCAAACTATTGTTCTCATCGACGATTATCATAGTAGGTCTTTTGTTAACTCTAATAAGCATTAATGTGATGTTGAATGGTCTTAACCTTCTCCACTATTTCATCAACAATTTATGGACCTAAATGTTTTTGGTCCCCAACTTCATCCCAATATGTAGGTGTTCTTCACCTCTTCCCATAATGTGATTCATAAGGATCAATTTGGATGTCTAATTGGAAACTATTATTATTATAGAACTATACTGGAGGAAGATGTTGATCACATACTCCTTTTAATCCCATTGAGCATGCTCTCAACATGAATTCAATTGTTTGGATAGTACGTTCATATTAGCCATCAGTTTGAGGATGATAATCATTAATGAAGGTCAACTAATTATTCAGAGCGTGTTGGAGAATCTTACAGAACATAGAGGTGAATCTTGGATCTCGATCAGATACAATCGATAGTGGTACTCCATTCTGCCTTACTACATTTTTGATGTATATCTGTGCTAGTAGATCCAATTATAAATCCTGCCAAATTTCAATGAAGTGTGATGTATTTGTAAGATGATCCACAACAGTCTAGATAGCATTGTTTCCTTTGGATGCCTTTAGAAGTCCATTGACAAAGTCCATGGTGATTTTTTCCCATTTTTATGTTGGTATGGGTAATGGTTACATCACCCGTTAGACTTCTTCCATTGATCCTTAACATTCTAACATACATGGTATTTTGATGTATAATCAGCGATATCCTTCTTCCTATGATCCCATGTCACACCTCGTCCCCCAGGGCCCATGTCGTGACTACCCCAAGCCCACCTTCCATAGGCCAGGGGCCGGCGACTAGCACCAAAAGCGTAAATCCCTAAAACAGGTAAGGCATTGCCATTATAATTTTAAACACACTCACCAGAGTACACACTGAAGCAAAACACTAAATAAAACTGTATACAAAAGGAGTTTTGAATGTTAAAAAAGGGGCCGGAAATACATGCCCAAATATAAAGCACAAGGAAACTGAAAAGGAAACAAATTGCTGAAAGATGAAAAGCAGCTCCTAGATCATCCACCATAGATCCTACCTGAAGGGTAGGTACAGGTAGCCTACTCAGGACTCCATGTCTGTCAGTCTCCTCTGGGTACTGACTCATCGTGAGGTCCACCTCTGGGCACCATTCAGTCCTAGTACACTCAGCCTCAGTTAACGTTTCCCATCTTCTATATCAAACACATCGAGGTTCGGGCATAACTCGTGTAGGGGTGATTATAAAGATACTCAGTAGGGACCTGGAGACTCTCAAGGTCACAGAAAATCCAACAAGGACAAACCACAATGTATAAAATCAACAGATAACACTACTTAAGTATATCCCCATACATATTCTAATGTTATCATGTAATCCATCTCAATAATGAGGAAAACACAATGTCACTGACTCATCTCACACAGGTATACAACTTATGTAGAGAGGTAAAGATGATCAGATGTAGCCACTGAATCATCTATTCTGTCAAACCCATATAGGATCCAGGAACAGAAATCTGAACTGTCGAACACATACAGGCTCCTGGAATTGTAAACATAGATGTCGAACCCACATATGATCCAGGAATAGCCGTCAGTGCTGTCGAACTCACAGAGGATCCAAGAACAGTCGTCAGTGTTGTCGAACCCACACATGATCGAGGAACAGTCGCTAGTGCACAACCAGCCATAGGGTTCTGCATAAACCATGCTTGATTCTGGGAGGGTCCGCTACTCAATCCAAGTGTCGATACATCAACATCCACAACTCAACAAGTTGATGTATCCAAAATATTCGTCTTTCCATAAGAAACACAACGCGATAGACGGTGCATCAATCGGACGCCCGATTAAGAGATATTGGAATTTCAGTTTTGAGGGCTCGATTGGATTTACTTTCTGTCCAACCCGGTTGTACCCCAACTATGTCCAAGCTTTGAGTGGGGTATACCAAAAGAACCATATCCTACCAAGATTTATTTTTCCACAAACGGGTTTTCAATCGGATGATCATAGATCAAGTAATGGGAAAAGGAGTGGGAATAGGTCAAACAGGTCTTGGTCTAGTCCAGCCCCATCAGACCGACCCAGCCTGACCCGGGTCCGGACTAGGGTCTGACCCGATCTATGGGACTGACCCGGTCCGCGGGTCTGACTCGGCCCACGAGGGATGCTCGGCCTGCGTGAGGCCCGCGGCTGGCGGGCATGGGGTCTGCCCTAGCAGCGTCCAGGGGGCAGGACATGCCCCATGGATCCCGAATGCCTTAGATGTTCAGGTGTGTTCCAAAACCAGTGCCTCATGGTGTCGGTCTACATCACGCGGGACCCACGCGGTGGGTTCCCGTTGCTCTCTACTGGCCGAGCGGCCAGCTGCCTCATGTATGGTGCGGTTGCGCTGCGCCTCCTCCGGCAACCCAGTGGCTCGGGCCACCGGTCTTCTTTACGGCCGGCCTTGCGTGGTCCATCATTGCCCCACCGCGACCAGGGGGCCGCAGCTCCCTTTTTGCTCCACCGTGCGGTGTTGTTGCACCATGCCTTCTCCAGCGATCTGGCGGCTTGGGCCATCGTTTTTCTTCGCGGTCGGCCTTGCGCTGGCCGCCACTGCACCGCCACTGCCTATCGGCCGCAGGTTCCTCCTCCAGCAGCACAGTTTCACCACCACCTTCCATGCGATGGGGATTTTAACTACATTCATCGAGGAACTTTTCGCGGGTCACTAGACGAGTTCTGGTGGCCCGATTCTCATTCCGGAAGTTCCCGCGCATTCCTAGGGACGTCTCCTTCGATCCACAATCAATTTTGACAAGAATCGCTCTTCCCAGTCTCATGATGAATTTAGCGTCAAATTCCACAAAGAAGGCAGAGGGGTTAGGCCATTTTTTTAGACCCTCACCCTCCGTGTTAGGGTGATATCACACGGCTTCCAATTATAATCCTCGATGGAAAATGAAGAACATGCAACAATTAACAAATCTTGTACCCCTACCTCAGATTTGTTGATGTCGGGAAAGAAGATAAAGAAGTCGAGGATGACATCATTGACATTATTCAAAGATGGAACTTCCCCCCTTGTTCTTATTTATTATCAAAGAATAATATGTTCTTCGTTGGCGGATGAAGCGTTCTTCGTTCTTTGATGGTCATTCTTCATTGGGAGAATAAGTTTCTCGAAGTGCTCTTCCAACCCCTCTCCCAACAAAGGAATGTAAAATATAAATTAAATTATGTTTTAATAATTTAATTTGAATTGAACCATTAATTCAAGATGTGTTGTCATATTATATTAAAATGGGGGTGTGGTCCGTTAATGTGGGGGAGTTTAAGAGGCTTAAGCCTCGGTTGGTCCCCACCACAATAAACAAGAGTAGGATTTTAGACCTCGGGTGAGCCCCACCTCCATAACCTCTCATGGTAGGTTAAGGTGTGGTGGAACCCACCTTCATCCTCCTCATGGAGGTTTCAACCAACTAATAAAAATAAAGATTACATAGACTTATTTTAATTTATTTCATCACAAAAACCCAAAAACTAACTTTTATTCTCGACCAACTACCGTCGAGTTGAAAGTATTATTTAGAGAATACCGGTGCTACGAGTTCAACGGTGCCCCCAGATTTAAATTCTGATCACAGATTAAAAATTTATAAAACCCACTCATATGTTAACAAAACTTACCCGAACAAAACTTCAGATATTGATTTCGGGCATACCAGGCCTCAGAATCAAGCGTCGTCAGTTTTCGCGGACACATAAAATTACCATGTATTTAAGAAGACAATTTCCAGAGAAATTCCATATCTTTAAATTCTCCCCGCATCAGGGATTTACATCCCGGTATTCTATAACTCAAACTAAGAGAACAAGTGGGGATATTGAGCATGCGTCTAATTCTCCATCTCACAAGTGCTCTCCTAGAGGTTAATTTGCTACCAACAAATGCGCACCAGAGTTATTGACCATCCACGAAGGACATGCTCATGTCTATCCGCAATCTCCACTAGAACCTATATGAAATTATCCTAATCATCGACGTCCATCTCTCCATGGTAAATGATGTCGGAAGGGTCATGCACGTATCTTCTCAGCTGAGAAACATGGAAGACGTCATGCACCCGGTGCAACTAAGGTGGAAGAGCTAGTGGTAAGCCACCTTACCTACTCTGCTGAGGACCTGGAAAGGACCGATGAATCTCAAAGATAACTTTCCTCCTTGGCCAAATATTTGTAAACCCCATCGAGGTGAGACCCATAGAAATACATGGTCGCCATCCTCGAACACCAGGGTTTTCTGTCTCCTATCGTCATACAACTTATATCTATTGTGTACAGTCATCATTTGCTCCGGAATGATCTTCACCTTCTCCGTAGTAGCTCGTACCATCTATGGTCCATCTAGTGCTGACTCCCTAGGGTCATTCTAACATAATGGTGATCTGTAAGGTCACCCATATAATGCCTCAAAAGGTGACATCCCAATGGTGGAGTGATAGTTGTTGTTTTATGTAAACTCCACCAATGGTACGTTATCCTCCTACTTGTGACCAAAGTCAAGGACACATAAACATAGCATGTCCTCAAGGGTCTGAATGGTCCGCTCAGTCTGGCCATCTGTCTGAGGATGGAGGGCGGTGCTCAGATGAAGTTGTGTCCTAAAAGCCTCCTACAACCCCTTCCATAGCCAGGAAAAAAACTGTTCATCACGATTGGAGACAACAGAAGAACGTACTCCATGTAGCCACATAATCTTCTACATGTAGAGGAGTCCCAAGCTCTCTACTGAACCCCGATCTATGATCGGTAGGAAGTGGGCTGACTTGGTGAGTTAGTCAATGATCACCCAGATCGAGTCGTGACCCCTAGATGTACGTGGAAGTCCTGTCACGAAGTCCATGGATATCTCACCCCACTTCCACTCTAGGACCTTTAAAGGATGAACCAAGCCTGCTGGTACCTAGTGCTCTATCTTCACTTGCTGAAAAGTAAGGCACCAAGAGACAAACTCTACAACTGCCTTCTTCATCCCTGTCCACCAGTGCTGTCGTTGGAGATCCTGGTATATCTTCACCACTCCTGGATGTACCGAAAAAATTGGATGTGTGGAACTCCCTCAACACATCCTCTAGAAGTGACACTGGTACCATAGTACGTCCTCTAAAAAAGGTGATGTGCTCCCCCCTTCAAAAAATCCAGCAGGTGCCTACCCTGTTGATATCTGAGCATGTCGTTTCTCGCAGTCAAAGTCCCCACGTTGCGCCTACCTGACTCGCTAATGAAGTGGGGGAGTGACTGTATTGGACTGAAGGAAATTTTCTCCATTACTATCCACAAAGGATATCTGCAAAGTGGCCAACTGCTCCATCGCCTCACCTAGTAGCTGTATACCAGATCTTCTTCTAAGTGTATCAGCAACAATGTATTACTTCCCAGGGGTATAGACTATCTCAAAGTCAGAGTACTAGAGGAACTAAAGAAAACGTCACTGTCTCAGGTTCAGGTCCTTCTGAAAGATGATATACCTGAGACTCTGGTGGTCAGTGTAGACTGTGAAACACTTTCCCATCAGATAGTATCGCCACATATTCACAGGGGTGGAGTAGTTCTTCTCATGCTGTCTCAACTAATGAGAACCATAAGTGATCACTGCTCGCTCCTGCATCAAGAGACATCCGAGTTTGGTCCCTGATGCGTCGTAGTAAACTGCGTACCCTATTCTTTCCTTTGGAAGCCTCAATATGGGGCACTAGTTAGCCTCTTCCTCAGCTCATGAAATCTCTATTGTAATCTCTCCAACCACCCGATGGATTTCCCTTTCTTTGTCAAGGCTGATAGTGGTGAAGAAACTCTAGAGAAGTCTAGTATGAACCTTCACTAATACCCAGCCAATCCCAAGGAACATCGTACCTCTATCACACTCCTAGGTGGCTCCCAAGAATGTACTGCCTCAATCTTCATTGGATCTACTACAAATCCAACCTCCGAGATGAAACATCCCAGTAATTGAAACTCTCGGATCCAGAATTGGCACTTTGAGAGCTTAACATAATGCTGGTGCTCTCGGAGTGTGTCCAGTACTACCTGCAAATGGTAGGCATGCTCCTCCTCAGTAGTCAAGTAGATCAGAATGTCATCGATGAAGAATATGACAAAGCGATCGATGTATGGCTTGAAAATACTATTCATGAGTCCCATGAAAATTTTTGGAGTGTTGGTTATGCCGAAAGGCATAACCAAGAACTCGTAGTGGCCGTACTGACATCTGAAGGATGTCTTCTGCACATTCTTGTCTCGAACTCTGAGCTGGTGATAGCCTGATCTGAGGTGAAACTTCAAGAACCATCGTGCTCCCTTCATCTAATCAAGGAGGTCATAAATCTTCGGGAGTGGGTACTTGTTCTTTAAGGTCACCTAGTTCAGGCGACGGTAGTCTACACAAATCCTCATGCTTCCATCCGCCTTCTTGGAAAACATAATTGGGGCTGCCAAAAAGAAACACTAGGGTAGATGAATCTTTTCCCCTGAAAGTCCTCTAACTATATCTGTAGCTCATGATGCTCCGTGGGAGCCATCCGATATGCTGGTGTAGATATCAGTGTCATCCCGGGGTACAGGTAAATGTAAAAGTCAACGTTTTTGTAAAGAGGTAGACCTGGAACATCATTAGGGAAAACATCTATGTACTAGTTGACCACTACAGGATAGCTCAGACTCTCCACATCAACTGATCTAAGGGTAAGACAGGACAATTGATGAGTGATTGGATGCACCCTCCTCTAAGTAAGTCTGTCTTTTGCTACAAAGGATCCCTTCTCACTGGCGATGTTCAACCTAGTCCCATCTTTGCGGACACACCACACTGTGTGCCTCATATAGTCGATATGAGAATGGACGGTAGATAACCTGTCCATACCCAAGATGACATCGTAAGGCCTCGACGCCGCTACTAGGAGATCACAGCCGAAGCTCTCGCCTCCTAGAGTAAGCTCACACTACCAGCATAAGTGTGTAATGGTCGAGTCTACTCCCATAGGAGTCTCTATCCATAAATATTGAGCCAACAGCTCTGTCAGAATCATCAAGCTCCGAACAAGGGTAGTTTAAATGAAAGAGTGACTGGTAGCTGTGTCTATAAGAACTACAACTATGGTGGAGTAGACACAGATTGTACCTTGAATCATCTCCGGAGCGTCGTGATTGTGGGCCTAAACTACCTCAAGCTGAGCTCTCGCCTATCCACCTACTCCCTGCGGTCTGGGTGGACCTCTTGGTGGTGGTGGCGGTAATACCTCGAAATGTCGTCCATCGCCAGCTGCACAGACATCTCATCTGCCATGTCTGCTTACTCCCTACAGACACCCTTGATCGAACCACTGCCTCATCCTAGGAGGTCCTTCAACTATTTTCTGATCATCCGAATGACGGGTCAGATAGTCATGAGCCATGTGACCCTGCTCGCCATATTTGAAACACTACATGTTCCTCAAATGTCTAGCTCTGTCTCATGTGCATCGCACAACCAAACCTGAGACTTGAGGTCATCCAATGGATGGTCAGGTCCGCTTGGACCTCTACGACATATTTCTACTGCTAGCTACTAAAGACTCCGATATGTTATGCCTGGTGGTGGTTCTCGTTGCTGGTGACTACTCAGCATGGAAACTCTCCACTAAGAGGGCTCTCTCCAACACCACCGTCTGCGTCAGGATGCTGAGGGAAATCCTCTAAGCCCTGATCTCTCAATTGAGCCCTTGATTGAAGGTCTAGGCCCCAAATAATGGGTCTCGCACCATATCTGTGGAGTAGTGTGAGAGGTCGGTGAACATTGCTGAGTACTGTGCCACCATCATGCTACCCTACTATAGATGCAGTAGCTCCTATATCCACATTTCACGTAGGGTGGCTGGGACCAACTCCACCCGAAACAGGCTCTCAAAGTCTAACCAGAGAAGTGTCACCTCGTCACGCACCTTGACCATTAGGCTCTACCATATGCCTGTTGCTGCATGAAGGAGACTCACAGTAAGGATAACCATAAGGTCTACTGGTGTCCATGCCAGTCTAAAGACTCTCACCACAGCCTCTATCCAATCCTCAGCTGCCTGCGGTTCTGACTCATCCCTGTACCTGGGATACCTCTGGCTCCGAAACTCATGCAATGCACTCAGGCGGCGTGCAATCTCTATTGCTGGGGCTAGTGGCATCAGTGGTCCAACAGGTAGTTGTACCACCGGTGCCTCCGCTGTGATAGGGCCCTACACCGAGGCCTCGTCGCTCGGTGGGCTTCAATCTTGTACAAAGCATGTACCCCTGGCTGGCTGGCCGTGTGGAGGAATCCTGTAAATAAATAGGGGCGCCACGGTCAAAAATTTATACCTGGTGAGATAACTCAAAGATATCATAATGAGAACTCTTCAAAACAAACATGAAATCAGTGTTTTTTGCACTAAGTCGGAAATCAAGAAGTCAGGGTCCTGGTGTATGGATACGTTTGCTGTCGCACCAATACTGAACTCCATAAACTGAAAACCACACTCAGTACCCTTAGAACTGTTTCTTCCCAAAAAAGGTCAGAGTCCTATGTTCTGCAGTAGAACTAACTCCTCTAATACCAAATTGCCATGACCCGTCCCCTCGGGCCTGTGCCGTGACTACCCCAAGCCCGCTTTCCATAGGCCAGGGGATGGAGACTAGCACCAAAGGCATAGATCCCTAAAACGGGGAATAAATTTCCTTTATAACAGTAAACACACACAATAGAGTACAAGTTTTTATATAAACACTAAATAAAATTGTATAAAAAGGAGTGCAGACAAGTAAAAAGGGGGCCAGAAATACAAGCCCAACTGTAATGTATAAGGAACCTGAAATGGAAAGAAATAGCTAAAAGATGAAAAGTAGTACTTGGAACGTCCACCACAAATCCAAACTAAAGGTTAGGTACATATATCCTCCTCAACACTCCACATCCATCAGTCTCCTCTAGGTACCGACTCGTCGTGAGGTCCACCTCCGAACATCGTCCAGTCCTTGTACACTCAGCCTCGGTCAGCGTTGTCTGTTGTCTACATCCAACACAACGAGGTGCGGGCATATCCCATGCAAGGGTGAGTATAACGATACTTATTAGGGACCCCAAGACCCTCAAGGTCTCACTAAATCCAACAAGTCTAAACCATAAGTGATTAAATTAACAGACAACCCTACATAGTTATATGCCCATACATATACCTATGTTTTAAAGTAATCCATATTAATCATGAAAAAACACAAAGTTACTAACTCAGCTCACACTGGTATACAACCTATGTAGAGAGATAGAGATGATCAGTTATAGCCACTGAATCATCTATTTTGTCAAACCCACACAGGATCCAGGAATAGAAATCAGAACTGTCGAACCCACATAGGATCCAGGAATAGTTAACAGAGATGTTAAACCCACACAAGGTCCAGGAATAGTTATCGAAGTTTTCAAACCCACACAGGGTCCAAGAATAGTCTTCAGTGCTCTCAAATCCACACAGAATCCATGAATAGTCTTCAGTTCTATCGAACCTACACAAGATCCTGGAACAGTCGTCAGTGCACATCCAGCCACAGGGTTCCGCACAAAGAATGCTTTATTCTAGGAGGGTTTTCTCCTCAAGCCATGTTTTGATACATCAACTAACATTAATACCCAAGTTGATGTATCCAGAATATATATCTTGAAATAAGAAACTCAACACGACAGACTGGCTGTCAATCAGATGCCTGATCTGAGAGTTATAGGCATTTCTGTTTTGAGGGCCTGGTTGGATTTATATTCGATCCAACCTGGCCGTACCTCAACTATGTCCAAACCTCGAGTGAGGTATAACAAAATAACTGACTCCTTCAAAGGTTTCCTTCTCCACATATTGTTCATCAATCGGATGCCCATACCTCATGTTACGGGCAAAAGAGTGGAAGCAGGTCAAACGAGTCTGGGTCCAGTCCGGCCCAGTCGGACCGACCTGACATGACCTAGGTCCGGACTGGGGTCTGAACCAATCTATGGGTCTAACCCGGTCCAAGGGAATGACCCGACTCACGCTATTTCATGTCAGGCCAGTGGAGGTGGCACGCGCTGGTTTCGGCCCACGGTTGGCGGTCGTGGGGTCCGCACTAGCTGGGTCCAGGGGGGAGGCCACACCCCCTGGATCCTGAATGGCCTAGCCATTTGGGTGAGTTCCAAAACTGATGCCATGTGGTGCTGGTCTATGTCACGTGGGACCCACGCGGTGGGGTTCCGCTTCTCCCAGCTGGACGAGCTACCAGCCACCTCCCGCGCGGCGGGGTTGGGCCATGCCTCCTCCGGCGACCCGACAGATCGGGTTGCCGGTCTTCCTTGTGGTCGGCCTTGCGCAGGCCGCCGCTGCTCCGCTGCGGCCACCTTTTTTCTCCACCATGCAGCGCAGTTGTGTCGCACCTTCTCTGGCGACACGGTGGGTCAGGCCGTTGGGTTTCTTCAGGGTCGAGCTTGCGTCGGCCGCCCCTGCACCATCGTGTCCCATTGGCCGTGGGTTACTCCTCATATGGCACAGTTGTGCCACCACCTTCCATGTAGTGGCAGTTGTGGCTCCATCCATTGGTGGACTTTCCGCAGGTCACTGGTGAGTTCCGGTGGCCCTATTCTCATTCTGTTAGTAGTCATGCATTCCACGATACATTGCCTTTGATCAGCAATCAATGTTGACAAGAATCGCTCATCCTGGTCTCATGTCACGTTTACCGTCAAATTAAACAAAGAAGGAAGAGTGGTCAGGCAATGTTTTTTCATCCCATACCCTCCGCATTAGGGTGATATCATGGAGCTTAAAATTTTAATCGTTGACAGAAATTGAATAACATGAAACAATTAACAAATCTTGTACCCCTACCTCGGATTCATTAATGTCGGGAAAGAAGATAAAGAAGTCAAGGATAATGTTGTCAGCGTTCTTCAATGACGTTTCTTCCTCATTTTTTTTGGTTGAAGATCAATGAATAATGTATCCACCGTTGGCGGATGAAGCGTCATTTGTTCTTTGATGGTCATTCTTTAGTGGGAGAATAAGTTTCTCCAACTGCTCTTCCAACCCCTCTCCCAACAAAGGAATGACCAATATAAATTAAATTATGTTTTAATAATTTAATTTTAATTGCACCATTAATTCTAGAGGTGTTGGAATATTAAATTAAAAAGGGTGTGGCATCATTAAAGTGGGGAGTTTATGAGTTTTAAGCCTCAGGTGGTCCCCACCACAATAAATAAGAAGAGGAGTTTAGACCTCGGGTGGGCCCAACCTCCATAACCTCTCTTGGGAGGTTAAGGTGTGGTGGACCCCACCTCCATCATCAGGGAGGTTTTAACCAACTAATAAAAATATAGTTTACACAACCTTATTTTAATTTAATTCATTCACTAAAACCTGAAAACTAACTTTTATTATCGACCAACTACCATCGAGGAGAAAGTCTTCTTTAGCGAATACCGGCACTATGAGTTCAACGGTGCCCTCAGATTTCAATTCCAAGCACCGATTCAAACGATATAAAAACTCTCTCATGCGTTAACTGAACGTACCTGAACAAAAATTCATAAATTTATTCTGGGCATATCGGGCATCAGAATCACATGCCGTCAGTTTTTGCAGACTTCTAAAATTCCCATGTATTTTAGAAAAACTTTTCCTCAGAAATTCCGGGTCATTACATCCAACCAGTAATGCTCTCAGATATCTCGATACATCATTCTGCTTCCTAGGTGAGTGGAGAAATTTGAACTATGCTCATCATCCAAAGGTTCTTTATTTATTTCTAGATTTTATAGAACACATAATCTTGACCCAAATCCTACAATTCCTTATTCATTAACATTGAACTCTGATGATTCCCGTTTTTTGATAGTTTCCACATTCTTAATGAAGTCATACATCATCATTTTGGGCATCCTTTAACCGTTCTATATGATAGGGTTGAGTAATATTTGTGAAAGGATTGATGTAGTTCCCTTCTTTATGATTCCCATTTCCATATTCATCAAATCTAAATGATTGGATCCTTTTCCATTCTCATTAATGATAGAATTGTTTGTTAATTTATACATAGAGCATCTTCCACTTTATTTTCTTTCCCTAGACGGTAGTGATTTGAGCATTTATAGTCATTGATCATCTCTAACCATCATCATTGTCCCATGTTAAACACTTTTTGTGTGATATATACATGATTCATTTGTGATCCGTATATATTTCACACTTCTCCCCAAAAGAGGTAATGTCACTAAATTTTTAAATATATGATTACTCTAGACAACTTTAGATCATGTGCTGGATAGTTTTTCTCTTGAAATTTCCATTTCTTGGAATCATAGGTAATGAATTTGTCATTTTTCATCAACACCCCGCCCATGCCCTTCTTCTTACCATCACTGAATACCATGAATAGTTATCCACTTGTGAGTAGTGAGAGAACAGATTCAGTGATAAATCTCTTTTTCAACTTCTTAAATCTCTATTCATGTTCTTTACACTAAGAAAAATAGACTTATATCCCAGTTATCTTGGTATGAGGGTTTGAAAGGAGTGATAAATATCTCACAAATCGGCGATAATATCCACCTAAAGCAAGGAAGCAATGGGTATTTGTCACAAATTTTGTCATTGGCCATGCCTTAATTGCATTTTTCATGGAGGGATCCACAGATATCCCATTGATTTTAATGATATGACCCATGACTGATAACTACTTCAATAAAAACTCACACATGTTGTAGTTTTCAAAGAGATTCTCATTTCGCAAGGTCTTTAGTATAGTGCATATATTCTCATCATTATCCTCCTTGGTTTTGGAATATATTATAATATCATCTATAAAAAATACCAAAAATTTGTCAATGTAATATTTAAATTCTCAATTCATAATGTATACTAATATTTATCGAGAATTATTGAGTCCTAAAGGAAATAATATGAATTCCTAGTGTCCGTTCCATGTACGAAAAGCAATCATGGTGATATCCTCCTTATTCATCATTAATTGGTGATATCCGGACTGAAGATCCCCCTTAGTGAAGTATTGTGCTACACATAGCTGATCGAAAAAGTTATCAATTTTTGGAAGAGGATAATTGTTCTTTGTCATGAATTTGTTGAGCTCACGATAATCAATGAAGAGGTGAATTGACACATTCTTCTTCATGGAGAAGAAGAATGGTGCAACCCATGGTGATTCACTTGGGTGTATAACCCATTTATCCATATTCCCCAATAGTTTCTTATTTATCACCTCAAGATCCACTACAAAAATTCAATATAGTGTCTTCGATATTGGAAACTCCCCATGTATAAGATCAATCAAGAATTAAATATCTCCTCTAGGAGGGAAACCAAAAAATTCCTCCTAAAACACTTCAACAAATTCCCTTATAATAGGAATGTCTTAAAGGATGGTTGATTCTTTATAATAAATCATCTAATATTGATATGAATTCTCATAGGGAAGTAATATCCATGTCTGAGATGATTATTCTAAAGAAGATTAATCCTCCTCCTTGCAAATGTAATGCCCCTACCCCAGTTACCCAGAGTTGGTTCATTATTACGTATCATTGTCCTGATCACAAAAGGAAAAGTCTCAAAAAGCCGATTAGTTTAGTATCCTTGGAATCACTAGATACATTCATAATGTTTACATGACATCATAAAGTGAAAAAATACAACAACATCTTCTCTCCACACTCATATCCCCTTATACTATCCATGCAGGTCATTCATAAAATACATCTTCACATCCTAGGAAAAATAAAACATAGAAAAGGGTGAGCTAAAATGCCCAGTAATGATAACAATATAGCAGAAACTTTCAAAAATAAGAATAAACATTTAAGGCAATTTATAACTAAAAAAAAGCTATTTAAACTTGAAATTCAGAATAATATGGAAAAAATAAAATGAAATAATTCCATTTACTTATTCACATGGATATTATAACAGTAGAATAATCACATGCAATATCAACAACCACTTTTATAATGATGGAATGCACAATTCTAGACTATTATAACGACAAAGTCAAGGCCTTGTGCCAAGACTACAAATAAGATTTTTTCAAGGCCTTGTGCCAAGACACTAGTTTGTCTCATGAGACCTACCGATGCATCGAGGAGCTATAGCGGGCTCCACCCGTCACTTACTAATTCCAATGCATTCCTCATATGATAAGTTTGAAACTTAACATAAACATTCATATTAAAACTAGCATATGAAGTTTAATTACTATATCCAAAAACCATGAATGGTATAAAAATAGAACATCCACTGTCAAACATAACTCATTAGATACAATATAGAAGATTGTATTGTATCAGATTAATCTAAATCGAGAATAATGAAGGATATTGAAATATATTAAAATAATCATCAAAGTATTGAGAGAAATATCCCCCTTTTCTTGAATACATTTAAAAGTCACAATATTTGTCAAGAAGCCATTTAAAAATAGATTTTTGAATCAACGTTTCCCATACCACTTTGAAAATTTAAAAATGAATTTCAACTTTAAAACTTTAATCTACATATAAATTAATTCTTAAAACCATTTTTAAAACATGGACATTAAAGAGAAATATTTAGAATAATAAATCTTTAAAACATTTTAAAATGATATTTTAGTTAGAGTTCATATACAAAAAAGAGAAACTTGAATACAAATAATTGAGGTAATAAAAACTTTATAATATCATGAGAATAAATGTATTCATGATATACTATGTCAAAGTACATCATATAGAACATATAAATGTGATTTGGTGTATAACAACAAAGGAGTCGCAATGGAATGTAAATTGAGATGAAATCTCTCATAAAAGTTGTATCCTTAGGATAAGGATAAGTCAACGACAAAATAATTTGTGAAAAATATAAATACCCTCAATATGATTGGTTATTCAGTGTAAAACATTCTAAGGATATTCACACATATTCTTGTAAAAACAACAACAATGAATTAGATGTTTTACTCAATAAATAGATATTGAGTTAAAATTACTCTTATCAAGTTCATATCGATGACTTGAGAATTTATCAATGGAGTGATTATGTGCATCAAAATTATATCTATAGATATGGTAGTGTAAATTATGACATAATAAAATAAATAGTGATTCCACACATAATCTTGGAGTAAAATAATCTTTGAAGTATTCGTAAAGCCGAATGAGTGGAAATTGAAATTTTAAATTCCCTTATCGATTTGGTAACTTATGAAACATACACCCAGGAAAGAGGGATCATACAATGATGACGTAAATATCAATAAATTAAAGTATATTACACAATGAATACAATCATGGGCAGTACACACACCTCATGAAATAAATAAGTGGTGAACAATGGAAATCTCACAGAATTAAAAGTGAGATAAGAAACCCCTTACCTTGTATTTTTCCTTGGTCGAGGGTAAATTAACCTCCTGTATAATGGTGAAATAATTTTTATTTAATTATAAAAAAATAATATACATTAATATGATATCATATATTATCTTTTAACATTTATTTGTTTATAATATATTAGTATTATCGTCATTTTGGGTGTTAACAGATTCATTTTCCATTATATGCTTTGTTATGTGAGCCATATTTTTTAAGAATGGGAAGAATCTTATTCATATCCAGAATGATATCATTTATATAAACATTATTTTTAATCATAAAATTATATTTATTTTTTAATGGATATGATGGGGAATGAATCTCATCACGTTCGTGAAGACGGTAATCTGTACGTACGCACGAGCGACAATATCATTCTTTTGATATTAAAATAATATATAATTGGATGTTATATCATATATAAAGAATAATTATCATTTTATATTTATTATTTACATGAATTAAAAATCATTATAATACCCATCCAAATAATAATATATTGAATAACAATTTCACCACAACGTGGAGATGATAGGCCGTACGTACGCATGTATGGTGACATGTAATTCAAATGATGGATAGAATACTGAATATGGTTATACCATATTTATAATAACATAAAAGTATATAGAAGATACTGGAGTTATTATTTTAGAATGGAAATAACAAATAAATAAGAATTTGAAGAAGAACGGAACATGAAAGAGGGTGGTTAAAACATTACCTCTTTTTCGGGTTCTTCCTTTTGATTTGATCAAAAGGGATCCTTAGGTTGGATTGCTGACTAAAGGAAAGCCTATAGGATTAAGGGAGTATAGTTGAGAGGGTATTTTGTCAGAGTATTTCTGAACCAAACGGATTTTAATGTATGAATAATTGGATATAATTGGTTTCCCTTTATAAGGGGGAGGAGGGTCTCTTTTGGAAAAACTTAAAGTATTAATTATAATAAATTCATATTCGGTTTCAAATGGCTCCAAAGTTCACTATTCAAAGTATACAGTGGAAATGGGTCAAAATAATTTCATCTAATATATTTTAGACTGGTTTGGGTCACTATATTAACCTTATCATTTATATTTAACTCTTAGTTATATAGTTTGTCATTTACCATGTCACATTATATTTTTATATTATATGGTTAATAAACACACTATATACTTCCAAGCAACCCCGAAGTGGTCCATTAATGATAAAATTATCATTATATAAGTCCTTTATCCTAACATTATATTTTTAGGAATAGACTATGAATTAATAATATAATATTTTTTAAAAAACTCTTTTATGTCAATTTTGACACTATTTAATAATTGATTTTTGTTAAAGTCTTAACAACTTTATTAATTCAAACAATAATAATTTAATAAATAATAACATTTCATATTAATCAATACAATTCGTGGATGTCATAAAATGCTTCAAATTATATTTATTTTTACATTTATAATACTAATTATTTGATTCTTTCATTAATAAGGAAAATACTGCATCATTATTGTGTCATAAATATATTTAATTATTAAATGTCTAAATATTATAAATAAAATTCAATTATGTAGGAAATATTTTTATATTTTTAATTAATATTTATAATAGAATATATAACATATATAAACCTATGTAAAAATTGTATTTTTAAAGGATATATCCTTATGTCATTTTTGTATTTACTTTAACTTTATTAATATATAGTGTCATTATCACTTACAAGTGGATCCATGGGGTCCCAAAATAGACCCAAAGATTCCAGTGGTCAGACATGTATAAAACAATAGGCTTATGACCCATTTTAGGGAAATTTATTATTATTACAATATTATTTGTTTACCATTATTTACATGATTTACCCTTTAACCACTGTAAATAAAATATTTACCAAAGTAATTATTCAAAATGTCTTAAAATAAAAGTTACCTATTTACACAATTTGGAACTAATTATTATAAATATTGAATCCATTTTTCTAAATTCAAAACATAGAAGTGGAAGTAATTCATTTAAAATTAATTCCTGTTGTTAAAAAGAAAAGCGTGTTTTTAAGAGATAATAACTATTAAAAGATTGACAGTGGCTTATGTCTAGTTTAAATGTGAATTTATATCCAATGACAAACATTGGATTAAATGTTAAAAATATAATCTAATTATACTCTAAAATCACTCAAATTCATAATTTATCACTATTAATTATTTCGATTAAAAAGGTTTTTTTTAATTAAAATTTAGGAATTTTCACTATTCATCAAAATATGAAAGTTATCAGAAATCTACAAAAAATTTACCTTAAACTAATTTCGATATTCCAAATCCAAAAATTAAGTCCATTTTGAAAGATAAAATGTATAAAATTTCAATAAAGTGGGTATTACTATTCATAACAGCTAGATTGATTGGTTGTGGTGTGTGTTAGAACTCGAAGTTGCATACAACACATGCTATTGTATTATTCAAAGAGAAGTGTAACGTGGAATCATAGGGTGTTACATTCTCCCCTCCTTCAATAAATATCATCCTCACAATTTTTTTAAAATTGGGCATTGTAATATAATGGAAAGTCCAACATCGGAAAAAGAGTCAATAAAACTATCACTTTAAAAGAAAGAAAGAGAAGTAAAAAGGTCACATGAGATAACATATACTAGGATTCCATGTAGAAAAACATGGATATTGATGATAAAATAAGTGTCATGTTCTGATGGAGAGACATAGAAAACATGATCATGAGAATGTTAACAACATGAAAACCACAAACTTGTTATGCGACAAATGGTCATTAGTTTCTCAATTGTAAATGTAAACAGAAGAGATTTTTTTTTGTTTTAAGTTACACTACATAAAGATGAGGAATTAATTTCTGAGATTGACTAAGAACATAAAGAGATATACTTAATTTTTATGTAAAGATTCATTCTTTAATAAATTTCTACTACTAACTCATTTTTAAATGATGAGTATTCAAGAAGACTTGGTTACACTAGAAGAGATAGAATAAACTTCATATAGAATAAAATGATCCAAAAAGGATAAACTATATATTTACCTTTAATATAGAGATTAATCAGAACTAAAACGGTTACTATAAGATCTGATGATATCCCAAAAGGATATTCCATTAGAGAAAGAAACACTAATCATAATTTCTAAAATTAAACCAACAATACCCCAAAGTTAAATAAATATAATTCAATAAAAAATTATACTTAAAATCCTTAAATATAATCCAAACTAATATTGAAACCCAAAACATTAAAGAATTTGGTTATGTAGTCTTCCACGTTAAATTGTATCTCCAAATGACATCAACTAATATTAAAGTCACATACTTAAAAGTAATTGACCTAATCACATATTCTCTATTATAGGATAATCATTTCCATAAATTACCCAAATCACTATAAATCCACAATAAAAACATAGATAAAAATCCACCATTACTCCTCAAACAAAATCTCATAGTAATCTATTTTCCTTGGGCATATAATGTTCCCAACAAAGCGAACATCTTCCAAAATAACATTTATCACTTAATCACCAAATAATTTTCCTATAATAAGGGTATTCATTTGAGAATACATAAGATCCCAAATCAACTTATTATTTATCAATAAAATCATTTAAATAAAAATAACTAGTCACAATAATCGGGGACTTCACGTAGTCCATTGGTAGGTGATAAATCTCTATCGCACTTTTGTTGTGGGTTCGATTCTCATAGCATTGTCCTACATGATGGGTTATCACATGGTCTGCATGTTGTCCTTTTTCAAAAACTATATTTTATATCATTTCCAAAATGAGAAAAATCCTCAAAACAACCATAACATAATTTAACCACAAATGTTATCTCATAACGTGCATCTTCATCCCAAAATATAATAACTTGTAATTGCCTCAAACCCAATGATCCTATATAACCAAATGGCTTTTTATAACTATATCCACAAGAGAAAATATAAGACTTCCTCAAATATCATTCTCACATGGAAAACTGCAGGGTTACGAATACAATATAAAATAATTCCAAATTAATACCATCAACAAGGTGCACTAATACTTTTAAACATTTCTCCAACCATTTATTTCCACATAGCTTCTTCTTTGACCAAGAAAATATCCTATAGATTTAAAGACCCGTAAAATTGAAGGGAAATTTTTTTTTCTTAATTTTCTGTTTGATTTTACAAGAACAAAGTTTCTGATGGCACCTGATTCCGAGGCTCGGTGTGCCCGGAATCTTTTTCTGAAGTTGAGCTCGGGTACGTTCAGTGAACGAACGAGCGGGTTTTATTAACTTTTGAACCGGTGTTCGCAATCGAAATCCGAGGACACCGATGGTATCAAAGAATTGGTAATTGCTTAGGAACACTTTTTCCGGAGTTGCGTTTTCTCGTGTGTGGTTACTAAATTTTGGGTCAAGTAAATGAATAAAATAAAATGGGGCAACCAATTTATTTTATTTATAGTTTTTTAACCTAAGCTAAGTGGTTGAAGTGGGACCCACTATATCCTACTCCACTAGGTAGGATGTTTGTAGGGTGGGGCCCACACGAGCCCCACCTTTTAAACTTCCACGAAACCCCCACCTTTAATTAGGTAACGCACCCACACCCCCCCTTTAAATGTAAGTCAACTCTTGGTTTTAAACTGAATAATAAACGCCTCGTTAATTGGGCGGTTTAAACTGCTCAATTAATTCAATTAATTTATTGATTCATTTTTTTAATTTCAAACTTTAGGATTGAGTAATAAAACAAGAGGTGGCTAAATTTATTATTTTTGGTCTTGTTGTGTTTAGTTTTTGGGAGAAAAAGTGGAGTCTTGATGTTCTTCGTTCTTCATCAAAGAACGTGAAGAACGCACCGCCGCCGATGAGGAACGTCGACCTCCGACGACGGACGGCAGCAAAAGGTGCCTTCCTCGGAGATCAAAAAACGCCAATGATTCTCTTCTTCTGCGACGATCAATTCCACGATTTCCCTTTCCGTGACAAACCTCTTTTGACGACAACGCTTGAGGTAGGGGATTATTTCTTTTTATTGTTGTTCGTGATTTCATTCATCTCAATTCTTCATTTCAAATTGGGCTGCCTTTTATCGCAATAACGGGAAGAGTTTGGACCGCATGAACACGACCGACCCTCCTCCCCCTTGTTTGTTTGAATTTTTTGTGGCACGTGTAAGGTGGTAGGGTGCCGTTGCACCGCGCAGAAACTATGAGAATGGGCGAAAAAGTGTGGTGCTGTCGCGCGGCGCTGGAGAACCTGGAAGAAGACCGCGGCCGGAGCGGGGCCGCAGCGGAGGGGCGCGGCGCCATCGCGCCGCGTAGGTCGGACCAAGGCCACGACAGAGCTGGGAGCGACGGCCGATTTCCGACTGCTGGCACCGGAGCAGGAGAGCGGGACCCCGTCGGTCCCGCGGCGGCAGCAACCAGCCGGCCGGACCGGGCCAGCCGGCTTCTGAGAAGGGCCGGTTGTCATAACCCCTGGCTGGCCAGCAGGAGAGGCCCCCCTCATGGGGGGCGAGGTTTCACACAGGGGGGAAGCGCGCCCCCCGCCCCCATCTGCTCAGTCGTTACGGCTGAGCCGCCTGGCTATGCTGGCCAGGTCGAGCCTGCGAGGCCGGGATGCCGGGCCTGGCTGGGCCGCACACAGGCCGGGCTGGGCAACGCGCAGGCCGGGCCGCGCAGTGCCCAGTCCGGGTCGGGCTGCATCGGTTGGGTCAGGCCATGCCCACAAGGCCGGCCCACTGGGCTGGGCCGTGCCCTAATTGGCCTGACCCGGACTCGGGTCAGGTCGAACCGGTTCGGGCCGACCCACGGTGTATCGGGTCGGTCGGACCGGGCCGGAACCCCCCATTCTCGGACCTATTTCGTTCTTTTTCCCATAACATGGGTTTCAGACCTCCAATCGATGCAACATTATCTGCGATGCGATCCTTGGATCGAGACGGTCGTTTCGGTATATTACACTCTAGTTTTCGGAGAACTTGGGGTTCGGTCGGGTTGGTTCGAACACGAAACCAACCGGGCCCTCAGAGAGGAAACGCTTATAACTTGATCTCCGGACGTCTGATTGACGTGCCGTCAACTTTGATGGTTTCTTCTTAGTGGGAAGGACCTTTTGACTTACTCTGCCTGAGGTTTGGACGCAGTTCGAGTATGTTCGAGTTGGTTTTGACTTAAAAACCAACCGGACCCGTGGGACGAAAAAGCCAATAACTCTCAGATCGGGTGTCTGATTGACGCACCGTCTGTCACGTTGAGTTCCAGTTGATGATACAAAACTATGGGATACATCAACTCCGGAATTTGTGTCAGTTGATGTATCATCCCCTCGGTTCGTGGAGCGGACCCTCCCAAAACGAGCTTGTTGTGTGCAGGATCCCTAGAGCTGGCTGCGACTGCGACGATGATGACGACTGTACAGAAATCCTTCGTGGATTCAACAGCGACGAATACCGCACTCAGCGATCCTACGTGGATTAGTGCTACCGATCTTGTGTGGGTCATATCCTGTGTGGGTTAGCGCTCAGCGGTCCTGTGTGGGCCAGTGCATACCGATCCTGTGTGGGTTAGATCCTATGTGGGTCATTGCGGGGGTTAGTACCTATCGATCCTTTGTGGGTCACTGCGGGGGTTAGTAACTATCAATCCTTTGTGGGTCATTGTGGGGATTACTACCTATCGATCCTTTGTGGTTCATTGTGGGGGTTTGTACCTATCGATCCTTTGTGGGTCCGATGGCATAGATGAATCAGTGGCTACATCTGATCATCTCTATCGTCTTACGAAGAAGTATACCTTGTGAGCTGAGTCTTAACTGTCAATCTTTATCTTCAATAAGATTGACTTGATATCCTGTGTGGATTACGTTATGGTTTCCTCTATGGACTGGGTTGTACTTGGGCTCGGATGCTGGAGCCGAACAGAAATGGATGACTTAGGTATATGTATGGGAATATACCTAAGTAGTGTTGGATGTTACTTCATTATTGTATCTTTCCTTTGTGGATTATACTTTGTGGATTCTGGGAGACCATCGGGGGTCTCGGGGTCCCTAATGAGTAGCTTATACTCACCCCTACACGGGCTATGCCCATACTACATTGTGTTGGATGCAGACGACGGACAGCGCTGATCGTGATTGAAGCTAGTGGAGCGAGACGGTACCTGGATGAGGAAAACTGGGCGGGACGTACATGGAGCGGACGGTTGGACCTGTGGATCTGAGGAGTCTATTTGTACCCACCCTTCAGGTGGGACTTCCTGTGGATGATATGATGTTGTGGATTTAGTTTTTAGTTGTTGTACTTTCTTTCCACTTGTACTTTACTTTCAGTTCGGGTTTGTATTCTGGCCCACATACTTTTCCGCACTTACTTTTGTAGCCAGTTTTACTTAGTGTTTATTACTGCTTGCTTACAATGTGGTGTTTGTTAACTTACAAAGGAAATACGTTCCCTTCTTTTACTATGAATTACGCATTGGTACTAGTCGCCAGCCCGTGGCCTATGGAAGGCGGGTTTGGGGTAGTCACGGCACGGGCCCCGAGGACAGGTCGTGAAGAATTGGTATCATAGGAGATTGGTTCTACCGCATAACTAAGGACTATGATCTTTTTCTATGTGAAGAAATAGTGTTAATGGTACTGAGTGTGGTTATCAGTCCAGGGAGTCCAGTGTTGGTGTTGCGGCTGACGTATCTGTACACCAGGACACTGACTTCTTATTTTCAACTTAGTGCACGAAAACATTGATTGCATGTGTTTTTCATGTTTTCTTTGTGATTAATTTGTGTCATCTCACCAGGTATATTGTTTGACCGTGGCACACATGTATCTTTTCAGGATGGCCCCACGATTGCATCCAGCAAGGGTTCTGAGTTTTATACGTGACAACAACCCATCGAGCAACGAGGCCTCGGTGCAGGGCCCTTTGACAGTAGAGGCACCGACCGTACCTCTACCCACCGAGCCACTGCTGCTACCATCTCCAGCCGATAAGAGTGCATGTTGCCTTGTTGTACTGCATGAGTTTCAGTGTCAGAGACCACCCAGGTTCTGCGGGGAGATGGACCCTCAGGAAGTCGAGGAATGGCTGGAGGCAGTTGTACGAGTTTTCCGTTTGGTAGGGACACTAGCAGACCTCATGGTGATCCTTGCAGCGAGTCTCCTACACACAGCAGCAGGCAGATGGTGGAGCTTGATGCTACAGGTTCATGACAAGTCATCTCTCCTCTGGACGGACTTTGAGAGCCTCTTCCGCTCGGAGTTCATCCCATCCACCCTCCGTGCGGTGCGCATCCAGGAGCTACTACAACTGCGGCAGGGTAGCTTAACGGTCGCCCAGTACTCGGTGAGATTTACCGATCTCTCGTGCTATTCGACGGATATGGTACGGGACCCATTCATCCAGGCCCAGACCATCGAGAAGGGATTGTGGCATGAGATCATGCATCGCTGATCTCACTCAGTATTCTGACACCGGTAGGGGTACTGGAGCGAGACCTTCTCATCAAGAGCTTCCTTGATGAGCCTACATCAGCAGGAAGACCTACCTCAGGGCGGCACGTAGCAAAGTATTCTGCAGCAGGCTGTCGACGGATGACACATGGGTCTAGATAGACCAGACCCTCAGGTAGAAGACCTCAGGACATTGGCTCAAAGGTTCAGGGCACACATCGCAGAACCAGTCTTACGAGAGGCAGGCAGTGCTACGCATGCGGCGGGCAGGCCCACATGGCTCGTGACTGCCCGACCCGCCATGCCGAGGAGCATCAGACGGTTGAGGGACCACCCAGGAAAAGGAAGAGGGTCAACCGTGGTGGTCCACTGGAAGAAGGCGGTCGAGGAAGAGGAGATGGCCGAGCAGTAGGTGGTAGGCAACGCATTCAGGCTCTACCACCACCACCACCAGGAGGTCCACCCCGACCACAGGGAGTTGGCGGGCAGAGACATGCACAGCTTCAGGCAGTGGAGGCCTTTGACCACGGCGTTCCCGAGATGATTCGAGGTACTATATGTCTCTATTCAACCCTTTCTGCATTTCTTATATACACAGGAGTGAGTCATTCATTCATTTCCACTACCCTTGTTCGGAGCTCGGAGATTCCGACTGAGCCGTTGGCTCGATCTTTACGGCTAGAGACTCCTATGGGAGTAGACTCGATGATTACACACTAGTGCCTGTAGTGTGAGATTACTCTAGGAGGAGAGATCGACGTCTGATATCTTCTTGTAGTGGCGTCGAGGCCTTACGATGTCATCTTGAGCATGGATTGGTTATCTGCAATCCATGCTCAGATTGAATGCATTAGGCGCAAGGTGTGGTGTGTTCGCACCGACGGGAGCATGTTCACCTTCACCGGAAAGAAGGGAGCCTTTTCAGCACAGGATGGACTCATGCAGAGGAGAGGACAACCCATCACTCATTTTTTATATAGCCTCATCCAAGGAGTATTTGACATGCGGAGTCCTGGTTTTCCTTTAGTGATGGATCAGTCTGTGGACATCTTTCCCGACAACATTCCAAGACTACCTCCATGCAGAGAGGTAGACTTTTATATTGACCTATACCCCGGGACAACCCTGATATCCACCCCAGCATATCGGATGTCTCCCGCCGAGCTTCGAGAGCTACGGGTACAGCTGGAGGACTTGCAGGGAAAGGGATTCATCTGACCCAGTGTTTCACCCTGAGCTTCCCTGATATTGTTCGCCAAGAAGGCGGATGGGAGCTTGAAAATGTGTGTTGACTATCGTCACCTGAACCAGGTGACTGTGAGGAAAAATTATCCACTACCGAGGATTGATAACATCTTCGATCAGCTCATGGGAGCACGGTGGTTCTCAAAGATAGACCTTAGATCAGGCTATCATCAGCTCAGAGTTCGGGATGAGGACGTGCAAAAGACGGCCTTCAGATGTCTGTATGGCCACTAAGAATTCTTGGTTATGCCTTTCGGCATAACCAATGCTCTAGCAGTGTTCATGGGTCTCATGAACATGATCTTTCAGCCATACCTCAATCGATTTTTCGTGGTCTTCATCGACTGCATTTTGATATACTCAACCACTGAGGAGGAGCATGCCTACCACTTGTGGGTTGTACTAGACACACTTCGAGAGCACCAGCTTTATGGAAAACTCTCTATGTGTTGGTTCTGGTTATTTGAGGTCCACTTCTTGGGACACGTCATCTCTGAGGAGGGAGTTGCGGTGGATTTTTCAAAGATCGAGGAAGTGCTAGCTTGGGAGACACCTAGGAGCGTGACGGAGGTGCGTAGTTTCTTGGGACTAGCTGGGAACTACCAGAGATTCTTTACAGACTTTTCTAGAGTTTCGGAACCACTCTCAGCTTTGACGACGAAGGGTAAACCCTTTTGTGGTTAGACAGATGTCAAAAGAGCTTCCAGGAGCTAAGACAGATATTGACCAGCGCGCCTATCTTGAGGCTACCGGAGGAGGGAGTTGGGTACGTAGTTTACTGCGATGCATCAGGGACTGGAATCTGATGTTTCCATATGTAGGAGCGGGTTGTGATCACGTATGGATCACGTCATTTGAGGCAACATGAGTAAAACTACGCTACCCATGACCTGGAGTTAGCAGTAGTGGTCTTCGCTCTGAAGATGTGGCGACACAATCTGATGGGACAACGCTTTACAGTCTATTATAACCACTATATTCTCAGGTACATATTCTCACTGAAGGACCTGAACCTAAGACAGTGGCGATGGATCCTGTTCCTCCAGGAATATGACTATGAGATAGTCTATACTCCTGGAAAGGGGAACGTAGTAACCGATGCTCTCAGCAGGAGGTCGGGCATTCAACTACTTGGGGAGGCGATGGAGCAGTTAGCCTCTTTGCAGATATCCTTCATAGATAGATATGAAGTAGCCTTTCTTCAGTCACTCACAGTCACTTCTCCACTACTAAAATGGGTCAGAGAGGCACAGCATGGGGACACCGACTGTGAGACGTGGCGTGCACAGATATCCTCGGGACAGGCACCTGATGGATTCTCTATGGGAGGTGAGGACGTCAACCTTTTCAGAGGACGTACCATGGTACCAGCTGCTTTACTGGAGGAGGTGCTAAGGGAGTTTCACACTTCCCCATTAGTGGTACATCCAGGAGTGGAGAAGATGTACCAGGACCTCAGAAGACAACAATGGTGGCCGGGTATGATGAAGGTTGTGGCAGAGTTCGTTTCTCGGTGCCTCACCTGCCAATTGGTGAAGGCAGAGCACCAGGTACCACCAGGCATGGTACAACACTTGGAGGTCCTATATTGGAAGTGGAACAGGATATCTATGGATTTCTTGATTGGACTTCCACATACTTCCAGAGGTCACGACTCCATTTGGGTGATTTTCGACTGACTCACCAAGTCGGCTCACTTCTTACCCATTAGAGAGCAGGGCTCAGTAGAGAGCTTGGGACGTCTCTACGTTCAGGAGATTATACGACTTCATGGGGTGCCATCATCTATCATATCCGATCGAGATGCTCGCTTTACTTCCTGACTTTGGAAGGGGTTGCAGGAGGCTTTCGGGACGCAACTACGTCTGAGCACCACCTATCACCCTCAGAAGGATGGTTAGACGGAGAGGACCATTCAGACTCTCGAGGACATGCTCTGTGCATGTGTCCCCGACTTTGGTCGCAGCTGGGAGGATCACCTACCCTTGGTGGAGTTCGCTTACAACAACAGCTACCACTCCACCATCGGGATGGCACCATATGAGGCGTTGTACGACCAACCTTGCAGATCACCGCTATGCTGGACAGACCATGGGGAGTCAGCACTTGTGGGACCGGAGATGGTCCAGGCCACGATAGAGAAGGTCCAGGTCATTCAGGAGCGGATGAGGACAGCTCAGATTCGGCAGAATTCTTATGCTGACAGGAGGTGGAGGCCAATGGAGTTCGAGGATGGCGACCACGTCTTCTTGTGGGTCTCACCTCGACGTGGATTATAGAGATTTGGCCGAGGCGACATGTTATCTTTGCGCTTCATCAGACCCTTGCAGGTCCTCAGCAAGATTGGCGAGGTGGATTATCGCCTGGCTCTACCACCTCAGTTGCACTAGGTGCACGACGTCTTCCACGTATCTGAGCTGAGGAGATACGTGCATGACCCGATGCATATCATTGACCATGGGGAGTTGAATATTGATGATGGGGCTAATTTTGCAGAGGTCCCAGTGGAGATCAACGATCGACAGGAGTGTGTCCTACGTGGATGGTTGATTCCTCTAGTGCGCTTTAGATGGTAGCGCGAGAACCTCCAAGAGAGAACATGGGAGCGGAAGGCTAAGATGCGTGCTTAGTACCCACATTTGTTTCTTTAGTTTTTGATGTATCTTTACGGGGACGTAATGGCCTGAGGTGGGAGTAATGTAAAGACCCATAAAATTCAAGGGAAATTTTTTTTTCTTAATTTTCTTTTGGATTTTACAAGAACGCAGTTTCTGACGGCACCTGATTCTGAGGCCCGGTGTGCCCAGAATATTTTTTTGAAGTTTATCTCGGGTACGTTCAGTGAACGAATGAGCGGGTTTTCCTAACTATTGAATCGGTGCTTGGAATCGACATCCGGGGACACCGATGGAATCACTGCGCCGGTAATTGCTTAGGAACACCTTTTCCGGAGTGGCATTTGCTCGGGTGTGATTACTGAATCATGGGTTAAGTAAGTGAATAAAATAAAATTGGGCAACCAATTTTTTTTATTTAAAGTTGTTTAACCTAAGCCAAGTGGTTGAAGTGGGACCCACTATATCCTACTCCACTAGGTAGGATATTTGTGGTGTGGGTACCACACGAGCCCCACCTTTTCAACTTCCACGAAACCCCCATCTTTAATTAGGTAACGCACCTACACCCCCTTTAAATGTAAGTAAACTCTTTCATTTAAACCGAATAATAAACGCCTCATTAATTGGGCAGTTTAAACTCCTCAATTAATTCAATTAATTGACTGATTCAATTTTTGAATTACAAACTTAAGGCTTGAGTAATAAAATAAGAGGTGGCTTATTTTATTATTTTTGGTCTTGTTGTGATGAGTTTTCTGGGAGAAAAAGAGGAGACTTGAAGTTCTTCGTTCTTCATCAATGAACGCGAAGAACACACCGCCGCCGACGAGGAACGCCGACCTCCGACGACGGATGACGAATGACGTCGAAAGACGCCTTCCTCGGAGATCAACAAACGCCAACAATCCTCTTCTTCTGCGATAATCAATTATGTGACGTCCCTTTTCGCGACAAACCTCGTTCGATGACAACGCTTGAGGTAGGGGGTTATTTTTTGTTGTTGTTTGTGATTTCATCCATCGCCATTCTTTGTTTCAAATTGGTCTTCCTGTTATCGCAATAACGGGAGGAGGTCGGACCGCACGAACACGGCCTACCCTCCCCCCCCCCTTGTTTGTTTGAATTTGTTGCGGCACGTGTAAGGTGACGTGGTGCTGTTGAACCGCGCGGAAACTGTGAGAAAGGGTGAAGAAGCGTGGCGCCGACACGCCTACACCGGAGAACCTGGAAGCAGACCATGGCCGGAGCGGGGCTGCGGTAGAGGGGCGTGGCGCCGTCGCACCGCGCTGGTCGGACCAAGGCCGCGACAGAGCAGGGAGCGGCGGCCGATTTCCGGCCGCCGGCACCGGAGCAGGAGAGCAGGACCCCGGTGGTCATGTGGTGGCAGCAATCGGCCGGCTGGATCGGGCCGGCCGGCCGGCTTCCAAGAAGGGACGGGGGTCGTAACCCCCGACTGGCCACCAAGAGCGGCACCCCTCATGGGGTCGCGGTTTCACACAGGGGGGCAGCGCGCCCCCCGCCCCCATCCGATCGACCGTTACAGCTGAGCCGCCGAACCACACTGGCCAGGCCGGGCCACTGGGTTGGGCCATGCTCTAATGGGTGGGACCCGGACCCGGGTCAGGTCAACCCGGTTCGGTCCGACCCTGGGGGTATCGGGCTGGTTGGACCGGGCCCGAACCCCCTATCCGCGGACCGCTTTCGGTATTTTTCCCATAACTTGGGCTGCAGACCTCCGATCGATGCACCTTCAGCTATGATGAGATCCTTGGATCGAGACGGTCCATTCAGTATATTACACTCTTTGTTTCGGAGAACGTGGGGTTCGGCCGGGTTGGTTCGAACATTAAACCAACCGGGCCCTCGGAGCGGAAACGCTTATAACTTGAGCTCCAGATGTCCGATTGACGTGCCGTCAACTTTGTTGGTTTCTTTTTAGTGAGAAGGACCTTTTGGATTACTCTAATTTAGGTTTGGATGTAGTTCGAGTATGGTCGGGTTGGTTTTGACTTAAAAACCAACCGGGGCCCTGGGACGAAAAAGCCAATAACTCTCAGACCGAGCGTCTGATTGATGCGCCGTCTGTCACGTTGAGTTACAGTTGACGATACGAAACATTGGGATACATAAACACCGGAATTTGTGTCTGTTGATGTATCATCCCCTCGGCTTGTGGAGCGGACCCTCCCGAAATGAGCTTGTTGTGTGCGGAAACCCTAGAGATGGCTATGACTGCGATGACGATGACGACTATACTGATATCCTCTATGGATTCGACGGCGACAACTACTGCACTCAGCGATCCTACATGAGTCAGTGCTACTGATGCTGTGTGGGTCAGATCCTGTGTGGGTCAGCGCTCAGCCGTCCTGTGTGGGCCAGCGCATACCGATCCTGTGTGGGTCAGGTCGTGTGTGGGTCATTGCGGGGGTTAGTACCAATCGATCCTTTGTGTGTCATTGCGGGGGTTAGTACCTATCGATACTTTGTGGGTCATTGCGTGGGTTAGTACCTATCGATCCTTTGTGGGTCATTACGGGGGATAGTACCTATGGATCCTTTGTGGGTCCGACGGCTTAGATGAATCAGTGGCTACATCTGATCATCTCTATCGTCTTACGAAGAAGTATACCTTCTGAGCTGAGTCTTGACTTTCAATATTTAGCTTCGACAAGATTGACTTGATATCCTATGTGGATTACGTTATGATTTCTTATGTGGACTGGGTTGTACTTGGGCACGAATGCTGGATCCAAACTGAAATAGATGACTTAGGTATATGTATGGGAATATACCTAAGTAGTGTTGGATGTTACTTCATTATTTTATCGTTCCTTTGTGGATTATCCTTTTTAGATTCTGGGAGACCTTCGGGGGTCTCAGGGTCCCTACTGAGTAGCTTATACTCACCCCTGCACGGGCTATGCCCGCACTACATTGTGTTGGATTCATATGACAGACAGCGCTGATCGTGATTGAGTCTTGTGGAGCGAGATGGTACCTGGAGGAGGACCAATGGGTGGGACGTTCATGGAGCGGACGACTGGACCCGTGGAGCCGAGGAGGCTATCTGTACCCACCCATCAGGTGGGAATTCCTGTGGACAACACGACGTTACGGCTTTACTTTTCAGTTGATGTACTTTCTTTCCAGTTGCACTTTACTTTCAGTTTGGGTTTGTATTCTGGCCCACTTACTTTTCCGCACTTACTTTTGTACCCAGTTTTACTTAGTGTTTACTTATGCTTTCTTAATCTGTGGTGTTTGTTTATTTACAAAGGCAATGCCTTCCCTTCTTTTATCAGGAATTACGCCTTGGTGCTAGTCGCCAGCCCCTGGCCTATGGAAGGCGGGATTGGGGTAGTCACGGCACGGGCCCCGAGGATGGGTAGTGACAATATAATAGGGCATTCAATCGGGTAATCGACAGGTCCCCTATATTTATGGAAAATGACTATAAATGGATTATTAGGAACATTTTTATTTTCTTCCATAGTACTCTTCATTTTTCCTAAGAAATTCTTCACTTTATGTACTTCTTTCCCGCACGTAAAACATTTATTTATTCCAATGAGACACTTTCCTGGGTGTCTCCTTCTACATTTCCTGCATGATAGAAATTGTGGATTATTTTCTCCATGGTCTCCACTATTGGAGCTCTTATCATTCATCTCTATTCCCTTCTTTGTTGAGTCTGAGAGTTGGTTAATATATATGTTATTGATCATATTTTTGGAAAACTGATTTGTCTTGAACATGATATATTTTACACCTATCAACATTCCATTTTGTTGCTCATTTCCACCATCGTTCACACCTTGTACATCGTTATCAAAGTTACTATGACTTCCTTGGAATCCAGTAATTGACTAAAACCAGATAGCATTGTGTGAGTAATATTAGTAATAAAATCACTTAAAGAATATCATGACACAATTTTCCCAATTTGAAACACCTTAGTATTAACCAAGTTCATTTATTCTCATCCTATATTAAAATACTTCAAATCAGTTTGTAAGGAAAATGTAAATTATCCTAAGCATATCCCCCTGGAGTGTCATAACCCAGAGTGCAACAAGGCCCGTTGTCGTGCACCAGTTCCCGTTCGAGTCTTGCTCAAATTGATTTTTTCGGGTTTTACCCCTAGGTACATCTGTGCCAGAGCCACCTCTACCAGCTCGTATCTAGACAGGGATGTATTGCTAAGAAAACTCACAAAATATCTACAATACCAAAATTTTAGGAAGTTATTCTATACAAATGCTCAAAGTCTATCTTAGGGTTATGTTCTCTAATCAGAGTTTATCTAAATCTAGTTTCCAAGGTTTGTACTAAACTTACTCTGATACCAACTGTAATGCCCTGACCCCAGTTACCCAAATTCGGTGCATTATTACGTATCATTGGCCTGATCAAAAAAGATCAAGTCTCGAAAGACCGGTTAGTTTAGTATTCTTGGAATCACTTGATACATTCATAACTTTTACATTACATCATAAAGTGAAAAACTACAGCAACATCTTGTGTCCACACTCATATCCCCTTATACTATCCTTACAGGTCATTCATAAAATAATTCATCACATCCTGTGAAAAATTAAACATACAAAGGGGGGAGCTCAAATGGCGAGTAAATATAACAATATTGCGGAAACTTTCATAAATAAGAATAAACATTTAAGGCAATGTATAACTAAAACAAAATCCTTTTAAACTTGAACTTCAACATAATATGGCAGAAATAAAATGAAATATTTCCACTTACTTATTCAAAATGATATTCTACTAGTCTAATAATCACATGCAATATCAATAACCACTTTCATAATGATGGAATGCATAATGCCAGACTATCATAACCACATAGTCAATCCTTGTGCCAAGACAACAAATAAGATTTTGTCAAGGCCTTGTGCCAAGACACTAGTTTGTCTCATGAGACCAACCGATGCATTGAGGAGCTATTTCGGGCTCCACCCTTCACTTACTAAGTCCAATGTATTCCTCATATGGAAATTTTGAAACATAACATAAACATTGGTATTAAAAATAGTATAAAAAATGACATTAATTTAACCACAAACCATGAATGGTATAAAAATAGAACATCCATAGTCAAACATAACTCATTAAATACAATATGGAAGATTTTATTGTATCAGATTAAAATCAATTGATAATAATGAAGGATATTGACATATATAAAAATAATCATCAAACTATTGAGATAAATATCCCCCTTTTTCTTGAAAACATTTAAAAGTCACACTATTTTTCAAGAAGCCATTTAAAAATAGATTTTTGAATCAAAGTGATCCATACCACTTTGAAAGTTTTAAAATTAATTTTAATTTTAAAACTTTAATGTCCATATAAATAAATCCTTAAAACCATTTTTACATCATGGACATTAATGAGAAAGATTTAGACTAATAAATCATTAAAACATTTTAAAATGATATTTTAGTTAGAGTTCCAATCCAAAAGGGAGACACTTGAATAAAAATAATTGAGGTAATCAAAACTTCATAATATCAGGAGAATAAATTGATTCATGATATAGTATGTCAAAGTACATCATATACACCATATAAAAGTGATTTGGTGTATAACAACAAAGGAGTCTCAATGGAATGTAAATTGAGATGAAATCTCTCATAAAAGTTGTATCCTTAGGTTAAGGAAAAATAAATGACATAATTATGTGTGAAAAATATAAATACACTCAATATGATTGGATATTCAGTGTAAAACAATCAAAGTACATTCACACATATTCTTGTAAAAACAACAATAATTAATTAGATGTTTAACTCAATAAATGGAGATTGATTTAAAATTACACTTGTCAAGTTCATATCATTGACTTGAGAATTCATCAATGGAGTAATTTTGTGTATCAAAAGTATATCCACAGAAAGGGGAGTGGAAATTATGACATAATCAAATAAATTTTGATTCCACACATAATATTGGAGTAAAATAATCAATGAAGTATTCCTAAAGCCGAATGAGTGGAAATTGAAATTTCAAATTCCCTTATAGATTTAGTAACTTACAAAACATACACCCATGAAAGAAGGATCATATAATGATGATGTAAATATCCATAAATTAAAATATATTACACAATGAATACAATCATGGACAGTACACACACCACATTCAATAAATAAGTAGTGAACAATGGAAGTCTCACGGAATTAAAAGTGAGATAAGAAACCCCTTACCTTGTACTGTTTTCTTGGTCGAGGGTAGGTTAACCTCCGGTATAATGGTGAAATAATTGTTATTTAACTATAAAAGAATCATATACATTAATATGATATCATATATGATCTTTTAACATTGATTTGTTGAAAATATCTTTGTATTATAGTCGTTTCAGGTGTTAACAGATTCATTTTCCTTTATATTCCTTGTTATGTGAGCCATATTTTTTATGAATGGTATGAATCTTATTCATATACAGAATGATATAATGTCTCTAAATATTATTTTTAATCATCAAATGAAATTTATTATTGAATGGATATGATGGTAATAAATCTCATTGCGTTCGTGGAGACGGTAATCCGTACGTATGCACGAGCGAAAATATCATTCTTTTGATATTAAAATAATATATACTTGGATGGTATATCATATATACAGAATAATTATCATGTAATATTTATTATTTACATGAATTGCACAAAATTATAATACCCATAAAAATAATAATATATTGAATCACAATTACACCACGACATGGAGACGGTAGGTCATACGTACACACGTATAGTGACTTGTCATTCAATGGATGGATATAATACTGAATACGGTTATACCATATATATAATAACATCACAGTATATATAAGATACTATAGTTATTATTTTATAATTGAAATAACAAATAAATAAGAAGTTGAAGAAGAAAGTAACATGAAAGAGGGTGGTGAAAACATTACCTCTTCTTCGGGTTCTTCCTATTGATTTGATCAAAAGGGATCCTTAGGATGTATTTCTGACTACAGGAAGGCCTCTAAAACTAAGGGAGGATAGTTAATAGGATATGTGGGCAGATTTTGGTCGAACCAAAAGGCATTGATGGTATGAATTATTGGTTATAAGTGGTGTCCTTTTATAAGGTGGAGGAGGGGCTCTTTAGGAAAAACTTCAAGTATTAATTTATAATAAACTCATATTCAGATTATAATGGCTCCAAAGCGGATTATTCAAAGTATAAGGTGGGGATGCATCGAAATTATTTCATCCAATAGATTTTAGATAGGTTTGGGTTACTATATTAACTTTATCATTTATATTTAACTCTTAGTTATATTTTTTGACATTTACCATGTCACTTTTTGTTTTTATATTATATGGTTAATAAACTTACTATATACTTCCAAGAGACCCCAAAGTGGTCCATTAATGATAAAATTATCATTATAAAAGTCCTTTGGCCGAACCTTAGATTTTTAGGAATATAATATGAATTAATAATATAATAGTTGTTTTAAAAACTCGTTTATGTAAATTTTGACACAATTTAATAATTGATTTTGGTTAAAGTCTTAAAAACTTTATTAATTAGAACCAAATTCATTTAAGCAATTATAACATGTCTTATTTATCAATAAAATTCGTAGATGTCATCAACACATTCAAATTATATTTATTTTAACATTTATAATACTAATTATTTGATACATTCATTAATAAGGAAAATAATGCATCATTATTGTGTCATAACTTAATTTAATTATTAAATGTCTAAAAATTATAAATAAAATACCATTATGTAGTAATTTGTTTTATATTTATAATGAATATTTATTTTCGAAAATATAACATATATAACCCTATTTAAAAATTGTTTTTCTAAAAGATATATCTTTATGTTGTTTTTGTATTTACTTTTACTTATTTAATATAAAGTGTCATTATAACTTACCAGTGTATCCATGGGATCTCAAAATCGACCCAAAGATGCCATGGTCGCACATGTATCACCCAATAGGGTTAGGACACATTTAGGTTAATTTATTATTATTATAATATTATTATTTTACCCTTATTTACCCGACTTACCCTTTAACCATAGTAAATAAAATATTTACCGAAGTAATTATTCAAATTGTCTAAAAATAAAAGTTACCTATTTACACAATTTGTACGTAATGATTCTAAATATGTAATCAATTTTTATAAATTCAAAACACAGAAGTGGCAGAAATTAATTTAAAGTTAATTCCTGTTGTTAAAACGAAAAGCGCGTTTTTAAGAGATAATAACTATCAAAAGATTGAGACTTTCTTATGTCTAGTTTAAATGTGAATTAATATCCAAAGAAAAACATTGGATAAAATTGTAATAATATAATCTAATTATACTATAAAGTCACTCAATTTAATAATTTATCACTATTAATTATTTCGATTAAAAAATTTGGTTTTAATTAAAATTTAGTAATTTTCACTATTCATCAAAATATGAAAGTTATCAGAAAAGTACCAAAAATTCACCCTAAGCTAATTTTGATATTCTGAATCCAAAAATGAAGTCCATTTTGAATGATAAAATGTATAAAATTTCAAAAAGTGGGTACTACTATTCATAACAGCTAGTTTGATTTGTTGTGGTGTGTGTTAGAACTCGAAGTTGCGTACAACACATGCTACTTTATTATTCAATGAGAAGAGTATCGTGGAAGTATGGGGTGTTACAACAAATTTTGAGAATCATGGGACTAATATCCATATGGAAAGTGATTTCATAGAAATTTATTTTGGATCTATTTTAGGATTGCCAATCCAGGCTAAGAATTGCATTAAATTCTACTAGAGTGTGTATGAAGAGGATTTTTCGGAAGTTCAATCCACAAATTGTGATATTGGAGGAGTTATATTAATGGGATGAAAAAATTTCCCCATTTTTGATTCTCACTAACATCTCTACTTCTATTATTAGTGGTGTTTTTGGGATTATACTACTAAACTTTCGGGTTATAAAATACATCATAAAACATGAATCAAAAAGTATGTTCACTATTCTTTAATGTATAACTATAATACCCACCCCAATTCATTATCAGGGTTCTCTTCGGCAGTAGTGATGGATAGAGCTCACCCTTGTAGCCTTAATGTTTTTTGGTTCCCTTCAAAAAACCTTGGGTTAGGTAAATGGTTTGAAATGGGATCTAGTAACTATATGGTGGGGGTTGAATGGATCGTTCCTCTCCTATGTCATAACATCGGGTTTTTCTTGTCGGAAATTAGTGGCCAGTTTCCCTTATCATCCAACCCTAAAGCATTTCCTCATCCCCTTCATGACATTTCTATGGTCCTTATTTCTCCACCATTTGAATGTGGGGTGCTATAATTTTTTTTTCACCATTGAATTTATCAATCAGACCACCAAAATTATGGTACACTTTCCGCTTCTTATCCCATGATACCTCTAAGATTATTCAATCTCCATTTCAACATTGAGGGTATATTAGACCATTTCTTCATTACTATCGATGTCACGGATCGCTAGGGATTTTTATAGGCTAGGTTTTATCCCACAAATTAAGTGATCAACCTTGAATTCGGGGGTAATGAAAAATACAAAAGCGTATCATTCAAGGCTTTTAAAGCATTCCTTATATGCTACAATGGATTCATTTTCATTTTTGTTGAGGGCATGTAAGTCCCTTTTCATATTAAGTCTGAGGGTACGAGAAAAATATTTATCGAAATACATTTTCAGGAAATCCTTACATTCAATCTCCTATATCTCTTCCTCAAGCATTTTATTTTTTATCAATGTTCACCATTGATCAGATTTACCCTCCATACAATATGTTTCCATAAGGAACTTCTCTTGTCAAGAACATTGATGGATGGAGAAGATTTTTTTTAATGGAGTTGATCCATTTTTCAGCGATCGAGGAATCAAATGATCAATTAAAATTATGAGGCCTTTATCTCATGAAGATCTTGATTTAGGATTGTTCTTTCTTATGGGGGGGTTTAATGTTCTTCTTGAACCATGTTTCTATTCAAAACATGAGTTAACTGAGAGAGTGTCCTGAAAATGTTGCGATTCCAACTCCCATCGGATTGGGCATCTCATTAGAACAGTCATCACATTGATCTTCACATTGGTTGTTTTCCCGAGTACTCCTATTATAGACCATTGTGTAGAATAAAAGGAATTTTATGGGTAACACATAAAGGATAATCCAATGACAAAAAATGAAAACTTATAAATTACAATTATTTCCTTAACTTTTGAATTTATAGGCTTCAATCTACATTATCCATGATCAATTTCCCAGCATATATTCTTATAGAAATTTTTTATTCATTTAATAATGGCTAATAATATGATTATGATTTTACCAAATCATGACACCCAGGAGTGCATCAAGGATTGTTTTTGTGCACCAGTTCTCATTCGAGTCTCGCTCAAAGTGCTATTTTTGGGTTTCACCCCAAAATACATATGTGTTAGATCCACCTCTACTAATTTGTATCCAAAAAGGGATGAATTTTCTATATAAATCACTTATATTATACTCACCAAAATATAGGGATGTTTGTATTACAGATTATCTTATCCATAAGGAATTCACTGGGGTTTTCTAATCATAATCCCAAAAATAACTAAACATATCCTTTGATATCAAATATTAAAACCTTTCTCATTATTAGACACATAAACATGATTTATTACATAAAATTGAACTTAAGAAAACTCTGAGGATCCAGAGGTAACGTGTACTAAGAAATTTGGAACATTACATGACAACATATTACATAGTAGACATTATATTTATTGAAAAAATCTTTTAAATGACCACAACATTCTTTCATACATAGCATTGCATGGGATAACCTGAGGACATGCATAAGAAAAGGGTGAGATATAAAGCCCAATAATGGAGTAAATAAGGAATAACAAAAATAATACAACAAATGTAAGGAAATTGGAATATAAATTGAGTATAAGAGATTCATGAACATAAAGTCATGATATATCAAGATTATCCTAACATGGAGATGTGTAAAAAACATCTATCCTGATATTAATATGAGACAAGGCTCGTTACACAAGGAACGTGATTAAACCCAAATTGCATGTAAATTAGAATGAGTAAAACCTCATTTCCCATGATGTATCATGATACTATTCTTTACCCAATGCATTGTAGCACTATCAGGGTTCACCCTTCATAAACATTTCATTTAATGCATAAGTGTGTCACGTGGATTATATAATAGGGAATCATTCAACATTATAAGATATTCCAAAAATTAATAATATGGAATACATACATTTAAGTACCCTTAAATAATTATTTTTTCATAAATTTGAATACCATTGATAGAATAATGGGTATGGTATTCAGCAAAAAATGTTTTTGGACTGGATAATAGTGGTGAAATTTTGGCAGCAAAACATCGTGATATAAAATTCATAAAAATGGTTGATGTGTGAGGAAGGATTCACTAATGATATATACATGAAATTGAATGTTAAGTGTTCAAATAAACACATTTAACAACACATTTAATTTGGAAATATAAGCATAACATAATAAATAACCTCGAAGAAAGAGGATAAATGGAATAACTCTTACGAAATTTCGATATGGTAACAGGTGTACATGGGAGTGATTAATGCGAGATAAGGAGGTCTCTTATCATTCCAACATAAGGAAGAAAGTATAGGGTAAGTGAAAAGTCACACAAAAAAATTTGCAATTAAAAATAAAAGGTGCATAACAATATAAGGAAACTTAGACATAAATAAAGAATGAATGTATGGATCTATTACTTGAGTGTGTGACTTCAAGAGATTGAGGAGGGGATTCTTGAGTAATTAGGGTGACTGGGGAGGTTTATAGAGAGAGAAGGGATGATTAGCGACATGATACAAGGGTTTTTAGTGAAGAGAAGTAGGATATTGGGAGGGTTTATATAGTAAAGGAGAGGGTAATTATTTAATATTTCATAAACACAATTTTTGGAATCAATATAACTAAATATTCCAAACAAAAAACAAAACCAAAATATTTAAACATTGTTTTTTAGAAAGTGGAGTGGAATAAATTATTTTATAAATTCAATGGATGAACATATTAAACTATTAGTCTTGCTTATGTGGAGGTGTTTCACACTCTCAAGGAAATCATTTTAAAATGTTACAATATTTCGTAAGTCTTGGAGGGTCCACTAAAGCACTATAAAATTATTCAAACAAATATAAAATCTCATTATTTTAAAGGAAAAATATATATTGGCTGAATATCAATGTCATATTATTTTTTTAAATTACAATGGTTTCATTATGATTCCATAAAACCCAATATACATTTAAACGATATTTAATTTTTACCCAAAAATTCGACTATCTCAAAAAATTAAGAAAAATTCACCGTCAGATAATTTTGATCTCTTGAATCCAAAAATAATATTCATTTAATCTAAATAATTTTCTAAATAAATGAATTTTTTTGTTTAAATTAATAACCAACATTTATAGAAAATTCATGGGGTTTGACAAAAAAACATTCAATCCTTAATAAAAATTACAATTGAATAAAAAATATATGATCATTTATATGTAATAAAAATTAATTTAATAATATTAGTTTATTAAAATATTATTTAATTAAATAATTCATTAAATCATCAGAAAATGTTTCTTAATTTAATATTAAATAAAAATACTATTTTTTATTTAAAAAACCATTTACAAAGTAACAATAACAAAATGAATATATATTATTTATACAAATATTAATGCACATAATAATAGTTCGAGGGTCTTGTTACATAACCCCTTATAACACCCACATACTACCTAAGGGTAATATGTGAGATTTTGAAAGACTCTTAGGGATTCTCTAATAACATCACTTGGGTGGTAATAACTATTAACTTGGACTTCTCCTGCAAGTGACTTCGTTCATGATTAATGTGTTAAAGATTGGATGGGGATTGGTCCTGAGTGAAGCATTATGATTATACCTCTTTCTCATGCTCCAAAAATGGTATTCATTTGGATTAATTATACTTGATGTGGCCATCGCTTCATTTATACGACTAAATTGGATTTGTTAAATCCCTATATTTATAATAATTATGTGATCACTATTCAACAAAAATATTAGAAATTGTAATAATTCATAATGGTATTTTAAAATCACTAAAAATAAAACCAAGTATGTGAATATGTTTTATATATCCATTTTACATAATAATTATTTTCATTAGATCAATAGTAATTTTCATTAATAAAATATTGATTCATTACAAGTAGTAATCAATGAATTGACCTGAAAAAGAGAGATTATATTTTGGTGAAATCTACATAGATCCCCATTTCCCACATACTATTCAACCATAATTCTCAATCATTCTAATCCCTGATCATTATCATTATATAAGGTAACTAAGAGTAGATATATACTAGAAGACAAAGAATACTCGATGTAACTATTCAGATGAGATATGATCTTAATGAAGTGGCATATCATAATAGTGATGTTTCATCACCTTTATTATAAAAATTTTAATTTTTTTATTACTAGATACTAAATTTGCTAACCTTTATTTCCTCTAATAGCATATGTATCTAGGTAGATTGTGGGAATTTATTAGATATATTTATTATAATTTTTAATTTCTTATTCTTAGATTCAACTAATAAAAATATGATCCTTCTTGGAATATATATATCAAAATTTATATTCATCATGAAGATCATTTCACTCTATATCAAGCATTGATAGGAGAAATTTAGTGTATCTTTTAATATGGAGACCACAAATTATATACTAACTATAAATGGTACTATTATACCCTTATCAATTCTGATGAATCTTAACCTTGGCTTTAATTAATAATACTATTTCATCAGATGGATATCTAGTGAGGTTGTTCCATAAAATTATAATTAGGTATTTTAATCTTCAACAAAATCATCTAGAACACCTATGATTTATTCTATAACAAGGAGATTAATTTTTATACATTAAAAATGTTCTATCTCCTGAAATTCAGTCATTTATTTTTCCTCCCATTTTTTCTTCACCATTATTTCCACACACACCACGTTCACTTCAAAATATCACATCTCACTATATTTATGTGTTTTTGTTACTTTTGTATATATTATCTTTTTCCTGGACACACCACAATTTCTATCCTTATTGTTTGACCCTTATTACCACCTTACATTTAGGTAGTAGGTTTTTAAAGTATTAATATGATGGATAATTAGTCACTGGCTTAGTTTCATCCATAGCAATTGTTTTGACACATTTTCAGGGATGGTATGTGTGATAAAAAATTTATAAAAAACGAAAAAAAAAAGAAAATAAACAAATCCACATAAAATTAATTATTATGTAATATTTTTATAAATATTGACTATCACAATATGATTCACACTAGAGAAATGAAAATTGATCTTAAAACATTCATTTGTAATTTTGAGAAACATTATTCAACCCTTCAAATGAACAAAAAAATATTTAAAAAATCAAGAGTTCAAAATAATAAAAAATAAATTAAATATCAACTGTAATATTCCACAACTAAAAAACCCCAATATTTTAAAATAATAACATTTCATTTAAAAAAGAAAGTTACATGGAACTTTGAGTTCAAAAAATCCATGAAATATATTTCTCTAAATTTAGTCTCTTTGATAGATCATAGACCACACAATCCAAACTTATGATGAACCATAATATAGTATACCATTGTGAATTAACCATTACCATGCATGATTTGAATAGTTCTCAAAATATAATGTAAATTCCAATTATCTATTGATTATAAGTAAAATAATAATAGTTTAAAATTTAAAAAAAAAGTTTTTTTAAATATTGTATATTTTTTAAAGATGGATTAGTCAATCATTTCACATAAACATTAAAATTAGTTAGTAACACTATAAGAAATACAATTTAAGAAATAAATTATATTTTTGAATTATTCATATAAAAATCATTTAATAGTGAATTTTTTGGTATTTCACTAAAATGTTTCATTTTTTATTCAATAGAGAAAAATAATGATTTTTAGTTGAAAAATTCCATTACATTTAAATTATTCATAATGTCAAATTTTATATTGAATATATTTTAAATTCAGATATGTTAAAATTTATTTTAATTAGTCTAATTCATTTAATTTCAATCATTTTAATATTCATTTTTTATATAAAAACAATATAAAATTTGGAATAAGTTCTCCTTCATAAATTGATTTCTCATCAAATCAGTGAGAAAGAATTTAAATTATAATTTCCCACTTATGTGAATGAAATTTTGAAAAATCTATTACATATTTTGAATCAAAAAATAATAATGTTATCTAATAAGGCCAGCATAATTTTTGACCAAAATTAATAGTGAGAATTGTAAAAATTATTTATCATGACTAAAGAAAAAATGTATTTACTAGGGGATAAACTAAAATGATAACAGATAAAATTTCATAGAACCCTGTATACAATTTATTTTGAAGACATATTTATATCCTAAATTGTTTATGTATTGATAATATGACATTTTTTTACCCTTTCTATATGTGAATAACAAGGGTACACAATTAAAAAACAATAACAAGTGTGCCACTCAAATCACTTATACATAGTGACCCCTATCCTATCTTCTTCAAAAAATAAACCATTTCAGTTCACCAATTCCATTTCTAAAATAATTCTTTAATTCACTCATATAAAAATATGACACACTCACTAGAAAAAAATCCATCATAGTAATACATTAGTGAAAACCAAATGAGTCTACGCGAATAAGTGGTAACATTTTTCGAGTATCTTTTTTGGTTTATTTCTTCCTGCAAGTCAATAAATAATAATTAATAAATTTCTATATAATAAACAAATCAAAATACACATACATTTATATTGTCTTGTTATAGAAAAGACCTACAAAAACTGTAAGGCCCCAACCTTAAATATTACATAATCAAGAGTTATGTCAGGAATCCACATTTAGGATCTTTTTAGCTTTAGAGTTTTACAAATTATGGCAATAAATATTCATAACAACTAAAATATTACAAATTATACACTACTACTAACTATCTATTTTTTACAAAATAAAACTATTTAAAATGAAACATATTTTTTTTATTGATAAAAATCATCATAACATTCATCGGGACTTCTTAATTTCACATAACTATCCGTATAACCTATGAAAAATATTTCAAAAACTTGGTATTAACACAAAAATAATACCAAGGGATATAAAATAAGGAATTAAACCATTATCCCATGAAAATATTAAACATATATATATATTTTTCATAAAAACATATTTTTCAACCATAATACAAAATCTATTTAATATACCTCATAAAATTTATAATATTACTAAAACAATTGTTAATAATTATAAATCGTAAAGGTAATTTTATAATACATATGATACATACATTATATATTGCACAACTTCCTAAAGAGTAACCTTCATAGTTACATTTTGAATACCCATCATAGTGTATTCTCTAAATATCATAGAAGAAACCATATTGTTTAACTATGGCTGATTACCAAATTCATTGGAGAGAAATCATGGTCTCACCTTCCATGAGTATATCATGGAACCACCAGTATACATAAAAAATTCCCTAAACCTTACCATAATCATAACACATAAAAAAATAATAAAAGAAAACTAAAGTTTCTAAATTAGAATCACAAGACATCATTTCATGATTTTGATATAATCCATCCATTAAAAAAATAAATACTAAAATACTTTAAAATAAAATATGGTATTTATTTTTCTTTTAAAAATCAGTACTTCTTGGGGAGGAATCCAAATATCAAATAATGGTCACAACGGAAGAAGATTCATTGTTGTTTTATATAGTAAACACATTTATTTTTTCATTTATTAAACAACATTGTAGATATATATTACTTATATAAACATTGTAATGAAAATAAATGTCAAAGGGGTTTATTATACACCTTATAAATTGAGGTGGTGTATAATATTAAAATGTGCCTTAATGAAAGGAGATTGAGATGAAATCCCTTACCTCGGAGTCCAACACATCTTGTAAATTATTTATCTATTGAATAATAATCATTAGATAATTTATAATTGTTTGAGAACTTTTTTAGGGTTATTACTCTCTTTAAATCACTTATTTCCATGTAATAACAACTTTATAACTATATAAGTTCATATCGGATTATTGATTGGAATTTGGTACTAGAGTCAAAAATGAACTTGGTATGATGTAAATAGTAAATGTGGTCAAAAGTATATAGTATCTTAAATAATATTCATAAAATAATGATAAAATTTATACATCAATTATACTTAAAAAAACCATTAATTATCGAAATGAAAAATTAACAACGTTATAATCATGGAGGTGGTAGGTCGTACGTACGCATGAGTAAGATTTTCCATTTTTCATTGACCATTATGGAAAGAAGGTAAGTATTGTTTTATCTTTATATAATGACCATAACATAATTTATATCATATTAATAATTTAAATATAATTATATATATCATAAATATGTTGTAATGAATAAAAAATAGTCGCATCACTTCATGGAGGTGATAGTTCACATGTACATATAAACGAGGTTATCATTTTTCTGTTCATGGAAATTAAGAAAAGAATTGGTATATTATTATAATATAATTATTAATAATTCATGCATATAAATATGAACAATAAATCAATTAATTTTACCAGTCATGAGAGATGGTTATGGAAAACAAATTATATCGTTTTGTGAAGGTTATAGTTTAGACGTATGGATGAATGATTAATTACTTTACAGACTAATAGAAGTGGAGATGGATTTAAGTGATTATATTAAAATAATAAAATATAATTATATTGAGGATATAGTATTTATTAATTCAACATTTTTGAAGAGTATTTTATTGATGGGGAAGATGAAATAAAATATAAATAAATAAATAAAGACAATACATTTCCTTTGGATGATCACCCTTCTTAAAACCATAACACCTCTAAGGAGGGTTTTATACCTAAAATAAGGGATCAAAATGTGGGGAGGTATTATAGGAATTTTCTTTGAAGGTTATTTGTTGATCAAAATGGTTTTTGATTTGGGATTAATATAATTGAATGGGTTCTTTTTTATAGGAGATGTTAGGGGAAATCTTAGAATTGCAAAACATATTCAATTAATATAAATTTATTTTCAATTGAAAATGGTAAAAAATGATTTATTTCAAATCTATGAATATTTTTTGTCTAATAACCATCATAATATTAAAATTATACATGTTTTTATTATTTTTTAATCAATATCCTTTTTATTCCTATTCAACTCTTACTGTTTTATCATGTAATTTACACTTTGAGGGTTACAATAATAACCATATCATGCCATAGACCGATTAATATGTCTTTAATGATATTTTTACACATATATCAATATTTTTCCAAATTATAAATTTTTATAAATTTTATATCATTTAAGTAAATATTTTATATTTTAAGTTATGAATAATGTCAATTTTGACAATATTCATTATGAGACATTTAAAAAAACATAAAAACAAGATTCCTTCAATAAAATACATTAATTAATCACATAACTGACAATGTTATACATAAAATTCATATATGGATTCAAATATTTCAAAATTTATTTATTTTAATATTATTAATATCATTTATTTGATTCTTTTTTTAATAAACCTATTACTGCACCATCACTGTGTCATATTTCAATTTAATTATTTAATGTCTAAAAATATATAATAAATTTTCATGATGTAGATAATAACATTATATTTAAAATGAATATTTTAGGTTTAATTTATCATATATATATATATATATATATATATATGATAAATTATTTACTTATTAAAAATATGAGTATGACATTATTAACTTGTTATTAAAAAAATTAATAAATGTCATATTCTTACTCAAGTGACTAAAAACAGATATAATTTTGTCCTATGGTTTATTGAGGTTGAAACCTACTCATAAAATGAAATTTCAACAACTTATAGGATAATATTTCAATATTATAATATTATAATATTAATTTTACCTTTATTTATGTTTTTAACCTTTTTCATGGTAAATTAAATACAAAAGATACTATTAAAAAAAATAATTTGATCATATGACATATAATTTTTTAATAATTATTACAACCATATATGTATATTTTTTTTAAAATTCAATTTTTAGATGTTATTAAATTATTTTTTACGCTAATCTTAGAGGTGTGGCGAGAAGGCAAGGAAAAGGGACATTTAAAAATGTTCCATAAACATTGAATATAAAAATTATTTCAATGATCTAAATTGTATTCATACTTGAATAATTTATCTATAATAAATTTGAAAATTATTTTAATGTATAATAATTATTGAAATGGAAAATAATTTTTATATGCAGAATGCATTTTTTTTAATATTCATCCTGAAATAAAACTTCTCATAAATATACCAAAATATCAACAAAATTAAATATTGGCGTCCCACTTACAATGAAGATGTTTATTTTGTCAATTTAAATTATAAATTTTCAAAAAACTAGATTTAAATTTGGTTTTCAATTAAAAGGTGGTAAAACTACATTTTTAGAAAAACACTCATTTTAGTTGTAAAATTGTATTTATTCTTATATAATGTCTAAAAATATGAGATGAATTTTAAACATTATATTGGATTAATAATAAATTATTATAATCTAAAAGGAGTGATTTTATTATTTAATAAACATAATTATTCATATTTAAATAGTTTTTCATGAAAAATACATACCTTATTTCCAATTGGGTTTTTGTGTCATTTCAGGTTAATTTGCAAACCGAGGAATCCTTAAATAAACATCTGTAAAAAAAGTATAACTTAGTTAATATTTTTAATTACATCCACTCTAATAGGTATTAGATAACTACAACATAAATAATAATATTAAAATATATTATTTTTTCAGTATAACTCAGTTCTATGTGTAACATAATATTTTAGAGAAACCCCTTGTTGTTTGTCAGATACTCTATCAGATATAACATACCTTTATATTAAAATTTAGTATAAAATTAATAAATACTAGTAAATATGAAATGGTATTAGTCTATAATTACTTAGGATGTTACATCATTCACCCCATTTGGAAATTTCTACTTCACAATTTTAAATTTGTGCTTGGTAACTATAGTTTCACTTTTTAAAATTGATTCATTGAAAATCCACATTGGAAAAAGAATTAAAAAGACATACACATTAAAAGAAAGAATTGGAATTATAAAAATAACATATCTTTACTCATTAAAGGATTCCATGTATGAAAACATGTACATAAAGGATAAATCTTATTCTCAAATACTAATAGAGAGTGATAGAGTATATATTCTTTGGAATGTTATCCATCATAAAACTATAAATATGGGATGTTTCCAAAGGCCATTGATAAGAGTATAAAAGAAAACATTTTTATATTAATATCCTTTTAATAGAGTTTATAAATTCATTAAATTATGTGACTATAAACAAAATCAAACATACATACAAGATTAATAGAGTTTTATCCATTGGTAAATTTCAGCAATAAACTCATATCTTCCTCCAAATTATGAGTATTTAAGATGTGTTTTTCACGCCTGAATTAAATTCTGTTGAATCACATTATCCCATAAATATTAACCATATATTTCTCCATTCTTTATACATTATCTAAAATCAAAATGGTTTGAAAAAGATAATATATTTTTCCAAAAATATATATCCCCATATAAAGAACAACTTCAATATCAAAAAATTGATATTAATACCCAATGTTCATGATAGACCATTCAATAAATAATTATCCTTAAAATTATCCAAAATAATTAAAATATGATTGAAAAACAAAATTTAGAAGTATTTAATGACATAGTCTTCCATGAAATCTGCAAAGAATAATCTCTCAATAAAAACAATTACTCTTGAAGTCTCACGCCAATTTGTTTTCCTAATTGTCATCAAGAAATGCAGACCATTAATAACCTAAATCTCCATAATTCTATAATATATTATTACAAAATATAATTAAACCATTACCCCATAGTTAAAATCATATATTATTCTTTTTACCTTGATCACATTATATTCTAAAATAGTGAATGTCTCCCGAAATAACATTAATCAATTAACCTCTAAATCATTTTCAAATACCAAGGTTATCTATTTAAGAATTATATTTTCCCAAATTAAACTTATTATTATTACTTCTAATATTATAAAAAAATTAATATTCATACTAAACATGAACTTCACATATGCTATTGGTAGGTGATAAAGCCCTATTGCCCTTCAGTTGTGGGTTAGATTCATTCTGCCTTGTCTGACGTGATGATTCTTAACCCTTCCAATGGATTTTTATTTTTCTAAAACTATATAATTCTAATAACATTCCAAATACATTATAATTTCATCAAAACTATCCATAACACGTTTTAACATCAATTGTTACCTCATACGATTCATTTTTCATCTCAAAATATAGCAACCTATAAATACGTCTAAAACAAAATTTCATATAAAATTTATCCATTGCATTATAATAATGTCCACAAAAGATAATTCTTCCAAAAATTACAATTTCACATAAAAACATCTGGGTTACAAATTACACATCTAAAAAGTATTCAAAAGTACCCCCATAATCAACATATTTTTAATACTTTTAAAAATTTCCACGTCCTTAAGTGTTCCATAACTCTTAAAACGAGTGTATATATACATATTAACATTTTGAAGTTCTTCATAATCCATAAACTATGTATTTTCACCATATCCAATAATAATTCATTCCTAATTAACAAATATACAGTTTATATCATCATGAATAATAAATATCAATTAGATCATGTTTCTAACTTTATGGATAGATATATAATTCATACCATGAATTCATATGTCATGATCTTATTAATGACCTTTTTTTATATCAACTTGTTTTTCTACAATAAAAAATTATACATTCACACCAATTTTTTTATTTCACCATTTGAAATATTTTGAATAATTTTAGATATATAAATCATATGTAAAGGGTACCATGACCCATATAATTATATTAGAATATAGTAGGTGTTTTATAACTCAAACAATTTCATACTAGTCATTTGAATAATCAATTAAATGTCAAAATCATTCAAACATCAATTGATGATAATAGTGATGGAAAAATCATAATGGAGGGATAAAAAGTTTTGTCAAGATATTATCTTTCAATCATGAAAAATGATCCTTAATCTAATAAAAATAATCGTCAAATAAAATTTAAATGAATTATTAAAATAATAATCCTCAATAGGGTAAAGATAACATATTTTTTTACAATACTCTATTCCACTAATCTCATTATACCTCAGTTGTTTATATTATTTAAAATCAAACTAAATTTTTGATAATACTAAAAATATTTCCATATGAGGACAACCCTATTGGGTGTATGGGATCTTTAATTTGCACCTAGATAACATCCTAACAACTAATTTTATCTAAATCATTTATTTAATAGAAACTATATGTTCACTTCCTTAAACATTCCCTACTAATGGGTAATGTCATAAATTAACATTGAGTATATTTTTAGTTTTCTTATTATATAGAATTAGGAAATAACTTTTACATAACAAACAAAAATATTAAAAAGTGTACACTTATCCTCAAAATATAGTTTTTTATAAAAGAAAACACATTGAAATAAAACAAAATATATTTTTCTTTAAAAAATCACCATAACATTTGTCCTAACTAATTAATTTTTCTTACCCATCCTTATAAACAGTGGAAACATTTCTAATATGTGGTAAGAGCATAAAAATCTCAGTAAGGGATTAAAAATAAAGAATTAAATGGTTAGTTCATGATTATTTTAACTAGTGAAACAATTTTCACCAAATCATATTATTAATCCATAAAACATATACTCTTTCACATTCTTCATGAGTCATAAGATTATATAAATTCTTACTAAAAGTCAAAAATCTTAAAGGTAACTGGTGGAATCTATATCATACTTTAATTGTAGCTTTCATAGTTATATAGGGAGTAACCTTTATGGTTACATTTGGAAAACTCATCACAGTACATTCCCTATTTATCTTAGGATAAACCTTATTATTTTACTTTTTATCCTTAAACAATGAAATGGATAACTATCATGAGCTCATACTCCCTCATTTTATCATAGAACCATCATTATACATAATCAATACCCAAGAAACATAAAATAATCATTATAGAAAAAACAAGCATAAAGGAAAAAAATAACATTTTTACATTTCAATCGCAATATATCATTTCATAATATTAATATAATCAATCCATTTTCAAAATAATATTACATTTTAAAATACATAAAAAGGTAATATGTTCTTTATTTTTCATTTAAAAACATTATGGATTGTGGAGGAAACCAAATATCAAATAATGGTAATGGGGATAAAACATTCATTATCACCATAATCATTAAAAAACATTCAATTTTTCATTTATTATAACACTTCATAAAAAATTATCCCAATTTATGAAATTTTAAGGAATTAAATTGAAAATGCGTTGATTATTCAATTTATAAAATAATGTGGTGTAAAATATCAAAACAGCTTCAATGAAAGGAAATTGAGATGAAGACCCCAACCTGAGTCTCACTAATCTCATACGATCATTATAATCCATAATAAAAACCTTATGTTAATTTATTATTTTTGGAGAAACTTTTTCATGTTTATTATTCCCTTTATATTACTTAATTCCTTGTTTTAAAAATTACATATTTATACAAGTTCGTATCGAATGTTTCATCAATATTAGGTAGTTGAGTAAAAAATAAACATTGTATGATGTAAACAGAAAATGTGATCATAATTAAATCATATCTAGAATAATATTCACCACATTATTATCAACTTAATACATAAATTATACTTTTAAATCAAACCATCAATTATTGTAAAGAAAAATGAACAATGTTATAATCATAGAGACTATTGGTCGTATGTATGCATGACTAACTTTTTCCTTTTTTCATTGATCATTATAGAAGGAAGATAAGTAATATTTTATAATTCAATAATTATTATAAAATAATTGATATAATTTAAATCATTTAAATATACTTTTATATATCATATAAGTGATATAATAAATAAAAACAAGTCGCATCTCTTCATGGAGGTGATAGTTCACATGTACAAATGAAGGACGTATCATTTTTATATGCATAGAATGTAATAAATAAATTGTTAAATTATAATCTTATAATTCCTAATATTTAATTAATATTATATATAATCATTAATAGAATTATTACAACACTTCATGAGAGGTGGGTATAGAAAACGAATTATATCGATTCATGGATGTAATGGTTCACTCCTACGCACGAATGAATAATTCATTTATCATTTAGGGAATATGAAGATGGTATTAGGTTATGATATTAAAATAATAACATTTTAGTATATTTTTTATACTAGATTTATTATTTCATCACAGTTGATGAAGATTGGAAGGAAGTGGAAGATGAAATAAAATAAAAACATTTCCTTTCATTCAAGTAATAACACTTCTTAGTGCCTTAACACATCTAAAGAGGGTGTTCTAAATAAACTACGTCTTAAATAATTATTGGAGGTATCCTACAATGGGGTTTGGGTAGATCATTTCCAAAACATATGGTTTTTGATGTGTTAGTAATAGAATGTAATAACATTATTTTTATAGGAGAGGGGAGGGGAAGTCATATAATAATTAAAATTATTAAATTAATATAAATTTAATTTCAATTTTGAATGGCCCAAAAGTGATTTAGTTCAAATATATTATTATCATGTGTTGATTTCTAATCTTCTAATTATGTTTAATAATGTTTGGAAAAAAAATTTAATCTATATCTCTTTGTTATAACCCCTTTTAAATCTTCCAATTTTATCAAGCAAAATAGACTTTGAGTGATAAAATAATTACTAAATAATTCCAAACTTCCAACTAATGTTTCGTTAATGAAATTTCTAGACACATATTAATATTTGGGAAGAAAGATAATTTTTTAGAAATTTCATATCACTCAATTATGTTTTGTATATTTTATGTTTTGAATTTTTTTAATTTTAATACTATTCTTTTGAAGTATTTTTTAAAATAAAAACAACATTATTATTTCATAAAAACTACCTTCAGTTATCCCTAACATGTAAAATTTATCCATAATGTTTGTGTATGTCTTCAAATATTTCAAAATATATTTTTTTGTACTATATTTATAATTTTTTTATTCTTCCTTTCATAATTCTGTTAATGCGTCATTATTATGTCATAATTAAATTATATTTTATAATGTCTCAAAAATGTAAATAATTTTTTATACTATAGATAAAAAATTTATATTTCTAAGGAATATTTTAAATAGAATTTACCTTTTATATAAAAATATATTAAGAATGATTAACCTATTTAAATATGTGTATTTCATTTTAAACTTATCTTTAAATAAAATATAATAAATTCCATATTCTTAACCAAGTGTCTTAAAAAGGTTATAATTTCATAATAATTACACTGTAGATATAAACTCACTCATCCAATGAAATGTTGATTTTTTTTGAATAATTTTATTATATAATAAAATTAATTTTACCCTTATTTTTCTTTTTTACACTTTTACCATGATAAATAAAATACAAAATTTAGTATTCATAAACAAATATATTGATCATATTATTTCATATTTTTTATACTGAATAAATTAATGTATGAGCATTTGTAAAATTTTAACTCACAGATGTTGTTATATTTTGATAGACACTAATCTTATAGGTGTGGCGAGAAGGTGGGTAAAAGAGAAGTTAAAAAATTGTTAGTAAATTCTCAATATAAAATATCATATAATGACCTAAAATGGATTAATACATGTATTATTGATCTATTATTACATTAAATGTTAGTTTTAATGTAAAATAATTATTTCAATAAAAATAAATTTTTAACAACGATGTAGTATTCTTCACTATTCATTATTAAAATGATACTTTTCAAAAAAAACACCAATAACTAAACAAAAGTAAATATTGATTTTTGGATTCCATGTAAGACATTTATATTGACAAATATAACTTGTAAATGTTTCAAAAACTATATTTAAATGGGTTTTCTATAAATGGCCGGTAAAACATCATTTTCAGAAGAACACTTGTTTTATTTATAAAAATATATTTGTTCTTATTTAATTTCTATAAAACACATAAGATGAATTTTAAACATTATATTGACATAATATTTCATTAATATAATTCGACATGATGGATTTTATTGTTTTATAAGAACATTTTTTAGCATTTAAATAGTTTTTCATAAAAAATACATCCTTTTTTAATTGGTTTATAGTTTCACTTCATGTTAATTTTGTAACCAATGAATCATTATTTAAACATGTGTAAACACTATTTTAATTATTCAATTAAAATTATTCATTCTTGCCATTTTGACATCTAGAAGATAACTACTACTTAAAAATAATATTAAAATATACTATTTTTTTGGTACAACTGAGTCATGTGTGAAATGTTAGATTTTGGAGAAACCCATTATTTCATATTAGATATGTTATTGGCTAAAGAATCCCTTTAAGGTAAAATTTTATATATAATACATAAATATTAGTAAATAGGATAATGTATTAGTCTATAGTAACCTAAGATATTACAGCATCCATATCTTTCATTAAATGAGTTATGAAATCATCAATCATGTGTATGAAAAACTACCCCCTCATGAATAGATTTCATTCTATTTTATATTCCTACATCACATGATTTGGTACGATGATGTATCTAATATTTTGTTTATTTCTTCCTTGTATTGTGTGTTCTTTTTTGAGAATCAATGCTTCTAGGCGATTTCTATTGGATTTATTCATAGAACCATAAACATTCAAATGTTCATTGTCCAAAAAGAACTTTCTTTGTAAAGGTAGGAAATCTTTATGTTTGGAAATATGATAATTAAGAAAATGAATTGGTCAAGAGGATGGGAGGTTGGACTCGTCACACAATTTTGGGGGATTATTTTCTACTATAGGACACTCGTTATATATTTGAGATATTCTCATGAATCCTTATTAATTCACCATGTATAAAATAGGTTTACCTTTAAATTTGGAATCAATTATTAGCATTAGTGAAATTTATAATCACCTGTATGTATTCGAGGTTCTTAATGAATAGATATATCCATATATATTCAAGCTTCTCCATCAATGATATCCTCTCATATACTATTTACAGATTCTTTTAATCATTGTTATCATGATACTAGTTTTTAAGCCACTCAGTGGGGCACTCTGGAATTTATTGTCGTCTATAGAGATGAATGTTTGTCTTGATATTGGGATCGTACCAATAAAATGGGCTACCTACGTATCATTGTGAAAAGAATCAGAACCCTTGTAGTTAGGTGCTGCTTAAAGGGGCACATTATACCTTTCAAGGTCGTGTGAAGAGGACCTAATAGTACATTTTAATGTCATGTGTTAAGGATATATAATAGAGATGTTCTTAGTCATGGTTTGGTGTGAGAATTATGCCTATGTAACCCAAGGAACTTGTAATGAATATAGGCTTCCATGTATGATTAGACCCTGTTGGGAATATGGCCCATGAAGAATAGGGTTGATTTGAAGTGTTGGGTGTGAACCTTAAAGAGGTTTCGTACATATCAACTTTGGATGGGAATAAAATCCAATGTAGTTCGATGAGTCTCATTGAACAGTGTAGTATTTTGAGAGAAATAATATTAGTCTTACCTCTGGAAAAGGATTCCTTAGTGATTTGGGGGTTTAATTTGGGGATTATTCCTATTGAGGATGTCCGGATTAAAGGAATTAGGGTTGCAATCTATAAGAGAATATCCATTGTGCTTAGGCCATAAGAAGGCTTTGTACATATCCCAATTATGGTGGGAATTAAGGTTTTCATTGTTCATTCACCATGGGTGTTTGTGAAAATGTTGTACTCATCATAAATATCTAAGCCCACATGAGTCATGATCAGTATGAGAAACAAGAGGATGTAAAAGATTCAACAAAGTAACTCACACTTTTCCTTCTCTGTTACTAGATGAGGATGTGCCTACGACGATAATGGTGGACGAGGGTGAGGCAACTGGGGAAGAGAATGAGGAGAAGATCCATCCCTATGTTCTCATTTCATTGGACAAGGGTCCACTAAAAGGAAGGAGTGAAGTTGAAGAAAGTAAAAAGGATCAAGACACCAACATCCAACTTCAATTGTTAGGGTACTACACACCAGGATGGAAACCCAAAAATGTATCCTCTTAGGGTAGGGAGACATTTCCTTTTTTGAAAAGGAAAAGTAGGTGTGAACCATACCTTCTCTACCAGTGACCTAAGGTTTCGGGTTTTAGAGATGTGAAGGGGATATAAGAACCCAGAACCTAATCCTCCAAACTAGGAACTTCCTAAGACAGTTCCTAGGAGAAACGTCCATGTGACTACATATATACAAACCCACAAACACTCCCTGAATCCCAACCCCATTACGAAAAAAATGTGGGAAACCTATTAATATATATATGAATACCCAAATAGGAGACACACTAATGTTACTTTCCAAATATATTGATAAGTATGGAGGTGTTCGGTGGAGGTTTAAACATAATCTCTTTTAGAAAATGGATCCAATGAAGAATAATCCTTTCCATGAATGGCATTGAAGAATGATTAATAGATTTTAGACTGAAGGGAGTAGGTGAATCAGTGCGGGGTGCCCAAGAAAATATATGGTGCGCAATTCTTGTGGCACAAGTAGGCTATGGGAAACCTGATGTTCACTTAAGTGATGAACAACCATGTTTCTAATACATGGGTGATACTTGACTCAAGCCTTCATGTTCCTCTGAGATTAATAGGTGGAATGAAAGTGTTTCATATTGTAGGAGGTTTGGCCCTTTAGGAACACAAGTGTTATGGATTTGGACACAAAAAGGCCTTAATTCCATTTATTTTCATTCAATTCCTTAGATCTAGGTGTTAAAGAACTACCTTTATGGTTTCAAAAGACTTGGGTGAAGCACTAGGGAGACCAAAGCAGCAATTAGGATTCAGGAATATTTTTTTGTACAAAAGAAGTCCCCAAGGGTCTATTTATAGGAAAATAAGTGACCCTGGGTTAAATGGTGGTGGGGCGTGAATGCGGGTTGCGCTCCAGAATTGGGCGCATAAGAACCTTGTGCACCAATGAATCTTTGTCTTGACTAAGGATATCCAATTTTCAAGCCTTTTAAAATCATGACTTTATTCATGTGTTTTATCCCCTTTTTTCTAAGGAATTTTCCTTTTTCACTTTTTATAATTTCTCACAGAACAGAGTGTCGAAAAAATCCCCTCCTCAGAGTTGGATCTGGAATGAAAGAAGGATCCTATACTAAGGTAAAGTTTTGAACAATGAAAAATAGGTTGTTGTGGCTCCCATGTGATAGCATGCAATGTAAATAGGTGTGTAAAGTTCTGGCGTACAGGGTAACTCACATCACTTATATATATCAGCTTCACTTCTAAAAAATATATAGAGACTCCTAGAAATCTAACTCTCAATGAAAAATTCCTTCCACTATGACCCTCTTATTTAATCGTGCTTCTTCTATATATTTTTCATCTGTGTGATAATACTAGGGTTCCACACTTCCATAATAGTTTTATACTTGTGAACAATGTTCTGACGTTCACACCTTAATTCCTTTTTAAAATTTTCTCAATTACATTGTCAAAACATAAAAAAATGAACTTACATTAAAGATGATTTTTGATCTCTTTTGCAGGTTCAATGGCTCCCAAAAAAATTGAAACCACTAATGAATATGCTAGTAAGATAATTGATTATATGATTATGGTTGTTATTAATGACTACTTTGACATCTATAACACCACACTTCGAGACATGGAAAAATATTTGAAGAAATATCAATTCAATTTTCCCTGGAGAACTTATTTACCATTATATTGTTATGGACATCGGAAGGATATCAATATTCCAGACCGGAAAAACTATATTCCACATTCTTGGTTTCAAGAAAATACCAATTTCTCTTCTGCCAATGTTTATTTTGTGGTCTCATATGTTAACGTTGGGACAACATATACGACCCATTTCATTCATCATAGACTGTGTTCTCTAGATTCGAAAGCGCACACACCCTAGCTACAACCACTCTGTTATTCGTTTATCATCTAATATTCACATATGAATCAATCAAAAGGCTGGAAGAGAATTTGGGATTTTTCACCTAAGTGGGGGTGTAAACCCCACAAGGATGTGTGTGTATTGGGTTATTAGAACATCTGCAGATTTTTTGGATGACTTAATATGTGTTGGGATTTATGAGGCTATATGGGTAGGGAAAACATATGTATATATGAATGAATATTTTGTGCTAGAGTTACTAATATGATGGAGTACAGAAACTAAATACTTCCATTTGAAACATATAGAAGTACGCATCAGTTTGTGGGATGTTTACAAGATCTATGGATCTCCAAGTCGTTGACATATATATATATATATTGAGTTTTTATCTTTCCATGGGGACATGGAATGAATTAGAAAAGACACCATCCTTGGATCATGATTTAATGAAAATATTTTATAAACTCAAAAATACAAACACAACAAAATCCATCACAATAAGGGATATTAATCCATAGGATTGGATGGAAATATTCATTATAAAGAATAAGGATAATGGTCTCACATGCACTCATCCAACAAGATGACCAAAGGCATATATGATTGGTACACCCAACACTTTTTGGACAACATTAAAAAACAATGTTTGACATGTGGGTGTATGGAGTATATTCCAAAATTCATGTGAAGACACATCTTACAAGTTTCCTGGCCATGTGGATCTTCATGTATTTATTACTGGTTCTAGATTCCAAGGGAGGTGTAAGGGCAAGAATGATATTTATCACAACCAAGTTGCATGAGAAGAGGATGGTAGGGTTGGATAACCCTATTTTAGAAAATATTTATAGGATATTACTTCATATTTAGAGAGTTAAATATCCTTTCCGTATTTCAGGACCATTCTAGGTGTTATGGGGGTGGATCACTACTCTTTTCAGAACTTATGTTATGAAAAGTGGGGCACATGTCTTTGGAAGTTCTTTATAGCCATCCATTCAGGCATTCTATGGTATTTCACCTTAGTCTATGAATTCTTATGATATCAATGTGAGTTCAAGTATGTATTAGGAATTTCATGTTTTGATTTATGGGATTCCACCAATGGGGTGATTCATTAATGATGGGACGACTAGATTAGAGCTAAGTTCATATATGTTAACTTGCAGAGATGGCATATTGGCCCTCAGGATTGATGGGAAAATCATTTGTGTGTCCTATTCTCCTTATATATTTTCACATCAATTCAAATGTATACAACAATATATAGTATCCCCTACTGTGAACATCAGATTAATGTAACACCTGATGGTTTCCTGACAACTATGGTTGCTGACATATGTCGTGAAAAATGGGGGAATATTTAATTTACCTGCCATTTATGCAATAAGTAGATTAACTATCGGGAATGCTGAAAATAGGGTCTCATATTATCCAGAAGGGTTTTAAAACCATGTTTTCCCTTAAGTGGGGATAAATAGAGGTAGTAGGAATGAACCATTTTGTTCAGAAGGTAATTATTCATCATTAGGGGGGACTCATAAGATTTAGAAATAGAGGTTTTGAATACCATGAAATTCATACTATAGTGAAATAGATTATCTGAAAAGGGGAGCAAGATCAGAAGCTTCGGCAAGATATGATAAAAACAAAATTCATTATCAACTATGAGGAATTCCAAGATGCATTATCCCATGCTGGTTCCAATCATACCACAAAGATGATAGAACTGAAGAAGAAGATTACAGAATAGATTGTTCAGTAGCTGTGTCTTCAACATGAGTTAGATATTATCACTGGGGATCTTGAACAACTTCATGAACTAATAAGATAATTCTAGAAGGATGGTGAGAATTTCATTACAAACACTAAAGAAGTGATTTTCCATGCTGAAGAGAACGAGACTAGTCGGATAAATGAACTTCAACAAGAATCTTATGGAGATCAATAGGTCATTAACCAATTGAGATGTTATGTGGAAAACCTCTTATGGTTTACAACATAAGATAGACTCTATTTTATGGATTCTTCTTTGTAAATGTTTTTACTCACAAATGAAAATAATTTCATTTTTAATCCTCTATGTTTTCATTCTTGCAAGTATTATTTTAGCTAAGCCAATGGGCCTAATAAGATTAGTTTTATTATTACTATTATTACACATAAATTCTACCAAATTTGTATATTATGACATTTTATTGATCAATATTACTTAAACCATACAAAAATTTATGTTTACTGAGCTAGGACTCAACTTTTGTCCAGAGTCCCCTTTGCGGGTTTCCAATCTGGTGAGTTCCATGTCTCTTGTTATTGGATGTTTAGAGTAAATAATTTTGGACTAGAAATGGATAGTGTTTAAGGTAAATCTTCTTTGACCATAAATTTTGAAATTAGATCCCAAACAAGACTCAGTGGATAAGAATAACTATATTATACATTAAATAATTCCAATGGGAATCTAGAGTCAAGATTTTTATAGTCACAAAAACTAAAACATGTATAAGTGTAAAGGATGAATCTTCCAAGAACCAAGTTACCATTATTTGATGAACCCGTTATGGGTGTTGTATTATGCAGGGTTGAATAAGGCATATTCTTCATAGTCAAATAGTTTCATCTTTTGATTGATACGCCCATTATGCAGGAAACTTTTATGAAAGTCCTATTGGGGTGCATACTTCATAGTCATGTGAAAGATCTCATAGAAAGTTAAAAATTTACTATTGATAGACAAGGGAAAATAATAATTGTGTTACTCAAGACCACATTAGGTGGTTTTTTCAAGGAAATGGATTTTAGGAATAAAGGGTTATCTATGTCGACATATGTCATGAATAGGAAAACCACTTCTACACAAATTTGGTGTATTAGGAATAGTTAAAATTTATCAGAAAGAGGGGTGTATGATATAATGCTATGATTTTTTGATCCATGCAGTGAGGATATTGTATCGTGCTATTTTAAGTCATGTAGTGGGAACATTGTACGGTGAAGTTTTATGTCATACAGTAAGGAAATTAGTTGGATTTAATTGAAGGTCATTAGCTATGACCATAGGTTTTATACACTCATATTTCTTCATAATTTGTTGGGAAATATATTATAATATTCATGTAAGGAAGAGCATAATTGTAAACAGTTATTTCGGAATTTCTAGATCTGATGAATGATTTGGAAAAAGGGTTAATATGCATTAGAGTAAGTCTTTCGTACGAATGAATTTACCATTATTTGATGAACCCATTATTGGGGTTTTATTATGTTGGGATGGCTAGGGCTTATGCTTTATATTCAGATAGTGTAATCCTTTGACTGAAAGGCATGTTATGTAGAAAATTTATGGAAGGCCACCTAAGGGAAAATATTTCATAGTCAAGAAAAAGAGCCCTTAAAATTTTGACATTCTATTGCTAAAAGTCAATGAAAGTTTATACAGATTCAGATTTTCAAAAGCATTGTGTTTGGTATATGATGAAAGGTACATGACTATGGAGAGAGTATTTCCAATCCTGATTTATAAATAATCAACAAAATAATATTTGTACAAAGATATAACCCAAACGTAGGATGTATGGTGTCTGTAGATTTACGTGATACGACTAGGACCAAAAAATGGAAACAATAGATGATATGTGGCCAAATTATCCAATATTATTTCATATTTCTTTGAATATATGGAGAGGAAAATGTGTAAACAGTTATCATAAAGGATTTTAGATCGAGAGACAAGTAATGTTACAATCATACATGGATGAATACTTTAATATACTGATTCTTGTATATTTTTATCAATGTTTGAAGTGGAAAAAAGACAATTGAACCAAAAATAAAGATACCATTTTTTTTAAAACCCTTTAAGGGGGTTGTAGTATGCAGGGCCAACTGGAACGTGTGCTGTATAGCGAAATAGTGGAATCCATTGACCAACAACGCCATTATATAGCCATCTTCTACAAGGCCACCAAAGGGAATATACTGCACAGTCTGGAAATAGAGTTCTAAGATATCAGAAACTATGTCACCTAAAAAACCATAATAATGGTTATGAATATCTAAAAATATTGAAGATTAAGAGTGTTAAATACGAAAGGGGGTAATGCTCATTTCACAAGAGAAATATTTGAATTGATATTGGTGATGAGTTTGAAGTCCCTTACATAGATGTGACTCATATGTTAAAGATGAACATTTCTTTATTCATGGTGGGATCACTAAGGAGAGAACCCAAAATGAAGACTCCCACATAGATTATTAATGATATGTGGAAGATAGATACAAAACATTATCTCGTGACTAGGAATATGAGATAGAGACTATTTTTTACTATTTATCTCAATGGGATGATAATCAACTTATGCGTTGTTCTTTAGGTGATTTGCATTTTAATTTCATGTAGCTTGGAGTTTGTGTTTTGCAGTATAGAGTCATGCAATGAGGACGTGAAGTGATTCTAAAAAAAGGGAATATTGTAGTTGAACTAGGAAATTAAACCTAGGTGTCAATACATATCTCATATGGATGAGAATCAAGAAATACATAGTTCTTTGAACATTTCATATGCATGTTTGATTCATACATAGGGAATAAAGTGATTTTTATCATGGTTGGGAATAATATTGGAGATCTATGCATCTCTACATATCTCACATGGATTATAATAAAGCCAAACAGGGTTCTTGAATAATTATTTCCCACACCAATTGAGTTTGATGTGGGATACGAGGGATTTTAACACATTCTAGTAGAATGATTAAAAATAAGACACAAAATGTTATGAAAATCAAACCATGTATCTTAAAGACCTCTATATATATATAGTTCATGTATAATTGGAGAAAAGGAGAAATAAAATTTTTTGTGGTTGTAGTTGCGCCGATGATTAGATATCTAGAAATATTTACGTAGCTCATTGAAAATGAGAATCATTCCACCTGATGTTCTTAAAATGATGCCCCTATGCTGATTTGATTCAAACATATGGAGGAATGGAGCTCATGTTCTACTAAAGAGTAGAAATGCTATCAATGATTCTTTCATATTAAAGATCATACCATCAAATAGAGAACAGATTTACCATACAGTTCATTGTCGTGTAATGAGAAAAACTGATGTCATTCAGTTTAACATTATGTGACAATGACAATGATGTTACGTATTTTATCACCATGGACACTTATAAATGGTATGAATTTTATTGTCTTATAACTAGAAATTTTTTCTATGTAATTTAGAGTCATGCAGCAAGGACAAATGATTCATTTATAGAAATTATTTGTTCAAGAATCTTTCATTGGTCAGAGTTTTAATAAAATCCTCATCCATTTAAATTAGAAAGTAAGGTCCATTTGAGTAGATATTATTTATTAAATAAGGTCCTTCCCAGTTTTTCTCAAGATTTAAAGGATTATATCCTGGTATCATTAGAGTCCTGAGAAGAAATACCATATATCCTTTATGAAATGAACAGAGGTGAAAATTCTTGTTAAAATCTCGCGCTATCCTATTATGATATATTTCTAAATGAAGAAAAGTATAAAATATATTTTCATCTAATAGTTCCAGCTCAAAAAATCACATCTGAATGTTTTCATCTGTAGATAACTGATCACAGATTGCAACTCGAAGTGAAGGAAATGGAATTTCAATTGGCAAAACTGCTCAGGTTCTATACCACATAGAATATGGGGTTTCTTGAGTAGTAGTACTAGTAGTAGTCCGATAAGCCCATAAAGTGTACAGTAGTTTATTAAGAAAATATTTCTTATTGTTATCCACCATTTTCTGGATTAGTTTTTATAGGGTCTTACTGAAGGCATCTATTTTTCCATTTCCCACTACATGATAGCAAGATGAATGGCTAGAATTAATATTGTGCTCCTGATATATCTTCTTTAACTCAGCAGAACACAAATTGCTGTTTTTGTCCATCAATATAGAATGGGGGACACCAAATCTGGCGATGATGCTATCTTTGAAAAAACTAACAATGATTTTGGCTTCGAATTATTTGAGAGGTATTGCCTCATCCCATTTGGAGAAGAAGTCGGTAGAAGTTAGAATATACTTTAACTTCCTAGTCGTTGCTGTAGGATAAGGTCCTACTACATCGATTACCTATGTGAAAAATGGCCAGGAATATTTAGCTGTTTGTAAAAACTCTTGGGGTTGATGAATGATGATAGAAAACACTTGGAAGGGATGACATTTCTTAGTGAAATTTATAAAATCATGGGTTATTGAAGGCCATAAGTATCCTAGCCTTCGGATTTGATCAGAAATCATATGCCCAGAATGGTGAGCACCACAAGATTCTTCATGTACTTAATTCATGACAGTTTTTGTTTCATCTCCATCAATACACCTAAAAATTATTCGATCAATACCTCATTTGTAAAGGTTTTTCTGGTGATATTTACCATCATAAAGAGTGAAATTGGCCCCTCATCAATGGATCTATTCTTTTTTAGCTCTATCATGTGGAAGTACCCCATTTCGGATGTATTCTATGATGGGTGTCATTCATCCTATGGTATAATCACATGGTTACGAAATATGACTAATTTCATTAATTTCCTCCATTTTAATTTGATTGAATGGTGAAACCACATGAAAATAAGAAATAATGGTGATTTTTTTCGTGGTTTGGATTCGTTTGGGATGTGGATTCATTAGCCAGTGCATCATCATGGTAATTTTATGATCGTAGGATAGAAGACAATACTGGATCTGAGGGAAATTCATCCATTAACTCTCTTATGTAATCACAAAAAGCTATTAAATATTCCTTTCTGATATCATAATACTAATTTTTTTGATAAATAACTAACTCTGATTCACCTTTCACTTTCAAGTGGTTCAATTATACATGGAATGCCAATTCCAAGCCTATGGTGAATGCTTGATATTCTGTCTTATTGTTGGTACCGCCTTCTAAAAATAAGAATGAATTTTTCCAAACTGCCTTTTTTAGGGAGATAAGTACAATTCCTAGCCCAACATTGATTAGTTTAAAATTTTTCATTCTCTTACCTGTTAGAATTCTTGAGGCACTATCAAAGTACATATCCAATGTTTAGATATTTTCTTGAATATTCAAGACCTCTTCATTAGGAACTTCAGTATTTAATTATGTATCTCTTACAGATGGGTGGTCAACAAGAAAACCGGCTAGAGTTCGGAATATTATTGACTTCTAAGGTACAAATTGGATATCAAATTATTATAAAATTACTACCCGGCATTCCAAACACCCTATATTCATAGCACGACTGAGGATAAATTTTAGAAGGTTATTGTGAGATACCATTTGGATCTCGTGATGTTCCATGAAGTGCCGCAAGATCTTTACTACAAATATTATTTCTAGGAAGCACTTCTCGATACTTGAATATCGAATATATGTGTCAAGCATAGTTTGGATGAGATAATAAATGATGTTTTCATTTCCACCCCCTTCCTTTGGGAAAGGAAGGAACCTAGTGATCAATCCAAATCTATCACATAGAAAATAACATTCCTTCCTTCAACTAGTGGAATTAATACCGGATAACTCAATAGATATTTCTTGAGGGTATCAAATGCCTCTTTTAATACTTTATTCAATTGATAGGTGACTCCCTTCTTCATTAATCTATGGAAGGGTAAACACTTGCCAGCCAAATTTATGATAATGCACTGAGTATAGGCTAAATGTTCTTGAATTCATCTTAATTCATTCAAATATTGTGGTGGTGAGATGCCAAGAATTTCTTTTTCCTTCTTAGGATCAACTTTGAAGCCACGATGGAATACAACGAAGATAAATAATTTTCCTAAGGTTATCCCAAAATAACATTTCATGGGATTTATCTTCAAACTATGTCACCAAAGTTTGTTGAATATGATCTTCAAATCAGTCAAGATATCAGAACATTGTATGGATTTAACACCCAAATCCTCTACATAAAATTAGAAAAATTTCCTCAGATGGGTTTGATGATACGGTTCATGGCACGTTGATACGTTGCACATGAATTATTTAATCTAATGGGTGTTACCCAATAGAATAATACACCATGAGAATCTCTGAAGGATGTATAATTATCATCTGTTGGGGCCATACAAATTTTATTATATGCAGATTAGCCATCCATGAAGGAAAGAGCTTCGTAGCTCGCTGTTTCATCAATTAAAAGCTTTGTTATTGGAAATAGAAAGTCATATTTAGGATAATACTGGTTAAGATCTCTAAAATCAATGAAATCTTTGATTTTACCAATCTTATTTTTCACTAGGACAATATTTTATAGCCACATCGGATATTTAACCTCTCTTCCAATTTTATCCTTGATATGATTATCGACTTCAACATCAATTTTAGAGGCATGATTCAGTTGTGTTCTTCTGGTTACCTGCTTAAATCCTTGATGTTCTACTGGAACACCAAAATGATGAGTGGATAAATTGGGATTAAGGCCTGTAATTTCATTACAGTTCCATGAAAATATATCTCAATGTTACTTTAGAAATGAAGTATACATCCCTTTCTCTTGATAAGTCATGTCTGCACTAATTAGAGTGGGGCTTGGATCTTTTTCAATAGTCGGATTTATTTATATGAGCTCTTCCACTGTGGTAGAGACACCTTCCTCAAATTCTGGAGGAGCATCCCTGAGAACATCCTCTTTTTATTCATTACATGTCACTTCTTTTGTTTCTACTTTCATAGTTGGTGATGAAGAAAAACAATCAAAGGTAGGGGTGGAGTCGGTAGTTTAACATCCTGAAGATGAGGCCGCCATTTCAGACTTGAATGGTGATGAAGGGTCTTCCTGGATCTTTGAAGAGGATATGATGGGTTGGGAATCAACATCCTTGTCTTTCTCTATTTTTTAAACAACATAATCTAGTATGATTAGTGAAGAAAGTACCCGATGAATCTCAATGGATGAAATAAATACATCTCTATTTAATTTTTCACCACTTCTTGGTAAATTAACCATTTGTCCCATGCTGTCAGGCTTGATTTCCATAATTGATATTACATAGTTCATTTGGTGAGTGCTTGGATTTGGGTTTATCCATTAAATTTTATTTATAGGAAACACATATTCTATACTCAAATGATTTAATGGGTATTTTTAGATCATTTCGAAACAATTTAGAGAATTGATTCTAGTTATCTCTTTTATCACAGACCTTGTTCCCTTCTTATGTCAAAACTCATCCATAATATACTGAGATTCACGCATATTGAATAGGTATTTCTCACAATATAATGTTTTTATTTGACCATAGAAAAAGTAATTGAGACATTGGTGGTATGACAAAGGAATGGCTGCATGTTGATGTATCCAAGGCCTTCCAAGAAGAATGTTAAAGACTGTGTCCTGATGGAAAACCATAAAATCGGACGTAGACACAATCTCTACAAACTGAGATCTGAGTGTAGTCCCACCTAGATTCTCATTCTCATTCACTTCATAACCTTGACACATTAAAGTTAAAGGTTATAAGTCATATTCAGTGAGGCCCAATCGACGAAGTGTATGAATAGGTATGTGGTTGACTCCAGAGCCATTATCAATGAAGGCTCGTTGGATATCTACATAATTTAACCTAAAAAATAAATACTAGGGAATAATGTTTCCATTTACAACATCATCTATATATTCATCTAATAAATAAATAAATTCATGACATTATACAAAATCATTCTCTATACGAAAAAGCTTTACAGGAATAACTTTAGTTTCTAACTCTTGGGGACTTGACAAAGCCTCAATAAGTTCTTATCAATGATATTTTAAATGATTGCTGGCATCCAAAATTGACAACATGGATGGTACATGGGCTAGCTGTTTCAAAACATAATAATTTTGGTTTAGAGAATTTCATTTTACTGCATAGAGATAAGGTTTTTCAGGTTTCTTTAATGTTGATGTATTTGATATAGATGTAACCTATATTGGAATAGAAGCTGGAAATACTTCTGTCTTTAGTAGATTAGACTGACTATGCCTATCTACTTTTTTAAGGGAAACAATTTGTAACCTCTAATTGGTCCTCCAAAATAATCATGTCAAGATCGATCCTGTCATGCATGGGAGAATCTCCTTGTTCTTCTTGAGCCTGTTGAAGGGCTCCCCCATGAGTTTCTCTTGTGTATATGACTCGACATGGGGTGGAGTTAAAATAGTGGCTTCTATAATACTCTTTCCTTCCCCTATATCCTCAACCTTGGATTATTACTTCAGTTCTCTAGTTTGGTATAATGAATTTAGGCTCACCATAACAAGAATCATCATTTGAATAGGGGTCTGTAAAGTGGATAACATTTATGGAACCTAAGATCAACTCTTCATTTGAAAAAGATTCTGTTTGACATGTCGGTTCTGGTTGTTCCATTTGGAGGGGTGGTGCCTGTTATTTTGAAATCGATTTCTTGAAATCTTTCAGATTCAAGGACAACATTGGCCTTAACACAAGCTCATCTTCTTTTAACTACTCTATTTCCTTAAGAACATATATCTTCTATGAATATTGACCTTTTGCGGATTGATCTTTTGATGTTGGTGGTTTTTCTATAGAGGAAGTGGCAGAAGACAGAACTGGTTGTTTCTACTATTTTCATATAATGTCATGTGATTGGTTGATCATTTTCAAGATCATCCAATTATCATATTTCGGCACATTTTTACTTTTGACTTCCTTCCATTCATCTTTTTTCCTCTGGATTAGTAGCAGTAACTCATGAAACTTGGGCTGAATAACCTTTCTGTTTCACTTGCCCAGAGTCTACCATTTTGTTTAAGAGGTCTTTAAAAACAAAACACTCCTGAATAGGATGCCCCAATATTTGTTGAAATGTGTAACGCCCAGACCCAGAAGCCTAAATCTTTTGAATTACTTTAATATATTAGCATGATTAAAAGGAATCAAGTCCTGAAGGACTGATTAGTTTAGCAGAATCAGAAAATAGATTACATACATAAGTTTACAATTAAAACGTGAAAAGAAATATAACAGTAATTTCTTCCATTATAAACATATGATCCTCCTAAATTATGACTGCAAGTCAATCATAACTGACTTATTCGTATCCTGGGAAAATAAAACTTATTAAAGGGGGATCTAAAATGCTCAGTAAGGGTATGCAATATAGTGGAAGGTAACATAAACATTAGACATGATGAATAATTAAAAACACATACCTTTACAAATAATAAACATGAACACTTTATGGACGAAATATGAGTGGAGTAGATAATTCCATAAAAAAACATAGTCATGGGTATTCTACTAGTAGAATAACCACAGGAACCATAATTAGTATTTTCACAATGAGGGAATGTATAATGTTGTATATTCTAAAACATCTTTTCGAAGCCTCAGCCAAGATGTCTAAAAATGATTTAGGCCTTCGTCAAAACCATATATCAAATTGGGAGAGGCATGGGCCAATTCCATGTCTAATTGTTTCATGTGACCTACCGATGCACCGAGGAGCAATAGATAGTTCCACCCATCACTATCTAAGTCTAACACATCCCTCCTTTGAAAAGGTTGAAATATAACATAAACATTCATATTAAAACTATCATATGAAATGTCATTTCTTAAACCCGAAACCATGAATGTTATAAAAATAACACATCCACAGTCAAACATATCAGAAAACCATCAATACAATATGGAATTTTTGAATCATGATAAATCAACATCAATCAAGAATAATATACACTAAAGGATACTAAAATAGATTAAAATAATCATCATAAATATCCCCACTTTTCTTGAAAAAGTCTCACTATTTGTCAAGAAGCTGTTTGAAATATATTTTTTTGAATCAAATTTTCCCATAACACCTTGAAACTTTTAAAATGAATTAAAATATCAAGCATTAGTTTTCAAATAAATAAATCCTTAAACCCATTTTTAAAACGTGGACATTAATGATAGTGATTTAGAAGAATAAAATTTTTAAACATTTAAAATGAAAGTTTAGTTAGAGTTTCTTACCAAATGAGAGACACTTGAATACAAATAATTGAGGTAAAAATATTATAATATCATGAGAATAAGGGGATTCATGATATACTATGTCAAAGTATAGTATATACACCAAATAAAAGTTAATTGGCGTAAAACAACATGGAAGTCTCAATGGAATGTTAGTTGAGATGAATTCCTTTATAAAGACTCTATCCTTAGGTTATGAATAAATCAATGACATATTTATGTGTGGAAAATATAAATAAAGTCAATATGATGAGATATTTAGTGTAAATCAATCAGAAGACATTCTCACATATTCTTGTTAAAACGACACAAATGACTTGGATGTTTAACTCAATGAATAGAAACTGAGTTAAAAGTTATCGAGATCATATCAATGACTTGAGAATTTATCAATGTAGTGATTATGTGTATCAAAAGAATATCCACACAAAGGTTAGTGTAAATAAATACATAAGTAAATAAATAGTTATTTTACACATAATCATGGATAAATGTAATCAATGATGTTTGTGTAAAACCGAATGAGTGGAAATTGAAATTTAAAATTCCCTTACTAATTTGGTAACTTACAAAACATACACACCATGAAAGAAAGATAATAATAAGATGAGATAAATACCCATAAATTAATTTATATTATGCAAAAAATACAATCATGGGCAGTACATACACCACACAAAAGGTAATTGTGTAAAATATAACATGAATCTCATGAGAATAAAATTGAGATGAAAACCCCTTACCTTGTACTTTTCCTTGGTTGAGGGTAAATTAAACTCCTGTATAATAGTTAAATAATTTTTATTAAATTATACAAGAACAATATATTAAAATATGATATCATATATGATATTCTAATATTTCATTGATAATAATATTTTAGTATTATCATCATTTCGGGTGTTAACGGATTCATTTAGCTTTATATGTTTAGTAACATAAGTTGTATTTTTTATGGATATATTTTTTTTGATTCATATCCAGAATAATATTAGGTTCTTAAATGTTATATTTAATCATCAAATTAAAATTATTCTTTATTGGTTATGATGGGGAAATGAATCTCCTCGCGTTCGTGGAGATGGTAGTCTATACGTACACACGAGCGACAATATCATTATATTGATGGAGAAATCGTATGTAATTGGATGGTATATCGTATATAAAGAATAATTAACATGTTATATTTATTATTTACATTAGTTATACTCATTATTACACCCATACAAATAATGAAGTGTTTGAAAAACAAACTACACCACAACGTGGAGACGGTAAGCTATACATACGCACGTATGGTGACTTTTTCATTTATAGGATGCATTGAATAAAAATTGTGGTTGTACGATATTTATAATAACATTAAATTATTTATAAGGTACTTTATTTGTTATTTTGGTCTGGAACCAACAACGAAATATGAAGTGGAAGAAGAAAAGAACTTGAAAGGGGATGGTGAAATTATTATCTCTACATCTGGTGTTTCCTTTTCAGTTGATGAAAAGGGCTCTTTAGGTTGGCTTTATGATCAAAGTAAGGCCTCTAGGTTTATGTGAAGGATGGTAGAGGGATATTTGGGTAGGGTTTTGTCGAGACAAAAGGATTTGGATGTGTGAAAATAAGAGAAAGGGAATTTCCAATTCATAAGAGAGGTGAGGGTCACTTTCAAAGAAGTTGAAATATTATTTTATAATAAAATATTTTTCGGTTTCTAATGGATCCAAAATGATATTTTTAAAGGCTAAGTTGTGGAGGGGTCGAAGAAATATCATCCAATTGGTTTTATATAGGTTTAGGTCACGATATAATCCTTATCTTTTATATTTAACTCTTACTTAAATAGTTTGACATTTACCATGACTCTTGGTATTTTTATATTATATGGTTAATAAATATACTATATACTACCAAGAGAACCCCAAGAGGTTCTTTATTTTTATTTATAACCTTATCTAAGTTCTTTGGATGATCCTTATATTTTTAGGAATATTATATCAATTAATAATATTGTATTTGTTTTATAAACTCAATTATGTCAATTTTGACTCTATTTAGTAATTGAATTTTTTGAACGCCATAAAAAAATTAACCCTTGGAATAAAATTTATTTACCCAACCATAATATGTCATATTAACATATAAAATTATTTAAATTCATCATGAGTCTCAATTTACATTTATTTGGATATTTATAATATCATTTATTTTAATATTTCATTAATAATGTAATTACTACATCATCATTGTGTCATAACTAAATTAAATGATTTAATGTCTAAAAAATACAAATAAAATACCATTATGTTGGAAATATTTTTATATTTCTAATGAATATTTACAGTAGAATTTATATTTTATGTAACCGTATATTAAAAATGGTTTAGTTATTAATCATTGAATTTAACACTTTTAACTCTTATTTAAATAAAATCATAATAAATGTGCTAATATAATCCAAGCACACCAAATTGGATAATATTTTATTCCTAAATTTTTTTGGTCGAATTATACTTATCCAATATAATTAGGACTAGTTTTAGGGTAATTATGATAACATTTTTACCCTTAATTTCTCTATTTATTTTTAACCGTGGTAAATAAAAGTTAAATGTTACTATTCACCAAAAATTATATTCATCTTATGGAACCATAGTTTACTTACTGATATTAACCGTGTATCATATATTTTTTGAATTATTCTCACAGAAGCAGTTTAATTAAGTTTTATGCAAATTTGCAAATGCTCCATAGAGGTGGGTAAAAGACGGTAAAAAGTTCGATAAAATTTTATACATCTAATTATATTATAATATTAATCCAATTAATTAAATTATAATTATATAGGTATTATATATCTCTTTTGACATAATATAAATAAAAAATAATATAAAATATTATGTATATAAAAAGTCGGGTTTAAACAACAACACAATTTTTTCCACTATTCACCAAAAAATGACTGTTTTCAGAAAAATAATAAATGTTTACCATATGATAATTTTGATATTCTGAATTAAAAAATGAATTATTTGTTACAAAATTCAAAATATAGATATTTCATTAAAAATTTTAAAAGTAATTCCCGTTCTCAAAACTGAAAAGAGGGTTTTTAAAAAGTAAAAACTATCAAAAGATTAACATAGGTTTATGTCAAATTTAAATGTAAAATTACTTATAATGACCTACATTGTATTAAATGATAAAAATATATTATAATTATACTTCCAAAACATTCAAATGCATAATTTATCACTATAAATTACTTCGATTAAAAATGATGTTTTTAAATTAAAATTTAGTATTTTTCATTATCATCAAAATATGAAAGTTATCAAAAAAGTACCAAAAAGTTATCCAATATAAAATTTTATGTCCCTATTCCAAATAATAATTTAATTTCATTAAATTGAATATATAAAAGTGTCATATATTGGTTTTAAAAAGGGTTTTCCATTAAAGGTTGTAAAATTTCATTTTTTGAAAAATAATTCTTTTATCTGAAAAAATGAATTTGTTCTTATATTATGTCTAAGAAATGCATAACATGGATTCTGAAATTATATGGAGTTTATGAAATTCATAATTCAGTTAATACTATTCATAACCGCTTTTTGAACAGCTAGTTTGGTAAGTCATGGTGTACTCAAACTCAGTATTGCGTGTAGCGCAAGCTATGGAATTACTTTAAATAAAATAACTTACTATGAAATCTTTGGGTGTTACAAAATGGTCAATAATTCATAATATATTCCTCTCCTTCTTTGTTTGGTTTTAATGTCCTTGGAAACTGAACCAAATTGTTTACCAGAGTTGAGATGAAGTAAACAAGAACCTATTTATTCCAAAAAGAATAATTTTTTTTATTTAACTCCCCAAATTATCTTCTCCATTGATATTTTGTATCAGCATGATGAGACAGTCATTTCTGCTGACTCTTAGGAGGTAGATCCCTTCAATATGATGATGGTTTTGATATGAAAAAAGGTATAGGTTCTTGCTTGAGCGTGACTGTAGTAACCACTTCATTCCCTATTATCAATCCAAGAGCTGATGGAATTACATGAGATTTAGCTTTTTTCAAAATAGAATCCTCCAACTATTGGGAAATTAAAATATGATTACAAAAACCCACCAGTTTAATTCATAGGGATTGGTGGTGTGTGTAACACATCATGCAATTTTTTAACACAAATTGGCAGAAAACCTTTCTGAGGCAGTGCCGGATTTAAGAAATATGTTAATCCATTTCATTGAGCAATGAAATATGAAACTCTTTAATTTTCCCTATGTTTTCAATATGTAATGTCAAAAAGTATTGTCTTAGGAAGAGTTTAAATGAATTGAAAATGTAATTTCTAATGGAGGTCTTTCCATCTAGAAATTGATCGAGATTGTAAACTTGTATACCCGACAAAAGCTGGTCCCTCAAATGATTTCACAATGTATCTGAGATTTGTTACATCTTACTGTTGAGGAGTCCCTGTCATGTGATCCCAACGTGAAACAAAATGCATTATATTTTATTCTATATCTATTGAACCATTAAATGTTGGGAATGTTGTATTCACAATGTTGGGGGGGGAGGAGGGATCAGATCCACCCATTTAGGGTAAGCCCTCTTCGCTGACTGTACTAACGCACTCCATTCTCCCATTGCATCCAATCGATTTTTTAATGCCTAAATTTTGTTAATAATAATTTTTTGAATATATTGATGAGCTGGTTATTATATAGGTACAACAGCTAGAGCTTTAACTGGTGAAACAACCGACAAAACCACCACTAGTGATGCTGCTGGTCTTTGTATTGGATAACCCATGGTGACAGGCCTATAAGGAAATGTTTAATACTACCCTGGATGTGTACCCAGTAGAAGGAATTCATTTTATGCATCTATAGTTACAATAAATCCTCTTTGTTGAGGGTTTTCTATAGGATATGAAATTTGAGGATTTGACTGGGGTGTATGTCTGGAAGAAATTCTACTTCGAAGTAACTATGTATTGATACTTTTCAACTCCTACATCTCCTCTTCTTTCTAGGAAATAATTTCTTCAAGAAAAATAGATTGACCTTATCAAGTGGAAAAATGATAAGTGATATGCTATTTACCTTTCCCCTTATTAGATTCTTTTCGGAGGTGTGGGAGTTGGTTACATGAGTGAATACCTAGATTTTGGGTAAGCCCTTGATTTTGGGTATGCACACCTCATTTTGCTTCAGTGTTTACCGTATTATGGATAAGAACATTATCTTTGGATTCCCCAGAACTAGACTCATTTTCAATATGATCTTCTACAATAGTGTTAATGACATTCTCAAACACGTAATGCATTGAGGGAATTCTATTTGTATATTTGAAAGATGGTCTCCTTATATATCTTCTATGAGACTCTATTCTCCTATATAATGAATTCTTCAGATCTTAATGATAGAAAGTAACCCAAAGGAAATCCTTGGATAGTTCAGTTTTCTGTTCTCTTTGTTTCTCTTTTCGAAATCGAGAGGAAAAACTTCCGTAGAGGAAGGGATTGTTGATGTGAAAAATACCCCATCACTACAGGTCAGGGTTATTACTATTATTCTTCTTCAAACAATTAATATTTGTTTATTTAATTATATTATTGAATTAAACACACTCTCATCCCAACTGACTTGGGTTTCTTGAACTACTATAGATGGGATTCACATAGCTGCTCTTCTGATTTTGCGAATTTTGGATTGGACATTGGCTGCGTGAATTATCTGAAAACCACTAAAATCCACTATTTTGGAAGACCAATGTGCTACTTCTGACATTTGAATCATATGATGGCTAAAATACCTTAAGTGGGAGGCCTTATTAATATTCTCAAATGCTTGATTCAAAAATATCTCAACAGATTTCTTTCTTTAGGACTAACTCCGATGAGAGCTAGTTAAGGCATGTTCTTGAGTTCATACTTTATTACATAAAAAAACTGTTGAAGGTAGAAGTCCATGGGAAAATCATTTCCTGAGACCATGTTTGGTGGTGTTTTTTGATTCAAATGATAAGTGAAATGAAATGCTCTGTGTGCATCAAATCCACAGATAAAAACACCATATGGGGTATTAGAAATTAATTAGAGTAGCCTCTTTAGAGCATCGATACATGCACACTGAAGGGCTCTAAAATGCTTCTCGTCCTTTCGATGTCCGGAAAATGAAAGAGATGCCAAGTCAATTTGGAGTTTCAACCCTTCTGTTACTATTTCATGATTTTAATATTCATTATATGGTAGTGCTTTGGTTTTCAAATGACACAGTGTTTTCCATAATTTGAGGCGGACATCATGAAAACAATATTTTTCCATCAATTCTAGAATGTTGTTTAAATATTTTTTCAAATTCCACAACATGACTGGTACTAATATTTTAGCCAATTTTTTTCCTCGTGTTCAACATAACATCATTATATTTTGGTAGAGGTTTCATCACATGGTCTGACCAATGTGGACACTTCTCGATAGTTTTATTAAAAACAACGGAATCCGTCACTTTTCCCTCTACGACATTAGAAAATAAATGACCCAAGGGAGGTTCAGATAAGGACCATCCCCTTACGATGTCTTTTGGTAGAGAATTTATTTTACCTATTAATGACAAGGCATCATACATGACTGGCCTTGTGTTGGAAAGTGCCTCTAGATACGAGGTATTTCTCATTACTACATTGTCGATTATAGAGTTATCTTGACAATGTGAAACACTAATATAGAGAGAACTTTCACATCATATTCCATCATGGGAAGGACCACCATATTGGACTATAGAAAGAGATAAATCCTTTTTCTACTTGGTCATTTAGCCACTAAGTGGGTTTCTATGTCTCTCATCAGAAGATAGGCTCTCTGGATGGACCATATTATTATGAATCAAGCCTTCATGTCAATGTTTCTGATAGGGAACTTCATAATTATTTCTAGTAATCCCATAATTTTGTAATGAGAGGGTAATATCTGGAACTGAAATAGAATAATGATTCAGTCCTCAAGAACTCCAGCATTAAGAGGAGCCAGATCGTAGATTGGAACTTGATTTTGCAACTGTGTTTGGCGAGACTTCTTCTTGGATTCTCTTTTTACATAGTTGGGGAAACTTGATAGGATAAGTGGTTATCATGGGTAGGTGTATGTGTCTGCCTTGGAATGGTCAATAGAATGGGATGATTACCTCCAATTGGAATGGGTTTATGTTCTTGATCTGGTTTTCTATATAATAAGGGAGAGTATCTCTCATAAATCTCTTGGACTGGAGCAGAGGTATTTATCTACTTTAGAATGGAATCTGGTTGTCTCATCCCATGTGTGGGGACAACGTTATGTGTTTGTTCCCCAAGTACTACTGATGATGTTGTTATGATTTTCTGGAATTCTTCCAGAATATGGATAGGAATTTGTGTCAGCTCTGTCACTATTGCTAAGATGGGTTTGCTGACTTCAGCAGTTGGAATGAGAATATAAGTCCATTATGTATCAATAGTAGGTGTATGTTCCAGGTATATTTGTCCTTTTTGGTATTTTATTCTTACAGTACTTATGTATGGGGGATGAGATTTGATTCTTCCCGAGGTTCATTGTCAAATGTTTCTGACAAACTTCTCTGCGTGCTGCCAAACAAGATTGTTTGCAGGCTTGATGAATGGGAGCATATGTATTTTCTTGCTGGATATTTTCCATCTAGAATGGTTGAAAAACATCTTTCATTATCGGAAGACTATAATAATAACATAATTGGTGAGTGTAAGTAGGTCTATGTTCATGTTTACCATTTTCCACCACATTTTATTGGCCAACTTCTTTGAATGCAGACAGATGAGCCTGCTGACCTATTGGTAATTTGTAAATAGGTGTATGTGTCTGTTCATGGTACTCCACTGAGTTTTCCAAGAAAGATGGGTTGGTTGCTGGTAGTTGAGTTAGTTGGGTTGCATAATTTTGACAGAAGGGTGTATGTTCCCGGTCGTTGTTTCCATAAAGTTAGATTGATGGACTTCTTCAGAGGGGGGAATGTGAAAACCTACTCTTTTTTGGCCATACATTGTCCCCGATGGTTCGTCTTGTGCACTCGGGTTTGAGGGACCTGTTCTGAACAACCAAAGGTAACAACCCCATCATGTTGTGGGTTCAATTCCGTGTGATTCTGCTAGCGGCAATTGTTGATGGGAGTCCTTGTCAATGACCTCTACATCTTTGAATTGAGTCCATGAGAGACTTATTGATCCACATATCTATAGTATGAGAGGGACTTGTTTTTGTGACCTAAAGATAAGTACCGTAAATGGTTGAAGGAAATGGTTGGCACCGTCGTTTTCTTGACCACCAATCATCACTGACCGGATGATTGAGGGTTGTTATTAATATGGAGATCCTATCAAGAAGCCTCCATGGTTGGGATAGTACCGTGCTGATGGTATTACCTTACTGGTACACTGGATACCTAGCATTGAAGACACTGAGTTGGTGATGGAGTTCTTCTAGTGGATGAGGATCCAGCTTGAGCAGGACTTAGGACATTCGAAGGTGAAAAACATGAAGGAAGCCATTCAGAGTGAAGGGAGTTCTATGAAAAACTATAAATACAATAAACTCCATTAAATAAACAACTTTTATATGGATACATGCATGACTGATTCCATTTCTGGACTTCCATTATCAATCTATAAGGTCCTGACATGGTGGGGAAGCTAATAAATCGGTTATGGATTCTCATCAGGATCACCTTTTTGTTTCATGGTACCTTGCAACGTGTGTTCTAGTTTAAGAAACACTGCTTCTAGGATTATTACATTTTATTTATTCATAGAACCTCAAACATCTAAAAATTCATTATCATAAAGGGACATTCTTTCCAAAGGTATGCATTCTATAAGTTTCAACTTATTATACTTAAGAACATGCATTAGTCTAGCAGATGGGAGGTTGGATTATTCACATCCTAGGGGGGAATTATTTTCTACTATGGGACTCTATTTATAGATTTCAGATATTTTCATGAATCCTTGTTAATTCACCAACTATAAAATAGGTTTCCCTTTAAATTTTCCATCAATTATTAGCATGTCTAAAATTTAGAATCATCTGTATGTATTCAAGGATTATCTTTAATGGAGATATCTGTATGTATTTGGGTTTCTCCGTAAATTTTATCCTCTCATATACAATTTAGAGATTATTTTAATCATTATTATGATGATACTAGTTTTAATTCCACCTAGTGGGGCTCTCTAGAATTTATTTTCGTTCAGGGGGGTGATGGTTTGTTTTGATATTGGGATTATACCCACAAAATGGGATACCTTTGTAGAGACCCATAATTGACGTTCATGGACATTACATTACTTTTTCGGAATACTTAATAAATAACAAAAATAGTCACCCATGTACTGTAATATTTTAGTTTCTTTGGAAACTCAAAACATAATCTTCTAATCATGGTGAAATATCTTCAACATCTTCCATAAAGATATCCCCCTTTTTTTTTCTTACCTAAAAACATTATTTATATCCTGGGGAAAAGAAAAAATATAAAGGGTGAGCTCCAATGCTCAGTAAGGGTATGAATTGAGAAAATAAAAAAAAAACCATATACACTTGAACTTAAAAACATGATCATAAAGTTTAAACATCAAAATCCTGAGTTGTGAAATAAATCTTGACCGTATGTAAGGCATAGATCATGAAGAAACATTACTCATGATAAAATATCATGGGGATAAAACATGTAATTGAGGAAAACCAATAATAACATGATATTATTTTTATAGTAGCCAAGGCATTTCTTCCAATACCATCATAGTGGACAATGTCCATTACTGAACCGAGTTTACATACCGTTCCAACCCTATATTACTGAACCAAATTTACTTACCATTCCAGCCATGTCTATCTCATGAGATATAAATCCATACCCAATTAATTGGAAGGAGATATAGGTACCACCCATCTCATATGGAAATAATTCTTATGTGTTCCACAAAACAATCATAAATCATTCATCCTAACCCAACAAATAAAATGGGTTTCATAAACTTCATCCCATTTTAACATAATCCATATAAAACAAATGGATATCATTTCATCATAAGAAAAATCGAACCATGTAAATAATGGAGACATTATACTTGAGACATTATCATACTATATAATTTCATCTGAGATGGGAAATATTTTTGACAAAACACTAGAAATGAATTTTTGAGGAAAATATATTTTCTTCTTCAAAATAATTTTCTTTTCCCAAAATTCCATGCAATTTTAAAATAAAAGTATTTTTCTGATAATATTTATGAAATATAGTAGAGTTAGATTCATGAAAATAAGATTTTATGAAACCATAAAAATCCATTCACGCCATATAAGATAAAAAACATGCTTCTTGTACTTTTGCAAGAAAAGTTAAAAAATTACCTCGTATGGTAAACAAAAGAAAAATTCCTTCCATAATACAAAGTAAAAGTCAAAAGGGGTAAACATGAATTTAAAAATACATGGAATAATATTATAAACTTAATGAATACATTATTATAAATCATGTACTATGATGATAAATATAACCCCAGTAAATACTTATGTGTCACCAATCTCAGATGAAAATGAGATTGAAAAGTTATCCCTTACCTTAGGTTAAATTTCTTCCATACATGTACAAAACTCATGTATAGTGGGTTTAATAATATTATTAACTTTTAAAGGAATCATAATAATATTTAAGATATCATATATGATTCACTTATGACTTTATATTACCCTCTCTTTTGTCAATTACATGATAAAGTAGTGTTTTGGGTAAAATCGTTTCATTTATCGTACGTGTTTGGACTTTTTGTTCTTGATATTATTACTTATATTATGATTTAATTAATTCTAGAATTTAAAACATTATTTATATATAATATATATTCGTCATATAAATATATATGATAGATTGATAAATGGAATGAAATACACCATTCATGGAGACGGTAGGTCGTTCGTACGCATGAACGCTGTTTTCTTTTCCTTATTAAATTGAATGGAAGTAAATGAAATATATATATACATAAATACAGTAGAATTATTAGGTCCTATATTTCATGATTAGTTATTATATATACTTTATAATCATTCTTTAACGGTTATCATGGAGAATGAATCTCATCGAATCGCGGAGACGGTAATCCGTATGTACGCACGAGCGATGATATCGTTCCCATAATTATTGAATGGAATTGGATTGGATGATATAATATCTCAGAATTAGTATCATGTTATTATAAGAATATATATTTATTATTTCCACCATTATACCCATCCATGTAAGTTGGTATTAGAAAAACAGATTACACCACGGCGTGGAGACGGGATTTGGTACGTACGCACGCGCGGCGATTTCATTTTCCGTAGGATAAATAGAAGGTGAAATGGGGTTGTTTCATATTTATAATAACATATTTGTATATGAGTGATTCTGATGTTTTTAATTTTTAATGGAACAAAAAATTAAGAGTAATTATAAGAAAAAAAACATGAATGAATCGGTAGAAGAGATTACTTCTTCTTCAACGCGCCTCTTCTAAACCTCCTCTTTGGGCACTAAAGTTGGTCTTTGAAGAAGAACAGGACCTATATTATATTTCTATGGAAGTGTAAAAGGTATATGGTCTGGTTTTCACTGAGAATTAAGGCTCAAAATTTTGTGAAGAGGAGAGGGAGTAGGTTCCCTATTATACGAGAAGAGAGGGGCACTTTAAAAAACCTAAAAAAATTGTTTATAATAAAATAAAACCCCACATAAAAACTTCCAAAGAGACTCAAATTCAGATATGAGTTCATATGGTGTTATAATCTCATCAACCAGTCAAATTTACACATGATTTTATTTTATTTAAAACCATATCATTTTGTTTTATCCTTATATTATCTATTTAATTTTATTTTGTGGTAATAATGTTATAAATTTTAAATGGTCATAAATACTTAATTATTTGATGTTAATTGTACAAAATTTGATAAGTTATGACATGGTAGAACATATAAATTTTAATTTTTAATTTTTAATTATTATTGTGATTTTTAAACAATTTAATAATATGTTATTTTCATAATATATCAATAGTGTGAATTTTGACACAATTCATTTGTTTGAATTTAAATAAAATCCACACACAGGATATATTCGAACCAAAATATTTAATAGATTTAAAACATGTCATATTTATCTATAAAATTCGTTTAGTAGATTAATTAGTTCATATAACATTTATTTTAATATTTTTAAAACCATTTATTTGATATTTCTCTTAATAAAATAATTACTACAACATTTTTGTATAATTATTTAATATACTTATTTGTTGCATAAAAATTAAAAATAAAATACTATGATTAATATAAATATAATACATTTCCTGAGAATACTTTTAGTCAAATTTCTATTTTATAACAGCCATCCTTTAAAATTCTTTCGTTATTAAAGTATGAAGGTGACAACATTGACATCATTTAAAATTATATAATATAAATGTCATAATCGGTTTTATAACAATCCAAATGGACCAAAAGTATAAAATTGAATGATTATGGTCTATATGTACACAAAACATATGTTTTGTTCTGGTTTTTGGGACTTTTATGGGTATTATTAGTTTAATAAAAACTATATTATTGATTTTTCAATAAATAAATAATTTCCGCGTCATTAATGTATAATCTATTAAGGTAATTATATATTTATTAAAAATTAAAAATAATTTACCATGATAAAAAAACATTTTATCATTCAAACGAGTATTTGTAATCGAATTTATTTTCTTTATAACCATATATTAAAAATAATTTAATTATTAAATTTTGAGTGAGACATATTTCACTTTCTTTGAATAAAATAAATTAAATGTTGTAATCACATCCAAGTGGGTTCCAACTGATTCCATTTCGACCCAAGTATTATTTTGGAAAAAATATAATCATCTTATTATATTAACACAAGTGTTAGGGTAATTTATAATATTATATTTACCTTTAATTACCCAATTTACCTTTAACTGCGGTAAATAAAATTTACCGTAGTTACTATTCATAATGCCTAAAAATAAAGAGTAGCCTATTAACATAATTTAGACCTACCGATTCCAAATATGGAATCCATTTTCCAAATTCAAAACACAGAAGTTGCGGTATTGAATTTAAAATTAATCCAGATATTGCGAAAACAGGTTTTAAATGTTTAAACATTGAAAAAGATTGAAATGTTTTTACCTATGAATTCAATGTAAAATTAATTATAATGACTTAAAATATATTAAATGGTAAAAATATATTATATTTTAACTTTAAAACCATTCAATATTATAATTTATCCATATAAATTATCATGATGGAAAATTTTGTTTTTAATTAAAATTTAGCGTATTTTTACTACTCATCAAAATATGAAAGTTAACAGAAAAAAATTAAAAAATTATCCAAAGTTAATTTTTAACCTTATTATAATAAATAACTTTCTTTCATAAAATTGTACTTATAAACGTGTCAAAAAATAGATTTAATGTAGGTACACTATCAAAAGGCGGAAACTGCATTTTTTAAAAATAATTATTTTTCCGGAAAATATTATTCTGTTCTAATACCATGTTCTAGAATATGAATAAGATGAATGATATTGTTATAAAATTCAAAATTTGGTTAATACTAATAATAAGGTCTAGTTAATGACAATATATAAATAATATATTGTTGTTTAGTGAAACTCTGTATTGCATACAACACATGCTATTGAGGAAGGTCTCTCTTGTGTGAAACCCAAGCCAATAATATTTTTTGGATATAATAAAAGATGATACAGTGTTGAGTATATCACAAGCTAATATTTTTGTAGTATACAAGAAGATATATGAAAAATTTTAAAAATAATATATCTCATAAAATATTAGGGTGTTGCATTCTAGCCCCCTTATAATGAATTTCACCCTCAAAATTTTTCAAGGGTTATAAATAGTTTACTAATTGAAAGTTTTTTTCATAGATACCCACAACGTAAACATGAATACTAAAACTTAATTTTAAATAATAAAGTAATAAATGTAACTGTTACCCAAATTAACTCATCACTGGGTTTCCACATTGGAGAACATAGGGGAAAATATGGATATGGATGAGAAATCTGACCATCAGGTTCTGATGGAGAGTGGTAGAGAACTTGGATATGAAAAATCCAACAATCACAAAGCCATAAATTTTTGATGATATAAGGTACCATCTAATTCATCGAATGTGAGGGTACTAGGACATCGTTTTTGGTTTTCGAGATCATTTCCCGAAAGTTGGTTATTTTTTTGCATAAGGATAAATACTTACTTGATTTCAGTGTAATATCATCGTTGGACATTCCATGAATGATTTCCACTTCATCTCTTATTTAAGGAAATTTAGTTGAATTTGACCTTCTTGAAATGTTAGCATATCATGTGATAGAATGATATGTTATTCCATCAGTCTAAAAAAGTTAGAAAATGATATTAAATATGCATATGTCCATATACGGGGATATTAACCGTATATGATTTGAAAAATGGACTTATTCTTAAACTATCATACCACTTAATAAAATAAAACTAATTTCTACTAACTAGGGACTTCTTGTAGGCTAGTGATAGGTAATAAAGGCCTGTCACACTTCGGTTTTGGGTTCAATTCCCATAACCTTGTCTGACGCGACGGGTTATCACCCATCCTATGAGTTGTCCTTTTTCTAAAACTATACTATTATAACATTTCAGAAATAATATCAAAAATTTCTAACCTTAAACAGTAATATCTGATGTCTAACTTAATCTATTCCAATCTATAGGCTTATCGAAAATAATTATATCCATCCTCATAGTATAAAGAAAAATATTACTAGAGAGGTCATACACAAATCATGTGATTACCATCATTTATCCCCATTATATCATAAGATATATATTGTTGGTCATATTCCAAACATGTGAATAACTTAATCATGTATTACCATAGAACCTTAGTGAAAGCACTAATGTTTCCAGACATTAACTCTTTCCACATACCAAAATCCCAAAATATCTATATACAGAAACTGTGATGTCACTTTGTCCTTATATCAGTCATGATCTTGTTAAAATTATTATTTTCTCGGTATCCCTTCATTACATGCATATCATCTTCTTTCTAAAAATATCTGAATAAACTTTCATGGTTACCGATACCATTCAACATATTCTTTCCAATTCTTTAGGGAAAACAATAGTGTAACAATCCTTAGATGTTTCTTTTTTCCATAGTACCATTAAATTACCTGTAACACCCCAAGTTTCCTCGGTATGTTTCCTTTCGAATAATGCAATGGCGTGCATTGTACACAACTTCGAGATTTTAACACACCATAACCAATCAAACTAGCCGTTATGAATAGTAATACCTCCTTTTTGAAATTTTATAAATTCTATCTCTCAAAATGGACTTCATTTTTGGATTCGTAATATCTAAATTAGCCTAGGGTGAAATTTTGGTACTTTTTGGATAACTTTCATATTTTGATGAATAGTGAAAATTACTAAATTTTAATTAAAAACAACTTTTTTAATCAAAATAATTAATAGTGATAAATTATGAATTTGAGTTGTTTTAAAGTATATTTAGAATATATTTTTACCATTTAATATAATTTTGGTCATTGGACATAATTTTACAATTAAACCGAACATAAACAAGTGTCAATCTTTTGATAGTTATTATCTCTTAAAAACACGCTTTTTGTTTTGACAGTGGGAATTAATTTTAAATTAATTTCTTCCACTTCTGTGTTTTGAATTTAGAAAAATGGATTCCATATTTGGAATCAGGATGTTCAAATTGTGTAAATAGGTAACTTTTATTTTTAGACATTTTGAATAATTACTGCGGTAAATATTTTATTTACCATGGTTAAGGGTAAATCCGGTAAATAAGGGTTAAAAAATAATATTATAATAATACTAAATTACCCTAAAACGTGTCTTAACCCTATTGGTTGATACATGGTCGACCATGGGCATATTTGGGTCAATTTTGGGACCCCATTGATCCACTTGTAAGTGATAATGACACTTTATTTTAATTAAGTTAAAATGAATACAAAAATGGCATAAGCTTACATCTTTTAAAAGAACAATTTTTACATAGGGTTATACATGTTGGATTTTCGATTATAAATATTCATTAGAAAGATAAAAAGATTTCCTACATAATGATATTTTATTTATAATTTTTAGACATCAAATAATTTAAATTATTAATGACACAATAATGATGCAATGTTTACCTCATTAATAAATCATTTAAATAAATAAGATTATAATGATTACAATATTATCTAAAACCTGTCCAATTTATATTGGTTGATGTTATTTAGAATATTAGTCATCTTATCTTCGACCTCAATGATTTTTGGACCATTATAAACCGAATATAATTATATTATAAAGTAATATTTTCACTCTTTCCTAAAGAGCCCCTCCTCTCCCTTATAAAAGGAGACCACTTCTACTCATTCCTCACACCTCTCAAGCCACTTGGCTCGTCCAAACTCTGCCCAACTAATCTCCCCACATCCCTCTCCTCCTCCTTGAAGCTTCCCCTTAGGCAGAAAGCATTTCAAGAAGTCCTTTGGTTCCAACCAAAGTGAGTTACCTAAATTAAAGGTAACATTTTCTCTTAAATTATTTTCAATTATTTTGCTTCTCCAACCCCCAAACTCTTTTTATTTCCTTTCTTTTGTAACAACACCAGTATCCACAATATACTAGGATGTTGTTATAAGAAGGATTCAAACTACACATTCACACAACTCCATCTAATGGATGATGAACATAATGTTTCTGTGGATGGCAAACTAACGCCTCACGAAACAATGATTGTTCAAATACATCTTACCGCCTCTCATGGTGGCCATTAAGATGGCACTGTAATTAAATATGACATTAATGATATATATTTTATATATAAGCTTCTGTAATTCCATTTTATTTCATACAATTATTTGTTTCATGTTGTATATACATACGATAATTTCATTTGAGGATGTGCGGACTACCGCCCCCTTAAAATGATATGACTCGTTCATACCACACATGGAACGTATAAAGGATGGTGTTAATGAACTTAAGTAACATATATAAAATATTATATTTTACTGGAATAGTAATATACCTATGTATAATTTGGATTCGATTCTTTTAAAATAAAAATTAAATGGAAGTAGCATTCGTGCGTACGTACGGACTACCGTCTCCACGAACGCGATGAGATTCATTCTCCATCGTATCCATTCAAGTATAATTATCATTTGATAATTTAAAAATGATGTTTAAGGACTTGATACCATTCTGGATATGAATAATATACATCCCATTAATAACGAATATGGCTCACATAACAAAGAATGTAAAGTAAAATGAACCCGTTAACACCTAAAATGACGATAATTCTAAGATATTATTAACAAATCAATGTTAAAACATCATATATGATATCATATTAAAGTAACTGATTCTTTTATTATTCAATAACAATTATTTCACCATTATACAGGAGGTAAACCTACCATCGACCAAGGAAAAAGTACAAAGTAAGGGATTTTCTTATCTCACTTTCAATTCTGTGAGATTTCCATTTTTCGCCACTAAATTATTGAAAGTGGTGTATTGTGTACTTCCATTTGATATATATTCATGATTCTATTTATATTCATGTTATTCTGTAAATCATTTGGTGGTTATTAACTTTTGGCCATACGACTCAGTTGATTAACGTGGTAAGGGATTCTCTTATCTCACTTTCAATTCCGTGAGATTTCCATTGTTCGCTACTAAATTATTGAAAGTGGTGTATTGTGTACTTCCATTTGATATATATTATCATGATTCACTTTATATTCATGTTATTATGTAAATCATTTGGTGGTTATTAACTTTTGGCCATGCGACTCAGTTGATTAACGTGGTAAGGGGTTTCTTGTCTCACTTTTAATTCCGTGAGAATTCCATTGATTACCACTTAATTATTGCATGTGGTGTATGTGTACTACCCATGATTGTATTCATTGTGTAATATACTTTATTTTATGGGTATTTACATCATCATGGTATGATCTTTCTTTCATGGGTGTTTGTTTCTTAAGTTACCTAATCAATAAGGGAATTTGAGATTTCAATTTCCACTCATTTGGCTTTACGCATATTTCATTGATTATATTACCCCAAGATTATGTGTGGAATCACTATTCATTTGATTATGTCATAATTTCCACTCCCCTTACTGTGGATATACTTTTGATACAAATAATCACTCCATTGAAAATTCTCAAGTCATTGATATGAATTTGATAAGAGTAATTTTAACTCTTTCACCATTTGTTGAGTTAAACATCCAATTCGTTGGTGTTGTTTTTACAGGAATATGTGTGAATATAATTTGATTGTTTTACACTGAATATCCAATCATATTTAGTGTATTTATATTTTTCACACATAATTATGTTGTTGATTTATCCTTAACCTAAGGATATGGCCTTTATGAGAGATTTCATCTCAACTTACAATCCATTGAGACTTCTTTGTTGATATACACCAAATCACTTTTATGTGGTGTATATAATGTAATTTGACATAGTATATCATGAATTCCCTTTATTCTCAGGATATTACAATGTTTTGATTACCTCAATTATTTTCATTCAAGTGTCTCTCTTTTGGTTAGAATCTCTAACTGAAATACCATTTTTAAATGTTTTAAAGACTTATTCATCTAAATATTTCTCATTAATGTCCATGTTTTAAAAATGGTTTTAAGGATTTATTTATATGGACATTAAAGTTTAGAAATTAAAAATCCTTTTAAAAGGTTTCAAAGTGGTATGGGACACTTTGATTCAAAAATCTATTTTTAAATGGCTTCTTGACAAATAGTGTGACTTTTAAATGTTTTCAAGAAAAGGGGGATATTTCTCTCAAATAGTTTTGATGATTATTTTCATCTATGTCAACATCCTTCATTATTCATGATTGAGGTTAATGTGATACAATACAATCTTCCATATTGTATCAAATGAGTTATATTTGACTGTGGATGTTCTATTTTTATACCATTCATGGTTTGTGGTTAAAGTATTGACATTTCGTATGCTAGTTTTAATACGAATGTTTATTTTATGCTTAAACCTATTCATATGAGGAATGCATTGGACTTAATAAGTGACGGGTGGAGCCCGCTATAGCTCCTCGATGCATCGGTAGGTCTCATGAGACAAACTAGTGTCTTGGCACAAGGCCTTGGCAAAATCTTATTTGTAGTCTTGGCACGAGGCCTTGGCTATGTGGTTATGATAGTCTGGCATTATGCATTCCATCATTATGAAAGTGGTTATTGATATTGCATGTGATCATTCGACTAGTAGAATATCCATGTGAGTAAGTAAATGGCATTATTTCATTTTACCTTTGCCATTTTATGCTGAAGTTCAAGTTTCAAAGGCTTTTGTTTTAGTTATAAATTGTCTTAAGTGTTTATGCTTATTTATGAAAGCTTCTGCTATAATGTTATCCTTACTGAGCATCCGAGCTCACCCCTTTCAATGTTTTATTTTTTTTCCAGGATTATGAAGAAGTAATTTATGAATGACCTGCAGGGATAGTATGAGGGGATATGAAGACAAGATGTTTTTTTTATGATGTAATGTAAAAATTTATGGATGTATCTAGTTATTCCAAGGCTACTAAACTAATCGGTCTTTCGAGACTTGATCTTTCTCATGATCATGCCAATGTTATGTAATAATGCACCGACTCTGGGTAACTAGGGTTGGGGCGTTACAGTTGGTATCAGAGGAAGTTTAGTACAAACCTTGGAAGCTAGATTTAGATAAACTCTGATTAGAGCACGTAGACCTAAGATGAACTTTGAGGATTAGTATAGAAGAACTTCCTAGAATTTTGGTATTGTAATGATTTTGTGAGTTTTCCAAGCAATACATCCCTGTCTGGATACGAGCAGGTAGAGGTGGCTCTGGCACAGATGTACCTAGGGATAAAACCCGAAAACACCGCTTTGAGCTAGACTCGAACGGGAACTGGTACACGACAACGGGCCTTGCTGCACTCTTGGTTACGACACTCCCGGGGGATATGCTTTGGTAAATTCACAGGATTAGTATAAACCATTATTAAGGGAATAAAAAAAATGCCCCTAAGAATATATGTCGGCAAATAGATAGTGGATAATGTAGATTTTAACATAGGGTACCCCAAGTTAGGATATATTGTTCAATTACAAGATTATCCTATTATGTCTTTTTTTATTCCTATTAGATAAGTATTCAAAAACCCTAATTGTATTTTATTTTGTTAGTTGAAACATGGAGGGAGCAAGATCACGAACAACTCTTCTCTCTCTTCCTGAAGAACTACTTACAATTATTATCTAGAAGTCATGCGCAGACGATGTTGAAACTTTTTCAAATGTCCAAGTTACATGCAAACAACTTTATGAGACATCCAATACCTATAGCATTGCACGATTCTTTCAAGGATCAAGTACCGACTGTGGGATAATGTTGCGCTCTCAACTTTCTTACCACGCTAAGCGTGGGAAGTACCATCAGGGTCTTTTCAAATTATTCACTTTATCTCAAAATTACGATGCACTAAATGATTTTCTAGATGCTGCAGAAGAGGGAGACCTTCGAGCAGCCTATATGTATCAAATTATATATTTATGTCTTTTGGGATATACGAAAACTGATTTACCAAAACCTTATTTTGAAATATTTGAATATGAATCAGTGAGAAGTTTTCTAAAAAAACATGTTAAAGACGATGTCTCCAAATTATATATAAGAAATACCTATTTTTTTATGATGCATCGATGCTTCCATCGATATAATCCAAAATGGATGAGGAGTTTTTGGGTAAAGGAAGTAGATGATTTGGAAAAATTCCTGAGGTACCATTGTGACACATGAACGCATTCTACCGAAAGGAAAATCCGCCTAGTCTCTCCAGAGTTCATGTTGTGATCCACATATCTCTAGTGACAAAATACATGCCTGACCCAACGCATGTACTCACCTATGAAGAATTATAACTGGAACCAGATCTATCTTATTGTGGAGAGCCTATCAGATTTCTTCATACCAAATATCAAGTGTTGAGAAACCGGATGACTCGTCTGGTAAAAGATCTATGGAGAAATCATAAGATGGAAGAGGCAATGTGGGAACCCGAGGAACATATGATGAAGAACCTATGTGGAAATAAATGGATGGTGAAATGTTTAAAAGTGTTAGTGCTCTTTATTGATGGGTTTACTTTGGAATAATTTTCTCTTGTATTTGTAACCCCGCAGTTTTCCATGTGAGAATGATATTTGAGGAAGAATTGTCTCTTCTCTTGTGGATATAGGTATAAATAACCATTTGGTTTTATATGATCATTGGGGTTTGAGAAAATTATAAGTTATTATAATTTGGGATAAAAATTCAAAGTATGATATAACATTTGTGATTAAATTATGTTATTTTGAGGAATTTATCTCATTTTGGTAATATTATAAAATATAGTTTTTGAAAAAGTACAACACGTAGACCGTGTGACAACCCGTCGCGTCGGACAAAGCTGTGGGAATCGAACCCACAACCAAAGTGCGATTGGGATTTATCGCCTACCACTGGACTACGTGAAGTCCCTGGTTAGTGTGACTATTTTTTTTGTTAAATGATTTTATTGATCAATAATAAGATGATTTGGGTTCTTATGTCTTATCAAATGAATACCCTTGGTATAGGAAAATGATTTGGTGATTAAGTGATAAATGTTATTTTGGAAGATGTTCGCTTTGTTGGAAACACTATATGCCCAAGGAAAATAGAATACAATGGGGTTTCATTTGTAGAGTAATGGTGGATTTTTATCTACGTTTTTATAGTGATTTGGGTTATTTATGGAAATTATTAATCTATAATAGAGAATATGTGATGATGTTAATTACTTTTAAGTATGTGACTTTAAGAGTATTTGATGTCATTTGGAGATACAATGTAACATGGGAGACTACATAATCAAATTCTTCTATGATTTGGGTTTCAATATTAGTTTGGATTATATTAAAGGATTTTAAGGACAATTGGTTATTGAATGGTATCTATTTAACTTTGGGGTGTTGTTGGTTTAATTTTAGAAATTAAGATTAGTTCATATTTATCTCAATGAATATCCTTTTGGGGGATCATTAGATCATTCACTAACCATTTTGGTTTTGATTAATCTTCAAAGACAATGTAAATATATGGTTTATCCTGCATGGATCATGTGATTCTATAGAAGTTTATTCTAGCTCTTACAGTATGACCAAGTCTTCTTGAATACTCATCGTTTAAAAAAAATTGAGTTAGTGGTGGAAATTTATTAAAGAATGAAAATTTACTTAAAATGTAAGTATATCTCATAATGCTCTTAGTCAATATCATAAATGAATTCATCTTCCTTATGTAATGTAACTTTAAAAAAAAATGTTGTCCGTTTACTTTCCTACTAGGAGACTAATGGTCGTTTGTCCCAACACAAGTTTGTGGTTTTCTCATTGTTAACTTTCTCCTGATCATGATTTCTATCCCTCTCCATCAGAACTTGACACTTATTTTATCATCCATATCCATGTTTTCCTACATGGAATCCTAGTATGGGTTATCTTGGATGACCCTTATACCTCTCTTTCTTTCTTTTAAAGTGATAGTTTTATTGGCTCTTTTTCCGATGTGGGACTTTCCATTATATTCCCAAGCAAAATTTTAAAAATTACGAGGACGCAATTTGTTGAAGGAGGGGAGAATGTAACACCCCAAGTTTCCTCGGTATGTTTCCTTTCGAATAATGCAATGGCGTGCATTGTACACAACTTCGAGATTTTAACACACCATAACCAATCAAACTAGCCGTTATGAATAGTAATACCTCCTTTTTGAAATTTTATAAATTCTATCTCTCAAAATGGACTTCATTTTTGGATTCGTAATATCTAAATTATCCTAGGGTGAAATTTTGGTACTTTTTGGATAACTTTCATATTTTGATGAATAGTGAAAATTACTAAATTTTAATTAAAAACAACTTTTTTAATCAAAATAATTAATAGTGATAAATTATGAATTTGAGTTGTTTTAAAGTATATTTAGAATATATTTTTACCATTTAATATAATTTTGGCCATTGGACATAATTTTACAATTAAACCAAACATAAACAAGTGTCAATCTTTTGATAGTTATTATCTCTTAAAAACACGCTTTTTGTTTTGACAGCGGGAATTAATTTTAAATTAATTTCTGCCACTTCTGTGTTTTGAATTTAGAAAAATGGATTCCATATTTGGAATCAGGATGTTCAAATTGTGTAAATAGGTAACTTTTATTTTTATACATTTTGAATAATTACTGCGGTAAATATTTTATTTACCATGGTTAAGGGTAAATCCGGTAAATAAGGGTTAAAAAATAATATTATAATAATACTAAATTACCCTAAAACGTGTCTTAACCCTATTGGTTGATACATGGTCGACCATGGTCATATTTGGGTCAATTTTGGGACCCCATTGATCCACTTGTAAGTGATAATGACACTTTATTTTAATTAAGTTAAAATGAATACAAAAATGGCATAAGCTTACATCTTTTAAAAGAACAATTTTTACATAGGGTTATACATGTTGGATTTTCGATTATAAATATTCATTAAAAAGATAAAGAGATTTCATACATAATGATATTTTATTTATAATTTTTAGACATCAAATAATTTAAATTATTAATGACACAATAATGATGCAATGTTTACCTCATTAATAAATCATTTAAATAAATAAGATTATAATGATTAAAATATTATCTAAAACCTGTCCAATTATTATTGGTTGATTTTATTTAGAATATGAGTCATCTTATCTTAGACCTAAATGATTTTTGGACCATTATAAACCGAATATAATTATATTATAAAGTAATACTTTCACTTTTTCCTAAAGAGCCCCTCCTCTCCCTTATAAAAGGAGACCACTTCTACTCATTCCTCACACCTCTCAAGCCACTTGGCTCGTCCAAACTCTGCCCAACTAAGCTCCCCACATCCCTCTCCTCCTCCTTGAAGCTTCCCCTTAGGCAGAAAGCATTTAAAGAAGTCTTTTGGTTCCAACCAAAGTGAGTTACCTAAATTAAATGTAACATTTTCTCTTAAATTATTTTCAATTATTTTGCTTCTCCAACCCCCAAACTCTTTTTATTTCCTTTCTTTTGTAACAACACCAGTATCCACAATATACTAGGATGTTGTTATAAGAAGTATTCAAACTACACATTCACACAACTCCATCTAATGGATGATGAACATAATGTTTCTGTGGATGGCAAACTAACGCCTCACGAAACGATGATTGTTCAAATACATCTTACCGCCTCTCATGGTGGCCATTAGGATGGCACTGTAATTAAATATGATATTAATGATATATATTTTATATATAAGCTTCTGTAATTCCATTTTATTTCATACAATTATTCGTTTCATGTTGTATATACATACGATAATTTCATTTGAGGAAGTGCGGACTACCGCCCCCTTAAAATGATATGACTCGTTCATACCACACATGGAACGTATAAAGGATGGTGTTAATGAACTTAAGTAACATATATAAAATATTATATTTTACTGGAATAGTAATATACCTATGTATCATTTGGATTCGATTCTTTTAAAATAAAAATTAAATGGAAGTAGCATTCGTGCGTACGTACGGACTACCGTCTCCACGAACGCGATGAGATTCATTCTCCATCGTATCCATTCAAGTATAATTATCATTTGATAATTTAAAAATGATGTTTAAGGACTTGATACCATTCTGGATATGAATAATATACATCCCATTAATAACGAATATGGCTCACATAACAAAGAATGTAAAGTAAAATGAACCCGTTAACACCTAAAATGACGATAATTCTAAGATATTATTAACAAATCAATGTTAAAACATCATATATGATATCATATTAAAGTAAATTATTCTTGTATTATTAAATAACAATTATTTCACCATTATACAGGAGGTAAACCTACCATCGACCAAGGAAAAAGTACAAAGTAAGGGATTTTCTTATCTCACTTTCAATTCTGTGAGATTTCCATTTTTCTCCACTAAATTATTGAAAGTGGTGTATTGTGTACTTCCATTTGATATATATTCATGATTCTATTTATATTCATGTTATTCTGTAAATCATTTGGTGGTTATTAACTTTTGGCCATACGACTCAGTTGATTAACGTGGTAAGGGATTCTCTTATCTCACTTTCAATTCCGTGAGATTTCCATTGTTCGCTACTAAAATATTGAAAGTGGTGTATTGTGTACTTCCATTTGATATATATTATCATGATTCACTTTATATTCATGTTATTCTTTAAATCATTTGGTGGTTATTAACTTTTGGCCATACGACTCAGTTGATTAACGTGGTAAGGGGTTTCTTGTCTCACTTTTAATTCCGTGAGAATTCCATTGATCACCACTTAATTATTGCATGTGGTGTATGTGTACTACCCATGATTATATTCATTGTGTAATATAATTTATTTTATGGGTATTTACATCATCATGGTATGATCTTTCTTTCATGGGTGTTTGTTTCTTAAGTTACCTAATCAATAAGGGAATTTGAGATTTCAATTTCCACTCATTTGGCTTTATGCATATTTCATTGATTATATTACCCCAAGATTATGTGTGGAATCACTATTCATTTGATTATGTCATAATTTCCACTCCCCTTACTGTGGATATACTTTTGATACAAATAATCACTCCATTGAAAATTCTCAAGTCATTGATATGAATTTGATAAGAGTAATTTTAACTCTTTCACCATTTGTTGAGTTAAACATCCAATTCGTTGGTGTTGTTTTTACAGGAATATGTGTGAATATACTTTGATTGTTTTACACTGAATATCCAATCATATTTAGTTTATTTATATTTTTCACACATAATTATGTTGTTGATTTATCCTTAACCTAAGGATATGGCCTTTATGAGAGATTTCATCTCAACTTACAATCCATTGAGACTTCTTTGTTGATATACACCAAATCACTTTTATGTGGTGTATATAATGTAATTTGACATAGTATATCATGAATTCCCTTTATTCTCATGATATTACAATGTTTTTATTACCTCAATTATTTTCATTCAAGTGTCTCTCTTTTGGTTAGAATCTCTAACTGAAATACCATTTTTAAATGTTTTAAAGACTTATTCATCTAAATATTTCTCATTAATGTCCATGTTTTAAAAATGGTTTTAAGGATTTATTTATATGGACATTAAAGTTTAGAAATTAAAAATCCTTTTAAAAGGTTTCAAAGTGGTATGGGATACTTTGATTCAAAAATCTATTTTTAAATGGCTTCTTGACAAATAGTGTGACTTTTAAATGTTTTCAAGAAAAGGGGGATATTTCTCTCAAATAGTTTTGATGATTATTTTCATCTATGTCAACATCCTTCATTATTCATGATTGAGGTTAATGTGATACAATACAATCTTCCATATTGTATCAAATGAGTTATATTTGACTGTGGATGTTCTATTTTTATACCATTCATGGTTTGTGGTTAAAGTATTGACATTTCGTATGCTAGTTTTAATACGAATGTTTATTTTATGCTTAAACCTATTCATATGAGGAATGCATTGGACTTAATAAGTGACGGGTGGAGCCCGCTATAGCTCCTCGATGCATCGGTAGGTCTCATGAGACAAACTAGTGTCTTGGCACAAGGCCTTGGCAAAATCTTATTTGTAGTCTTGGCACGAGGCCTTGGCTATGTGGTTATGATAGTCTGGCATTATGCATTCCATCATTATGAAAGTGGTTATTGATATTGCATGTGATCATTTGACTAGTAGAATATCCATGTGAGTAAGTAAATGGCATTATTTCATTTTACCTTTGCCATTTTATGCTGAAGTTCAAGTTTCAAAGGCTTTTGTTTTAGTTATAAATTGCCTTAAGTGTTTATGCTTATTTATGAAAGCTTCTGCTATAATGTTATCCTTACTGAGCATCCGAGCTCACCCCTTTCAATGTTTTATTTTTTTTCCAGGATTATGAAGAAGTAATTTATGAATGACCTGCAGGGATAGTATGAGGGGATATGAAGACAAGATGTTTTTTTTATGATGTAATGTAAAAATTTATGGATGTATCTAGTTATTCCAAGGCTACTAAACTAATCGGTCTTTCGAGACTTGATCTTTCTCATGATCATGCCAATGTTATGTAATAATGCACCGACTCTGGGTAACTAGGGTTGGGGCGTTACATTACCAAGACAACATAACTCTTGATGAAAATACAATCATTCCACTGCCTTCTTAAACCATTAACCGAACTTCATCATTTTACTCCTCAACACTTCATTCATCTCATATATATTTTTTAGTCTCTTCATCATAATCAACATAAATACTACTCATAAAATAATGCTGATTCTCTTCATGAGATTTTCCATTAGGGAATTTGTTTTCATAATGCCCATAAATTCCACATTTAAAAAATTTAACCATTGTTGATGTCTTAGGAATACCACTATCCTTGTCCATGGTGTTAACTGAACCTTTTCCTTTGCAATTACTGGCATTGTGCCCCTCTTTTACACACCCAAATAATATTCCAATTCTTTTCAAAAATTCTCCCAGATGCCTCTTCCCACATAAATTACATGAGAGAAATTGAACTTTCATTCCTCTGTGATCATCATGAAACTCCATCTTTATCTTATTAGATAAGTTAAGAAACTTACTAAAGTTGAGATTATTGATAACATTATGAGTTTTATAATTAAAAATAATAACAATTTTTGGACTTCCACATCCTGTTTCATTTGGTTTCTCATGAAGAATATCATTCCATTGTCCATCATATCCTCCATTATTGTGAATCTTTTTAGTTCCAGCCATTTTCTAAAACCAACCAAGAATAGTGTGAGAGGAAAAATTCATACTAGGAAAAAACATAATCAAAGGGAGTTCTTTTAATATCTAACATCTTAGGTTTAATCCTAGGTTATTCATGATCATTATCATAATTCTAGGACAATAACCTCTACTTAAACTTAACATTAGGGACATCACTAGACATACCATAGAAATATCTTTAGTGATGTCACTAACGTTTTGGCATGCTAGTTTCCAAAGGTTAACTAAACCATTCCTTTGATACCAACTGTAGAGACCCATGCTGCATGTACAAGGACATTACATTACTTTTACAGAATAGTTAATACATAACAAAAACTGACACCCATGGACTGTAACAATTTAGTGTCTTTGGAAACGCGAAACGTAATCTTCTATTCATGGTGAAAGATCTTCAACATCTCCCATAAAGATATCCCCCTTTTGTTTTTTACCTAAAAACTTTATTTATACCATGGGGAAAAGAAAACATATAAACGGTGAGCTGAAATGCTCCGTAAGGGTAAGCATGGTGAAAATAAAAAAACCATACACATTTGAACTTAAAAACATGAACATATAGTTTAAACATCAAAATATTAAGTTGTGAAATAAATCATGGTAGTACATAAGGCATAGATCATAAAAAAAATTACACATGATAAAATATCTTGGGGATAAAACATGTAATTATGGGAAAACATTAAGCACATGATATGATTTCCATAGTAGCCAAGGAATTACTGCCAAGACCATCATAGTGGACAAAGTCCATTACTGAACTAGTTTTACTTTCCATTCTAGCCCTATATTATGGAACCATATTTACATGCCGTTCCAGCCATGTATATATCATGAGATAAATTTTTTTACCCAATTCATTGGAGGGAGATATTGGTCCCACCCTTCTCAAAATGAAATTATTCATACGTGTGCCACAAAACAGTCATAAATCATTCATCATAACCCAAATGAATAAAATGGGTTTCATAAACATCATCCCATATTAAAATAATCCATAAAAACAAATAGATATTAGTTCATAATAAGAAAAATAAAACCATGTAAATAATAGAGACATTATACATGAAACATAATTATACTAAATAATTTCATCTTAGATGGGAAATAGTTTTGATAAAATACTTGAAATGAATTCATGAGGAAAATATCCTTTCTTCTTCAAAATAATTTTTTTTTCACAAAATGCCATGAAATTTTAAAAGAAAATTATTTTGTTGAAAATAATTATAAAATATTTTATAGTAATCTTCATTAAAACAAGGCTTTATGAAACTGTAAAAATATGTTCATGCCGTGTAAGATAAAAAAACATTCATCTTGTACCTTTGCTGGAATGTTAAAAAAGTACCTCGTATTGTAAAAAAAAGAAAGATTCCTTCCATACTACATAGTAATAGTAAAAAGGGGTAAACATGAATTTAATGATACATGTAATAATAGTGAAAACTTTAGGAATACATTCTTATAAAACACAGACATGGATGATAAATATAACCCCACTAAATACTTACGTATATGCAATCTCAGATAAAAATGAGATTGAAAAATTATCCCTTACCTTAGGTCCAATTTCTTCTATACGTGTCCGAAAATTTTGTATAGTGGGATTAAACATATTATTTACTTTTATATGAATCATAAAAATATTTATGTTATCATATATGATTCCCTTATGACTTTATATTACCCTTTCTTTTGTCAATTCCATGATAAAGCAGCGTTTTTGGATAAAAAAATTTCATTTATCGTACGTGTTTAGACTTGTTGTTCTTTATATTATTACATATATCCTGATTTAATTAATTACAGAATATAAAACATGATATATATATATATATATATATATATAATATTCATAATATAAATATATATGATAGATTGATAAATGGTATGAAATACACCGTTCATGGAGACGGTAGGTCGTACGTACGCATGAACGTTGTTTTCGTTTCCTTATTAAATTGAATGGAATTGAATGAAATATATATATATATATATATAGTAGCATTATTAAGTCATATATTTCATGATTAATTATTATATATATTTCATAATCATTCTTGAATGGTTAACATGGAGAATAAATCTAATCGCATCGTGGTGACGGTAATTCGTACGTACGCATGAGTAATGATATCATTCCCATAATTATTGAATGGAATTGGAATAGATGATATAATATCTAAGAATTATTATAATTTTATAATTATAAAATATAGTAATTATTTCCACCATTATATCCATCCAATTAAGGTGGTGATGGAAAACCACATTTCACCACAGCGTGGAGACGATTTTCTGTACGTACGCACACGCCGTGATTTCGTTTTCCGTAGGATGGATAGACGGTGAAATGGAATTGTTTCTTATTTATAATAACATATATGTATATGAGTGATACATATGTTATTGCATTATAATGAAATAAATAAATAAGATGAAGTAGAAGAATAAAGAATCTTGAAAGAATCGGTAGAAGAGATTACCTCTTCTTCGACGCGCCTCTTCTAAACCTCCTCTTAGGGCACTAAAGTTGGTATTTGAAGAAGATCATGACCACAATTATGTTTCTATGGAAGTGGAGAAGGAAACTTTTCTAAGTTTTTCCAAGCATGAAGTCTCAAAATTTTGTGAAGAGGAGAGGGAGGAGGTTCCCATTCTTAAGAGAAGAGAGGTGCACTTTTGGAACCCTAAAAAATATTAATTAATAATAAAATCAAACCCCACTTAAAAACATCCAAAGTGACTAATATTATGATATTATGTAATATATGGTTTTAATCTCATCAAAAAATCAAATTTAGACTTGTTTTGATTTTATTTTAAACCTTATCATTTTGATTTATCTTTATATTATCTGTTTAATTTTATTTGTAGTAATAATGTTATAAATATTAAATTGTTATAAATAATTAATAATTTGTTGTTAATTTAACATAAGTTGATAATTTATGACATGGTAGACCATATAAATTTTAATTTATAATTTGTTAATATTTTTGTGATTTTTAAACAATTTAATAATATATTATTTTAATAATATATCAATAGTGTCAATTTTGACATAATTCATTTATTTGAATTTAAATAAAATACACAGAGGATATATTCGAAAAATATATATTTAATAGATTCCTAAAATTTTATATTCATTTATATAATTCGTGTATAATATTAATTATCCCATATAATATTTAATTTATTATTTTTAAAACCATTTGTTTGATATTTCTCTTAATAAAATAATTACTACAACATTTTTTGTATAATTAATTAATATACATATTTGTTTCATAAAAATTTAAAATAAAATACTATGATTAAGATAAATCTAATATATTTCATGAGAATACTTTTAGTCGAATTTATCTTTTAAAACAACCAACTTTTAAATTTTTATGTTCACTAAAGTATGAAGGTGAGAACTTTGACATCATTAAAAATAAATTAATATAAATGTCATAATCGGTTTTATAAGGTTAAAATGGTCCAAATGTAAACCCTTGGATGATTATGGTCTATATGTACATGACCAATAAGTTTTGGTCAGGTTTTTGGGGCTTTTATGGGTATTATTAGTTTAATAAAAACTATATTATTTATTTTTCATTAAATAATTAATTTCTCCATCATTAATGTATAAGCTATTAAAGTAATTATATATTTATTAAAAATTAATTACCCAGATAAAAAAGCATTTTATCATTCAAATTTGTATTTATAATCGAATTTATATTATATATAACCTTATATTGAAAATACATTAATTATTAAAGTTTGAGTGATACATATTTCACTTTCTTTAAATAAAATAAACTAAAGGTCTTCATTACATCCATGTGTTTTCCAATAGATTCCATTTCGACCCAAGTATGATTCAGGGAAAAATATAATCATCTAATTATATTAAGGCAAGTGTTAGGGTAATTTTATAATATTATATTTACCCTTAATTACCCGATTTACCTTTAACTACGGAAAATAAAATTTACCGTAGTTACTATTCATAATTCCTAAAAATTAAAAGTAGCCTATTTACATAATTGGGACCGATAGACTATAAATATGGAACCCATTTTTCCAAATTCAAAACACAGAAGTTGTAGTATCTAATTTAAAATTAATCTCACTGTTGAGAAAACGGGTTTTAAATGTTAAAACATTGGAATAGATTAAAATGGTTTTATGTATAAATTCAATGTAAAATTAATGATAATGACTTATATTATATTAAATGGTAAAAATATATTCTATTTATACATAAATACCATTAAATATTATAATTTAACCATATCAATTATCTTGATGAAAAAAGTTGTTTTTTATTAAAATATAGCGTATTTTTCGTATTCATCAAAATATGAAAGTTAACAAAAAAATATTAAAACATTATCCAAAGTTAATTTTTATATCCTTATTAAAATAAATAACCTTATTTCATCAAATTTAACTTATAAATGTGTAAAAAATATATTTAAAGTGGGTGTGCCATCAAAAGTCGGCAAAATTGCATTTTTTTAAAAATACTTATTTTACCCGAAAATTTTATTTTATCCTCAAACAATGTTCTATAATTTTTATAAGATGAATGATATTGTTATAAAATTAAAAATGTGGTAAATATTTTTCATAAGGGAATATTCATAACAATATTATAATAATATATTGTTGTTTAGTGAAACTCAGTATTGCGTACAACACACACTATTGAGGGAGGTCTCTCTTACGTGCAACACAATACACGAATAGTGTTTGTGTATACTAAAAGATAATACAGTGTTTCGTATAGTGCAACATAATCATGTTTTAGCGTACAATTCAATACATCAAGGAAATTAAAAATAATATTTCTCATAAAATCATGGGGTGTTACAACCTACGTATCCTTGTGAAAGGAATCAGAACACTCATAGTTCAGTTCTGCTTAATTAGAAACATCATACCTTTTAATGTCTTTTGATAATCACCTAACCATACATTTTAATTCCATGTGTTTTGGTCATCTAAGAAAATTTTTATCAGTCAATGTTTCGTGTGGGACTTATGCCTAAGCCGCCCAAAGAATGTGAAACGAATATGGGTTTCCTAGTAAGATTAGACCATATTGGGAATATGGCCCAAGGAGAATAGGGTTGATTTTATGTTTTGGGTTTGATCCTCAAAGAGGTTTACAACATATCCCATTTGGATGGGAATCAACACCCACATATGTCGATGATTTTCATAGGAGAGGGTAGTCTTTTGAGAGAAACGAGATTGGGATTACATTTTGAAAAGTATTCCTTGGTGATTTGGGGGTTTAATTTAGAGATTATTCCTTATGAAGTTTCCCAGATTAATGAAATTAGGGTAGGACTCTTGAAGAGGATATCCAGTGAGCTCGGGCCCTTATAAGGCTTCCTATGTATCCCAATTATGGTTGGAATCAGAGTTCTCGTAGTCCATTCATCATCAATGTTTGTGAAAATGTTGTAATCATCACGAATCTTAAAACCCACGTATGTTAAGATCAGTGTGATAAACTAAAGGATGTTAAAGATTCAACACAGGCATGCACACTTTTCCTTCCCCACTGGTGGAAGAGGACATACCGATGATGACGACGATGGATGAGGGTGAGGCGACCGTAGAACATGGCAAGCCAGCGAGGCTTCCCTTTGTTCTATTTACATTGGACAAGGGTATAATGAAAGGAAGGAGGGAAGGTGATGGAAGTTGGGAGGAGTAAGACTACGATCTCCTACTTGAAAGGTTAGTAGAATAAACCAGGATGGATCCCCTAAAATTGATCCTAGTAAGGGGGAGATTTTTATTTTGTTCAAATAGAAAATTAGTGGTGAACAATTCCTTCCCTACCAGATACTCGACGATCCATGTTATATAGATGAGAAAGGAAGGTCAAAACCCAAACTATAATCCTCAGAACTGGGGAATTCGCATCATTTTTCCTAGGAAAATAGTCCATGTGACTGCTGATATTCATACCCACAAACACTCCATGAACTATATCCCCATTGAAAAATAAATGTGGGAAAGTTGTGACTACAGATATACAACCCCAAATAGAAGACATGCTAATGTGCCTTTCCCAAATGATTGAGTCATGAGGTTTTTGTGGATGTTTAAACATAATCAGTTTCATAAAATGGATCAAATGAATAATAAGACTTATCAGGAATGGATTTAGAGAAGTCTTTATGGCTTGTAGACTAATGGGAGTAGGTGAATCCAACAGGGGCTCCCAAGTTAGTATCCGGCATGAAAGTATGGGCCTGAAGTATGCTTGGGTGACATGATGTTCGCATAAGTGACAAAAAAACTGGATGTTAATATATGGGAGAGACTTGACTCAATCATTCTTGAGTTTTCATATGAATTTCAATAAGTGGGGATCTCAAGTTACTCTGATAGGAATTGGTGGCTTGAAATTGTTTCCTATTCAGGGAGGTTGGGAGCTTTAGGCAAGCCAGTATTATGGATTTTAAACACTAAAAGGACTCAATTCCTTTGATCCTCCTTCAATTCCTCCACTCTTGGTGTTCAATAACCACCATTGATGTTTTTGATGACTTGGGTGAAGAATTAGGGTGACCATAGTAGTAATTAGGCATCTAGGAAATTAGTCTATACAAATAAAGGCCCCAATTGTTTATTTATAGGGAAATAACTGACCTTGGGTGAAATGGTGGTAGGGCGTGAAAGTGGGTTGCATTCTATAATTGAACATGCATGTATCTTGCATGTCGACGGATATTTGTTTTGACTTAGGTGGTCTAATTTTCAATTCTTTCAAAATATTCATTTTCTTCATGTGTTTTCTCCTCTTTTTTCTAAGGCATTTCCATTTTTCACTTTTAAGACATTGTGAAAGAGTGGAGTTTCAATAGACAAATATATATATATATATATAATTTATAACATTATTATACCTTTATAACATATATGTCATATATACCTTTTTAAAATTCAATTATGTTGGGGATGCGATAATGTCATTCGTGTGTATGGAGGACTACCACCTCGCGATGGGATTCGTTTTTAACTAATGCTTTATATGAAAGGTTATAAGGATGATGTTAATTGGTATATCAGATATAAGTTACATTATTATTACTATAAAGAAATATTTAACATTATTATTGATAATATATATTTTTATTTATTACACTTAAAAATGAAAATGTCGCTCATGTACGTGTAGACAACAACCTTTACAAACTGATGTTACTCTCTATTGTCCACATCACCAAATTGATTATTTATATAAGTAAATTTAAATAAATATTATGTTATATATTTTATATTATGATCAATTATGATAACAATACATTAAATACCTTCTTTCCATGATGAACATGGAAATATGGAAACATTACTCATGCGTATGTATGACCTAACGTCTTAATGATTGTAATGTAATTCCTTTTTCATAATAATTTTACTTGATTGGAAGTAAAAATTTAATTGATATATAAATATGTTAGTTACTTCATGATTAATGATATCTAGTTTATGTAACTATATGACATGAGGACGAACCAGATCCTTCATGGTAATAAATTCGTGAGAAAAGGCAATTGACATCTGAAGCAATGAAAATAATGAATTGTTAATAATGAACAGGTGATAAAATGTTATAAAAGAATATTATATTATACAATAAATGTTAATATGGTTAGATTATAAGTTAATTAAATTTTAAGAGTTTTATAAAATGGGGTGAATTTGCATTCATCCAAAAGTTAGTGTGTAGAAAGGGATTTGGTCTTAATTTTATTTCATTGAGGTATATTGAATTTTTTTAGCTAATATCTTTTAAGGATTATTTGCCTCAACTATTAAACATAGTATAAATATTTCTTAATTATTCATGGAATTTTAAATTCCCATTTGAATTATTAGTAACAAATGGATTTTAATTATGAATTTTCATGTGGTAAAGAATTTAATAACTCAATTTTTTCAGTACTTTATATTACTTCTTCATTATCATTGATATTATTAGAGTGTGCGTAATGAATATGGATTAAATTATCATTTTTTACAAATTATTTTTGGAATATTTAATGTTGATACACACAATTTATTCATTTAGTATGCCACACATAAATATTATGATCATTTTAAGGGTTTATTTCACATGAACATTCTAATCGTGATTTTTTATTCTTGAATTTCAGTTAAAGGAAATTATTTAATAAGTTTCTAATAAACCCTTTTATTTTATTCTCCTATAGTTATTAATGATTTTTTATGTAATAGTACATTTTACCACACTTTGTAACCGAAAATAATGAAGATTTTTTTAAACACGACACAATTTCTCTCATCGAACCCAAATCATTTTTATACTAAATCCCTACTTTCTAAAAAAATAAAATGTTTTCCCCTATTTTAAAATGATTTATTTATTAAATTTTTACCCATTATTAATATTTTTTTAAATTATTTAATTTAGTATTTATGTTGATTTCAAAACAATGCTCATTTTCCTTTTGCTGAAAAATTAAACATAATCATTTTTTAATGTGTTAGATATGAAAGAAATTTCTACCCATAATAACCAATAAAATCTTTGAAATCCTCCCTTATAAGTTTCACTTTTTTTCACTGATAATTATTTTTTAATTATTTTTGTCAATGTTTAATTTTAAATTGTTCCTTTGAAAATAAAAATGATAATTTCTTAAAAAAATTAATGCTTTTTTATATTGTTTCTATTCATAAATGGAAAAACCCTTTTACTATTACTCCAACTACTATATAATGGAATGACATCAAACTTATTATTTCTCAGGATGGTTTATGATTGGTTTTAATGGGAATGTTCTATTTCGATAAAACTAATCACACTCTATATGTCATGAACCAGGCCAGGTCGCCATCCGACCTGGTGTCCGACCCAGTTCGCAACATGGCCTGAAGAGCGTTCCCGATCTCCACGGGCTGGCACAAGTGCCCGAGAATCAAATGAAACACGAGGGAATGATTTAACCGATTTAGAACTCTAAAAAACAATATTGACCCAAAACCATATATAAAAAATTTATCCAAACACCTTTAATAAATTCCAAAATTTAATTTTTTTTTCAACTAAGGAAATGTCCAAAAAGGACAACAACCTTAAGGGAAACCAAAACGATATCACAAACCACCGTGCAACATGAGGATCAACATCCTCAAGCCTCCGCCACCACGTTCCACAACCCAGGACCACAAGAAGTCCAAACTGCCAACATGACATATCTTTCTTTATCTTGAAACAAAGAGACAACAAAGTCTACATACACCCAAAAGTGTATGTAGGGTGTGAGCCAAAGCCCAGTTGGATGCCACCCGGGTAGAGATTCCATGCATTGAACTTTAAATGACAAATAATTTTTCAAGCATGTTATTTTATAGAAATTCTAGGATAATTTGAATTAAAATAACTTGAAAAAAGAACAATTTTAAATGGGTGCAACTTAAAATATAAATCAGTTTTGAAAGAAATAAATTTTAAAGGCAACACACCTACTAAAAAAACTACCAACCCAACCGACCGTATGTCGACGGTAAGTGCAAAATAATCATTGAGGACTCGTCATGGGAACGCCCCTAGGTACTAGTTAGTTTTCGGTCCCTAGTTACCTCGTATATCAGTGTAAAAGTAACCACAAAAAATAGCCAGTAACCTTCTCGTGCACGAGCCACTAGTAGGGAACATACCAATAACCTAGTGGTCCCCAATCATCATCATCGTAGTTTAGTTAGTGTTGTATGCATCAATCTTGCTACGTGAAACTTAGGCCAAACCCCATGGGATCACTAACATACTAGTCCTAGTCCGCCAACCTAGATACCCTGTTTCCCTATTGTTCTCAAACACGTTCCACATGTTATAAAATACCATTTTCACAATTCATCTGCCAAACCAAGCATTACATAACACAGTCCACTATTTGTAAATGAAAATTCATTTTTGAAAACAAACGCACATCAAAACAATTTACAAATATAATTCGAACCCCATTAAATAATTTATCAAACCGTTATCAAAATTATAAAACAATTTCAGTGAAAATCTAAAATGATTTTATACCAAAAATACTCCCAACCCCCACTTTAAAAATTACTTTCACTTTAAGGCTAAATCAAAACACATTTGGAAGCTTTCACATAGTTTAACAAATCAATTTTATACTTTTACAGAATGAAAGCAAGTGCCACACAAAGCTGTTAACACACAAAAACACTCAATTTTGTACAAAACTACAACATTAACATATAAACACAAGTTTAATCATTCTATTTAGAACTTTTTTTCACCGCACAATTAATTTAACAAACCATTTGAGTAGATCATAAAATGTTAACAAAAGTTGTTGTAGAAATTTCCACTCAATATATACTCGGTTTCATTTAAACATCACATTAAAACCAATCACAAAATATATTCATGTTAAAAAAATTATTTTTTCCATTAATAAATTTTAATAAATAAATTTCACAAGTTACAAACCATTCGAAATGAAATCACGGGTTTTCACCTACCACATAATCAATTTTACAAGTATATATATATATAAGCCAAAACACATATCAAAACACATTAGAAACCACATAATCACACCAAATATACCTCATAAAACATAAATAATTAAACAAATAAGAAAATCAATTCATCAAATAACGGTTAAGAATGGAACCACCTACCTTGAATGTTGAATTCCCCACAATCTAGTGCGAAACTCCAGTCAAACTACGAATGAACCACCTGAAGAAAAAATTGAACCCTAAACCAAGATTTTGAACTGAAAAGAATTAAAATCAAACTATAAAACAACATCATACCCAGTGAAAAAAAGATACTTATTTGGAGGGGTGCAACGCATGTGGAAGGAAAGTAAAATGCCAATGGTGGAGCCAGAGTGGTGTCGCCTAGCAAGTGGGAGGGGCACCAGACCAGTCCACGGCCAACAGGAGAGGTGTGCCGGGTAGTCGTGTCGGAACCGGGCCACACCGGAAGGGAAAAATGCGCCGGCTTGGGTCTCACCAGAAGGGGGGTCAAGGCACAAACTATGTCAGATAGGGGGTGATGGCACGAAGGGCAGGCCGACAGGTGGGGGCGTTGGGTTCATCGGAGGGTGGTGTTGCCCCGGTGGAGAGGTCCAGTGAAGAGGGGGTTTACTAGAGCACCGCCGGTTGAGAGATGAAATGAGGAGTGGGTTGGGGGTGAGTCGTCACTTCTAGGGTAGGGGAGAGCAGGCTGGGGGTTGGTGCACTGCAGAGCCGGAGGGAGGTCGACCATCGGGAAGGGAGGTCACCGATGGGGGATGGGAGCTGGCGCGGCGGAGGAGGGAGCAGCGGGATGGTGCACCGCATAGGGAGAAGTCCAGGGGGCGCTCTGATGTGGAGGAGGAAGAAAGGGGGCTCAAAAAATAAAAATTTAAACCCTCGCAAACAAAAGGAAAAATAAACTAAAATAAATAAATAAATTAAAAAAAATAAAAAAAATAAATCCTAATAATAACAAAATATAATTATTATAATCATAACTGTAATAATGTTTATGTTAACATCATAAAACTTCAACCATAATAATAATTTTGTAATATTACTACTGGCTTAATTAGAACCATGAAAATAAGAATCATAATAACAATAATAATAATCTTAATGTTATTGGTATTATTACATTTATTATTATTATTATTGTTTTTGTTGTTGTTTTTGTTGTTGTTGTTATTAGAAAATCCCTTAATCATTTTATTCTTGTCGTTTAATTTTGTGAAGAATTATTTATTCACCTCATTTATTAATTTTACCTCATTTGTTTTTCCTGAACATCATACAGGCCGTGCGAGGAACTGGGCAAGGTCACGCGGTGACCCAGTCAAAGCCACGTAGCTTCGACCATTCCCTGCCCATTCGGAGGACGCCTCCAAGCCCAAAATATTCATTTATATGCAAAACATAAAAATTAACGATGGGCAGGTCACACGGCGGCGCTGGCGGAGTCCCAAGGCTTCGCAATAATGTTTCGCCCTTGTGTCGCCCATGCACCACATGCTGTCAAGCCCTAATCAGTCTGGTGAGGTCACGTGTCCAACCCAAAACGTGTATTCCATTAAATAAGAACCCAAATGTTTTAAGCCGGATTCAACCTGAACTACCCAATTCCCGGAAAATTAACAAAATAATTTATTTAATAATGATGGGTGTCACAATTCTCCCCACCATAAAGAATTCTGTCCCCGGAAAGTCACAACTAAGGCTGAGACCCAAAGTAGAAAACGACACCCCCTTAAGGTTCGATAGGATCCCTATAAAAACAAGTGGAAAGAGGAAAAAACATCATGCCCAGAAAAAGGTAACTTATAGATAGCTTCAAGAAGCTCTTAAAAAGACTTTCTGAAATGTGTCGCCCACCCCAAAGATCTTGAACTCATCCAGTTGACTGATCAAAGAAGGGAACTCTCTCACCCTCGGAAACCAACCTCAGAAGACGAAACAACTCTAGCACTATTGAATGAAAACCACCTCTTTTGTCTAGAACGAACAAAAAAGAGAAACCATGACCCAGAAGCACCCATATCACATATCACCATCTAGTCTTTAGAAACAGAACCAAAAGGTCAATGTGGGGAAGCCCGAGGGGCTCCCCACCATTAAGAACCTAATAACACCCAAGAGGAGACTGGAAAACCTACAAGGGTAGGTTTGAGCGGACTCCCTGCCATTAAAGAAAATCCAACACCAATTTATTCCAGAGACCTTTGTGTGAGACCCATCGTGGGTCTCGCCACCATTAGAACTAATAGAGGATTACCGAACTTTGAAAATTTTCCGATGGTGACCAAACAACCCACCACGAGGGGCGGGGAGAGATGGGCCCAACCACCAGGGCGTCAAAACCACGACCTAAGACCCGAACAACATATCCACATCCCGGGATGAGATTTTTTCAAATTTGGGACTAATTTACCCTAAAAACTCCCAAGGACCACTTAAAGTGATTACATCCAGTGGGACAAAACCCCCAAGACGTTAAGGCAACGAGACGAGCACACCTCCACATAGTCACACAAACCTTATGCAACTAGATGGTTCATTCAAAATAGAACAACCATAGAAAATAATTTAAGCTGTTTTTACTTTCAACACCGATGACAGAAATAGATTTGTGGTCCCATACACTCCTGAGGTTCTTGACCACGTGCCAACTTCAATCTGAGGCCAATAGATGGAGTCCTGATGTTTGATGCATCTTGTGCCTCGTAGTCAGGTATTGAAGACTCTCGAATGGAGCTTCTCCTTTTTGGGTCACACACAACCACACTGCAACCGAGACAACACCCGCAAACACAACACATTACGACATCCAACGGGTCCGACACAGAACATTCACCAACACAAGAGCTGAAGTGGTTCATGCGCATCACTTTTTTTCATACTGAATGAGAACATGACACCACAAATCATCACCTGAACATGACCATTTCCATTGAGAAAAACATTATTCGGAGAAGGACTTCAAACTAGGTCTTAAACAACACGTGAATTCTGCAATCGACCATACCATTCCCATGTGACTTTGTCTGCCACACTTGTGGCCTAACGTAGACCTTTTCTTAAAAGAATCAAACGAAGGACCAAAGGTCTTTTAGAATAGTGGTCAGCACCGAACACTCTAGGCTACTTCCACCTTTCCCCACTGGAATCTCCATCAACGTTTCCAAATAGAACATCCAAATTAATGAGGTCAATCTTCTTCCTTGACTATCAAGGAGAACTCACACTGCAAGACATCACCAAAAATTACCCTTGCATGTGATGAAAATACTATAATGCTCTTTAAGATGTCGGTCAACACTGATAATTTTGAATCGCCTTCACCCTTCCCCACTGGAATTACCTTTGTCGTTTCTTGGGGGAACCTTCAAACACAACAGTACCAAACATCATACCCAATGAGTCAGACAGTCAAAATACCAAAACTCCCTTCAACTCCCCTCGCATCTGTCATCCCGCTACAAGAGGATCCACTTAGTTATTAAAAGGAGAGGTGGTTTCAAATCTAGAATCCAAAAAGAGATTCTTATAATCAACTAGAGGGCCGGCCAACGGCGAATTGCATGTGGCCACACTTCAATCACATGTCAACGATTTATGGGGGGAATACACTAGTCATGAAAGAAAACCATGGACCTAACCAAACTGGTCCAACGGTCAAGACATACCACAGGCTAACACCAAACGTGAAGGGGGAACCACTGCAAGGGCTCCCCGATGTACTTTTCAAAAGAATTAACTAAATACACGCTTACATACCAACTTACAAATAAAAATTCAAACTCAAACACAAATCAATTAGAAGGGATCCTCGGATCGAAATGCCTCACATATGAGATTTCCAAAACACCAGGACACGCCACACAAACACTGATTATTAATACACCAAATTCTCATTTAAAAACACATTTTTTTTGAAAATAAGTAAATCTAGTTGGTTGCGCAAACATCAATGGTGTCCCATGGTCCTCTAACATGAATGTTCATGTGACACACCCGAACCAACCTCATTTCCATCCAGGCACTCATCCACTCGTGTCATTAACTCTTTCTCTTTCCATATACACTCATGCATGTGTTTTCCCACGAGAACACTAAGGATCAAAACCAAACCTTTACATTTTTTTGAAACTAAAACATTCAATCGAAAATTTTCAAACCTTTCACATCATTTTATTTTTAAATAGATTCATTTAAAAACATTTTTAAGACCAAATCAGTTTTACTTAAAAACTAGACTTCCATGAATCCAAAACCAAGAGATGAGGAATGATGCAAGAGGGAACTAGTGACAGTCGGTGACTGGGACAAATGGTTGGCAGCCATACGCTAATCACACCACCGCTACAGAGGGTCTTCCAGGACTGTGTCCCCGGCTTCACATGGCTTTCCAGACCCTGCGAGCTCACTGGGACCACTGACCCAACTCCCTTTTCATTTACCCTAAACAAGAATAATCACAAGGACCAAAGACTTAAGAGACCTCAACTTTCCCCGGTAACTCGAGTCCCACCATGAGGTGTGTTGGCCACGAACCTTGCTCATAACTAGAACGTCAAGTTCCGACACCCGTAACATTGGTCAACAATGACTCTATACAAAAAAACAAGCCCCAAGAGAGAAAACCTCCTCTGATACCATTTTTTCACGAACCAGGCCAGGTAGCCATTCAACCCGGTGCTCGACCCAGTCTGCAGCATGTTCTGAAGAGCCTTCCCAATCTCCACCGGATGGCACAAGTGCCCAGGAATCAAATGAAACATTAGGGAACGATTTACCCGATATAGAACTATAAAAAAACAATATTGACCCAAAAACCATATCTGAAAAATTTATTCAAACACCTTTAATAAATTCCAAAATTTAAAATTTTCAACTAAAAAAAAGACCAAAAAGGACAACAACCCCAAGGGAAACCAAAACGACACCACAAACCTCTGTGCAACACGAGGATCAACATCCTCAAGCCGCCTCCACCAAGGTCCACAACCAGGACCACTAGAAGTCAAACTGCCAACATGAATCATCCTTCTTTAGCCTGAAACAAAGAGACAACATAGTCTACATACACCCAAAGGTGTATGCAAGGTGTGAGCCAAAACCCAGTAGGATTCCACCTGGGTAGAGATACCACGCATTAAACATTAACACTACAAATAATGGTCACATTAAAGGGGGGTTATTTTTGACTTTAGAAAGGGTTATAACCCATTCTAAAGACATTAGCGGTGGTTGTGAGAAACCGCCGCTAATGTGGCTGTCTTCTTACATTAGTGGCAGTTTTGTGGAACCGCTGGTTAAATCACGGTGACTTTAGCGACGGTTACATTAGAAAGGGTTTAAACTTCCTCTAATGTCATGGTGAATTTCCCAGCACCCAGAACCGCCACTAGTCGAATGATTTTTGGGGCTGTTTAAACCACCCCTAATATGGGTTAGTTTAGAGGCGGTTTTTCACAACCACGCCTAAAGATTTTCATCTTTTTTAACAGACGTCCAACCCTATTTTATTCCCTCCACCATACGTCTACCCACTCCCGAACCGAACGCCTCTGTGCCTACCTAGAAACCGCCCCCACCTCCCCTTCAGTTACCACCCCCACTCCCGAACCCAGCGCCTCCTGTGCCTGCCGAGCGACTGCCCCAGCTCCTCTCGTTCCTGCCTTGTGACCGCCCCCACCTCCCCACAAGTTCTGTGGCCAATGCCTCCAATTACCTCTCACAATTACATCCATTACTGTGGCCAACGCCTCCAATTCTAGTTCCCACCCCCACTCTTGAACCCAGCGCCTCCTGTGCCAGCCCTGCGACTGCCCCAGCTCCTCCCGTTCCTGCCCAGCGACAGCCCCCACCTCCCCTCGAGTTCCGTGGCCAACGCCTCCAATTCCATCTCAAAATTACATCTCATTCCAAGGCCAACACCTCTAATTCCCTCTCAAAGAGATCCTCTAATATATATTAAAAAAAGGGAGTGTTGGGAATCGAACCTGTGACCACCAACAACAAACACCACTGGAAATCAACAGGTATACCACTAAGGTAAATATGTTTGGCTATTTAAATTACACATGGTTATATTTATATATATTTTAATGTTTATTATAATAAATATTATTATCAAAATATGTTTAATACATTTAACAAATAAAATATATATTATTTCCTATATTTATATGTATATGTGATTTTATATATTCTAAATTAAATATTTATATATGACCTAAATATAGTACACAAGTATTTGTGTGTCTGTATGTGAGAATAATAATATTATTAATTTTTATTATTTTTATTACATCTATTTTTTAATCTATAAAAATTATATGTTGGTTTTATATACTTACTCATTTATTTTATGATTAATATCAAACCTATATTATATTAAATACATTTGTATTATATATTTATGTAAATTATTTATATAATTAAATATATATATATATATATATATTAAATATATATATATATATTAAATATATATATATATTTAATATATATATATATATTTATCTAATATATTTATATAAGGTCATTTTAAATATATTTATATAATGCCTTTCAATACATATATTTATTATTATTTATATTAATATATTTATTTATTTGTATAAATTTTATAATATTATATAAAATTAATATATTATTATGATTATATGTAATAAAATTTATACAAATATTAATATTATATGTAATTAATATTATATTAAATATAATTGTTATTATATTATATATAATCAATATGTATATTTTATATAATCAATAATTTATGAAATAAAATCTTATATTATATATAATTAATATGTATATTATATATAATCAATATTATATGAAATGAAATTTATACAAAAATATAATTAATATTATATGAAATACAATTTATAAAAATATTTATATAATGTATTTCAATACATAGATTTATTATTATGTACATTAATATATATTAGTATTTCGAAAAATAGGATTCTATAATATTATGTATAGAATATAAATGTATTTTTATAAATTCTATTTCATATAATATTAATTATATATAATATAAAGGCATAAACATATTATATTAAAATATATTTGTTATTATTATAATATAATTTATAAAAATGACAATCTTGAGTTTTTATATGATATATTTTTTAAATAAATTATATTTATGTATATATATATAATATGTTTATGATTTTATATTATAAATAATTAATATTATATAAAATATATTTTATGAAAATAAATATATATTAATTTACATAATATTATACTATTATATTTATGTATACCGATATATATAATTAAATAAAATTATATAAATATTTTATATAATAGGTTTATATAATGTATTTAAATATATTTATATAATTCATTTTAATTATATATATATATTTATATATTATGTATGTTTTTTTAAAAAAGTGAGGTTTCAAAACCCCTTTAATCTATTAAATTAGAGGGGTTTTTGAACCCCCTGAAAATTAAATACATTAGAAGGGCTTCTTGAACCCCCTCTAAATTAAATACATTAGAGGGGGTTTTGAACCCCCTCTAATTTAAATACATTAGGGGGGGTTTAACTCCTTATAATTTAAGACAATAGAGGGGGTTTTGAACCCACCCTAATTTTATACATTATAGGGGGTTTTGAACCCCCTCTAAAATCCAACTAGATATTAAAAAAATAATGTTAAAAAATTTATAGGGGATTAAAAAACCCCTTCTAATTTAAGAAATTAAGGGGCTCTATAACCCCTTAAAATTCGATGATTATTATAGGTTGTATATAATCCCTCAAATTTTTATAGAAAATGAATTTAGAGGGGGTTCATAACCCCCTGTAAATTCAATGATTAGAGGGGGTTGTGGAGAACCCCATATAATTATACAAAAAATGAAATTAGAGGGGGTTGTGCAGAACCCCCTCAAAATAACCCTCTCTAATGTACTTTTGTTTGTAGTGTAAATGAAAAATAAATTTTCATTCTTGTTATTTTATAGAAATTCTAGGATAATTTTAAAGAAAACAACTTTAACACAGAACAATGTTAAATGGGTGCAACATAAAATATAAAGTTGTTTTCAAAGAAGGAAATTTTAAAAGCAACACACTTACTAAAAATAACTACCAACCCAACCTACCGTATGTCGATGGTACGTGAAAAATAATCATTGAGCACTATTCATGGGAACACCCCTAGGTACTAGTTAGGTGTGGGGCCCTAGGTACCTCATATCTCGGTGTAAAAGTAACCACGACCAATATCCAGTAAACTTCTCATGCACAAGACACTAGTATGGAACATAACCATAACCTAGTGGTCCCCAATCATCATAATCACTATTTATTTAATGTTGTAAGCATCAATCTTGCTACGTGAAACTAAGGCCAACCCCCAAGAGATCACTAGCATACTAGTCCTAGTCTTCCCACCAAGATACTCGGGTTTCCCTATTGTTCTCAAACAAGTTCCACATGTTATAAAATAACATTTTCACAATTCATCCACCAAACCAAGCATTACATAACACAATCTAGTATTTGTACATGAAAATTCATTTTATAAAACAAATGCACATCAAAACTATTTCCAAATATACTTTTCACCCCTTTAAATAATTTATCAAACTATTATAAAAATTATAAAACAATTTCAATAAGAATCCTAAATTATTTTATAGAAAAAATACACCCAAACTCCACTTTAAAAATTAGGTGAACATTACTTCTAAATCAAAACACATTTTGCAGCTTGCACATAGTTTAAAAAATCAATTGCATACTTTACAAAATGACACCAAGTGCCACACAAAGGCTTACACACACAAAAACACTCAATTTTGTACAAAAATACCACTTTAACAATTAAACACATGCTTAATAATGAAAATTAAAACATTTTTTCACTGTGTAATTAATTTAACATACCATTTGAGTAGTTCATAAAATGTTAACAAAAGGTGCAGCAGAAATTTCCACTCAAAATATACTCGGTTTCATTTAAACACCACATTAAAACTAAACACACAATATATTCATGTTAAAAAATAATTTTCACCATTAATATATTTTAATAAATCAATTTCACAAGTTACAAACCTTCAAAATTTCAAGCATGGGTTTACACCAAGCACATAATCAATTTTTGAAGTGTATATATATATATTTATTTTTAAGCCAAAAAACATGTCAAAAAACATTATAAACCACATAAATACCCCAAATATACATCATAAATCATACCAAATTAAACAAAAAAGAAAATCAGTTCATAAAATAACATTTAAGCAAGGAACCACCTACCTTGAATGTCAAATTCCCCACAATCCGGTGCGAAACTCCAATCGCACTACGAAGGCACCACCCAAAGAACAAATTGAACCCTAAAAAAGATTTTGATCTAAAAAGAAACAAAATAATACTATTAAAGAACATCATGCACGATGAAGAAAAAAGATACTTATCCGGAGGGGTGCAACGCATGTGGAAGGAAAGTGAAATGTTGATGGGGGAGCTGGAGTGGTGTCTCCTAGCAAGGGGAGGTGCGCCAGACCAGTCCACGGCCAGCAGGAGAGTCGCGACGGGTAGTCGTGCCAGTATCGGGCCACGCTGGTAGGGGAAAACACGCTGGCCTGGGTCTCACAGGTAGGGGAGTCAAGGTGCAGATTGTGACTGGGAGGACGTGATGGCACGGAGGACATGCCGGCAGGGGGCGTCGTGTTCGTTGGCGGGTGGTGCTACACCGGTGGAGTGGTTCGGAGAAGAGGGGGCACACTGGAGCGCCGCCAATAGAGAGATGCACTGAGGAGTGGGGGGGATCTGTCGCGTCTAGGCCAGGGAGTGCGGGCTGGGTGTTGGTGCGCTGGCGAGCGGGAGGGAGGTCGGCCACTGGGAAGGGAGGTTGCTGATGAGGGAGGGGAGGTAGGGAGAAGGAGGATAGAGCGGCGGGATGGTGCGCCGCAAAGAGAGAAGGCTAGGGGAGCTCCAATGTGAAGGTGGAAGAAAGGGGGCCCGAAAAATAAAAAATGAAACCCTAGAAAACAAAAGAAAAAATAAACCAAAATAAATAAATAAATAACAAGAAAAAAAATAAATCCTATTAATAACTAATGCTAATTATTATAATCATAACTATAATAAAGTTTATGTTAACATAGTTAAACTGCAATCATAAAAATAATTTTATTAATATTACTAATGACTTTATTAAAACCATGACAATTCAAATAATAATAACAATAATAATAATATTAATGTTATTGTTATTAATACTGTTATTATTATTATTATTATTTTTATTGTTATTATTATTATTATTATTATTATTATTATTAGAAAATCTTTTAATCATTTTATTCATCTCGTTTAATTTTTTGAGGAATTCTTTATTCACCTCATTTATTAATTTTACCTCATTCATTTGTCCTGAAAATCATGCAGGTCGTGCGAGGAACCGGGCAAGGTCACGTGGGGACCCAGTCAAAGCCGTACAGCTTCAACCATTCCCCTCCCATGCGTTCAACACTGCCAAGCCCAAAATATTCATTTATCTGAAAAATGTAAAATTGAACGACGGGCGGGTCACACGGCAGTGCTGGCGGAGTTGCAAGTCTTCAAAATTATGTTTCGCCCATGCATCACCCTTGTTCTGCACACTGTCATTCCCTGATGAGCCGGGTGAGGTCGTGTGTCAAAGCCAAAACCTATATTTCATTAAATAAGAACCCAAAAGTTTTAAGTCGGCTTCAACCCGAACTACCCAATTCCTTGAAAATTACAAAATAATTTATTTAAAGATGATGGGTGTGACACTATATGGTTTATGATAATGTTTATTGATTGGGGAAATTTTTTAATTTTCACATTATAATTTATATTCAATTGTTTACACACATTATTTTTCACCCCATTAAAATGAGGATTGTATTGGACATTGTATGTGAAGATTGGGGCCATATATATCCCCTTGATGCATCAGTAGGTCTAATGAGACGAAATAGATATGGTTTTGGCCGAAAACTAACAAATTTTTATATAGGTATTTACATAAGTCTTGATGGTATAATATGTCAGAAAACAATCCTCGATTTTAATTTTAAACATCCAAAATTATAAATTCAATCATCATGAATTCAGTTATTGACACTCCATAGGATTGTTCAATTATTTTGAATATCGAGGTTGAATTATCAATGTCATTTCATTATTTATATGAAACTATTTGATCATCTTTTATTACTTATAAAGTATTCTAAAGGTATTAATTAAGTGGAATATGTTTTATTTGATTACCTATCCATATTTATTATGCCTAATCTATTAACATATTTTTCTTGTATTCTTACCCTTTCAAAGTATCTGAGATCACAACATTCTTATTCTTTTTTCCATAGGGTACTCAAAATTATTTTTTGATTGATATGATGGGATACACTAAGGGGTATAATGGAATTCCAAAAGAAAATTGTTTCTGTATTTTATGTTTTAAAATGATATTTTAATTTCAATTATTTATCTAGATTAACAATACTACTAAACTATATAGTTCTTTAGGATATGAATGCTTGTATTTTAAGGCAATTTTATAATGTAGACACTAAATCCATGCTACTGGGGTAGGGTTTATAGCGTAGATATAATACTATGTTTAGTAGAAACCCTGGGAACTAGATTTAGAAAAATATATATTAGCGAACTTAACCATATAATATAATTTTAGGATATATATAAAAATAATTCCTAATGTTTTGATTTGTAATATATTGCGTGTTTTTCTAGAAAATAAATCCCTCTCTAGATACAACATGTGGATTTGGTTATGAAATAGATGTACCTATGGGTAATAAGACTAATCTGGTTGAGTTGAGCATAACCTGATCATCACATGGTGCATGAAAATGGGACATAATATTCATATGGTTTGACACACTTTGGGGATATGCTTAAGATAATTCATAAACTCATTAAAAATTATTACGAAGGGTTTGATAATTATGATATCCCCCAAGAATCAATGATTATGATAATGAGATTAACAAAGAATAAAATTTTCAATTTATGTTTAGTATTCCACTAGCATAGATAATATACATAATGTTTAATAATTTTAGGTTGTAATATAGTGTACGACATTATTTAAAAATGGTTTCTAATGAATGGAATGGGAACCATATCAATACACATACTCTATGTGAGGATTTCCCTCTAATGAAAAATAATGTTGATAGAGAACTAATGAAATTATAACCCGATTAGTGAACATGGATGAGGTTAAGATAAATAAAATTTTCCATATGGAGAAGTTTATTGATCCACCTTGTTGAGTAATAATTTTAGACCTCTTCATGCATCAGAAACCACTACAATTTAATGGGAATAAAAAATAAACTTTTAACTGATTAGTGGAATAGTTTATTAAAGAAGATGTTTCTCTCTCTAGGAAATAGGTAATGAGGTAACATCTTTAAATAAGATCACAATATCTAAGGAGATGAAGATAAATGATGGCCATTTATTATAAATCATAAATATAAGGTATCAAATGAAATCTTAGAGTAAAATAATTTGATGTTAATATTCTTGGAAAATTATTTTCATCTTGTTAAACTATATGATATTGAATGACATTTCTCAAGTCTATGAAAAAATGAAGAGTAAAATATTCCTAATTGTGAAGCCAACATTAAACAGTTTTCAAGGCATTCCTGTGACTGCGTACATAAAAAAATTGTAATATTGACCTTTTATATGATGGGTTTTTGTAAATTCATTTTAGGGAGAATGTCTCCCAAAAATTCTTATTATATGTTAAAAATGTATCTTGTGTTATCAAGTCATTGTGTCAACTACCCAAGTATTATGAATTTAAAAGGGAATCATGTGAATTTGAGGACATTGTAGAATATATAAATAAATGGAAGTACAAAAAGAATTATTTTCCTACATGTGATACTAGTGAAAGGAAACACTAGTGATCATGATTAAAATTTAAATAAGATGGATTTATGTGAGAGAAAAAGGCCACCATAATATTGTTTTTATGTGAATTAAATAATATTTTGATTTTTAGTGATTCTAATGTAAGGAGATGGGGTACTACACAAATGAATTCTCAAATCATTAAGGAATCAAAAGGAGTAATGCATTCAAGGTCATGCATATGGTTTTAATATAGATAAAGTTTAATTATTATTGTGATAGTGTATTTGGATCCAAGAAATATGTTAAAAAATTATTTTTTTAATGACATTATAGAAACGAATAATCATTATACTACAATATTCTTTTAGAAAGGTATTGAAATAATATGTTGAACAGAAATGATGGCCAAGAAAAATGATTCATTAGAAAGTGGAACTTAATGGAAAAAATATTATTGAGGGAAAAATAAACATTTATATATTTCAGATGTATTTATAAATTTTTTTGGATGAATATATTATTAATATGGATATAGTAAATTGGATAGTTATAACTAACTTGGAATTGATTAATTATTATTTCAAAATATGGTTTTTGTTGTCACGGATGGGTTTTAAAGATTCTTGGATTTAAAGGATATATATGATAATATATGTTTTATTAATGGAATGTGAAATCATTTTTGTTTTCAATTAGGTTTCATGGTAATTACCATGTTTTAGGGATAAACGATAAGGGAAATCATAGGTTTGGTTTATGAAAAATAATTAGTACTTCATATATTTTGGGGAATTCATGATAAACACATTTTGGATGTTCCAGGTCCTTGGTTCTAATGTTTTAGATATTATTATTATGTAATGTTCATAAGAGTATCAATTTATGAACTATTTTCCGTTTGATGTTGGATGATGTTTTAGTTATTAATGTATTACTTCTCCATGTAGAGATTAGTTCCATTGGATAACCTGTTATAACCATATTGGGTATAGAAAATAGTTAGAGACATGTGAAAATACATGTCACACTTTTATGGTTCTTATGATCTATTAATAAGGAAATCTAGTGAATCATGCATAAAAATTTAATTTTTGGATATTCATTTATTCAATTAAGAGATGAATTTGTAATTTATTGAAGCAAATCCAAAAGATTAAATTATTCTCATAAAATATTAATGTATAAATTATGTATAATTAATTGTATTAATATAGATTAAAATAACTAATCACCCCCCAAAAATAGATCTTTAATAAAAAAAATATCTTATTATATTCATATATTAGGGATCATATTTTGTTTTAATTCATCATAGATTTTTTGTTTTGAGGCCATTAAAATTCAATTGATCGTTCACTTGTTTGTTATTAATAACCTCAATCACTCTCAATATTTATTTATGATTTTATTCCATGTTCATATCTTCACCTTCAAAAAATTTTATCCTACATATAATCATATTTAAAATTATTCTACTTTAACATTTTACATCCCTTTTCATCTTAATAAATGGATATTTTCGCCAGCCTATTTATGATGTGGGTTTCTTAGCTGTGGTATTTTTTCCACCCATTTATTATTGAGATCAAGTTTAAATTGCGAGGACACAATTTATATGATGTGGGGATAATTTATCATTTTGAGATTTTAAAATAATAACACTATTTTTTATATTGTTTGTGACATTGAACATAGAGCTTAAACAACCCATGAAATATATTTCATCAACATTAGTATCATCGATAAATTTTTAAACATGAAACCACAAGTTGAATTTAACCCAGATATGGTATAAAATATCAACCAAATACTTATACTAGAGAGTAAAAATAGTAATACATAATTTTGAAAATTGAGGCTAACAATTGGTTAAAATAAATTAATAATCATTTAATATTAAAAAGTTTTATTTTGAAAAACTGTATCTTTCTTAATACCGGATTGGTCACGACTTTAACACATAATTTATAATTAATTATTACAAATTCTATAAAAAATTTCAAAAAAAATAAATTCAATTTTGAAATTATATTATCAAAATTATGTATTTGTGATTTTTTGTGGTTTTTCTAAATCATTTCATGTTGTTATGAATTGTAAAGAATATGGAATATTAATTGAAAACTACATATTAATTGAAATTATTTATAAAGTTCTATTTTATTATTAATTTATTTTAATGTAAAATTGATTATATTTTATATAATTTCATTAATTTTTTTATTGGAATTATTTTCATTTTTTATTTTGATAAAAATCATTGGCAACTTATGAATATTATCTCTTTGAAAACTTGTATTCTCATTTCATCTACGGTGATTAATTATAATTTAAAAATTTCTAATTATGTGTTTGGAAATTTTAAAAATATCTTCCATATTTTGAATAAGAATTATTTATATTTTATGATATGTAAAAATTAATTTTTTACCAAAATGAGTAGTGGAAAATGATAAAATACATTACAATGAATATGGTAATAATGGATTTTCTATGGGATAAACTAATTAAATATGGATTAAAATGTTGTAAAAACTTTTCTAGAATAAATTTAATTGAATATTTTGGCCTCTATAATGTCTATGTATCTATTATACTACGTTGTTCACCCTTTTTATTTTTCAAAATGTAAGCACACCATTTATTTTGAATAATTACTAGTTTATCCCTCACCTCAATTATAAAAGGCCACACTTTGTTTTATATTATCCACACCAATAAACCATTTTTTATAAAATACCAACCAATTCCCTTTCCAACATCACTCATACCATTCTATAAGCCTTATTTTAGGATTAAATGATTACTATTAATTATTTGGTTAAAACATATTTAGGATGTGTGAAGTTGATGTAATATTTTTCAATGTGTGTATTTATTTTGTTTCTTCCTTCACATCCTTAAATAATTAATAAAACATGTTGATATAACAAAATAAATATTTAAAAAATAATCTAGTTGTTTTATTATTTCAATGACCTAAAACACCCCCACCGATGTTCCTCAAATGGGTTACAGAATCATTATTCGTGTGTGTAGAGTACTACCGCCTCATGAATCGATGTCAATTGTTTTTCTATTAACACCTCACACAGATGGTCATGATGATGAATATAAATTATTTATATGATATTATTAAAATAAAAATATATCTTGAATAATTTTACAATATATATATATTTTACATTCTATTCAATAGGGGAAAATATCGTTGATCACGTGTAAGACCGACTACCACCCTACGAAGCGATTTGATTCTTTATTCACTAACACATTACATGAAAGGTGGCTAGGATAAATTTAATGTATATATGTGATATAAATGTAATTATTATATAATTAATTAAATATTTATCTTTATAAAATATAATATATTATTTTCTTTCATACATAAAATAGATGATAACAACGCTTGTGTACGTGTGTACTATCTCTTTCCCAAAGTGACATGGCACACTTTTCATAACCGCACCACAAAAATGATATATATGTGTGTATTAAAAGAAATAATATAAATCTATATATAATATTTTATTTTAATTAGGGAAATATAAAATATTATTACCTTTATTCCATAATGATCATTGAAACTTATGGGTACGAATGACCAACCATCTCCATGATTGAAATATAATTCATTACTCATAACAATATAACATGATTGGTATCAAAAGAATAATTGTATGAAAAAATATGATAATTATTTTGGATATTATTTTTATAAAATATGTGCAATAACTGGATCATTAATTGAAAAATAGACAGGAGGAAACAAGGAAATTAATACAATAAATAACAAAAATAACAAAGGATTATTAGTTAATGGGTAATAAGATGTCATAAAAGGGACATATATGAAATTATAAATATTAATATGGTCATTTTAAATGTTAATAACATTTTAAATATATATTTATAAGATATTAAGTCACGTTAAACCAAAATTAAGAATGATTTAATTGATCTCATCTAAATAGTATTTCATTTAGGCATTTTGAAATATTATGTACATAATTTATCTTACATAGTGTATATACTACCCATGATCCATGTAACATCATGATAAAATAATAATTAATTTTATTTTATATTTCAATTTAAATTATTTCATCTTTGTGGGTTTGACATAGGAGTTACTATGGGGTAAAGAATTTCACAACTAAAATTCAATCTAAAGGGTTATATAACATCATACTTATATTTAATATTATCAAATTATGTGGGTAATGAACTTTTAATATTATATATTTTATTTATATTTGTTTTATCTTTATTTATAGTTGATACACATAACATATTCCTTGATTAATTCTCACTTCAACATTCTGATCATTTTGAATGATAATTTCACATTCTCATTCAAATAAAAAAATTTACTATTGAATTTCAGTTGAAGGAAAATATTAGATCATTTTCAAATAAATCAATTTAATTATATTATCATCTTATTATTAATTATATTTTATTGAAAAAATATTATTTTCATACTCTTTGGTACCTAAAATAATTGAGGATTTTTTTTAAATAAAATATTACTTCATTTCTCTCTTAGTTCAGAAATCCATTTTCTACTAACAACCTTTTTTCTAAAAATGTATTAAAAACTGTTTTCATCCATTTTAAAATGAATTAATTGATATTTTTTTCTTCCAATTTTAGATGTTTTCCAAAAAAAATATATTGGAATGATCATGTTGTTTTAAAAAAATGACCAGTTTTATTTTATCAAAAAAGAGAAAAGAATCTAAATATTAATCGGTATGGCATAAAACCAATTTATAGCCTTCAATGACAATAAAATATTATAAATATTAAATTATAATTTTTTGATATTATTTTCAAATAAAATTATACTCAATTTTTTTGTGAACATTTAGTTTAAAAAGGTTTTTTTGAAATGAAAAATATATTTTCCACAATAATATTTTCTAAAAATATTTTTAGGGTATTTTAATTCATCAATGAAAATAAAACCTTTTCAAAATATACAATTTTAATATGTTAGAATTATATAATTTTTATTACTTATATGGATGGTTTATGATTAGTTAGACTAGTTTTCTAGTATGTTGAAACCATTAATTCTACTCTTTATATTTTATGATCACGTTTATTGATGGGGGAATTTTTTTTATATTTCATATGATAATTTAAATAAAAGTTTTTATGTGGATTATATTTCACTACTTTCATATATGGAATTAATAGGACATTTTATGTCTTCTGTGGGGCCCGTTATACCCCCTTGAATAATTTTTAGGTCACATGAGACAAAATATTTATTGTTTTTTCTAAGGTATTACTAATTTATTTAGAAGACATCACACAATAATCAATGGTATTAGATGTCCTGGAACAAACCGTGAAGATATGCTTTAGGTTTCAATAAATATGATTTAAATCATTATAAATTCAGTTATTGATATTGAATGTGATATTTCATTTAGTTAGAATATTCAAGGTCACATTTCAAGATCATGTGATTCTCTATATGGAATTATTGGATAATATTTTATTCATCCGATATTAGTCTTGTGTTATTAAGTAAATGGGATATGTTTCAGTTATTTACCTATACATATTTATAATACATTATTTATTCATATCATCTACTTTAAACATACCCTTACCAATCATATAATATCACCCCATTATTATGTTTTATCTTCCTAGGAATACCATGTTTTATCTTGTGATAAATATATAGGGATGTGGTAAGGGGAATAATAATATTGAAATATAAAATTCTCTGTGTATTTTATGATTTAAAATGTTATGTGAATGTTAATTGTGAGTCTAGTTTACCAACACTACTATAATATTCAGTAATTTTAGATGTGATTACATATATCCAATTCCAATTAAATAAAGTATACATTGGCTCTGAGATACTAGGTTTGGAGCACTACTATAACCCATAAATCACATAGCTGAGTTACCACGAAAATGGATTGAGGGTGTTCCCAATCTAACTCAACAGAATTTATAAGAAACGGTTCCATAATAGGAATAATTTTTATTTAATACTTGTAGTACTTTTTTCAACTCATTAATTTCAAAATATTATCCTAAGGAAACCACAGTTAAACTTATTCCTAAAATCATGTCAAATTTTGATGTTGAGTGAGTGATATTTCCCGAAAATTGTATTAGTTATAATATTTACATAGTTAATTCTCCAACCCCCAAATGGACCCCTTTCGTCTTATAAGATCTTTCATTAAGAGGAAAACGCCTCAAAACAAAAATCATGTTGGTTAATCTTATGATATTATTTTTCTCACATCATAGTTCAGGATCATGAAATAATTTTTGACAAAATTTATCAAAATACCCACAACATATGTTATTGAATGTGGATAAATAATATAAAAGAAAAATACATATGATAATGTATATTTTCATTGAAATTACACATGGGGAATCATATTATCCTCTAAAGATATTTGTACATAATCAAAACTATTTTACTAACATTGATCTCCCTTTACAAGATGATAAATTTCCACAAATTGAGTAATTTAGTTCCATATATATTTAAAAATGATTATTTTTAAAATAAATAAAATTATGTCTACATAAACAACTCTATTAAATCTAGAATAAACCAAGGGGTTATAAAAAAACTTGATGTTTCCCATGGTTTTTTGAACCCACCGTGTAACCAGTATCAGAATTTAAAAGGAAAAAATATTAATAGAATATATTTAGAAGCTATTTTCAAATAGGATATCAATAAAAAATAAATTCCCAAAATTATAAAATTAAAACTCTATAAGAAAAAGTGGTCCAAATGGAAATGTAATGAAAATTCATTAATAAAGATAAGATTCCAAGAAAAACACTTTTGAACCCCTAATAGAATGTCATAGCTGTCACCATAAGAAAATTTCTAAATGATCATGAAAATGTTAGGGTATACCCTAGAGATGATGAGATAGATTACTTTATTGAATCTATTAAAAAAATTGTGATAAGTCATTATCAATAAAAATGAAAATAAATGTATAAAGATAACTAATTTATAAGAATTCACATGAAAAAGATAAAATGATATGTAAAATGGAATCGGAACTAAAATATTTCAGAAAGATGAAGATTGGTTTGTTTATAATGTGTTATGAAACCTTATTCCCCTACCATTCATTATTATAACGGAGTCTATAAAAATGATGTATCTGAATAATGTATTTCATAAAAATGATTATACATTATAGAAACAATATACCACATATATAAGTCTTTGAAAATATTTTATTATTTATAAAATTCACCAATATTTTCCTAACAAACGAAATTGTAATGAATAGCCATCCTCAATGTTTCTGAGGTGTGTAGTTATTCCCTTAAAAAATACATCAAAAACTAAAAATCCCAAGTTGTTATATTAAACTTAAATACCCTAGATATTCTAAATTATGATTCCTCAACCAATAGATAGTATCAAATAGGTATTTCTTCCACACTCAATGACACCAATTTCTAAGAATCTTTTGGATCCAGTGCCTAATATAGAGTCAAATTCTCTAATCCACCTTTATAAATTTTAATAAATATTTTTGGTAGATTAGTATTTGAGATTTGATTAAGTATAGTTCCATGTCTAGGGGAAGTAATGGACTAAAACCAATTACAAAACATGAATATTTTCTATTTAAACAATATTATGTTCTATAATTTCTCACACCTTCTATGTTGAATGCTGATATTGATGATGTTTAATCACTTATGAAAAATTAAATTCATTTGAGTCAATATTAGAGTCAAAATTTTAAATCATGGGAGTTGAATTTGATTTCACAACATGTAATTGTTCTGATTTACCATGTTTTGTTTTACTATGTTGTTAATATATTAAATAGGTTTTCAAACCTCTTACATTTTTTTGAGTATATATGAACCGTAATTAACAGAAAACCATTTTATTTTTTTTCCAGTTTTCTTGTTCGAATATCTAGGTTTTCATCTTCAGTCATTGGTCCTTTTGGTGGTCTTTTAGGGTTACCATCAATAATTTAAATATATCTAACTTCTAAAATGATATATTTATTTAGCATAAATATTTAAGGGTTGTAATTTTGAGAATATGAGAGAACATTATAATATTACCACATAAAATATGAAAATAAAAATCATTAATATATCATACCTATAAAATGATCATTGTTCGGATAGAAATTCAGGGTAATTCTATAAGAATATTAAAAATATATCAATTTGTAGGAGGTAAACCATGGTTTTTATTTTTTCTAAATTTAATTTTATATCCATGTAAATATCTATAACTTTGTATCACACATTCCCATAATTGACCACTGAAATAAGAAGTTGTTTGTTGTTTTTTCTATTATTCATATTGATATCATGATGAAAAATCATCCAAAAATAATTAATATCATGTAGTAGTAACTAAATAGAACATGTGAAATATAATTGATAGATCATCTGTCAACTGAATTTTTGTTCAGTGATGTAGCCATAAGGGGAAAAGATCACCAACTAGAATAGATAACTAGTAGCATGGTAGGTAGACAAACAATGAGATCCTTCTATTACAAGAAGGGAGTCTATATTCCACCCCTAACCATGGTCAGGAAAGTTATAGTATAATCTAAATTAAGTGACTATAGATATAAAATTATTTCATGAAAGTTATATTCTTTTTCCTGGATTAATGGAGATTCAATATAGGGTGGCTATATCCAACCCCAATACTAGAACATTGGTTTATATTTAATTAGTATTACTTGTTATAAACAGATATTAATCTTCATTCCATTCTGTGTGATAGAAATTACAACAAAAAATAAATCATGTAGTGGTGGATTTAATAATTGTATTAGTTTAAACAAGCTTCTTTTAATACAAACCAGTTTCTAAAAAGTAAACATTTTATGAGTCTCCATTTGTTTTGGAGTGGTTTTTTATGTGAAGTGGTTCTGTGGAACTGATAAACATACATATTTGTTATTAGTTTCTAAAACATCATTAAAATGGTATTCAATGGTTATTTTTTACTCCTCGTTACTACTCTATGGTTGTCTAAATCAATTCAAATATTATATGAAATGATTAATTCACTAAATAATTTTCAATTGTAGTAGTGATTATATAAATTGTCAAATAGTTAGTGGCATGATGGAAGTATTTAGAAATGGTTTTATATTTCCTAGTTGTGGTTAAAACTACAATGAAAAAATTACTGATTTTTTTAAAATTACATAGCATATATACCCACTACTAAAACAATCAACCAAAGAATACATTATCCCCTAAAATAAAATACCACCATCAGGATAAAAATAAACATATATCATTAATGGTAATATTCAATAATTTTGATAGTCCATCTAGACATACAAAATAGATTATCAATATATATTTTCCAATAATATAATCTTAAACCATGTAAATTATCTGATTAACAAGATGAATATATATGTTTTAGTCACAAAAACAACCCATCCAACATCAATACTGCCCTATTATGTCATGAAGACAATAATAATAAGATATATCCTTGTTATTTTCATGATGGTTATAAGCTATTATAACATTTGTTGCCAACATTATATAACATTTATAATATAAATTCATTTTAATTATATGGTACATAATAACTATTTACATCAATTATTATAATAATATAATAAAACTAAAATAAATGTAATAGATTGAGTACTGTTGTAGTTTTTCATATCAGGGATGAAATCTATAATGGAATTCCATCGGTAAAGTATGTTTCATTGAACTCTCACCACAATTAGTGCTTAATGTATTTTCACTTCTCCTCAATATCTTTGATGCACATTTACAAACCACTTCATCATTTAGGTCAAAATATAAAATAAAATACATATTAGATATAAAAACAAAATAAAATTTAAATTTAATAGGAATAGTATATGAAAAATAAAAATATGAATTTTGACTTACATTCAATTATTTATCCTAAATAGAAATCTTCCAACTAGTGGGAATATGTCTCTGTTGAAGATAATTTGTAACATACAAACCTAGGTGTCATGCGTTGGTGCCTTGATCTAACCCGTCACATGACCTCAAGCATGCCTCCCTATTTACCAGAGGCAACAAATAGAATTGAGGGACTAATATACAACATAAGTAGACTATTCCCTATTTTATCAAAGTGACACACTAGAGGAACATACAAAAAAAACTAACTCAATTACATATAACCCTAAAAATTATAATCTAGTATAACAATATATCCGAAACTAGAAATAAAATTTTCAAACCAGATTGTGGATATAAAATGTTATAGCACGTGCCAAGGGTCAAAAAGAAAACCAAAAGTAATGACACTGACTCATCTAATTCAGGTCCCAAACCATGTCTGATTCCCTGAACCTTTCCCCATACCAAATAAACTACATATCGTAGGGCCCATTCCTTTTACAGATATTTAATCCTTGAAATCAATTCCGGTACTGATCTGGTAGCCTATATAGGGTGTGAGTACCACTCTTTATGCCACCACCGATGTTGTCTAAAACAAATCCAATCAATAATAGGTGTATGTAGTTGTATAATGAAATAAGATCATTCCATTAGTAATCTATTATCACATTATAATATATTATTTATTTAATCACATTAACCACTAGGTTCCCATGGACACCCGACCCTCAATGCTAGCTTTGCCTCATGTTGGAGTCCGAAACATTTCACACTATCAAATCAAAATTTATTTAACAAAAGAGCTTTCATTATCCATTATATTTAAATTACTGATACATTTAATTATAACCATAGTCCAATGCCACTATTTTAGGTGTTTTTCATCAAGTCTAGAACCCTAGGAGTATTTGGAAAAATCAAGCAATGTCTTAGACCTCATGGGTATTTGGAGTATTAGTCCTTATTCGGTACAATTTTCATGCATTCTTAGGGTCCACATCGCCTTGTCTATGACCCCATGTGTCTTTGGAGCATCACTCTATGTCCCACACTAAATTTTCATAATAAATCACATATATCACACGTATCATATATCTAACATGTATCACATATCCCACATATAACACCTTAATTGATTAAAAAATAAATTAATGATTCTAACAATATTAATTATTCAGTAAATAGTTTATCACATCAACCCCTTTAATTATTTTTCCAGTCCATCAAACTCTACAATACCATAAATTAATTAAAAAATTAATTAACTAATTCCACAATAAAAAATAATATCATAATTAACTCATCATTTTATTATCCATATTCATCACTCCCAGTATTCCAATATTTAATTAAAAATTTATTTTTCTCAATTTACAATTAATTTTTTTGATAATTTACTCAACAATTAATTACACCCAATTTCAAAATTCAATACATTGATAATTAATTAACAAATCAATTACCAAAATTTCACAATATATATTATTCTATTAAATCCCTAATTCCTCAATAACATTGTTGACCACATTAATTAACTCAATAATGAATTCCAATTGTTAAAGAAACACTATAAATTATATAATAACATATATTAAATTTAAAATAAAAGTATTGGATTTTAATAATCGACCACCTACCTATATTCATAGATAAAAAATAACCAAATGGATATTCACAGAATTCAGTGGAGTAACAATGCAAAATGAGATCCATATCTATAACCATAAATCAAAATAAAAAATTTATGATCCCTTAGATCTATATATAGATCCACTAACTAGGTTAAAATTTATTAAATTACTATAATGATCTAGAAAAATAGAGGAAAACATCCCACAAAAACATTGGTAGAAAAAAGGATGATGAAAGATAAATCAATGATATAGGATCGACTTATAATGAGGGTGGATGATCATCAATCTTAACTTCGAATCATGAATAACAGACTCCATGAAGTCTTAAAATTCATCTCTAGAGCCCCAAAATAGAGAAATAGTATCTACGGTCAAATGGGGTTCGAATGGGGGGAGTTTTTGGGGTTTGGGTGATTTAAAATCTAAATTTTAGGATAATTTAATTCTCTCACATGGTTTTCTGGGTTGGGGTTCATGGATTCCCCAAACCATGGGTCAAAACCATGCGCCTCTTTTATAGTGGCACACTATTACTCTTAAGAGGGAATGTATCACCATGATGCTTTTATGAAAAAATTTATTTAAATATTTTTAATTCTTTAATAACTTTCATTACATGTAATCAGGGGTATAAAATAACTGTAAGATGCCTTTAGTTTTGTTTCCGACACTTTTGTTGGGGCGCGCGCGTCCATCCACTTGGGTGCGATAGGCACGACTGTTTTGTTGCCCCGCATTCCCACTTTCCAAATGCGGGCGACATCTGTTCCTTGTTCAGGGACATCTTCTCCTTGATCGAAACTGGGATGATGGGATATCAGTTCTTCCTTCCATGAATTCCTCCTCAGAACTTGTCACCTTGTCCAGGTCTCCCTCATAGATTTAATACGTTGTTCGTGAAGCTCTTCACAGTGCCATGTTTCCATGGACACCGGTTAATTACACCGCTCCTGTCAGGACATTCCAAGGGGTCCGGTAAGGGAGGCAACCATCAGTTGGGGATTAGTCACGTTGAGAAATCACTGGCATGTCTAGACAATGGGGAATTGGCGTGTCTATCTTTTGTCCCTTGTTATAGGGCTTCTCGAGGGCACGGAATCCCGAGGCATCCCACATCAATCACGGGGAATCATATTCCATGGGAATGTATATGAGGTTTTCCTCAGCTTCCCATGTTTAACACGGGGTATGCAACATGTTTAACATCCAGCGGAGACAGATCAGAGTGATCAAAACACCGATAATGGTGGACAAGATTGATGGGCCCCCTTGAGGGATCATTTATATTGAGGTCAGCACGTGGGCGGATTCCTGAATACTTTGGGGGGGGGGAATGAAATGGGACCATCACAAAGGTGACACTGAATTTGGACTTGAGCCTCAAAAAGACAACCTACGTATCCCCATGGCAGGGAATCAATGTCCACATATTTTGGGTTGGGTTTCATCATTGAACCGACGCCAAGGGGATCGGGATGACCGAGTGGTGGGCTTGAACCTCTTGGAGGCTTCCTATGTACCATGCCTTGACATGGATCAAAGTTCTCGTAGTTCTCTTGGGGAGTGTCGGCGAACCGACGTGAAGATGGACCTTGGTCCGATGGGTATCGTCATCAAACTGACGTGAAGGTGGACCTTGGTCCGATGGATGTTGGGCTTCAACCTCAGGGAGGTTTCCTACATACCATGCCTTTACATGGATCCAATTCCTCGTAGTTCGATTGGGGCTTGTCGTCAAACCTACGTGAAGATGGACCTTAGTCTGATAGGTATCGTCAGTGAACCGACATGAAGGTGGACCTTGGTCCGATGGATGATGGGCTTGAACCTCAGGGAGGTTTCCTACGTACCATGCCTTGACATTGATCAAAGTCCTCGTAGTTCACTTGGAAGGTGTGGGGCTTACACTCTAGGATGACCAGGAGTTTGTGAACCTACGTGAAGGTAGTCAGAATGACCGGGTGGTGGGCTTTAACATTAGGGAGGATTCCTATATACCATGTCTTGACATGGATCAAAGTCCTCATTGTTTAGGTTGAAAAATGGGTTTTTAAACTAACATGAAGGGTTTTCGGAACAACTAGATGGTGGGATTGAACCTCAGGGAGGCTTCCTACATACAATTCCTTAGCAAAGATCAAAGCCCTAATAGTTTGGGAGTACAGTTTAACGTCATGTTGGACAGGGAATTTGGGGCTTACACTCTGAGGCGGCCAAGGTTTTGGTGAACCGACGTGAATGAGGTCGGAACAGCCGGGTGGTGGGAATGAACCTCAGTGAGGATTCCTACGTACCATGACTTGACATGGATCAAAGTCCTCGTAGTTCAGGTGGAAGGTGTCAGGTTCGGTGCTCACTCTAATCTCACGTGAGTCGTTCTCAGTGTGAGAAACAAGAGGTTGCATGGACCTGACGATCACGTCGCGAAGGGTACATCCATGGGAAATGAGGAGGGGCTACTGCGTTAGGTGGCCCATGGTGCTGAGAATTACTTTAGGATGGAGCCCTGAGGGTGAAAAAGTTCAATGGGAGAGGGATTTGGGACCAAGGAAAGGGGTGCCTCATCCTATATCATGCCCTCCACTGGCCTTGGCTGTGGGGATGTATGTAGGTGAATGGGTGCTACCTTCTATAAGAAGGACTAGGGGATTACACCAAGATGGCTTCCCTTACCCCGTGGACAAACGCCACTCTGAGAAGTAGGATATGATCCCATGTGATGGGTGATCCCATCCCCATGGAGGCGAGTGGGAATAAGGAATGTCTGGGCTGGGGGGACCCTACGTGCGTGGCACGGGGCCAGATCACATTTTAACGTCATGTGTTGAGGATGAGGGATCTTGATAGTTTAACATCCTACAGCTCAGATGAGGTGGGTTTACTCTAGAACCCTAGGACTTACATAACCAGTACCCTATGATCCTTGTGGGAGTGAAGGTACCGACAATGCCGTGAAGAAGGGGGGTCGCGGAGCTAACCATCGAGGGGTCCAGGTTAGCATGGACATGCGAAAACACAATAGTTGTTAGCGTGCCTATGCAAAGAAGCATTGGCGGAAGCAACGACATGGGAGGTATCGTCCAGGGGACTTTGAAATCACATCGTGCAGACCTAGAGGTCCGCACGAGAAAAGGATTCACCAAGAAGCGGGGCCCATAGGCAGGGGCCTTATGGAGCTCGATTTCTCTGTATGGTGAAGGGAACTTGCGAAGGGTGTGCTTCACAATGTGGGATGCCTTATCCTTATCATGGGGCAGAGATGCAAGTGGTGGGTGCTTTGCGAAGTGGAAGGGTGTTTGCGGAGCACTGCCTCACGAAGCATAGGTGCCTCACGAAGCGAAGTGCCGCGAAGCAGTGTGCTTCGTGAAGTACAGTGACCCTACCTTGACATGTGGATCGTGTGTACAAGATGGGTGTTTCGCGAAGCATAAACGCTCTGCGACTGCCCAAGTCCCCTTGGGGATCCCCTTCCTTCGCGAAAGCCCTTGATTTTCGCAAAAGGAATCCCTCTCAAAAGAGGGGATCAAAACGAGACAATGTAGAGGTACCTCGCGAAGCAAAAATACCTCGTGTAGCTCATGATTCACATAGAAAAGGGAGATTTGTGAATCAGGAGCTATGAAGGAGAAAGGTCAGATTGTTCTTGCTGGGGACTCAGGTGGAGCTATGTTTTTATAGGCAAGGGGCACCGTGGAGCAGTGCTCACACGACACGAAGAGGGCTTGGATTGCTTCGCGGCGAGTCATGAACATCAACCGGGTTAGTGGAGGATTACCGCCTCCATTGCTTAGCGGGGAACTCTTGAATGTCAGGGGGTTCATGAGGCATCCTGCCTCTCTGGATTCGCGGTGGGTTCACGAACGTCAGGTCTATTCTCGGGGCTTCCTATCTTTGCTGCTTTGCAGCAGCCGCATTGCTTTGGAGGGCTCCATGTTGGGGCTTTACGGGGCAGGCTTTGGAGCATTCTTTTCTTCATTCTTTTCATCCAATATTTTGGCGCCAAAAAATCCCCCCCAGACTTGGAGCCATGGGGGGATCAAGGGTTGAAGTCTGAGGGAAATCGCCAAAATTATCAGCGGTTCCGTTGCAGGCTCGTGAAGCAGGCGCGCGAGGCATACATGGGCCGCGCGGTCTGGACGCGCCACGAAGTTTCGTGTGGGCTAGACGCTCCACGAAGATCCGAGAGTCGACGCCTATAAATAGGGGGATACCCTCTCTTTTTTCCTTTCACTTCTCTGTGACTTTTTCCTTTTGCGGTCTTGATTCGCAAATCTCCGCGTACTCCATGTCTGCCCATCGTGAATCGAGCTTCGTGGAGAACCGCGAGTCTCCGACTCCATGACTACGCCAAGCGAACATCTTCTTCCAAGTCAAGGCTCTGCGTCTTGGATTTAAGAGCTTCGTGAATGAGCTTTGTGACCCGAATTTAATTTTTTCTGGGTTCTGAAACCCAATGGACCATCAAGAAGCTGTGCTGGGGGTGCTCTTAGACGCCGCTCGGAGGGACAAAATGACCAACTTTCTGGGCCTAGGGGAGCTAGTCTGAAGCCACTCAGACCATAATTCATCGACACAACTGCTACCAGAGAGTCAAAAGAACTATCTGATGTGCAAGAATTTGCCTTTGTATGGCTTTATGATGAGGGATGATGTCTTCATTCCTGAGGCGAGTAGAGACGAACCAGCTTGCTGGTTCAGAAGCACGCCCTACCAACATCAATGGTTCAGGGCGGCTGACGGTCATGCTCAGGAGGACTTCACACCTGTCACCACTGACTATATGTACAACCATATGAACAACATTGACGGGAATCCATTGCAACTGGAGACGTCCCCTCCCATGTACCGCAAAATACTGAAGGAATCTTTGAGGTATTCGATGAAGGGGTGGTCTGTTGAGTGGGACCTATGCCAGGGTGGAAAATTCACCAATGATTGGGCATGGGATTACTGGGTAGCTGCCTCATGTGAGGAGTTTGGGGCCGATCTAAGGAGAATGGATTTGTTTGAGGTGGCATGGGCCTCCCAATTCCACATTTATCAACTGAAACAGCTGATGCCGGAGCTGTTAAAGAGATGGTCGTCTAGGACCAACACTTTTCACATGCACCATAGGGACGTTGGAATCAGTCTATGGGATGTCAATCAGATTTCGTGGGTCCCGGTCTTGGGGGCTATGTATGATGAGTTCCTCCCCATCATGAGCGCATGGGAGGATCTAGAGCAGATGCTGCGGTTGGTGCTGGCACTGTTGGGACTGGTCCCCAGAGAGGAAAAATAAGCGGTGAGAGATGTCCACTTTAAGAAGTGGTTCCAGAAGTTCCTAAACTTCCCAAAGGATCGAAATTTTTTCCTCGATGCCTCGAACTTTTCCGAAGGGGGATCAATGGGGCAAGGAGCACTCAAATTGGAAGCTCTTAGAGGACAACCAGTGGAAGACCTGGGGTTTAAGTGTCAGCACTGAACATCAGTCTATAGTCAGGCTGGCGGCGTTTATCATGGCCTTTATCTATGGTTGGATCCTACCAGAGAGGGATACCAAAATGGGGGTATGGCCCAGCTCATTCGTCATGGCGTCCATTCTTGCCACGGGAAGGTAGGTTAATATGGGTATTCCGATGCTGTCCAGATTGTACAAGATGTTGTGGAATGTTAGCGAGGTCAGGAATCCGCCGAGGATATGTGGGCCCTTCCACCTTTTTATGGGTGGATAGTGGCACACATCAGGGGGGTTTACGAGTATCTGAACCCCATCTCGCCACCAGGGTCAAACTTCCACCTATCCATCATGAATGTTGTTGGGAGATTCCCAGTCAAATTGATCATTTCCTTCATACTGAATCGGGTGTGGAAGGCAGATGAGTTCAATTTCTAACCGTTTCTCTTGCCGACGGGAGTACTCACCGACGATGGTCAGGGAACGGAAGCATATCGGGCCTATCTCCTGGCCTTTCGAGGTGGAGTTCTGGTGGCATGGGTGGACCGCGATCCGCTCTGCGAGCCATACACCCCGTACCGGTTCTCAAGGCAATTATGGTGCCTGTAGTGGCTGACCCTATAGATCTACTGGGAGGTGCGCCCTGAGGATCATCCATGTGTGATGAGGAAATTGTGGCTCATGTTCACACGGGAATACGGAAAAATGCAAATTTCATTGCCTCCACCTACTACCACCTTTGGACTGGTGAAGGAGTATGCCATCAGCTGGGAGGTGGATTATCTGGGGGAAATGCTAAAGCAACTGACCGTCCGGGCTGGTGATGGTGGGCCTCCCCTATCCCGAGGTCGAGGTCAGAGGGAAGCAAGGGCGTCTCGCAGTGGTGGGGCTGACGTGGAGGCGAGAACCGCACCGGATGAGAGTGGGGCAGTGGTGGAAGATCCAACAGCGGTAGTGGACCTGGTGGTCCTGGAAGGGTAGAGCTATCTAGAGGGGAAGCCACTGAGGGGATTCCGTCGGATATCCACCCAGGCTCCGGGGAAGTGGCTGCGTCATATCAACATGCCAGAGAATGTTGTTTTCCCAGAGGCATGGGACATTTGGGATGTCAACCGACAGTTTCTCACCCCGCCTGAGATGTGGAAACACCTGAACCATCTCCAAATAGACCTACCGAGTATAGGCCCTATCCGGGCCGGTTTCACAGTGTCTCTAGTAGAGGAGGATCAATATTTGGCTGAGCTGGAGGACTATGTACATTCCAGTGGGGTCCCGCATCCAATGACTGACCGGGTGAGGGTGCAGCTGGATCGGACGGTTCCCCCACAGCTGTCGGCTGCCAAACTGAGAGATAACTTCCCTCTACGATAAGAATCATATGAATCCTCTTGGGGAGATGTGGCCGCTGGAGGGAGCCCGTTGGAGGAAGGCGAAGTCGGCAATGAAGACTCGGATCTCGATGATTTCGTGGAGACTCTTGAGGTAACATCCCAAGTTTCTTTCCTCAGGGTCTGCTGTTAGGCCATCATAGATTTCTTACCAACATCTAGGCCGTGAAGGAGGATCTTGTATGCATACCTCAATCTTTCCCCTTTATGGGTGATAATGCAGGACCTCCGGAACCCGCGCCTATGGCCACATCTAGTTCTGTGTCTAGTGGGGATAGGGCACCCGAGGTGGCTCTTCCAAGCTCTCCAGACCTTCCGAAAATATACTGAGGGCCACACCTAGGGGTTCCATCCGCATCAACTCAAGATCATCTTCTAGAGTTGGATCTCTATAGGTATTCTCCACCGAATTCATTTCTTGTCATATGTAGATCGTGCCAACTGATGTCCCTATCCTTCCCTATTACGTATAGTTCTTCGACTGGCATGGGCCACTGCGGTGAGGCTAGTCCGGATTTCTAGCAGTTCCCCTCCCAAGGGTATGCCTGTAATGGTGGAGATAGTTACCCATCTCACCAAAGAGATAGCACTCCCTATCATTGGCGAGACCACCGGTGGGGCCGTGCTTGAGATCATCGTGGTGGGGTCTGACGACGAGGATCGACCGGCTGACCCGAGTCCGGCCATGCCTGATTTGACGCCAAATGTCACGCCTGATCCAATGCCAGATGCAGATCCTGCTGAAGATTTCCTTAGGGTGTATCCCGCATATGAACCTACTGACCGTGCTGGCAGGGATGAAATGTTCTCTAATGAAGAGGATAGCAATATAGTCCGCCTCTGATCATGGATTCTGATCGTGCACTTTATCAAGAAGACCCCCCACCCCAAAATTATGGATGGATGAAATGGACAGGCTTCACTCACAGTTGTGTGATCTGTGTGCTGGGGGAGTGGATGCCGAGCATCCTCATTTACTCATCTAGGATCTCATGGCATAGAAGATCAGGGAATATGATCGCGGCCTCAGCGTGGGCTAGCAACGGAGGAAAGAGACGAAAACCAAGAAACTCCAGGAGGCTGAAGATGAAGTCCAGCGGCTACATATCCTGGAAGACGAGCACTCAAACTCTCTTAATGAACAATCAGATCTGATCTCACAAATAAAGTCCCAGCTGGTAGAGGCGGAAAAGAGTTTGAGGCAAGCTTCCGAAGAAATGAACATCATTCAGGCTGACATAAAGCGGTCCCAAAATGAGGCTGATGAGTTGCATCCCATCACTACTGAGGAGGAGCGGGAGCTGAGCTAGTGACAATAACTCCTGGATTCCATAAGTCAGAGGGTGGTATAGCTGTAATGCTATTTCAATGGGGTCAACCCGTCCAAGGGAGGGATAAACCCACGAGTTCTATAAGGATCACAAACTCTCAAACGTACTTTCATGTTTTGATTTTTAATACATGAGTTTCGTTATCGATACTATCTTTATAAGCATCAGTTACATTCATGAAATGTTCGGTGGTCAGTCCCTATGCTCACGCGGGTCATGCCCAATGTGAGAAACAAGGGGTGACTACCATTCTATACCATCTGAACATAATGCGTCAAACAAGATCCGAGTATACGGGGTTTAAATAACCAATCTGGATCCATCGAGAAGACATGAGAGGGGCCTGATCGGAGGATTAGGGCCTTAGAAAAATTTATGAGACGTTTTTCTAATGTGCTCTGGTGCACGGGCAGGGTAACGCTAGGGGAGTTGGGATTAGTTCAAACGTAGGGAAGTGGGAAGTGTACCCCATGATACCTGGAATTTGGAACAATGGGGATTGTGTGACAATAAAGGATAAATGTTGACCGTGTTTTAAACACAGTATTCTTATCGTATTAACCTAAAATGGAGATAACAAATTTGGGTTGACCGTTGACCATGTTTGAAACATGGGACCAGATTCAAAATTCAATCTGCTAGTCTTCTAGAAAGTTGGCCCAGGATCTCAAGCGAACCATATGTCGAGCATTCAAACCATTAGGGTGTCCCTCCAGACATGAAAGAGGGTGAGGGTCCAAATAAGGGGGGCACACAAAGCATGGAATGCAGAGTGAGGGTTTGTTTGGGCAGAATCCAACACTCTTGAAATGATTCCACCATAGAGGGAGCACACTGGATGGGCGCATTGGTTTGATCATGGACCATTCCTTCTTTCAGAGAGTACCTCTCTGGTGAGGGAGCCGTTTCTTCCCAACATTATCTTGGGGCATCCCAAACTTGTTCAGGGTAGAGTTATAGTAAGACGGTTCCCCCTCGAGGGGTAATGTCAAGGGAGGGAAATGGGGAGGAACATGATCTTAGGATTCCTGAGGCTCAACCCGAGGTGAAATTCCTATGTGTCCCTACGTATCCCATGAGGATGGGAATCAGGCCACACGTAGTTATGAAAGCGCAGTTTAACATCATGCAGGATGATGAGAAACCTGGCTGTGTTGGTACACATCCTACCAAAACTACTAAGCCCACATGAGTCATGCTCGGTGTGGGAAACAAGAAGTAATGGTGGGACTTTCCCGACACAGGAAGGGGCATGTTTGGATGGAGGGATGCTCGGTTAATACCGGCCCAATGATACTAACACATCCATGAAGCACACCTAGAAACGAGAAGAGATAGAGACGAGTGTGTCAGAATTTCACTTGAACATGAGAGAGTGGGAATGTGTGAATCATGAAGCTTGAAATCTGGACCACAATGATGGTGGCATGATGATGGAGGATAGCTGTTAACCATGGCAGAAACAAAACATCCACATCGTGTTAGCCTGGAGTGGAGACAGTCTGATGAGGGTCGACCATTGACCATGTTCGAAACACGGGACCATGTCACAAATCATATTAGAGATCCATAAGGGTGTTAACCTGAAATGATAGGAGATCCCTTAGGCCCAGAATCCATGGAAAGCCCTTAAGCTTAGCATCCATGCCATCTGAGGGTCCTTTCATATGTGTAGGAGGATGAGGATCTAGATAGCGAGCTCAAAAAGCCTGAATATGGAATGAGAGGAATGTATCCATGAAGATTCCACACATAGGTATCTTTGTCAAAACGCATCCGAATACGTTAATGAGACCTATTAGGTAGAGGGAATCAAGTCCCTTCCAATAAGGAGATCTTAGTTTAGGGTCGTAGAGTTCGGACCATGGATGGGAGGAAACACAGGAGGCACGTGGTGGGGTAACCCAAGTACCTAACATGAATGAGAACTGGGGGTTCTGACCACCACGTTCTTCTCGGAGAGCTTTAGGTCGAGGGACCAAAAAGGTGAGTTGAGGTGGGCCTAATGAAAAATGCAGAGGCGTTCCTACGTACCCCATGAGAATGGGGATTAAGTTGCACGTAGTTATTGAAGGTGTCACAATAAGGTATCAGTTCCAGGGAATAAGGGGAGTGTGGGCATGGCCCTTTCCCTAAAAGAATCAGAATTTGATAAATCTTGTTTATCCTTTACGGTGAGTGGTTTTTTTTGTGAAGCGACAGGCCTAGGGTTGCAAGCCCTGGTGTCGCCACAAGAATCAAGCCATAGTATGCGTTGAAAAATGTCATGGCATATTTCCAATACCCAACGTGATGTCCTATACAACGATTTCACCACAATACAGTGCCATTTTTCATCATGCGGCTAGGAATAATGTCCTAGTTTAGGGTCATGTGATATGACCACGCTTGCATTTTAATGTCATGCAGCGCAGACGTAGCAAAGATACTGCTAGGCAGGGAATGAGTACATTTCCATGAAATATAACCGACGTGGATGGGGACATGATCCCACATCACACCGTACGCAATTCCGAGATAGGAACCCCGGACCAAGGGGCCCAAATAGGGGCAAGAAGGAAAGGGGCATGAGGAACTAGCTCCCAACTGAGCTGGACTCAGAGACAAGACGTCCGGGTGAACCATCACATCCCGTGGGGATGAGGATTGATCCTCACATATCTTTTAATGATGATATTAGTTTATGGTCTTAGATCTTGGATCGTGGATGCCTCGAAAGACGCCGTATTGTAGCTTTGTCCCCCAAACGTGCAGAGGTGCACTGAGGGATAGTGCCAAGAGTGTCGAGATTTTACCTGGACACGATGGGGTGGAACATAATGTGAATCATGAAACCAACATTCAAAGTCAGAAAGGGATGGCATGACGATGGAGGATTACTGTTAACCATGTTCACAACACAGCATCCGGTCACATTAGCATGAAATAGGGAGAAACAAATGAGCATCAACCGATGGCCATGTTCGCAATGTGGGATTTGTATCAGTTTCCCGTCCGAGACCCTTGGGGGAGTTGGCCTGTAACAGTAAAAGATCCCTTAAGCGTAGTATCCAGGCCATTTTTTTGGTGGTCCCTCTGGGTTTGAAAGATGATGGATGCTGGAATGAAGGGGAACATGAATCTTTACAAGTGGAAGGAACTTGACCAAGTTGAATATGACACTCTTAGTCCTAGACCAGAGTACTCTTATCAAATAGGTGAACCACTGCAAGGGGTCGAGGGACTCAACTTGAGGGCAGACAAGAGATGGAATATTCCCGGGAGAAGGGAGGCATGGTGCCAAAAACCATGTACCACACCTATTTATCCCCCTCTTGGAGAAGAACAGGCCAAGGGGCCTAGGTGATTGGGAGATCGGTAGATCTCTAAGAGGTGGGGCTGGACCCGAAGTCTAAACATTCGTGTGGTCCTATGTATCCCATAAGGATGAGAAACAAGCCACACATAGTTCTAGAAAGGTAACTTATAAAGTCATGTGAGACAAGAAATATGAGGGCTAATCCTTAGAACGGGGTGCATGTGGTGCGGTTATTGCAAGCTCGATGTGAATAAAGACATAATCCCATACCATATCACGCTGTCCCGTAATCAATATCCCGAAGGTGTGGCTGAGAAGACAAATTAATATAACTCAAGCTGAACGTAGTTTTGAAATGATCTTAGTTTAGGGTCTTAGAGCTTAGACCAAGGAGGGATAGAAAACTTCCAAGTAAGCGCAGACCTCGACTCGATCCCTTAGCCCACGTGAGTCATACTCGGTGTGGGAAACAAGGTAGGAAGATCCTTATTTCAATACTTGGAACATCCATTAAAGGTAAATCGGTGCAGAGCCCTGAAGGACGCCCTTTACACGACTTTTTCCCATGACCAGAAGATGCGCACTGAGGAATAACATCAAGAGTGTCAAAGATCTACTTGGACAGGAGAAGGTGGAGAAGGATTTGAATTGTGCAACAGACATTTTGGTCTTAATGGGGTTGGCATGGCGATGGAGGATAACTGTTAACTGTGGCGGAAAAACAATATCTATATCACGTTATCCTGAAGTGGGAACAAAAAATGAGCATCGACTGCTGACCATATTCGCAACGCGAGATTTGTATCAATTTTTTGTCTGAAACCCTCCGGGGAATTTTCATGTAATGGTAGGAGAGACCTTAAGCGTAGTATCCATGCCATTCAGGGCCCGTAATTGTAGGAGGGCCCTTATACCTAGCATCCATGCCACTCGGGTGGTCCCTTAGGGTGTTAAATGTGATGGAATCCCTAATGAAGAGACACAAAGCCTGAAAAGTGGGTGGAAACATGTCCCAGTAGAGTCTGATGCTCCACGTGACAAACTAGAGTACCCATAGGCACATTGGTGGACCGCCAAAAAGGGTCAACGAAGTGGCTCATAAAAGGTTGGCCATGGGGCCAAGGTGGGATGGAGATTTCCAAGAGATGGGGCTGGACCCATTTCATAGACATTTGGGTGGTCTTATATATCCCATAAATATGGGAATCAAGACGCACATAGTTATGGAAGATACCCAGTGGGTAGGATACCCTAACGAGGACGTGTACGGCACGACGAGTAACCCAACAGAAATGGGGATGTAATCCTGCAGTACACCGCACAGTTTGGGTAAGGACTTGGGCTAAGAGGCCCGAGAAGGCCAAGGGGCCTTGGTCAGGAAGGCCTGACCAGCTTGCAGTTTATTGTCATGCAACGGGGATGAGGGTAAGAGAATAGGATTCCCTAGACAGGGGAGGTGTATGACACAGAGAGTAACTCTACGTGAATGAGGATGTAATCCCACACCACACCGTACACTCCAGGTATGACTTGGGAAAAGGGGCCTGAGAAGGTCAAGGGGCCTGAGCCTGGGCCTCAGTTAGGAAGGCCTGACCAGCGTGCAGTTTATCGTCATGTAGTGAGGATGAGGGAGGATAAGGTATCTCATCTGGGGATGTGTACGACGTAGTGGATAACCTGGCGTGAATGAGTACATAATCCCATACCACACCATACAATCCCATAAGAGAGAATCTGGGTCAGGGGCCCAAAAAGGCCAAGGGGCCTAAGGGATGACATCGACCATAGGAAGTTCATCGCTTGGAAATACAACGGGGCAGGAAGAACCACTATTCTCGATGCTTCAGACATCTTGGGGTGACCCCAATGATTCAGGACATCTGTTGACCATGTTTGAAACACATCATCCCTATAGTGACCTGAAATGGGAGCAACAAATGAGGGTCGACCACTGTCCATATTCAAAATTCGGTCCCTGTATTGGTTTTTTTCCTGACATCCTCAAGGGCGTTGGCCTAATATGGTAGGAGGGCTCTTCAGGACGGGGAAGGTGACAGATTCCCAGTCAAAGAGTGGGTAATGCATAACTGTACCCATATATGAAAGAGGTGGACATCTCCATGGAGGGGGACATACAGGCAGGTCGAGGCTAGCTCGACGTGGATTGGGGAAAAATAATGCACCCTGGAATATGTCTTGACCTGAGGGGAAGATTCTGGATCTTGGGTTGGGCCAATGGACAAGATATTTGGGCATTCCTACGTATCTCATGAGGATGAAAATCAAGACATACATAGTTCTTGAAGGCCATGTAGTTTAACATCATGTGGTAAATAAAGGGGAGGATAGAAGAACAGGAATGGGCGCATGGTGCGACCATTATAATCCTCGTATGAGTGGGGATAAGGAAGCCTACTCTACATCATGCGATGACTCTCCAAGGAAGCTATAACTAGGGGGATATTCAAAGAGAAGAATGTGGGGATGGGATCAAAACGAAGTGTTAGAGCATTCCAACATATCCCATGAGGATAAGAATTAATCCATACGTAGTTCAAGAAGCATAGTTTAACGTCATATAGGACGATGAATGCATCTCATCCGGTGACACATATGGTGCGGCAAGTAACCTAGTGTGAATGAGGAGATAATATCATACCACACCATAAAATCCCACAATAGAGCCTGGATCGAGGAAGGGCCATAGGGCCTGAGGCTAGGCCTCAGTCAAGAAGGCCTAACCAGCTTGCAGTTTAATGTCTCGTAGTGAGGATGAGGGAGATCTTAGTTTATGGTCATAGAGCTCCGACCATTTTACAGTTTACTGCCTTGTGGGACAATAATGAACAATTTAACGTCATGAAGGATGATGGTGTAGTTTAACGTCGTGCAGGATGAAGTTACAGTTTAATGTTATGAAAGACCATCTAGTTTTGAGGTCATGTAGGACCGTACAGTTTAAGGTCGTGTGGGACCGGGGTGCAGTTTAGGGTCATGTGGGACCCAGGTGTAGTTTAAGGTCATACTGGACCACAAGCTCAGGCAAAGTATTTCATGAGGAACTTGGTGTTTGTGGGAGGGGTTACGCGCTCACCATCCACGGTTACCAAGGAGTTTTCTCCATTGGTGTAGACATTATGAATAATGTAAGGTCCTTCCCATTTGGGATCCATCATGGGTGGTTTCCTGCAAGGGATCATTGGTGATCGAAGGGCTAATACCAGGTCGCCTGAAAAAAATGAGTGAAGGCAATCCTTCTTGTTGAAAGCTATGGCTATCTTGTTCTGATACCTTTACAGCTTGTGTAGGGCATGGAGCATGTTCTTGTCTAGTGCTTCCAATTCCGCTAGAGGGATTTCGGCCACCCTATCTGATGCCTGCTGGTCATATACTGCCGTGCGTAGCGATGGCAGCTGGATCTCGATAAGGAGGATGGCCTCAGCCCCATACACCAGGGAATATGGAGTCACCTAGGTGTAATTGCGATTCGTCACCCGATATGCCCAGAGGGCGTTGGGGAGCTTGTCCGACCAACTCTTCTTATTCTGACCAAACATTTTCTGCAGAATGTTAGAGAGGGTTTTTTTGAACAGCTCGATCTATCCATTTTCCGGTGCATTATACTGGGAGGTATGGTTTGAACAGATACTGTACTTGGAATACAATTTCTTCAGCTCGGATGCTTGGAATTTGGTGCTGTTATTGGTGAGGATGGCGTGAGGGACTCCAAACTGGTAGATGATATTGGAGCTCACGAAGTCAAAAATGGAATGGTCTTTGACCTCTTTGAGTGGAACTGACTCTCCCCACTTGGAGAAGAAATCTGTAGCAGTCAGGATGAACCTACACTGGCGAGCTGTCGCTGGTAGAAATGGTCCCACGACATCATGTCCCCACACAGCAAATGGCCAAGAGTACTTGGTGGAGTGGAGAAGCTCCGGAGGCTGATGTAGGAAGTTAGCATGAAATTTACAGGTGTGGAATCTCATGGAAAACTCAATACAATCATGGATCATATAGGGTCAGAAGTACCCCAGTCTCTGGGTATGAAGGGACAACTTTGGCCCAGCCTGGTGGGCACCGCAAGAACCATCATGCACCTCTTGCATGACCTGAGAAATCTCGACTCCTTGAATGCAACAGAGGAGAACACTATCAAATCCCCACTTATAGAAGATCTGATCAAGACTAGTACAACTCTGGAGGGTAAACTGCAGTGTGCGGCGTCGGATTCGCTCGTGGATGGCCCAATCATCTGGGAGGCAACCATTTTGGAGATACTCGACAAAAGGTGCCCTCCATTCGGGAGTAGCCTCAACCACTGCATCTAAAGAACCTGTGACTTCTGACGTGGAGGGTCTAGTGGAAAGATGGCCTACCCACGGGCCGTCGTCATCATCTGGGGTGATGGGGGCAATGACTCTCTGTTGTGCCACATGTATAATCAGATTACCCTACTCAGGTTCCGCATGTGACACAGCTAGGCCGACCAGAGCATCCGCTCAACCATTCTGTGACCGAGGGACATGGGTAACCTCTGGTCGAGAAGGGAACCGGGCCATTAGATAGAGGGTGGACTCCAATAATGGAAATATCTCTAGTTTTCTACAACATAATCACCATTGACCAACTTGATGACTAGTTCGGAATCCCCTTTCACATGCAAATGGGGCGCATCGATCTCAAGGGACAACTTGAGGCTAGTGATGAGAGATTTATACTCTGCCTCATTGTGGGTGCAACCTTTTGACAACAAGAACGAGTATGGAAGAACGGCTTGCATCGTGGTGATGAAGACGATACCCAGACCCACTCTATTGAGCCTAGGATCATTGAGCCTCCTACCAATGGGGCTCCGTGAGGCACTGTCGAAGTACATTTTCCAACATGGTATGGCACCATCGACTGACAGGATTGCCTCATCGGGAAAATCTAGGTCCAAGGATTGATCAACAGAGGTTGGATGGGTGGCTAGGAAGACCACCAATGCCTGCCCCCTAATAGAATTCTGAGGCACGAACCTGATGTTGAACTGTTGGAGGATCACCGCCCATAGCGCTAGCCAGCTAGTCAACATGGGGCGGTTCATAATGTACTTCAGTGGGTCCACCCGAGAGACCAATTATACCTCATGGTGCTGGAGGTAGTGTCAAAAATTTTGTACGGAAAACATGAGTGCAAGGAAGATTTTTTAGATAGGGGAGTATCTGGTCTCTGTATCAAGGAGAATGTAGCTGAGGTAATAGAGGTTGTTATCTATCCCCTCATTGTTTTTTGGGCGAGCAGAGCACCAAGAGACCATTCTAGAGCAGTCACATAAAGGACCAGCGGCTTTCTGGAGATGGGTGGCATCAAGACTGGGGGGTGGAGTATATACTGCTTGATTTCCTCAAAGGCAACCTAACACTCTTCATCCCATTCATAGGCGGAGCCTTTCTTCATGAGCTAGGAAAAGGGCTTACACTTGCTACCCAGATATGTAATGAATCAGTGTATATAGGCTACGTGGCCTTGAAGGCCTCGAAGCTTATGAATATTTCTCAGGGGAGGAATATGGATAATGACTTTGATCTTCTCTAGGTCGATATCGATGTCTAGGTATCTGAAACAAAAGCCAAGAAAATTCCCAGAAGTGACCCTGAAGGCAGACTTCAACGAGTTCATTTTTAGGTGGCGGGAATAGAGGAAACTGAACACTTTCTCAAGGTCGTTGAGATGGTCCTGTTGCTGGCGGGATTTGACCACCAGATCATCCACGTATCATTTCATCAATGTTCCCAGAAAATGATTGAATATGTGGTGCATGGCCTGCTAATAAGTGGAACCTTCATTTTTCAGGCCGAAGGGCATAACCTGGTAACAGAAAGTACATTGGGGGGCCCTGAAAGCAGTGGAATCTTCATCTTCAGGGGCCATACGGATCTTGTTGTACCCAGAATATCCATCCATAAAGGAGAGGGCTTGGAACCCGGCCGTGACATCAATCAACAACTTAGTCACCAGGAGGGGAAAATCATCCTTCAGACAGTGGCAGTTGAGATCACGGAAGTCGATACCGACTCTGATTTGTCCTTTCTTCTTCCTGACTGGCATATTGTTGTCTAGCCACATGGGGTACTGGACATCCTTGATGAAGTTGGATTTGATAATCTTGTCAACTTATGCCTCAACCATGGCACTGTGAGATGGGTGCATCTTTTTGGGAGGCTTCTTGAACCCGCGATTGTTCGTCGGGAGACCGAGGCAGTGGACAACTCCTTGAGGATCTAGCCCTGGAAAATCATTGTAACTCCAGGAGAAAACATCGCAGTGCTGCTTAAGGAAACCAAGAATTAATATTGAACATTTCTTTGATGGATTAAAACCATTTCTCCATCGAGCATTAGTCTCACAATCCTTCTCGTCATATGAAGATATTGTCTCATGTGCTATCAAGATAGAAAAGTAATTCTATAAGTCGTATGACTTTAAATCAAAGCAAGAGAATAAGAGATCTACTGATCAATCTATGAATGGAAATAAGGGGAAGAAGGGAAAATTTGAATATCCATCCTGCAGTAAATGTGGGAAGAAACACCCTGGTACTTGATTGAAGGGAATGAGAGTCTATTACAAGTGTGGTGAAAAAGGCCACCAAGCTCGTGATTTAAAGGGGAAGAAGGAAGCTACCAATTTCCAATACTACAATTGCAGGGAGATGGGACATTATGAAAATGAATTTCCAAAGCATCAGGGTTACTTACCTCAGAAAAGGACAAGGGATCAAGGCCAAGCTTAGGCTATCACTACTGCTGAGGTAGATGCTCCAAAATATTTGGTGGAAGGTAATTTAATGGTTTCATCATGTTTAGAAAATGCATTATTTGATTCTAGATCATCGCTTTGTTTCATATATTCCAAGTTTGCTAAGAAAAATAGATATTTCCAATTTTATTTAACAAGGGAGTTTTCAGTTAATACTCCTAAGGTAAGTATCATTGAAACAATGTTTTGTGAATCAGTCCCCATTAGACCACATAAATTTTCTTTATCCCCTGATCCCATCGTCATACCTATGATTGAGTTTGATATAATCCTCGCTATGGATTGGCTTTCGGACCATTATGTAAAGATTTATTGTAAGAATAAGGAGGTTATGATTTTTGATGATGATGATAAGGAAAACCTTATCTTTAGAGCAGAATCATCACCACCTAATTCTTATCTAGATCCACCCCCAGTAGCTCAAATAAATTAAATTATTGGGGAGGAAGAGAATGAAATGACTTTGGGTGGGGAAAGGATTGTAGAAATAGAGGATGTAACTATTGTGAAAAAATATATATATGTGTTTCTGGAAGATTTACCTAGACATCATCTAGAACGAGAAGTTCAGTTTTCCATTGATTTAATTCCTGGATCAAGGCCTATATCGAATACCCCTTATATAATGGACACTATATAATTAGTGGAACTAAAGAAACAACTATAGGAATTGAGTGATAAGGTATTTATTCTCCCTAGTGTTTCCCCATAGGGAGCCCCTGTTCTTTTTGTTAAAAAGAAAGATGGATATATGAGGTTATGTATCGACTACAGGGAAATCAATACTATAACTATAAAGAACAAGTATCCCCTACCACACATGGATGATTTATTGGACCAACTACATTGAGCTCAATACTTTTAAAAGATTGACCTTTGATTGGGATACCATCAGTTGTGTGTGAAGAAGGAAGACATTCCAAAGAGATCATTTCTTACTAGGTATGGGCATTATGAGTTTACAGTAATGCCTTTTGGATTGACTAATGAACCCACTATATTCATGGATTTAATGAATAGAGTTTTCAAGGAATATCTCAATGATTTTTTGGTGGTATTTATTGATGATATCCTAGTATACTCTAAAAGATATGAAGATCATGAAAATCACTTGCGCATTATCTTGAAGACTCTAAGAAGACATGAATTATATGGGATGTTTAGAAAGTTTGAATTCTGGCTTCAGGAGATTTCTTTTTTTGTCAATATTGTCTCTAAAGATGGAATCTCAATTGATCCTTCTAAGATCATGGAAATCCAATAATGGCCTGCACCTATGAGTATAACTAAGGTATGCAGTTTTATTGGTTTAGTAGGTTATTATATACTTTTCGTCCAAAATTTTTCCCGATTGGATGACCCATTAACAAAGCCCACATGTAATGGGGTTAAATTTGTTTAGACAAAAGAGTGTGAAGAATGTTTTGAAGAACTTAAGAGAATAGTAGTCAATGATCCTATATTGACTCTACCATCCTGAAATGATGGGTTTGTTATTTATAGTGATGCATCGTAGAAAGGATTTGGTTGTGTCCTTATATAGAATGATAGGGATATTGCCTATGCATCACAATAGTTGAAAATTCATGAGAAAAACTATCCTACTCATGATCTCAAGTTAGTAGATGTGATATTTGCTTTGAAGATATGGAGACACTACCTATATGGTAAAAAATGTGAGATTTATACTGATCACAAGACTTTGAAGTATATTTTCTCACAAAAATAACTCAACATGATGCAAAAGATATTGTTTGAATTACTCAAGGATTATGATCGTACGATACACTACCACCCGGGGAAGGAAAACAAGGTGGTATATGCTTTGAGAAGAAAAGATCATGGAGTTTTGAACAATATGAGAATTGAAAGGGATCCAATTTTCATGGATCTAATGAAGATGGAAATGGGAATAACCATGGAAGGTGAAACAACAATGCTTTTTAAAATGGTTGCCAACCCATCTTTACTAGAAAGGATTAAGAGTTCTTAGAAAAATGATGAGGAATTTCAATAGAAGATTAAAGTTGTGAATGATGGGAGATTGAGAGACATTGTGTATGAAGATGGAATTTTGAAATTCGGGAAGAGACTTTGTGTTCCCAATATAACTGATCTAAAAAGGGAATTTTTAGATGATTCTCATAACTCCAATTTCTCTATACACCCTGGGAGCATAAAAATGTATAAAGATTTGAAGGAACATTTTTGGTAGGACAACATGAAGAGGGAGATTTCGGATTTTGTGTCAAGATGTATGGTTTTTCAACAAGTGCAAGCTAGAAGGCAATAGCCTGGAGGAGTCATGAAACCTCTTCCTATACCAGAGTGTAAATGGGACAATATTATGACTGACTCTGTCATGGGGATAACGATGACTCCTAGAAGGAACGATGCAATATGTGTTATTGTTGATCGTCTTACCGAGACAACACATTTTCTTGCTATAAGAGAAGATCTACCACTGGAACGTCTAGCAAGACTATATATTAATGAAGTTGTGACACTTCATGTAGTACCCCTATCAATTGTTTCTGGTCGTGATACCCATTTTACTTCAAGATTCTAGAAGAGTCTTTTGAAGGCCTTGGATACTGAACTTCATTTGAGCACTGCCTACTACCCTCAAACAGGTGGACAATTAGAACGAACTATTAAAACCTTAGAAGACAAGTTTATATCATGCTCACATGACTTTCAGGGTATGTGGGATCAATATTTACCTCTGTTAGATTTTTTTTATAACAATAGCTTCCATTCAAGTATTCGGATGGCACCATATGAAGTGTTATATGGAAATAGATGTCGTACACCAACCTGTTGGGATGACGTTGGTGAAAGAAAACTTTTAGGCCCATAACTGGTGGAGGAAACAATGGAAAAGGTAAAGGTAATCCAAAACCACATCAAAGAAGCTCAAAGTAGGCAGAAGATCTATGCCGATAACCGAAGGAAGGATTTGGAATTTCATATAGGAGATCATGTTTTCTTGAAGGTATCTCCATGGAAGGGAGTTATACGTTTTGGAAAGAATGGTAAATTGAGTCCTAGGTACATCAGACCTTTCGAAATTCTAGAACTAATTGGTGATGTAGCTTACTATTTGGAAATGCCGCCAAGTCTCTCCAAAGTTCACGATGTGTTCCACGTATCACTATTGAGAAAATAAATGCCTGAACCAACGCATGTACCCACTTATAAGGAATTAGAACTGGAACCCGATCTGTCTTATTGCGAAGAGGCCATCAGGATTCATGATACCAGAGAACAAGTGCTGAGAAACCAGACGACTCATCTGGTAAAAGTTCTATGGAGAAACCATAAGATGGAAGAGGCAACGTGGGATCCTGAGAAACTCATGATGAAGAACCACCCAAGACTTTTCATGCAGTAGTATTCTATAAATTTCAAGGACGAAATTATTTGACGGAGGGGAGAATGTAACACCCCAAGCTTCCATGGTACCCTTCTCTTTGAATAATACAGTAGCGTGTGTTGTATGAAACTTTGAGTTCTAACACAGACCTAAACCAATCAAACTAGTCGTTATGAATAGTAATACACACTTTTTGAAATTTTATAAATTTTATCTTTGAAAATGGACTTCATTTTTTGATTCATAATATCGAAATTATCCTAGGGTGAATTTTTGATATTTTTCTAAAAACTATCAATTTTTTAGGAAAAGTAAAAAACACTAAATTATTGGTTAAAACTGAATTTTTATGTAAATAATTATTTATTTTATTTAAATTTAATTTAGGTCAAAATAGATGTGTAATACCTTTATAATTTTAATGTCATTCATTGGAGTCAGTTTATAATAATTTTAGACATATAAAAATTTTATTGAACTTTTCACCGTCTTTTACCCATTTCCTAGGAGAATTTGGAAATTCACATAAAACCTAATTTTTTTGCTTCTGTGAGTGGAATTTTGAAAATCCGAAAGACACGGTTAATATCAATGAGTAAAATGTGGTTCAATAAGATAAAAATAATTTTTGGTGAATAGTAACTTTTTACTTTCATTTACTACGGTTAAAAGTAAATAGGGTAATTAAGGGTAAACATGATATTAATATTACCCTAACACATGTCCTAATTCTATTTTAGAAGTGTATATCGACCAAAAAACAACCTTAGGAATAAAATATTATCATTTAGGTCCACTTAGATTAGATTAGGACATTTATTATTATTTAATTCAAAGAAGAGTTAAAAGAGCTAAAATCAATGTTTATTAACTAAAAGATTTTTAATATAGATTTTTACATAATATAAATTCATTTATAAATATTAATTATAAATATAAACATATTTCCTACATAATGGTATTTTATTTATAATTTTTAGAGATTATATAATACAATTTATTTATGACATAATGGTGACGCAGTAATTACCTAATTAATGAAATATTAAGATAACTGATATTATAAATACCCAAATAAATGTAATTAGAGACTTTTTATGAATTCCACTAATTTTATAGGTTAATATGACATATTATTATTGTTTATATAAATTGTTTTAGAAGTAATAATTCTTTTATGAATTTATCAAAAACAAAATACCCAATAGTGTCAAAATTGACATAAAAGAGTTTTTAAAACAAATATTATATTATTAATTGATATTCAATTCATAAAAATCTAAGGATCGGACAAGAGACTTATATAATGATACGTGTATCATTAATGGACCACTTTTTGGTCTCTTTGATGCATATAGTACGTTTAATAACTATATAATATAAATATACAAAGTGACGTGGTAAATGTCAAACTAATTAACTAAGAGTTAAAACTAAAAGATAAGGTTAATATAGTAACCCAAACCTGTCTAAAACCTTTTGGTTGAATGTTTTTAGACCTATCCATACCTTAACATTTAAATAATCTACTTTTGAGCCATTATAAACCGAATAGGAATTTATTATAAAATAATATTTCTAGCTTTTCCAAAGGTGCCCCTCACCCCTCTTATAAAAGGGCTTTCCCCCTTCTCTCTAATTCATACCTTCAAAGCCTTTCGGATTGGCCAAATTCTTCCCAAATACCTTCTCGAATATCCTCCCTTCATCCTAGAGGTCTTCCTTTAGTCAAAAATCCAACCTATGGAGCCCTTTTGATCAAATCAAAAGGAAGAACCTGAAGAAGAGGTAATGTTCTCACCATCCTCTTTCAAGTTCCTTTCTTCTTCAACTTATTCTTTCTTTGTTACAACAATTCTAAAATAATAACTCCAGTATATTATATATACTATGATGTTATTATAAATATGGTAAAACTATATTTATTATTATATCCATCCTTTTAATGACATGTCACCATACGTGCATACGTACGGCTTACCGTCTCCATGTCGTGGTGTAATTGTTATTCAAAATATTATTATTTGGATGCATATAATAATAATTTATAATTCATGTAAATAATAAATATAACAGGATATTGATTCTGTATATATTATATACTATCCAATTATATATTATTTTAATATCAAAATAATGATATTGTCGCTCGTGCGTACCTACGGACTACTGTCTCCACGAACGCGATGAGATTCATTCCCCATCGTATCCATTCAAGTCTAATTCTCATTTGATGATTAAAAATAATTTTTATGGAATTTATATCATTCTGGATATGAATAATATTCAACCTATCCATGAAAAACATGGATTATGTAACAAAACATATAAAATAAAATGAGTAAGTTAACACCCAAAATGATGATAATACTAAGATATTATTCTCAAAGAAATGTTAAAAGATCATAAATGATATCATATTAATGTATATGATTCTTGTATAAATTAATAACAATTATTTCACCAATATATAAGAGGTTAACCTACCCTCGACCAAGGAAAAGTACATGGTTAGGGTTTATTTCACATTCTCTTCATTATCTGAGGTTGTTTATACGTAATTATCAACTGTGACCTCTGTATCATCCACATCCATGTTTCTTAAAAATGTATTTCAAAACATTCTTAATAATCTACAGAATATAGGTTAAAGTCCTTTATACCCTTGTTTGACTTTTTATAAGAATTTTATAAAGGAATCTTTTCGTTGTTTTCCAAACAAGGTCCTTTTTAACCTTTTCGACAGAATTAAGGTAAGAATGTTTTTTTATCTTATACGGCGGGCGTGGCTATTTTCCACCATTATAAAATTGTCGAACCTTCCCTTAAAATCATATATGAATATTTTCAAAGTAAATGTTTTCTTTTATAATTATGTGACTTTTAAATGATTTCAAAGAAAGAGATATTTCTCTAAAATAGTTTTGATTTCATCTATGTCAACATCCATTGATGGATTTTAAGATTATTTGAAGTTTATTTGTTATGATACAAAACTTCTATATTGTATTGATGGTTTTGTGATATGGTTGACTGTGGATGTGTTATTTTTATACCATTCATGGTTTATGGAAATACTATTGACATTTTTATGCTATTTTTAATTTGAATGTTTATGATATGTTTAAACCTATTCATATAAGGAATGAATTGGACTTAATAAGTGACGGGTGGAGCCCGCTATAGCCCCTCAATGCATCGGTAGGTCTCATGAGACAAACTAGTGTCTTGGAACAAGGCCTTGACAAAATCATATTTGTATTCATGGCACAAGGCCTTGACTATGTGGTTATGATGGTCTGACATTATGTATTCCATCATTATGAAAGTCGTTATTGATATTGCATGTGATTATTCAATTAGTAGAATATTTATGTGAATAAGTAAATGGAATTATTTCATTTTATTTCTTCCATATTATGCTGAAGTTAAACTATAAAAATGATTTTGTTTTAGTTATAGATTACCTTAAATGTTTATGCCTATTTATGAAAGTTTCGGCTATATTGTAATTTTTACTGGGAATTTCAGCTCACCCCTTTCTATGTTTTATTTTTCCCAGGATGTGAAGAAGTATTTTATGAATGACCTACATGGATAGTATAAGATGATATGAGTGTGGAGACAATATTGTGTTGTAGTTTTTCACTTTATAATGTAATGTAAGACTTATGAATGTATCTAGTGATTTCAAGGCTACTAAACAAATCGGTCTTTAGAGACATGATCTTTTGTGATCATGACAATGTTATGTAATAATGCACCGACTCTGGGAAACTGGGGTCGGGGTGTTACAATCCCGACGGTGGAGTGGTATATGTTGTTGTACTCAAACTCCACCAGGGGTTAGTGATCCTCCCAGTTGTGACCAAAGTCTAGGACGCATGAACAGAGCATGTCCTCAAGTGTCTGAATGGTACTCTTAGTCTGACCATCTGTCTATGGGTGGAAGGTGGTGCTCAAGAAAAGATGTGTCCCTAAAGCCTCCTCCAACCCCTTCCGTAACCGGGAATTGAAACGAGAATCTTGATCGGAGACGATCGTCGATGGAACACAATGAAGCCTTACGATCTCTTGTGCATAGAGGCGTCCCACGCTCTCTACTGAGCTCTACTCTCTAATCGGTAGGAAGTGGGCCGACTTGGTGAGTCGGTCAACAATCACCCAGATAGAGTCGTGTCCTCTGGATGTACGTGGAAGTACCATCACGAAATCCATGGATATCCCGTCCCATTTCCACTTTGTGACCTCTAAGTGCAGAACTAAGCCTTCTGGAACATGGTGCTCCGCCTTCACTTCCTGAAAAGTGAGGCATCGTGAGACAAAATCTACTACTTCCTTCTTCATACCCGGCCACCAGTTCTATCTTATGAGGATTAGATAAATCTCCGCCACTCCTGAATGTACCGCTAGAGGGGAAGTGTGGAACTCCCTCAACACCTCCTCATGTTGTTCAACTGGTACCATGGTACATCCTATGAAGAGGATGACATGCTCCCCATCTTTAGAAAACCCATCAGGTGCATGCCCTGAGGATATCTGAGCACGTTGCGTCTCATAGTCAATGTCCCCACGTTGAGCCTCTTTGACTTGCTGAAGAAGTGGAGAAATGACTGTGAGAGACTGTTGAAATGCTGATCCATCTCTATCAACAAAGGATATCTGCAACTCGGCCAGCTGCTCTGTCGCCTCTTCTAGCTGTTGAATGCCTGATCTCCTGCTGAGAGCGTCCGCTACAACGTTCCCTTTTCCAAGAGTATATACTATCTCGAAGTCATAGTCCTGGAGGAACTCGATCCAGCATCACTGTCTCAGGTTTTGGTCATTCTGTGTGAAGATGTACCTAAGACTCTAGTGGTCAGAGTAGACTGTAAAACACCCACCCATCAGATAGTGCCACCACATCTTCAAGGTGAAGACCATGACTACTAAATCCAGGTCATGGGTAGCGTAGTTCTGCTCGTACTGTCTCAAATTCCATGAAATATACGTGATCACTACTCAATCACACCTCAGGACACACCCAATTCTGGTCCCTGATGCGTCGTAGTAAACTACGTACCCTACACCCTCCTCTAGTAGCCTCAAGATGGGTGCACTGGTCAACCTTTCCCTCAACTCCAAAAATCTCTGCTAGCATCTATCTCACCACACGAAGGGTTTCCCCTTCTTCTTCAATGCTGAAAGCTGTTCTAAAACTATGGAGAGGTCTGGCACAAATCTCTGATAGTACCCAGCTAGTCCCAAGATACCTCACACCTCCGTCACACTCCTGGGTGGCTCCCAAGAAAGTACTGCCTCAATCTTCGATGTATCCACTGCAAATACAGCCTCCAAGATTGCGTTTCCCATGAAGTAAACCTCCCGAATACAAAAATTACACTTTTAGAGCTTACCATAATGTTGGTGCTCTCAGAGTGTGTCATGTATTACCAAAAAATGGTAGGCGTGCTCCTCCTCAGTAGTCGATTAAATCAGTATGTCGTCGATGAAGACTACAACCAAGCGATCGAGGTAAGGCTGTAATATCCTATTCAAGAGAATCATAACCACTGATGAAGCATTGGTTATTCTTATGTGCATAACAAAGAACTCATATGGCCATACCGACACCTGAAGGCCATCTTCTGCACATCCTCATCTCGAACTCTGAGCTGGTGATAGCCTGACCTGGGGTCTATCTTCAAGAACCATCGTGATCCCTAGAGCTGATCAAAGAGGTCGTCAATCCTCATGAGTGGGTACTTGTTCTTCACGATCACTTGATTCAGGTGATGGTATTTGACACACAGTCACAAGATCCCATCCTCCTTCTTGGAAAACAAAATTGAAGATTCCCATGGTGAGTCACTAGGCCAGATAAATTCCTTCCCCTGTAAGTCCCCTAGCTGTACCCGTAGCTCACGAAGCTCGGTAGGAGCCATACGATATGCTTGAGTAGATATCGGTGATGTCCCGGGGTACAAGTCAATGTAAAAGTCTACCTCTCTGTGAGGATGTAGTCTGATAATGTTGTCAGGGATAACATCCGCATACTGATCCACCACAACAGGAAAACTCGGACTCCACACATAAACCGCTCCAAGGATAAGACTAGCCAATTGATGTGTGATCGGTTGTCCCCTCCTCTACGTAAGTCCATCCTGTGCTGGAAAGGCTCCCTTCTCACTGGTGAAGGTGAACCTAGTCCCATCCGTGCGAATACACTGCACTTTGCACCTAATATAGTCAATCTAGGCATGAACTGTGGATAACCAGTCTATACCCAAGATGAAGTCGTAAGGTCTCGACGTCGCTAAAAGAAGATTCTAGACGAAGCTCTCGCTTCCTATAGTGAGAACACACTACTGGAACCAGTTCATAATCGTCAAGTCAGCTCCCGTATGAGTCTCTAACCGTAAGGATCGAGCCAACGACTCCATCAGAATCTCTGAGCTACGAATGAGGGAAGTGGAAATAAAAGAATAACTCACACCTATGTCTATAAGTACTACAACAAGGGTGGAGTAGACACATATAGTACAACGAATCATCTCAGGTGCACCATGGTCATAGGCCTCGACTACCTGGAGCTGAGCCTGCCTATGTCCGCTTACTCCCTGTGGTCAGGGTGGACCTCCTGGTGGTGGTGGTGGTAGAGCCTCAAATCATCATCCGCCACCCGCTGCTCGGCCAGCTCCTCTACCACATCCACCTACTCCTAGTGGACCACCACGGTCAAACCTCTACCGCTGTCTGGGAGGTCCCTCTACTATATGATGCTCATCTTCATGGTGGGTCATGCAGTCATGAGCCATGTGTACTTACCTAGTGCATGCATAGCACTGCCTGCTCCTCATATAACTGGCTCTATCTCATGTGCCCCGCACAACCGAACTTGTATCTTGGGGTTTCCCACCTGATGGCCCGGTCCGCTTGGTCCTCTGATTCATATGCCTACTGCCGGCTACAGAGGACTCCACTACGTGTCACCCTGTGGTGGGTCTCACTGCTGGTGACTACTCGGCGAGAAAACTCTTCACTAGAAAGTCTCGCTCCAGCACCCCTACCTGCATTGAAATGTTTAGGGGAATCGTTGAATCCCTGATCTCATGCATGAGTCTTGGATCAAATGTCCAAGCACTAAAGAACATGTCCCGTACCATATCCGTGGAGTAGTGTGAGTGGTCGGTGAACTTCAATGAGTGCTGAGCTACTGTCATGTTGCCCTACTGTAGATTAAGTAACTTCTGAATCTGCACTGCATCAAGGTTGGATAGAACAAACTCCAAGCGGAAGAGAATATCGAAGTCTATCGGGAGTAAAGATGCCTCGTCATACACCTGAAGCATCAGACTCCACCATCTGCATGCTGTTGCATGTAGGAGACTCACGGTAAGGATCACCAAGAGGTTGAATGGTGTCCCTATTAATCTAAAAACTCTCGAAATAGCCTCTATCCAATCCTCATCTACCTATGGGTCCGTCTCTCCCCGAAACCTGGGCAGCCTATGGCACTGGAACTCGTGCAACGCACTCATACGGTGTGCAATCTCTAATACTAGAGAGGGTCGTATCAGTGGCCCAGAGGGTAGTGGTACTGCTGGTACCTCCGCTGGGATGGGGCCCTGCACTGAGGCCTCGTCTCTCGGTGGGATATCATCTCGTACGAAGCTCGGAACCATAGCTAGCTGCCTTCATGGGGCCATCCAGAAAATAAACAGGTGCGACATGGTTAAAATAGTATACCCAGTGATATGACACAAAGTAATCACAAAGAAAACATTTTCAAAGGAAACACACACGAAAATAGTGTTTTCGTTCACTAAGTCGATGATCAGAAGTCAGATTCTTAGTGTATGGATACGTCAGCCTTCGCACCAACACCGGTTTTCCTAAACTGATAACCACACCCAAAACACTTAACACTATTGCTGTTAATAGAATCAGAGTCTAAGTTCTGCCGTAGAACCGAATCTTATGATAACAATTTGTCATGACCTGCCCTTGGGGCCCATGCCGGGACTACCCCAAGCCCGCCTTCCATAGGCCAGGGGCTGGAGACTAGCACAAAAGGTGTATTACCGATAAAAAGGGAAGGCATTGACCTTAATAAGTCAACAAAACAATAGATTATATAACTAGAAGTAAATACTATGCAAATATTTATACAAAAGAATGTGTTGAAAGGAAAGGGGGCTTGAAATACAATCCAAATAGTAATGTAAAAACTACCGAAAATATAGTACAGCAGAAGAAAGGTAAAACAACAACTACTGAGTCGTCCTTCGGGAATCCCACCTAAAGGGTGGGTACAGATGGCCTCCTCAGCAACCCAGGTCTGTATTTCCACTCCGTGTACGTCTCACCAAGTGGTCAACCTCTGGATACCATCCAGCTCGACAACTCTCTTCCTCGATTAGTGTTGTTAGTCGTCTGCAACCAACACAATGATGTGTGGGCATAACCCGTGCAGGGGTGAGTATAACGATACTCAGTAGAGACCCAGAGACCCCCGAAGGTCTCCCATAATCCATGAAGGATAAACCACATAAAAAGATACATTCAAAATATATCAACCAACTATACTTAGGTATATTCCCATACATATACCTATGTTACCAATCACAGTTCGACTCCAACAATGGATCCCAAGCACAACCTAGTCCACATGAGAAGTGAAGTCGTTCACCTCAAAGATAAATGATTTAAAGTAAAGACTCATCTCACATAGGTATACCACTTTTGTAGAGTGATAGAGATGATCAGATGTATTAATTGATTCATCTAAGTTTCCAGACCCTCACAAGATACAGGACTAGCTAAGCTGTCGAACCCACATAGGATACATGATCTGCTACTCTGTTGGACCCACAAATGATATAGGAACAAAAGTAAAAACTGTTGAACCCATGTAGGATTTTGGTACAGTAATCATCATTTTAGAACCCATGGAGGATTCTGGTACAATAGTCATCATTGGCGAACCCACAAAGGATTTCGGTACAATAGTCGTCGCAGCCAGCTCTAGAGACCTGCACACAACACACTCGATTCCGGGAGGGTCTGCTCCTCGAGTAATGTGCAAATACATCAACTATCACTAAGTCTCGAGTTGACGTATCCCATTGTTCCATATCATCAAAAAAAACCCAACGCGACAGACGTTGCGGTAGTTAGATGCCCGATCTGAGAGTTATTGGCATATTCATTCCAAGGGCCTTGTTGAATTTACGCTTGTTACAAATTTGGTCATTTTCCAACATTGTCAAATAATAACTTAGAGTATTCAAAATGGACTGCCTCATCGTGAGGGTCCTAGTTCCGAAGACGGCGCGTCGTTCGAACACGTGATCTTGAAGATATTCGCATTTAAGGAAAGTCAGGACTGACCCATCAAGCCTAGTGGGATGGAGGGTCGGCCCGGCCGGGTTAGGCGGGTCCGACCCGGCTTGGGGGGGCGGCCCGGCTCGGTGGGGCGCGACCCACTTGCGGACTCGGTCAACACTGCGGGTCGGTCTGGTTCGCTCGGCAGCACCAAGTGGCGCTGCCTCTTCCTCTGGCCAGCCAGCCATAGCTGGCCAGTTCTGCCCATCACACGAGGCCTGTGGACGCGGGATTTCGTTCTAATCACGTGCGATGTTTGAGGTATACACGGAACCTCCGTACGGTGTCGCTTGTTTCCCGCCCCACCGGTAGGCGGCCGACTGGTTTTGTTCGGCCGACTGGGCCTCGGATGTGGACCACGTCCTCCTCCACACGGCATGCGCGACAGTGCTGGTCCTCCACTGCCATGGACCATCCTAGCCACGACCATAAGCTCCACCGTGCGGCGCGACGGTGCCATACTTCTTCATTCGTCGCAGCCCTCCCGGCCTCGGTTCCTCTTTGGTCTGCCGTGGTTCTTCTCTGGTGCGGTGCGAAGACACCACACCCTTTCGGCTCCGACTCCATCATCATCAAACAAGAACCAACAGAGGGAAATCTGGCTGTTTTTGTTTCACCCGCACCCTCCGCATTACATGATATCATTTGTCCACCGTCGAACCGAATTAAATGTCAAAGAACGAGGGTAAAAATGCATTCATTTAAAATAATCAAAACCCCCTACCAGGATTTTGATGTTCTCTTGACGATGTCATGGGAAGACGGCATTTTTTCGTTGACGTTGGGAGGAGATGACGTCAATTTTGGTGACGTTCTTCGTGGGCGGCGTCTACTCCACTATCACGGATGGAGGATTTTGAAGATTTTCTTCATGTTCTTTGTGGGACGAACACTTTCTTTTTAATTCTCCAATGCCTCCCAAGGTAATATGTCCAAACCCCACACAAAATTAATTAACACCCCTTATTAAAAGGATAGATTAATGAATTAAAATAGAATCAAATTCATTATGCTATATCCATTAATTAAAAAGGTGGGTTGTCTCATTAAATATGAGGGAGGAAATGAAGAGGCTCCAAAATAATGAAAGGGAGTTGCATTCTCCTTAATTGAGAGTTCAATGAGTTAAAGGGGGGTTGAAGAGTTTGAACTTGTGTGGGTTCCACCACATAATATCCTCCCATGGGATGATATGTGGGTGTGGGACCCACCACCAACCTTGTAAAGACCCATAAATTTCAAAGAAAATTTTTTCTTAAATTATTTGGGATTTTACGAGTACACAGTTTCTGACGACACCTGATTTCGAGGCCCGAAGTGCCCAGAATCAATTTCTGAAGTTTAGCTCGGGTATGTTCAGTGAACGAACTAGCGGGTTTTTATATCTTTTGAACCGATGCTCGGAATTGCAATCTGAGGGCACTGATGGAATCGCAATGCCGATAATTTCTTAAGAGGAGATTTCCCAAAGGTGCGTTTTCTCATGAGGAGTTGTTAAAAAAAATTGTGGATTAAATGTGAAGTAAATAAAATTGTGGGACAATTTTATTTTCTTTATCTAAGTTGTTATATCCTAAGTGTTTGAATTGGGGTTGGACCCACTAGTTCCTGACTACTTTTGTTAGTGTATTTGTGATGTAGGCCCACACAAGCCCCACCCCTTCATATTCCCTAAATTCCTAACTCCCCCTTAATGTGAGTAACTACTCTCTCTCTCCCTCATTAATCTTTCCAACATAACACCCAATTAATTAGACTACTCATGTTTAATTAATTAAGTGTTTATTGTTTCTGAATTTTGGAATTTTAAATGCATTCCATGTTTTAATAAAATAAGAGGAGTCTTATTTTATTGGGGTTGGCTTGTTGTGTTGAGGCATTGAGAGAACATCTCTAGTTTCATCTTGAAGAACTTCATCTTCAACGAAGAACGCCAACTCTCTGAAGAATAACTTTGATTCGGTGGCCCCAATTTCTTTACAATCTTCTTCCTCCACGACAAGGGAGGAGACACCGATGACTATGGAATCGATGCCATCGTCTGCGATGCTTGAAAACAGTGAACTTCCTTTGAGGTAGGGGTGTGATAATGAATGGGAAATATTGATTTTCTATCCATGTTATGTGTTCTCTCTAAACCATTTTCTATCAAACTAATTCGGAAGGAACCGGACCAAACTAACACGGTTTTATTCCTCTGTCATTATTGTTGTATGGTGTTCTCCTACCGTTCTTGAGTGGTGAATCAAGGCAAGTTTTCGGAGTCGATCGGAGCCCTGAAAACATCAGAAACGGCCTCGGAACATCGGGAAGAACTAGGAGTGGAAGTTTTGTAGAAAACAGATCATCAGAATGAAGAACGGAAGCCTCGGGAGGCATTCTGGCTTGAGGCATCATTTCTGAAAAATTCTAGAATACACGGTGTGTACTTCCAAAGCACACTCCGTGTAGTACAAGCGTTCAGTAGTAGAAGTAACAGACATCAGAAGAAGTGAAACACGGAGTGTGACACCGGTCACATGATTTGTACTATCCACACAGTTTGACAGAGGATACTTAGATGTACATTCCGTGTATTCAAGGGAATTACAAGGACACTGACAGAAATACAGGGCCATGACGCACGAAGTGTATTATCTTCTTTAAAAGGCATAAGCGGCTTCACGAAGCTCGGCGTGTAATCCGAGATATACACGGACACAGGCAGAACCACATGACCATAAGGCACGGGTACTACCACCACCATGGTAGAAGCGCCTTTGCGAGGATTGGCATGTAAACTGGGTGATACACAAACACGGGCAGAACCACATGGCCAAGAGACACGGCGTGTAATCCAGAAATACACGCACACATGGTTGAGTATACAAGCATGTACTCCACCACACGGCTAGGTATGGACAGCGCACATGGAACTGACCATAGAGGCTTGGACACAACATGTAACCATAACACATGCCATGTACTTACTTATTTACATGACCATCCATGCGACACAGGTTGTATCACACAGGCAGTACACGGTGTCTGAAGAAACAGTGTGTATCTTTTACCTACACACTGTGTACTTTTGGAAAATGGCTTGGTCATCTTGTTCACCATGTCTTGGGAACATTTTGTTTGGTTTTTCCCCAATGAAATGGGATGGAACTACGGGATACATCAACTCTGGTCTTCGTGACAATTGATGTTCCGATATTTGACTCGAGGAGCGGACCTTCCCGGAATCGAGCGTGCTGTGTGCGAGAACCCTAGAGCTGGCTATGACAGCGATGACGATGACTACTGTACTTGGATCCTCCGTGGGTTCGGCAGAAATGACGACTGTACTTGGATCCTACGTGGGTTCGGCAGCGTGGACGACTGTACTTGGATCCTCTATGGATTCGGCAGCGATGACAACTGTACTTGGATCCTACGTGGGTTCTGCAGCGATAGTTATTGTACATGGATCCTACGTGGGTTCGGTAGTGACAACATCTATATCTGGATCCTATGTGGGTTCGGAAGAGGATATGATTCAGATGTTACATCTAATCATCTCCACCTCTCTACATGAGTAGTATACCTATGTGAGTTGTGTCTAGACTTTCAATCATTATCTTCGATATGATTGACTTGCTATACTGTGTGGATTGGGTTGTGCTTTCCTGTGTGGATTTTGTTGTACATTCATGTGTGGACTGGGTTGAACATGGGCTCGTGAGTTGGAGTAGAACTGAAATTGATGACTTAGGTATATGTATGGGCATATACCTAAGTAGAGTTGGTTGATACTTCGTGATTGTATCATTCCTTTGTAGTTTATCCTATGCAGATTCTGGGAGACCTTTGGGAGTCTCAAGGTCCCTAATGAGTATTGTATACTCACCCCTGCACGGGCTATGCCCGCACTACATTGTGTTGGTTGCAGACGACAGATATCACTGATTGTGGTTGAGGTTGTGGAGTGGGACGGTACCCGGAGATGGACTATTAGGAGAAACGTACACGGAGTGGATGGCCAGACATGAGGAGCCGACGAGACTATCTGTACTCACCCTTCAGGTGGGAGTTCCGAAGGACATCTTGGTGGTTGCTGCTCTAATTTTCTGCTGTTGTACTTTCTTTTCTTAGTTGTACTTTACTTTCAGTTGGGTTTGTATACTGGCCCATTCACTTTCTAGAACTTACATTTGAACTCAGTTACATAGTGTTTACTTCATCATGTGTACTTTGAGATGTTGTTTTCTTAAATAAAAGAAATACCTTCCCTTTTATTAGGATTTTCACCTTTGGTGCTATTCGTCATCCCCTGGCCTATGGGAGGCGGTCTTGGGGTAGTCACGACACGGGCCCCGAGGACGGGTTGTGCCAAATTTGTATTAGAGGAGTCGGTTCTACCACAGAACTCGGGATTATGATAATTACTTATATGTGAATCAATAGTTTTTAGGTTATTGAGTGTTGTTTTTAGTCCAGGGAGTCCAGTGTTTGTGCGGTGGTCGTCGTATCCACACACCTTGACCCTAACTTCTGATTTCCAACTCAGTACACGAAAGTATTGATTGAATGTGTGTTTCAAAGTTTCCTTTGTGATTACATTGTGTCAGCTCACCAGGTATACTGTATTAACTATGATGCACCTATTTCCTTTCAGTATGGCCCCACGACGACAACCAGCTAGGGCTCTGAGCTTTGTGTGACATGGCAGCCCACTGAGTGATGAGGCCTCGGTGCAGGGCCCCATTATAGTGGAGGCACCGGCGGTACCTCTACCCACCGCGCCACCGATTCCACTAGCCCCAGTAGTTGAGAGTGCACGTCGCCTGAGTGCGATGCACGAGTTTCAGCATCAGAGACCTCCCAGGTTCCGTGGGGAGACAGACCCTAAGGCAGCCGAGGATTGGCTGGAGTCTTTTGTTCAAGTCTTCATATTTGTAGGGACTCCAGCTGACCTCATGGTGATCCTTGTGGCGAGTCTCCTACACACGGTAGTAGATAGATGGTGGAGCCTGATGATCCAATTGCACGACGCGACATCTCTCCTTTGGTCAGACATCCAGAGCCTTTTCTGCTCGGAGTTCATTCCAGCCACCCTCCGTGCGGTGCGCATCCAGGAGTTACTACAGATGCGACAGGGCAGCATGTCAGTAGCCCAGTACTTAGTGATATTTACTGATCTCTTGTGCTACTTCACTGACATGGTATGAGACCCATTCTTCTGGGCCCGAACCTTCAAGTAGGGACGGATGCATGTGATCAGGGCTTATATGATCTCCCTCAGCATTACGATGCAGGAAGGAGTACTGGAGCGAGCCCTTCTTGTGGAGAGCATTCTTGCTGAGCCTTCACCAGTAGTGAGGCCTACTACAGGGCAACACCTAGCGGAGTCTTCTGTAGCTGGAAGTAGACATACGTTGCAGAGGTCCAAGTGGACCAGGCCATCAGGTGGACGACCTTAGGGCACTGGTTCAGATGTGCGGGGCACATGCAGTAGATCCAGTCATATGAGAGGCAGACAATGCTATGCATGCGGCGGACAGGGCCACATGGCTCGTGAATGTCCGACTCGCCATGTAGTGGAGTAGAAAATGGTTGAGGGACCTCCCAGGCATAGGGTGAGGTTTGACCGTGGCAGTCTGCAAGGAACAGGCAGACGAGGCAGGGGAGTCGGCTGAGCAGCGGGTGGTGGGCGACGCATTGAGGCTCTACCACCACCACCACCAAGAGGTCCACCCCGACCACATGGGCTGGCGGACAGAGGTTGTCCCAGCTCTAGGCAGTGGAGGCTTATGACCACGGCGCACTAGAGATGATTTGAGGTACTATCTGTGTCAACTCCACCCTTGTTGCAGTTCTTATAGACACAGGAGTGAGTCATTCTTTTATTGCCGCAACCCTTGTTCGGATCTTAGAGACTCCGACGGAGCCATTGGCTCGATCCTTACAGCTACAGACTCCTATGGGAGCAGAATCGACGATTATGAACTGGTTCCGGCAGTGTGAGCTTACTCCAGGAGGAAAGGGATTCGGATGGGATCTTCTTGTATCGGGGTCGAGGCCTTATGACGTCATCTTGTGCATCGATAGGATATTTACAGTCCATGCTCAGATCGACTGTATTAGGCGCAAGGTGCGATGTGTCCGCACCGATGGGAGCAGGTTTACCTTCACCGGTAGGAATGGATCCTTTGCAATGCAGGATGGACTCACGCAAAGGATAGGACAATTGATCACCCATCATTTGGCTGGTCTCATCCTAGGAGCACTTGATGTGAGGAGCCCGAGTTTTCTTGTTGTGGTTGATTAGTATGCAGACGTTTTTATTGACGACGTTCCAGGACTACCTTCTCATAGAGAGGTAGACTTCTATATTGACATGTACACCAGGACAACCATGATATCTACTCCAGCATATCGGATGGCTCCCGCTGAGCTTTGAGAGCTATGGGTAAAGCTGGAGGACATCCAGTGCAAGGGATTCATCTGACCCAGTGTTTCACCCTGGGCTTCCCAGATTTTGTTTGCCAAGAAGGCGAATGAGAGATTGTGACTATGTGTTGACTACCGTCTCCTGAACTAGGTGACCGTGAAGTACAAGTATCCACTTCAGAGGATTGGAGACCTCTTCGATCAGCTCAATGAAGCACGATGGTTCTTGAAGATAGACCTTAGGTCAGGCTATCATCAACTCAGAGTTTGAGACGAGGATGTGTAGAAGACGACTTTCAGGTGTCGGTATGGCCACTATGAGTTCTTGGTTATGCCTTTCGGCATAACCAATGCTCCAGCAGTGTTCATGAGTCTCATGAATAGGATATTCTTGCCTCACCTCGATCGATTTGTCATAGTCTTCATCAACAACATATTGATTTACTCGGCTACTGAGGGGGAGTGCACCTACCACTTGCGGGTTGTACTGGACACACTCTGAGATCACCAGCTTTATGGTAAGCTCTCTAAGTGTCAGTTCTGGATTTGATAGGTCCACTTCTTGGGACACGTCATCTCTGAGGCGGGAGTTGCATTGGATCCGGCGAAGATCAAGGCAGTGCTAGCTTGAGAGCCACCCAGGAGCGTGACGGAGGTGCGGAGTTTCCTAGGACTGGCTGGGTACTCTCGGAGATTTGTGATAGACTTCTCCAGAGTTACAGCACCACTCTTATCTTTGATGAAGAAGGGTAAACCCTTCGTGTGGTCTGATAGATGTCAGTAGAGCTTCCAAGAGCTGAGACAGAGATTGTCCAGTGCACCCATCATGAGGCTACCGAAGGAGGCTGTAGGGTACATTGTTTACTACGATACATCAGGGACTGGACTCAGATTTGTCCTAATGCAGGAGCGGGCAATGATCGCCTATGGATCACGACATTTGAGGTAGCACGGGGATAACTACGCTACCCATGACCTGGAGTTAGCAGCAGTGGTCTTCTCCCTGAAGATGTGGCGGCACTATCTAATGGGCGAGCACTTTACAGTCTATTCTAACCACCAGAGTATAAGGTACATCTTCTCGCAGAAGGACCTAAACTTGAGAGAGCGGAGATGGCTTGAGTTCCTACAGGACTATGACTTTGAGATAGTATATACTCCTAGAAAGGGGAATGTAGTAGACTATGCTCTCAGTAGGAGTTCGGGCATTCAGCTACTTGGAGAGGCGATAGAGCAGTTAGTCGCCTTGCAGATATCCTTTGTGGATAAAGATGGGGCAAACTTTCTACAATCGCTCACAGTCACTCCTCCACTACTTCAGCAGGTCAGAGAGGCACAACATGGGGATGTTGACTATAATACATGATGTGCACAAATATCCTCAGGACATGCACCTGGTGGATTATCTATAGGAGGAGAGCATGTCATCCTTTTTAGAGGATGTACCATGGTACCATTTGCATTACAGGAGGAGGTGCTGAGAGAGTTTCACACTTCCCCTCTAGCGGTACATCCTGGAGTAGCGATGATGTAGTAGGTCCTCAGACAACAGCACTGGTGGCTGGGTATGAAGAAGGATATGGTAGAGTTCGTTTCACGATGCCTCAACTGCCAGTAGGTGAAGGCGGAGCACCAGGTTCCAACAGGCTTGGTACATCCCTTGGAGGTCTCGGAGTGGAAGTGGGATGAGATAACTATGGATTTAGTGGCGGGACTTCCACATACATCCAGAGGTCACGACCCCATCTGGGTGATCATAGACCGACTTACAAAGTCGGCCCACTTCTTTCCCATCAGAGAGCAGGGCTCAGTGGAGTTCTTGGGATGCCTCTACGTTCAAGAGATCGTATGGCTTCATGGTGTGCCATCGATTATCGTCTCAGATCAAGATGCTCGCTTTACTTCCGGACTTTGGAAGGGGTTGTAAGAGGTGCTTGGGATGCAGCTACGCCTGAGCACCGCCTTTCACCCACAGAAAGATGGTATGACAGAGAGGAGCATTCAGACTCTCGAGGAAATTCTCCATGCATGTTTCCTCAACATTGGTCATAGTTAGTAGGATCATATTCCTTTTGTGGAGTTTGCGTAAAACAACAACTACCAATCCACCATCGGTATGGAACCATATGAGGCATTGTACGACTGACCTTGCAGATCACCCTTGTGCTGGAAAGACCCTGGGGAGTCAGCACTTGTAGGACCAGAGATGGTCCAGGCCACGATGGAGAAGGTACAGATCATCCAGGAGCAGATGAGTACTGCTTAGAGCTGATAGAAGTCCTATGCTGATAGGAGGTGGAGACCACTAGAGTTCGAGGATGGGGACCACATTTTCTTATGGGTCTCACCTCCATGTGGATTATTGATATTTGTCTGGGGTGGAAAGTTATCTCTGCTCTTCATCGGACCATTCCAGGTTCTCAGGAGGATAGGTGAGGTGGCTTATCGCCTGGATCTTCCACTTCAGTTGCACCGAGTGCACGACGTCTTCCACGTATCTCACCTGAGGAGATACATGCAAGACCCAACGCATATCATTGATCACGAAGAGCTGAGCATCGAGGATGGGGTGACTTTTGCAGAGGTCCCGGTGGAGATCGAGGATCGACAGGAGCGGGTCCTACGTGGATGGTCAATTACTCTAGTGCGCATCAGGTGGTAGCACAGAAACCTCCAGGAGAGCACATGGGAGCGGGAGGCTCAGATGCATGCTCAGTACCCTCATTTTTCCCCTAGATTATGATTTAGCTTTACGGGGATGTAAAGCCCTGAGGTGAGAGTAATATAAAGACCCGTAAATTTCAAGGAAACTTTTTTCTTAAATTATTTTGCATTTTACAAGTACGCAGTTTCTGACAGCACCTGATTCTGAGGCCCGGAGTGCCTAGAATCAATTTCCGAAGTTTATCTCGGGTACATTCAGTGAACGAATGAGCGGGTTTTTCGATCTTTTGAACCGGTGCTTATAATTGAAATCTGAGGGCTCCGATGGAAATGTAACATCGGTAATTTCTTAAGAGGACCTTTCCAGAAGATGTGTTTGTTTGGGAGGAGTTGTTAAAAATGAGGATTAAATGTGAAGTAAATAAAATTGTGGTACAATTTTATTTTCTTTATCTAAGTGGTTATATTCTAAGTGTGGGAGTTGGGGTGAGACCCACAAGTTCCTAACTACTCTTGTTAGGATATTTTTGAGGTGGGGCTCACACGATCCCCACCCCTTCGTATTCCCTAACTCCTTAACTCCCCCGATAATGTGAGTAACTTCTCTCAATATCCCTCATTAATCTTGACAACATAACACCCAATTAATTCTACAACTCATGTTTAATTAATTAAGTGTTTTTGTTTTTGAATTTTGGAATTTTAAATGTATTCCATGTTTTAATAAAATAAGAGGAGTCTTATTTTATTTGGGGTTATCTTGTTGTGTTCAGACTATGAGAGAAGAGCTATAGTTTCGTCATGAAGAAATTCATCTTCAATGAAGAACGCCAACTCTCCAAGGAAGAAAGTTGATTCGGAGCCACATGTTTCTTTACCCTCTTCTTCCTCTGCGACAAGGGAGGAGACACGGACGACGACAGAATCGACGCCATTGCCCTTAGTTCTTGACAATCATGAAATTCCTTCCAGGTAGGTGTGTGTTAATGAATGAGCAACGTTGATTTTCTTTCCATGTTATTTGTTCTCTCTAAACCATTTGCTATCGAACTAATACAGAAGGAGTCAGACCAAACTAACATGGTTTGATTCCTCCTCCGTTCTTATTGTATGGTGTTCTCCTACCGTTCTTGAGTGGGGAATCAAGTCAAGTTTTCCGAGCAGATCAGAGGCCTGAAAACATTAGAAACGGCCTCAGAACATAGGGATGAACTAGGAGCGGATGTTTTTTATCAAACAGATCATCAGAATGAAGAACGGAATCCTCGGGGGGGCGTTCTGGCTAGAGGCGTTGTTTCTGGAAAATTCCAGAATATACGGTGTGTACTTCCAAAGCACACGTTATGTAATACAAGCATTCAACAGTAGAAGTAACAGACACCAGAAGAATTGACACACGACGTGTGACACCAGTCACAAGATGTGTACTGTCCACATAATTTGACAGAGGAGACTTAGATTGACATGGTGTGTATTCAAGGGAATTACACGGACATGGATAGAAATACACGACCACGAGGCATGAAGTGTATTATCTTCTTTGAAAGGAAGAAGCGGCTTTGTGAAGCTCGGCGTGTAATCTGGGAGATACACGGACACAGGAAGAACCACACAGCAGTGAGGCAGGGTGTGTACTACCACCACCATGGAAGAAGAAGCTTCACGAGTCTCGGTGTGTAAATTGGGTGATACACAAACATGGGCAGAACCACACGTTCAAGAGACATGGCATGTATTCCGAAAATACACGGACATAAGGTGGAGTATACGGGCATGTACTCCACCACATGGCCAGGTATGGCCAGCGCACATGGAACCGACCATAGAGGCTTGGACACGGCGTGTAACCATACCACATGTTGTGTACTTACTTATTTACATGACCAGCCCTGCGACACAGGTCATATGACACGGGAAGTACCCGGTGTCTGAAGATACAGCGTGTATCTTTTACCTACACGCCATGTACTTTTGGAAAATGGCTTCGTCATCTTGTTCTCCATGACATGGGAATGTTTTGTTTGGTTTTTCCCCTATGAAGTGGGATAGAACTACGAGATAAATCAACTCTTGTCTTCGTGATAGTTGATGTACCGATCATTGACTTGAGGAGTGGACCCTCCCGGAATCGTGTGTGCTGTGTGCGGGAACCCTAGAGATGGATGTGACTGCGACGACGATGACGACTGTACTTGGATCCTCTGTGGGTTCAGCAGCAATGAAGACTATACTTGGATCCTACGTGGGTTCGGCAGCAAGGACGATTGTACATGGATCCTTCGTGGGTTCAGAAGCGATGACGACTGTAATTGGATCCTACGTGGGTTCGACAGCGATGGTTACTGTACATGGATCCTACCGGGGTTCGGTAGCGACGAATTCTATATTTGTGTCCTATGTGGGTTCGATAGAGAAGATGATTTAGAGGTTACATCTAATCATATCCACCTCTCTTCGTGAGTAGTATACCTGTGTGAGCTGAGTCATCACTTTCAATAATTATCTTCGATATGATTGAATTTCTATCCTGTGTGGATTGGGTTGTGCTTTCCTGTGTGGATTGGTTTATACTTTCCTTTGTGGAATGGGTTGAACTTGGGCTCGTGAGTTGGATCAGAACAGGAATTGATGACTTAGGTATATGTATGGGCATATACCTAAGTAGAGTTGGTTGATACTTCGTGATTGTATCTTTCCTTTGTGGCTTATCCTTCATTGATTCTAGGAGACATTCAGGAGTCTCGGGGTCCCTACTGAGTATCGTATACTCACTTATGCACATGCTATGCCCAGACTACGTTGTGTTGGTTGCAGACGATGGACAACACTGATCGTGGTTGAGGATCGTGGAGCGGGACGGTACCCGGAGGTGGAGTATCTGACAGAATGTACACGGAGTGGACGGCCGGACATGAGTAGTCGACGATACTATATGTACTCACCCTTCAGGTGGGAGTTCTAGAGGATGTCTTGGTGGTTTCTGCTCTACTTTTCAGCTGTTGTAATTTCTTTTCTCAGTTGTACTATACATTCAGTTGGGTTTGTATACTGGCCAATTTAATCTCCAGCACTTACTTTTGTACTCAGTTACTTAGTGTTTATTTCATCTTGTGTACTCTATGGTGTTTGTTTTCTTATATAAATTCAATGCCTTCCCTTTTATCGGGATTTACTCCTTTGGTGCTAGTCTCCATCCCCTGGCCTATTAGATGCGGGCTTGGGGTAGTCATAGAACGGGCCCCTAGGACGGGTCGTGACAAACCTCCCTTTGGAGGTTTTAACTACCATCCAAATAAAATTATGCCACACACAATTTTATTTAAATTTTAATTAGAAACCCCAAAAATTAACTACCACTCTCGATAAAACACAATGGCGGTAAAGGTCTCCTTAAGCCAATACCGGTGCTATGAGTTCATCGGTGTCCTCAGATTTCAATTCTGAGCATCGGTTCAAAAGATAGAAAAACCCACATGTACATTTACTTAATGTACCCGAACAAAACTTCATAAATTGATTCCCGACACACCGGGCCTCTTAATTAGGTTCCGTCAAAAACTGTGGACTCGTAAAATTCCCATGTATTTGAGAAAACAATTTCCACAGGATTTCCAGGTCATTACATTGTAACTATACTACCATAATCATAGTTTAATATCACCCTTCAACTTGTCCATATGATTCTATTGTTATCCTTATATCCAAAGGTTACGAAAATGAAATTGAGAGCATGTTGTTTAATATTATAGCCTTTTATATTTATTAAAACAATTGAAAGGGAGGAAAACTGAAAATATGGGTCATACCAGATGCATGTGGAAGCATATAAAAAGGTCCATTAGACACCGTGGGAGAAGAGGATGATCAAATTGTACCATTAAAACGTTTTGTTCTTGGTATTCCAAAATCCAATAAAAAATGGAGAAGTTAAAACATGATATGAAATTTATGAAAACAAAAATACCTGAAATTTTTTCTAAAAGATAAAATAAATTCATTTATTCAAAACAAACTAATAATAGATATTTTAAGGGAATGGACATTCAGTAAAATAATTAATCCCTATACATATAATCTCTATAGTCCACCATTGACATGATTTTATTTTGTCCACCCTCCCTTTCAAGAAAAAATATTTCAATATCATCATGTATGGATAGATCTGTCTCCTTTTGTTGATGAGATTTAATTGCATAACTCTTCTTCTACATTTTACACATTATCATTCGAGATCATAGTTTGACATGAACTACAACACTCCACCCATCATCAACATCAGCATCCCCATAATGTAACATTTTTATTTTTTAAGAGAACAATTATTGTTCCAGTTCTTCATGCTCACAATTATTAATCAACTAAGTTATTTTATAATATGTAAATTTTAATTAATATTTCATTATTATCCAATAAATATATAAGAACAATATTTCGAATAACCAACTTAAACAAATTCCTGAAATTTTTTATCTATAATTTAAATTAGTACCCCAAAGTATACCAATAATTGTTTTTTTGTGATGATAGCACAATTTAGTTATTTTCATTAATTTTTCAAGAAACATTTTATGAAACTTAAATCCATTCATAATATAATCATCAAATATCCTACACTTCATTAATGTTACATTATCTAAAAATTTCAAATTATCTATCACTCAGACATCACTATCAAAATTCATGATGTACATGAATATGAATAAAATAATAAAAGTTACAAAAGATAATGTTATAAATATTTTATGTATATGAAATTGATTACGATCATACACTATGTGAAAATAAAATCAATAATGTCTTTTTTAATGAATTATTTTTATCTCATTATTATTTCATTCTTAACATTGAAGTCATATCATTGGTTGTATCATATATTTTACAATAAAAAGATATTCAATGTTACTATTGAGTAAAACATATCTATGTGATTTTATTAACTCTAGTTATGTTAATAAATCTGGTGGAATCTTCCTAAAATGACAAGCTAACACTGGGAATTGAGTTTAATTATAGTAAGATTGAAATTTAATTGGGTTACTGTTAGCACATCCAAATCGATTGGATTGAGTCTTAATATTATTGAAATGCCATGAACAAAATGTGAGACTCTCCTCCACCATGATTTTTCAGTAATAGATCCTTCTAGTGGATTTTTTTCACAAAATACATATAAGAAAATACATACCTAATGAAATATCATAAAATATAATAATTAACCAAAAATTTAAGTGTTTTAAATTTTAATATATTATTCATAATAAAGTAATATTATAATACCTTTTTACGGGATTGTTTCCTATGGAATTGGGGATGGCCTTATCGATTTAAGGTTCAAACATTCCAAATAGTTTCTAACGGGTTTGTTCGTAGAACCAGAAACATCCAATGATTCCATATCCATTTGGACCTACTTTCCAAAGGTAGGTGCTCATTAGTTGTGAACTGATGAGGCTTAAGAGTTTTCATTGGTCTAGAGGATGGGAGGTCGGACTCATCACACCTTTTTGAGGGGAATTATTTTCTATTCTAGGACTCTCTTTATAGATTTAAGTTTTGTTTGTGAATCCTTATTACATTACCAAGTATAAATTGGGATTTCCTTTAAATCTAAATATCAATAATTGATATGTAGGAAATTTATAGAATCTATAATATATATTCAAGGTTCTTCATTGATTGGTAATCATTGGTATTTATTAGAGATTCTTAGTCAATGGTATCCTTCAATACATAAAAGTCTCTTGGTCAATATGATGACCATACTAGGTTTAAAGCCACTCAGTGGGGCACTTGATGTTTATTGTCATTCATAAGGGCATGGATTATTTTAGAGTTGGGATCGTACCCATATATGGGCTACCTACGTATCCTTTGTTTTGGAAATGGAATCAGAACTGACATATTTAGAGTAAGGGAGTATGATGTTTATGTATGATATATTACTCAAAGAAAGATGTCATAATTACTTTTACACTCTAAGATCACGTGATTCATGCACGATGTGAGAAACAGGAGGTATTATTAAAACCATACAATTGTGCCATCATGAGAAATGATGTGGGGCTTATGTATGTATTACTACCAAAAATAAATGAAGATTAGGATTTACTTCAGGGAAGAAAACCGAAAACAAGGTCCATAAAGTTATATGTACTTCATGTAGATTTGGATACTCTAACTTGGGGATAAATCCTGAGGAAGATTCTAAAATTAGGAGGGGACTTATGATTGGGTTTTACTCCTGAGAAGGAAGCCCAAATCAAAAGTAAATTAAGATTGGTTAAGTGAAATTATGATTGGGGCTTACTCCTAAGGAGGAGGCCAAGGTTAAAGGATTTGAGAACTAGTGATTACTCTTAAGGAGGAGGAACAGGTTAAGGGACTTGAAGATTGGGGTTTACTCCTGAAAAGGAGGCCTAGGTTAAGGAAATTATGGTTGAGGATTACTCCGGAGAAGGATTCCCAGATTTGGGAAATTATGACGGGGGATTACTCCTAAGGAGGATGCCCAGGTTAGGGGACTTGAAGACTGGGGAATACTCTTGAAAAGGAGGCCCAGGTTAAAGATTCTCTAATCTTAAAGGATGAGATTGAATGAATGAAATCTCTAACCATAATGACATGAAGATATGTAAATCACTAAGTTTTAAGAGATGTTCCACAGAATTCCTTTCATATAAGGATGCCAACAAGGAAATCATGCCATGGATGGATTTGGAGAGTGTTATGAAGGATTAATTTTGAAGAGGATAGGTGGATAGGCATAAGAGAGATGAAAATAGGCAGGAGGGGCACCCAAAAAGAAGGTGGTTCGCAAGTCCTCCGTGGGCGCGCAAGTCATGGTCGTGCAAGTATACTTGAGGGACACAGTGGTACTTGCACGACAATGAACCCTTAGGATAATACTTTGGAGAGACTTGGCTCAAGCCCATAGTACTATCCCTAGAGGCTTCTAGAATAGGGGCGCACAAGTTCTATTGGAGGGGTAAGGCGGCGCGCAAGTGTGGCCATTTCCCTTAAGGGCTGGCCACTTAGGCGCACAAGTGTTGATGAGTTTCAACAGGTAGGCCTTACTCCCCCACTTTAGATCTTTTGTTCTAGGTAACAAATTGACATAGAAGTGTTCAGAAGCTTTGAAAAGAGACTAGGGCACTGGGAGATCAAATCCGAGTTTCTGGAATTTTTAGTCCCTGAAATGGGGGGCCCACAGGGGGTATTTACAGGTTGGAGAAGACACTGGGCGAAATTCAAAGAGGTCGCGCATGTCACTTGGCGACCATTGGGTAGTGCGCAAGTATACTTGCCCGACCTTGGAGGAACTTATGCGGCCCAAGTTCATATGAATATTTTTTCATTACTTTTTAGATTTTTGATGTTTCATCAAAGGATGAATCACTTTGGGTTCACAGTATTTCCCCTTTTCAATTCGTTAGACTCTGTGGCGGAAAGGAGCATAAAAAAAGTCCCCCCTCAGAGTTGCATCCGAATGAAATGAGGATGAAATTCTGAGTAAAGAAGAAAAACAAGGAAACTTCATCGCACAAGTGTTGAGCGTGTAGATGGTGTCACGCAAGTGCGAGTCGTGCAGGCCTTAGTGCAGCTGGGTGCGCGCGCTACCTTTAGGCATGTAGGGTTGAGGCTTGGCCTATATATATATATGCGGTCATTCCTCACACAAAGCACCAAATTTTAGATTTTTGAGATCTCTCCGTGCAAGTTGCCTTCGCCATGAAAGTTTCTCTTTTTTCTACTGTTTCATTACTGTTGCGCTGTTGTAGAGGTGTTTGGACTTGCGCGATGATACCTGTGCACCAAAACTTGCGCGACACACTGATACTTGCGTGCCTACTTTGGGACTTGAGCGCCTTAATTCCTTAGCCATTTTTTCATTTTTCTTCACAGAATTTATGAAAAATCAACTTACTTAAGAGTTAATTATTAAACTTTTGTGCAGATTAAATCGCTCCCAAGAGAATCGGAATGGATGATGAACTAGATAGCAAGAGAGTTGAAGATAGGATGAGCATCATTGGCCATGATTATTATACTGTGTGCGATAGAACTCTTCCAGATTTAGCCAAGTACCTGAAGAAGTATCATCTTGACTTCCCCCAGATTATTTATCTACCTTTGTATGGCTATGGTCATATGCAAGGAGTCACCATTCCAGAGGCAATGAACTATCCCCCAATTTCTTGGTTTTAGAATTAAACTAATTCTGCTTTAGCAAATATCTTAGGTGGAGGAACATTTGTAAATACTGGAACAGTGGAGAAGGCCTACATAATTCATCATAGCCCAATTACCTCAGATCTAAAACCTCAAAATCCTGATCAACAACCACATTGTTATCCCGCAATTTTCCCAAACTCTTATATGGATCAATCCAAAGGCTGGAAGAAGAGTTGGTACTTTCGTCCTAGAGGAGGTGTGTTGCCAACTTGGATGTGGGCATACTGGGTGCGACAAACCTATGCAGAGTTTGTCGAGGATTTGAAAGTAGCTTCATTATATGAAGCCTTCTAGGCTGGGAAAACATATTTTTATAGGAATGATGACTTTGTGCCAGAGATACTCAGCCATTGGAGCCCAGAAACCAATTCGTTCCATCTGACTCATGGAGAAGTAGGCATCAGTCTGTGGGATGTCCATAAGATCTTAGGGGCTCCAATTTTTGGTGATATGTATGATGAATTCATTCCTCCCAAGGTGACTTGGAATGATTCAAAGAAGACCCCGACTTTGGATCGGGAATTATTGAAAATCTTTCATAATCATAAAAGTTCAGAGACCTCCTTAACAAACTCTAAAAAGGACATTCATCCAGTGGAGTGGATGAATATGTTTCTTACCAAGAAGCAGGAGAAGGAGCTGAAGGAGAAGGGGCCCAAGGAGAAGGGATCGAAGGGGAAGGGGCCCAAGGAGAAGGGGCCCACTCATCCTACAACCTGCCCAAAAATAGAGAAGAGGGGTTCTCCAGGAACATTCTGGCAGACCTTGGAAGAAGAAGAATTTTAGAAGTGGGGATATGAAGTAAATCAGAGAATCTCAAAGAAGACATGTCTGGCAGGATTCTTGGCCTTATGGCTTAGGGTTTAACTTTTTCCAGTCAGGGACTCAAAGGGAGGCGTCAATATTGGGACCTTCATTGTCGCAGCCAAGTTGGATGAGGGGAAAATGGTTGGGTTGGCTACCCCCATTTTAGAAAAGATTCACAGGATCTTACTCCATGTCTTCATGGGTTAGTCTCCTTTGATAATAGTGGGACCATTCCATGTTTTATGGGGACGGATCACCACTCACTTCAGAACATATAATGTACATAATGGAGTACCGATTCCTGGAAGTTCTTTCAGGCCATCAGTGCATGGATTCTATGGAATTTCTCTACTAGCTCTAAATTCCTACGACATGAAGGTGAGGCTAAGAATGTATAAGGAATTCAATTTCATTCATTACAGAAATCCTCCAACTGGGTGGTTTGTTGATGATGGAACATCCAGCCTGGAATTAAGGGCATACATGATGGCCTGTAGAGATGGTGTGCTGGTCACCAGGATCGATTGAGAGATTATATGTGAGGCCTGTGCTCCATATAGATTTTCACATCAATTTATGTGTTTGGAGAAGACTGTTGTATCTCCGCCAGTGCATGTCAGGTCAGAGGAACATCTGATCGTTGCACGGTAACTATGGTTGCTGACATCTAGAGAGAAGATCGAGGCAGTATTTGATCTACCAGTTGATAAAGCGGAAAATAACTTGATCATATGGTATGCTAAGAACTGGATAGCATCATACCCTGGAAGGGGTTCTGAATCACCCGGTTTATCAGGTGGGGAAAAGGAAAAGAACCATAGAGAAAGAAACCCTTCATCTGGAAGGTGATTCTTCTACACCACCTGAAGCTGATTCGTTGGATTCCCAGGATGAGGATGATGAGGCCCCACATGCAGAAAAACAGCCTCGTGCTAGATATAATTCTCCCATCAGAATCGAAATACCAACTCCATTAACTACTAGTGAGTTAATTCCTTTAAGGTACTTTAATCAGTATTACATTATAGAGCAATAAGTTTTATTTTCTTATTTTCTATTTGTAGTTTCAGGAGCTGGGAAGAAGCTGAAGTCAAAGATTGTAGGACCTTCCTTGCAGCCTTCTGGTACATATACTGAATATCTATGACTAGAGGCTATCCAGACATGGCAGAGTTTATACTACGATACTAAAACTGTCTGGTTGGATTTGTGCGAGGGGCTACACCTCCCTATAATAGAGAAAATTTTGGCTTCTACAAATATTAGTTACAAGGATAATCCCGATGAAGTGCGGGATAACATCAGAGAGCTGTAAATTCTCATATATTCCACCGATGATTCCATTACTGTCATCAAGCGGGTGTAGGAAATGATAAATCGTGGCGCCATTGAGGGTGGTTCTGACGATGAGGAGTGGCATGATTACATGGCTCCTAATGATGTAAGTCTCTTTCTTTATTTTCTTTACAACCTGATATTAGTCAACGATTTGTTACTCAAGGAAATTATTTTCTTTATCCTACAGCTTTCAAAGAAAGGAACTGCTAAGGTTCCTTCACCATAGTATAGCCCCGGTGGTACTGCCATTGGTGCTAATGAATCTCCTCGCAAGTCAGGCGATATATCTTCAGGCTAACACGATATAGATGAGGAGTTGGACATGGATTTCCATTCTCCAATTCAAGTAATTGTAAAGGATACTTCCGACACTGCCAAAAATCCAAAGAAGCAAAAGCATCGAAGGAGGAAGCCCATAGCTAAACGCTTCACCAGTAGTGGTAAGTCCTTTGGATAATCATGAGTCTTAACCCATGAAAAGGTTACTCATAATTTTTGTGATTGAAGGGGATTCTTCAATTTCCCCTTTGAGGCAGAGGATTGACCTACCCTAAGAACAATAGAGGGTGCTGGTGAAAAATCACAAGCTCAGGATAACTTGGCTGCGAGATGATCCAACGTCTGTTCCTAGTATCCCTCCTGCAGCTGTTGCAAGAAGAGAATAACCTACTTCTGGTAAGTTAACAATGCTTCAAAAGATGTTGAATGAAACATCAACTAACTTCCATTCTGTGATAATTTAGGTTCAACCCCTACAATAGTGCTTTTGGCGGCCATTGCAACTGACTCCTCCCCTTTATCTGAAGAAGCTATCCAGGGCCAGACACTGCAGGATGAAGGTGATCGTACGACGATTCACTGTTTTATTCCACCCTTACACCGTTGTTTTAAACTAGTTTTGTAATGAATATTCCAAATATAATAATAAATTGGGATTTATGTTTGAATCAATTAATTAATGTTAATCAACATTATAATAGAAAATGATACTTGTTTTTATTATTTCAATGTAGGTGGAGGTGATTTGGAGGGCCCTTGATGAAGTGGAAGAAAAATGGGCCAAAATTGCATGGATCCATGGACACCTGTCCACTATTTTGAATAGGGAGAAAAATACGTGTATGAAAATGGTCTGAAATTTGGGATTCCTCTCCAAAACATCATGGGTTACAATTAAGCTCAAATAACCGAAGGCCAATTCATTAATCTGGTGGACCATCCGAACCATTCTGTCCAGGAGACAAAATCTGCACGAAGTCAAGAGTTTGGTTCGGTTTTATTACTATATCTCCATTTCTAGATGTTCAATGGACGCCTAATTTGACATGGTGATAGTAAAGGTCCCGTGAAACATCTTTTATCTTTTGTCCAATTCTATATAATTCCATATACCAACCCAAAACCCAGACTCAATTGGTATCACCAAAACTGGGTTCTCAAAACCACATAGCAATTTGGCTATAAAAGGGCACCGAGGGAACCTCATTTCTAAGTTCGTCCAAGGAGTTATTTTTTGCCAATTTTGAGTCCTATAGAAGTCTCCTTATCACCTTGGAGGTTATGTAGGCCCCTATCCTCATAGGGGAATCAAGAATGAAGAAGGAGTTCCACCCGAGCTTCCTCCTCCTCCCGATGTCGAGCTAAAAGTTGGGTGTTCGTTGTGAGGGAGCTACACACATGTAAAGGGAGTTCCAATGCACATAGTATCTACTGGTTTGGATTAATTTGGGTGTTTAAACATTTCATTCCATGTATCTTATTTTATTTCATATTTGAATGCTTGATTTTCTGCATGTGAGTGTTATGCTCTTAAGTTCTAACCAATCGGTGTGAGGTTTTGAGTGCGTGACTTGTGTTGTTCCGATTGGACATTACAAGAATCCTTTTCATACCCACCTTATTTATATTTCAATCTGATTTGGAATCTCTTATTCCATGCATAAGTATTGGACCTTAAAAATATGATTTTTATGTCAAGGTTTGGTCCTTAAAGCATTGAAATAAAAGCTTAGGAATTAATCGGGGTTCCAATTAACTCCAACCAAAGAATTACTCTAAACCTAAGATGAATCTCTATGAACAATGAACTTGATATGTGTGTAGGGAAATCACATCGACCCTTTTATCACATATTTTTCAAAATCCATTAGGACACTCAATTTTTATGTTATTTCAACTAAGTCATTGTTTAAAACTCTTTTCAAAACCACCCCCTCTCTTAGTCATTTTTTTAAAATACACACTCTAAACCTACCAATTCTCTTTGAGAGATGACCTAGTGTCTACCCTAGACTATAAATAAACCTTAAAAACATAATTAATTTGACGTGTTATGACAATGTGGTCAAATTTTGGTGCCATTTCCAGGTAGCGCTTTTGGTTTTTTGTGCGTGTTTTTGATAAAAGTTTTGCAATTTTTGTGAATATTTGTTTCTTTTATATTCTACCTTTGCATTTATTTTTGTGTTCTAATTTATTTATTGTGTAGGTTCTATGTATGAAACTTTCTACTATGGGAGACCTACAAACTTTTGAACCCGAACCAGAGAGGATCCTACATCAATGAAACAGAGACATACAAGACCACACATTGAAGGAGGAGACATCACATCTTAAAATTCTTCTTGATCCTTCTTCTTCTTCTGAAACCAAAGTTAAAACTGAACATAACTTGTATAACATGGATTAAAATAATAGAAAACTAAAATAACTAACCTCACCTGATGTTGATATCTAACCCACTTAATTTCAATTACAAGGCGAGGCACCCAATTATGAACTAATATCATGTTTAATTCATTTATTACCAAGATTTCATGGACTTCCTGGAGAAGATCCACATAAGCATTCAAAATAATTTTATACCGTGTGTTCAACATTAAAACCTTCTAATGTGGATGAAGACAAAGTAAATCTTAGGTAATTTCCATTATCATTAGAATACATTGCTAAATATTGGTTGTATTATGTTAATTCACCTATTAGAGGTTGGGCGGACATGAAACAACGTTTTCTTGAAAAATACTACCCAGCCTCTCGAACTGCAACAATAAGAAAAAAAATTTATGGGATAAGACAATCTCATGGAGAAACCCCTCATGAATATTAGGAATTCTTTAAAAGATTATGTTCAAGTTTTCCACACCACAAAATAACTGATCGACATTTAATACAATGTTTTTATGAAGGATTAATTCCAATAGATCGTAACATGATTGATGCTACTGAAGGTGGTGCACTAGGGGATAAAACCCCAATCACTACAAGGACCCTAATTGAGACCATGGATCAAAACACTCAACAATTCAGTTCGAGGTCCAGTGTACCCATTCGATGTGTCCATCAGGTGAAAAGTACTAAATTCGAGAAAAGGTTGGACACAATGTTTGGAGAGGTGAGTACCCTTCTACGACAACTTGCTCTTTCCCAAGGGAAATTCCAATCTCCACCTACCATAAATTGTGGTATATTCTCTTCTGATACCCACTATTCTGAACAATTCCCCCAATTGAGAGAAACTTCTAAAAGTTGTGAGGCAATATTCCCAGGACGCCCCTATAACCAACCCATTAGGCAAGAACCATACTATCCATCCAACCCTGGGTGGAAAGACAACCAAGCCTATAGGCAAGGGGGGTATTCAAACCATCCTCATCAACCATGGAACCATCCAGGGAAATGTAGTCATCAACCACCACCACCCATAAATTTTCAACCACCCCAAAGGCCTTTCCAACAACCCCCTCCAAAACCTGAGGCTAGCCTAGAAAATATGATGAAACAAATGGCAGCCAATAATCTCCTATTCCAACAAACCACCCAAGCAGCCATACAAGACCTGAAAACACAATTAGGCCAAATAGCTAACTCAGTGGGTGAAATCCAAATCCATGGGTCTGGTAAACAAACGTCTCAACCACTTGTCCACCCTAGGGATAAGGGAAATGTTAGTTCCATCACCCTTAGGAGTGGAACTCAACTTAAAAGCCAAATGAACCCTCCATTAGAGTCATCCTCTCCTATGGAAACCACCATCCCAACCACTGAAAAAGGTTCAAATGAGATGGAACCTTGTCTTGAGAGAAGTCCTACCAAAGGAAAGAGTGTGTCTATTATTGAGTTACCAAGCCCAAGCATTCCTCTTCCATTTCCCCAAAGAGCCACCCAAACAAGGAAACAAAGGAAACTGAACTTGATAAAGAAATATTGGAGACTTTCAAAAAAGTGCAGGTTAACATTCCATTGATTGATGCTGTTAAGAAAATTCTGAGATATGCCAATTTTATGAAGGAGATGTGTACCCACCGAAGGTGACTTAGTGGTGATGAGAAGGTGAGCCTGGGGAGTAACATCTTAGAATTGATACAACCATCACTTCCCACCAAGTGTAACGATCCTAGATCATTCTCAATTCCATGTACCATAGGGGAGTATTCTTTTTCTAATGCTATGCTTGATTTGGGTGCTTCTATTAATGTGATGCCTCACTCCATATACTCTTATTTGCAGGTCGGTGAACTAAAGCCCACAGGAATAGTTGTTCAGCTAGCAAATCGGATTACGACACACCCTTCTAGTGTGTTAGAGGATGTTCTTGTGAGGGTTCAAAATTTAATATTTCATGCTGATTTTTATGTGCTAAAAATGGAAGATGATAGGATGAATGGACACACCCCAATTATATTGGGGAGACCTTTCTTGAAAACTGCCAAAGCCATAATTAATGTCCATAATCCTATATTATCTATGGATTTTGGTGGTGACATAGTCCATTTAAACGACCTTGATTTGATGAAGCACCCCTCAGAAGAACATTCCTCTGTCTCGACAAATTCAATTGATGTACTCCCTTCCCCTAAAAGAACTTCATTTGTTTCCCCTGATCCCCTTTCTGAATTTTCCTCTTTGATTGAAATTCATGGTAATGAATCATGTGTTGATTGTTGTAGTGGTCTAGAAAAGTGTCATGCATGTTTATTAATTGATAATTTCTTGAACACGGAGGATCACATGACCATAGATGATACTGTTACGCTTGTAAAAGCTAATTCCTCATTTGAGGATGATACCATTGAGTAGTTAGATGTGATTAGTGACCTCTCACTTTCACACACACTCCCATCAATCCAAAATCCACTAGAATTGGAACTAATGAAACTACCTCAAGATTTAAAATATTCATATCTTGAGAATGAAAACAAGTTTCCCATCATCATTGCTAGTTTAATCCCTCCTGAGCATGAACTGTGACTGCTTGAACATCTGAGGGTGTATAAACAAGCATTGGGATGGAAACTTGCAGACATTCTTGGTATTAACCCATCAATTTGTACAGATCATATTTTATTAGCTAATGAGGCTAAACCAGTGAAGCAGGAAAATCGTCAACTGAACCCAATCCTCTTAGAAGTATTTAAAAAGGATGTAACAAAGTTATTGGATGTTGGAATCATTTACCCCATCTCTGACAACCAATGGGACAGTCCCGTTCAAGTAGATCCTAAAAATACTGGCCTAACAGTAATTAAAAATGAAAACAATGAATTGGTTCCATCTCATGTGTAGAATAGTTGACGTGTCTATATAGATTATCTCCGACTAAACTAACACACTAGGAAGGAATATTTATCATTTCCATTCATTGACCAAATGCTAGAGAGGCTAGCGGGGAAGTCCCATTACTGTTTTCTTGATGGGTATTCTGGATACTTTCAGATCCATATTGCCCCCGAGGATCAGTAAAAGACAACCTTCACTTGCCCCTTTGGCAAATTTGCCTATATAAGGATGCCATTTGGTCTATGAAATGCTCCGGGTACTTTCCAACGATGCATGGTTATTATTTTTTCAGATTACCTGGAGAATTTCATGGAAGTTTTCGTGGATGATTTTATAGTTTATGTATCCTCTTTTGATGAATGTTTAAGTAGTATTCGTTCTCTCCTACATCGCTATATTGAAAAGAATCTTGTATTAAATTATGAGAAATGTCATTTCATGGTGCGACAAGGTATAGTTTTGGGACATATCATTTTTGGGGCTGGTATCCAAGTAGATAAATTGAATGTGGATGTCATTTCTTCCCTACCATTCCCTAAAAATGTACGTGATGTGTGGTCTTTCCTAGGTCATGATGGATTTTACTGTCGTTTAATTCGTGATTTTAGTAAGATTGAACTTCCCCTCTACCTCTTACTCAAAAAAAGAAAAAGATTATGTTTTTGATAAATAATGTGAAGAATCTTTTAATAAATTAAAATGGAGTCTCAAATCACCCTCAGTAATGAAACCACCTCAGTGGGATTTACCATTTGAGCTCATGGGTGACGCCTCTAACTATGAAGTTGGGGAAGTATTATAACAAAGGTTCGATTGATCTCCACATTTCATTTCCTATGCTTCATGTACTTTGGACCCTGTCCAAGAAATCTACACCAACACTGAAAAAGAATTTATTTCCATTGTGTTTTCTTTGGATAAATTCAGGTTGTATCTTCTAGGGTCCAAAGTAATTGTTTTCTCAGACCATGAAGCCCTTCGGTATCTCCTAAAGAAACCGGAATCCAAACCACATCTCATTCATTGGATGATCCTACTTTCGGAATTCCATCTAGAAATTAGAGATAAAAAAGGAGCAAAGAATGTGGTGTCAGACCATACCAGTAGGATCCTCCCATCCTCAGACATTGTCTCATCCCCCTGTATTCCCATTAATGACTTGTTTCCTGATGATCAATTGTACAAAGTGCAAGATGTTATTCCCTGGTATGCCTAAATTGTAAATTATTTTGTAGCATCTTGCATTCCTACCGATTTCAACAAAAACCAAGCCAGTCATCTAAAACATGAGTCTCGTTGGTACATTTGGGATGACCCCTACCTTTGGCACACATGTAGGGATCGGGTCCTTAGGAGTTGTGTTCCCAATAGTGAGTTTTAGTCTATCCTTAGATTCTTCCACACTCTTGCTTGTGGGGGCCACTTTGGTCCCCAATGGACTGCTCACAAAGTTCTTGATTCTGGTCTCTGTTGGCCAACAATTTTTCGGGATGCCCATGAATTTTTTAAATATTGTCCTCGTTTTCAATGAATGGGGAATGTATCTAAAAGGAATGAAATGACACAACAACCCTTTCTCTTTTATGACATTTTTTATGTTTGGGGCATTGAAATTATGGGTCCATTTCCCAATTATTTTGGAAAACTGTACATTATTTTTTCCGTTGATTATGTATCAAAATGGGTAGAGGCACGAGTCACAATGACTGATGATTCCAAAACAGTTGTTGAATTTTTGAGAACTCAAATATTTTGTAGGTTTGGATTACCTAGGTTCATCATCAGTAACCAGGGTTCTCATTTCTACAACCGAACAATGAAATAACTTTTGCGTCGGTATGGGGTCAGTCATCAAGTATCTACTGTGTATCACCCATAGACAAATGGTCAAGCCGAGGTGTCAAATAGAGAGGTAAAAAAAAATTCTAGAAAAAACGGTACAACCCAATAGGAACGATTGGAGTCTTAGACTCGATGATTCATTATGGGCTTACCGTACTGCTTTTAAAACTCCCATTGGAATGTCACCTTATAGTATTGTTTTTGGGAAGAGTTGTCACCACCCTGTTGAGGTTTAGCACCGGTCCTACTAGGACATCAAACAATTCAATTATAATCATTCTGTTGTAGGTTCTCAAAGGACGTTGCAGATTCAGGAACTAGAGGAAATGAGAATAGATGCATATGAAAACTCCATGATTTATAAGGAGAGAACCAAGGCTTCCCATGACCGTCTTCTCCTTTATCATCATTTCTATATTGGGCAGAAGGTCCTCCTCTACAATGCAAGGCTGAAATTGCATCTCGGTAAGCTTTGTTCCCACTGGTTTGGACCATACATTGTTACTAATGTCTCTCCATTTGGTGTTGTTCTGGTTCAAAATTAAGAAACCAAGCAAACCTTCACTGTCAATGGGTATTGGATGAAGCACTTTCATGAACCTGTTCTGGAGTCCCCGATGGAGGATCCCCAAGTTCAAGAAGTAAACTATTTATGACATCCACTAGGTTTTATCCTTCCTTCCCATATTCTCTTTTACTATAGTGAGGACACTACATACTCTAGGTGTGGGGGGGTGGATACATTCCTGGGTTAGTTAAGAATTTTCATCGTTTTCTTCTTTTGTTTTATCTTTTTGTCCTTCTTTATGGTATTTTTATTTTTCCCCATCAACAATTTCGATGTTCCATGATTTGGAGACCATAAATTGGGGAAAGTAAAAATACCATAACGAAGGCTAAAAATAATTTGTGTATGAGTTTACCATCAAGGATTTATTTTTTTAGTGAATTGGTTTTATGTCAATAATATAAATGGTTGTATCACTGTGAAACATTTGAGATGATTGATGCCCGTTGTGTGAGTAGTTTTGGGAAAACTGTGTCACTAATATCTCCATACATTTTTGCACCAAACCACAAAGTGTGAATATTTCTTACTTAATATAAGGTAAATATATGTTGGGTTAATATTTTTCAGCTTGAAAGGATATTTCCATACGTTCGTTCCTTATCCGATCTGTTTCATTACTCTACCAGATTGACCTATTTGTGTGTACCAAATTTCCAACAGTTTTACGCCCTCAAAAAAAATGGTTGTGTCTTGGGCTAGTCAAAAACCACTCCTCCACAACCTTTGATCTTTCTATAACTATTTCAATTAGTGTCGTGAGGATATCAAACAAGGGTTGAGAGATGATTGTGAGATTTGAACGAAATGCAACTTCAAAAAAAATATAATAAATGAGAGGAGTGATGAAATGTGCAACATATGGGGATATCTAGGTCAGGAGCTTATTGTTTGACTTCTAGTAATGCTTAAATTAGTGGGTCTTGAAATATTATTGCAAATGATGTAGGACAGGTTCAGTGAAAAATTATTTAAAGCAGAATAATGATAAAATAAACTATATTAATTTGATATAAAGTGGAAAGAATAGCATGGAATGGTTTTCACACACACACATGGAGAGTTAGTGTAATGGTTTACCTTTGAATTACTTTCTCATTTTTTTTTCATAAATATCTTTCAATTTTATTGTGATATGATTTATGAGACATCTTTTTCCATTTTTACTAGGAAGAACTCCTTGGTGTGGTTCGTGCATTGATCACATTACATTAAGTAAAATTTCCACAAATATTAAATCTTAATTATGTTGTAAATATATATATATGAATCATTTTATTTGGATATGTGATTTTTGCTAGGAGTGCAAATGTTTAGGTATGGGGGTGTGATCATACCACGATTCACAGTTTTATTCCACCCTTACACTGTTGTTTTAAACTAGTTTTGTAATGAATTTTCCAAATATAATAATAAATTGAACTTTATATTTAAATCATTTAATTAATTTTAATAAACATTATAATGGGAAATGTTACTTGTTTTTATTATTTCAATGTTGGTGGAGGTGATTTGGAGGGCCCTTGTCGAAGTGGAAGAAAAATGAGCCAAAATTGCATGGATCCATGGACACCTGTCCACTATTTTGAATAGTACGAGAAATACGTGCATGAAAATGGGCTGAAATTTTATAGGCCTCTCCAAAACATAATTGGATACAATTAATCTCATATAAAATAAGGCCAAGTCGTTCATTTGGTGGCTTATACGAACCATTCTGTCCAGGGGACAGAATCTGCACGAAGTCAAGGGTTTGGTTCGTTGTTATGACTATATCTCCTTTTCTAGATGTCCAATGGCCTAAAAATTTGACATGGTGATATCCAATTCCTCGGGAAACATCTTTTAGCTTTTGTCCAAGTCTGGATAATGATATATACCAACCCAAAACCGAGACTCAATTGGTATCACCAAAACTGGGTGCTCAAAACCACTTAGCAATTTGGATATAAAATGTCACCATGGGAACCTAATTTGAAAGTTCGGCCAAGGAGTGAAGTGATGCCAATTTAGAGTCCTAGAAGAGTCTACTAATCACCTTGGAGGTTCTGGGGGCCCCTATCCTCATAGTACAATCAAGGATGAAGAAGGAGTTCCACTCGAGCTTCCTCCTCCTCCCGATGTCAAGCTAAAAGTTGGGTGTTCGTTGTGAGGGAGATACACACATGTCAAGGGAGTTATGATGTGTACACTAGCTACTGGTTTGGATTAATTTGGGTGTTTAAATATTTCATTACATGTATCTTATTTTATTTCAGATTTGAATGCTTGATTTGATGCATGTGAGTGTTATGCTCTTAATTTCTAACCGATCGGTGTGAGGTTTTGAGTGTGTGACTTGTGTTGTTCCGATTAGACATCACAAGAATAATTTTCATACCCACTTTATTGAGATTTCAATCTGATTTGGAAGCTCTTATTCCATGCATAATTACTGGACCTTGACAATACTATTATTATGTCAAGGTTTGTTCCTTAAAGCATTGAAATAAAAGATTAGGAATTAATCGGGATTCCAATTAACTCCAACCAAAGAATTACTCTAAACCTAACATGAATCTCTATGAACAATGAACTTGATATGTCTGTAGTGAAATCACATCGACCCTTTTTCTCATATTTTCAAAATCCACTTGGTCACTCAACTTTTAATCTATTTCAACTAAGTCATTGTTTTAAACTCTTTTCAAAACCACCCCCTATCTGAGTCATTTTTATTAAAATACACACTCTAAACCTACCAATGCTCATTGAGAGACGACCTAGGGTCTACCCTAGACTATAAATCAACCTTAAAAACATAGTCAATTTGACGTTTCATGACCACGTGGTCAGAAGGTCACCAAGACGACATATCAAATGCTCCCACTAGTGAGATTAACCAGGATTATGAGATTACATTGGATGAAATAATGGGACTTGGCATATCTTTTAATGATTTTTTAGATCATGTTAAATTACAATGTAATTTAGAAGATTATGGACGTGAGTGTTATCCTTCATCTTATTAAAAAAAAAACTTCTCATTAAATGTCTAATCATGATTGGTCGAAATGTGCAGTTCTATTTGAGAAAGCTACTGAACTACCAATGCCTGAAGGGGGTACAGAAAACCCTACTATTGTAGAGACATTAGCCCAGGTGGAGCTGAATCACATAGAGATTCCCCAAAATCACCCTGAAAATCCTGTTGAAACTAGTAAATACGGGGAGAAGCCTTCTCAAGTTACTGATCTACCGTTGGGTAAGGGATAACAATATTTTCGATTGTACTTAATTTGAAAGATAGACAATTAAATTTTTTTATCCTTTGAAACTATCCAAAGCTTTCAATTGATTATACAGGGCCATCAATTTCAGTGGCTAGATCTGGAGGTGAAGCCTCAGCCTCTGTCCCAACGGGAATTGAAAGTGAAGAAACACAGGTCAGGGGGGGAAGAAGCAGAACATGGCACATCCCTAAGTGCATTAATCTCAGATTATATTCCCCCTGTGATAGTGATGATGAGTCGGATCTAGAATTACAATAGGCGCTCCAATTTTCATGACATAGGGAATGGAAGAACATATGGAATATCATATTCTAAGTGCCTTTAGAAGAGATTTCGTCGAAGATCCCATGATTATCAACCCTATTTGTCATTCTGGGACTTGGTGGTTTCGGATATCAAATGATCCATGCCGCAGTAAAACAAGTCATATTAAGGAGGGTGAAGGAGAAAAAGTGCTTCCAAGATATGACCAGGGTGAAGCTATCAGTCAACATCAACGAATTTGAAGCTGTGGTGTCCCGATCTGAGGCTGATCATGTTGCCAAGTTGAAGGAACTGAAGCATAAGATCAAGGAGAAAGTTATCCAGCAGATGCACCTTCAACAACAGTTTGATGTTGTTAATCGGGAACTTGACCAGCTTAACAATTCATTGGAAGGATTTCAAATGAATGGTATGAAATCCATTCCATATGCTAAGAAATCACTCCATCAATCTGAAAGGAGTGAAGCTGGTCGAGTGCATGAGCTTCAAGTGGCTGCTGAGGAAGCTCGTGATGCTTTTAATCAAATTAATATTTATGTTGATAGCCTTTTGTAATTCTTATAAAAGATAAGAAACTCCAATATGTGGATGCCCTTCTAACTCTTGTGCATCAATGAATAATACTTTCATCTTCTATCATTTGTGCTTGTATTCTTTTATACCTGCTTTAAATTTTACCTAAGCCAATGGTCCTAGTAAGCATAGTTTGATTTTTTCTAGGATTATTATAAATAACCCTACAAACTTTGAATCTTTTAAATGCTAAATATTACCTAAAAATTATACAAAATATATGTTTAGTGAGTTGGAACTTGACTTTTGTTCAGATCCCCTGTCTTTTGTGGGATGTTTAATGTCATGCACATCGAACATAAAAATACTAATGTTTAAGGTCGAAATAGCTTTGACCGAATAGATTAAAATTGACTAAATTCCTTGAAAACATGTCTAAAAATATATTACCACACTCAAGTATGAAGGAAAACATGTAAACTACAACTTAAGAAATTTTTAATCTGAGGAATGATACGAAAAAAGGGCTAGAAGGCATTAGAATAAGTATTTCCCAAAAATGAAGTTACCACTATTTAACTAAACCGTTAGGGGGTTGAGTTATGCAGGGCCACCTAAGGGCATTGGATGCATAGTCAAATAATGGTATCTTTTGGATGAAAGGTCTGTTATATAGACTACTTATGCAAGGCCACCTAAGGGTACGTGCTGCATAGTTGGGAAAAAGAACTCTCACAAATTTACTTTTCTACTGCTAAAAATCCAGTGGAAGTTTATGGAGATTCAAATTGTCCAAAGCATCGAGTCTGCTATATGGAGAGAGGAACATGAATATAGAGAAGATATTTCCAAACAAGATTGTCTAAGAACTGGATGAATGTCACTCCTACGAAGGTCTGACCCAAACGCAGGGATGGGAAATATAAACCATAGACTTGAATAATTTCAGATCATTATAAAGAGTATGAGACAAATATATTAAGGATGGATATTTTTTTCTGGATCCCTATATATTGTCGTTATGAAAACTAAGGACAAAAGATGTTTTCTTCCCAAGAATGAAGTTACCATTATTTAAAAAACCCGTTAGGGGGTTGAATTATGCAAGGCCACCTGAGGGAATTGGCTACATAGTCAAATAATAGTATCTTTTGGCTAAAAAGTCTGTTATGTAGACTACTTATGCAAGGCCTCCTAAGGGAACATGATACATAGTAAAGAAAAAGAACTCTCAAAAATTGGACATTTTGTGACTAGAAGTCCAGAAAAGGGTTATGAAGATCTGAAAATATTTAAGGTTAGGATTATGACACATAAAAATGGGTATTTTCCAATGTTTGTAGAGATACAAAAGATCAATGCTAACTATAATCATGTTGTGGCTGGGTCCTGAATTGGAATGTTGGACTTCACTATGTATCCCATAAGGATGGGAATAAAGACACACATAGTTTTTGAAATACAATTTAACATCATGTGGGACGAAAGTATGGGAGATCATAGTTTAGGGTTATAGAGTTCGGACCATAATAATTAATACACAGTGTGTGTTTTCATAGTGAATTTTCAGTCGGGGGAATGAAAATGGAATTTGGGATTAGGCCCAATGAATTGGGGCTGGATTCGAGGGACACTCGAACGTTCCTACATATCCCATAAGGATGGGAATCAATCTACACATAGTTATTGAAATACCCTCTGTACAAATTTTGTTCGTACAAGTGAAGGGTGAAGGAAAATTTAGTGAAACGATGGTTTGACCCAAGATAAAAGGATCGGGCATTTCCATGTATGCACGTAGTCTTTAGAATATAACATGATTGGAAATCAAGGTAAATAATGATTCTCTCTCAGGTGATGGTATCAAAGAATGTTGTAGTTTATTGTCACACAGGACAAAAGTACTGTATAGTTTAACATCATATATCAAGGACAAAGGTGAACCAATGTAAAATATTGATTCTGAGGATGGCTTCACGAATCAACATCGTATGAGATGGAGGTGAACCGATGTGAAGAGATTGGTTTTGGGCTTGAACTCAGGAGGTTGCCTACGTACCCAGCAAAGAAGGCAAGGATCAAAGTCCGCGTAGTTTAATTAAAGAATGGATTAGTGATCAAGTTGTTCTTGGGGAAAACGACCTAAAAATTGGTGTTGGGACTTATGCATGGTTAGCGGTCCAAAGAGGGTGTTATGGTTGAAGTTTACTCTAAGCTCATGTGATTCATACTCGGTGTGACAAACAAGAGGTAGCAACAACCATAACAATGCATAGTTTAATGTCTTGTAGGACAAATGAAGGGACTATGCAGTTTAAAATCTTGCAGTGAGGATGATAAAACACTATTTTGTTGAATATTTTATTGATAATAAATGATATAATTTTCTCACATTGTTTTAAATACATTTATTTATAAAATAGTTGGGGTTTGATCATTCATTTGAAAATTTGGTGAAAATTCCAGTTTTATCCTTTATAGTGCACTGTAGTATGTCGAAGATAAATATTTTTATATTTATTATTTGAATTTTAAATTTTGTAACAGTGTTTCTAACTTAATTGTATACAACTTGCATTCAGGACACTAGATCTAATAAGTACATTTGGATGAAGTAAATGGGACATTAATACAATGGTGGGCTGGACTCGGCAGAATGGACATGGGTTCTGTATTTGGTCCATAGCATCTTCATACGGACATGGATTGAGCCCATATTTTGAGGAAAGCTCGGAGACAGGATTTGGCACAAATAATCCTTCTGGACGGCTAGTCGATTCACGCGTTTTGGAGGTCAACTAGGCGGTGAAACTTGGAATAAAATATTTGGCCGAGTTTTTCATTTCACACTTAAAAAGTTATGTATCCCTAGCCCTCAAAACTCTATTTAAGGGGGTTTTAACTCTTTGAGAGGGCTGGAGAGGCTTTGGGAAGGTGTGTCCGAAAGGGTGTCTCTTGGGATACCCTCAAAACTCTTGGAATAAGTAAGCCTTTGTGCAAACCTCTCTTCCAAAAAGGCTCTCCTCTCCCACCTCTTCTTTTATTCCTTTTATTTCAAGTTTGATTCTTGAATTTTTCTCCAAATATTCTTCTATGCTCTTCCCTCTTATTCTTATTTTAATATTCTTAATTAGTTTGGAATCAAGAGTGGAGAAATGATTGGGTTCTACCCTTTCAATCCTTTTCTTATGCAAAACGTCTCCACGATGACTACACCGCCCATGGAAGAGTAGTCTGTTAGTAATCGATCTATCTTCTACCCTCTTCATTTAATTATTTTGAATCATTGAGCTACTGTAATTAAAATAATATGATTCATGAATTGTGTTTTTAAATTTTAAGAAACTATGCAAGAAATTGAACAATTAATACAAAAACACAAGAGGTCGGGATTTTGTGTAAATTGTGAGAGCGCAATCTTAATCGGTAATACAAGACCACACAGGATAAATTTGTAGAGTTAAAATACAATCCCTAAACAAAATTCATCCTCATTTCCGGAATGGATGTGTGCTCTAATTAACAACTGACCATAAGCTATCCTTAGAACAACAATCAAAGCAGGGTGCTGCGATTGCGTGTTCCAAAGCTAGCCTAGGGTTTAAGTAATTTCATCTTTGTGGTTAAGTTAACTCTCGTAGGGTTCGAAGGATAAAAACTTAGGGCATCATAATTAAGTGAATATTTATTTAAATGATAATGATTAAAAAGTGAATGAAGAGGTAGAGTTAGATCGATTATGCCTTTAAAAAAGATTTCTAAAACAACATCTTCTTGTTGTGTCATTTTAATCAAAATTCATTTCAAAACTAAAAACAAAACAAATATACAATATTCTTCCAGAAAACTTCTTCTAGATTCATAAAATATAAAAAAAAACCCAATCCTTTAAAGTATTTTTTTTATTTTATTCACTTTTATTTTATTTATAGAATACCTCTGAAAAGTTGTTTTAATTCACTTCCTCCTTTGAGAGACGACCTTGGTCAGCCACTCTGCTGCACCTAAGTACCCCAAAATCACACTAATCATTTGAGGGCGCGCACAGCAATGCTCTTTCAAATTGGCGCCGTTTCCGGGGAGGCAGGTAATTATTTCAACCAATTATAGGTATTTATTTTATTTTACATTTTAATTCTCTTCCTCTCTTATTTCTTCCGTCTATACCCAATCTGATTTTTTTCCTTCTTCTTTTATTTCCTTCTAATTATTTTTGGAACATCAACTCAACCATCAAATTTTTATTTTACTATGGTCCACATTCCTTCTTTTCATCTTTCATTTATTAATGAAACGAACTAATCTCGAATATCTCTTAGATCTTGACCCTGAGATTGAACGCAGCCTCAGGGCACAAATCAGACACTCTCAGTCTACAGGAAGTTTCAATATTCAACCAGTTGGTGAATTCCTCTCTTCTGGAAACATTGGAATTATAAGCAATTCAAATTCAAACATAAAATAGGAACCAATGGCTGGAAATAATGGAAATGAACTTAATAAAACCATTCGATAATTGGCTGCACCTGATATTAACTATCAACCAAATTGTATTGCATACCCAAATCTTGAATCAGACTTTGAATTGAAATCTGGATTAATCCATATTCATCCAAATTTTCATGGACTCTATGGTGAGGATCCCAATAAACATTTGAAATAATTTAATAATAAACATTTGAAATAATTTAATGTGGTTTGATCAACCCTAAAACCTAGAAATGTATCTAAAGATCAAATCAAACTAAGATCATTCACATTCTCACTTGATGGAGCTGCGAAAGATTGGATGTATTATTTACAACCCAAGGATGTAACTTGTTGGAATGATTTGAAATGTCTTTTCTTGCAAGGATTTTTTCCAGCATCAAGGACAGAATCCATTCGAAAAGAGATATCAGGGATCAATCAAGCACAATGGGAGTCAATGTATGAGTATTGTTCGAGATTCACGAAGTTGTGTGCAAGCTATCCGCATCACCAAATCAGTGAGAAACTCCTCATCCAATACTTCTACGAAGGACTCACACCCATTGAGAGGATCATGGATGATGTTGCAGCTAGAGGAGCATTGGTGGACAAGACACCAGCAGCCGCATGTGCATTGATCGATAAGATGGCCCAAAACTCCCAACAATTTGGTGATCGAGGTACACCACATATCAAGGGAGTACATAAAGTAAGTCCTTCATATCTTGAGAGTCATTTGATTGATACCAAGTTAGAATAATTGAAAACTATGGTGAGGAAAATTTCTTTGGCACAAAAGACATCTCTACCCCCTCCTTCAAGGCCTTGTGGCATTTGCACTGAGACAAGCCACCCAACTGAATGTTGCCCGCAACTCCAAGAAACAGAAGATTGTGCACCAGTGTTCCCTGGGAGACCATTTCAGCAGCAACAACAACTATATACCCAAAAGAAGTTTGATTCATTTGCTCCAACATACAACCAAGGGTGGAAGGATCAATCGGACAAGAGGTATGGATCTGGACAAAAACAAAGGACACCCTTTCAACGAAACTTCAAGCAGCCTCCACCCTACCAACAGGGTTTCCAATAACCCCAAAGGATATTTGAAGCTCAAACATCAACAAGCCAACAAAAAGGGAATCCCCCCACCCAAGGTAGATTCTAACAATGAAGTCCTTTTGAAGAAAATTGTTCTTAATCAACAGAATGAGCTAAAAGAGTCAAGGTTCGGAGCTGAGGGAGTTGAAGACTCAAATGAGCCAGATTGCCACCGCCCTCCAAGAACTTGTAGGTAAGAATTCCGGAAATCTACCTTCCCAACCCACTCCAAATCCAAAGGGGAATTTTAGTTCCATCACATTGAGAAGTGGGAAGAAAATGAATGATACATCTATACCTACTATTACACTGGGATTCAACTCAACTCTGGAGAAGCCGCATTCCAAACCAACTGATGAGAAATCCAAGGAGAAATATAAATGTAAGAAAAAGATTGATGATGTTCCTCCTAAACCCCTTCCTTTTCCAAACAGGGTTGTTCAAACCAAGAAGATGGCTGAAGAAGCAATGAAAAAGGAGGTTTTGGACACATTCAAGCATGTGGAGATCAACATTCATCTACTTGAAGCCATTAAGAAAATCACAAGGTATGCTAAATTCTTAAAAGAACTCTACACCAATCGAAGAGGGCTCAAGGGAAATGAGAGGATCAACCTTGGAAGGAATGTATCGAAACTCATTACACCAACTCTAGCAATGCCAACAAAGTGAAAGGATCCCAGGACATTCACCATCCCATGTACCATAGGGGAGTTTCACTTATCTGATGATCTTTGTGATTTAGGAGCTTCAATAAATGTTATGCCTCACTCTGTATTCTCTTCCTTGAAGGTTGGTGAGTTGAAGCTAACAAGAGTAGTGGTGCAATTGGCGAATAGATCTACGACATATCCAGCGAGAGTCCTTGAGGATGTACTTGTCCGGGTAAGAGACATGATCTTTCCAGCAGACTTCTATGTGCTTAACATGGAGGATGATCAGCTAAGTTCTCATTCCCCCATATCTTAGGTAGGCCCTTCCTCAAAACTGCAAAAACTATCATAAATGTCAATGAGGGTACACTTTCCATGGAATTTGGGGATGAAGTTGTGATATTTAATGTTATGGATTCCATGAAGTACCCCTCAGAGGATCATTCTGCATTTGTTATCTCCCATTTTGATCCACCAATAAAAAACACCATGGAATTGGATTGTCTTATTCTTAGGGAGCTTATGAGTATTGGTTCGAGTTTGATGTCTTGTATCACTTCCACACATGTTGCTAATACAAAATCCTCTCTTGGATTTGATTTTGACGTGGATTCATATTCTGATTTTGATCATGTGAACTCTGATTATGACATGGATATTGAGTATGCTGATGGATTTGGTGCTTTATTCTCTGATTATGATGATTTTTATTCTGATACTGATGTTCATTGTGCAGATATGTCTGTTGCATCAATTTCTCCATTCATACATCACCCTCCTTCATTAGAACACAAGCCATTGCCACCAAATCTGAAATACTCATACTTCTTGACTGGTGAGAGATTACCTGTTATCATTGCTAAGAATCTCCCTTTTGAACATGAAGAAAAGCTTTTGAATATTTTGAGGGAGAACATCAGGGCGATTGGGTGGACCTTGGCTGACATATCAGGTATTAGCCCCACCATTTGCATGCATAGGATTCTCTTGGAGGATGGGGCTAAACCTGTGAGACAACCACAATTAAGACTCAATCCCACCCTCCTGGAAGTTATTAAAAAAGAAGTTTAGAAATTACTTAAGGTAGGTATAATCTTTCCCATTTTATATTCTCACTGGGTAAGTCCTATTCAGTTAGTGCCTAAGAAGAGTGCTATTACTGTTTTTAAAAACGAGAATGATGAGTTAGTTCCAACGAGGGTGCAAAACAGTTGGTGTGTGTGTATTGATTATAGGAAACTAAATCAGTCCACTCGCAAGGACCATTTCCCCCTCCCATTTATTGATCAAATGCTTGAGAGACTAGCTAGGAAGACACACTATTGTTTCTTGGATGGATTTTATGGATATTTTCAGGTTCCTATAGCTCCAAAGGATCAGGAGAAGACTACATTCACCTATCCCTTTGGCACATTTGCCTACCGGAGGATGCCATTTGGACTTTGCAACGCCCCAGGTACCTTCAATAGATGCATGGTGAGTATTTTTTCTGATTTTATTGAGACCTTCATGGAGGTATTTATGGATGATTTCACAGTGTATGAGTCTTCATTTGATGAATGTCTTATTCGTTTGGGAAAGGTGTTGAATCATTGTATTGGGAAGAATCTAAACCTGAACATTGAAAAGTGTCATTTCATTGTAGAGCATGGAATTGTCTTAGGGAATGTACTATCAAAACATGGGATAGAGGTTGATAGATCTAAGATAGACATTATTTCATCCTTACCATATCCTTCATGTGTGCGTGATGTTAGATCTTTCCTAGGGAATGCAGGATTTTATCGGCACTTCATCAATGATTTTAGTAAGATTACTCTTCCTATGTCACGATTACTCCAAAAGGATTTTGATTTTGTGTTTGATGATTCTTACATGACTTCCTTTGATGAGCTAAAGAAGTTTTTGACCACTCCACCGATCATACAGCCCCCACGGTGGGAGATTCCTTTTGAGCTTATGTGTGACGCCTCCAACTTTGCGGTTGGAGATGTCTTATCTCAGAGGGTTAAAGGAGGTTCACATGTGATTGCCTATGCATCGAGGACACTGGATTCAGCCAAATCAAACTACACTACAACAGAAAAGGAGTTTCTTGCTGTCATATTTTCTTTAGATAAATTCCGTTCATATTTATTGGACTCTAAAGTACTTGTTTTTTCTGACCATGTAGCTCTGAGGTACCTCTTGAAGAAGCCAGATACAAAGCCACAACTTATCCATTGGATGCTTCTTCTTCAAGAGTTTGACATCGAGATAAAGGAAAAAAAGGGGTCAGAAAACTTGGTGGCGGACCACATGAGTAGGCTTACTCACACACTAGAGGATGACACCTTAGATCAGGTACCACTTCGGGACACTTTCCCCGATGATCATCTCTATACCATCTCAGGTACGTATCCTTGGTATGATGATTTAATTAACCACCTTGTTGCTTCTGAAATCCCTGCAAATTTAAAGAAACATCAAGTCCAAAAATTAAAGAGTGAGTCAAGATTTTATGTTTGGGATGATCCATATGGATGACGCATGTGTAGTGACCAAGTTATTAGGAGGTGTGTTCTGGATCATGAGTTTGAGTCTATTTTGCAATTATGTCATACAGTTGCATGTGGTGGAAACTTTGGACCCCAACGGACAGCTAGGAAAGTTTTAGACTCTGGATTATATTGTCCTAGCTTATTCCATGATTCCCATGTGTTTTGTAAGTCATGCTCTTGTTTCCAACACATTGGGAATATTTATAGGAGACACAAGATTCTCCAACAACCCATACTATTTGGTGAGATTTTTTATGTATGGGGCATTGATTTTATGGGTCCTTTTCGTAGTTCATTTGGATTTTTGTATATTTTGGTTTCTGTTGATTCTGTTAGTAAATGGGTGGTGGCTAAGGCCACTAGGACTGATGATTCTCATGTTGTAGTTGATTTTGTCAAGGCTCAAGTTTTCTGCAGGTTTGGAGTACCAATGACCATCATCAGTGACCAAGGGACACACTTTTGCAATAGGAATTTCACTTCCCTCCTTCGAAATTATGGGGTGACACACAAAACATCAACACTATACCACACCCAAACAGATGGCCAGTTTGAGGTTTCAAATCGTGAGTTGAAACAAATTTTGGAGAAAACTGTGCAGCCAAATAGGAAGGATTAGAGCAAGCGCCTGGATGATGCATTGTGGGCTTATAGGACAACATACAAGACACCCATTGGTATGTCCCCATGTTGGATTGTTTTTGTGAAACCGTGTCATCTCCCTGTGGAAGTTGAGCATCGGGCTTATTGGGCTATAAAGAAATGCAACATGGATTTGGCCCAAGATGGAATTCAAAGGAAGCTGCAAATTCAAGAGCATTAGGAGATTATATTGTCATCAAATGAGAACTCAAGGCTCTACAAGGAAAGGTCAAAAGCAGATCATGACAAAATGATCCAACAAAGGGAGTTTCATGTTGGAGAGAAAGTCCTTCTCTACAGTTCACAACTGAAGCTGATGCCTGGTAAGTTGCATTCCAGATGGTTAGGTCCTTATATTGTATCTAATGTTTTTTCCTTAGGGTGCAGTGAAGATCACACAATAGGACACTGGAAGGAGCTTTACAGTCAATGGGAAACGTTTGAAGAGATACATTGAGGGACATCCTACAGATGCAGTGGATTTTATCACACTGCATGACCCCTTCATCACTTGAGCACATCAGGCTGTTCCTAAGCCTTTCACTTTTATATTATTTGTCCTATTTAAATATTCTGCATTTCATGTGCATATATCATCTCATGGGTTCACATTGAGGACAATTCAATATTTTAAGTGTGAGGGAGGGAACCTTTTAGTTTAGTAATTTCAATTGTTTTCCTGTTTAAAAGAAATTGTGAGTTTTTCAAATTTTGTGTGTTTATTTTACAATTTTCTATGTGTTTTTGAAACTTTTGAGATGAAATGATTCTCATCACCATTTTTAAATCCATACCAATAAGTGAAACAATTTACCCCTTGAAACTAAGCTTAAATGAATACTAAAATGACTTTGTTTCAAGTTCAAATATTTAGTAATTTCATGAAAAGTACGCTGCATTTTGAATCCCATGCCACATCTCACTGTCTTTATATTTGAAATCACTTTCCTGTGAGGATTCTGAACCATTATTTTCATATTCTTTACATTCACCTCACTTCTTGAGAGAACCAAACCATGCTTGATTTAACCAGAATTTGATCTATTTCTGTCAAAACTTGAGGGTTTGAGGTACTTATGTTTAAATGATTGAGGCATTTGTTTGGTATTAAAGCCCCTATTTCAAATAATCCTTTTTTATAATGTCCTAACTTGAATATTTAATCCTTGTATCCCATAGAATCCATGCATAGCCAGTTAGGTTAGCCACATTACATTCCAATTTTCCCTATCCAACCAACTCTTGAAGTGAAATTGCATAATCTAGTTGAGCTTAAGTGTGGGGGAATCTATCTTGGGTTGTGCCACCACATTCTGTGATGCTTTGTGTGGAAAATTAAATTATGAATAGATGTGTTTTCTATTGAAGAAAGTCATTATATTGAAAGTTGTGCCTTTTCTGGAGCTTTCATGACAAGTGAAGCTGTGCCTTTTCTAGAGCTTCTAATTGAGGTGGATAATTGTGCCTATCTGGAGCTTTCAAGAAAATCATGTTTGAGAATATTGACATTTTTGATGCTGAAATGATGAATGGTGTAAACTTTTTATGACTTTTCATGATGATGGAGCTGAATTGATACTATGGAGATTGAGGAGAAGACCATATTTAAGTGAAAATTAGATTAATGCAATTTTTCTTCAAAAAGAGTCAAGCCCTCCTCATTCAGCCTCAGAGTTTTTCACATCTTAATCCTACCAACCGAAAGCCACATAACAACCCTAAAAAGTCCCCATGATAAACATATGTCCTTGACTCACATCTAGTGGTGATATAGGAATCTATCAAGCCTATGGTGACCCTTGTATGAGTTTGGATGAGAAAGACATTGCAAAAAAAAATTGATATTTGAGTGATGAGAGAAAATTCAAGCGAGGTAAGTGTTTTCTGCATGGGAGGATAAATGAAGTGGAAATATATTGAATGATATTAATAGAGAACTTGAAATAAGGTCTTTTATGAGGCATCATATCTTTTGATTCTTCGTGCGGAATTGATTGATCTCAATGATATGTGTTTTAAAATTGGTTTTAATTTGAGATTGATGTTTACTTGACATGAGGTTTTGCCCAGGAGTGCAAAAGGGTAAGTGTGGGGGAGTTGATAAAACACTATTTTGTTGAATATTTTATTGATAATAAATGATATAATTTCTTCACATTGTGTTAAATATGTTTATTTATAAAATATTTTGGATTTGATCATTCATTTGAAAATTTGGTGAAAATTCCAGTTTTACCGTTTATAGTGCACTGTAGTATTGTGAAGATAAATATTTTTATATTTAAAATTTGAATTTAAAATTTTGTAACAATGTTTCCAACTAAATTTTATACAACTTTCATTCAACACACTAGAGCTAATAAGTGCATTTGGATAGAGTAAATGGGCCATTAAGACAATGGTGGGCTGGACTCGGCAGAATGGAAATGGGTTCTGTATTTGGGCCATATCTTCTTCATCAGGGCTTGGATTGAGCCCAAATTTGAGGAAATCTCGGACAAATTATTTGGAACAAATCATCCTTCTGCAAGGCCGGTTAATCCATGCGTTTTTGAGGTCAACTAGGCGGTTCAACTTGGAATAAAATATTTTTCCGTGTTTTTCATTTCACACTTAAAAGGTTATGTATCCCTAGCCCTCAAAAACTCTGTTTAAAGAGGGTTTTAAATCTTTGAGAGGGATGGTAGGGGACTTGGGATTGTGTGGCTGAATGGTTGTCTCCTGGGAGCCCCTCAAAACTCTTGAAATAAGTAAGCCTTTGTGCAAACCTCTCTTCCAAAAAGGCTCTCCTCTCCCACCTCTTCTTTGTATTTCTTTTATTTCATGTTTGTTTCTTGAATTTCTATTCAAATAATCTTCTGTGTTCTTCCCTATTATTCTACTTTTAATCTTCTTTATTGGTTTTGAATCAAGAGTGTAGACAATATTGGGTTCTACCCTTTCAATCCTTTGCTTATGCAAAATGTCTCCACGATGACTACACCGCCCATGGAAGAGTAGTCTTTTAGTAATCGATCTATCTTCTACCCTCTTCATTTAATTATTTTGAATCATTGAGCTACTGTAATTCAATTAATATTATTCATGAATTGTGATTTTAAATTGTAAGAAACTAAGCAATAAATTGAACAATTAATACAAAAACACGCGAGGTCGGGATTTTGTGTAAATTGTGAGGGCGCAATCTTAATCTGTTATACAAGACCACACAGGATAAATTTGTAGATTTTAAATATAATACCTAAACACAATTCATCCTCATTTCCAGAATGGATGTGTTCTCTAATTAACCACTGACCATATGCAATCCTTAGAACAACAATCAAAGCAGCGTGCTGCGATTGCGTGTTCCGAAGCTAGCCTAGGGTTTAAGTAATTTCATCTTTGTGGTTAAGTTAACTATCGTAGGGTTCGAGGGATAAAAACTTAGGGGATCATAATTAAGTGGATATTGATTTAAATGATAATGATTAATAAGTGAATTAAGAGGTAGAGTTAGATTGATTATGCCTTTTAAAATATATTTTTGAAAAACATCTTCTTGTTGTGTCATTTTAATCGAAATTCATTTCAAAACTAAAAACAAAAAAAAATATACAATCTTAATCCCGAAAACATCTTCTAGATTCATAAACTATAAAAAAACCTAATCCTTTAATGTAGTGTTTTTATTTTATTCTCTTTTATTTTATTTTTAGAATACCTCTGAAAAGTTGTTTTAATTCACTTCCTCCTTTGAGAGACGACCTTGGTCAGCCACTCTGCTGCACCTAAGTACCCCAAAATCACACTAATCATTTGAGGGTGCCCAAGACAGTGCTCTTTCAGAGGACTATTGGTGCTGCATTATTTAGTGTCATGTAGTAGGGAAAAAATACAATTTAACGTCATGTAGGACAAATATAGAGACATAGTTTAACGTCATGTTGGACAATAAGGCTGTTGTATAGTTTAGTGGACTATAGCTAAGATAATGGGGAAAATACATTTTAATGTCATGTTGGATGAAAGGGGGACTGTTCAGTTTAATTTCATGCAGTAAAGACAAATAGGACACAATTTAATGTCATGTTGGACAATAAGGGACGATACATGTTAGCGTCATGTTGGAAGATAAGGATGCAAATTGTTTAAGGTTGTATGCATGGACCATTGATACTGTAGTTTAATGTATTTCTGGACGAAAGGAAATATTTGTGTTACAAAAAATACTTCTTAAAAAATCTGGCATTGGTTGGAGTAGTGATGAGTTCCCCATCCATTGAGATTAAAGAATAAGCTCTATTGGAGTGGACCTTATGTATTGAATAAGGTCCTTCCCATTTTGGCTCCAGCTTGGGAGGTTTCTTTCCTGGTATCATTGGAGTTCTGATAACTAATACAAATTCTCCCTGAACGAATGAATGAAGATGATATTTTTTGTTGAAATCCCATGCTATTCGATTCTGATTGATTTCCAAGTGGTGCCAGGTGCACAATCCTTTCTCATCTAACCATTCTAATTCATCAATTCGCTTTTGAGATTGTTCATCTGTAGATGAATGATGAAAAATGGCTACTCATAGAGAGGGTAATTGATCCTCAATGGGAAAGAATACTTTCGTTCCATATACTAATGAATACGGAGTTGACCGCGTTGCAGTGCAGGTTGTAGTTCGATAAGCCCATAAAGCATGAAAAAGTTTACCAGGCCATGATTTGTTATCTTTATCCACCACCTTTTGCAGTATGTTTGAAAGAGTCATGTTGAAATATTCTATCTGGCCATTGGCCGATGCATGATACCAAGAGGAATGATTGGATTTAATGTTGTATTCTTGATATAACTTCCTCAACTCGGATGAACAGAAGTTGGTGTCATTGTCTATTAATATGGTATGAGGGACACCAAATCTAGTAATGATGTTAGACTTGATGAAGCTAACAATGCATTTAGAACTAAATTCTTTAAGAGGTATTGACTCTGCCCATTTGGAAAAGAAGTCAATAGCTGTAAGAATATACTTCAACTTCTTGGATGTAGCTGAAGGATAAGGTCCTACTACATCCATTCCCCATGTGGAAAATGGCCATGAGTATTTAGCTATATGAAGAAAAACTGGGGGTTGATGAATGAAGTTGGAATGTATTTGGAAAGAATGAAACTTCTCTGTGAAATCAACACAATCTTGTATCATTGAAGGACAAAAATATCCAAGCCTTCGAATTTGATCAGATTGTTTGTGTCTAGACTAATGGGCACCACAGACTCCTGCATGCACTTCTTTCATGACAGCCATCGTCTCTTCACCATCTATGCATCTGAAGGGAAATCCATCAAAACTTCTTTTATAGAGAACTTTATCTAAGAAGTCTATGCTATCATAAAGGGTGAAATTGACCACATGTCTCTGGATGTGTTCTTTCCTGACTCTATCAGGTGGAAGTGTTCCATTTTGAAGGTATTCATTGATAGGTGTCATCCATCCTGTGGTAGGACCATATGATTCAGATATGGGACTAATTTCATTGATTTTATCTATTATGGATTGAACATAAGGTGAAATTTTACGATGGTGGGCAATACTGGTACTTGTCTCGTCCCAATTTGGATCTTCTAGAGCTGTGGCTATATTAGCCAGTGCATCATCTTGGGAATTTTGTGATCTCCGGACATAAGAAAATGTTGATTCCAAAAGAAATTCTGCCATTAACTCTCTAAATTAATCATACAAAGGGATTAGTTATGCTTTTCAGATTGCATAATCCTCAATGACTTGTTTGATTACCAGGTCTGAATCACCTTTCACCTTTAAGTGATTCTCTTGTGCTTGAAGTTCCAACTCCAAGCCTATGATGATAGATTGGTATTCTGCTTCATTATTTTTACCACCTCCCAACCATGAGAAGGAATAATGTAGCACTGGATTTTCTGGAGAAATGAGTACAATTCCTAACCCAAAATTGTTGAATTTATGATTTTCCATTTTTCTCCCTATTGGACTTCTGGAAGCACCATCAAAGTACATTTGTCATGCTTGAAGACTATCTTGAATAAAGAATACTTCCTCGTCAGGAAGATCAATATCTAAGGATGTATCTTCTACTGAAGGATGTTCAGCAAGGAAATTAGCCAGATCTTGGCCCTTTATTGCCTTTTGAGACACATACTGAATATCAAAATGCTGTAAAATAACTGACCACCTTTACAGAATTCCTCTAAGCATTGGACGACTAAGGATGAATTTGAGCAGGTTATTGCAAGATACCAATTAGACCTCGTGATGTTTTAGGTAGTGTCTAAACTTCTGAACTGTAAAGATTAATTCTAGGGAGCACATCTCAGTATTTGAGTATTGGGTTTCTTCTTCAATCATAGTCCGACTAAGATAGTATAGGTTTTTTTCATTCCCAGCATCATTCTTCGGAGCAAGAAAGGCACACAATGATCACTCTAGAGCTGTCACATAGAGGATAAGTGGTCTTCCTTCAACAGGTCGCATTAACACTGGTGGAATCAATATATACTTCTTGAGAATATCAAATTCTTCTTCACATTCTTTAGTCCACTAGTAAGTGACTCCCTTCTTCATCAAGTTGGTGAAGGGTAAACTTTTTCCTGCCAAATTGGCGATGAAACGCCAAATATAGGCTAAGAGACCTTGACGTCCTCTCAATTCCATTAAATTTAGAGGAGGTGACATACCAAGGATTGACTTTTTCTTCTCAGGATCGACCTCGATACCACGATGGCGTATGATGATGCCAAGAAATTTTCCTAAGGTTACCCAAAAAGCACATTTTAAGGGTTTCATATTTAAATTATGTTTCTGAAGATTGTAGAATATGACTTCTAAATCAGAAAAGTTGTTAGAACGTTGTTTGGATTTAACCACTAAATCGTCCACATAACATTCAACAAGTTTCCTTAAAAAGGATTGAAGATATGATGCATGGCACGCTGATATGTTGTGCCTGCATTCTCTAGGTGAAAGGGCATTACCAGACAACAAAACACACCTGAAGGGGCTTTGAAGGCTATAAATTCTTCATTTTATTGAGGCATTTGGATTTGATTATATCCAGAATATACATCCATGAAGGAAAGTGATTTATAGACAGCTGTTTCATCAATTAAGAGTTCTGTAATCCGAACTGGAAAATCATCCTTAGGAAAATGGCAATTAAGATCTCTGAAATCAATGCAAACTCTAATTTTCCCATTCTTATTTATTAATGGGACAATATTAGCCAACCATTTGGGATATTGATCTTCTCTGATGAAGTTATCTTTGATAAGATTATCCACTTCAGCCTCAATTTTGGAAGCATGGGTTTGGTGTGTTCTTACAGCGGCTTGTTTGAATCCTCAATGTTCTTCTAGCAAACCCATGTGATGAGTGGAAACATCAGAATCAAGACCAGACATGTCTGTATAGTTCCAAGAAAATATATCTTGCTTTAGCTTTAAAAAATAAATATCCATCTCTTTCTCTTCAAGTGTCAAGACCACAATAATTAATGTGGGGCGTGGATATTCTTTTGTACCCAGATTTAATTATCTAAGTTCATCCACGGTGGTAGAGATACACTCTTCAAAAGCTTTAGGATCATCCCTGAGATCTCTCTCTTCTTCTTCAACATGTGTTTTTTCTTCTATTTCTACTTGCATAGTAGATGATGAAGCAGAATTTCTAAGATTAGAAGAGATGTTAAAATTTGAACATCTTGAAGAAGAATCTTCCATTTCCAACCCGATTGATGATGAAGGGTCTTCCTTGTGTAATATAGAGGAGATGATGGATTGAAAATCGACATCATCGTTCACCTATGACATTTCTATAACTTCTTTTCATCTAATTGGAAAAGTATAGACTTTCTAAATTTCATCAGATGAAATGAAGACATCCCCATTTGATCTTTCATCATTGCTTGGTGAATCACCAATTTCCCCCATTCTGTCTGGCTTGATTTCCATAATTGACATTATGGATGTTTCCATAAGTGTATTTTGATTTGGGTCTATCCAATCAATTTGACTGATAGGCAACACATAATCTGTACTCACATGTGTAAATGGGTTTACTGGAATCTTTTCCAAACCATATGGAGAATTAACATTGGTAATCTCCCTTGTTGTGGATTTCTCCTTTCACATCATGTGATAGAATTACACCATAATGTATTGAGATTCACATGTCTTCAATGGGGATTTATCACCATAAAATGTTCCAATTTGACCATCAAAACAATATTTGAGACATTAATGGTATGATGAAGGGATAGCTGCACGTTGATGTAGCCAAGGTCTTCCAAGAAAGATGTTGAAGGCTGAGTCTTGATCAACAACCATGAAATCTGAATTGGATAAAAGATCTCAAAACTGGTTTATAAGTGTAATCTCGGCCACCGGTTCTTGTTCATTTTTATCATATCCTTGTAACATCAAAGTAGAAAGAGATAAATCAGATTCTGTGAGGCCCAATCGGTGAAGTGTATGAATAGGTATGAGGTTGACTCCTAAACCATTATCAATGAAAAACATTCAGATGTCTACAACATTGACCTTGCTAGGTAAGTACAATGGTCTTATATGTCCATTGATGACATCATCTTCATCTTCATCTATGATAGATATCACTGCATGGAATTCTACAGGATTATTCTCTACATGGTAGACTTCAGTTGCAGCAATTTCAGTTTCAAACTCTTGAGGACTCCACAAAGCCTCGATGAGTGTCTCCCGAAGATCCATTGATAAATTCAAAGCATCTATAATTGATAACATGTCTGGTATTTGGGCCAAGTATTTCAATACATCATACTTTTGATCCAATGTTCTGTATTTCCCAACAAGAACATGTAGTTTCTCAAGTCAATTAGAAGTTGATGATTTTGAAGTAGATGCTTCTTGTACTAGGATAAAAGTTGTTAATACTCTTGCATTTGGAAGATTAGACCGATTAGGTCTATTTACTTGCTGAGAGGAAACAGATGGAACCTTCAACCGGTCTTCCGGAATAATTGTGCCAGGACTGAGTCTGCCTTGTGTGGTAGAACTTTCTTGTTCTTGTTGATCTCGTTGAAGGGCTCTACCATGAGTTTCTTCCACATACACAGTTCTAGAAGGGCTAGAATTGGAATAGTGGCCTCTGAAAGATCCACGTCTTCCCCTGTATCCTGAGCCTCTGGAACATCTTCTGATTCCTCTATTTGATACAGGGAACTCGGGTTCATCAAAATCGAAACTACGATTAAAATATGGATATGATAATTGAATCATATTAATAGAACCAAAGATCAAATCGTCATCTGATGAAGACTCTTCCTGATTATCCTATTTAGGCTATTCCATTTGGTGGGGTGGTGCCCATGACTTCAAATTAGATGGCATAAAATATGCCAGAGTCAAAAACAACTTAGTCTTTGAAATGATTTCATCTTCTTCTGATTCTTTCTCTTTCTTTGAATTATGCCATTTCTTTGAGAATTTCCCCTCTGATGAAGAGGGATTCGCTATGGAACTCATGGTAGAAGACACAATTGGTTTCTTCAATTGTGCTCGCAAAATTACATGAGTTCGGTTGATCATTTTTCTGACCATCCAATCATCATATTTTTGTGTATTTTTTTTCATGACTTTTTTCCACTCACCTTCTTCCTCTGGATCTGTAGTAGTAACACATGCAACCTGAGAAGAAGAACCTTGCAATTTGTCTTGTCCCAGGGTGACCATTTTTTTTAGGAGGTACATAAAGGAAAAACACTCCTGAATGGGATGCCCTAACATTTGGTGAAATGAGAAATAATTGGGATAGTCTTCATCTACTTCCTTGTTCGACCACTTGGGTCTTGGCAATTGAACCAAATTATTTTCCAGAGTCGAAATGAAATAATCAGTAACTTTTTCATTTCAGAAAGAGTAATATTTTCTCTTCAAATCTTCAAATTTTTTTCGTCTTTGACCTCTTTGATCATCTTGAGGAAACGACTTCTATTGTTGGTGCTCAGGAGGTGGAGCCCTTCGAGAAGATGATGTTTTTGAAGTAGAAGCTGGTACAGGTGCTTGTTTAAGCATAACTGTAGCAGTCTATGCTTTACCCATTATCCTTCCTGGAGCTGATGGAATTATACGAGCTTTATCCTTAGTCTTCATAAGAGAATCCTCAATTTGTTGAGCGACTGAAGTAAGGTCTTCAAACCCTCTCGTGTATTTCATAGTGGTCAATGGTGTACGTAGCTCCTCACGTAAATTTGACACACAGATTGGAAACAATTACTCTTGAGGGAGTGCTAAGCACATGGAATATGTTAATCCCTTCCAGCGAGCAATGAAATCCGAAACCCTTTAATTCACCATTTTCTAACAGTTTGTAAGATCAAAAACTGTTGTCTTTGGAAAAGTTGAGCTGAATTGAAGAAGGAATCGTTGGCGGAGATCCTCCCATCCGGTAATTGATCGGGATTGCAAGCTTGTGTATCATACAAAAGAAGGTCCTTGTAATGACTGTACAAAATACTTGAGCTTAAGGACTTCTTGTTGCTGAGGGGTTCCCATCATAGGATCGCAACGAGAAACAAAATGTGTTAAGTGTTGCTCTGGGTCTCCCAAACCATTAAAAATTGGGAATGTAGTACTTGCGAAATTTGACGAGGGAGGAATTGCATCAACCCACTCATAGTAAGCTCTCTTTTCTGGTTGAATTTGAGTACGATTTACCTCCATTGCTTCCGACTGAGATTTTAATGACATAATAGTAGTTATTAAATTTTTAGAAACATCTGGTTGGGCTTGGACCTGAACAGGTGCAATGACTGGAGTTGGTACAGATGTGGTGGCTGGTACTCCAACTGATGGTAGCACTGCTGATTTTTGTTGCACTTGACCTATAGTATTAGATCTGTGAGGGTGTACTGAAAGAGGATGATATTCTTTATCCATCTCAGTAGCCGTAACAAATTCCCTTGGCTGACTAACTCTTGCACGCTTAGGAGGATGACTACCTTGAAGTAGTTCTGTGTTCAACCTCCTCAATTCCTTCATTTCTTCCTCTTGTTGTGAAAATCTTTACTCTAGTGAGTGCGATTGACCTTCTATAGAGTAAGGGTATGTAACCTGATTCATTACTTTCCCCTTATTGGACACCTTTTGGAGAGGGGGAAGTGGGTTACTTGAATGATTACCTAGGTTCTGGGTAATCCTTTGATTTCGTGTACGCACACCTTTTTCATTTGTGTCTGTGTGTACAACTTCTTGATCATGAACCTCTTCATCTGATCCCTCTGAGTGAGCCTCGTCTGGTGGATCAACAAAAATGGAATTGATGACATAATTGATGAATAATTCATTGCATCCCTTCTATCAGAATTTCTATGATATTGTCTTCTTCCATGTCCCTAATGAGACATTTCCTTTTGTCTATTTGATCCCTCAGGAACTTTTTGACAAACCGTAATTTGGAGGAAATCTCATAATAATTTGGATCATCATTCCTCTTGAGGATTCTTCCCTAATCGAGAGAAGACTGACATTCTTTGAGGAAGAGATTGATGATTTGAAAAAGTCCCGAGTCCGGTGGACTGGGGCTGTTCTTGCTCAACTCCACGAATCATATTTGTTGATTCTGAGGATTGGGCTGAAAGAGTCCCTAGTCTGGAAAGCTGGGGTGCTTCTTGAGATGCTACATCTGAGACTTTCTTGAAATCTCTCCTGATCTTGCGGACTTTCGTCTGGAAATTAGCTGGATGCATCTACCTATATCCACTTTTATCACCCGACTCAAAATACCATTGGATGATTTCTTACACTTATGTCACTTGGTGATGTTCATGCTCCAAACAAGAGGCCTATTCAATATTCTTGTTTGCTTGATGCAGGATTAATTCAACAACTTGTTCTCTATATTCTTGATTTCTAGAGGAACTAGTTGTGTCCTGTTCATGGGAAAGCTTTTGATTACAAAAAAACCCATTGACTGTGGCCGACCATGGGTAATAACATTTCATGATACCATTTTCGGCGGGCTTTTCTGACTAGAGAGTACAGTGAAATATAGTGCTCCATGAACACCTCATCCCCTGATATGAATACCAGATGGAGCATTGGAAATTAACTGGCGCAATCTTCTTAGTGCGCCAAGGAATGAAGGCTGAGGGGCTCTCTGCTGCTTTTCAGCCATCAGATATCGAGAAACTGAGAGAGATGCCAAGTCAATTTAGCGTTGTAACCCTTCTATTATTTTAACACCCGAGACTTTTTTTTATATAAATCATCAAAGGAATATTTTTCTACACACAACACTTTATTGGCTTGCTTTACACGAAATCACGACCTTCCTTGATAGCTTGCGTCGTACACAATACCAAGTTTCAGTAAACAATGATATGCTAATAAAATATTATTAAAACTAGCCGTTATGAATAGTAATAACCACTTTTTGAAATTTTATTTTTCAAAATGGACTTCATTTTTGGATTCGGAATATCGAAATTATCCTAGGGTGAAATTTTGGTATTTTTCTGAAAATTTTCAATTTTTGATGAATACTGAAACCACTAAGTGGTAGTTAAAAAACTGAATTTTTCATAGAACTTAATTTTACTGCTTCTGTGAGTGGAATTTCGAAAATCCGAGAGACACGGTTGATGTCAGTAAGTAAAATGTGGTTCAATGAGATGAAAATGATTTTTGGTGAATAGTAACTTTTTACTTTTATTTACCACGGTTAAAAGTAAATAGGGTAATTAAGGGTAAAAATGATATTATTATTACCCTAACACATGTCATAATTCTATTGGATAAGTTTAATTCGACCAAAAAACAATCTTAGGAATAAAATATGACCATTTAGGCCCACTTGGATTAGATTAGGACATTTATTATTAATTTATTTAAAGAAGGGTTAAAATAGTTAAAATAAAAGTTTAATAAGTAAATAATTTTTAATATAAGGTTATATATAAGATATATTAGACTATAAATATTAATTAGAAAGCTAATAATATTTACTAAATAATGGTATTTTATTTGTAATTTTTTAAACATTAAATAATTTAATTTATTTATGACACAAAGATGATGCAGTAATTATCTTATTAATGAAATATTGACATAATTGATGTTATAAATACCCAAATTAATGTAATTTGATACTTTTTATGAATTAAACTAATTTGATAGGTTAATATGACATGTGATTATTTATTTAATTAACTTTTGTCGAACTAATCATTCTGTTATGATTTTCACAAAAATCAATTACTAAATAGTGTCAAAATTGACATAAAATAGTTTTTAAAACAAATATTATATTATTAATTGTTATTTTATTCCTAAAAATATAAGGTTCGGCCAAATGAATTAGATAAGGTTATATATATTAATAATAAACAACATGGGGTTCGTTTGGATTGATATAGTAGGTTTATTAACCTTATAGTGTAAAAACACAAGAAGACACGGTAAAAGTAAAATCATTTAACTTAATGTTAAATCTAAATGATAAGGTCAAAATAGGAACCTAAACTTGTCTAAATTCTATTGGATGAGAGGATTCCGACCCCTCCCCACCTTAGCTTCGAAATAAATCAATTTGGAGCTATTTAAAACCGAATTTGGCTTTATAATAAAATAATATTTTTAGTTATTCCAAAGGTGCCCCTCTCCTCCCTAATAAAAGGTCACCTCCTCCCTCTCTTCCTCACACCACATTGAGCCTTCAAGCTCGGCCAAACCCTTCCAATTCCTCCTCTACACTTCCCTAGATACATCCTAGAGGTCTTGTTGTTCTTCAAAGACCAATTTTAGTGCCCTAAAAAGAGGTCTCAAAGAAGCACTTCAAAGAAGAGGTAATGTCCATTACCGATTCTTTCATCTTTATTTCTTCTTCCACTTCTTCTTCATTAGTTGTTTAATTATGAAGTAATAACATCAGTATCACTCATATACTGATATGTTATTATAAGTATGAAACAACCCTATTTCACCATCTATCCATCCTATGGAAAATGAAATCACCGCGCATGCGTACGTACGGAATACCATCTCCACGCCGTGGTGTAATCTACTTTCCACCACCACCTTACTTGGATGGGTATAATGGTGTAAATAATGACTATATATGATTATTTTAATGTGATATTGATTCTGAAATAGTATACATACACTCCAATACAATTCAATGATCATGGGAAAGATATCATCGCTCGTGCGTACGTACAGAATATCGTCTCCACGATGTGATGTGACTCGTTCTACATGATCTTCATTGAATAATGATTATATAAATGAATTGAATAAATTAATATGATATATATTACACTAATAACATTCTGGAAATGAGGTATCTATAACCTAAAGATAATAATAAGAATATATTCGACAAAACACGCATAAGAACAAAAAGTAATAAACACCCGAATAACAAGTCGTAATGAAATATTAATAAAAGGAAGATAAGAATATGACCATATGTGACATCATAACAATGATTATGATTATGGAATAAGTCAATAACATTATTTAAATCATTATACAGGAGGGTCGAATACATACAAAGCATATCAGACCTAAGGTAAGGGAAAATATCACAATCTCATTTTTATCTGAGATTGTTTATACTTTGGCATTTACTGGGTTATATTTTATCATCCACATCCATGTTTCCTCAATATGTAATACTATTTTCATTCACCTACAATTTTTTAAATCCTATTTTACCCTTCGGTGAGTTTTTAGTAAAATATATGAAATGAATCTTTTGTCGTTTTTCGTACGAGGTACTTTTTTTACTTTTCTGACAAAAGTACGAGAAGAATGTTTTTTTAACTTATACGACATGAATGGTTTTTTAAAACATTATTTCCAAGAATATTCCTTTAAAATTTTTCAAGTTTATCTTTAATCAACTTCTTTTAGTTTAAAATTGTATGACATGTTAAGAAAGGAAATTTTTTTTTGATGTAGAAAGGATATTTTCCTCAAGAATGGAGTTCAAGTGTTTTATCAAAATTATTTTCCATCTAAGATAATATAGGGTTCTGATTCTATCCCTATCATTACATTGATTTGATTATTTTGTGATGGAATTATTTTTATGAATTCATTTATCTTATATGAATTGTTTTATGATGTCACGATGTTTAAGAATTCTATTTTTATTACATGGGTTATGAAATGATGTATGATTTATGATTTTTGTGGCACACATAAGAATGGTTTCATTATGAGATGGGTGGGACCTATATCTCCCTCCAATGCATTGGGTAAAGATTTTATATCTCATGAGATAGACATGGCTAGAACGGCAGGTTAAACCGGTTTAGTGAAACAGGATGGAAACGAGGAGTGAACTCAGTTCAGAAATGGACTTTGTCCACTAAGATAGTCTTGGAAATGAGTTTTGACTAACAAGAAATGATTCTCAATGATTATGTGTGTGTGCCACAAAGTTTCATGTTCTATGTTTTGATTATTGGGATTACATTTCACTACAATTATTTATCCCATGTTATGAAATTATGATCTCTTTTACATGTTAAGATTTCCAAAAGTTATGTGCTTATGTATATGATGTGATTGATATTTCTTTTGTTTACCCTTACTGAGCATTTGAGCTCACCCTTTTGTATGTTTTATTTCCCCAGGTCAGGAAGAAGGTTATTAAGTAGAATATGCCAAAAAGCGACTCTAGATATTATGAAATAAATGGGAGGAAAAGTAGATGCTTTATGAACCAGTTGTTTATGCTTTCCAGTTTCTAAAGACACTATACCTATACGGTCCTTTCATGGTATTGTTATATGTTGTAATAAGTGTGTTTCAATTTTGAAGTAATAACAATGTATGTAAAGTATGGGTCGTTCTAGTTGGTATCAGAGGAAAGGAATAGTCAATCTTTGGAAACTAGGATGTGAAAGCCTTAGTAAGAACCCTAAGGATAATTCTAAGCATAGAACACAATCTTAGTGTTTTAGAAATGACCATGAATAAACTAGGATAAGACCTTAAGTGTGAAATTTTATTCTTGATTATTTGGTTTTCTTATTATAATTAGTGTTGCTCACACTATTCTTCTTGGTTTTAGTCAAAGGCTGGAACCCGAAGGAACCGTGTTAATGTGGAATGCGATGGGAAATGCAATGATTGTCCCCCGGAGCAACCAAACGTTATGGGAGCTAGAATGAAAAATCTTGTAGCCATGCTCACACAACTTTATCAAGCTATGAATCATGCAGGACTTCCAAACGAGAAATGGAAGGAGCAACATTCTGTTCAATCCTTCATGAGGCAGCGTCCACCTTCTTTCAGTGGGTCTACTGATCCATTAGTTGCTGAAAAATGGATTAGTACAACTGAAAAGATATTTTCAGTTCTTCAATGTTCTGAACATGATAAAGTCATCCTAGCAGTGTATCATTTGGAAGGAGATGCTGATCAATGGTGGAATCTTATTAAGAATACAAGGCAAAGGGATGAAATTGAGTCCATGGAATGGGATGAGTTCAAGAACATATTTTTTCAATAAGTACTTCCATCGTATTCTCCGAACAAAGATGGAGAAAGAGATTCTTGAACTGAAGCAAAAGGATGATGAATCTGTTGGTACTTATGAAGAAAATTTTACAATACTTTCAAGGTACTCTTCTGGTATTATTATCCAACCTGAGAGTAAGATCGATCGATTCTTTAGTGGCTTAAAACCAAGTCTTCGAAGGGCGTTATCCATAAGGGACTTCAATAGCTATGAGGAAATCGTTCGATGTGCTCTCAAAGTCGATATGGAGATTGGAGTAACCCATCAGTCATATGGGTTTGATAAGAAGAGGAAAATGGAATTCAAAGGAAAATCTAAAGAGCACACTGAAAAGAAGATGAGCTTTCCCTTATGCTCAAACTATGGAAAGAAACATGGAGGGAGTTGTCTTAAAGGGACAAGTAAATGTTTCAAATGTGGAAAGGAAGGTTATTGGGCATTTGAATGCCGCAATGATGGGAAGAAGATGTCTAATGATGAAAACAAAGGAAGGGATACACAGAATGACCCTACTACACTTCACTATTTCAAGTGCAAGGAGATGGGGCATTATGCTAATCAATGCCCAAATCCAAGGGTTGATGATGATGGTCGACATCAACAAACTCGTAAGGATAAAGAAAAAGGAAAGTCACATGCAATTTCTATCAGCGATGTGGAGTACGATAACGATGTGGTGAAAGGTACACTTACCATCCACTCTAAAGTAGAAAATGTTTTATTTGATTCTAGATCCACCCACTCCTTTATTTCATAAGATTTTTCTAAGGATATCACCATATTACCTCAACAGTTAGATGTTGAGTTAGCTGTGACAACCCCTAATGGCACAACAGTCGCGTCAAAAGTTTATAATTTTTCTCCGATTGAAGTTTGTGGGAAAGTGCTTCCTGCAAATCTTGTGATCCTTCCTATAGTGGAATTTTATGTGATTATTGGCATGGATTGGCTTTCTCCACATGGAGCTCATATCAATTTCCAAATAAGGGAAGTCACATTTCATATTCCAGATCAATCTATGATCGTCTATCTATGCAAGGATGAACACAACCTTCCAGTGGAAATTTCTTCCATTTTATGGGTATTGATTCCACTAAATGAAGGTTATTTATCTCAAATGGTTGGTGAGAAACTCATGATTAAGAATATTCCCATTGTACGGGAGTTTGATGATGTCTTTCCGGAGGAATTACCAGGTCTTCCATCGAATCGTGAAGTTGATTTTTCAATAGAACTCGTACTTGATGCTTTGCCTATTTCAAATACACCTTATAGAATGGCCCCAATTGAGTTGCAGTAATTGAAGAATCAACTCCAAGAGAATCTTGATAAGGGGTTCATACTCCCTAGTGCGTCACCTTGGGGAGCACCTGTTCTATTTGTTAAGAAGAAAGATGGATCAATAAGACTCTGTATTGATTATCGAGAACTTAACAAGATCACTATCAAGAAAAAATATCCCCTCCCGTGCATTGATGACCTATTTGACCAACTACACGGAGCTCAATAATTTTCCAAGATTGATCTTCATTCAGGGTATCATCAATTAAGGTTCAAAACAGAGGATATACCAAAGACGGATTTCCGTACAAGGTATGGACACTATGAATTTAAAGTGATTCCATTTGGTCTTACTAATGCCCCTGCTATCTTCATGGATCTAATGAATAGAGTCTTTAGAGACTATCTTAACTAGTTTGTGGTAGTCTTTATAGAGGATATTCTTGTCTATTCAAAGATCAAGGAAGAGCATGAAGATCACTTGAGAATTATATTGAAAACCCTAAGAAAGGAGAAGCTTTATGCCAAATTTATCAAGTGTGAATTTTGGATTCAAAAAGTTTCATTTTTGGGTCACATAATCTCAAAAAGTGGGGATATGTGTGGATCCAGCAAAAATAGAGGTTATCAAAAGATGGTCAAGACAAACAAAATTAACTGAGATCCGAAGGTTTCTTAGTTTGGCTGGATATTATCGATGTTTTGTGGAAGATTTTGCATGATTATCTAATCCACTCACCAAGTGGACTCGGAAAGGAGTTAAGTTTGTTTGGATAGAGGAATGTGAAGAGAATTTCAAGGATTTGAAAAGAAGGTTATCCAGTGCACCTCTGCTCACACTGCCTTGTAGTGGAGAAAGGTTTTTGATCTACAGTGATGCATCCAAGAAGGGATTGGGGTGTGTTTTATGATAAATTATATGGTGATAGCTTATGCCTCACGACAATTTAAAATACATGAGAAAAATTACCCAACTCATGATTTGGAGTTAGCTGCGGTAATCTTTGCATTAATGATTTGGAGGAATTACCTTTATGGTGAAAGGTGTGATATTTATACTGATCATAGAATTTTAAAGTATATTTTAACACAAAAGGAGCTGAATATGCGCCAAAGAAGATGGTTGGAGCTGATTAAGGATTACGATAGCTGAATTCATTACCACCCTGGGAAAGCAAACAAGGTGGAAGATGCATTAAGTCGACAAGACCATCCTAGTTTATCCACGATGAGGATCACAAAAGATCCAATATTTATGGATTTACAATGGATGGATCTTGGAAGTATAATGAAAGGGGAAAAATTGTATCTTTCTCAAATGAATGTTCAACCATCTATAAATGTGAAGATTAAAGAGGCACAGAAAGAAGATGTCGAGTTACAAAAGAAGGTGAGAAATGTTCCTGAATTCAACCCTGATAGTGATGGGATAATAAAGTTCAGGAATCGGGTTTGTGTTCCTCCCATCCCCGAATTAAAGAAGGAGCTGCTGTATGAGGCTCATAGATCTTCATTCTCTATTCATCCTGGAAGCACGAAGATATATAGGGACCTGAAAGAGTACTTCTGGTGGGATGGCATGAAAAGAGATGTTGCTGAATATGTCTCTCGATGCTTGGTTTGTCAACAAGTTAAAGATGAGAGACAGAAGTCTAAGGGGATGTTACAACCATTACCCATACCCAAATGGAAATGGGAAAACATCACTATGGACTTTGTCACAGGACTTCCTAAAACATCCAAATGCAATAATGTTATCTGGGTCATAGTTGATCGTCTTACAAAGTCTGCACACTTTATTGCTATTAGAGAGGATTTCTCTCTGGATCAGCTAGCCAGGATATATGTAAAGGAAGTGGTAAGTTTGCATGGAGTACCACTTTCTATTATATCTGATCGGGATCCGAGATTTACCTCGAAGTTCTGGCGAAGTTTTCAGCATACTCTGGATACAGAGTTGAGTTTCAGCACTGCTTAACATCCTCAGAAAGACGGTCAGTCTGAGAGAACAATTAAAACTCTAGAAGATATGATGAGAGCTTGCTCTATGTATTTCAAAGGTGGTTGGGATCAACACCTACCTTTGGTGTAATTTTCTTATAATAATAGCTTTCACTCAAGTATTCAGACGGCTCCTTATGAATCTCTCTATGGAAAGAAATGCAGGACTCCAAATTGCTGGGATGAAGTTGGGAAAAGAAATCTATTAGGACCCGATCTCGTTGATGAAATGGCAGAAAAGGTCAGATCTATTCAACAACACATAAGAGAAGCTCAGAGTCGAAAGAAAAGTTATGCCGACAACCGAAGAAAAGACCAAGATTTTGAAGTGGGTGATAAATTGTTCTTACGAATATCTCCCTAGAAGAGGGTCATGAGATTTGGAAAGAACAGGAAGTTGAGCCCTACATATATCAGTCCTTTCGAAATACTGGATCATGTTGGGAAGGTAGCTTACCGATTGGTGCTTCCACAGAATCTCTCTCAAGTTCACGATGTGTTCCATGTATCTCTCCTGAGAAAGTATATACCTGATCCTTCACATGTACTCAGTTCAGAAGTTGTACCGCTGGAGCTGGATCTTTCTTATGAAGAACAGCCGATAGAGATTCTGGATCATAGCGAAAAATTCCTACGAAACAAGACCACTCGATTGGTGAAAGTTTTATGGAGGAACCACCAATTAGAATAATCTACATGGGAGCTTGAGGATATGATGAGGGAGAGGTATCCTCATCTATTTGTTACAAAGTGACGAATTTCAGGGGCGAAATTCATTCTAAGGGGGGTAGAATGTAACACCCGAGACTTTTATGTTATACAAATCATCAAAGGAATATATTTCTACACACAAAACTTTCTAGGCTTTCTTTACACGAAATCTCGACCTTCCTCGATAGCTTGCGTCGTACGCAATACCAAGTTTCACTAAACAATGATACGCTAATAAAATATTATTAAAACTAGACGTTATGAATAGTAATAACCACTTTTTGAAATTTTATAAATTTTATTTTTCAAAATGGACTTCATTTTTGGATTCGGAATATCGAAATTTTCCTAGGGTGAAATTTTTGTATTTTTCTGAAAACTTTCAATTTTTGATGAATAGTGAAACCACTAAGTGGTAGTTAAAAAACTGATTTTTTCATAAAAAATAATTTTACCGCTACTGTGAGTGGAATTTAAAAACTCTGAGAGACACAGTTGATGTCAGTATGTAAAATGTGGTTCAATGAGATGAAAGTAATTTTTGGTGAATATTAACTTTTTACTTTTATTTACCATGGTTAAAAGTAAATAGGGTAATTAAGGGTAAAAATGATATTATTATTACCCTAACACATGTCCTAATTCTATTGGATAAGTTTAATTCGACCAAAAACAATCTTAGGAATAAAATATGACCATTTAGGCCCACATGGATTTGATTAGGTCATTTATTATTAATTTATTTAAAGAAGGGTTAAAATAGTTAAAATCAAAGTTTAATAAGTAAATAATTTTTAATATAAGGGTATATACAAGATAAATTTGACTATAAATATTAAATATAAAGATAAAAATATTTCCTACATAATTTTATTTTATTTGTATTTTTAAAAATTAAATAATTTAATTTTTTTATGACACAAAGATGATGGAGTAATTATCTTATTAATGAAATATTGACATAATTGATGTTATAAATACCCAAATAAATGTAATTTGAGACTTTTTATGAATTACAATAATTTTATAGGTTAATATGACATGTTATTATTGATTTAATTAAATTTTTTAGATCTAATCATTATGTTATAATTTTCACAAAAATAAATTACTAAATAGTGTCAAAATTGACATAAAATAGTTTTTAAAACAAATATTATATTATTAATTGTTATTTCATTCCTAAAAATCTACAGTTCTGCCAAATGACTTATATAAGGTTATATATATTAATAATAAACAACTTGGGGTTCGTTTGGATCGATATAGTAATTTTATTAACCTTATAGTGTAAGAACACAAGAAGACACAGTAAAAGTAAAATTATTTAACATAATGTTAAATCTAAATGATAAGGTCACAATTGGAACCAAAACTTTTCTAAATTCTATTTTATGAGAGTATTTCGACCCATACCCACCTTAGCTTCGAAATAAATCAATTTGGAGCTATTTAAAACCGAATTTGGCTTTATAATAAAATAATATTTTTGGTTATTCCAAAGGTGCCCCTCTCCTCCCTTATAAAAGGGCACCTCCTCCCTCTCTTCCTCACACCACATTGAGCCTTAAAGCTCGGCCAAACCCTGCCACTTTCTCCTCTCCCCTTCCCTAGAGACATACTAGAGGTCCTGGTCTTCTTCAAAGACCAATTTTAGTGCCCTAAAAGAAGGTCTCAAAGAAGCACTTCAAAGAAGAGGTAGTGTCTGTTACCGATTCTTTCATCTTTATTTATTCTTCCACTTCTTCTTCTTTAGTTGTTTCATTATCAAGTAATAACATCAGTATCACTCATTTACTGATATGTTATTATAAGTATGAAACAACCCTATTCCACCATCTATCCATCCTACGGAAAATGAAATCACCGCGCGTGCGTACGTACGGAATACCATCTCCACACCGTGGTGTAATCTATTTTCCACCACCACCTTAATTGGATGGGTATAAGGGTATAAATAATGACTATATATGATTATTGTAAAGTGATATTTATTCTGAAATTGTATACATACACTCCAATACAATTCCATGATCATGGGAACGATATCATCGCTCGTGCGTACGTACGGAATACCGTCTCAACGATGAGATGCGACTCGTTCTACATGATCTTCATTGCATAATGATTATATAAATGAATTTAATTAATTGAATAAATTTATAAGATATATATTACACTAATAACATTCTGGAAATGAGGTATCTATAACCTAAAGAGAAGAATAAGAATTTATTTGACAAAACACGCATAAGAACAAAAAGTAATAAACACCCGAATAACAAGTTGTAATGAAATATTACTAATAAGAAGCTAAGAATATGACCGTATGTGAAATCATAACAATGAGTATGATTATGGAATAAGTCAATAACAATATTCAATTCATTATACAGTAGGTTCGGATATATACAAAGCATATCGGACCTATGGTAAGGGAAAATATCATAATCTCATTTTTATCCGAGATTGTTTATACTTTGGCATTTATTGGGGTATATTTTAACATCCACATCCATGTTTCCTCAATATTTAATACTATTTCCATTCACCTAGAATTGTTTAAATCCCATTTTACCCTTAGGTGAGTTTTTAGTAAAAGATATGAAAGGAATCTTTTGTCGTTTTTCGTACGAGGTACTTTTTTGACTTTTCTGACAAAAGTTCGAGAAGAATGTTTTTTTAACTTATACGAGATGAATGTATTTTTAAAACATTATTTCCAAGAAGCTTCCTTTACAAGTTTTCAAGTTTATTTTTAATCAACTTCTTTTAGTTTAAAATTTTATGACATGTTAAGAAAGAAAAAATGTTTTTGAAGTAGAAAGGATATTTTCCTCAAGAATGGAGTTCAAGTGTTTTATCAAAATTATTTTCCATCTAAGATAATATAGGTTTCAGATTCTATCCTTATCATTACATTGATTTGATTATGTTGTGATGAAATTTTTATTATGAATTCATTTATCTTATATGAATTGTTTTATGATTTCACGATGTTTAAGAATTCCATTTTTATTACATGGGTTATGCAATGATGTATGATTTATGATTTTTGTGGCACACATAAGAATGGTTTAATTATGAGATGGGTGGGATCTATATCTCCCTCCAATGCATTGGGTAATTATTTTATATCTCATGAGATAGAGATGGCTGGAACGACAGGTTAAACCGGTTTAGTGAAACATGACTGAAACGAGGAGTGAACTCGGTTCAGAAATGGACTTTGTCCACTAAGATAGTCTTGGAAATGAGTCTTGAATAACATGAAATGATTCTCAATGATTATGTGTGTATTCCAAAAAGTTTAATGTTTTAAGTTATGATTATTAGGATAACATTTCACTACTATGATTTATCCCATGTTATGAAATTATGATCTCTTTTGCAGGTTATGATTTCCAAAAGTTATGTGCTTATGTATAAGATGTGATTGATATTTCTTTTGTTTACTTTTACTAAGCTTTTGAGCTCACCCTTTTGTATGTTTTATTTCCCCATGTCAAGAAGAAGGTTATTAAGTAGAATATGCCAAAAAGGGGCTCTAGATATGATGAAATAAATGGGAGGCAAAGTAGATGCATTATAAACCAGTTGTTTATGGTTTCCAATTTCTAAAGACACTATACTTATACATTCCTTTCATGGTTTTTTATATGTTGTAATAAGTGTGCTTAAATTTTGATGTAATAAAAATGTATATAAAGTATGGGTCCTTATAATTATATTTACATGATTTTCATATTCATCATAAGAAAATATGTTCTTTTTCAACTGATAAATATTTTTTATATGTTGAGACAAATATCATGAATTCCATCTTCCGTCAACATCTCTGGAATGTCTTACTGAGAATCAGCCAAAGGCCAAAACATAACTGGAACCTCACCTTTCTCCAGTTGTTTTCTCATATTCATTACATCCTCTTTATCCTTCAATGAATATTCTTCTACCTAATTAGACTAGAGATGGTGCTTCCTTGTTGCTTCATCAAGTTTAACAAGATTGGTAGAGAATTCACTGATCAAACTAGAAGATTAATGACCCAGGGGTGGTTCGGAGAATGACCTACACCCTAGGCCATCTTCTGATTGAGAAAGTGTTTCACCTGATAGTCATAAAGCATCAGACATGACTCGCTTTACATATTCAAGTGCCATAAGATTTGAGGGATTTATCATAACTACATTGTCCATTGGATAATTTTCTAGGCAATGTGCATTATTGCTGCGGAGAGGACTTTCACAGCTAAATTCATCATCATGGGGAGGACCAACATTGTGGGTTACAACAAAATATGAAACATTCTTCACCTTGGACTTCTGGACACACAAAGGGTTCTTGTGGCTCTCATCTGAAGATGAAACTTCGAGATCGACCGAATCGTCATGAAGCAAGCCTTCATAAGGAAGTATCAGATGCAGACCTTTAGAATTAATGTTACCACTATTGGGAAATGAAAGAATAGAATCTTGAATTTCAACAGATAATTTTTTGAGTGCATCAAGAACTCCAACATCGAGTAAGGCCTTATTATAGATTGTCCCTTGATTTCTAGACTGTGCTGGGCGAGTATTCTTCTTAGACACCATCTTACTCACTTTAGGAACCACTTATTTATGAAAGTGTTCATTATGGGAAGGTGTATGCCTTCTCAGGAGAAATGATCAGGTTAGGCTGATTATCTCCACTCAAATCAGGTTTATATGCCTAACTTGGTTGTTTGTTTGATATGGGGGAGTATGCACCACAACCCTCTTGGACTGGAACAGATGTGTGTATCTATTCTGGAGTGAACTGTTGATGTGTCACTCCACTAGTAGGGATAGATTTTGTGTCTTTCCCTGAGATACTGCTAAAGCTGTTATAATATCCTGGAAGACATCCATTATATGAGCAGGGATTTGCTTCTGCTCCATTACCATTGACAGAATGTGTTTGGTGACTTCAGCGGCCAGAACGGGGATATACGTCCATTCCGTGCTTGGAGTAGGTGTATATTCCTTCTCCTGTCAATGAATTATGATAGTACTCATGTGTGGGGGCAGAGAGTTGAGTCTGCCTCTTGTTTTTTGTCAGAGCTTTCCGACTGACTTCTGTGAATGCTACCAAACGAGACTGCTGGTAGGCTTGATCAATACTAGCAGGTCTATGTGCCGGCTGATTGCACTCCACCGAATGTGGTTGATGAGATTCCTTCAATACTGACAGATGAGGCTACTGGTAGGATTGATGAGTGTAAGGAAGTGTATGTTCCTGTTTACCAATTGTCAACACATTGGGTTAGCGGGCTCCATCACATGTAGTCAGACGACCCTGATGACTAGCCAATGATTTATAAACAGGTGTATGTTCTTGTCTATAGTACTCTACCATAATTTCCTAAAGGGATTGGCGTGCTGCTACCAGATGATTCTGCTGGACAATGGAATTAAAATGGACGGGTGTGTGTGCCCGCTCATTGCTTTCCACAAAGTTAGGTTGGTGTACTTCTCCAGAAACGACAGAGATAAGAACCTACTCACTATTAACCGGTTGACACCTCTGGTGGTTCGTCTTGCCTACTCTGGTTCGAGGAACCTGAGCCAAATTCCTGGAGACGGTACTCTCATCATGTTGAGGGCGCACTGTTGCTTGAGTCTGGTGGCGATTTTTGGTGGGAGTCCTCAGGAAGGACTTATGTCTCCTTGAATTAAGTCCCAGAGGGACCTGCTCATTCACTTCCCTAGAATATGGTAGTGAATGGTGATTGCGTTCTGGGGATAATGACCTGACACGGTTGGAGACGGTGGTTGGAACCACCTGCTTCTTGATCACTGGTTGTCACTGTCCGGATGACCAGGGTGAGTTGTTCACTTGGAGGACTTGTCGAGTAGCCTCCATAGTTGTAATGGTACCGTGATGATGATACTCCTTAACCAATGCATTTGATACCCAGCATTGAAGATTCTAAGTAGGTGATGTCGCCCTTAGAGAAGACAATGATCCAACAGGAGTTGCAACAGATGCATTCACAATAACGGTTTTCACAGCAGAGGCATTCACAGACATGAACATAAGAAAATCCATTATTGTAATGCATAAGATATTGAAAAAGAGGACTTGTTTGTTATAACAAACATAATCAAGATAAGTTCTACTGCTATATCATTTGGTTGAGAACATATGTTATTGATTGCTTTGTTGGCCCCCTCATTGAGTTTATAAGGGGCCTAACAAATAAGTAAAACATTATTTTAACATGGTTAAGGATTCACGTCGGGTTCACAATTTTTTGTTTCCTCTGGAATTAGGGATGACCATATTGATTTAAGGTTCAAAAATTACAAGCAGTTTCTAACAGGTTTGTTCATAGAACCGAAAACATCCAATGCTTCCATATCCATTTGGACCTACTTTCCAAAGGTAGGTTCTCATTAGTTGTGAACTGATGATGCTTAGGAATTTGCATTGGTTGAGAGGATGGGAGGTCTGACTCATCACACATTTTTTAGGGTAATTATTTTCTATTCTGGGACTCTCTTTATAGATTTAAGTTATTTTCATGAATCTTTATTACATTACCAAGTACAAAATGATCTGTCCTTTATATATAACAATCAATGATTGATATGCAGGAAATTTAGAGAATATTTTATATGTATTAGAGGTTCTTCTTTGATAGATAATCATCTGTATTTATTAAATATTCTTAGTAAATGGTATCCTTCAATTAAAAAAATTATCTTGGTCATTATGATGACCATTCTGGTTTTAAATCCACTCAGTGTGGCACTTGATGTTTATCGTCATTACGAAGGACATGAATTATTTCAGAGTTGGGATCGTACCTGCAGATGGGCTACCTATGTATCCTTCATTTTTGAAAAGGAATAAGAACCCACGTAGTTTGATTAAGGGAGTATGATGTTTATGTATGATTTATGGCTCAAAGAAAGATGTTATAATTACTTTTACACTCTAAGATCACGTGAGTCATGATCGATGTAAGAAACAAGAGTTATTGGTAAAACCAGAAAATTGTGCCATCATGAGAAATGATGTGGGGATTATGTATGTATGCTTGCCCAAAATAGATGAAAATTAGGATTACTTCAGGGAAGAAACCCGGGAACATGTTCCATAAAGTTATATGTACTTCATAGAGATTGGGTACTCTAACTTGGGGCTTACTCCTGAGGAAGATTCTCAAATTAGGAGGGGACTTATGATTGGGTTTCACACATGAGAAGGAATCCTAAATCAAAAGTAAATTAAGGCTGGTTACGAGAAATTATGAATGTGGCTTATTCCTAAGGAGGAGGACTAGGTTAAAGGATTTGAGAACTGGGTCTTACTCCTAAGGAGGCCCAGGTTAAGGGAATTGAAGACTGGGGATTACTCTTGAAAATGAGGCACATGTTAAGAAAATTATTGTTGGGAATTACTCCTGAGGAGGATGCCGAGATTTGGGAAATTATGTCTGGGGATTACTCCTAAGGAGGATTCCCATGTTATGGGACTTGAAGACTGGGGATTAGGCTTGAAAAGGAGGCCAAGGTTAAGGATTATCTCATCTTAAATGATGAGGTTGAATGAATGAAATCTCTGACCTTAATGACATGAAGAAATGTAAATCACTAGGTTTTAAGAGACGTTCCATAGAATTCCTTTCAGATAAGGAAGACAACAAGGAAATCTTTCCATGGATGGATTTGGAGAGGGTTATGAAGGATTAATTTTGAAAAGTATAGGTGGATAGGCATAAGAGATGAGAAAAAAGGGAGAAGGGGCACCCAAAAAAAGGTGGCGTGCAAATCCTGCGTGGGTATGCAAGTCATGGTCACGCATGTATACTTGCACGACACATGGGTACTTGCGCGACAGTCAAACCATAGGGTAATATTTGGGCGAGACTTGGCGCAAGCCCTTAGTAATATCCCTAGAGGCTTCCAGAAGAGGGGCGTGCAAGTTCTATTGGAGGGGTAAGGTGGCGCGCAAGTGTGGCTATTTCCCATAAGGGCTGACCACTTTGGCGTGCAAGTGTTAATGAGTTTCAACACTAAGGCATTACTCCCCCTCTTTATATATTTTTTTCTAGGTAAGAAATCACCTTAGAAGTGTTCAGAAGCTTTGAGAAGAGACTAGGGCACTGGGATCTCAAATCTGTGTTTGTGAAATTTTTCATCCCCAAAATGGGGGGCCCACAGGGGGTATTTATAGGCATGAGAAGGCCCTGGGCAAAATTCAAAGAGGGCGCGCAAGTCACCTGTGCGACCATTGGGCACCACGCAAGTATACTTGCTCGAACTTAGAGGAACATGCACAGCCCAAGTGCATATGAATATTTGTTCATGTCTTTGTCTATTTTTGATGTTTATTCAAAGGATGAATAACTTTGGGTTCAAGGTATTTCCCCTTTTTAATTCGTTAGACTCTGTGACCGAAATGATCATCAACAAGGATACATGTATTGACAACGTATGGATACTCATAACATTAGGTTAGTGATGAAATGAACATTTTTATTAATAATCATGATGAAAATGCATGGGAAATATCTTGTTAAAATAATAGTATCACCAAAATTATTTCCTAATACTTTTCAAGATCAATGGGGTAAATAGTTTTCTCACAAATCTATTTGAATAAAATGAAAAATTAAATTTCAAATATTAATATTTTATCATGTAAAAATTTATGAAATTACAAGGATTTTAATTACCACAACAAAATTTGTGAGTCATGAAATTTAATTCTATTTATATAATGAGGTTTAAATTCAATAAAAATTGATAATTTCCTATAAAATAAATAAGTTACATTCAAATTTATTTAAACTTTTTAAAAAAAGCTATTTTTATTTTTTTCAAAGAGAAAACTACCTTAAGATTATTTCCATTATCATTGGACCAGATATGATTCTTTATATTCACTTCCCCCAAGTCCCTGTGAGCAATAATACAATCCATAGATTTTTCTTTCTTGATCAAACTTATTAAATCCAACTTATAACAAAAAAAATTAATGTAAAAAACATCAATTTTGTAATACACCAATTCAAATTCTCAATAATGAAATTTTTAAAAAAAATATATCGTTTCTCTCATTTCTATCTAAGAACAGTATTAGGTTTAATCTGAAATCCTTTCCCAAAAACTATAAATTTATATTATTTCCCAAATTATAAAATAAAATTTTATAATTGAGAAAATATTTTTTATCCTAATAACAATTCTTATAGTCTCCAAAACTCATTTTGTCCATAAAATCATTACATATTATGCTGATATATTTGAATTTCCTCCATGAATAGATAATGAAATAGGAAACACCACTTCATACTCAATGGTAACCATCTCATCTTAAAGACAATTTTATAAACTAGTTATGCCTAAATATTTGAGTGTTCCAACTAGAAATGTTTCCTATTATGGGAAAATCACTATATAACAATAATAATTAATCATTTTAGTTTTTGAGGAATAAAAAATATTTACATTTTTGTCCCATAAATATTTAAATTCATAAATAATATGTTGAATATATATATTAATTTAACTTATAACAATTTTAATTAAAATAATTATCATCAAAATAATGAATGAATTTTGTTGCATATACATCTATTGATGTAGGTTTTATAGGATTAAAACAAGGGGTCAAATTCAATAATATTTACTTTTTGTTACGAATAGATTAAATACATCAGTATCAAATTAAAATCACATTTTCATAGAATTTTAAGGTAGATTTATATTGGAAAAATAAAAGGATTTTCATGATTTAAAATCTCTAGGATGAAGTATAAACCTGTCATTTTTTAATATCATTGCACTACATTTCCTCTATTCTTTTAGATGACATTATTAATATTTGAAATGTTTTATTTAATATAATGTAATATAAAACATTAACAATTTTGTTATTTCTCGCCATCATCTTAGTTTGTTAATTCATAATTTCATCATGATTAATTATTTTCCATAATGAATTATAACTTCTTTTATCTAATTCTATACATCAATAATTTCACTAATAAAACATCGAAACATTAGAAAATAAATTCATATTTTTATCTTTTATATCTTTATTCTTAATTACATTATGCATATAAATTTTATTAAGTGAGAATTTCTTAAAAAAATGAATCGTGTAGAAAATAAAAAGTCATTAACATTTGTGTTATTTCCATATAAGAACATGATATAGTAAAAAATTATTTAGAAGGATAATTTTATATATTTGAAACATACTTCATTAAACTCTTTATTTGGTTTTTCAATTAATCTATAAACCTCATTTGATTGGTTACTTTAGTTCTTTTTTATATCAATATCAAGAAAATTGGAAAGTCGATCTAATGATATGTTTCATTATTTATAATTATGTGTATTTCAAGAAGCATCCTAAATTGAGTTCCAAATCTCATTCTCCACACTCTATGACCTAGATTATCCTTTTTGAGTATGGTTAACTGGTGAAATTTCTGAAATGTCCAATTTGAAAAGCCATATTTTTCTCACAGTCATGAAAGAATTTGATTCAATAGAAAGTTATAATATATGTTATATATTTAAAAATACTCTATGAATTAATATTTATTAAATTTATATTTTATACAATCATCTACATATTAATTATAAATTTTAAAATCAAAAAATGCATCCATCCCATTAATTTAGCAACAAATATTTTGGGGTAAATTAATCAATCTATTTTACATTTTTATAGTATTTATAAATATTTACATAAAAGTCATAATGAAAATTAATTAACTTAAATCATGTTAAGAATAATACAAATTTTATATTCAATAATAAAGCATTAATATAAAATATATTTTAATTTTGAATTTTGACTAATAATGAATCCTCTTATATAATTATGATATATAATATGTATTATTCATTTATGTGGCATGAAGTATTTGTAATGTTTTTATTCAATAATAATACTATTATATTTTTTTAAGAAATAAAATTATTCTTATATATAATTTTTGACTTCTAAGATCACTTGACCTATAAAACATGAAAAAGATACATATATAAATTATTTTTATATGTCAATATAAAAAATAATGATTATTTATATAGTATCCCTTACATGATAAGAGATTACCTGAACCTGTCCATTCAATGATACACATAACCAGGTTAACTTCTTTTATGGAATGGGTTAGATGATGAATTAATGGGTAACGTTCCATATAGAAGGATACATGTTTAAAGGTAATTGATTATTTTTATTAATCATGTAGGGTCTCATATGTTTGTGATTTATAACCTATGGATGATTGTGTAGAAATAATGGGCAAGGAAAAAATTTCTCATTCATCTTTGAGAGATTTAATTATATGATAATTTATTCAAATAAAATGAATGGTATATTTATACATATTACCTAAACTTTATGGGGTAAATTGAATATAAGATTGGACAGTAGGAAAGGATAACATAAAAAATAATGATTTTTTTCTATAATAGATTAAATAGTAAGTGAATTATTTTCAAATAATTTCTTTTAAATAAATATTATTGTTTAGAGGGGATTACATTTAGAATTATTTTTCAAAAGGATATGATGTTGATGATGTAATGACACACTCGAGATTTTCCATTATGTGGAGTTGTGGTCAAGGAAAATTTTTCATAGATGCTGATTTATCATTAAGGAGGAAGAAAGTGGGACCACACTATGATATGAAATCTTTCTTAACAGTACATCAATGATCCACCACTATAACCATCTATGGTGTTGTTATTTTATGAAATTCCAATAAAAATAAATTATTGGTCGTAAAAAATGTTGTCTTAAAAAATTACAGATACTTAGATTTTTCATAATATTGAAGTTTCTTGAAACCAAAACTAAAAATATATGTTTTTAGTTTTCTATGTGTACTGAATGATAAACCATATAAACTATCTTCAATAAATACAATTGATGATATATTTTTTTTAATAAATTCATAAATATTTCTCATTCAACAGATTATATGATAATTTCTTTTCAATCTTATTCAAATGTTGTTTTTTTATTAAAATTCATTCACATGTTTTGTGGAAGGTTTGTATTATGGGACTATAATTTTTAGTTATCCTATCGACATTATCATTACATTTAATTACTAAATTTCATATTAAATATTTATATGGATATTTAATTAAATATTCTACTATGTCATAATTGAACATTGGGAATGATTATGAGTATGAAGTATAGGGTAGAGTGTTTTTCAATGTACAAAGATTTGTTGCAATTTTTTATACATTAGACAATAAAATGAAATAAAAATTGAAAAAGTAATAATAAAGGGAAAAAATAGTTTCTATATATAGTTTCTAGTAAATAATATCTACTTGTTTTTTTATTTGTGTGTTTTTACCTTGGGAAAAATGAAATTCATTATTTTAATGCCTAAAATTCATGATACTTTTTTGGGTTTGCAATGAGTAATTGTTTTTCAATTTTTTTGATAATATAGTGGTGTTTTATTATTTTCTCATGGAATTTTATGATCTTGATATTAGAAAAGAAGATTGATAGAAAACATTAAGGTGGAATTAAAATAATAACAAGATGTAACATTAATTTTGAACAAAACAATGTTATTTTTTTTCCTTCATAAAAAAAGAGATAACTCAAAATAAATTTATATACATCTATTGGAACATGATTTAAATTAAATAATTTATTCCCATGGTAAATCTCAAAGACATTAGACACTGGTTTTGTGTGAATAAATAATATAAAAATGATTTTTTAAATCCAATAAGTGAATTTCAAATATCATGGATGAAATATATTGAATATTTTCCTAATTTTCTTAAAAAAATTCCTTCATTAGAGGGTTATATTAAAAAAATATAAATAATGGGAAAATATATTTATTAAAATATCATCTCCATTCTATCAATGAAGAGGTAATTAGAGAAAGGGTTTACGTACTTTTGGAGAGATGGATAAAGTATGATTCTAGATATAAAATTTTTAATTATACTCATTTTAATTTTTAATCACTCCAAAAATTATATATTTCACTAAATTAAAGTGAAATAGTTAATGGGATTTCCATAAGAGGCATGTAATATCAAAACATTGAATAGATATATGACGTCCCTTATAATTTTAATGTTTATTTGAATCAAGTTTCAAATAATAAAATAATTTTATTTTAAATATTCTATTAATAAGTTGAAAACATTCTAATCACAATTAGTTAAATAAATAACATGTGGGTGAATTTGAAATGGCCATTCATGACAAATTATATCATTCCATAACATAAAATTTAACGATTTTTACTGAAAAAATGCTATGATTTTATAGAATATATTATTAATTTATAAATTATTATTGAAATAATAATTCATTGAATACATATTTTTAACATTTTTTTGGTATTAAATGATTGAAAATTTATTGATATATTGTCTATTTTTCTAGAACATATATTTTTACTATTTTAGTGAACTCGTATTGAAATAGTTTATGTAGGTGAATTTCTCTTCTTTAGTATTTATGAAATTCATACATTCATATTAAATATTATTATTTAAAATATTTTTTGGAATTCATTTTTTCTTTAGATTCATAATGTTAATGGAATATCTTTCAAATTGAATTTTCTGATTTTGTGCTTGAATTTAATTTACACTTTATGTTGAATTATTATTTTCTTATGAGTTTTAGAGGATTGACCAAAATACAATGCACAAGCATACTGTGAGACCAGATAAGTTATTATAGACTGAATGACCATGTAAACCACAACTAATATTCATTTAATCTACCATGTTTGGTTGAAAAGCCATTTAAATTTCAGTAATGGAACATGCCTTGTTCTAGATGCACTAACTAAGTATAGGAAATGTGAACCTCCCATTTCCATGTTACCACAACAAAAGTATAACCAAAACACCCTACTAATATTTCAAGGGTCTTTTAGTGAGATTAAGGTCTAATGAAGAAGCTTGATCGTGATCCTAAACAATATTTGGAGGTCTGTAACACCTATGGTCAAACTATGTTTTATTATAATTATTAATTATTATGGAAACCAAAAATATTGAGAGTTTTTTAGTTGAATAATATATTTCTTTAAATATTTCACATATAGCTGTTTTAGGGGGAACAATATAGATGAATCATTTTGGGTACCTATTTTTGGAGAGTTTTAAAGTTCTTTTTTTAATGTGAATAAGGAAACCTACATTTTTAGTGCATGGGTTGTATTGATTTTAGAAGTAACCTAGTGATTATATATTTACATGAGTTTTTCCCAGCACAATATTTTTTTATAATATGATATGTCAATATAAAAGTTCATACTATGGATTTGTAATGGGATAGTGTCATCAATTAGATTTATCACACTGGTAGACAACCATATTGAGCCTACCATACCACAACATGTTTTGATATATTAATAAATTTTATTTCTTAGATATCTTGTGATACATGTAACCCCAAGTATAAATGAATTGTAATATGGTATACCATTATATAAAATACATCAATTTTTTTTAATGAATAGTAGTAACCAATTTCTAATAAAATTATTGGTTTAAAATAATTTATATTTTTAGTAAATTCATTATATGCTTAAAAATAAATTTTCCTTAAAATGTTTTTTATTTATTTTAAGGAAAGTTAATTTAAAAATTTATAAAATTTATTGTAATAATAAAACATCATTTTTAAAATTATCATTTCAATATTATCTTTGAGTGAATTTTTGAGAATTTCTCTAAGGTATTTTTTATGAATAGTTAAAAATAATGACTTTTATACAAAATTTTGTATTCATTTAATAATTTAAAAAGATCATTACCACTTAGTTGTAGTATTTATTTTGTGTTATTACATATGTGTACATCAGAATTTCTTTTATATTGGAGTCTGAATAGAAGTTAGTTGTTGTCTGTCTTATCTCTCTATTTCATATGTGTTCTCTTATAGGGTAATTCCTACCATATCCATGTTTATTATATCCTTGGTTCTTGTTTCCAACTCGGGGTCTACTAGAGGTTGGACTCCAACTTCACTATCTATTTTCTCTCATTTCTGGCCCAGTTGGTGTACACTTTTTGGGGAGGGGGTGTTAGAGAGTTATATGAGAGCGCTGGTTGGGGGATATGTTGGATTTTGGAGGTAGGCTAGGCAACCCTCTCTTGTCAAACATAAACATTAAACAACTTTTTATAAGACTTAAAACATTTTAAAAATAGATACCCTAAGATCTTTCTTGTTTAGTGCCTTTGAAAAAATGGAAACATAAAAAATAGTACATTAATGATCATCATTATACCCCAATAGGTTTTTTGTGACAATAAACCTTCCTATATAACTCAAATATAATACATATATTCATGTCATTGGGGAAGGAAACATGAAAAGGGGAGAGATCAGATTCTATGTAAGGGTAAACAAGGGAGATATGTAAGCATTATTATTATCATAAGGGTATGAGAACATGACCATGAAAATAGAAGATCATACCATGAATATCAAAGATCATAAAAACGAATCATAGAAAAAATCATGGAATTCATAAGACATTAATCATAACTAAATAAATAACATAATCTAAGAAATCACTATATAGGAATAACACATGGAATTTTTTATGCCACAAAATAGTATAATTTTATTTTTTATAGTAGCATAGGAATCTCTGTCGAGACCATCTTAATAGTATGAGTTCACTCCCTATACCATCTTGGTAGTCTTGGCTCACTCCCATAGACTTCATAGAAGCATGTGTTCACACCTCATACCATCTTGGTAGTCATGGTTCACTCCCATTTCCATATTAATAGTAAAGGATTAATCCCAAGACCTATTTAGTCTATCTCACATGATATAAATATCTACCCAATGCATTGGATGGAGATATAGGTCCCAAAAATCTCATAATGAACTCAGATATACATATGAACAAAGATCATTTAAAATCATATCATAACCAATCAAATGAAATTGGAATAATAAATATGTAATCATATCGTAACATATTTGAAAAGATAGGTTTCATAAAAAATTGATCACAAACATAACCCATGAAAAGATGTGGGTTTCAAAAGCATATAAAATGTGGTTGAGAAATGTGTTTCATAATCAAAATTACATCAAAACATAAACCATTAATGAAATAATTTGAATGGTACCTTTGGATAATTTCCTAGAAGATCATGAGTAACATTGAAAAATGGAATCTTGGAAGGAAAATAATGTGGAAATATGCTTTGAAAACATTTCTTGAAGAAAATATCCATTTTTATTTGATAAAAATCCTCTTTAAAATATAAAAAAATTTTGAAGACCATTTTCTTGAAAATAAACATGAAATATTATAAAGGAATGTTTTAAAAGATATTGGATTTTTTTCATTGAAAACATATAAATAGATCTAGAAAACATTTTAAAAACCATATTATTTTAAATCTAAAAAAATGATATTGAAAATGTTTTGAAAACCATTTCATTGAAAATATATAAAAAACAAATAAATAATGATTGAGATAACATTTAAAAATAACTTGATTGAAAACATATAAATTAATATTGGAAAACATTTTGAAAAAAAATTCATCAAAAACATAAAAAATATACTTTGAAAACATTTTGAAAATGAATTTCCTTAGAAACTTATGAAATAATCTTGAAAACATTTTAAAAAACACATTCCTTTAAAAATACTTTGAGAACATATAATGAAATCATGAATTTTTTGAGAACCATTTCATTAAAGATAATTTTTGAAAACATTTTCATAAAAAATAACCATTTAAACATTAAATTTATGCTTCATATAAATGAGGGAGGTTAAATCCATACATGTTGTATGAGGTAAGAAGAACATTACTTTTGGCATAGTAAAAGGTCTGAAAAATGACTGGTTCAGAAAGTGATGAGAATATTATTTTGAAAACATTAGTAAAAGACAAAAAATGGAATAGTTTATTTTAATGATTATAGTATAATGGTATAATATTATTGGGTACCATTTTATAAAACATGTTTTGGAAGGAACAAACATTTTATACTCGAGAAAGGGAAAAATCCCACTTTATAAAAATCACATTCATTACTATATTCGGTACTAAAGAGTGAAAATATGGTACCATTACATCAAGATATCATTATTAACCAGATCATAATAAAATTCAGGAATTTTCATGAGATATGTATTATAATATTTCAACAAAGGTACTATAATCATACATAATCTCAAAAAGAAATGAGATTATTTCAATAAACTCTTATCACATAGTAACATTAAACTATACTCCCCGTGTAAGAACATGAAATTAAATGAATATTAAAATATCCTTAAAGGAATTATATTCATGATATAATAGGTCAATGGAATTATTTACACCACATATAAAAATATAGGTGCATAATATGCCTTGTGTCTCCAAAAAGGTAAAGTGAGACACCACTATCTTATAGATATGGTTAATTTTGAAACATAAAACCCATAAATTAAAGATTTTAGAATTCATATGTAAAAAACCATAATTTTAAAAATAATAATAATATAATACATCCATGGGATATATAAAAAACCCAAAAAAGAAATCAGAGATGAATAAATCATGTATCTCATGAAAATTAAAAGTGAGATGAAATTCACAAACCTTGTGTCTTGAATCTCATCTTACTCATTAAAAACACATGTATAATAAATATAAATTTATTATAAAAAATTTAAATTAACATAGTTTTATACCTAATACCATTTTGGTTTTGATTAAAACCTTATATTACACTGTTGTTAACAATTCTATGTTAATATTTCACTTCAGGTAATTTTCATTTTTCCCTTCACATGTGTCTTAATTTGTTATATATTTGGTACTTATACTTATATAATTATTTATGGAATTTAAATAATGAAATAAAAATCATTTATATTCAATTTATTTGTATTATAATAATTTATAGAATATATATGTATAAAATGGAATACATCATTTATGGAGACAGTAAACCGTACATACACATGAACGTTATTTCTGTTTTTATTGTCGTATGGAAAGAAAAAAGGTAAATGAAATATTTTTTTCATGTGTATATATATAATTATTATATTAGAATTATTATATCATATATATCATATAATTTCAATAAATGTTTCCTTAATACTTTCCTTGTAGTGTGTGAATGAATCACATCGCCTTGAGGGTGTGGTAGCCTACACTTCCTCAAATGAAATTATCATATTAAATCCAAATGGAATGTAAACATATATGTGTTTTAAAAGGTGTAAAGAATAAAAAACATTTAATATATAATATATAATATATATATAAACATATTTTTATAATAATGTCCACCATTAGAGGAAGAATGGAAAAATGAATAATAATTGTTTTTAGAGACGGTATTTCGTCGTACAAATAAAAAGTATGTTCATTACCATTATATGGAGTTATTTTTATTTTTAGGTAAATACCTTAGAAAAAAATCCTAGTATATTTAATATTCTGTTTTTGTTTTTCAATCATTTTATAAAGAGGGTGGAGGGGGTGGATAATTAAAATAAATGAAACGAACTTAAGAAAAGATGTTACCTCTAAATCGGGTAACTCCTTTTGGTTTATTTCAAAAATATTATTTGGATTGATTTATTCAAAAATATATGATTATACGAGGATGTTAGTTAGGTTGGTATTTTTATTGAACAGATATTGGACTAACCTAAGTGGTTTTGGATCAATGAAGAAGATGGAGAGGAGGTGGCCTTTTATTAGAAAGGAAACAAACATACATGGAATTTTTGAAAAAAAGTTAGGTGTAACCACATTATTACCTATAAAATGTCACAAAATAAAAATAATATCAATAATGAAAGTTTTTTTATCAGAATAATTTCTTGAAAATGGGTTTTGGACAAGTGTCTAGGTCTTTTTGGGTCTTAAATGTAAGATTTTGTACTTTGATAGCATAATTTTTCTTTGATCGCTTTAATCACAAATAGTTATATTTGTGGTAAAAAACAAAGTTAAAAATATTAGATATTATAAATTATTATGATTATAAATTTTTAACAGATTTTTACATTTTCTATTCATAGATTTGATAGTAATAAAATTAAAAAATAATGCCACTGATAGGACGACACTATGGGTTTTTTATGTAAAAATATCGAAAGGTTTGCTATGTTTTTCTACCCAATATCAATGTTATATTGACTCAAATGACCATAATTAGATTAATTGATAAAAAATGATCTAAAAAAATTTTTATTGAAATTTTAAATATGATTTATTCTTATAATTTAATTATATAGAAATGAAGATTTGAATTAAAGTTAAGTATTTTTTATTATTCATTAAAAAATTAACCCTTATAAAAATAAAAAAAATTATCCTAACAATATTTTTATTTTTTAATTTAAATGATAAATATTATTTTTATATATTAAATATATAAAATTTCCAAAATTTGGATTTAAAATAATGTCTATATTAAAAGGTGCTAAAACTACATTTATAAAAATATATGTTTAAAAAAAAATAGGGATTGTTCTTATTTAATGTGGATAAATTATATTGAATGAATATAAAAAATATTTTATTTAATAAGTAACATATATAATACATTAATATCACTAAAAAATTGTATTAAATATAAATTTTTAGTCTAAAAAAACATTGTGACCAAGAAAATAATACACTTCGGTTTTATATTTTATCAGTTTTTATATTTATTTATTATTAAGGGGTAACCTATGAATTGAAGTTATATTTTGGTAAACCATATATTTACATAACCTAGACAGTACTATTCAAAACCTTTAATTTAATTGTTATGTTATATCTTATTATATTAAATAATAACCTCTTAATAATATATTATTGCTTGGTAAAACATGGCCTTATGTGTTATGCAATCCATTGAGGAATGTAACTATTATGTGTAATGCAAGCTAACCTCGATGATCCATGTCATGAATGAAAAAAAATATTTTGCATTTATTTGGCGATTAACTTGGTTTTTTTATAATGTAAACAAAACCTATTACATTAATATAAAATTAACTATTTTTAGTGTTTTGATAAATCAAATTTTTTTAAATGGGTAAATTAATTTGAAAAATAATTCACAAAATCTGGGGGTGTTACATACGAATAGATGATGTTTCATGGGAGGAAAGGGAAAATGTTTCAAATATGTTTAGAAATCGTTGTAAAACACAAGAGATATGATTATAAGTGGGTATTTAGGCCCCCCTCTAATCTGATTCAAAAATATTTAAGATTACAAGGGATACTGAACTAGTTGATACACGTTGTAGGGTAGATACCTAGTAATGGATTATGAATCATTTTTATTTCGGCCTATTTTTTAATGTGTAAACAATAGGATATGTTATCCCAAGATTAATAAAATAAATAATTTAATTATTGTTAATGTCTTCCAAATTTCCCTACCAATTTTTTCTTATGTACGCATGTCTCTTTGTTGATGTCCATGTTAGGTTTAGGCCGAAGATGTTTAGTAGGTTTCACCAGCAGATCACCATATTGAGGAGGTTTAAAATAGTGACACATGGTGGAGGACACTCCATGATTTTATGTACTGGTGTATTTAGAGTTAATAGGGCTCAGTTTGGGATTATGTTCTTGGATAATGGTTGGAGGAGGTTGGGAAAACCTTGAGTTTGATCCATATTCATATGGAGGTCTAGCTATCTTTGGATGTGATGATGTTGTCTGGGGATGTGAGGTAGTAGTGGTTATTCTTCCTTATAGGTCATTAGGTTTCAGTAGTCTCGTGGGGGGTGTTTCAAGGCCAGTTCAAAGTTGTGTTTGTGTCTTTTTCTGTAAAGGATTCTTATTTCCCAGATATACAAACCCTTCAATAGGGGAGCTTTAGTGTCTGATAGTTTGAAATACATTTCATGAACCTTTTTTGAAATGTTTCAGACATAAATCTAGATGATTATTCCATGGAATAGAATTTCAAGGATGCTTTGCATCTATAGATTCTGCACTAAGTCACCATATTTATGCTGAGGTGGTATCGCTAGATTCTAGAGAGAGATGATTTCAGTAAAATGATGTTATCTAGAACCAAATTTTCATGACATGGGAGTCATCAAGATTTATCACAGAGCATATTTGTGGCTTAGGTTCCCATTTTTCAGGATATAAGAGCTTCAAATCAGCCGATGGTAGGTCCTGGTCCCCAATATCTCTTTCCTCTGGGGGAGGAGGATATCAAGACTACGCTAAGGGATTAGAAAATTCTTTTTTCATGTGGAGGCCAAGGTCATTATCAGTGAGAGTTCCTGACCTTTCTGAGTAGTCAATGTGGGCATGTTATTTTTCATCAGGCTCCTCTACTATGGAAGTTCAAGATAAGGTAGTAAAAGTATGTTTCTCCAGTTTGAGATCACTATAGAGTATATGGTATGTAATTGGAAAACCCCAAGAGGCTCCCCAACCTCATAGTGCACTGAAAAACTATGGATGTAATCATTATTTTGGTCAAAGAAGCCCTATAGTGGAGGGTGATCCAGAAATCATTCAGTGTATCCTTTTCTTGTTTTTTACTCTATTGAATGACTTTGTTGATCCAGGATTGATACACTCCCTCATATCACCTTCCCTTGTCCATGATTGGGGACTTGAGGTAGAGGTACCTTCATGTCACTCATTATTGACTAGACCACTAGGAGGTCAAGCCGAATTGTTTGATTTGTGTAGAGGTTATGAGATATTGAAAAGGAAACACTACCCTTTGAGAAATTTTATATGTTTACAGATACAACCATATAGCATCATCCATGGCATGGATTGGTTGTATAAAATTCCAAATATCATGGATTTCTTCAGATGTTGGGTTGTTTTCTTTGATGCTGATTGATATTCAGTAGTAGTTATTGTGAGAGATACCCTCATATGGGTTAGAGGAATGTTCCATACTTTTCATATATGATGGATAAACTGATGTTTTGAATACAAGAGGTTCAATAGTCATCATTTCACATTAATGTAGAAGATTTCCCTGATGTCTTTCTAGAGGGGTTGTATATTTACCCATACGATGAGAGATCGATTCAAGATTGAATAACAACCATGAATTCCTCCTATATCAATGTATTCATATAGAACAGAATATTTTGTATTTCTTGAGATTCATATATATCTTTATGGTCTATTTTAGTATTTTTTTTGGCTGATTGTGACCCTGTGTGGTACAATAGTTTTGTTTGTGAGGAAGGAGGATGACATTTTGAAATTGTGTATAGATCATCATATCTTGAACCAAGTGACCATGAATAACCACTCTTATCTTCCATAGATTGAGGGTTTATTCGATCAAATGAATGGGGTTTTTTGGTTCGTGAAGATTTATTTGAAGTTAGGATATCATCAGATGCATGTTAAGGATGAGGATATCCCAACGACTTTTTTTTGTTTTCATGGGAATTACAAGTTTATTGTGATGTTGTTCGATTAGATGAATGTTCACATCGTGTTCATGGGGTCAATAGAAATTGTGTTTCATCTGTTCTTGGATATGTTCATGGTGGTTTTCATTGACAAAATTTTTGTGTACTTTGTATTTGAGGAGGATAACATAAAACATTTTCATGCCATTATGGGAGTTCTTCGTCTTGAGAAGTTGTTTGGGATGTTTTTTAGAATGAGATTTGTGATTGAGAAGTATGCTTCTGGGTGAATGTTGTATCCCAGTAGGGTTTACATATGGATCCATCAAAGATATAATTAGTTGTGTTTTTGTAGGCCCCAAGATATTGGAAGATGTGTGAACTTTGTTTTGTATTATAGGGTATTACAAGATGTTCATAGCAGATTTATCGCAGGTTGTGACACCTCTGACAGTGTTGAAAAAAAGGATCAGATGTTATTATTGTCTAATGAGTGTCAAAAAAGGTGTCTATTTTTGGTCCTCATCTATCATAAGATCATAAGTTATGTTCTCTCCCAATATGAATTGAACTTGCACTAACATAAATGAACATATTTTTCATAGGATTCTAACATTGAGATTTCATATACACCTAAAAATGGGATATTCATGGTTGATGCACTGAGAAGGAAGTAACGTATTGATACAGTGAATGAATTATGTGATTCCTTGAGAGTGATAAAAACCTAGTGTTGAATTTAGATATGGAAGAGTTCAGGATTGTAGGTTTTCATTTTTAAAAGAAGGTGTAGTAATATCTTGTGCAACAGGTGGAAGAGTCATAGTTAGGGGATCTCGAGGTGGAGGTCTAGAGATGCAAGAGTTCTTCTTGTTGATATTTCTGATTGTTTTTATATGGATTAATAACACCATGTGTTTTTTATGGATTTTTTCATTCATTTGTTGATTTTTGTGATCATTTTCAGATAGTTTCATATTTCTCAACTGGTTTTACATCCTGGTGTGACAATGTTGTATCGAGATTTGAGAGGTCAGTTTGGGTGGCCTAGGATAAAGCATGTAGTTTTTTGGTTTATGTCTCAATGTTTGGTCATCTAGAATGTGAAGGCCAAACACCGTGTTTTTGATGGTTTTCATCAGCCGTTTGATGATCCCCATTAGAAATGGGAGGAAATATCAATGTACTTTTTTATCATTTTACAGCATGATGTGGGAGGCAATGACACCATACGGGTTTTAGTTGAACATTTTATGAAATCATTCAACATTATAGTGATCATGGTGTTGATCTCAATTGATGTTTTGTTGTTATAGTATCCGGAGGAGGTTGTGAGACTCCACAGGGTCTCGATGATGATCATTTCTAGTCGAGATCCTTGTTCTACCTATAGGATGTGGAGAGTTCTACATCACGATTTTGGATCTTAGTTATTCATTATTGATACTTTTCATCAATAGTCATAAGATTAGATAGAGGGTACCATAAAAAATCTTGAAGAAATTTTGAGAACTTATCTCCTAGATTTTGTAGGTTTGTGGATGATTCACCTTTCCTTTGTAGAATTCTCTGACCAAAATTGTTTTCAGTCCACTATCGGCATGGGGTTAAATGAATAATTTTAGGGAAAACATTTTTATTCATTTTAATATTGGGTTGTGGTAAGAGAGTAAAAAATTATCTGGTTTGAATTGGTATAGAATACAACATTGATGGTTCAAGTGAATTTCAAGAGGATAAAATCATCGTAGGATCGTCATAAATACTATACAAATCAAAGCAGTAAACCTATATAGTTTGACATTGGGGATAATATATTCTTAAAGGTTACTCCACATAATAGGAAGGAAAGGATTAGTCGTTGGGGTAAGATTTCCCCAAAATGATTTTTTTTACATTTGAGGTCTTATCTCATGTAGGGATCGTGGAATATCAAATAGCGATTCCACCAAAAATGATCCAGATAAATGATTTTTTTCATGTGTTATAGCTTCATTATTATCTAAATGGTCACACCTGATTCATCCATGAGGATGTGATCGATGTTTGAAATTATGTGACCATTGAGGAGATGCCTTTATAGATTCAAGGTATCTAGGAGAAGGTGTTGCACATGAATTCTATCCCCTTGGTTCATATCTTATGGCGACACCATACCAAGGAGTAGAGTACCATGGAGTGTGAGTCTCATATACACACTTAATATCCTTATATGTTTGATGTATATATCTTCTCTTGTATTGTTTTTTGTTTTGTGTTGGTAGAGACTTTCATGTCTATGAGATGATTTTCTCTTGTTAGCTGATTTGTCTTACTCCCTTTTGAGAGGTGTCTCCACCAGGAGGGTGTTTAGGATCTTTTTTTGGTTGTCTCTCGGTTTTATTCTGTTTCCTTGGTTAGGTGGTTGAGATCCTATGGTGGTGAGGTCCTTGAGAGGTATCTCATATGTTAGATGTTTCTTATGGCTTTCGAAGCATAGAGGAGGCTTGGAAGTTTTTTGGTGAATTTTTTGGTCCTCATCGATCATAATAGTCAATGTTATATTTTCTACCAATGTGACTTGGACTGACACCATCTCTGGTGGATGGATTTCTTATAGGATTATGACTTATATTTTATATACACCTGGAAAGGGGACTGTCATATCTGATACACTATGAAGGAATTTGTGTACTGATAAAGTGAATGAATATGTTGATTCCTAGAGAGTTATGTAAGAAAATTCAGTATTTTATTTAGATATGGGAGACATTGGGGGAAGATTATGTCTTTTATTCAGATTATAGTGCAGTCATATCTAGAGAAATAGGTTGAGGATTCCAAGTTGAGGGATCTTGGGGTTGAGGTCTAGAAATGTTGAGTTTTTTGTGGTAAGGCCACTATAAAATATCCATTTTTTTATGTTCAATTTCATAGCTAACATGATTTATCCCCTTGGCTCACAATGAAATTTTCCTAATAATTAATTGACATATATTTAAAAGGGATATCAACTGCATGGATATTTTTTTGTTTTGTGTCATGATAATGCATTGCCTCTTGATTTTCTAGATAGTGTGGTATCTATGTTGTGCATTTTATTCAATTTATATAATGTGGAAAATGGTAAAGAACTAGAAAGAAGAATTAATTGTTACTTAATTCACATAAGAATAATTGAAGAGGTATGTTAAATGAAACCAGTGGTTGTTAAAATTTGATGATAATTAAATTGATTAATGTATGCATGTATAAATTAATAAATGTGTTATGAAAGATAATTATTGTTGATAAATGAATTAATATAATTTTATGTTAATTTATTAATTAATTCATGAATGATAGTTTTAGATTTCTAGTCATATTTCTCACAGTTCAAACTTATAATTAATGAATCAGTTAATTCAATATGGAAAAATAATTAGTTGTGTTTGTAAAATATAATTCTATTGTTGGGAATGATTTTACAACATTCTTGCAAATGCAATGTTATTTTTTCTTTGGATCTATGAGATCTTGTTGCTTGTGAAGGATAAAGGACTTACTTTAGGTCCAAGAGACCAGTTTCTATGTCTATTTCGTAATTCATGTGATGTTTTGTGAACCTGGGGAAGATTATCCTAGAGGGATGTTCCAGTATACATAGCAAGGAGGCCCGGATGTGATGGGATTTTGGGATGGATGGGCCTGGAATGATATTATGATATTCGGGGTACTGAAACCTGGTAGTTTTTGGATGGACTTAATGGTTATGATGGTGGGATACATCAGGACATGCATGTGGGTGTCAGGGAGGACACTGAGAGGTTGGAATGTGTTGAATTTGGTCTTACACATTGATATAAATGTTGGATTCTTATTTTAATATTTTTTGGTTGACGAATATGTTATTTTTAACTTCCTTACATTCCACACTAGATAAGGAAAATGGATTCTCATTGTTTTATACATTTATTAGTACCTTTGGATGTTCTACTAGAGTACCTTTTAATATGGAAGTGATTATGTTAGTAAATAAAAAAATTTAATCCCATGCTGCTAGATTTTTTTGGGATTCAATGCTGAGGTAATAATTATGACAAGCTGTGGAATCTATTTTTATATGCCTGGAGGGAATGAAACTTTGCTGAAATGATTATTTAATGTATTTGTGTAAAATTTTAATGGTGAATTAATGGTTAATAAATTAAATAATGTAATGTTCAACTAATGAAATGAAATAAAATAAATTATTATGCCTCTTTAAATGGTTGTGTGCTTATATGAAATTGAGTATTAACACTGAAAATCCATTTTATAAGAGACGTTAGAAGCAGTTCAGTCTGAGATTAGTTTTTACCCATTGTGTGGTTGTGAGATATATTATATAAAGTACATTTTTTGTTTTTATATGTTAATCCACCCTGTCGGTTAGGGAAACTGGAACATTGAGGATTTTGATTCCTAGGGGGTGGTGTTTTCCCCAACATCCTAGTGGGATGATGGATGGATTACTATTCTTTTTCCCCCACTCTATTCTCTTAGTAGTTACTTGTACGAGTTTTAAAAGTGGTTGGTTTTCCTTATATATGAATGTATAGGGATTACATGGATTATTTTATTTCACAAACATATATTATGGATATAGATACTTAAGGACTACCATTGGTATAACATGTATAGGCTATGATGGAATGACGATTCTTACTCAGTGTTTGGGATATGATGGCTTGTGGTATAATACCCAATGTGTGATAGATGTTATACAAGATATGGTGACTCTTGAAAAATACCTCATTACTTTTCGTTATGTGTATTTTGTGGTGTGATGTATGATTTTTATGTTGTGGTGTTTTTCCCTAGTGTCTATAGGATAACCATTATGGAGAGATATGCCCAGGATGTTTGATGTGTGGGAAGAGTGGCTAACCATTGAGGAAGTGATAATGGGTTACCTTTGATATTATTTGTTAAATTAAATGATTTTGTATGCGATATTTGGTGAAAGTATCAATGGTGAGGATGGAAACTTAGTATACATGAATCTGTGATGACATAGTTTTATTTGTTGTTCAATGTTATTTAGAATTTTCTCTTTACATTTTTAATGTGAGGATATGGGGAGGATATAAATGAGTATACTATTATACTCATCCTAATTATTTTTAAACTATTTTTAGGGAATCTAGACCAGTTTGGAGATCAGGGTAGTTACTACTGACATGAGGTTTAACATGAGTTTTTTCGTCTTCGTGGTTGCTGATGTCCATACATTTCATTTGTTACATGTAGTTTTATTTTTAGTTGTAATAGTTCCTGAATGTTTTTACATAAGTTCACTTTGGATTTTCGTTTGTATTTGAGTCTTCCCAGGAGTGGGTTGGTATCTATCTTATCTCTCACTTTCACATGTGTTCTCTTAGAGGGTAATTCCTCCCATGTACATGTTTATTATACCCTTAGTGCCAGTCTCCAACCTTATGCCGACATGAGGTGGGACTTGGGTGTCACTATCTCTCTTCTCATATAGTTGTCCTAGGAGGGGTACACATTGTGGGGAGGGGATCATGGCAATAATGTGGCCAAAACATTGTTGAAATGAATTGAAATTATTATATTTCAAAAAAATGTATAAATATTTTAGAAAATGAAAATATAATATTAGGGAAGTCAATATCTGTTTAAGAATAATATTTTCCTCAAAAAAATTATTTCTTTAACTGCAAAAATATATTTTATTTCTTTTAATGGGAAACAATATTATATATATATATATTAATTTTTTTAAAATTTATTTGAAAAAATTAACATTATTTTATTAATCATAATTTCAAATTTTTATATGAGTAAATTTTTGTAATTTTTTTAAAATATCTATTTTTTATGAATAGTGAAAAATAATGATTATTATTGAAAATTTTCTATTTATTTTATGAATTTGGAATTTTAATATTTCATTTAACATTATATCAAGCTATCATCTAGTCATATATTATTAATAATATGACTATATTAATTAGAATCAATTTTAAGGTAGAATTTAGTAAAAAAATGATTTATACATAACAAGAATTTTTTTGAAAAACTCTTTTCCATTTCATTTTATGGTTATCATAAAATTAATTTCTACCCCCTATAGAAATATATAATTGAAAAATTGATTTAATATTTCTACTATAGAGGAACAAATATGGTAACTACACAACTTGTTTGTCATTGTGAATAGTAATTATGGTAAATATTTTCATCATAGTAAGGGAATATGGGTAAAACATGGTTAAAAAAATTAGATAAGATAAAAAAATCAACCAAATATTTGATTTTATTTAATATTATAGAATATATTCTACTATAGACACCCAAAATATGAATATATGGAATTTCGTTTCTATTTTATCTTGATAATAAAATTTATATTATTTCAAGTAATGAAACCCCCAAAAATTCACTCTCTTGACACTAATGTCTTTAAACTTTTTTCATAAGGATAACAGAGGATAAGTTTTGCTGTAATTTTTTAAATATGAATTTTTTTATCATAAGAATTTATTTATAATCTTTAGCTGTAGAATAATTTTCTTAAATTTTTACACAATAGTAACTTGATATATATGAAATTAAATTAAAATAAAATAAAATAAAATATTTTATAAATATTTATGTGGTAAAATATGGGTTAATTATTATGTTACATAAATTTATAATCAAATAAAACGCTTTATGTATTTTTTAGATGTTTATATTTTAATTCCAAATCTATATAGACTTTATAAATACAATGTAAATGAATTTTTTCAAAAATGTGATTAAGTATAATTTATAAAAAATAATATTTTATTAAATTATATTAATAGAAATAATATAAATAAGACAATACTACTTATAAAAGGGATTTAATTTAATCCCCTATCCATTTATGAGATAATTATTAACTTATAAGTAAAATTATAACAAATTAAGATTGAATTTTTTTTAAATGTTTTTTATAGATAAAATTATTTATGAAATGGTTTAAACCAATATTTAAGGATTCAAATTACTCAAAAATAATATAAGATTCATGGTATAAGGATATTTAGACTATATAAAATTTTTAGTAAAATATATGGCCATTTGGAATTATTTTTATTTTGAATGAAATAATTATATTTTAATCTTTTTTTACTTCTTTGTGTGTCCTTTACCTCTATTTTACAAAGAAACCCCTTATATAATTTATTTACACAATTTTGAGGAATATTTTTCTGCGAAACACTTCCTAATTATCTTCAAAACTACCAAATCTATGAATTACATGTGTTTGTAGTCTTAAAATACCATTCCATGGGACTTTGTAAATAGATCTAAAAGATACATACTAAAGAAGAGGATATCATCCTACCCCACAACTTTTAATGTATATCTAATTTTAAATCCTTTAAATAAGTGATATTTATCATTAAATGGTAAATTTCTTATCATAAATATAATTAATTTTTTTATGAATATTTTACCATTATTATGATCCATCAATTCCTTCACATGTGATGTGAAATTATCACCCAAGTGTATATGTGGAGAACGACCTCCACATAGAGATAGAATTCAGTTTCCATCAGCATTTATATTTATTATTATTTTGATGACTTAAATATTTATATATAATAGGTATTATATTATAATAATTTTTAAATAATAATAACATATCTACCTTCTCACATTATTATTAGTTACAAAATGATAACGTCGCTTGTGCTTACGTGAGACTAAAACCACCATGAAGTAATGTTAATTGTCATTCATTTCTAGTATAAATTAATTGTAATAAAGATAGAAAAACTAAATATATTTGGTATATATTATTTAATAAAGAATATATTAAGGTTAATTATTATTTACAATTCTTTCGTTCTAATATTTGAAAAACGATAATAGCGTTCGTGAATATATATAGCCTACAATATCCATGAATTTTGTAATTCATTTTTCAATATCTATATTTTAAAGGTGAATGTAAATATAAATATAATGAATATATATGACATTAATTTTTTATTAAAATAAGCATGATTACGGAGCCATGATCAAAATATAATTACCAGGACATTTGAAAAGAAACATGCGTGGTAAACGAATAAATAATCACATAGAGAATTGATTTGAACAATTTTATTAATAAAAAATTAAAATGATTTTATAAGTAAATAATATATTTCTTGATATATATGATTATTATTTTAGATATAATTAAAAAAAATATTTATTATATTGTATGTTCAAATTTGTATAATGAAATACAAGACTTTTGGTAAGATATTTTCCCTTGATCCCATTTTCTTTGGGATTAATTATACTAGAATTTCCATTAGGTAAATTATATGAATCATATATTACAAATTATTTTAATATTTATAATCCACAAGACATTTCTGGAGAATACATGTTTTGTTTCCATTGTAGTACATTTTTATAATTCAGAGAGTCTTTTTTAATGAAATAAGAAAATGATTTTCTATTTGGCCGAAAATAAATTTTTTCAATTTCCATATTTCCTATAAAATGTTTATATGAATTGTTTTATTAATATTAAATCCTTGTAAAAATATATTATTTAAAAAAATTATTTTTTCTCTGAATGTTTTAATGGAATCTTATTGAAATTTTTTAAAAAATTAATTGAATGATAGAATGGAATCCCTATTTTAACGTACATGACATTTATGTTATTTCCATTAAATGTATCCATTCTTATATTAAAATAAATAGTTCATCATAATGTTTTGAATTGTTTTATATTTTAATGATATGATTTCAAAATGAATGTATCATTTTCATCAAAAAATTACTGATGTTATCTTTAAAAAGAACTATCATATTTGATTGAAAACATTGATGTCAATTATGTTTCAATGTGGATATAACCTAATGAGGAAATAAAAAAAATTTATGGTTAAGAATATGATTATGATATTTTTATGGAACCTTTTTATTTTCCATGGGTTATAATATTTATTATTTATAAAATCCATTTTATTTCCTAGGGTTATGTTTTTATGATGTGGGGAAAATTTGATGATTTTTTGAATAGATATATACTAATATAATTTTTTAAGGATCTTCAAATAATTATATCACCATACCAAGAATTATGTAATGTTTTATATCCATAAAGATTAATATAGTATCCGTGATGATATGATTAATACAATGTTGGAAATAACATAATATAAGTTATCTATTATGGGAAAGAGGTGGCTGTTCATTATTAGTTATGATATGGAAATGAGGGGTTGAAATATGATCCTATAGTATTTGATTATTTTGGTATTACACCATGAAAAATGATGTGGGTTCTATACCTATTATGGTTCCAAGATCTTATAAAATTTTTCCATATTAGGATATGAACATATAGATCATAATTGATATATATTGATTCCCCACTCTTATTATTTATGTATTTTTAACTGATATATCATCATTTCATGAGTCATTTTTATGTTATATGATATATTAAGTATCAAAAATTGTAACATATAATCATTATATAATACCCTAATTATTAACTTATTATATTCTATTATCATCAATTGATCTCTATATGTTTACAATTATTGGGTATCTAAACTCACCATTGCTAATGTTTTATTTCCTCTGACTGACTGACAATTAATTTTATTATTAGAGATCCAAAACACTTTTGAGGGAAAAGTGAGAAAACTCAAATCCGAATAACATGTTCAAGAAAAAAAAAACCAAAACCAAACAAGAAGAACCACCCCTCCATATCCAACGAAGAAAGAAAAAAAACCCTCACCCATACCTGACCATTTAGCAAGCAGTCTCGTGTACGAATAGACGACTATGTTTCCTTTCCTCGAGTTATGAAGAAATATTTTATATAGGTTTTGTAAAGAATGGTATAATGTGAGAAATTCATTATGATAAATTATTAATAGTGTAACAAAATAATTATATTATCTATCTAGTCCGAAAAAGATAAATTTTTAATTTTTTTTAAAACATATGAAATAATTTTAAAAACCAATGGAAAAACACATTCCTTGAAAAATACTTTGAGAAAATATAAAGAAATCGTGATTTTTTTTGAAAACCATTTCTTTGAAGATTATTTTTTAAAAAAATTTCTTAAAAAATAACCATTTAAACATGAAATTTATGATTCACTGAAATGATGGTGGTTAAATCCATACATTTTTTATGAGGTAAGAAGTATATTCCTTTTCACATAGTGAAATGTAAGAAAACTGACTTGTTCAGAAAGATACAAAAATATTATTTTGAAATCATTATTAAAAGACAAAAAGGAAAAAATTTATTTTAAAAATTATAGTATAATTGTATAATATTATTGGGAACCCTTTTATAAAAAACGTTTTTTAAGGAACACATATTTTTTATTGGAGAAAGGGAAAAATCCATCTTTATAAAAAACATTCTTTACTATATTTAGAACCAAAGTGTATAAAAATGGTACCACTACATCAATATATCTTTATTAACTAGATCATAATAAAATTCATGAATTTTCATGGGATATGTATTATATCATTTCCAAAAAGGTAGTATAATCATAAATAATCTCAAAAGGATGAGATTATTTCTATAAACTCTTATCACATAGTAACATTGAACCATACTACCATTGTAAAAAAGTGAAATTAAATAAATTTTAAAATATCATTAAAGGAATTAAATTCAAGATATAACATGTAAATGTAATTATTTACACCTCATATAAAAATATTGGTTCATAACATGTCCTCTATCTCAATGGAGGTAAATTGAGACACCACTACCATATCGATATGGTCAATTTTGAAACATAAAACCCATAAATGAACGATTTTAGAATTGATATGTAAATACCAATAGTTTTATGTATAATAATCATATAACACATCCATGTTAAGTAAAAAACCACACAAAATGAATGGGTGGTGAAAATAGCATGCATCTTATGAAAATTAAATGTGAGATGAAATTCACATACCTTGTGTCTTGACTCTCATCATACTCATTGAAATCACATGTATAATTAATATATATTGATTATAAAACATTCAAATTACTATATTATTATATCTAATTCCATTTAGTTTTTGATTAAAACCTTATATTACCCTGTTGTTTACAATTCTAAGTTATGATTTCACTTCGGGTAATATTCATTTTTCTCTTCTCATGTGTCTTAATTTGTTATATATTTGGTGCTTATACTTATATAATGATATATAGAATTTAAATAATGATATAAAAGTAATTTATATTAAGTATATATGTATTATAATAATCTATACAATATATATTTTTGAAATGGAATACATCATTTGTGGAGACGGTAGGTCGTACGTATGCATGAATGTTATTTCAGTTTTTATTATTGTATTGAAAGAAATAAGGTAAATGAAATACTTTTATTGATATATATATATAATTATTCCAGTATAATTATTATATCATATATATTGTATAATTTCAATAAACTGATTTGTAATACATTCCATGTAGTGTGTGAACGAATCGCATCGCCTTGAGGGGGTGGTAGCCTTCACTTCCTAAAAACAAATTATCATATTGACAACAAATGGAATGTAAAAATATATGTTTTATAAAATAATTAAAGAATAAAAACATTTTATATATAATATATAATATCTATAAACTTTTTTAATAACAATGTCCACCATTAGAGGCAGAATAGAAAAAAGAACAATCATTTTTTTGTGAGACGGTAGTTTATCGTACAAATAAACTGTATGTTCAGTACCCATTACGTGGAGGTATGTTTATTTTTAGGTATAACATTAAGCATTTAAAAATCCTACTTTATTTAATATACTGTTTTTTGTTATAAAATAATGTAATTAATAAAGTGGAGGGGTTGGATTAAGAAAATAAAAGAAATGAGCCTGAGAAAAGATGTTACCTCTAAATCGGGTAATTTTTTTAGTTTCTTCCAAAAGGATTACTTGGATTAATTTATTACAAAATATATGATTCTATATGGACTTTATGGATGTTGGTATGTTTATTGTGTAGATATTGGACTAACCTAAGTGGTTTTAGATCTATGAAGAAGTGGGCGAGGTGGTGACCTTTTATAGGGAAGGGAACAAACATACAATGAATTTTTGAAAAAACGTTAGGTGTACCCATATTTTTACCTATAAAATGTCATAAAAAACAAAAAAAATATCAATAATAAAAGTTTTTTGTCTGAATAATTTCTAGAAAATCTGTTTTGGACATGTTTTTAGGTTTTTTCGATCTTAAAATTTAGATTCTATACTTTGATAGAATAATTTTTCACTTGATAGTTTTAATCACATACAGTAATATTTGTGGTCAAAAACTAAGTTAAAGATATTTGATATTATAAATTACTATTATTTTAAAATTTTAACACATTTTTACATTTTCAAATCATAGATTTGATAGAAATCAAATTTAAAAATAATGCCATTGATGGGATGAGACTGATGGTTTTTAATGTAAAAATATCCAAAGGTTTGCTATGTTTTTGTACCCAATTTCAAAGTGAAAATGAATCCAATTACCTTAATTGTATTAATTGTTAAAAATATGATCTAATTACTTTTTTAAGAAATTATAATATAATTTAAACTTATAAATAATTTTTTTTAAAAATCATATTTGAATTAAAGTTCACTATTTTTTACTATTTATTAAAAAAATAAACCTTATAAAAATTACAAAAAATTTATCCTATTTTTTTTATTTTTCCCATTAAATTATAAATATTATTTTTATATATTAAATCAATAAAATTTCAAAAATTGGGATTGAAAATGTGTTCTCTATTAAAACGTTTTAAAACTACATTTATTAAAATATATGTTTTTAACAATAAAATTGGGATTGTTCTTATGTTATGTTTATCAATTATATTAAATTAATATAAAAAATATTTTATTTAATAAATAAAATATATAATATATTAATATCAATAGCTAATTGTATTAAATTTTATTTCTTAGTGTAAAAAATCCTTGTGACCATAAAAATAAAAAACATTCCTTTTATATTTAATCGGTTTTAATGTTTATTTATTTTTAATTGGAAACATATGAACTCAAGATATATTTCGGTAAACCATGTATTTATATAAACTATATTATACTCTTCATAACATCTAATTTAATGGTTAGGCTATATCTTATGATATTAAATAATTATTTTTTAATAATATATTATTTCTTTGTAAATCTCGGTCTTATGTGTTCTGCAATCCATCATGGAATGTAATTGTTATTTGTAATGCAAGATAACCTTTATTTTCAATGTCGTTAATGAAAAAGATATATTTTCAATTTATTGAGTGTTTAACTTGGTGTTTTGTATAATGTAAACAAAACCTTTTACGTTAATATAAAATAAACTATTTTTAGTGTTTTAAGAAATGAAAAATATGAAAAAGTGTAAATTAATATGAAACAGAATTCACAAATTCATTGTGTGTAACATAAGAATAGATGATGTTTCATGGGATGGAAGGAAAAATGTTTCAACTAAGTTTAGAAATCATTTTAAAACATAATAGATCTTATTAGAAATGGGTATTTAGGGCCCCCCTGATCTGATTCAAAAATATTTAAGCTTACAATAGATACTAAATGTGGTGATACATGTTTTAGGGTAGAGACCTTATAAAGGATCATGAATAATTTTTATTCCTACATATTTTTGAATGTGTAAACCATGGGATATGTTATCCCAAAATTAATAAAAGAAATCATTTAATTAATGTAAAATTCTTCCAAATTTGCATACCTATTTGTCGTTTTGTTGGCATGTATCCTTGGTGATGCCCACATTAGGTTCAGGACGAAGTTGTTTAGTAGGTTTCACCAGTAGATAACCATATTGAGGAGGTTAAAAATAATGACACATGGTGGGGGACAATCCATGATTTTATTTGCTGGTGTATTTAAAGGTAATAGGGCTCAGTTTCCTATGAATTCATAGAAGACTGGTTGGAGGAGGTGGAGAGAACCTTGAGTTTGATCCATGTTTAGAAGGAGGAGTAGGTATCTTTGGATGTGATGATGTTGTGTGGGGTTGTTATCCAGTAGTGGTTCTTGTTCCTCATTGGTTATGAGGTTTCAATAGTCTCATGGGAGGACTTTCAAGACTAGTTTAAAGTTGTGTTTGTTTCTTCGGCCGTGAATGCTTCCTATTACCCGAGATACATACCCTTCGATAGGGGAGCTTTAGGATGTGATAGTTCGAAATACATTTTAGGAAACTTTTTTGAAATGTTTCAGACCAATTTTTAGAAGATAATTCCATAGAAAATAATTTTCTTGTCACTCTACATCCATAGATTCCGCACTAAGTCACCTTATTAATGTTGAGGAGGTATCTCGAGATTATAGATAGCGATGATTTCACTAAGAGTATGTTATCTAAAACCAATTTTTTTGAGAGGGGAGTCCTCAAGATTCCTCATGGAGCATATTTGTAGCCTAAGTTCCCATTTTTTTGATATAAGAGATTCTAATCTGCCGATGGTAGGTCCCGGTCCTCAATATCTCATTTCAAGAGGGGCGGAGGATCTCAATACTATACCAAGGGATTAGAAATTTTTTTTTCCATGTAGAGGCCATGATCATCATCAGTGAGAGTGCTTGAACTTTCTAAGTAGGCAGTGTGTACAAGTTTTTCAGCATCTGGATGGTCCGCTAAGGCAGTTCATGCTAAGGTATTAGAAGTAGTTTTCTCTAGTTTGGGATCAATATAGAGTATATGGAAAGTAAGGGGACAACCCCAAGAGGCTCCCCAACCTCATAGTGTACAGACAAACTATGGAGGTAATCATTATCATGGACAAAGATGCCATGAAAGAGGTTATGGTTTGCTTCATGCTTTAGTATTTCTAGTGGAGTGTGATTCATACACCATTAAAGGTATCCTTTTTTTACTCTATTTCATGTCATTGTTGATCTGGATTGATACACTCCATCATATCACCTTCCATTGTCCATGATTTGGGACTTGCGGTAGAGGTACATCCAGTTCTCTCGGTATTTACTAGACCACTAAGAGGTCAAGTTGAATTGTCTGATGTGTTTATAGGTTATGATCTAGTGATAAGGAAACCCAACTCTTTGTAAATATTTATATGTTTATGGATAAAACCATATAGAATCATCCTTGGAATGGATTGGTTGTATAAAATTCCAGATATCATGGATTTATTCATATGCCAGGTTGTTATCATTGAAGCTGATAGATATTCAGTAGATGTTTTTGTGATAAATACCATCAGAAAGGTTAGAGGCTTGTTCCATCCTTTTCATCCAAGATGGCTGAGCTGATGATGCTTTTACCTGAGGTTCAACAGTCGTCATTTCACATGCTTGTAGGAGATTACAGTAATGTGTTTCTAAAGGGGTTTGTATATTTACCCCTAAAATGAGATATCGAGTTCAAGATTGAATTATAATCATGATTTCCCATGCCTCAATGTATATATATAGGATGTAACCTTTAATTATTCGAGATATTCATATAGATCTTCATGGTCTATTGCAGTATGGTTTTGTTTGGCTGAGTGTGTCCCTGTGTGGACCAGTAGTTTTGTTTGTGAGGAAGGATGATGATAGTTTGAAATTTGGTATCAATTATCATATCTGGAACAAAGTGACCTTGAAGAACAACTATCATCTTCCATATATATAGATGGTTTATTTGATCAAATGAATGGGGTTTTTTGGTTCTCGAGGATTGATTTGAGGTTAGGATATCATCATATGCATGTTAAGGATGATGATATCCTGAAGCCTTTTTTATATTGTTTTCATGGGAATTTTGAGTTTATTGTGATGTCATTTGGTGAGATGAATGCTTCAGTCGTGTTCATGGGTTTAATGAACATTGTGTTTCATGAGTTGTTGGATATGTTCATTGTGGTTTTCATTGACAAAATCTTTGTGTACTCTGAATTTTAGGAGGATCATGCAGAACATTTACATTCCATTGTGGGAGTTCATTGTCTTTAGAAGTTATTTGGGATGTTTTTTAAGTATGATATTTGGATTTGAGAAGTATGTTTCTGGGTGAATGTTGTATCCTAGTTGGGTGTAAATGGGGATCCTTCAATGATAGAATAAATTGTGTTTTGGGTAGGACCTATGATAGTGGAAGAGGTGTGAAGTTTATTTTCTCTTGTAGGCTATTACACGATGTTCATAGCTGATTTACCTCAGGTTGTGACACCTCTAACAGTGTTGAAAAAAAAGGATCATATTTTATAATAGACTAATCTATGTCAGAAAGGGGGTCTATTTTTGGTCCACATAAATCATAGGATCATAAGGTATGTTCTCTCACAATTTTACTTGAACATGCACTAATGTCCGTGGATGGATTTTTCATTGGATTATGACATTGAGATTTTGTATACACTTAAAAGGGGTTATTCTTTGTTGATGCACTAAGAAGGAAGTCACATAATGATATAGTGCATGAATTTGGTGATTCCTTGAGAGTTATAGAAAAAATATCTAGTGTTGAATTTAGATATAGGAGAAGTTGGGATTATAGGTTGTCATTTTTAAAATAAGGTGTAATAATATCTACTGCTACAAGTGGAAGTGTCACAGTTAGAGGATCCTGAGGTGGAGTTCTAGAGAGATCGAGTTGTTCATGTTGAGGTTGTTTATTGTTTGTCTATGGATTAACAACACCACATGTTATTTTATGGATTTTTTTCATTTATTTGGTGATGTGTGTGATCGTTCTCATATAGTTTTTTAGTTCTCCACTAGTAGTACATCCTGGTGTGACAATGTTGTACCGAGCTTTAAGAGGTCAGTTTTTGTGGCCTAGGTTAAAGCATGAAGTATTTGGGATTGTGTCTTTATGATTGGTCATCTATAATGTGAAGGCCGACAACCATGTTTCTTATGGTTTTCATCAGCCGTTTGATGCTCCCCAATAGAAATTGGAAGAAATCTTCATGGAATTTTTTTATCATTTGACATCATGATGATGGAGGCTATGAAACTACATGGTTTTAGATGATGATTTTATGAAATCATTCAACTTTATAGTGATCATGTATTCAATCTCAAAGGAGGTTTTTTTTTGTATTATCTAGAAGAGGTTTTGAGACTCCATGGGGTCTTGATGATGATCATTTATTGTTGAGATCCTTGTTTTACCTACAGGATATGGAGATTTCTCTAACATGATTTTGGATCTTAGCTGTTCATTAGCTCTAAATTTTATCTATAGTCATAGTATTAGATAGAGAGGACCATCAATAATCTTGAATACATGTAGTGAACTTTTGTCTTGGATTTAGGTGGTTTGTGGATGAGTCATCTTTCCTTAGTAGAACTTTATGACCAATTTTGTTTTCAATACACTATCAGCATGGGGTCATTTGAATAATTCTAGGGCTAAAATTTCTACTCTTTTTAATGTTGGGTTGAGGTCAGAGAGTTAAAAATTACCATGTCAAAATTGGTATATATTACAACATTGATGGTTCAAGTGATTTGAAGGAGGATAAAATCATTACAGGATAATCATAAATTCAATAACAATTAATGGAGTATACCTATAGAGTTTGACATTGGGGATAATATGTTCTTAAATGTTACTCTACACAATGGGAAGAAATGGATTGGTCTTTGTAGTAAGATTTACCCAAAAAGTTTTTTGACTTCTAAGGTGTTATCTAATGTTGGGGTCGTGGAATTTAAAATAGCACTTCCACCATGAATGATCTAGATACATGATTTTTTTCATGTGTCACATCATCATTTTTTTCTAAATGGTCATGCTTGAGTCATTCATCAGGGTGGGATCAATGTTGGAAATTAATTTACCTTTGAGGATATGACTTTATAGATTCATGGTATCTAGAAGAAGGTGTTTCATGGGTGTTATATCCCCTTGGTTCATATCTTATAGTGACACCATACCGAGGAGTAGAGTACCTAGGTGTGTGAGTCGCATATACGCCCTTAGTACCCCAATATGTTTGATTTATATATCTTCTCTTTTAATGTTTTTCATTTTGTGTTTGTATAGATTTTCTAGTTAGTGAGATGATTTTCAATTGTTAATTGTTGTTTCTTACACCCTTTTGAGAGGTGTCTCTACTAGGAGAGTATTTAGGATCTTTTTTTGGTTGTTTCGTGGTTTCATTCTATTTTCTTTGTTATGTGGTTGAGATCCTATGGTCGTGATATCCTTAAGAGGTATCTCATGGGGTAGTTGTTTAGATGACCCTATTTTTGATTCCTCTCATTGTTGGTTTTGGATTCTTGAGGATGAGAATAATTTAAGGGTATATAATGTAAGGTTATGAGTCCCTATGGAATGAACCTTTGCATGTTTCTATGAATTTAAAAGCATATAGAAGGCTTGGATGTTGTTTGAAGCATTTTTGGGTCATCACCGATCATAATAGTCAATGTTATATTTCCTCCCAATGTGACATGGACTTGAGACATCTTCTATGGATGGATTTATTATAGTATTATGACTTTGAGATTTCATATACACCTGGGAAGGGGATTGTCGTAGCTGATTCACTATGTAGGAATTTTTGTAGTGATAATGTAAATTAATATGGTGATTCCTAGAGAGTGATGTAAGACAATTCAATATTTCATTTTGATATGGGAGACATTGGGGGAAGATTATGTCTTTTATTCAGATTATAGTGCAGTAATACCTAGAGAAATAGGATGATAATTCCTAGTTGGGGGATCTTGGACTGGGGGTCTGGAGAGGCTGAGTTTATTATTGTAAGGCCACTATAAATTATCTATTTATTTATGTCCAATTTTATATCTGACATTGTTTATACCATTGAATCAGAATAAAATTAACCAATTTAATAATTGACATGTAAAAAAAATGGATATCAACTGCATGGATATTTTTTGTGTGTCATCATAATGCATTTCCTCTTGATTTTATAGATAGTTTAGTATCTATTTTGTTCATGTTATTCATGGTATATAATGTGGAAATTAGTAATGAACCAAAAACAAGAATTAATTGTAACATAATTTGCATAAGAATAATTGGAGGGGTATGTTTAGTGAAACCAGTGGTAGTTTAAATTTGATTATAATCTAATTGATTCATGTATGTATGTTTAATTGAATAAAGGTGTAAAGAAATACAATTATTATTGATTAATGAATTAATGTAATGTTATATTAATTGATTAATTTATTTGTGACAATTTTTTTAGCTTTCTGTTCAGATTTCTAGCAGTTGGAAATTATAATTAATGAATCAGTTAATTATATATATATAAGTAATTAGTTGGGTTTGTAGAATATAATTCCATTTTAGGGAATGAGTATCCTACATTCATGTAAATGCAATGTTCTTTGTTATAAGGATATATGAGATCTTGTTGCATGTGAAGGATATAGGCCTTGCTTTCGGTCTAAGAGGCTAGTTTCTATGTCTATTTCCCACTTCTTGTGATGTTATGTGATCCTAGGATGGATAAGCCTATAGGGATGTTTTGGTGTACATAGTAGGGAGTCCCGGATGTGATTGGATCATGGGATGGATTATCCTAGCAAGATATTATGATATATGGGGTAGGGAAACCTGGTAGTTTTGGAAGGAGTGGATGGTTGTGATGGTGGGGTGCATTAGTTTATGTATGTGGGTGTTAGGGAGGACACTGAGAGGTTATAATGGGTTCAATTTGGGCATACATGTTGAAATAAATGTTGGATTGTTTTTTAATATTTTCATTGGTTTATGGACATGTTATTTGTTTACCTTCCATACTTTCCACACTACATAAGGAAAATGGATGTTTGATTTTGTATACATTTATTAGATGCATATGATGTTCTCAAAATGTACTTACTAATATAGAAATGATTATGTTAATAAATTAAAATATTTTAAACCCATAGTGTTGGGTTTTTTGGGGATTCAATGCTGAGGTAATAATAATGACAGGCTGCGAACTCTATTTTTATGTTCTTAAAGGGAACAAAACTTTGTCGAAATGATAATATAATGTATTGTTTAAAATTTTAATGGTCAATTAATTGTTAATTAATTAAATAATTTAAATCTCAACTGATGAAAAGAAATAAAATAAATTATTGTGGCTCTTTAAAAGGTTGTGTGGTTATATGATATTGAGTCTTAACACTAAAAATTAGGTGTCCAAGAGACATTAGCACTAGTTCAGCCTGAGACTAGGTTATACCCATTGTGTGGTTGTGAGATATATTATATCATGTACATTTTCTATTTTTATATGCTAATCCATCCTATCGATTAGGGAAACTGACACATTCAGGATTTTGATTCCTTGGGGGGTGGGGTGTTTTCCCTAACATCCTAGTCGGATGATGGATGTATGAATATACCTTTTTCCCTCGCTCTATTCTCTTAGTAGTTACCTGTACAGGTATTCACATGGGTTAGATTTACCCATATATGTGTGTATAGTGATGTAATGGATTGAGTTTATTTCACACACTTCTATTCTATATATAGTTTCCAAAGGACTACTATTGGTATAATGTGTATATGAAAAGATGGCATGAGGATTCTTACTTAGTGTATGGGCTGTGATGGCCTTTGCTATAATAACCAAGGTATGATACATGTTATACAAGGAATGGTGACTCCTGAAAACTGACTCACTACTTTTTGTTATGTGTATTTTGTGGTGTGAAGTATGATTTATATGTTGTTGTTCTTTTCCCCAGTGTCTCTGGGATAACAATTATAAAGAGAGATGATCAGGATGTGCGATGTTGGCGAAGAGTGGAAAACGATTAGGGAAGAAATTACAGGTTACCATTGATATTCTTTATTACATTATATGATCTTTTATGTGATATTTATAGATTATCCATGGTGATGATGGAAACATAGTATACATGTTTAGGTGATGAGTTATTTTTATTTTTTGTTCAATGTGATTTAGCATTTTTACTTTAAATTTTTCATGTGAGGATATGGGGATGATCCCAATGAGTATGCCATTATAATCAACCAAATTATATATAAACTATATTTAGGTAATTTGGACCAGGATGGAGATTATGGTAGTTACTACTGTTATGAGGTTTATCAGGAGTTGTTTCAACCTCGTGGTTGCTGATGTCCATGAAATTCATTTTGTACCAGCAGTTTTCCTTTTAGTTATGGTAGTTCTTGAACGTTTTTACAGAACTGCACTTTGGATTGGCTTTTATATTTGATTCTGTCCAGGAGTAGGTTGGTGTCTATCTTATCTCTCAATTTCACATTTGTTCTCTTAGAGTGTAATGCCTCCCATGTGAATGTTTATTATACCCTTAGTGCTAGTCTCCAACCATATTCCTACAAGAGGTGTTACATGGGTACCACTATCTCTCTTCTCTTATAGTTGTCCTAGAAGGGGTACAAATTGTGGGGAGGGGATTGTGACAATAATGTGGTAAAAAAATTGTAGAAATGAATATTAATAATTATATTTTATAAAAATGTATAAATATGTTAGAAAATGAAAATATAATTTTTGGAAAGTCAATATCTATTTTAGAATAGTGTTTTCCTCAAAAAAAATATTTCATTAACCGAGAAAAAATATATTTTATATATTTTAATGGGAAACAATATATTATATATATATATATTACATTTTTACAATTTATACAAAAAAATTTACATTATTTGTTAATCATAATGTCATATTTATGTCTGAGTAAATTTTTATAATTTTTTTTAAAATATTTAATTTTTATGAATAATGAAATATAACGATTATTATTTATGAATTTAGAATTTTACAATTTCATTTAAAAATAAATCAAACTATTATCTATTCATTCATTATTAAAAATATAATTATATTAATTAGAATTAATTTTATAGTATAATTTTGTAAAAAAATGATTTATACATAACATGGATTTTTTATGAAAAACTATTTTCTGTTGCATTTTTTGTTTTTATAAAATTAATTTCTATGACCTATAAAAATATATAATTGAATAATTAATTCAATATTTTTATTTAGGAAGTCCAAATTTGGGAACAATGCAACTTTTTTGTCATTGTGAATAGTAATTGTGGTAAATATTTTCATCATAGTAAGGAAAAATGGGTGAAACATGGTTTAAACAATTAGATAAGGTAAAAAATCAACCCGATACCTGATTTTATTTAATTTTATAGAATATATTATACTGTGGAAACCCCAAATAAGAATATATGTAATTTTGGTTCCATTTTCTCAAGATAATAAAATGTATATTATTTTATGTAATGAAACTCCCAAAATGTCACTCTCTGGACATTAATGTCTTTAAATTGTTTTCAGAAGGATAATAAAGGATTTTTTATTTTTTAATTTTTTAAATATGAATTGATATTTTATAATTGTTATATATATATAATATTAACAATAAAATAATTTTCTTAAATTGTTACGCAATATTAAATTTATATTTATTCAATTTAAATAATAAAAAATAAAATAAATGATTTTAAAAATATTAATGTAGTGGAATATGGGGTAATTACTATGTCACATAAATTTATAAACAAATAAAACACTTTAGGTATTTTTTAGAAGTACATATTATAATTTGAAAACTATATAGATTTTATAAATATAGAGTAATTGAACTGTGTCAAAAATGATATTAATGATAATTAATGTAAAATAATATTTTATTAAATTATTCTAATATACAAAAATATAAACAAGACAATACTAATGATAAATGGGATTATATTTTATCCCCTTTACATTTTTTAGAAAATTATTAACTTATAATTAAAATTATAACAAATTATGATTGAAATATTTGTTAAAATTTGTATGGATAAAATTATTTAATAATGGGTTTAAACCAAAATTTAAGGTTTCCAATTACTCAAAAAATAATATATGATTCAAGGAATAAGGATATTTAGATGATATCAAATTTTTAGTTGTATATATAGCCATTTAGAATTATTTATCTTTAAAATGAAATAATTATATTTTAATATTTTTTTACATCCATGTGTGTCGTTTACCTCCCTTATACAAAGAAACACTTTATATATTTTTTACACAATTTTGAGTAAAATATTTCTCAAAAACACTCTCTAATTATCTTAAAAAAAACCAATATAGGAATTTCATGTGTTTGTCTTCTTATATTACCTTTCCAAGGGACGTTATGAATGGATCTAATAGAGACCTACGAAAGAAGAGAATAACATCTTACCACACATATTTTAATGTATTTCATAATTTAAATCCTTCAAATAAGTGATATTTATCATGAAATAGTAAATTATGTATCCTAAATATATTTACATTTTTATTAATACATTACCACTATTATGATCCCTCCATTCCTTCACACGAGAGGTGAAATTATCGCCCAAGTGTACGTGTGGAAAAAGACCTCCACATAGTGATAGAATTCAGTTTCCATCACCATTTTGAATGATTATTATTGTGATGGTTTTAATATTCATATATAATTGTAAGGATATAATAATTATTTTGAAATAATAATAAAATATCTACATTCTTACCTTATTAGTAGTTAGAAAATGAATACGTCACTCAAGATTATGTGACAGTACAACCACCATGATGTAATGTTATATGTCATTAATTTATTGTATGAATTAATTGTAATAAAGATATATTAAGTGAATATATTTGGTATATATTATTTAATAATGAATATATGAAGGGTAATTATTATTTACAATTATTTCGTTCTAACTTTCGAAAAAAGATAGTAGTGTTCATGAATATATATAGCCTACAATATCCAAGAATGGTGTAATTTATTTTTCAATCTCTAAATTTTATAGATGAATGTAAATATAAATATAATGAATATATATGAAATTAATTTCATTATTAAAATTTGTATGATTATGGTGCCATGACCAAAATATAATTACCAGGACTGTTGAAAGGAATCATACATGGTAAATGAATAAATTATCACATAGAGCATTGATTTGAACAATTTGATTAATAAAAAATAAAAATTATGTTATAAGTAAATAATATATTTCTTAATATATATGATTATTGTTTTAGATTAAATTTTAGAAAATAAATATTTATCATATAGGATGTTCAAATTTTTACAAAGAAATACGAGAGTTGAGGTAAGGTATTTAGCCCTGATCCCATTTTTTTTGGAATTTCTTATACTTGAATTTCCTTTTAGTAAATTATATGACTAATTTATTACAAATCCTTTTAATATTTCTAATCCTCCATATATTTCTATAGAATACATATTTTCATTCCATTTTACTTAATTTTTATAATCTGGAGAATCTTTATTAATAAAAGCAGAAAATGATTTTCTATTTCAACCTGAATAAATTTCTTCCATTTACATATTTACAATAAAATGTTTTTTTTGATTTTTTTTATTAATATTCAATCCTTGTAAAATGTTATTATTTTACAAAATTTTTAATTTTTATCTTAATGTTTAAATGGAATCTTTTTAAAATTTTCAAAAAAAAATCTTCTAATTGAATGATATAATGGAATCATTATTTTAACGTACATGAAGTTAATGTTATTTCCATTAAACACACACATTGGTATATTAAAAGAAACATTTTCACAAAATGTGTTCAATTGTTTAATATTTTAATGATGTTATTTCAAAAAGAAAATATCATTTTCTTTTAAAAATATTGAAGTGATCGTTTAAAAGAAAATTCATATATGATTGAAAACATTGATGTCAATTATGTTTTTATGTGGATACAACCCAATGAGGTAATCAAAAAATATTTGAATGGTTAAGAATATGATGATGAAATTTTTATGAAACCTCATTATTTTTTATCGGTTATAGTATTTACTATTTATAAAATCCACTTTCTTTCATGGGATTACGTTTTTATGTTGTGGGGAATATTTGAAGATTTTTTGAATATATACATACTGATATAATTTTTTAAGGGTCTTAAAAGAATTATATCGCCCTTCCAAGAATTATGTTATGTTTTATATCCATCAAGGATAATATAGTATTCGTGATGATATTTTTAATAAAATATTGGGAATAACATGATATGATTCATCCATTAAGGGAAAGAGGTGGAGGTTCATTATTAGTTATGATATGGAAATGAGGTGTAGAAACATGATCCTCTATTATTTTATTATTTATGTATTAAACCATGCTAAATGAAGTGGGTTCTATAACATTGATGGTTCTATTCTCTTATAACAATTTTCAATGTTATGATTTGAACATATATTTTGTAATTGATTTATGTTGATTCACCACTCTTATTATTTAAGTATTTTTAATTGATACATCATAATTCCATGAGTCATTTTTATGTTCAATGATATATAAGGTATTAAAATTGTAACATACGGTCATGATATAACACCATAACTCTTAACTTAATATTTTACATGATCATCAATTGATATCCCCATGTTTACCAGTACTGGGTATCTAAAATCACCATTTCAAATGTTTCCTTTCCTTCAGTTATGATGAAATATTTTATTTAGGGTTTGTACAGAAGGGTATAATGTGGGAAATAAATTATGATAAATGATTAATAGTGTACCAAAATAATATTTTTATGTTTCCAGTCTCAAAAAAATAAATATTTTTATGATTGGAATGGATAAAAATTTCATATTTTGAATATTCATCTATTAAGATGTAATATTTATATATTAAAGGGTTGGTCCACTATAGATCCACTTTGGGAAAAAATGCGAGTGATCTATTCTTAGGAATTTTCCACCATATTATTGGGTCAGGGTTTACCAATTTTTTTCTAAATGTGTGTACTAACAATATTCACATAAACGTGAATTTCTATATTTTACCTATCTGTATTTTAGGGACATTAGGGATTCTTACCCCCTCCCTATAATTTTTTAATTATATAAGGAAAATTTAGGTGGTTCCTCCTTAATTTTATTTGTAATTTCAAGAATCTAAAAAATATTTTATTGTGGATTAATTTATGGTAATCCCATAATTATCCTAACTTCTTTTATACCATCATCTATTTTGGGTTTATCACACATCTATGAACCATAGGGGATGATGGGATTGATTTTAGGGTTTCAGGTGATTTATTTATGGATATGTTTCTTTTTTCATTCTTTCATGATATCCCATGATACTTGTTGGGTCATTTTCCATTATGTTCAATGATTGTTGGATTGAGACCTTTTCAGTAGAGGTAGGTGTCACTAGTGCAAAAAAAGTTTTTAACGTCACCATTTTTTACATCAGTTATATATAACCGACCTGAAAATCTGTGATATGTGTTTTTTTAGGTCAGTTATTTTATAACCGACATAAAAAATGGTGACAGTAATGTTTTTACGTCGGTCATTTTAATAACTGTCGTAAAAAACGACGTATATAAGAATTTTTTCATTGGATATAAAATAACAGACGTAAAAAAGGCGGCAACTGAGGCCTTTTTGACTTCGGTTATTTGATAATCAATGTAACAACCTAACCCACATTATTTTTTAAGTCAGTTATATTATAACCGACATAAAAAACCAACACCCAACAGTTTTTATATCTATTATAAAATAACCGACGTAAAAACTGTGGTTTCTGATGTGTTTTTTACGTCGGTTATAGAATAACCGACGTAAAAACCAACATGCGGATTTCTTTACGTCGGTTATTTTATAACCGACATAAAAATTGCAGTATCTGATACATTTATAACGTCGTTTATTATAATAAGTGATGTTATAAATGTAATAAAAATTGTTTATAATTTTGGTTGTTAAATAACCGACGTTGTTAAACATTTAAAAAAATAACACGCCCCGTGGATGGTCATTTATGATTTTTCTATCGAAAGACCGGAAACTCGTCTCTCTCACGCGGGAAACCCTAATCAACTCTTCGATCTCATTTCGTTAAACTCGTTTTTCCATAATCGTTTATCATATTTACTCTACTCGGATCTATCATCTCCACTCGCAACACTCAGGTAAGACTCCAATGACTTTATTTCATTCGTTTTTTCCCGGATAGTCTATATTTATATTTTTCCATTTTCTGTTTAAACTAGGTAAGATTCATCGATTTAGAACCCTTATACCTCATTTTTCCATCATCAACTTCTTTATTATCACCAGATCTATTAGATCGACTTGCAATATTCACGTAAACCTAACCTACTTCTATTTCGTTTGTTTTTGTTTCACGGATGCCTGACATTGACGGTAATTTTTGTTGTCATTGAAAACTAATGATCTCATTCACCTATATTACTGAAATTTATATGTAAACCATTGTGATAAAACCATTCCGTGTACTAGTGTGGTTTATTTTATAAGTATATATGGTTTTTCATTGTGGAATGTTTGTTTTGGATCCTTGGTTGTTTCTATTTTGGGTATCACTTTTTTTGTTCCATAATCTATTTACGTTGCTTATTTTCATGGACTATTATAAGTCTTCATATGCTATTAAAACCTGATTCATTGCAAAATATATAATTTTAGACTATTAAGAGATACAGATCAAGGTTCTCATTTTGAATAATTACATGATACCAAAACTAGTAGCTTGAGGTTAAAATAAATAGATATGCCAAAACTAGTACCTTGAGGTTAAAATCCCATGGTTCTTGGGAGCTTTCAAGAGGGTTGGTGGCTGTACAGGGTGTTAGGGGCTTTCTAGAGGGTTGAGGGCTGTCCAGGGTGTCCATGGAGGTGGGTGGGGGGGGGGGGGGCAGTTTAGGGGTGTGTGTGTGTGTGTGGGGGGGGGGGGGGGGGGTTGTCCAAGTGGTGGGGGCCTCTCCAGAGGGTTTAGGGGTTGTCCGGGGGGTGGGGGTTGTCCAGAGGGTTACGGTGTCCATGGGGTGTCCAAGGGGGTGGGGGTGGGGGTAGTGTCCAGGAGGGGTGGGGGGTGCTGTCTAGAGGGGTGGGGGTTGTTCAGGGGTTGAGGACTATCCAGAGGGGTGGGGGTATGTCCAAGGGTGTGGTGGTGTCTAGGGGGGTCCAAGGGGGTGAGGGGTGGTGTTCAGAGGGTTCGGGGGGCTGTCTAGAGTTTTGGGGGGTTTCCAAGGTGTCCATGGAGTGGGGGGGGGGGGGGGGGCAGTCCCGAGGTGTGTGTGGGGTGGGGGGTCCAAGGGGTGGGGTTTCGAAGGAGGTGGGGGCTGTCAAAGGGGGTGGGGTCCTGTCGAGAGGGTTTTCGGGTTTTTGGGGGGTGGGGTTGTTAAGAGGGTTGGGGGTGTCTAGGGGGTGTCCAAGGGGGTAGGGGTGGGGGTGGTGTCCATGTGGGGTGGGGGTGTTGTCTAGAGGGGTGGGGGAAGTCCAGGGGGTGGGTTCTATCTAGAGGGTTGGGGGCTGTCCAGAGGGTTGTGGGGTGTCCAGGGGGGTGTCTAAGGGGGTGGGGGTGGGGGTGTTCTTCAAGAGGGGTGGGGGTGCTTTCTAGAGGGGTGGGGATGCTGTCTAGAGGGGTGGGGGATATCAAAGGGGGTGGTGGTGTCCAGTGGGTGTCCAAGGGGGTGGGGGTGGTGTTCAGAGGGTTCGGGGGGGGGGGGGTGCCTAGAAAGTTGGGGGTGTCTAGGGTGTCCATAGATGTGGGGGGGGGGGGGTCCAAGGGGGTGGGGGCCGATCCAGATCTTTGGGGGTTGTTCGGGGGGGGGGGGGGCTATCTAGAGGGTTGGGTGGTGTCTGGGGGGTTTTCCAAGGGGGTAGGAGGTGGGTGGTGGTGTCCAAGAGGGGTGTGGGTGTCTAGGAGGGGTGGGGTGGGGGTGTCCAAGGGCGTGGTGGTGTCTAGGGGGTGTCCAAGGGGGGGGGGGGGTGGGAGGTCGTCAGGTGATGGGGGGCTATCCAAGGGGTAGTGGTGTCTAGGGGTGTCCAAGGGAGTGGGGGTGGTGTCCAGGGGGTGGGGGGGGGGGCTCTCCAAGGGGGTGGTGGTGTCTAGGGGGTGGGGGATTAGTTTCAATTGGGACTGACTATTGCATCGTGGTTTGTGATATTATTACAAGATGATTGTATTGTTTCATGGATATTAGTGTTGCAATATGATTCTACTTGGTTAAATATATTTTGAGCAGTCATCGACATTGAGAAAATTATGGGTTATGGGGGAGACCATGTCATGGTTTTCAAATATGCGTAGTTATCCTGACCCCATTGTGCCGTGATGATTGACTTTACATTTTGATTTTCTCCATCTGAGTTTTTATTTTGAATTTGATATGATTCTCAAGTTTACTCTATTTTCTCCAATTTTCTATCAACCATTGGAGGCCCCATGGTTTTCTTTGATTTAATGGTATTTAAAACTGTTATATCTAACTATATTTTCTTTTTAAAATAATATTCAAGCATATATTTTTAAATACACATAGATTTTTTTTATATTTTAAAATTGTTTTACATTCAAATTATGATTTTTTTTCTTATAAACTTATATTTGTCTTATCTTAAAAAGATGTATAATTTTGATATTTTTTATAGGTAACAATGAGTAGAAGTTGGATTACGGCACATCGAATGAGAAATGAATATGAGGAAGATGTTGAGGACTTTTTGAAAATTTCTAAATGAAATGTTCCATGTAGTGAAATTTTTTTCTGTCATTTACTGAAAAGCTTGAATATGAAGAAGTTGAAAAGTAGAGACATAAAAGGTCATCTGATTTTTCAGGGTTTTAATCTAAGTTACAGCCTTTGGATTTGGCATGGTGAAACTGGACGGAATGTCAATGATGACGATGATTCAAAATATGGTAACTCTGATGGAATTGAATAAATGATTTGCGATATTTCTGTAGAAAAAATTGAGATAGAACAGATAGTTCTGCGTCTATATAGTGATGTTGAAAAACCATTATATCCTTATTTTACATATTTTATGGTTTAGTTGGCGGTGTTAATATTGATTAACCTGAAGGTGAAACATGGATGGAGTGACAGAAGTTTTATAGAGCTGCTACAATTGATGAAAGATATTCTTCCAAAAGATAAATATTTTCCAGATTCACATTATAAGGCCAAGAAAATATTATACCCGATGGGATTCAGATACAAGAAAATACATGCCTGTCTGAATGATTGTATTATATATAGGAAGGAATATGAATTTCGGTCAGAGTCTCTTAAATGTGGGACATCACAGTTTTTTGGGGTCAATCGCGAAATGCACAACGGTTCCATATCCGATGACACATGGACCTTCTTTCCAAAGGCAGGCGTTCGCTGGGTGATTTGACCAGCAATTCTTATGAACTCACATTGGTCGAGAGGATGGGAATTCGGGCACATCACACCCTTTAGGGGGTGTTATTGCCTATTCTGGGAGTCTCTTATAGATTTAATACATATTTAGATATTCATGAATATTTGGTTTATACCCAAGAATAGTATCCATGGATTACTCATGGTTGGAAATGGTCACCTGGACACAGGGGTTAAGAATCATTTATGCCCAATGTTTACCATCCCTCGTGGGATTAATGACCCCGAGGAGTCTGGACTCATTGAGGCGACACTAGGAGGGGCACAGTGAACCGATGTGAAGATAGTCGGATCGACCGATCATTGTGCTTGAACCTCAAAAAGGCTTCCTACGTACCCTGTCTGGGAGACATGGATAAAAGTCCACATAGTTGGAATAGGAGTGTCAGAGATACGACGTGAATGTGAACCCGAGGGTCTGACGGTGATCAGGCTTGAACCTCGTGGAGGCTTCCTACGTACCATGCCTTGACATGGATCAAAGTCCTCATAGTTCGCATTGGATTGGGGCTTACACTCTAAGGAGGACAATAGTGTGGACTGGGGATTACACTCTGAGGAGGCCCATGGTGTGGACCGAAGCTTACACTCTGAGGAGGCCCATGGCAATGGATTGGGGATTACACTCTGAGAAGGTCCATGGCGATGGATTGGTGCTTACACTCTAAGGAGGCCCATGACGATGGATTGGGGCTTTAAACTCTGATGAGGGCCATAAGAGGATGTCATGGTTGATGCTTACTCTAAGCCCACAGGTGTCATGCTCGGTGTGAGAAACAAGATGCAACAGGGACCAAATGATCACGTCATGAATGGTGCGTCTGTGGGAAGTGGAGTAGAGCTTACACATAAGGTGGCCCGTATGGTCAGGAAGTACTCCGAGATGGATGCCCAAGGTGTCTTTCTCATGTCTAGACATGAGGTCATCCCAAGCCATTGGTGGGTTGAGGAATATAATGCGGGCCAATGCCTATGCACAAGTGCACAATTGGGATAATGCCAAGGGCATTGGAATCAGTCAAAACAAAGGGAAACGAAAAGTGTAAATCACATGACCGATATTCAGAATGTTGTGAGGGTGGCGTGATGATGGAGGATAACTGTTGACCATGTTCAAAACATAGAATCCATATTGTGCTAGCCTGGAATGGGGGCAGACAAGTGAGGGTCGACTGTTGACCATGTTTGAAACATAGGACCTGACTCAAAGTGTTGCCCAAAATCTATCGGGGGCGTAAGCCCAGGAGGGTAGGTAAGCCAAGGCCGCATGAGGCCAGGCTGTTAGGGGGTCCCTTCAGACAAGGAAGATCATGAAGATCCGAATGAAGGAAACGAAAAGCGTGAGGTGGAGTGATGGAATGTTTGAATGGATTCCAGCTCTCTTGAAATTATTCCACTGTAAACATAGAATGAGGCATCTTATGCTTGGAGCATAATGAATTTCTTGTCTAGAGGAAGAGGCATCAAATGTTTGGCACATAGGGAATGATGTATTTTATAGTCATCTAGAGAGGAATATTTTTGTACAGTTTAACGTCATATGGATAGGACGAGGGCCATACAGTTTAACATCATGTGGTTTGGACGAGGGCCATACAGTTTAACGTCATGTGGTCAGAACGATGGCCATAAATTTTAACGTCATGTGCTCAGGAGGAGGGCCATACAGTTTAACTTCATGTGGTCTGGACAACTAGGTAAGAGATACCTAGCAATGGTTGGTGTGGGACTTATGTAAGGGTGCCCCTTTCTAGATGAACCTATAAAAAGGAGATAGGAAATAGAGTTATAGGAGTGTCATGAGGAGTATCTCGACTCATGACATGTACAAGATGTATGTTGGGGCGGTTCAAGGGTGCAATGTAAAATACGGTTGACCCAGCCCAAAAATTTTGTAGTGTGACTGTCTATTTTTTATAGGGGTGAGTGACGGTAGCAAAGGGACCAGCCCGGAGGGCCGGGATCACAGCCTAGCACTGAGCCTGAGTGGGGGTGTGGGGGCGCAGCCCTAGTAGTATGGACCAGAAAGTGAATGAGGTTTTCTGCATGGGGTGGGCCGCGTAGGAGCTGGCCACAAGGGACTGGCTGTGGCGGAGCTGGCCGCATAGGAGACGACCGCATATGAGACGACCGTGAAGGAGACAGACGTGTAGGGCAGGCCGCATGTGGTTCACAGTTTGGTCGTCCGCGAAGGGTGTCCGCAGAGGAGCTGGCCTTGGAGGAGGCTGTCCGTGAAGGAGGCTGGCCGCGTAGGGCTGCTCGCTGGTGGTTCGCTGTTTGGTTGTCTGCGAAGGCTATCCACGGAGGAGCTAGCCGCGGAGGAGGATGTCTGTAAAGGATTTTGTCCACAGATGATATGGACGTGAAGGAAATGTCCGCAAAGGAAATGTACATGGAGGGAATCTGCAAAGGTGCTGGCGCCCGTCCTACGTCGTGCTCGCAGAGGGGTTCCCGCCTCCAATTCGTGAACGACACTGGTCCACAGAAGGGGTGGATGTAGAGGGACTATCTGCGAGGAAAATGGATGATATGTGATGGCTGTGGAAGAGCTATCCGCATGTGGTTCACAGACTGGTTTCTCCTCTACATGGAAGAGTTCATCCGCGGACGATATGGGGTCCATGGATGGTTGCAGTAATTTTCTACTAGGAGCAATTTCTCTAGAGTCTCCCCATGGGTTTTCACCTTTCCTTCCTCCTCATTCTTTTGTGCCCCTCGGTGACCATTTATAGAGTCATGAAGAGGCTGTTTTGATGGGCACAAGACACTTTTTGCAGAAGCCCATGAAGGAACCCCCACCCGCGAAAGACTCGGTCAACCAGAGATTTTTGGAACAGAGATTCATGGAATTGCTCCGTAGCCGCATACCTCTATGCTTATGTCCCAAGAAAAACAGTGGTCCGCAAAGGGGGTTGCTCATGGTGGTGGATCAACATGACGTCCGGCAGTCTTCCTGGTCTGCGCCCGCATAGGCGCTCTGCCCCCATTTCGCGAACAACAGCGTCCGCAGAAGGGAGGTTTACCTAACCGGCCGAGTACTGTTCCTGGGAGCTGGTGCACGGGCCGATTTGTTCCTTTTCCATGTTTTGTGGTAATTGGATTTCCCCCTTGCAGAATTTATAGGAACCTACAACGGTATATGGTGAAAGAAAAATCACAGTCTAATGTAGAGATTACAAAGATCCCTTGAAATTTATTATGGTATCTTCCTATAATTCATCATTTGAAATGTTTATTTTCTAATTCACATGATGCAAAAAGTTTAATATGGCATGCTGATGAGCAGTTATTTAATGGAAAAATACGTCATCCAGCTGATTGTCCTCAATGGATGAAAATTGATGATCAATGTTCTACATTTGGAAATGAAATTTGAAATCTCAGACTAGCGTTGTGTACAGAATGAGTGAATCCATACCGAACCCTCACTAGTACACATAGTTCAAGGCCTGTTTTATAGGTAATTGGCAACCTCTCTCTTGAAGTTTTTATGAAGTGAAAATATGTTATATTGAGTATAATGATCTCTGGTCTAAAGAAACCTGGAAATGATATTGATGTTTTCTTGTCACCGTTGATAGATGATTTGAAACATTTAGGGGCTGATTGTATTAGGGTGTATGATTCTTATAAAATGGAATATTTTCAACTGCATGCAGTCCTTTTGATCACTATAAATGACTTCCCAGCATATGCAAATTTTTCAAGTTACAGTGTTAATGGGAATAAAACATGTCCTATTTGCGAACAACATACATCATATTGTCAATTGCATCATTGGAGGAAAACAATGTACATGGGTAATCGAAAGTTTTTGCCAATGGATCACCCTTATAGAAGACTAAAAAAGTCATTACATGGCTCACAAGAATTTGATATTACTCTAAAAACTTTATCCTCTGATCTGAATTCTGAGAGGGTGAAAAACCTTGATGTGACATTGGGAAAAGACACAGAAATAAGGTAATGATAGACATATTTCAAAGAAATGGTCAATATTATTTGAGCTACCATATTGGATATATCAGGAAGTTAAACATAATATTGATGTCATGCATGTAGAGAAGAATATCTATGATTGTTTGATTGGAAAGTTATTAGATATTAAAGGAAAGGAAAAAGATGGGATGAATGCAAGATTAGACTTACTATCAATGGGAATACATTTGGAGTTAGCTCCCACTCCTAATGTAAGACGAACATTTCATCACCCGGCTTGTCATACATTTTAGAAGGGGGAGAAAATTAGATTTTTTTAGCGTCTTCATGATATCAAAGTGCCTCAAGGTTATTCTTAAAATCTAAAAAATTTTGTCGCATTGAAATACTTAAAGTTGATAGGTATGAAATCACATGATTTTTACGTCATGATGCAACAAATTCTGCAAGTTGCATTGCATGGAATATTTCCTATCCGTGTCAGAAATACTATAATGATGTTTTTTTTATTTTTTCAATTCAATTTGTAATAAGGTGATTGATGTGAATGATTTGAAAATTTATGAAAAGGATGCAATTTTTATACTTTGTCAATTGGAAATGTATTTTACTACAATTTTTTTTTGATATAATGGTGCATTTAATGATTCATCTGGTTCAAGAAATAAACATTTGTGGACCTGTATATCCTCATTGGATGTATCCTTTTGAAAGGTATATGAAAATATTAAAGTTGTATGTTAAGAATCCATATCTCCCTGAAGCCTCCATTATTGAAAAGTATATTTCTGAGGAGGTTGCAATGTTTTGTACGAGCTACTTGCCTACGACACAACATATAGGATTGCCTCCATCTCTCCATGAACGAGTTAATAATGAGGGAAAGGGGATTCGTGGCTTGAAAGTCAAATCATTTTTAGCTGAACAGATGAAGAAGTTTGAATCACACATCTTGAATAACATAGATGATGCTCAATCGTATATCACATTTCATATTAATGAGTTGATACAATGTCATCCAAAGAAGAAAGAAATGTGGATTTTGAATGAGCACAACCAAACATTTTTCTCATGGTTTAAAAAGACCGTGCTTGGTAGATCAGATATATTAGAGACATTAAAATGGATAGTGGGTGGTCCATGTTTAAATGTGATATCATGGTCCGGTTATGACATTAATGGAAATACATTTCATACGAAACTCAGGAAAACAGAAGTGCAGTTCAGAATAGTGGTGTATTGGTGTTTTCAGAAGCAATTTAATTTTCGAGTGCTAAGGAAAAAAATCCAATTTCTGCATCAAGTGAATATTATGGAGTGATTGAAGACTTATGAGAGGTTGATTACATTAAAATTAATGTTCATGTTTTTAACTGTAAATGGTTTATCGGTAACAACAGTGTCAGACACGATGAATTTGGAATGACACTTGTTAATCTAGATAGATTGGTAGACACAATTAATTCTTTTATAATGGAAACACATGAAGTACAAATTTTCTATGTAGTAGATCAATCAGATATGCGGTTGGATGTTGTTTTACAAGGGAAAAAACAATATGTTGGTGAGGATAAACTTGGTGAAAATAATATTTTATGTGATATCCATACTTCCCTGGAAAGATTAACAGAACATAATGATGAGCATGTTGAAGAGATGGTTTGTGCCATAAGGAACGATCACGACAAATGAATTTGGGAAAACAGTCCATTTGTACATTCATAAAATTACATGTAACATATGTTTATTTCTTGTTTACATTTATTTTTTTCATAAACTGTTAGATATTTTAAGTTTTTTTTATTAAAACATGTATTAAAACAAAATATGTACATGTTTTAGTTTTTTTTATGTTTGTTTTGTTTACTTTATCATGTTTACCATTACAGGAATTATATATCTATTATTTTTGTTCAGTGACAATTACTTTACCACGTTTGAAACATTTACTAGTTTTACCATGTTTACCATCTTGACCATCTTTACCATATTTACCATTGTTTAACATGCTTAATATATTAACAATGTTTACAATTATGTAACTTTGTAAAATTTTCTATTTTCTTGATTACAGTATTATCAAAATATATGAATTTGTATATTTGTGAACTAATTTTTGTTTTTTTATTTGAAGGATAATGAAAGATCATTCATTTGATCAACCACATGATTCTGGAGATTGGCATATTGGTCATACCTCTGGGGAGGAACATTCACATGTTACTCTTGAGGTTCCCCAATCTCCTCATGTGCTCCTATTACGATAAAGAGTTCAAGAGTTGGTAAATTTGGGTGAAAACATTTACCAAAATTAACACTTTCTGGTATGCAGGATCATAGGATACTCGTTGGGTTTGATGATGATGATATTAAGAGTGTTCTAAAGGAAAAATATTTTTAGAGTTTTGTATCAACTTAGGATAAGAGAAAAGTAAGTATTTTTCATGATGACTTGAGAAGTGTGGATAAAGCGATAATCTCTTAGTTGTGGGAGACGATTTTGGTAATATCTTTTGCTATTTTTGACTATTAATTAAATGTTTCTTTTATATATAATATGATTAACCTCTTCTTTATCAGATGAAATTTGATATTACTAACACTGGAGGAGTCATGAATAAATTCTTATCGATGGCTGCCAGGAGATGAAGGGATTTCAAATCAACCCTCTTATCTGATTTCATTTTTGGTCACAAGAGTCATGACAATCCATGTCGTATATATCCTTTTATAGATGAAGACACATGGAGACAGTTTGTTGAAAGTAGAATAAAATAGTCATTTTTGGTAAGGGCAATGTAAAATTTTATATTCTTTCTTATATAAATGATAATATTAATGTTTTTTAATTACTTAATATTCTTAATTTACAGCAAACAAGGAATGATCATCAGGAGATCCAATCTAAAAATATATACCCTCATAGTTTATCTTAGGGAGGGTATGCATTTTTGGAAGAACAAATGATGGTGGAATAATTTCAAAAACTAAGAGCTGAGTCTTCAAGCTCTGGGAAGGTGGCCCCTCCATCCCCACCATGTAGACATGAAAAGTGGAAGAGAGCTTGGATGGGAAAAAAAGGGAAATAGCTTCAGAAGAATTGAGAATCGTAGCTGAGAGGATTATAAGATATCTATTTTATTTATTTAAGTTAACTATGTTCATCATATAATATCAATCATTATATAAATGTTCAATTAATTAATACAGGACTCTCTTGAGGAGCAGAGCTCATAGGAGGTATTTACAGCTACTGGGAGGCAAGATATTGTATCTATATCATTGGGAAAGCCCCGAACATCCTAGTTGTGTAAGAGGATATCTAGAAGGTGTGTTGGTAAGAAAATTATTGCCACGATATTGAACTTCTAACGTTGAGGGTGTTTATAAAAAAATATAATCCTTGGAGGTTTTAGTTCATAATATTAATATGATGATGGAGGAAAAGATTAGAGTGTCGGTGCAGTCTATGTTTGCAGACATGAAAAGACAATTTCAGACTGCAACTCCCACTCCTCCACCTCCCCCTGCAGACCCCACTATTTATCCTCCACCTCTTCCAGTAGCTCACAGTCCCCCACCTCAACCTACGAACCCCATTTTTTATCCTACTCCTTAACCACAACTTCCTACTTATTTTGAGTTGTATGTTGATGATCCTCAACATCATATAGTTGCATATGAGTTGGTATATTGTATTGAAGATTCAGTTCATCATCAACAATTAGAGGTAGAGAATTAGAGGGTCACTGTATAGGATATTATAGATAGATCAGCTCGAGTACCATTACCTACAGATGAGGTGATGATAGTTGGACATAGTATCATCCATTTTTTAATTTGGCCATCCAAACTTCTTTGACTCATTAACATAGAGGTGTGAATGTTATATATTTTATTTTATTTTTTATTAATGTTGTTTTATCATTTGAAAACTAATATATTTTTCTATTTATTTTTACAGGAATACTTCAAAGGTAAAGAAATACTGTATAGACAACAACAAAGACAAATGGCTGTGACATCAAATACAGATTCTAGTAGTCTAGATAGATCGTCATGATACTCAAATTTGTTGGCGGGTCATGATGAGTTTCCAATGGAATCTCATGTTTGTGGATGTGAAATAACTATGGGGATTATGAAAACTGATATCATGGAGTTTGTTACTGGAGATAAGTTGGGCATCGAAGTGGTGAAAATTTTATCCATGTAAGTCTTAACACCATTTCCCTACGTTATATTTATTTAAAATGTATAGTTATGTCTGTTTTATATTAGGTATATTTATAACATTTGTAAGAGTAATGAGATGACAGATGTATATGGATTCATGGACCCACAATTGATTTCCCCTGAAGCATGTGCAATGGATGAGGAACAAAGAATTCTTTATATTGCTGAAAGACTTGAACAACATATAGTCACACAATGTTGGATGATGCCTTTTTGTGAGAGGTAAGAAACACATCCCCCTCAATGAGTTCATTATCTTTAACATAAAAAAACACTAACCTTAAATCTTCTTTTATCAGTGATCATTGGATGTTAGGGGGTTTTTTCCCCAGGGGTGAAAACACTTTATTGGATATACTCTATCCATGATGATGTGCGGGAATGTTTTAAGAATATATTGGAAATTTATGTTTCAATTTCTAAATCGTATTATTTATTATATAGAATATTAAATTTACCCAATTCATTTAATTTTCTAACAAAGGATGGGTCTACTTTCGAAAAAACACAAAGAAAAGGGTGAAAAGATCAAATATGTAAATGCGAAGGTAAATATCCATTTATAATTTGTACTTTTTAATTTATTACATAAAAATAATATATTGAATTTACACTCATTCAAATATAATATCTAAGAACAACAATGTGTCATAGAATGTGGATATTATATGTTAAGATTTATGTATGAAATAATAACAACTGGGATACTTGTGAACTTTGAATGGTAATATTTCCTTTTAAACTTTTCCATAATATTTCAATTTGATTTATTCATTATACATGTTAACTACTATCCTTTTCATTTGTAGCTATTTGATGACCCTCAACCCTATACTTCTCAAGACATCAAACACTTACAGGTGGAGTGGTCAAATTATTTTACAGGTTTGATTGAATTTTAGTTATTTGTAGTGTAAAATGTAATTTTGAATATTGTCGATGTAATTGTGTATTTGGAAGTCGTTTAGGTTGGATTTTTTTTGAAGTTGACAGTGTATGTTTTGAATGTTATATATGTGAATGTTTAACTTTTCTCTAATTCTTGTTTTGGTCTACTTGGGATGGTTTTTATTATAACACCCCAACCCCATTTACCCAGATTCAGTGCATTATTACATAACATTGGCATGATCACAAGAAAGATCAGATCTCGAAAGACCGATTAGTTTAGTAGACTTGGAAACACTAGATATATTTATAAAGTTTTACATTACATCATAATAATGAAAACTACAACAAAATAGTCTCCATTGTCCACACTCTTATCCCCTCATACTATCCCTGCAGGTCATTCATAAATTACCTCTTCACATCTTGGGAAAAATAAAACATAGAAAAGGGGTGAGCTCAAATGCACAGTAAGGATAACAATATAGAAGAAACATTCATAAATAAGAATAAACATTTAAGGAAATGTATAACTAAAAAAAAGAATTTTAAACTTGAACATCAACATAGTATGGCAAAATTAAAATGAAATAATGCCATTTAATTATACACATGGATATTCTACTAATCGAATAATCACATGCAATATAAATAACCACTTTCATAATGATGGAATGCATAATGCCAGACTATCATAACCACATAGCCAAGGCCTCGTGCCAAGACTACAAATAAGAATTTGCCAAGGCCTTGTTCCAAGACACTAGTTTTTCTCATTAGACCTACCAATGCATCGAGGAGCTATATCGGGCTCCACCCATCACTTACTAAGTCCAATGCATTCCCATATGAAAAGTTTTAAACATTACATAAACATTCGTATTAAAAAGAGCATATGAAATGTCAAGACATTCTCCATAAACCATGAATGGTATAAAAATAAAACATCCACAGTAAAACATATCACAAAACCTTCAATACAAAACAAAAGTTTTGTATCCTTATAAATCAACTTCAAATAAGCTTAAAATCCATCAAAGGATGTTTACATAGATGAAATCAAAACTATTTGAGAGAAATATCTCTTTTCTCTAAATCATTGAAAAGTCACACATTTATAAAGGAAGTAATTTAAAATATATTTTTGAATCAAAGTGTCCCATACCACTTTGAAACCATTGAAAATAAATATCATTTCAAAACATTCATATCCATATATATAAATCCTTAAAATCATTTTGAAAACATGGAGATTAATTAAAAAGACTTAGAAAGATAAATCTTTAAAACATTTAAAATTATGATCTGGATAAAGAGTACCTTTCAAAAATTATTAAAATATTCATTTTGAAATCATTTAAATGTCACATAATTATAAAATAAAACATTTAATTTGAAAATATCCTTATAATATTGTATGGGAAGCTTCATCGATTTTATAACTACGGAAAATAACCGCACCCTCCGTATAAGTTTAAAAAGACATTCTTACCTTAAATTTGTCGAAAAGGAGAAAAAATACCTTGTTTGGAAAATGAAGGAATGATTTCATTCAAAACACTTAAGGGTATAAATTAATTTAAACCATTGTCTAGTAAATAGTAAAAAAAATTAAATACATTTTTAAGGATCATGGATGTGGATGATAAAGAGATCCCAGTAGATAATTACGTATAAACAACCTCGGATAATGAAGAGATTGCGAAATAAACCCTTACGTTGTACTTTTCCTTGGTTGGGCTAGGTTAACCTACTGTATAATGGTGAAATAAATGTTATTAAATAATAAAATAATCATATACATTAATATGATATCATATATGATCTTTTAACATTGATTTGTTAATAATATGTTAGTATTATCGTTGTTTCGGGTGTTAACTTACTCATTTTATTTTATATGTTTTGTTACGTAACCCGTGATTGTTATGGTTAGGTTGTATATTAATCATATAAATAATTATATCATGTCTTTAGATACTATTATTAATCATCAAATGAGAATTAGACTTGAATGGATACGATGGAGAATGAATCTCATCGCATTCGTGGAAACGGTAGTCTGTACGTACGCACGAGTGACAATATCATTCTTTTGATATTAAAATAATATATAAATGGATGGTATATGATATATACAGAATAATAATCATGTTATATTTATTATTTACATGAATTACACACCATTATTATACCCATCCATATAATAATTTATTGAATAACAATTACACCACGACGTGGAGACGGTAAGTCGTACGTACGCACGTATGGTGACATGTTATTCAAAGGGTGGATAGAATACTGAATATGGTTGTACCATATTTATAATAACATCACAGTATATATAAGATACTAGAGTTATTATTTTATAATTATAATAACAAATAATGAATAAGTGGAAGAAGAAAGGAACTTGAAAAAGGGTGGTGAAATTATTACATCTTCTTCGGGTTCTTCCAATTGATTTGATCAAAAGGGATCCTTAAGATGGATTTCTGACTAAAGTAATTCCTCTAGGATGAAGTGAGGGAGGTTGAGAGAGTATTGGGGTAGGGGTTGGCCGAACCAAAAGGCTTTGAAGGTGTGAATTAATGAGAAGGAGGAGTGCCCTTTTATAAGAGGGGTGAGGGGCACCTTTTGAAAACCTAGAAAGATTATTTTATAATAAATTAATATTCGATTTATAATGGCTCAAAAGTAGATTATTTAAAGGTTAGGGTGGGTATTGTTCTAAAACCACTCAACCAATAGAATTTAGACAGGTTTGGGTCATTTTATTTACCTTATCTTTTAGTTTTAACTCTTAGATAATTAGTTTGACACTTACCATGTCACTTTGTATTTTTATATTATATAGTTAATAAACATACTACATACCACCAAACGACCCCCAAGTGATCCATTAATGATACACCTATCATGATATTAGTCTCTTGGACGAACCTTATATTTTTAGGAATTTAATATAAATTAATAATATAATATTTGTTTTAAAAATTATTTTATGTCAATTTTGACACTATGGGTATTTTGTTTTTGATAAATTTATAACAACATTATTACTTCGAACCAAATTTATATAATCAATAAACATATGTCATATTAACCTAAAATATTAGTTTAATTCATAAAAAGTCTTAAATTACATATATTTGAGTATTTATAATATCAATTATTTTAAATTTTCACTATTATGGTAATTACTGCATAATCATTGTGTCATAAATATATTAAATTATTTAATGTATAAAAATTATAAATAAAAAATAATTATGTAGGAAATCGTTTTAGATTTATAATTAATATTTATAATAAAAAATAAAACATATATAACACTATGTTAGAAATGTTTTTCTAAAAGATATATACTTATGTCATTTTTGTATTTATTTTAACTTAATTTATATAAAGTGTCATTATCACTTACAAGTGGCTCCATGGGGTCCAACAATCGACCCAAATATTTCCATGGTCGGAAACGTATCAGCTAATACGGTTAGGACATGTTTTTGGGTAATTGGTTATTATTATAATATTATTTTTTAACCCTTATTTACCGGATTTAGCCTTTAGCCATAGTAAATAAAATATTTACCGAAGCAATTATTCAAAATGTCTAAAAATAAAAGTTACCTATTTACAAAATTTGAACATCCTGATTCCAAATATGGAATCCATTTTTCCAAATTCAAAACACAGAAGTGGTAGAAATTAATTCAAAATTAATTCTCGTTGTTAAAACAAAACACATGTTTTTAAGAGATAATAACTATCAAAAGATTGGCACATATTTATGTCCGGTTTGATTGTGAAATTATGTACAATGACCAAAATTGTATTAAATGGTAAAAATATATTCTAAATATACTTTAAAACCACTCAAATTCATAATTTATCACTATTAATTATTTTTATTAAAAAAGTTGTTTTTAATTTAAATTTAGTAATTTTCAATATTCATCAAAATATAAAAGTTATTCGAATTGTACCCAAATTTCACCCTAGGAAAAATTTGATATTCTAAATCCAAAAATGAATCCATTTTGAGATATAAAATTTATAAAATTTTAAAAAGTAGGTATTACTATTCATAACGGCTAGTTTGATTGGTTGTGGGGTGTGTTAGAAATCGAAGTTGCATACAACACACGCTACTGTTTTATTCAAAGAGAAGCGTACCATGGAATCTTGGGGTGTTTCATTTTAAATTTTTGATGTCCCCATTCTAAAAAGTAAATTTATTTAGTTAAATTGAATATATAAAAGTTTAAAATATTGGATTTAAAAAGGGATTACTATTTAATATTTGTAAAAGTGCAATACTGAAAATGAATTTGTTCTTACATTATGTCTAAGAAACTCATAATATTTATTCTAAAATTATAAGGATTATACAAAGATCAAAATTTAGTTAATACTATTCATAACTTCTTTTGAACATCTTTTTTGATAAGTCATGGTGCGCTTGAACTCAGTGTTGTGTGTAGTGCATGTTATTGAATTATTTTGAACAAATAACACACTATGAAATCTTGGGGTGTTACATTCTCCCCTCATTCAATAAATTGCATCCTCGCAATTTGAAATTGTTATTAGAAAATAAAAGTTTGAAAATAGAAATATCTTTGTGGGAAAACCCACAATGGAAATTGGGTTACTAAAATTTAGTCTTAATATGAGGAAAAGAGAAATGGAAGGGTCACCACAAAATTATGATCTCAATTAGAAAAACATTTATGGAAATTAGAGACATATAATTGGATAAAAAACGTAAATATTTATAGGTATTGATTGAGGTCATCAATCAAAAATAAGTGTAAAATTGAGGGTCTTAAATTAATTAATCTATGATGATTTAAAATACCATCGGTTAAGCAAAACATATGGTATTAGGATAACCAATTTTTTGTTTTAAGATCCCTTCACTAAATTATAAGAATGAATTTTATCATTGAATAAGAGAATAAGAAAAATATATAATTGACAAGTAGAGTCTCATCATTTAACTAAGTTCTACCACAAACTCATCTTTCACTCTAAAAGATAATAGAACTTAAAAATAATATTCTATTTATCCTATTTGTATAGGGTAAAAAATGAATTTATAATTCATCTAGCAGAACCATTAAAAAAACGACATTATTCAATCCAGGACATCACGTGGTTCAGTGGTAGGTGATACACCCTTGTTGCCCTTCGGTTGTGGGTTCAAGTCCTGCGGCCTTGCCGGAGGCGATGGGTTACCGCCCGACCTCCGGGTTGTCCTTTTGTGGCAATCCAAAATAATCCAAACAAGAACTATCCAAAATACTTCAGTCCAAAATTTATAAGGAAGGTAAACACAATGAAGATACTTTTTTACACGTAATAACATGTGAACACCTTCATCATGTATTCTATTAAAACACTGCTACATCCCAAATTACCATAAAACCATATTGATTACAATCAGGATCCTTTATTCCTTAAACAATAATGGATATACTCCTTCAATTCAAAAATGTTGTAAACCCCAAAAATGATGGATTATACAAATCATTTATTAGTTTCAAGGTAGTCAAGAATATCCAATATAATTTATCCAAATCAATCATGTATTATTCTAAAATCACTAACTCGGTATCAGAACTATATTATGGTTTATCTTTCTCTCAACCATATATTTTCCAAACATTTAACCTGCTATTGAGTCACTTTTCTTTGTTCCACAAAATATCAATCCTTAATGAAATAGTACTGCAGTACAATCCTTAGGTACTCCATAATTATTATAACAAGTAAATTGTTGATACAAAACTCAAATGACATAATCAACATAAGAACTCTAATCATTCCTCTTCATCTGTGGTAGTATCATAACTTGATTATTATCCAATAGCATCATTTGCAGCATAGTATGATGACTATGACATAGGTTCGTGTAGTGTCCAAACTCCTTGCAAATGAAGCATTGTAAATTTGAAACCATTTTCTTACCCTTGTAGTCACGTACTTTGTGCCCTTTTTCTCCACACTTATAACAAACTCTCATTCCATTCAGGCATGTTCCAGGGTGTTTCTTCCCACAATTATTACATATGGGAAAATTTTTCTTTTCCCTATTCCCTTTATCCATCTTTCTCTCTTCCATCCTTTTATTCTCTTGCTTCGCTTCAAATCCATAGGACTCAGTAAACTCTTTACTTATCTTATAAACACATGATATTATTTATTCATATGATGATAATATATGGGAGACTGTTTCTCTTATAAATTCTGGCTTAAGACCATAAAATACATGATCCTTCTTTCTCTTTGGATCATGTTCATTGCTGGAGTTCTCATTCCTTCTACTGGGAATCATTTCTAAACAATGGCATACACTAGATTAGTTTATGAATAAAAACACCTAATTACACACTTGTAAAATACATAACATAAATTAAATAGTTTATGGATATAATCCATAATCATAAAAATGTCTCTTTTGAGGAAGTTTATACTCACAAACTCTTCATAATGGTTTGTAATGAAAATGAGAATTATCCTAAGCATATCCCCCGGGAGTGTCATAACCAAGAGTGCAGTAAGGACCGTTGTCGTGCACCAGTTCCTATTCGAGTCTAGCTCAAAGCGGTGTTTTCGGGTTTTACCCCTAGGTACATCTGTGCTAGAGCCGGCTCTACCTGCTCGTATCCAGACAGAGATGTATTGCTCGGAAAACTCACAAAATCTCTACAATACCAAAATTCTAGGAAGTTCTTCAATACTAATCCTAAAATTCCATCTTAAATCTATGTTCTCTAATCAGAGTTCATCTAAATCTAACTTCCATGGTTTGTGCTAAATTCCTCTGATACCAACTGTAATGCCCTGACCCCAGTTACCCATAGTCGGTGCATTATTACATAACATTGGTATGATCACAAGAAAGATCAAATCTCGAAAGACCGATTAGTTTAGTAGCATTGGAAACACTAGATATATTCATAAAGTTTTGCATTACATCATAGAAATGAAAACTACAACAACATAGTCTCCATAGTCCACACTCGTATCCCCTCATACTATCCTTGCAGGTCATTGATAAATTACTTCTTCACATCCTTGGAAAAATAAAACATAGAAAAGGGGAGAGCTCAAATGCCCAGTAAGGATAACAATATAGCATAAACTTTCATAAATAAGAATAAACATTTAAGGAAATGTATAACTAAAACAAAATCATTTTAAACTTGAACATAAACATAGTTTGGAAAAAATAAAATAAAATAATGCCATTTACTTATTCACATGGATATTATACTAATCGAATAATAACATGCAATATCAATAACCACTTTCATAATGATGTAATGCATAATGTCAGACTATCATAACCACATAGCCAAGGCCTCATGCCAAGACTACAAATAAGATTTTTCCAAGGCCTTATTCCAAGACACTAGTTTGTCTCATGAGACCTACCGATACATCGAGGAGCTATATCGGGCTCCACTCATCACTTACTAAGTCCAATGCATTCCCATATGAAAAGGTTTAAAATAACATAAACATTCGTATTAAAACAAGCAAACAAAATATCAATACTTTCTCCATAAACCATGAATGGTATAAAAATAACACATACACAGTAAAACATATCACAAAACCTTTTATACAAAACAAAAGTCTTGTATCATAATAAATCAACTTCAAATAAGCTTAAAATCCATCAACGTATGTTTACATATATGAAATCAAAACTATTTGAGAGAAATATATCTTTTATCGAAATCATTGAAAAGTCACACATTTATAAAGGAAGTAATTTAAAAGAGATTTTTGAAACAAAGTGTCCCATACCACATTGAAACTTTTGAAAATAAATATCATTTCAAAACATTCATTTCCATATAAATAAATCCCTAAAATCATTTTGAAAACATGGACATTAATTAAAAATATTTAGAAAGATAAATCTTTAAAACATTTAAAATTATGATCTTGATAAAGAGTACCTTTCAAAAATTATTAAAATATTAATTTTGAAAGGATTTAAAAGTCACATAATTATAAAATAAAACATTTAATTAGAAAATATCCTTATATGCTTGTAAAGGAAGCTTCAGTGATTTTATAACGGCATAAAATAACCGCACCCGCCGTATAAGATTAAAAAGACATTCTTACCTTAAATTTTTTGAAAAGGTTAAAAAGTACCTTGTTTGGATAATGACAGAAAGATTACTTTAAAAACACATAAATGTATAAATGATTTTAACCCATTTTTTAGTAAATAGTAAAAATGTTTTTAAATACATTTTTAAGGAACATTGATGTGGATGATAAAGATATCCGAGTAGATAATTACGTATAAACAACCTCAGATACTGAAGAGATTGGGAAATAAACCCTTACCTTGTACTGTTCCTAGGTTAGGGTAGATTAAACTCCTGTATAATGGTTAAATAATTGTTATTAAATTAATCAATAATCATAAACATTAATATGATATCATATATGATCTTTTAACATTGATTTGTTAATAATATCTTAGTATTATCGTTGTTTCGAGTGTTAACTTACTCATTTTATTTTATATGTTTTGTTACGTAAGCCATGTTTGCCATGGATAGAATGTATCTTAATCATATCCAGAATTATATCAAGTCCATTGATACTATTATTAATCATAAAATGAGAATTAGACTTGAATGTATACGATGGATAATGAATCTCATCGCGTTCGTGGAAACGGTAGTCCGTACGTACGCACGAGTGACAATACCATTCTTTTGATATTAAAATAATATATAAATGGATGGTATATCATATATACAGAATCATTATCATTTTATATTTTTTATTTACATGAATTACACATCATCATTATACCCATCCATATAATAATTTATTGAATAACAATTACACCACGACGTGGAGACGGTAAGCCGTACGTACACACGTATGGTGACATGTTATTCAAAGGGTGGATAGAATACTGAATATGGTTGTACCATATTTATAATGACATCACAGTATAAATAAGATAATGGAGTTATTATTTTATAATGGTAATAACAAAGAAAGAAGAAGTGGAAGAAGAAAGGAACATGAAAAAGGATGGTGAAATTATTACCTCTTCTTCCGGTTCTTCCTTTTGATTTGATCAAAAGGGCTCCTTAAGATGGATTTCTGACTAAAGAAAGGACTATATGATGAATTGAGTGAAGTTGAGAGAGTATTTGGGCTGGTTTTGTCCAAACAAAAAGACTTTGAAGGTGTGAATTAATGAGAAGGAGGAGTTCCCTTTTATAAGAGGGGTGAGGGGAACCTTTGAAAAAACTAGAAATATTATTTTATAATAAATTCGTACTCAGGTTTTAACGGCTCCAAAGTGGATTATTTAATGGTTAAGGTGGGTATAGGTCAAAAACCACTCAACGAATAGAATTTAGACAAGTTTGGGTCATTATATTAACCTTATCTTTTAGTTTTAACTCTCAGTTAATTAGTTTGACACTTTCCATGTCACTTTGTATTTTTATAATATATAGTTAATAAAATTACTATATACCTCCAAGAGACACCCAAGTGGTCCATTAATGATACACCTATCATGATATAAGTCTCTTGGCCGAACCGTAGATTTTTAAGAATTTAATATAAATTAATAATATAATATTTGTTTTTAAAATTCTTTTATGTCAATTTTGACACTATTGGGTATTTTGTTTTTGATAAATTCATAACATCATTATTAATTCGAAAAAAATTTATATAATCAATCATAATATGTCATATGAACCTAGTAAATTAGTGTAATTCATTAAAATTCTGAAATTATATTTATTTTGGTATTTATAATATCAATTATTTTAATTTTTCACTATTATGGTAATTACTGCATCATCATTGTGTCAAAAATAAATTAAATTATTTATTGTCTAAAAATTATAAATAAAATATAATTATGTATGAAATATTTTTATATTTCTAATTAATATTTATAATCTAAAATAAAACATATATAATCATATGTATAAAATGTTATTCTAAAAGATATATGCTTATGTCATTTTTGTATTTATTTTAACTTAACTAGTATAATGTGTCATTATCACTTACAAGTGGCTCCATGGGGTCCAAAAATCGACCCAGAGATGCCCATGGTCGAACATGTATCAACACAAAAGGTTAGGACACGTTTTATGGTAATTTTTTATTATTATAATATTATTTTTTAACCCTTATTTACCGGATTTACCATTTAACCAGGGTAAATAAAATATTTACCGAAGTAATTATTCAAAATGTCTAAAAATAAAATTCACCTATTTACACAATTTGAACATCCTGATTGAAAATATGGAATCCATTTTTCCAATTTCAAAACACATAAGTGGAAGAAATTAATTTAAAATTAATTCCCATTGTTAAAATAAAAAAGCGTGTTTTTAAGAGAAAATAAATATCAAAATATTGACACTTGTTTATGTCCAGTTTGATTGTGAAATTATGTAAAATGACCAAAATTGTATTTAATGGTAAAAATATATTATAAATATAATTTAAAACCACTCAAATTCATAATTTATCACTATTAATTATTTTGATTAAAAAAGATGTATTTTAATTAAATTTTAGTAATTTACACTATTCATCAAAATATAAAAGTTATCTGAAAAGTACCAAAATTTCACCCTAGGATAAATTCAATATTCCGAATCCAAAAATGAAGTCCATTTTGAGAGATAAAATTTATGAAATTTTAAAAAGTAAGTATTACTATTCATAACGGCTAGATTGATTGGTTGTGGTGTGTGTTAGAACTCGAAGTTGCGTACAACACACGTTACTGTTTTATTCAATGAGAAGCGTACCGTGGAATCTTGGGGTGTTTCATTGTAAATTTTTTATGTCCCCATTCTAAAAAGTATATTTATTTAGATAAATTGAATATATAAAAGCTAAAAATATTGGATTTAAAAAGGGTTCACTATTAAAAGTTGGTAAAAGTGCAATACTGAAAATGAATTTATTCTTACATTATGTCTAAGAAACTCATAATATGGATTCTAAAATTATAAGTATTATATAAAGTTCAAAATTTAGTTAATACTATTCATAACTTCTTTTGAACAGGTTGTTTGGTAAGTCATGGTGAGCTCGAACTCGGTGTTGCGTGTAGTGCAAGTTATTGAATTATTTTGAAGAAATAACACACTATGAAATCTTGGGGTGTTGCATTTATGGTATGGATTCAGTTCTGGGAGAGGGGTTCCAAGGGTGTGGGGGGTGTTCAGTGGGGTTGGGGGTGCCAGGGGTGTGGGAGGGCTGTCTGGTGGGGTGGGGGTGGGGGTGTCCTGGGTGTCCATGAGAGTGGGAGGGAAGTCCAAGGGTGGGACCATTTATAGGAGGGTAGAAGGGCTGTCCAGGGGAGTGGGAGGCTGTCCAAGGGGTGTCCCCGGGGTGTGGGGGTGTCCAGTGGGGTGAGGGGGGTTTCGAGGGGTGTGGGAGGGTTTTCCAGTGCGGTGGGGGGGGGGGGGGGGTACACGGTGTCCATGGGGATAGGGGGGGGGGGGGTGTACAGGGAGGTGAGAGAGGAGGTGCCTCTATCCCTCGGGGGGCTGAACACTGCTGGAAGGTATTCATCACTCCCACATGTGAAACATTTTGAGAGCTCAAGCTTCGCATGTGGGAGTGATGAGTACCTTCCAGCGTTGTTCCCCCCAAGGGGTTGTCTAGGAAGGTGTCTAGGAGGGTGGGGGTGTACATGAGGGTGTGGGTGGGGGGGGGGGGGGGGTTGTCTAGGGGGTGGGGGTGTCCAGAGGTGTGGTGGGGGAAGTCTAGTGGGGTGAGGGGTTTTGTTCTATTTTTGGTAACTTTTCCGTCTATTTTTAGGGGTGTGGGAGGGGTGTCCAGGGGTGTGGGACTATTGTCCAGGGGGGTGGGGGTATACATGATGGTGGGGGGGGGGGGGGGTTTCCAAGAGTGTGGGGTCTGTCCAGGGGTTGTTGGGGATGTACATAAGTGTGGGGGGGTTGTCTAGGGGGTCGGGGTGCGGTGGGGTGCAGTCCAGGGCTGTGTGGGTGGGGGGGGGTGTCTAGGGGTGAGGTGGGGGTTGTCCAGTGGGGTGGGGGGGGGGGGGGCTATCCAGGGGGTGGTGGTGAAGTATAAGAGGGGGGGGGGGGGGGGGGTTGTACAGGGTTGTTGGGGGCTGTCCAGTGGGTGGGAGAAATACAGGGTTGTGGGGGTGTCTAGGGGTGTGGGGAGCTGTCCAGGGGGTGGTGTGGAACTCTATGGGTGGGGAGTGACCAGGGGGTGGGGGTTTTCCAGGGGTGTTGGGGGATGTCCAGGTGGCGGGGGAAGTCCAGGGGTGTGGGGGTGTCCAGGTGTGTGGTGGGGGCTGTCCAGGGGGTTGTGGGTGTTCTGGTCTGTCTTTGGTAACTTTTTGGTCTGTTTCAGTGGTGTGGGAGGGATGTCCAGGGGTCTGGGAGTGCTGTCCAGGGGTGTTCAAGTGCTTTCGAGGGGGGGGGGGGGTTATACAGGAGATTGGGGGATGTCCAAGGGGTGGTGGTGATGCCCAGGGGTGTGGGGGGGGGGGGGTGTCCAGGGGTGTGGTGGGGGTAGTCCAGTGGGGTGAGGGGGTTTTGGTTTGTTTTTGGTAGCTTTTTGGTCTGTTTCAGGGTTGTGAGAGGGTTGTCCAGGGGTGTGGGAGTTCTGTCTAGGGGGTGGGGGTATACATGAGGGTGGGGGTTTCTAGTAGTGTTTGGGTCTATCCAGGGAGTCGAGGGGCAGTCGAGGGGTGTGGTGGGGGCTGTCCAGTGGGGTGAGGGGGGTGGGAGGGCTATCCAGAGGTGTGGGAGTGATGTCTAGGTTGTGGGGGGGGGGGTATACATGAGGGTGGGGGGATGTTTCGCGGTGTTTGGGGCTGTCCAGGGGGTCAGGGGGCAGTCCAGGGGTGTGGCTGGGGCTGTCTAGTGGGGTGAGGGGGGGGGGGGGCTGTTCAGGGGGTGGTGGGGGCTGTCCGGTGGGGTATGTTTTAAATGTTATCATTGTAAATGGTTAATTTTAATTTGGATCTTGTTTTGGTCTACTTCTGTTTTTGTGGTACAATTTCTTGATTTGGTTTCTGGTTGTTTCTAGGGAGAGCAGAGGACAGCATTACATTTAAAAAAAATGGTCTTCCACGTTGGTTATTTTATAACCGACGTGATAAAAGAATGGGGAATGGTTTATCATGTTGGTTATTTGAATAACCAACGTGATAAACACCTGTAGAATGGTTTATCACTTTGGTTATTTAATAAATGATGTGATAAAAGGCCTAAGAAATGGTTTATCATTTCAGTTATTATATAATCGACGTGATAAACCATTTCCCTGGCCTTTTATCAGGTCTGTTATTCAATAACTGATGTGATAAACCCCACGGACTGGTTTATCACATCAGTTAATATATAACCGACGTGATTAACCATTTCCCAGGGGTTCATCATGTCAGTTATTAAATAACTGATTTTTGTAAACATCCCCCGCACTATTTTATCACGTCAGTTATATAATAACCGACGTGATAAACCACCCAGATTTATCACGTCAGTTATGTAATAACCGACATGATAAAGGCCTGGGAAATGGTTTATCACGTCGGTTATTATATAACCGAACTGATAAAGACCCCTACACTTGTTTATCACATCAGTTATATAATAACCGATAGGATAAACCCTCCCCCTTGTTTTTTCAGGTCGGTTAGTTAATAACTGACGTGATAAACACCGTGATGTTATTTTTTTAGGTTGGTTTTTAAATAACCGACATAAAAAATATTTATAACGTCATCCATATTAACACCGCCTAAAAATCGACGTAAAAAATGAAAAATAACTGATGTAAAAAATGTATTCTGCACTAGTGTGTATTGGTTATTTACATTATATTTACATGCCATTGAGTGCTCGATAGTTTCATCTACCATATTAGTTTAATTTAAAACACATGAGATTGATTAGTTTTATATTAAATGGTATCAAGTTGAATTTATTCTTGTTAAAATTATTTTTTACTAGGATGTATGGTTGTTTTTTTAAATTAAAAGTAATAATAAAATGGGAAAGCCGGTTATAAGTTAAAAGATACCTTTTAAATCTGCTTTATCAATCATTGTGTTTTTAAATGATGTACTAATTAGAGTTTTCAACTTTATGAGGGATTTTCGTGGCCATCCAAGTGGTAATTCAAATTCATATATTTTTTGGAAAAAAATTTATATACTATTTTAAATGGGGATTCGTTTTTTAAAATTTCATAACCCACTTGGGAAATGATTTTACATTGAAAGGTTGTTTTCATCTCATTAGGATGTTTTTAATGGAAATGTGTAAAATTTTTAAAGCATTATTCATAGTTGTTTTTGGTGGGTTTTTCTTGGAATATACCATATAAATGTATATAAAGGTTTTTTTATTTTAATGATTGGTTCAAAATTGAATTAATATCTCTTAAGAAATGACTTATCAATATGATTTTTTTAGAAAAATGGTCATTATTCACACTAAATGGTTTCCAAATGACGTGTGTTCATGTGAGTCCCTCTTAATCCAGATTGTTTTATTATTAATCTAGAGGGTGGTATTTCTTATTAGATTATTTTAATTATGGATGGAGGTGAGTGAAATATATATCATATCTCTTGAATGAAATGTAAAAATGAATGTTTCTTGTGAGGGTACATGAGTTGAGATGATATCTACAACTATAGATATATAGATTATATCGATTTTCCTCCATTTATCTACACAATTAATGGTAGTAACAAATGTATATGTCAAATTCTAAATAATTCAATGTATTGGTATAGAAGGTTATTCAACTCAGGACGATAACAATTACACTAAATTATCTAGAGAAATTAATTATGGCTTTCTAGAATGAGGGTTCTAGTTTTCTTTTTTTAAGACTTATGGGACTGAGTGCGATATTTCAAATTCATTGTTTCCTATCATATAACTATAATATATTGAGATTTATCTTGATAGAGTTTAATGGGAATTTTAGGGATCTGATAGTTTCATCAATTCCAACTAAAGGATCACATCCCTAGTTTGAAAAATTTTACTTGAATCTGAAAATATGTAACATTATTCATTAATCATATTTAGGATTTGTTATGGTATTCCAATATATATTAGTCATTTTAATATCCTATAGTAATTGATTTGTTTATGGTACCATGTGCCATTATGTTTTTGTTTTTTGTTTTTTGATTATTTTTCTCCCATGTATGATTACTCTAGGGTGAGATATATTTTATAGTTAGTTTAAAAGTGATTAATGAAGCTAATGTGAAAATTTTATTTGAAAAAATATGTGGTATAATATTAAAATTGATATTCAATGAGTTTTTAAAGAGGATAAATGGGCTTTTAATCTTATAACATGTATTTTCATTATTGATCCTCTTTTAATGGTATAAGGGTGCTTAGAAAAATATTATTTTTTTACAATAAAATATTATCTAGAACATAAAAAAGTTTTCAATTTTTTTTATTGAGGGCTATAAATGGATCTCAAGTGATTGTTTTCATTTGAGCTAAATATTTTAATTTTTTTTTGAAAAGATATGAATTTGATTTGGATTTTGTGTACATGTTCCATAAAAACCTATTTGTTGTTGTATTTATAAATTATCTTTAAATGGGATTTATTTTTTAACTTACTACACAAACTCTATGGTGCTTACATACTTGCCTTGATTTCACTCACAGCCGATACAAACCAATTGGTGTGTAAAAAATATGGTTTCTTTTAGGTCCCTTGACATTGGTCTCTATTGTGTTTTGTGTGGGTTATTCTAGAAGACTTGTTTGAGAGAAGGAGTGTGAACAAGGTTCATATAGATATCATTTATATTAGTTTCAATTTTTTTTATTTTGGTATTATATGTGTTATTTCAATGACTTTATTTTTTGATTTGTGGTGTCAAATTTTATTCATTTTTATACCATGTGATTTTATATGTGATTCTACCACATTTATTATTCAGTATCTATTTTTTTATTAATTAAAATACTTACTCTTATGGGGATTGGTATTATTAATATGGTCTTTTTATAATGGGTGAAATTATTCCCAATGAATATGTTCTAACACTACGATACTAGTTTCTAGACCACGATGATTTGGAATGAACCATAATCTTTTCCTAGACTATTTATGGTGTCTAAGGGAAGGAATACACTTATTGGTTCATAAATATTATATTATATAATTCACTCTTATTATTTTAAATGTTCCTGGGTATTCTGGAGTCCAGGATTGTCATTGGGACCCATATAGGGGGAATCGAAAAGTGCATGGATAATTCTTCCTCACACTAATACTTTATTATCTATGGGTGATTAGGATCTTATGTACATATTTTGAGTTAATATTTAGATTTCTATTTTTGAAATAGATATTTTTAGATGATTTGTTGATCTGTGATGAATATTTTAGTTATTTTGGTTGTCAGGTTGAGTTTTTAAGGTGAAATTAGTGAATAATGATTGGAATTATAGTCATCAAGCATAATATAAAAAAACATTTTTTCTGGTGTGAAATGGTTATACATCTATGACATACCATATTTCATGGTTAGAACAAGGTTTATCATCATGTTCTTCCAAATAACTCATAGTGGAGTTAATCCTATAGATTTTTTTTCATTCACTACTCCCTCAATGTATTCAAAATGAATTATGTCACTAGTGTGTTATTAGATATGGTTATCTAAAATCTATAATTTTGAATTTGGTATCGATTAAAAATTATAATTTTTTTGGTATAATCACCTATGGATTTATTGTTATGAGTAGGAAATGGATTTGGAATGATAAAAATGAATTACAAAATGTTTACTATTTTAAAAACCATTACATAATAGTTTGGAATTTTTTTCATTTTACTAGTTAAGGACATGTTTTTGTTTCCTTAAAAATGGGGCTTTGATATTTTTTTTGTATGGAAAATGTGTGAGAGTTTTGAAATTTTAAATTTCGAATGATTGAACTCTTAAACACATGTTTCTAAAATGTTTAGAATAATATTTTTTTTTCAAAAGGTTAATTGATGGGAAAAATAAATTTTGAAATTACCCCAAGATGGGAAAGAGTGTTTAATGTTCAATAAATTTTTGTTTTTTTATGACCGTATAAGGTATTATGTATTTTAGGTTGGTGAAATGAATTTTAAAATGTTTTTTATAATTCATATTGAAAATATTCATAAATTATTGGATTTTGAAAAGTTATTTTCATTGGGAATTTTAAATAGTTTATATTTTCCCAATGGTTAAGTGGATTTTGGAATTGATCAAAGGGTAATGAATAGTATTATATTCATATGTTTTTTTCATCATTATTATTTTTAATTTCATGAAGGAAGATATTGTATTGTCCATATATGTTACCTTTCTATAGTTTCTAATATTATTTGGATTCTTGACTCTTCCCAAACTCGATGATTATTTTAGGGATTTTTTTACCATTTTTTTACTTTACATATACATGGGTAATATCTATTTCACAAACAATGGTAGATTTATGTTGAAATATTATAGTTTAATTGAGGTGAGTTTTATTTAGGAATTGGGATATGGTAGTGAATCCTTCTATGTGTTTTCTAATGAACATGTGTGATTTCATTAAGTGGCTGTTTTTATGGTAATTTATTTTGGTATTAATAGGGGATTATTAAGTAATTATCTTATGGATCGAAATGTGAATTAGTATAGTTTTTTGACCTTATTCCATGTGAGGTTTCCTTTGTTTTTGGATCTTAGTTCATCCATTGTTGTTTTAGTTTTTTTATTTCGGGGCTTCTGGTGTTTTCTTGTGGTAGTACCATCTAGATTTTGGCTTATCATTTGGTTTGGCATGGGTGATCATTGGATCGGAAATGTGTAACTACGATGGATGATTCCTTTGTGAAGTTTAGAACTTGTTAGTACATGTTTTTTTGGGGTTCATCATTGGTTCTTTTTCCAATATTTATTTACTCATTTACATAATATGGATAGTGACTCGGGTTAAGAACTCGTGTTTCATCTTGTTCTGGAATTATTATGAGATGTAACTTGTTGATTTAATGAGTTTTAATATTGTTGAATAATTTTTCTATGTGATTTTTTTATACATTTAAACATGGTCTACTTGATATTTAGGTCATGTTTTCTAGTGATCATACATGTTTGATGGATTCTGGTCTCATCTGAGGATGTTCATGGAGATGAATTTTCATTATTTATGTTTAAGTTTTTATGTTTGTTGTCCAATTATTTTACCATATAGGGAATTTTAGTATGGTGGTGGGATTAATTTTTAGTTTGGATCTCATTTTGTCCACTTATCTCTGATCATGGTTGAGTTAATAATCAACACATATTTTGGTTTTGGGGATTGGTTGTTTTAGTATATAGTAATTATAAATTTTCCATAGTTTCATTTAAATAATTCTCACATGTTATTGGTCTTCCGACACATTTTATGTAATATGGTGTGATTGTAAATCATAATAGTTATTTCAAATTTTACTATGAAATTTTTATTGGAAATAAATGGATTAGTAGGGTGATTGTAAAACCCATATCACATAAAATTAAATTATAATAATATTTTTTTTAAAACATAAATTTTTTAAATTTTGAATTTTAATGTTATTTTTAATGAATATTTTATTCAATGTATGTTTTGGGGCACAAGAATGAGAAGAAACTATTAATGTATCCTTATGTGGGGATGTTTCTTGTTTTATAGAATGTTCATGGTCCGAATTTATATTGTAGATCACAGTTTTAGTGAAACATAGTAGTAACCATGTGGATTTACCTATCAATGAGTTTATCATGGAAAATGGTTCGACCACGGTTTGGAAGACCATGTGAAAAAAAGTAATATTGATTTTAATTGGACAATATCATTTAATTTTATTATCACACAGGTATATATCGATCTCTATCCCTTAAGGGAATTTGTACAAGAGAGATTAATTTTCGATTTTCCAATAACATGATTGGTTAATAATTTTTCAATCTTTGTGGAATAACTATATGAGCATCAATGAATCCCGTAAAATTTAATTTTGGAATTTCTCTAATATATTTTAAGAGACCAAAGTGATTACTCATCCCCCCTTTTATATCATAATGTATATGAATATCGGTAAATAAAATTGGGGTTTAATTTTGAGTATAAAAACATTCATTTTTAACAATAAAAGAATCATATTTTAACATTGTTAAACTATTCATATTTACAATAACTCTTATGATTTAAAATTACGATCATACTAGGCCCATGGGTCCAATAAAAATAGTATATTAATCTTATAGATTCTAATATTTATTCCACATGTTGTTATTAGAGTTTAAAAATATTCACAGTAGAAAAAGATTTAATAAGAGTAAGCATAGTAAGAATCCTAATCATAATGGTTATAATAAATTAATGTATTAGAAATGTAGTTATTTTATCATAAAGTTAATAGAATCATTATCAATGTTACATTTTTTTAACAACATAATTAATATTAAAAAAATTAATAGTAATTAATTCTATTAAGATAAATAATATACAAATATGAAGATGAATATAAAATGATTCTCTTTAAATTTAAATTATAGATGAAATAAAAGACATTTAAAAAATGAGTAAATAAGTATAATTATTTTAACAAAAAAAGTAGGGTATCTAGTAACCTAAAATAAAGGTCTGTTGTTTTATACATTTAAGAATTTATGTCTTTCCCTTACTAGGTAAATCTTTTAATACAATGATTGTTTTGTCTCACTATCCTTGTGAGCCCTTGATACAATGATCGACTAATCTATCTCACTATCCCCACAAGCCCTCAATGTGATGATAATTTTTTGTCTTTTTATCTCTAAAATCCCTTGATCATCTTTTAAATCGGAAAACACAATGAAAATACAAATTCAAAAAGGTTAAAATGTCAAGGAATTTTCAGTTCACTATTGTAATCTTCAGAGCTCTCATACAATAGTAAAATCTGTAGAGATTCTCTAATTGAATCTACATCTATTTGAGAACACTTTTGATGACAAGTTATCTATAATAAGGAATTGAATTTTCATGTTGATAGTCTGAGGGTCATATTTTCTCCACAATTTTCATAATTGCATGGGAACATGGAACTTCAATAGTCATATTATATTATAATTCATGACATCATTTTGTTGTACAAATTTACAGTGAAAAAATATTCTATTACATTATAATATGTTTTTGAATATTAAGAAATTAGATATAGGTAAATCCAAAAGATTTTATTACCATATATAATTATGAATTTTTTTATGATTATTATTCAGATAAGATCATATCTTATTTCAAATATAATTATAAAACATTTTTCCTTACAATTTTTCGATAGATATTCTTTTAAATCTGACTTGATAATGGTGAATCCCATAATTTTAGAATTTATTCTCAATATGATAATTCAAATGAATAAATTGGGTTTATTTTCATAAATAATTTAAAACAAAATCAAATTGTGGTAAAACATATATTCTACCTACAAAAACATTCTAAAAATAAATATGGCATGAAAGAGTTAGTAACTAATTGTTTAAGATAGAATTTGTGATTTTTGAAAACAAAATTAATGGAAAATTTATAAAGAATATTTTGACTAAAAATCCCCCCTTCTTTTAATGATCAATACACATTATGTAAATATAAAATAACTTTGAAAACATCAAGTAAATTATATTTTTTAATAGCATTGTATTTAGAATAATACATTAGTACATACCTCCCTCATATTTTATAACTCATCTAAATGTAGTGATGAATACCATTAAATACCCAATAGGATAAGAACATCAATAAGGATTGTATTATATTATTTAAATATTTTTCTCCCCATAATATAAATAATATCCATTATTCTATAAAACATTATCCGTTCATATACATTTCTCATCCTTTTTGATTTTTGAAAATGAGTAGGATGAATTATGGAAATAAAATAAAATGATTATAAAAAAATATAAAAATAACAATTATATATTACATGATCATATAAAATAAATTATAGAAAATTCAACCCACTAAGTATTGGAAGACATTCAAACAAAATATAAGTCGATGAAAAAGACTTTCATTGAAATTCAAATCCATAGAACTATAATATGTGTTTTAATAGATCAATCATTCTTTTGTATTAACTATCATAAAATTATATTTATCTTATTAAATAATTTTCTATATTGTTATACCATTTACATAAATTCATATTGTGATTTTTTCCCAAATCTTTAATCCTTTTCTCTTGAATTTGAAATCTTTCATCCTGAACATTAACATTTTCTTCTTGAGAGTGAATCTAATTTTCCAAAATCATATTCTATTCATCATAATATTTCACTGATTCTGAGAAAACACCATTACTATTATTCAAATCAATAATATAATATTATAGACATAGATTATTGAAATCACTTAGATTAGAAATAGTAAGATCATTTTTAAGACTGAGATATGTTTAGTTTTTTTATTTTATGGGATTCTGAATTGTTCAAGATTTTTAACACTAGTGGCCATATCCTTTGAAATGAAATAGAATGAAATATTTTCTAGATCTAAATATTGATCAAAATTCTAAAAATTATCATCTTATATCTTGGTATGATCATTAATACCATGGTAACATTTCAATATCTTATTGTGACATTTCTTATGAGATTCTACTATTTCATTGAAAATATTAAATTCTACTTCCAACCATAATAACTGGTCTCTTAAATAATTCACTGAATATGAATAATTGTATTGATTTTCAATTTACAATTCAACCTTGGTGTCCAACCTATGAAAATATTGATTTTTCCCCAATATTATCAAAGTATGAATGATAAAATCATGTCCATGAGTTATGATCATATTTGGAGAATTTGATTCAGATTGATTGTTTTTGTGACTTTCCAATATTTTGTTGAACTGGTTTTCTTTTTTCATTCTTTGAGACTGATTTCTCTATTACTTTATCATCATTATTTGTATCCTAAATTTCAATTTCATCAATAAAATTAATTTTACATCCTTCATATTTTATGTTCTAATCTTGTTCATCACTCTTGGATGAAGATAAAAAATATCTAAACAAAGGAAACATTTTTTTCTTCACAAACTGAATTCCAATTATGATTTACTAAATATATTATTTTTTTAATAGGATTAGGAAGTCATTATATAGATATTATTGTATTTGTTCTCATCCTCCCTTTCTTCAGATTCTATTTTCTATTGATTAACATCCACTTTCCTATTATCACCTTTTTTTCCTTTTCTTCTTTGGTACTACTTCCTATTAGGTCCACTAGGTCAAATAACCTATGAGAGGGGTGAATCAGGGTAAGAATGATAAAAAATATCCCCCTTAGGATTTGTTTTTCATATTTAAACGAAAACACTTCTCTCTTTATCATGTAGTAATATATGAACATCAATGAAATCTTCCTCAAGACACAAATATTTTTTACGCGGTTCACCCTCACTAGGCTACTTACAAAGAGTACACAACAACTATGTGTTGATGTACCCAAAAAATAACTATCACATCCAATTTCAAGATAATGGTTATATCATATACACCTAGGATAACTGAAGTTACATGGATTTGGGTCTCCTCAATTCATTACCAAGGGTCACTCCCATTGCCTCTTCCTATGGATATCTACCAGGGGGAAGGATCATTGTGTTCATCTTACTTCTATCACTACTCTTGGATGGGATCCACTCACAGTTTATGGACATCTAAGTCCCTTTATTTTCATGTAATTACGTATCCTCGATGTTGGTAGATTCTCTGTTAAAGTTACTTTTTTACCTGTGGATGAAATCCACATTTCTGCATAATTTTTGTTCACTAAAAATTGCTTTGGAATAATTTATTAGAGATTTTACTAGATTTATTGAGTCATCAATGAACTACCTTTCCTATTCTACGTACTAACTTACTTCCACCACGTACAATGAAGTGGGTATGGTACACGAGTCACCTTTTTCCACAAACTGCCTCTAATTATGCATAACACTTATCCTTCATGGACTACTCCTCCATGGGCTTACTCCTATTTCCCTGTCGTATATCGCCTTTGAATACGGACTCCTTGTACCACATCAGTATATTTCATCCACCTAACACCTCTACTTATTTAGGGGATTTCTTCCTCAATATAAAACATTCCTTTTGTGGACCCTTCTTACTTTTTGTGATAATGTATCTCACAAAAATTCTCCTCCAAAAATTTTTCTGTGCGAATTACTTCATCATTGAAGGAATTATCCCATGCAAACTTCCTTCAGACTTCTACCCATTCCTGGAGTTATGATTCTCACTAATGGAATTCACTCTTTTTAAAAATGGGATTAACACATATTATATTGGAAAATAGATCTAAAAAATTCACTAATATGAGATTACCTGAATCTTCAATGTGGTACAACCCCCAACATGTACCACTTATCTTGTAAACCATTCTTCCCAATGTGGTCCTTGTACAACATATCTTCATTCACAGTGCCCCAAATCGCCATCACGTTTTAATGAACAATACCCTTCAAAGAATCTAAAATCACATCCTCGTTTTCATGAATGAAAATGCATCTTTTGAACCTAAATACATGTCAACCAACCATTTTCTTTCCACAAAATGGTCCCATTCCAAGTATTTATGTCACATCTCATGATACCCTTCCATCAATGACTCCCTTCTACATTCCACATACCTCCATAAGCATTCCATGAATCATTCCTTATGGTTTGTGTAATGTGTTCCCCTATGAAGAAATCATCATTTTTCAAAAGCCAAACTCTAGATTTTGAGGCCCAAAAATTGAATAATACATGGGAAACGTCATCTCCATAAAACATTTCATCTAAGAATACCATCCATGCTCATTTGTTGTCATATGGAATTGTCAACTAACACAATGTAACACCCTGATATTTTATGAAAATAATTCTTTTAATTTCATTGATGTATTCTATTATACACCACACCAAGCTTATCTTGTACTATACGCAACACCGTATTAGCTTTTAGTATACGCAACGCTATTCTTGGATCGTGTTACACACAATTTCAAGTTCATTTTATAATAGTAATTCTACACAACATTGAGTGTGTTATATATATATATATATATTCAATGTATAAATAAAATATGGTTGGATTATGTTATACAAAACAACGAAGGATTCTTGCACAACACGCAGCCTTGACTTGGCTTGCATTTCACGCAATCACGACCTTCCTCGATAGAGTGTGTTGTACGCAATACCGAGTTTTACTAAAAAACGATATATTATTATAATATTATTATGAACTAGCCGTTACGAATTTTATTAACTAAATTTATAATTTTATAACATTATTATTAATCTTACATATTTTATAGAACATGGTATGAGAACAAAATAAATATTTCGGGTAAAATAAGTATTTTTCAAAAAATGCAATTTTGCCGCCTTTTGATGGCGCACCAACATTAAATCTAGTTTTTGACATGTTTATAAGTTAAATTTGACAGATTAAAATTATTATTTTGAATCAGGATATAAAAATTTACATTAGATACAGTTTTGATATTTTTATGATAACTTTCATATTTTAATGAATAATAAAAACACGCTATATTTTAATTAAAAAAAACTTTTTTCATTATAATAAATTATGTGATTAAAAAATAATATTTAATGGTTTCAAAGTATAAATATAATATATTTTTACCATTTAATATAATGTATGTCATTAGCCTTGATTTTACATTTGAATTTGTAGGTTAAATAAATTCAATCTTTGGCAATGTTTTAACTTTTAAAACCTGTTTGCTTAACAACGAGATTAATTTTAAATTAATTACTGCAACTTTTGTATTTTGAATTTTGAAAAATGGATTCCATATTTGGAATCCATGGTTCCAAATTATCTTAATAGGTTACTTTTATTTATTTTTATATTATGAATAGTAACTACGTTAATTTTTTATTTACTACGGTTAAAGGTAAATAGGGTAATTCAAGGTTAAAAGAATATTATAATAATTCATAATTACCTTGAAACTTCTCTTAACCTTATTGGATGAGTATTTTCCAACCATGGTCATCCTTGGGTCGATTTGGGGACCCCATGGAGCCACTTATGAGAGACAATGACACATTAGATTAATTAATTTAATGTAAAGACAAAATTGGAATTAAAAAATATCGTTTAGTAATTAATTTTTATAAGGGGTATATAAATTATATTTTGGACTATAAATATTCATTTGAAAGATAAAGAGATTTACTACATGTTGGTATTTTTTTTATAATTTTTATACATCATATAAATTAAATTATTTATGACACAATAATGATGCAGTATTTACCTCATTAATAAATGATTTAAATAAATAAGATTAAAATGATTAAAATATCATCCAAAACCTGTCCGATTACTATTGGATGATTTTATTTCGAATATGAGTCATGTTATCTTCGACATTAATGTGTTTTGGACCTCTTGAAACCGAAGATAAGTTTATAATAAAATAATGTTTTCACACTTTCCTAAAGAGCCCCTCTACTCCCTTATAAAAGGAGACCACTTCTATGAAATTCCTCACACCTATAAAGCCTATTGGATCGTCCAAACTCTGCCCCAATAAGATCCCAACATCCCTCTCCTTCCCCTTGAATACTTACACTAGGAAGAAGACTCTCCAAGATGTCCTTTTGGTTCAAACCAAAGAAAGTTACCAAAATTAAAGGTAACAGTTTCTCTTAAGTTGTTTTATTTTATTCTACTTCTCCAACCCCTAAATTCTTTTTAATACTTTATTTTGTGACAAAAAAAGTATCCTGAAAGTAATATCATGTTGTTATGAGAAGGATTATAACTACACATACACAAACCTACATCTAATGGATGAAGAACATAATGTTTCTGTGACGGAAAACTAACGCCTCACAAAACGATGATTGTTCGATTTTCCCCTACCGCCTCTCATGGTGGCCATTATGATGGCACTATATTTATATATAATATATATTATGTTTATTATTTCTTTATTCTTATTTACTTACCAATTATATCAAGCCATTACGGTGTCCATAGTCGGTAAATACGATAATCTCATTTGAGGAAGTGCGGACTATCGCCCCCTCAAAGTGATATGATTCGTTAATACCTTATATGGGATGTATAAAGGATGTGGTTAGTGATATTATATATGATATTATACTGGAATTATAATATACCTATGTATCATTATGTTTTAATTCCATTAAAATAAGAAATAGAAATGAAAGTAGCGTTCATGCATACGTACGGCTTACCGTCTCCAGGAACGGTGCGATTCATTTCTTACCTCCATATGTTATGTACTATTATAAATTCTTTTATATTCTGGATATATAATGAATGTATATCATATATAAATCATTATTTACATTTTGGAGGTATGTAATCATGATATAAGTAATAATAACATCAAGAACAACAAGTCCAAACACGTACGATAAATAAGATGATTTTACCCAAAACACTACTTTAACATTAATTTACAAAGGAATGGGTAATATAAAGTCATAAGTGAACCAAATATGATGTCATAAAAATGAATATGATTCTGTAATAAGTCAATGAAATTATTTCAATCATTATACAGGAGGTTCGGACACTTAGGAAGCAAATCAGACCTAAGGTAAGGGAAATATCACAATCTCATTTTTATCCGAGATTGTTTATACTTTAGTATTTACTGGGGTGTAATTTATCATACACATCCATCTTTACTCAATATGTAATATTATTTCCATCCACCTACAATTTTTTAAATCCAATTTTACCCTTCGGTGAGTTTTTAGTAAAAGATATGAAATGAATCTTTTGTCATTTTTCATACGAGGTACTTTTTGACCTTTCCGACAAAAGTATGAGAAGAATGTTTTTTAACCTATACGGCATAAATGGATTTTCAAAACATTATTTCCAAGAATCTTCCTTTACAATTTTTCAAGTTTATTTTTAATCAACTTCTTTTAGTTTAGAATTGTATGACATGTTAAGAAAGGAAAAGTGTTTTTGAAGTTGAAAGGATATTTTCCTCAAGAATGGAGTTCAAGTGTTTTATCAAAATTATCTTCCATCTATGATAATATAGGGTTCTGTTTCTATCCCTATTATTACATTGATTTGATTATGTTATTTTTATGAATTCCTTTATCTTATATGAATTGTTTTATGATGTCACGATGTTTAAGATTCCCATTTTTAATACATGGGTTATGCTATGATGTATGGTTTATGATTTTGTGGCACACATAAGAATGGTATCATTATGAGATGGGTGGGACCTATATCTCCCTCCAATGAATTGGGTAAAGATTTTATATCTCATGAGATAGACATGTCTAGAACGGCAGGTTAAACCGGTTCAGTAAAACAGGACTGAAACGAGGAATGAACTCGGTTCAGAAATGGACTTTGTCCACTAAGATAGTCATGGAAATGAGCCTTGACTAATAATAAATTATTCTCTATGATTATGTGTGTATGACACAAAGTTTCATGTTTTATGTTATGATTATTGGGATTACATTTCACTACTATGATTTATCCCGTGTTATGAGATTATGATTTCTTTTGCAGGTTAAGATTTCCAAAAGTTATGTTGTTATGTATATGATGTGATTGATATTTCTTTTGTTTACCCTTACTGAGAATTTGAGCTCACCCTTTTATGTTTTCTTTTCCCCAGGATATAAAGAAAGGTTTTAGGAAAAAAATGGGAAGATCTTTATGGGAGATGTTGAAGATCTTTCACCACGATTAGAAGATTATATTCCGAGTTTCCAAAGACACTAAACTATTATGGTCCTTGTGTGTGTGTTTTTGTTATGTACTAAGTATTCCACAAAAGTAATGTAATGTCCATGTACGTCAAGCTTAGGGTCTCTATAGTTTGTATCGGAGGAAAGGTTAAGTCAACCTTTGGAAACTAGGATGCGAGAACTTTAGTGAGATCCCTAGAGATATTTCTAAGGTATGTCTAGGGATGTCCCTAAGGATAAGTATATGTATAGGATATAGTATTAGAACTAAGGTAACAATCTTAGAATTTATCCTAAGATGTTAGATATTGAGGGTACTCACCCTTTACTATGTTGTTTTCCCTATCATGTTTTTTCCCTCTCACAGAATTCTTTTTGTGTTTTAGTCAAAGGAGGGAACTAGAAGGAATTCGGTTAACATTGAATCCAATGGAAAAATTGGTGACTATGAGCAACAAAATTGTGTAATTCCTAGAGGGAAAGATATTGTGATTATGTGAAATCAGTCATCGCGATATATGATTAACAAGGTGAAATTTAGTGGTATGCCTAATTCATCAAATAATAGGAAGATAGACTTTTATGCATGTTCGCATGTTGAGGAGCATAAAGAAAGGAAGATTGAGATTTCTAAATAAGGGAAGAATAACCTTGAGGAATACCTCAAATGGAGAGACAAATGTTATCTGTGTGGAGAAAAGGGACATAAAGTGACTGACTGTTATAGAGTTCAATGTATTTTTTGTGGAGAACATGGGAATTAACCAACTCAATGCCCTAACCTAAAAAGTTACTTCTAAATCAAGGAAGGACTTATTCCAGGACAATCATTGAAGAGGATGGATTGAAGTGTTTATGTATTTGTTCTCAAGAATAATGTTGTTGAGGTACTTTTATGGTGTATTAGAATATTTTTGTATTTCTCTATTGTGGATTTCAATAATTTTATTGTACTGGTAACCATGAAAAGTGATTAAAATATTTTGGAAAGCAGATGATATGTGAATAATGAAGGGATAAGAAGATAATAAGATGTTTGATTGTATTCATGAGCTCATGATTTATATAAGGACTAAGTGATTTCATGGTTTGAGTATATAGAATTTTGAGGATTTTGGTATGTGGAAAGTGTTAACTTTTAACAACATTCATGTTTTCAATAAAGTTCAATGTGTATTCATTTTTCAAGAGAATACATGATTAAGGTATTCACAAGATTGGAATGTGACCAACAAGATATATGAGGGATAAATGATCGTATTCACAGGCTTGTTATACGACCTTTTTAGTAATCGTTCTCTTTATACAATGAGTTTTGAAAGAAGTATTTTGGATAAGCCTAAAGATTAGAATGGATTATGTTGGACAGAAGTTATTATTGTTTAATGATATACCTTTTTCGATATTATTGATGGGATGTTATAGTAATAGAAAAAGGACATCCTGCAGGACGGGCGACAACCCATCGTGTCGGACAAGGCTGTGGGAATCGAAATCACAATCGAAGTGCGACTGGCCTTTATCACCTACCACTGGCCTACAGGAAGTCCCTAGTTAGTGGAAAGTAGTTTTCTTTTATTAAGCGGTATGATAAATAATGTATAAGTCCATTTTTGGAACAATATACGATTAATCTCACCATAAGATGGACTTATAACTTTTGCTAACCTTTTGTTTGAAATAGATGGAATGGCCCATCATTCTGTCACATGATCTGCTAATGCTTCACGAATAACAAACTCAACTTCATTTATTTATGATATGAAGTGGAAATTGTTCAATTCACGAACAATGGTGATATTGTACCAAAATCATATAAGTATTTATTTTAATTCACCAACATTAGGGAAATGATCTTGAAAAACAAATATGTTGTCCTAGTGCTCTTATATCCGATGAACCAGATGGTACCTTAGATCATCACAAATTTTTGGCTTTGTGATTGTTGGATTTTTCATAGCCATGTTCTCTACCACTCTCCATCAGAACTTGATGGTTAGATTTTTCTTCCATATCTATATTTTCACCGATGTTCTCCTACGTGGAAACCCGGTGATGAGTTAATTTGGGTAACCGTTACGTTTCATAATTTAGTTTTTAATGCCAAGTTGTGTTATTCCTTTTTACGATGTGGGTTTCTATTAAAGAAATTTTCAAGTAGTAAACAATGTAGAACCCCGACGAATTTCGAGCGTGAAATTCATTTTAAGGGGGGTAGAATGTAACACCCTGAGATTTTACGAAAAATATTCTTTTAATTTCATTGATGTCTTCTATTATACACCAAACCAAGTTTAGCTTGTACTATACGCAACATTGTATTAGCTTGCAGTATACGCAATGCTATTCTTGGATCGCGTTACACACAATTTCAAGTTCGTTTTATAATAGTAATTCTACGCAACATTGAGTGTTATATATATATATATATATATATTCAACGTATAAATAAAATATGGTTTGATTATGTTATATGAAACAACGAAGTATTCTTTCACAACACGCATCCCTGACTTGGCTTGCATTTCACGCAATCACGACCTTCCTCGATAGCGTGTGTTGTACACAATACTGAGTTTTACTAAACAACGATATATTATAATAATATTATTATAAACTAGCCGTTATGAATAGTATTAACTAAATTTTGAATTTTATAACATTATTATTAATCTTACATATTTTCTAGAACATTGTATGAGAACAAAATAAATTTTTCGGGTAAAATAAGTATTTTTCAAAAAATGCAGTTTTGCCATCTTTTGATGGCGCACCCACATTAAATATAGATTTTTGGCATGTTTATAAGTTTAATTTGACAGAATAAAATTCTTCCTTTGAATTAGGATATAAAAGTTTACATTGGATAAAGTTTTGATATTTTTCTGATAACTTTCATTTTTTAATGAAAAGTAAAAACACGCTATATTTTAATTAAAAACAACTTTTTTCATCATAATAAATTATGTGGTTAAATAACAATATTTAATGGTTTCAAGGAATAAATAGAATATATTTTTTCCATTTAATATAATCTATGTCATTAGCCTTGATTTTACATTGAATTTGTAGGTTAAATAAATTCAATCATTGGCAATGTTTTAACTTTAATAACCTGTTTGCTTATCAACGAGATTAAATTTAAATTAATTACTTCAAATTATGGGTTTTGAATTTTGAAAAATGGATTCCATATTTGGAATCAGTGGGTCCAAATTATGTTAATAGGTTACTTTTATTTTTTTGATATTATGAATAGTAACTACGATAATTTTTTATTTACTACGGTTAAAGGTAAATAGGGTAATTCATGGATAAAAGAATATTATAATAATTAAAAATTACCTTGAAACGTGTATTAAACTTTTTGGATGAGTATTGGCCGACCATGGGCATCCTTGGGTCGATTTTGGGACCCCATGGAGCCACTTATTAAAGACAATGACACATTAGATTAATTAATTTAATGTAAAGACAAAATTGGAATTAACAAATATCGTTTAGTAATTAATTTTTATATGGGGATATATAAATTATATTTTGGACTATAAATATTCATTGGAAAGATAAAAATATTTCCTACATTTTGGTAGTTTTTTTATAATTTTTATACATCATATAAATTAAATTATTTATGACACAATAAGGATGTAGTATTTACCTCATTAATAAATGATTTAAATAAATAAGATTAAAATGATTAAAATATCATCCAAAACCTGTCCAATTCCTATTGAATGATTTTATTTAGAATATGAGTCATCTTATCTTCGACATTAATGTGTTTTGGATCTCTTGAAACTGAAGATAAGTTTATAATAAAATAATGTTTTCACACTTTCCTAAAGAGCCCCTCCACTCCCTTATAAAAGGAGACCACTTCTATGAAATTCCTCACACCTCTCAAGACTTTTGGCTCATCCAAAATCTACCCAACTAAGCCCCCTACATCCCTATCCTTCCCCTTGAATCCTTAAATTCGGAAGAAGACTCTCCAAGAATTCCTTTTGGTTCAAACCAAAGAAAGTTACCAAAATTAAAGGTAACAATTTCTCTTAAGTTGTTTTCTTTTATTCTACTTCTCCAACCCCTAAAATCTTTTTAATCATTTATTTTGTGACAACACAATTATCCTGAAAATTCTAGGATGTTTTTATGAGAAGTATTAGAACTACACTTACACACACCTCCATCTAATGGATGAAGAACATAATGTTTCTGTGATGGCAAACTAACGCCTCATGAAACGATGATTGTTCGATTTTGCCCTACCACCTCTCATGGTGGCCATTATGATGGAACTGTATTTATATATAATATATATTATGTCTATTATTTCTTTATTCTTCTTTAATTCCCAATTATATCATGCATTTACGGTTTCCATAGTCGTTAATTACGATAATCTCATTTGAGGAAGTGCGGACTACCACCCCCTCAAAGTGATGTGATTCGTTAATACCTTATGTGGCATGTATAAAGGATGTGTTTAATGATATTATATATGATATTATACTGGAATTATAATATAATTATGTATAATTATGTTTTAATTCCATTAAAATAATAAATAGAAATGAAAGTAGCGTTCATGCGTACGTACGGCTTACCGTCTCCAACAATGTGTTTTATTTCTTACCTCTATATGTTATGTACTATTATAAATGCTTGTATAGACTGGATATATAATGAATGTATATGATATATAAATCATGATTTACATTTTGGAGGTAAGTAAATCTTGATATAAGTAACAATAACATCAAAAACAATAAGTCCAAACACGTAATATAAATAAGATGATTTTACCCAAAACACTACTTTAACATTAATTTACAAAAGAATGGGTAATATAAAGTCATAAGTGAACCATATATGATGTCATAAAAATGAATATGATTCTTTAATAAGTCAATTACATTATTTAAATCATTATACAGGAGGTTCGGACACTTACGAAGAAAATCAGACCTAAGGTAAGGGAAATATCACAATCTCATTTTTATACGAGATTGTTTATAAATTAGTATTTACTGTGGTGTATTTTATCTTCCACATCCATGTTTTCTCAATATGTAATATTATTTCCATCCACCTACAATTGTTTAAATACAATTTTACCCTTCGGTGAGTTTTTAGTAAAAGATATGAAAGGAATCTTTTGTCATTTTTCATACGAGGTACTTTTTGACTTTTCCGACAAAAGTACGAGAAGAATGTTTTTTAACTTATACGAAATAAATGGATTTTTAAAACATTATTTCCAAGAAGATTCCTTTACAAATTTTCAAGTTTATTTTTAATCAACTTCTTTTATTTTAGAATTTTATGACATGTTAAGAAAGGAAAAGTTTTTTTGAAGTAGAAAGGATATTTCCCTCAAGAATGGAGTTCAAGTGTTTTATCGAAATTACTTTCCATCTAAGATAATATAGGGTTATGTTTCTATCCATATTATTACATTGATTTGATTATGTTTTTTTATGAATTCCTTTATCTTATATGAATTGTTTTATGGTGTCACGATGTTTAAGATTCCCATTTTTAATACATGGGTTATGCTATGATGTATGGTTTATGATTTTGTGGCACACATAAGAATGGTATCATTATGAGATGGGTGGGACCTGTATCTCCTTCAAATTAATTGGGTAAAGATTTTACATCTCATGAGATAGACATAGCTAGAACGGCAGGTTAAACCGGTTCAGTAAAACAGGACTGAAACGAGGAATGAACTCGGTTCAAGAATGGACTTTGTCCACTAAGATAGTCATGGCAATGAGCCTTGAATAATAAGAAATGATTCTCTATGATTATGTGTGTATTCCACAAAGTTTCATGTTTTAAGTTATGATTATTGGAATTACATTTCACTACTATGATATATCCCATGTTATGAGATTATGATTTCTTTTGTAGGTTAAGATTTAAAAAAGTTATGTTCTTATGTATATTATGTGATTGATATTTCTTTTGTTTACTCTTACTGAGCATTTGAGCTCACCCTTTTATGTTTTCTTTTCCCCAGGATATAAAGAAAGGTTTTAGGAAAAAAAACAGGAAGATCTTTATGGGAGATGTTGAAGATCTTTCACCACGATTAGAAGATTATATTCCAAGTTTCCAAAGACACTAAACTATTACGGTCCTTGTATGTGTGTTTTTGTTATTTACTAAGTATTCTGCAAAAGTAATGTAATGTCCATGTACGTTAAGCCTTGGGTATCTACACACAATCACACTCAAAACATACCAAGGGGACCCCATGATATATTTTTCCCCAACAATCTACCCCTTTGGGTTTATTGAAAAAAAAAATCATAATTTAATATCTCATTAAATATTATTAGAAATTATAATATAATTCACTTTTCGCGATGAAGATAGCGAACAAGGATTTACTCAACCCATATTATAAGACCTCATAATCCATGGAGGACATGAGAACCAGAGTATAATGAAAATTCCATCAATGAAACACCTCATTCCATTCCAATACACATCTTCTACTTCTAAATCACTGCTTCTCCAAACTGCTTCAGCTCAGCTCAGCTTAAAATCCCCCTATCTAATTGCTCCACCTAACATATTCTCCTCATTTCATTATTAAATAATTTTCTCCCTTTTTATATCCACAATTTTCCCCCTTTATTAATGAACCAGAAGGGAAATTCATGTTTGTCTACAAAAGGGTAAATAACACATATCATGAAATTAAGAAAAACACACCATACCTCTAGGAGAGGTTGGGATCCCACATCCACAATTTTTCATGTGTAGGGAGTCGATTGGACTCCTATATCCATTTGATGTTTTTACAATGCTTCTTTGGGTAAGGCATTTTTCATAGTATCTACAAATTATTTCTCTATAAGAATATTGTCCAACTTCACAATCCCTTAATGAACCTTCTAATTAATAAAATTATATTTGAATTCAATGTGATTTTATGTTGAGTAACAGACTAGTTTTTTCTAATATTTTTATCACTTGAATTATTATAAGGGATTATGATATAAGGCATCACTTCCACCCCCACATATTTAAGTTGTTTCATCATCCAAAATAATAGTGTGCATTCTAGAGTATCCGCAATATACTCAACATCTGCAGTGATCAATGAAATAAAATCTTGTTTATTATTTAGAAATGAAATACACAATCCAACACGATGGAAATATCCTCCTAACATTAACTTTATATCATCTCTAAATCTAGACCAATATGTTTCTGTATACCCCAATAGCTCTGGTTGAGATCTATCATTATATATATAAATGAAATACACAGTTCCATGATAAAACAATGGTTTATTTTTTTACAGTAATCATGTCTCTTTCCTTGGGATTGCTTTGATACCTTTCTAATAGGAATATGGAAATGAAAATATCAGGTATTTTCACTATCAAGTATATTAAAATTCCAATGATTTTCCAGTATTGTGTAATATTTACTGCCTTTCCATCATCATCATTTTATCTTTTAGTTAGGGTAGCAAACAGAGTCATAATCTCCTTGGAATTATCCCTTCAAAACCATCTCAATACCATCTTGGAGTTTTTAGACTGTGAAATGAATGTTCCATTATTTCCATGTGTCATCCATTGACCATGGTAAAACTTTATTACACTAATAATTTCCAATTTGGACTCACTTTTCAGGAATTAATTAAACTTTCCACATTGTGCCTCACCCGATCCTCTAAATATTATGTCATCAACATATACCATCTACATCATCCTTTGATTAATGTCATGGTTGACATATAGATTTTAATCAACTCCACCACAATGAAAACTATGTTTTTTTTTCAAAAATAGATCTATCATTGAATACCATGCTCTTGGTGATTGATTCAAACCATTTATAGTCTTATTTAGACAACAAACTCAGTTCCAATCTCCATGAATGAGAAAAACATCTGGCTTCTAAATATAATCTTCTCACTCAATAACCCCATTTCAAAATTCTAACTTGACATCCATTTAGAAAAACTTTAACTTTATTTGAACTGTTATTGCGAAAAATATTAAAAATTGTCTCTACCCTTCCAACAGGTGAAAACGTTTCATCAACATTGATACCCTCTATCTAAGAGTACCCATTGCACTATAGTCGTGCTTTTGTTAGAATCATGACACCTTCTTCATTCATTTTTCGTCAAATATCCATTTAGTTCCTATATCATTTTTATTTGTTGGACTTGGGGAAATCTCCCATATCTGATTCTTCACAGTTTGATCAAGCTCTTTATTCATAGCCTGAACCCAATTATCCTCACCAGCTACTTAATTAAAACAGTTAGGCTCTACCTATGATATGTTTGATGATTTTTGTAGATTATTTATCCACATTATCTGCACTGGTGCTGTCTGATCACCTAATATTATTTTTCTATCAAATTTAATCTATTATATTTTATATTTGTGAAGATACTGATCAAGCATTTGATTAATATTCTATTCATTCTACACTATAGTTACATCATGGATTACAAAAATCTTTCATAGAATCTTTTTGAAGCATTAATATACATTGAATTTTTAGGATATTCCATGAAATATCTTTTAATCTCCATGGGATTCATGTTTCGGGTGTTTCTCCTTGTTGATAATGAATCACTTACTTCAGAAGATTCAAATTTACTTCAACTATTGCTTCTTTACATACCATAGCATAAATTAAGTAATTTCTTCTTTCAATTATAACAACACTCTATTTGATATATAGAATTCCATAGTCATAGGTTCTTTCCAAAATTTCTCTAAATGGTCATTGTTAATGAACATTATTCTATCTATGTTGTTGAAAATTTGATTCTTTCTCTCAACTACTCCATCTTGATGCAGAGTTCTCACTTATTAAAATTCATGCCTTATCCCATGTTTCTCAACATAATCCTCCTCTTGAAAATTTCTAAACCCTGCTCCATTATCTGTTTGGATATTCTGTATTTTCTGACCTAGCATCTTCTCAACTTCCTGTCGATATGTTTTTATGAAACTAAATACCAATGATTGGTGGGTGATGATTGAAACTCATTCAATTATATTTTAATCATCAATGAAAATGTAATAATATCCCCTCCCATCGAGATCTCTTGGTTAAATTAGTCCACACACCTTAATATAAACCAAATCAATCAATTTTTTGACCTATGATCATTTGACTTATATGACATTTGAAGGATCTTACCTTGTTGGTAGGAATCACATGTATGCTTATGATCATGTGATAGTCTAGGGAGATCTCATGTAGCATAAAATTCACCTGATCTTCCAAGGATGTTTGGCTCACATGGCCAAGACATTTATTCTCCAATTTATTTTCTACATCCTTGGACAGAAAGAACATATCTTTTTTTTTCCACTCATGAGGTAGAGAATTAATTTTATATGCATTACATATAATAAAACAACACCATATTTTTACTTGTGACACATAATTTCATGGAAAATATTATGGCATGTCCTAATTCACACAATTTACTTACGGTTAAAAATTTGTGACTAAGACCTTCAATAACCATGAAATTTGAAAGTCTCATGTATTTTCCCCCAATCATTACTTTCACAGAGCCAATAATTCTCAACCCTTCATCATTGAAGAATATTATGATACCTTTATTATCATACATGAATCCCAACACTAGATTATTTTTTCCTTTCATATAAGAGGTACATCCACTCTAAAGGATCCTTATCCCAGTGTGATCTAATTCCTTGAATAAAATTTATACAACCACTAGCTACTAAAATATTTTTTATCCATTTTTTTTATTTTATACACAGTATTGATTGATACTCTAGACATTCCCCAGAGTATGATGGACCAGATTCATCTTGTTGACTAGAAAATTGATTTTTAATTTTCACCTCATTTGGTGATACATTTTTCTACTACTTATAATCAACCTTAGTCAGTTTTTTCACATTCCGCTATATTTTTGATGAACAATTTCATTCCATGTGTCTGAATACTTGACACTTGAAATAGTGACCATCAAATTATGACTTGTATAATTGAGCTCTATATGATTGAATTTTTTGTTCATTTTGCCTTCGGTATCACTTTGCAATGGAACAAACAATTTGTGCATTTCCCACCTTCCCACAATAATACCATCCTATGTGTGGCACATTTATATGTGGCAATACTACACCACCAGTTACCCTTGGGATATTCGAATCTTTTGATTCTAATTTTTACGCAAATCTATCTTCAGTCATAGAGTGGGTTTGTATGGTCCAAATTCCACTATTAGGGATTTTTTTTCGATCATACCCCACACCAACCTTACAATTTTAATATGACCATTGCTTCTATTCTACAAGACAACTATGCTCAACATTTAGCATCTCTTTTTTCTATATGATCTTATTTACTAATGCTATACATGGAGTCAACATTTTTTCTTGATCTTTGAATTTTCTTTACAGGCTGACAACTTCCTCTTCATTTTCTTTAATATGTTTGATATAATATTTTAGAGTTTTAGTCAAACTATCAATTTATATTTTTTGTTCTTGAAATTTTATTTTTTACCCAACCACCTTTTCTATGAATTTTTGTGTTTAAGACTTCCATATTTTAATTTCTTTACTCATCTCAGTGTTGTATTCTTCATGCTACTCCATATGGAGTGGATCATCATGATCCACTTTGTTATCATTATTTGTTGTGGATCTCCAAAATTCTATCTCATTAAGGGTATATTGTAATCAAGCCTTAATGTCAACTCATCTTTCTACTTATGCTTCATCCTTGTCACTTTCTTCTTTTGATATGGAATTTATGGCAAACAATATGAAACCATCTACTTCATGATCCTTGCAGTCCTCTAACTATTCTACCACATATTCATTTGATATGAAATTATTCACTTTAGAGAACATTATTTTAGAACTTATTCTATCTTTCACAATTGATGAATACATATTTTTTTTGAATTTCATCATTTTCTTAATCATCATATTTAAACATCATGGGACAATTTGTTGTAAAATTTACAATCCTTCTACATTGAAAGAATGTAAGTGGATGTTTAACATTGAAATTTAGTCTTCCTATTTTTAGGTTTGAATAGAGAAACGACATTACATCATCTAAATTATCATCCACCTGACTATTATCAATAGAGATATTCTTTATGTTATTGAATTCCACTTGTTTAGATTTCCCCTTTTACACCACATCGTTATCATCATTTCTCATTTCATATGAATCAAGGGTAATATGAAAGTTATCCAATTTCATCTCCATTGTATCTTTATCTTCAAATATTGAAACTTTTAGATTAAATCAAGGTTGAAGTTTCCTCATGATAATCATCACTATAATTACGTCTTGAATGACTTATCCAAGTCTAATCATGTATTCCATTTAAAAATTCACCCTTTCATGGAATGCATCAACATATTTATTTGGGTTCATTCTCAGAACATTATACTTATTCCTAAAAAACCTTAAGCATAGCCTCTATGACCATTGAATCCCCTTCATAGATATTCAATATCTTTTCTAACATAGCATGCGATGTTTTACATGACATCACCTTCATTTAGATTTCATTTTATAGGGATCCCCATAAAGAAGTGATCTCATTGGAATGAGCATCCAATTATATTATTTCAGTTTATGATAGTGCACCACTATTGATATTGGATGATATTCCATTCATAACTTCTATAAATACTTCCATTCCTAAGGATTGTATGTAGTTCTGCATCCAATTAGTCAATAGTTGAAAACTATTTCTTTCAAATATCAAAAGTCATTCCAGAGAGACCACCTTTATTTCTTATATTGATATTGAACCACTAAATTGTTACCTTACCATATTATACTAATTGTTAGGTCCACTTGGTCATATACCGTAAGAGGGGGTGAATTAGGGTATGATAGATTAAAAGTAATTCTAGTTCTGATTTTTTTCGTTGTTAAACAAAAAACAATTCTATATTTATCCTTAGAAAAATATAAACCAAAATGAAATCATGCAAATGACCCAATGATTTTTACTTGGTTCACCAACACTGGGATACATTTGAGGAGAATACCATGGTGATGTGGGAATAAACCAAAACCACTAAAGCTCACACCCAATTAAAACATTTAGACTAGATCTTCCATGACCATGATCACTAGATTTAGAAGGTATTGGGTCTTCTCACTACATTCATAAGGGTCACACCATTTGACTCTTCCTCTGGATTACTGCAAGTGGGAATGATCACCATCATCTCTTCCTTCTCTCACTACTCTAGGAAAAATACAGTCAAACTTTATAGAAATTTATGTCCCTTTATTTACATAAAATCATGCATTATCAATATTGATAGATGCTCTGTTGAAATTCATTTTTCACCCATGGATGAAATCAAATTTTCCACATACAGTTTTGTTAACTAAAATTTCATTCACATACTATTTTAGAGCTTTTGAAATCTTCTTTAATTCCTCTATGAGACACCTTGCCTATTCCACATACTACGTTTCTTCCTCGTCTTACTGTGTAGTAGGTATGGTACATGGATTGCCTCTTACAAAAAATACATCCAATTCCATAGACCACTTCTCCCTCGCAGACTTCTTCTCCCATAGACTGCCTCTACTTGCACTGTCACATAGAGTTATCATGTACATACTCCTCATACTGCTTATGTGTACCACTTCCACGTACCAATTCCATGTACCAAATTTGCTTCAATAAGAGAGTTATTCCTTAATAAAACACCTTCCTTCTGTGGGAGTTTATTATTTTATGTGCTATAGTTCCTCATAAAAATACTTCACCAAAATTTCTTTCACGCGAATTACTTCATCCTTCGCAGAATTCACACTCGCACACATCTTTCGTACCTTGCCAAATTCTCAGAGTGATGATTTCGCCAAATGTAATTTTCTCTACATAAGAATTGGATAACCATTTCTTATATAGGAAAACAGACCCACAAAATACTCTAATTTTATATTACCCAAATCTTCAATGTGGTACCACCTCCACTACATACCGCTTCTCCCATGAATAGTTATTCCCAATGTAGTATGTGTACTGCCTCTCTTTGTACACGGTGTCCCAAATCATAGGCACACATTCACAAACAACACCCTTCATGGATTATCAAATCAACGCATCATTTCTTCGAATGAAAAGCCTTCCCATATACCGAAATACATCTCCACAAACCATTTTCTCCCCAAGAACCATTCACGTTTGTGTTCTTCTGGTTTCACTTCTCGGTTCCCTTCCTTCACTGAATACCTTCGACGTTCAGCTTACATCTATATGCATTCGTTGAACTGCGCATCATGGTCCTTGTAATGTGGTCCCCTATGTGGAAATCATCCTTTGAAAAAAACTAAACTCCCAATTTTGAGGTCTAAAAAATGGAAAATCATTGGGAAACATTGTCACATTAATCACCTAATTTATCAAACACCATCTATTCTCATTCATTATCATCTTAATTTATCAATAAACACAATCACACCCAAAATCGACCGAGAGAAAACCTCAACATATTTTTACCCGACACTTCCCCTTATGCACCTTCTTCCTCAAGATACTTTTCAATTTCTTGGGGATTATTTTCTACTTCAATAATGTCACTACTACCTTGTCCAATAGCTTATGATGTTATGGTGTTGATATGATGCCAAATTTCCCAATATGAATTAATTCCCTATCAACCACAATAACATTTACCATATTTATAACTGAGGGAACATTGTTATTGAAACCTTTCAATTCAAAAAATAAAAAATATACATTTGGAGGTAAAAATAATTTGTAAAAGAATATAGAACTCCTTTAATCAATCTATCAACTAAAGATTCAAAATGATGTTTATTCTTCGATTTCATATCAATTATTTTATAGAATTTCTTCACCATGTATACTTGTGTCAAGGGTTTCATCTAAGTTAAGTAAAAACTAAGGATATCATTCTTCTATTTAATTCTTTCTACTTATAAATTAATAAAAAAATTATTTTGAGTATTTATTTTGTTTATTATATTTTTTCGGATGAAGCAGATCAACTATTATTTTCATTAAAACATTCTCAGTTTTTTTAGAGAAGTTTCTACATTTGATGTAAATAGATGAGGTATCATAACAAATTCTTTTGATTCTGAATGAAAAACATACTTTATATTCTTTATAATATCATCATAGTTAAAAAATATATCAAATTATAGGTTTATGTTAATAAAAATATTTAAATGAATCATGTTATTTTCAATCATATTACTAATCAATCCTAGAAACATTACGATCTGCGAAATGATTGACTTGGATATTATATAATTAAATGTCAATAGAATAAAAAAGAATATGTTTATTTTCCTTATATTTAAAAGATAATTAAAAATAAAAATATCAGATACATTCCAATTATCTCTATCACCATTTCTCGGAACGAGAAATACATTCCTCAAAATAGCATAAATGTAGTGATTAATAATCAAATGATTATCTTTTATTGGTTTCTCATCTTGTATATTCTTAAAAAAAGAATTTTCCTCTATCTCTTAAAAATGTACCCTTGATATCAATCAATATGTGAGATAGGAAAAATGAATCTCCTTCGTCTAAAATACCATGAAAACTAGTTGTTTCTCTCATTTGTATCTTATAAAACTTCTCATAAATATGAATAGAAAATATTTCCTTTATATATTCCTTAACTATATTTTGAGAATAATAATTTTTCTTGACCAAATCCAAATAAATCAAATCATAATCAGTATTATACTGTTCTACAAATAAATAATCCCAACCATGAAACTCAGTCATCCATCTCAAATATGAATCATCGTTTTCATAAAATGATATTTTAAAAAACCATTCGCAGAATGAAAAATAGTTAATGTAATCCATTGTTGGGACCATTGTATTTGGACTTGAAATTGAGGATTCATACATGAAAAAAGAAATTGGACATGTAACCATAAGAGAGGAAGTAATACACAACAAGAATTATGAAATTTATAAGGTTTAATACAAGAGGTATCTTTTATATAGATAATGGAACACAGAAATTCAAATTCTAAATAGATCTGATAGTTGAGATTTGATCTCATCGATCTATATTTTGTGATATTTCTAGAAGAATGGTATTAAAAATACTATTTACTCTTAATATTTAAAAATAATTATCTCATTAGGTGAATACAATGAAATTAAGATACAATTTTTATTATATCGGGTGAATATAAGGAATTTGGAAAAAATAATCATATTGGGTGAGTATGATTAAAAATATTTAAAAAAAAAGAAAAAAATTATAATTAGAGTAATAATGTATGAAAATAATTGAAATGGAATTTTATTATAATATAAAACAAAGAAGAATACCTTTTGGATTGCAGTCATCGATATGATAATTTTTTAATTTTTGTATTAAAAGATTATGATTATTGAAAGACAAATTATTATATGAACTAAAATAGTAAAATATGATAGTTCTAATTATGAAAATAAAATTAAAGAGAAAACCCAATTTCTAAAATATATTTAAGAAACAGAATTTAATTATGAAAATATTGTTATAATTTTTTTTTCAAATACAATATGAACTAATCTTGAGTGGAGAAAATTTAATTCCAGATTCCAAATGTTTTATTACGATTCTATTTTGAGAAAACATGAAACGTTCACAAAAAACTAAAAATTTTGAAATAATAATTCTTTTAAACTTAAATCATATCTTCTCCCCCAATAAAAAGGTGTTACATAATATTAGTAGATAGTTTAAAAAAGAAGTATATATGAATGATTACTTTATAGTGATCATTCTTAAATGTTGTTTAATGTGTTAAAATCAATTGAAAGGTAATGATTTTTAAATAATTTGAGAAAATTGTTTGTGAATTTCAATGAATTGTAGAGTTATGTCTCATTATTTTTTGGCCTATAAAAAATATGACTAATGTAACTCCCCAATCCCAGAATCCTGATGTCGGTTAATTATTTTATTACATTTTCATGATTACAATGAATTAAATCATGAAAGGCCATTCAGTAATGAATTATTGGAAAACAATATTACATACATGACACCCATAATACATTAATAAATTGTAAATAAAGATATGATACATTATACTAAAAATAAATAAAATCCTTTAATGCTAATTTATATAATTATTCCTCACAACCATGAGAAAATATTGATAACAAGGCTGAGCTGAATGGTCAGTAACCTTATGTTAGGAGGAATAAACCGTGAATAAATGATAATAAATCAAAATGTAAAGGTAAATAACTGATAACCCATTCCATTCAAATAACTAGATAATTATAATTTAATATAAAAAGGTAATAGACTGAAACACATTCCATGTATTTGATGAAGTTAAAATTAAATGTATCCACTGATACGTCGACAAAAAATATAATGGATGAATAATAACATAAAATAAATGAGGAAAATACATAATTATTAAATTACATGTTTTATAGATATGTGGAACTATTACCATATATACCTTTCAGAATACAGTTTAGCTTTAGGGTAAAACCCCATATATTTTGGTCAACTATTTCATCTCTTGAGAATACCAATGCATCGAGGGGCTATCTATAACCATGTGCCATCCATTCCATATAAGTATAAATAGTTCCTCATATATAATAATGGATTTAATCAAAAAAAATATCCCTTATCAAATATCATTATTGAATGAAAGATACTTATTTATGAATAATTCCATAGTTAAATAAATAACCATTAAATGAACACCATATGTTATAATGATATATGGTATTGGAAATACAAATATCTTATATAAGATATTACCTATATTCAAGTAAATTTTAAATGCAAATTTATTAAAATAATTTCATTGTTTCATGGTTAAGTTAAAAATAAAAATATAATATGATTTTGAAAATATAATCATTATTAATATTATTTAGGATAATAATCATTAAACATTCCAAAGTGTCACATACCACTTTAAAATATTAAAATAATTATCCACATGAAATAATAATATTAAATAAATAATATAATATCTTTATTGTAATAATATTCATGATATAACGAGTAAAAATTCATTATATACTCCAAATAGAATTGAATTAGAGCCTAATAACAAATAAGTCTCTCTAGAATGTAATTTGAGACCAAACTACCATACCTTAAAATTAATTTTGTTCTGTGGTATTTATCCTATTTTGTAGTGTTTTAAAATATGTTTCTAACATATTACATGACCATACTCATGTTTATAATATTATATATCCTATTTTTATAATTTCATATTAACCATTTGTTAAAAACCTGTCATTATTTTACTATTTCGGGTGTTAATTTCTTAGTTTGCTCATGTATGTATTGATTTTTTTTATTACTATTACATATATCACAATTTAATAATATATTTACTTTAAACCCTGATTTTATTATCTTATATATTCAGTACATATTCATTTACTAAATTCTATAATGTTTGGAGATAAGAAATGATATACACCCTTCATAGATATGGTAGTCCGTACGTACACATGAACTCTAATTTAATTTCTCTCCATTATTAAAAAAATTAAAATTAATTTTAATATGAATATTATAACTCTTGTATAATATCAATTTTATATATGATACATATTTTTATGAAGACCATATTATATACATAACATGTATGGCTTGAAAAAGTCACATCGCTTTGAGTGGGCAGTTGTCCACAATTCCACAGACGAAATTATCATATTTACACCTGCTGGAAAGCATATAGTTATGTTATAAATAAAAATTAATGAAGAATTAAGACATTATAAATATAATATATATCATATTTATATATATATTCCATCATAATTTCTGCCTTGACAGGTGGTTAAGGAAAAAATAACAATCATCATTTTGTGTGGAGGCAGTTCGTTGTGCACAGAAATAGTGTATTCGCTAGTAATTAGATAGACAGGTGTGTAATTTTAGGTATAAAGGATACTTATAAACATCATATTATTTAAATTATACTGTTTATTAATGTAATAATGTTATAATATGATTATATGATTATATGAGGTGGAGAATCAAATGAAGAAAACAGATCATTGGAAAACATGGCCTTAAAATATAGTAACTCGTTTTGGTTTATTCCAAAAGGATTACATGGAAATATTTCATCCCAAATAAAGGATTCAAGGTAGTGGGTTGTGATTTTGTGAGTAAATTTAGATATATCATGAAAAAACTTATGTTGTTCTATATTTTTCAATATTAGGTAGAAGTGGTGGCCTTTTATAATAGTGGAGTTGAACTCTTGTAATATTTTGGAAAAAGAATTCTACCCAGTGTTTTTCATGTTGAAGATGGATCTCATAATTGAGAACTTTATATAAACAAGAGTGTACAGTCTAAATATAGTCAAAAAATATATTTTTGAAATGTTTATGGGTTTGTTTAGGCCTGAAGGTTAAGGTTTAGTCCCTTTTATACTTAATTTACCCTAAACAATACAATTAATTTTAATAAAATTTGCCAATATTTTATGTCAACAACTAATTTGGTAATATTATACAGTATAAATTATTATAATTAAAATATGGAATAAATTTTACCAAATTATAAGCTTATATTTAGAAAAAACTAATTTAATATTCATCTCGTAGGTGGGCTAATAATACGGGTTTTGAAAGAAAAAACATTGAGAATTTTGATATGTTTTTACATTAAATTTCAAATTATTATTGATTTCAATGACCTAAATTGTAACAATTTATCTATATTTTATATAATTTTAATTTAAAGAAAATTAAAAATATAATACAACCTAATAAATAAATTAGACAAAAAATAGTTTTGAATTAAAATTCAATATTTTTAACTATTCGCTGAAAAATATAACATCATAGAAATTTACAAAAAATAACCTTATACTATTTATGATGAATATATTTAATAAATAAATTTTATTCTGAAATATTAAATGAATAATATTTTCAAATTTTTTTCTTAGTGTTGGTTCACCAATAAAAGGTAGTAAACCTTCCTTTATGAGAATAAAGTATTTTATGAGTAAAATTGAGTTAGTTCTTATTTTATGTAGATAAAATATATTGGATTATTATGAAAAACAATATATTGAATATATAATATATATATTAAACTAATATAAAAAAAAATTATAATTAACTAAATTTATTAGGTTAATATAGTTTTTTTAATATAAAAATTGTTTTCTACAAAAATATTCCCTTTTTATTTGATTGGTTCTTGTAATCATTTAAAATTAATTTGAAACAAAAAAATTAGTTATTTAAACAATATATTTTAATTAGTTAACTAGTAAAATTCATTAAATATAGTTTATATCTAATTTTATTAAATAATAACATTTTAATAATAAATTAAAATTCGGTAAAAATCCATATTACATGTTACACATGCCATCAAAGAAGGATTCTATTGCTTGTAATGAAAAATAAATTGGTTTTGTGTGCATTAAAAACATTAAATATATGAAATATATTTAAAATATTAAATATATTTTCATATATCATGGTATTATATGTTCCCTTAAGCACTTGGCATCGCGTGTCATTCATGATATAGAATACAATATTTATACACTATAATTTCGGGGTTTTACATTCTAGAAACCATAATTAAATTGTGGCCTCATGATATAGAAACGAAATCTGTGATATAGGGATTGAAAATGAACTAAATTTAAATAAAAACATCATAAAAAGGGTTTGTATTACATCTTGTTAATAAGAGAGAAATGAATTTAAAATTTTCACGTAACTAAGTTCACTTCTAGGAGAACATCGGTGGGAAAGGGAAACATGGATACAGAGGAAAAGTATAACAATCATGTTTTGATGGATATATGAAGAGAACATAGTTAAGATAACATTGACAATTAAAATACCATGAATACATGATGATCCAATGGGAAATTTTATTCATTGAAAATGAAGGTACTAAGACAAATTTTTTCTTTCAAAACACATTTTTCTACATCTAATTAGTACATTCACACTATAATAATAAATTTCAATATTCATTTCTATATAAATAATATTTTAATTTTATTACACCTTCTTCTTTTTCTATTTCATCCCTTTTCATATGATGCATTATATGTTTAAGAAATACATTATCCTATAAAATCTAATCCAATGATAAATCATTTCATAAATGATTCATTATTTAAAATATTTATTATTCAACACTTTAGAAATAAGGTCATTGATTTTCAAAAATATACTTTTCATTATCATTTAATCAAAATGAAGCAGGTCTTAATTTTCATATTCTAAATATGAGAATAAGTTAATCATATACCATCAAGAAATATAGTAATAATTCAAATTACCATAAAAATGTAATAGAATCATGAATTTGTCCTTATAAATTATGTAAGACATGTGTTATGGAATATAGTATGTAAATATTAAATAATTTTATACTCCATCAATGATTTCAAATCCCACTTGTTGATAGGCCACTAATCTATTCCATGGTAGTCATCACTTTTCCAAATCAATCATTTACTCATCATTATCTCAACATCAAGAATATATTAATGGTTTTCATTCCCTCAATCATATATTTTTTGAACCATTTAACATTCCAGTTAATATGTTTTCTTGGTATCATTCAACATATGATATCAAATCACAAATTAAAATGTATTAAAATAAAATCATTACATATTTTATAAAGATTATGATAAGAACATGATAATTAAAATTATTTTAAAATATATTTCATAAAAAAAATACATAAGTACATTAATAATCATGCTTAATTTTTTTAAATAAAAAATGATGGACCATGATACCTTATTATCTTCAATGGTATATTCCCTTGATTCATGGGGAATTCCTTCGTATAGTTCCCCATCTCTTTATAATTGTAACACTAAATATCAAAATTTTCCTTCTTCCCATTGAATTATTTTTCATGGGGACCCTATTCTCCACCCTAATAACCAAATCCCATTTTTTCAATTATTTACCAGAATGATTATTTCCACAGTTACCAGATGTTGGAATATCCATTTTCCCTTAGAATTCATCAACTCATTCCCCTTTTCTTGGTGTCCATAAGACCTCTTCATCTCTTGGTTTCACCTCAATCCATATGACTTGGAGAATTATTTATCTATCTTAATGACATATAATACTATTTGATCATATTAAGATTAGGTTTGAGCCAATACCTCTCTTTAGATACATGGCTTATGTCTTTTAAGAGTGGTAAATATTTCATTCCATGTAGTGTATAGAATCTGAAGAATAACATGCTAACATGGTAAATAAATCTACATAATCTGAAATGCATTCATCCTCATTTTTATTTAAGATACTAAACATTATCTTCATATTAATTTTTTGATCATGAGGGTTGTATTTATTGAAGAATGACCCTTTAAAATTCATCCATTCAATGACTTCAATTTCTTATTCCTCTATTGTATTATAGATATGAGACCACCACTGATCATCATCACCATAGATATAATAGAATTAAAGTGTAACCTTTTCCTTTTCCCTGCATTATAATACCATAAATAGATTATCTATATACTTAATCTATTTCTCAACTGCCATTGGATCAGTAGACCAATTGAATTATGGGGGTCACTATCACATAATGTGAACCAGCATAGGAGATTCTCATTATGGAATTGGTTTCTCTTTTTGAACAAGGTTATTTGTCATAACCTAACTAAAATTACACAACATATTCATAAAATTATCTATTCTAATACCATATGTATTGGTTTTCTCAGTAGGTAAATCTCATTACTTTCCACAAGATTTTTTTAGAATGTAGTTCCAAGTCCGAAGAACAAGGCCCATTTATTATAAAAAAGGCTAAAAGAGTCTAAAAGATGGAAACATATTACAATCCTTGTTATAAAAGGGGATTATATTAGTGGGAATATCATCAACCAAGGTAATATCTCGATTAAACCACTTATTCACATGTCCATATATAACCATGTTATCATCTCGATAAATATGAGTGACGATGTAGTTCTTGTCAAGAAGAGTACGAATACAACCCATTCAGCATGTGGTGATCAACCACGCATGATGTATCACACCATTCCAAATTTCTTGCACATTGGTGGTTGAGTCACACTCAATCCAAAGGTTTCTTCAACCATGTTTTTTGGAAAAATAAATGGCATCGATCATACTCATCATTTCATCTTCCATAGAAGAGGAAATGCCACATCTACCATAAAAGCATCCAAGGATCTGACCAGCATGATTCTTAAATATTACACCACAACCCTCATGGCCCAGGTTTCCTTTGGAAGAACCATCCACATTAACATTAATCAAACTAGGATGAGGTGTGTGCAAAAATACATTGAAAGTGTGAGGAGGTTGGAAGTAGTTTGAATCAATACATAGTCATCACCGAATGCCAAAGAAATGAATAGTGTTGTTGCAGTGTCCCTTTTTGATCGAAGCAGCTTCACGTATGGAAATGAGAATCTGCATTCACCCTACATCATGACATAATGAGAATTAATTATGAATAAGAGAATTTATATAAAACCTTATCACATGGTTAAGCTCCACGATAGTAGAAAGGAATATATTCTTAATCTGTTGAGAATTAACCATATATTCACATCTATTTAATTGAGATTTGATAGATTCATGAATCAACCACCTAGATTAAAAAACTGTCAAAATTATAATTCCAAAGAGAAGAAGTAGTGGAACAAGAAAGAAAGAGATGATTGGAATCATCTCTATGTTGCTTTCAGATACAAAATTTAGAACATAGTTGATTACCATGCAATTTAAGTCGATCATCAGTGGGGATCCTGTTATGAGAAATCCTCTAGATGAGGGTAAATCTAGAAATTTTTATCCAAGGTTCGTCAAACTGCTTTGTGTGCACAAAATCACTTTCAGAGTTACAAAATTTTTGGTCGTAATAGTTTTTTTAATTAATAATTCCATTGTGATCATGTTCCCAGACAAAGAAATCATTGGTGATGGAGAAAGTATGGGTATCAATGAAATTCATGATGTTGTCATGAAGATGACCATTTTGAGAGCAGAGGACATCTTTGATGGATAGGATGGTGTTCTCAAGACTTTGTTCAAGAGTAATTCTGAAAAACAGAGGACATCTAGACCAATTATACAACAAAAAATTCAAAGATAAGTCTCTAAAGACCATCCACCAGGGTTTATTCATAATGGAGGAAACATATTTTTTAATGGAAGTCCTGATAGAGGAGGCAAGAAAAGTTGAGTTTCATTTCTTAATTTTTTCAAGAAATCTATTTTTATGAAATCTAGTTTAGTCAAAATTATTATGTTGGATATCCCAAGGGTTCATGGCTTGAAAATCTCCATTAATGTATTTGAGGTTTTTAATGTCAATGCATCCATTATCAATGGGTTTTCAATAGGTTAACCATGGAGTGGTGACAAGTTTCTTTTCCACCGTGCTACCTTTTTAGACAAAATTTTAAATAGAGGAATTTATTTTTTAAATAAGACCAACATGGAACTTGAATAAAATCACATAGTATACAATTTTTGAGACAATAGTAGATTTAACGTGGTAGATTCGACCTGCCATAGAAAGATATTTTCCCTTCCAAGAAGAAATTTGATTTATAACCAAATTTTTAATTTTAGAGAAATGTGAACATTTAGGTTTTCGCAAGAATATGGGGACACCTAGGAATTTAAAAGGATTTGATCCCACATTTATAGCTAAATCAATTATAATTCTGCATTTTCTATTAGCTGGAAAATTTTCATAAAGAAGATAGAATTTTTTTTTAGTTAATCACTTGTCCAAAAATCTCCTCATAATGAGCATGTAATTTTTTGAGGTTTCAAATTATTATTTTATCACTATGAAGAAAAATAATTATATCATCGGTATATAGAAGGTCAGTTAGAGTATTCAAATTACATGAGAATTGTATGGGGTTGAGTTTAAATTGATCAAAAAGACATGTGAGTAAACAGCGAAGACAATCTAACAGAATGTAGAAATGTGTAGTAGAGAGGGGATCCATCTGTCTTACACCTTTTATTCATTTGAAATAGCCTCTGGGGGAACCGTTTATCAGAATGGAAATGGAAGCCGAATTGAATATGGTTCAGATAGTAGTGATAAATGCATTAATAAAATCCAAATATTGAAGCACATTGAAAATAAAACTCCAGTTTATTATATCAAATTATTTTTTAATGTTAAGATTAATGGAAATATTACCTCTTCTGTTGACATTGTTTAATGTGATAAAACACAACAAAGCAAGAAAAATGCAATTTTGGATGGATCTAACCTTGTAGTTGACCCCCACCTATATCATACCTGTTAAAATAATTCCACGTAACTAATAAGATATTTAATGAATAAGGAATATGCATTCTAAAATATCTGTATTTAATAAATTATATATATATATTTATAATTCTGTTTTTATTCAAATTACTGTCAAATGAATAGTGTCTGTTAAAATGATATACTGTTTAGGAATTAATAATATATATTGTAGGAGAATAGGGATGTTCATGTAACTAAATTTGATAAATTATTGAAATAAAGTTATTATTTCAAGAAAATGATAGAAATCAGAAAAGGAAGTGATATTGGAGAGACAATCATTAGGAACATTCTTTAGGTGAATGATCATTAAACATTACAAAGTGTCTCAAACCATAGTGAAACATTTAAATAATAATCCCCATTAAGTAATAATATTAAAATTCACTTATAATAACATAAAGGTAATGATATTCCTGATATAACATGTAAAATGTAATTATATACACTAAATAAAAGTTAATTGGTGAATAATAACAAATAAGCTTCAATATAATGTAATTTAAGAAAATATTACCTTACCTGAACCTTTGGTTTGTTTTGTGGTATTAATACTCATATAAAGTGGTTTATAATATTTTAATAACTTTTAACATAACCATAATAATTATTATAATATTATATATCTACTTATTAAAAAAATTCCTTAACTATTTTTAACTATTTTTCATTATTTTCACTATTTTAGTTTTTAATTGCATAGTTTTCACAAGTATGTTTTCAATTTTTTTGTTGTTTTTAGTATATAAGTCATTATTATTTATCTAATTAATGTAAATAATGATTTAATTATCATATATATTAATTACATACGAGCTTATGATAATTTATAAATTTTAGAGATAAGAAATGAAATGTACTATTCATGGAGGCGGTGGGTTATACGTACGCTTGAACAACACATTAATTTATTAATTATATTAAAATAAATAAAATTAAAAGATATATTTATATTATAATTAATTTATCATATCTATGTTATATATTTTAGATAGGTTTTTTAATACCATCCTTTATACATTCAATTAATTGCATGAATGAGTTACATCACTTTGAGGGGTTGGTTGTCCACACTCCCGCAAATGAAATTATCATATTTAAAAACAGAGACAAAGAATAATGTAATGGTATAATTAAAAATTATAGACGAATAATTACTTTATAAATATCACATATATCATATATAAACCTTATTTTCAAAAAAAATGTCCACCATTAGAGGTGGTAATGGTAAAATGAACAATCATCATTTCCTGATATAGTAGTTCATCGTATACATAAACAGTATGTCTGTTATCCATTAGATGGATGTGTGCTTATGTTTAGATAGATGTCATAACATAAAAATAGTATTATATTTATTATTCTATTTTTATTTTATCATGTAATATGATGAGTATAGGGAGTGATGAAGAAAATAAAAGAAAACATATCGTTAGAAAACATTACTTTAAAATCGGCTAACAACTTTTTTTAGACCAATAGATTTTTTTGGATGTTTTTATATCAAAAGGGATGATTAAAGGTCTCATGGAGGGATTTTGGGAGGTTATTTGGGTGTATCATGGAAAAACATATGTGGTTTGAGTTGTGTGAAGAATGTGGAGAAGTGGTTGCCTTTTCTAGTGGAGGAGTGACACTTTTATAATATATTATAAAGGGAATTATCATCATGAATTTCATGTTAATTTGGATCCAATAATTGAACCAATTATAGAAAAGAGATTATAGGGACCAAATATATCCCATAAATCTATTTTAGACATGTTTTTATGTCATTTTTTATGTTTTTATTTTAGTCCCTTATTATGCTTAATTTAACCTTAATAGTTGTAATTATTTTTATTTACATTAGCTAATAGTTTTTCTCAAAAATATGTTTGTATTATGTGACATTATAATTTGTTTGGATTAGAAATATATATTCCATTTTTCCAAATTCAAATCACATTAGTGGAAAACATAAATTTAAAATTCATCCCTCATGCGGTATGATAAAGCAAGTTTTTTATGTAAAAGTTTTAAAAGTTTGATAAGTATTTACATTCAATTTTAAATTAAAATTGATCCCAATGACATAAATTGGATTATTTGACATAAATTTAATATAATTTTAATTTAAAACCAATTTAAAATAATAATTTTCCCGATAAATAAATTTGACAAAAAGTAGTTTTTAGTTAAAATGTATTATTTTTAATTAGTCACTAAAACCTAAAACATCACCAAAAATTACCAAAGATCCACCCTAACATAATTTTTATTTTTTTATTTAAAATATAATGTTTATTTTAACGTATTAAATAAATAAAAGTGCCAAATTATGATTTCAAATAGCTTCCCCAGTAAAAGGTATTTAAACTGTCGTTATGAAAATATAATATTTATGAGTAAAATGTAAATTTTTATTATCTTATTATTATAAAATATATTTTATTAATATAAAAAACATTATATTTTATATAAAATATATATATTTAATATTAATATTACTAACTAATTGTAATTAATTTACTTTATTTGGGTAAAACCATTTTTAAGCCTAAAATTGTTTTCTTTAAAAATATTCCCTTTATATTAAATTGTTTCTTATACACATTTCATATTAATTTGAAACCAATTATTTAGTTGTGTAAACTAAATTTTTTTTCCAATAATATTCATAACAAATAGGTTATATCTTAATATATTAACTAATTATATTCTAATAATGTAATATTGTTTAGTCAAACTCGGTATTGTGTGTAACACAAGCCACCAAAGAAGGTTCCTCTTTTGTGTAATGTAGCCTAAATTGTTGTTGCGTGAATTACCAAATATATAATATATAAAATCTATTCATAATAGTAAATATACATTTATTTATTATGGTATTATATTCTCTTACAAACTTGGTGTCGCGTGTCATTAAAGCTCTCGAATAAAATATTTATAATCTATAATTTAAAGATGTTACACCTAATATCCATCTGGTTTGAATGGGATTGGTGTGCTATATTTTAGAATAAATAATTTGACGTAGTATTATCATATATTATTTGAGTTTTATTTAATCTCATTCTATAATCGGTGAGTGTGTGTTTCATAAACAATACATTATTATAATAACTTCCAACTGAAAAATATCTAGCATCAGTAGTGGAAAAATCTACCAAGTGATGTTTCCTACAAGACAAAGAAACAAATTAATCTCTTAATAAATGATAGGTTTAATAATTTATTATTCTAACCATTCAAAACCCCCAATTTTATCATCTATAAAACTTTTTAATTTAAAATCATTTAATCTTGAATAAAAAAGTCATATATCTATATTTCCCATTAAATAATGAAAAAAATCATTTAGTTATTTTAAATGGTATTCCATTTGATTAGATGGATGTATTTAACATAATAATACTGAAAACATTAAATCTGGATGACTAGATGTTACGAATATTAGGCTTCCAATCATACCTCTGAATATATTTTAGTCAAATAATTTCCCATATTCATCAATATCAACTATATTTGAGGAACCGATTAGAGTAAAAATTATCTCACTATTTTTATATCCATACTTTTTAATAAGAAAATTGATATAATTGTGTTGATATTTATATGTTCTTTATGATTTTTTGAGAAATTTGAAATCCATAAAAAAAAAATTTAACTCACCCATGATACTCATTTCAAACATAGATTTCATATTATCACCAAAGGAATATGTTTAATATTGTCTATTTGATCTGAATATAATATCATCAACATATTTCAAAATATCATAATGTTTTTTATTTCATTAATTATAAAATTAATTGGATTAGTAAATCCATAAACACCATTGTTTTGTAGAAAAATACTATTTATCTATCATACCATGCTCTTGGGGCTTGTTTAAGTCCATATAATGCTTTGGTAAATTTATAAACATATTCAGTGTGTTTTGTATCTAGAATTCCCGGGGTTATTCAACAAAAACAGTGTTCTATACATATCGATTGAAAAATTCACACATTCCATCAATTTAAAAAATATTGAAATTGGGGAATGGTATAAGGGATAATAGAATACGAATAGATTCATCTCCAACTACCAATGCTTTGTTTTCAATATAATCTAAAAACTATTATTGATTATAAACTTTTTTGTAATTTATCGTGTTTGGACATTATTCCTTTCAATTTAATTTAGTAAATCATAGATCTATTTTATACAATACACATCACCTAAAGCCTCATTATAATTTATCTATTCAAAATAGGAAAGTTAAGATAGATGATCTATTTCATTTCTCAAATAAATTTTAGTACTAAATTGTTGATTCACACCACCAATGATATTACCAGTAGGTTTATTCCTATGAAACAACTACCACGGGTTCTAAAAGGTATCTTTATCAAAAATTGTTATAAAATCATCATGCCTAAATACTTCATAAAATATTTCAATTGTTTTTTCCTTATAATAAAAAATTTTAATCAATGTTTGATAGTTGGTTTTGGAAAACACATCTAATGATTTTGGTGGGGTTTGTTTAAAAATATATGGTTCTATTTGATAAAATTTAACAAGTACTATTTTTTCAATAGTGTAAAATCTTATATTAAAAATAATGTTTTTTAGAAGTAGTGGAATAAAAAAATAATATACCATCATCGAATTTTGGTGTGAATTTGTATTAGGTATCTTTTATATTAAATATTAATAATTAACATAAAAATAAACTAATGTATAAATATTTTGGTTTTCATCCCATCAAAAAATCATTAATATTTTTAATAGTAAAATGACGAATTAAAAATCGATATATATTATAGAAGGTAGTATCAACGGATTCTTCCAAAAAATGACTAGAAATTAACAATTCACTCAATATGGATTTGTTATTTCTTTGAAGAATACAATTTATTCACTCAACCACACAATTTTACTAAGGATTTCATAGAGATAGAATGTTATGGGTAATTCATTTTTTTTATAAAAATGTTCCTAAATCAGAATATCTAAATTCTACACTATGATCCTAATGAACAATTTTCAAGAAAAGGTTTTTAATATTTTTAACTTTGAGTTCAAATATTTTAAGATAAAAAAGTCTTCATATTTCGTTTTAATAAAATAATCCCTTGTATATCCATTGTAATCATCAACTAAAACAAATACATAGTACTTGTATACAATATTCTAGTTTTTTTGCGGCTGAAAAAATACGTGTGAACTTACTATAAATCATTAAAAGTTGATACTTCACTTATATATTTAAAAGAAGACTTTTTTTCCTTACCAGATTGAAAAGGTTCGAAAACATTAATAATCAAATATATGTTCTGGTTATTCCTAAATAAGTAATTTATTATTCAATTTTCATATGTTCATAAGGTAAAAATTTCGTGACCTTATATTCCATAACAATTATCGATCTTCAATTACAAGAGTAAAGGAATGTATGATCTCTTATGGTCATATATGTTAATAGTGTAAACATTGTCATACCAATGGGTATATAAAATGAATTCATCTATGTAATTGTGTATTATAAATTTTTCATTCCTAATATTAATAAGGTAACCTTCATAACATAATTGACTTGTGGTTATAAGGATGTGTTTGAGACTTTTAATAAATTAAACATTTTAAATTAGTGCTTTTCCATACTAAACAATATTACCCATATCGATAATCTCTCTTTGAGCATTATCCTCAATGTTAACATTCCCACATTTCAACATTATAATATTTTCAGAGAATTCATTATGTGAATTCATATGTCTGAAACCCAAACTACCCTTGTATGATGTATTTTTTGTAGTTTATACTTCCTTTGTTTTCCTGAAAACAAAACAATTGGACATTCAGAACTGAAACCTTTTTTGTTCCAGAAATGTTAGAATACATGATTCAAGGAATCCATATTTGTTATGAAAAAAGTGATTTGTTGAATCCTAAGGATTGAATTTTATTTAAATTAATATTATTTTCCCAATTTCCTATACATTTACTTTTAGTACAAAATGGTAAATTATTATCAACAAATGAGTTAGTACTAAAATTATATTTCATATAAGTATATCTTATTCATAAAATCATATCATGTGGAAGAATTTTTTATACATTTTATCAAAAACTTCATTTCTGGATATAATGTTAGATAAAAGTTTCTTCATTTATGAAATTTTATGTTTTAGTTTTATAACTATATTTTATCCACAACTATATTTGTTTTGGAATTAAATTTTTCAAAAATAGATTTTATGTTATACTTTTCAAAAATTAAATTTTATAAATCATTATAAATATTATATTTTTTTGAATTTTATTAATCATGATAATTGGATATGGAAAATATTTCATTTTTTAAAATATAAATTATTGAATTATCATTTTATGGTTTTCGATTACCCTTATCAATTTATTATATATTTTAAAATATTCATTTTGTAAAAGTTTTGCAAATCAGGAAACAACATCAGAACAAGGTAAAGTATTATAATAACTCGCTGAGGAGGATTCTTCATCAAAATATGTAGAATTATTATCATTAGTAGAAGTCAAATTTAGTGAAATATATGTTATATAATCAACAGTGTGTACCATTTCCAGAAAACATTGATTTGTAATAGGTATTTTAGAAATAATACCAATATTCCTCTGATTTAGATATTCATTATCCGATTAATTCATTAAATAATCCCCTCCAATTGGACTCCAAGTGTCATCATCTTTAGGAAATTTCATATATTTGGACTTATAATAATTATTCAAGTTTCTATCAAAAAGTCTATCATTTCTGTATTCACATATTAACTTTTAACTATCAAGTTAAATATTTCCATCCTTTATCACTAATAACTGGTAACATTATAATATTTCCATTTATTCCTTTCCTTATAAAATTTCTTGTAATAATACTGAAAATAAATTTTACCAAGAATATTATTCAATCATTGATCAGTATTTTATACCTCCTTCTCAGATTATTCAGAATCAGATTGGATGATAACATTATTTTTCTTGACTGACTTATCATATTTATCAAGTGTCCGAGGTTTTGTAGGATTTAACGTAGTAGTAAAAGAAACTCCACCATTTTTTGGGTTTTAATTGTTTTCATCTATTTTAAATCATATCTAACATGGTAAAAGTATTTGATATAAATCATCATGACTGTTATTTTTTATCTTCCTTTATTCATCAACAACTATTCTCTTAGATTCCCACTCATTGGCCATGATATCAATAATCTTTTCAACATGTATTTCATCTTCAAAATTTTCATCTCCAATATAATGTTTACTATTTACTATTGTAATAAACCTTTGTTGAACCTTTTTAATAGGTTCACAAAAAGGAAATTAATTTTTTTTGTTTAATAGATTTAATCATTGCAATTATAGTTTCAATAACTTTTGAATATCCAAAATGTGTAATATATGGTTTTTATCAAATAATATTAGCATATTCATAAGAATAAATATGACTATAATTTATCCTGGTCATAAAATATAATAATGTAATTATAAACTTGTAATTAAATTGGTACTCTTGTATTTTCTTATTTTCAAAAGTAGTCACATCGTTTAAGGGATCTTGTAATCTCTAGTTATCATGAAAAAAATTTCAAATCCAGTATATATAACATTTTTCTTCATTCAATCTATCCAATAATCATAATTATATCCATAAAAATTAAGTGGTATATCTAGATTGAGGTTATCTATTGAACTGGAATTATGTCCTCCTATCATTGAAAATAATCATCATATTTCTATTCTATAATACAAGTTATTATAACAATAATCTATTAAAAAAATTGATATCTAAATTTAAATAACCTACGAGGTTTAGAAATATAAAGATAGAATGTTTGATTATTGGAAACATCCTCTAATACCAAATTAATGTTTTAGTATAACAATGACTTGGATGCGATACCAATTGATGGATCGTAATGTATATAATGATTTCTAAATACAAGATGAGTGAATTTTATGTTTTAAAACGTTTGTTTTAAACAATAAAATATAAAAATTAACATGGTTAAACTAATTGTATACACAATAACAATTATTTATTTCAATGATTATCGGACTTTGCCCTGAGTGAGATAAACAAAGTCTCATAATCATGTAGATTCTGATACATATTCCATAGGTCGTAATCAAAGTTTAATCATAATCGCAATATAAATCAATTTTGTTAGAGTAAGCATAGTTCAAATCATAATCATGAAAGTTATGATAAAATAGAGTTTTAATAATATATTAATTCTATCTTAAATCATATAGAATGGTAATCAAAATAATAAAAATGTTCATTCTAATTCAAATGAAAATAACACATCATAATTAAAGATATTATTATAAACACAATACAAAAAAAGTGGATTTAAAAGGATTCAATTTTTATTATAATTATAGACGTGATAAAAGGCTTGTAATAAAACAAGTAAATGAATATAATTATTTTAACCCAAGGAGTATGACATCAAATATCCTATTTTAAATGTACATTGCTTTATACTTACAATAATTTATGTATTTCCTTTACCAAGGAATGTCCTCGATGTGATGATTTTTCTATCTCATTATCCCCATTATCCATTGATACGTTTAAAATCTTGCCAATATCAATATCATAGTGATCCCTAGATATGATGATCATTTTTTCTTTATCACTATCCCCGTGAGCCCTTGATTGTATTAAAAATATGAAAAGACTATGGAAATATGAACTCAAGAGTGTTACAGGTTCATGGACTAATTAGTTCACTCTTATAAGATTTAGATCTCTCATTCAGTAGAAAAATTAGCATAGTGTCTCTATGTGAGTCTACATCGACCTAAGAACTCTTGAAATGACCAAGTATTAGTAATAAATATTTTAATGGTCATCGTGTTCCCCCAATAGTCATATTTTCTCCGAGATTTTTTAGAGTACATCAACTGTAACATCCCCAAATGATAAAGGGTTAAATGACTAAATTATATGACTCATGTCAACAAGGTGCACCTTCATTTTCAGGAGCGTACCTGATTAGAACTCCACAGTTAAGCGTGCTTGGCCTGGAGTAGTGATCAGGATGGGTGACCTTCTGGGAAGTTCCCCAGTGGGAAAGGACCCGACGGCCATGTTAATGCGGGGTGCCTGTGCTGTCACCAGGACCCAGTTGTCACATTTGGTATCAGAGGAGGAACCTAGCCTTAAGTGTGGTGCACTGCCTGGGTTGAGATGTAGGGCCCACAACGAGGGCGTTGTGCTCTAAATGGGGGGGGGGTGATTGTAACATCCCCAAATGATAAAGGGTTAAATGACTAAATGATATGACTCATGTCAACAAGGTGCACCCTCCTTTTCGGGAGCCTATTTGATTAGAACTGCACAGTTAAGCGTGCTTGGCTTGGAGTAGTGACCAGGATAGGTGACCTTCTAGGAAGTTTCCCTGGATGTGTGTGAGTGAGGACAAAGCATACTAGAAAGGACATGTGTTGGCCTGTGGGGAAAATCATTAGTCAGATAAACCGTTCGGGCACGTGGGTGGACCCTGGGGTGGGCCCCACGTGTCTATAGGGCAACTGGTGGTACCTGGTGGGCAAGGACCCGACGACCATGTTAAGGCGGGGTGCCTGTGCTGTCACCAGGACCCAGTTGTCACATCAACACATGTATTTTCAGCAGTTATAATATTATAATGTTTCTGGAATCATTTTGTAACACACATTTACAGTGAAAAGGCATTCTATTACTATAGAATATGTTTTTTATATTCAAAAATTATATTTGGTAAATTCGCTGGATTTACATACTTTATTTCGATATAAGTTTCTATATGAGTATGATTCTGATACTATCAACTCTGATGTCAAATCTGATTATAAATCCTCTTGTCATAACATTTATAAGACAATTTTTTTAAATATAATTTGATAAAGGTGAATCCGATCATTATCGAATTTATGCTCAATACGATAACTGTAATGAATAAAGAAGGTTTAAATTAATGAATACTATAAAACTCTTTCAAAGTATGGTAAAAAATATATTATTTCTATAAAAACATTATTAAAATACTTTGGACATGAATGTGTTGGTAATTAGGTATTTCAAAAATGTTTTTTTATTTACAAAACAAAAGAAGTTTAAATTTCAAAATTAATCTTTTGAGTAAAAATATGAATTATTCAACTATGAAATGACAAAACACTATAATATTCCTACACAATTAAATTTCCTTTTTATGCCACTTCAACTCATTTTTTTAAATAACAACCTGGAAAGTCCTTTACACCCATTATTTATTCTACCAATTTTATTACTTTTGAGTTAATCTATCCAAATAAAACCCTAAGAAAAATAGGGTTTTATTTTTGGATTTTGAGAAACTGATTCATTTTTTTTCTTGTTATGCATTCCATGATGTTGCATAATTCCAATTACACTGTTCTCTATCATAGGATATGAATTAATACATTAGTGTCATTGAACCGATTAAGGTGTTATTGTGATTTATCTTAAATTTACATGACAATGTATTTTATGTATTTTCAAACACACTATTTTTAAAATTGATTATATATATGGTGGATTGGTTGGATTTTAAATCTATTAAATGATTATTTCTATTAAAAAATATTTAACATGGAATTTATTGTGGTACATGACATGACAAGTATAGATAATTGATAAATGATTCATTCAAGTTAAATATGTAATTTTAAATGCTCTATAACCCCATTTGAGTCATAAAATTAATTAAGAAATTTTCTTTTCAATATCCATTTTTTTTACCTGGTCAAACATGGGGTAATTCAAAATTCTTATTGTTTTTAAAAAATTTAATATATATTTTGAAATAGAGTTTTTGTAATTCCATGAACCTATATGGGTTTTGAATTGATTTGGAAATTCTATTTTAATCTCATTGGGGTGTTTTTAATGAAAATATAATCCTTCATGAAATAATTATTTAAAATGGTTTTCATTGGATTATTTTTGGAATATTTCATAAAAATATATTTCTATAACATTTATTTAAAATAAGGTTTTCAAATGTCATTTAAAACAATTATTAAATGACTCGGTATTCCAAGTGGATTCTGATAAAGGATTGTATGAAAATTTTAATGTTTATCAAATATAGTGTGTGGATGTGATTCCTTCTTTATACCTCGTCTATTATTATGACCCCTTATAGTGATATTATTTATTTCTGGATAAAAACTGTCACTCAAAGGTTATGTTTTATATTTCTTGTGTCATGAGTGAAATGTAGAATGGGTTGTTTCTTTGTGGGGACTATAATGTGAGATGAGACTTACTACTTTCAATATATTGATTATTTTTATTTATCACCTACATCTAAATAATGGAATAGGTTCCCTATCAGAAAATGAATAGGTATAGATATGTCAAAAGACCAAGTGTATATAATGTATCAATTAGTGATTGTAGACAATAGATTGAGTGAGACTATGAAAATCATTATTTTATACAATTATAAGTGAAATAATCGATTTTAATGTGGTCTAAAAAACTTAGTGATCTATTGAATTTTTATTTTGGCTCATGGTAGCACTATCCAACTAGGAGTCTTATCATTATATAGTTCTATGGTGAAACTATGATGTTATTGGTTAATTAGTGACTTCCTACAATTCATGTTATGAATTCAGACCATTCTATAGTGTTTATAGAGCCTATCAAGGAGGAATTGATTAATTTTAGTATAACATAAGGAATTATATTGTATATGATATCTTTTATATCCCTTGGTTGTCAATTATTTCATGGAATTTTCTTCACTTTTGGTCCCTTTAGATTTTTTGGATTATTTGTGATCCCTGTGTGTTTATAGTTAATTGAGTGGTGATTTGTATTCATTTTTAAATTGATTTGTGAATATGATTTCAAATTTTAAATTGTAAAAAATTTTGTGCAATTTTAAATTAGGAATTCAGAGAATTTAAATGAAGAAAAATGGGTTTGTATCCTGAATCATTTTTTGTTTAAGGATCAAATTTAATTGATTGAAGGGTTCTTGGAAGAATATTTTTATTCCATCCTTGTTTATTTTTTAAGAAATGGAATTTTTTTCATAATAAGGAGGTTAATACCCAAAAAATATCTTAAATGATTTTTTTTTAATTTTTAGAAGAATAATTGGATTGTTTTGAGAAGACATGAATTTGATTTAGATTATTTATACTTATGAAGTAAAAAACCTTCTTCCATTATATTATCATAAAAATAAAAAATGGATTCTCCATTTTAAGAAACTATTAAAACACTATGGTCTTTTCCAAATATTTTTTCTTCTGACACACTCTATACACTACTTGGTGTATTCAAATCATATGATTTTTTCCATTTTCCTTGGCTTTGGTCTCTCGAGAATTGGAGTACATGTTCTTCCATATGTTTTTCATGAAACTTGGAGAGTTATTGAGGGTCGCATGGAGATCCTGGTTAATAGTTTTTTTCATTTCCACTTTGGTTATATAAGTTTTTACTTTTTCATTCATCTTTATGATTCGTGGAGTTGACTTTTATTCCTTTATTTTCTATTTTATTTTATATTAAATGATCACATATTTATTATTAAGTCTTTAGTTTTATTAAATTATTATACTCCATACTCTGATGGAGATTGGTATTGATGATCCATTTTATTTATCAAGTGTGAAATCAATCCCAATAATTTTTTGTGACCCTAGAACTAGATTCCATCATAGGGTTATCCAAAATAGAATTAGGGTTTGTCCTATACGAGTCCAAGTGTTCAGTATATGAATGAACTGGGTTAGTTCATGACATGGTCAATCGTCAAATTATGAATGGGGAAAAAATGAATGAATTTTTCTTTTGATGTTACATGTTCAATTATGTGATACATAGTAGCATTATGATGGTGATTTAGATATTATCACTCACCTACATGGGGTGATGGATGATGGAGAAAAACCTATAACCTGAACTAGAGTAGATGATGACTACACAAAATTAACTCATGTCAAGATGTGATAAAATCAGTACTAAATTCAATTTTTAATGAAAGTAGTTGATTCATGTCCCAAGCTATATGAATGAATTAGAGCAGAGAATGAGGTATAAATAGAGACCATTTGAATATAGAGTAAATCACGATTGATATGGTTAAACATGTTTTTTTAAAGTAATATGGAGTATGGGTTTTTAGTAAGAATATTTTTTTGAATATGAATCCCATATTTTCAATATTAGTGAATATAGTAGGGTCAGGTGATTGATATGATTTTATAATGATACCCCATTATATCTAATAAAATGGACATGAAGATGGGATTTCACACATGTAGTATGTACAAAATAATTAGTTATTCAATTTTGGGTAGGGTGGGCTACAGAATAATAAATATTCAAATACAATATAGATGAGTTTTCTTAATTGGGAATTATGGTTTATACTAAGATTGATAAATTATAAAGAGTTTAATTGAATATAGTGTGGTGATTAAGAATAGAAACTATGCTTACTAGTTTGATTTTATATATTTAGGTTTAATCAATGAAAAGTGGGACTCGTGTTTCTAAAATGATATTGTTACAGTTATTTATTTTACTAAATATAATTTGATTTATTTTGTTTCCCCATAGAGTTGTTGGGGGTTTCATAGAAATGGACCCTATGAGAGGTTCTATTTGGTTTCTGTTTAATGTATTGTCAAGTGAATAATTAATTGAGTTTTCAACTAGATGAATTCCATGCTTTGAAAAAATAAGTTCTTCTATGTAAAGGACAATATATAATTATCAATGGGTCAATCGTAGACATATGAAATTAAAAATTGTTATATATAATAAATTAAAACATATATAGCCCTAAAATTATTAAATGAAAATTTTCAATGCCATAGTTAGAGAAAAAATATGGAAAAATATTATAATACTCAGGATGCTTATCAATATTTCTAGAGTACTTACGATAATATACTAGGGATGAATATTAGATAATCTATCGATACTTACTAGTGAAAAAAATTCCATATGTGATGATAGAAATTTGTTAATATATTTCCAGATGATTCATGTATGGAATAATAAATATGTTTAGTGGAATTCTATACAGATGTTGTTAAAGAATGTTCCATGACTAATGTTATTGATAATAGTTGTGAGCATGGAATTTGTGCACAGATTAAGTAAAAATTATTTAATACCTTTTTGGGGACCAAAATATTCTAATCCCACTCACCCATGATTATTTATTATTTCATACCCCAATCATCATACTTAGATAATGAAACTAGGATTGTTGATAGACCATATTATAGAGAACAGTTGACATAATTAATTAAAAGAGATCAAATCTTATAGAAGTGACAACTAATTACAAGGGAGGTTTATTCGTTTATCTTCTCTCAATACCAATTTTTTATGTTCAATAATGATAGATTTAAATATATATTTTTTAGGTTGGCATGTGTGACAAATTATATTTGGAGTATACTTTTTGATAGAAAAATGATCTTTTGTAATTCATGCTATTATATAAGTTTAATTGTAATTGGTTATTTTGAATAATCTGGAGATTTATATTTCTCTTCCTCATTATAATTATTTCACTCTAATCCAAGTTACGATAGGGTAGATGTAGAGTATATATTTCTTCGGAAACCAAAATCGTAGTACTTCCATGAAAATGTTGTTCTCTAATCTTATATATGAGGAAAAATCTTTATTATGTGTCCTATTAGGAATAGTAGTTCATTTAATAGGTTTTTTCATATAATGATAATTACATATTATAATCCCATACATAATGGATCTGAACCTGAATGGTTTATTTCATAAAAGGTAAGTGTTATTTCTATTAATTCCATCGATTCTATTTCACCTAAATAAGTCAATTATGATCTACCATCCTATTTCCTCTTCATAACTATTTCTAACACATCCAACCCACTTCACAGTTTCCCATACAACTGTTTTCTTCTTCTTTTTAAATAACTTGATCATAAAATGTTGCTCAAAACACATTAAATTATTTCTTATAGAAAGATGGTTTTACATATAAATAATTTGATGGATAATTACTCAATTACCAATCATCTCTATTGACATTGTTTGGTTATATTTTTTGGGATGGTAGATATGACCCACAATAACACAATATAAAAACTATGAAAATAAATATATAAATCCTTTTTAATTTTAGTATTGCTTTTTTCTAAACCTATTTGAAATAAATATTTCCTGAATTATAAATATTTTAAAACTAATATTGAACTGTTTATTTCGAAAATAAATAAAAATTATTCATCACATGAATGTAAATAAATAAAATATTAAATTGAAAGTCAAGATACTGAAAGATCAAAAATACATAATTAAAATTACAACATGAATACACACCAACATAGAAATCATTCCCCTTATATTCCTAATCATTATGAGTTTTATTTTCCAATAAGTTTAATAAATCCTTCTTTATATATTTCTTTCTCCCATATTTATGAAATATGAAATTAAAATGTAATATCTTTATATACTACACTCTTTCAACGGACAATATAAGGGGGATTTAATTTAGTTGGTTTTATGTTTTTAGAATTCTATAAAATTATTATTGATCTATGGGATTATTGTTTTTGACCATAGTTTGAGGTTTTTCCAATCCATCATAAAGGAAATAGGAATAGAACGTTATAAAAGTTTATAAGGAGATTGATGACACATTTTCCCCATTGTTCAACTCAATAATTTAAAAATTCTATTATAGAAACGTGAATATTTATAATATAAAAAATAACATATTTTTTCAAAGAATTTTGATATCTATTTCAAAAGAAAATGAGATATGTTTATATTTTTTATTAGATAGTGTTTCAACAACATACTATCTCTCAATATAAAATTGAAACTCTCTATAATAATTAAATAACCTACAATCAAAATCTTGCGGATCGATCTCATGAGATTATTTTTTTGACTTGACATAATATGAGATGAGAAAAAATTTCATAAAATACTAAAAATAAAAATTAAAAGTGTTCTATAAGTATAATTATTATTTAAAATGATTAAAAATTCAAGATATTATATGGACCACAAAAATACAATTAGGGGACATTTTATCATGTTACATTGTTTTGAAACACTCAAAAATGTTTTCTCAACATTTATATCCATGTTTATGATATGTAAAGTGACACGTTTGAGGTCTTGATGTATTAAACCATGAATCAATGATAACTATTCAAATAATTACAATTTTCCCTAAAAAAACACAATCTGTCTTTGAGAGACCAAGGTCTCACAATACAACTCAATATTTCACTTGGTTTCTCTATCCACCTAAGAAATATGTATCAAAATGTGGTTAGACCTTCAAATAATAATCTAATTTATATAATCCTTCATTATTGGTTATCATAGTAATATTTTATTAAACCTATGACATTGATAATTAACAAGAACTAATGGGAATAATAGATCGTGACTAAATATGCAATGATAAAGGAAATCATATATGTTTTATATTTCAAATAACCAAAAATAATTCCAAGGATGTAGATATATGATGTGTCTTGAAATATATTGAAAATTTTAAGGTACATCCTAGTGAGGATGAGAGACATGACATTTCTGAATCAAATTATAAAAATAATATAAAAATAAAATATGGAAAAAATGGAATCAGGGTCCAAAAAGAAAATAATTGATGAAAATCCACTGAAAATGATAAATATCAATTAAAAATTAACTAATAACAATTTAATTATTTAAGAAAAGAATGTTTTTTTAGGATAAGGTGTTTAAATAACTTATTGTGTGACATTATTCCCCTGTCATTACTTTATATAAAAGATTTAATAAAAACATTGAACTAGAATACACAAATTTAATCAAAATAATTAGAGATTTTACAATAAAAATGTCACCTATTTATGTATTATAAATGATTAAATAATATATAAAATTCAGCAAAAGTATTTTGGATAATAAAAAAAATTAAAAATAATTACACACCATCTGTTTACGTGAGTGTAGTGATGTACTTTTAAATCATTTCCTATAAAACTACAAGACCATGTAATTTTTCTTATGAGATATAGAGTAGGATTATATGGGGAATTGAATTTTATGAGTGAATTGGCTTTAATAATTAACATGATTACTTATGTATTATTTTACAATATGGGTCTCAGGTAATTAAAATTGACTTTTGTATCACTTTATTTGGTTGATAGGTCAATTTTGCATCCCTTGGGTAGGTTAGGTTAACATTTAGTTAAAGTATGAAATGTAAAATTTCCTAATAGTATTTTTCTCCATGACATATAATGTTATCAAAATAATCTAATCATACTTGGAAAATAACTATTATCTACTATTGGTGTGGAAATTTATTTTCTCTATAGTAAACATACCATTGAAGATGTGTGTAATGTGTGTTTCGGTGCGGATGTGCGTCGGGTTTCTGTTCCGACGCTGTTCCGCCAGGACGCGTTCGCGCGTGCGGCCGTCGACCCGAGGGGATGGGAGCGCGGCTTGTGGCCCCGCAGTCCCGCTTTCCAAAGGCGGGAGGCATCCGTCCCTTATTCAGGGACGTCTGCTCCTTGATCAAAACCAGGATGATGGGATGTCGGCTCTTCCTTCCGTGGACGTCTCCTCGGAACTCGTCGCCTAATCCGGGTCTCCCTCATAGATTTAAGAATGTTCGTGAATCTCGTTCCCAGCGCCATATCTTCACGGAAACCGGTTAATTATGCTGCTTCCGCCTAGACGCTCCAAGGAGTCCAGTCGGGGCAGCAACCTACGGTGAGGAGACCAGGTAGCTCCGGGTGTTGGGGGCGTGTCTTAACACTGTGGCTCTGCATGTCTGCCTTCCGTCCCTAATAGGGCTTCTCGAAGGCGTGATGGCCTGAGGCATCCTGCGCTGGGTGCGGGGAACTGCGTTACCTGAGGTTTTCCTCAGCTTCCCGTGTTTAGCACGGGGTATGCCGCGAGTTTAATATCCAGCAGGGACGGCATCAGACTAACCAACACGGGGAGTGGATCAGATGAAAGAACCCCTTGCGGGGAACCTCCGACGCTGGGGCCAGTACATGGGCGGCTTCCCGAGTGAAGTGGAGTGGAAAGAAATGGCATGACCCCACCGGGATGTGGCGGCCTGGGTAAGGATCAGGATGGACGATGGAGTGAAGAGCTTGGACCCCGTAGAGGCTTCCTACGTACCGCGCGTTAGCGCGGATCAAAGTCAACGTAGTTCGGATATACAGTTTAACGTCATGTTGGACGATGGCAAGCCGACTCACGAGGAGGTCGAGGCTGCCGGGCGGAGGATTGAACCGAACCCCCTCGCACAGAGGGGGATGGAACGGCCGGCTGGATCACAGTTTCACGTCATGCTAGACGCTGGTGTTTGGGGCTTACACTCTAAGGAGGCCCGTATGCGGGAAAGCTCAGTTGGAGAGGGACTTGGGCCGAAGGTGAGAGACGCCTCGATCCCTGTCACGCCCTCTAATGGATTCGGCAGTGGGGAAGCACAATGGAGATACACACGTGCAGTCTCCCACAAGGGCAGATTCATAGGTGAATCGACGCGAATGTGAACCCGGGAGGGGTCCACTGATGGAAGAACTGACGTGAATACGACCGGGACGACCAGGTGGTGGGCTTGAACCTCAGGGAGGCTTCCTACGTACCCTGTTCAGGAGACAGGGATCAAAGTCAACGTAGTTCATTCTGTCATGACTTACGCACTGAGGCAACCTGAGTGCGGAAAAGCTCAGTTGAAGAGGGACTTGGGCCGAGGGTGAGAGACCTCGATCCCTGTTACGCCCTCTTCTGGCTTCGGCAGTGGGGAAGCACAATGGAGATACACATGTGCAGTCCCCCACAAGAAACTAGGGGTTTGTAATACCCTGCCCCCGTGGGCGAAGGCCACTCCAATAAAACGTCCCTAAAGAGGGGCAATCCCGACATCCCTACAGAGACGAGCGGGTGGGGGCCACATCCAAACCGGGGGGACCCTGCGTGCGATGCACGAGATCGGGTGATGCAGACCGTTTAACGTCTTGCCAGACGAAGTACAATTTAACGTCGTGTGTTGAGGATGAAGCGGACGGTTTAACGTCTTGCCGGACGAAGTACATTTTAACGTCGTGTGTTGAGGACGAAGCGGACGGTTTAACGTCTTGCCGGACGAAGTACAGTTTAACGTCGTGTGTTGAGGAAGATGGATGCTTGGCAGTTTAACGTCTTGCAGCGCGGACGATATGCTAGGATGTTTAACGTCGTGCAGCTTGGACGATATGCTAGTCAGTTTAACGTCGTGCATCTTGGACGTAGTGGTTGCCGCCGATGGGTCCGTGTCACTTCGCGCGAGCCTAGAGGGCCGCACAGGAAGACAACGCATGGTGCGGGCACCCGGGATGAAGATCATCGGGCGCCACATAGGCGGGTACCCTCAGGGGGTCAAAGGGGGCGACCCTGGTGGTTTGCGCGCAAAAGAGGATCTTGGCGCGCAATACTGCGGGTCGGCGCGCAATTGGGCGGGCTGGCACGCAATTGGGCCAGCGCTTTGCCCACGGATGATGGGGATTGCGCACAACGGGCTTCGGATAGCGCGCGGGGGCAACGGCCCATTCTTTAACGAATGGCCACTTAGGAAGGGGGGTGCGCGCAATCGGGCTGGATTGCGCGCACCCGGGGGGGCGATTGCGCGCAAGAGGCTTCTTTTGCGCGCGAAGGCCTTCGGGTGAGGAGTTGGTCAAAGGAAAGAAGCCAGAGGGGTTTCACGCGAAGGCGAACCCCGGGGCTTACTTGCGCGAAATTAAAAAGGTTACCTGAAGAGAGGCATTGCGCGCGGAGGGGGTAGGATTGCGCGCATGAGACCCTTCGAATTCTGGAAACCCCCAAAACGTTGGGGGTCGCCTTGTATTTATAGGCAACCCGGGCGCGGAATCTCGCCGCCGGCGCGCAATTCATGGCGCGGGTGCGAAATTTCCTACGCGGGCGCGGAATCGGGGCCTCGGCGCGCAAGGGAGTCGCGCGGGCCGCGTGCGCACAAAATTGCGCGCCGGCCCGGCGCATTGCGCGCATCCCGGGAGGATTGCGCGCCTCACTTCAACCTTGCGCACGGGCCTCCAAAATTCCGCGCAAGGCCTCCGGGCCTTCCGAAACGTGCTTCTGACTCCAAATATGACCTCGCTTTCCGCATCGGGAACTTTGTTTGAGGAGTAACAGACTTTTCCGGCGTCTACAAAAGCCCCCACTCGGAATCTGATCGGCGAGAGGTCGCAACGATCGGGTTTCGAGGGAGACGCCGGAATGCCGAAGTCTTGGGTGGCGCGGGACATTGGCGCGTAAAAAGGGCGTCGGGCGCGAAATTCGCTGCCGGGGTCGCGCAAAGCGCTTTCCGTGCGGCGCGGACCCCCGGCCTCGCCTATAAATAGGGGCCCTGGATCCCGCGTGCCGTACACAGGCCTTCCACGCGATAAGCTTCCAAGCTCTCATGCGCGAAATTCACCCGTTCGGCGCACAAACTCATCCGGCTTTCGGCATGTTTTTGCATGAACACCCAGTGTTTTACGCGATAGACTTCCCAATTGCGCGCCGTCCACTTGGATTGCGCGCGAACTCCCAAATTGTTTCACCATCCTCCTCCGACTCCGCACGCCTCTTCCCTTAACCCGCACGACTCCCGGAGCTTCTGAGATGGTCGTGAATCAAGTGAATGGGGGGGATGCCGCCATTCGCAGAGATGAGATGGCGGCGAACGAGGAGGTCTATGGAGCCAAGGAGATTGTTTCCAACAATCAATCCTTGTTCGATTTGCTGACGCCGGCCCAGAAGACATATCCACTGTCGGACAACCTGCCACTCTGGAACTACAGCATCCTGGATGAGGTTCCGGTGCCGGGGTTCGAGGTTGATGCGCCACGGACCTGGGTGACTCGGGAGGACGAGCTTCTCCGCTATAACATCACCAACAATGGGCATCCTGTCAGGGAGACCAGGCACTTGGACATCTATGTCCTGAACCCAAGGACGCGAACCATTACCGGGAGTGAGCCTACTGCGGAGAACTCTCCAGCCCTCTACTCGAGCATGTATCGCCAGAGTGTCACCGACGACACCAAGGGCTGGCTGAAGGACTGGGACTTGCGGTCTGGGGGCAATTTCACCAGTGAGTGGGCCTGGGCGTTCTGGGTACGCCACACCTGCGATCACTTCACGGAGGAACTGCGGTACATCGGCCTGTTTGAGGCGGTGTGGACGTCACAGTTCCACTTCTACCAGCAGCCCGAGCTCGGGCCGGATCTGTTCACCCGATTGTCCCCGGATACCAACACCTTCCATCTTCACCATGGGGAGGTCAACATTGGCCTCTGGGACATCCAATGCATCGGAGGTATCCCGCTGGAGGGTTACCAATACGATGAGTTCCTGCCTCCAAGGAACACATGGGGCGACAGGTCACGGACTCCCATCCTGACATGGCATCTACTGGACCTGGCTTCGCAGCGGCTCGAGGTCAAGGACTTCCACAAGGACATAGCCTACAAGGAGTAGTTCGGCCAGTTCTTGGAGCATGACCCAGCGGTCAAGATGCCAGGCAGGGGGAAGCGGTGCCTGACCGCGGCTCAGAGGAGCCGGAACGGGTCGTACTGGCGGGTCCTGGAGACGAGAGACTACCGCTCATGGGGGTACCACGTCATCGAGGCCCGAGACCCAAATGTCCAGTACGCGGCGTTCCTGGCCGCCTTTCTGAGTGGGTGGCTCATGCCAGTGCGGGACGCGAGGATGGGCGTCCGCCCGACGACACTGGTGATGGCGGGCGCCATGGCAGGCTGCCGCCACGACCTCAGCGCCCAGAGAGGGGGCACGTGCGGTGGTCGAGGAGCGGCCCAGGAAGCAGATAAAGCGTCTGCTCGAACCCTCCCACGATGCAGTCTTCCCAGCGCTGTGGTCGGCCTGGATGACCCTGCGGCAGTCGCTGGGGACCTAAAACATCTGGCAGAAGATAATCAGAGAAGGAATCCATCTGCCAGAGGTCGGGCACCTCCAGATTGCCGACAGGGTGAACTTCCACCGGCGGTATGCGTATCTAATGGCCATGGACGAGTACGCGCGCCAACGTGGTCAGCGTGCGGAGCCGTCCCTTCTGGTGAAGGTGATGCTCAGTCTAGAGACTGCTCCAGAACAGATGTCGCTGGAGGAAGGTGACAGTGATGATGACTCCGAGGAAGAGGGGGAGACGGGGGAGGATGAAGGCTCTGAGGGAAGGTCCCATCCGGGGAGCCCACGGGAGATCGGTGAGGTTGCCGGCTCTGTCAATATCGAGATCACTGAGCTCCTCGAGGTCTGCTTCTATCCCTACTCAACCTGCTTCGTCCATTCTCTTATGCAGCTTCTAACCCATTTCTTCATCTTCCTCAGGAGTGCACAGATGTTGGTCAAGCGTCCTCAGTAGGAGTAGGAGAGGCGCCAGCAGGACAGGGCGGGGGCCAGACACCTATCATTGAATTGACAAGCGCTGAGGGGTCCCCTGCCGTAATTGTTCCTGCGGCGGCCGGGACAGCGGACGATAACACTCTGAACACCCGTATGTCTCCTTACTTTACTGCTGGTGCTTGCCATTGACGATCCGTGACTAACCACGGCATGCTTTGCGCAGTGATCTCAATGCTGGAGGCTCGTCGGGCTGTCGAATGCGGGCCATCCACGAGTGGACCAGTGGAAGACATGCCGCCTCCTCCGGAACAGACTTCTCACACCGAGCCGGCCCCACCAACTGCTGATCAGGGGGCAGCGGACGCCGGCGGTGCTGCCATCGGAGAGAGGTCAGGGGCTGACGAGGGTGTCAACGCCGCTGGGGCGAGAGAAGAAGGTCGCCCAGATGTTGGGGAACCTATCCCTTGTGAGGACATCCCAGGGGCGGACCCTGCAGCAGACCTACTGGCTGCCTTCCCTGCCTACTGGCCTGCCGACCCCGAGGAGATGGACGACTCGGACACGGAGGCGGTCGAGGAGAGATGGATATCGCGTCGCAGGGGGTGGAATTGCATCTAGCGCTTCCTCAAGCGACCCCCATCGGAGTGGCTGGGGCGCATGGGATCGCTTCAAACCTAGCTGCGCTTCCTGTGTGTCGGGGGAGCTGATGCTCAACACCTCCATCTGACGGTCCGTGATTTCATGGTCGAAAAGATGCGCGAGAGCCGCCGGCGTGCCGACGTCGCACAATGTCGGGACATGTCGGAGAACACGCAGGTGCTCCTCGTGGCGGAGCAGGAAGTCCGGCGCCTCGAAGGACAGGTGGCAGAGAAGGAGGCCTTCGTCGCAGCGTGCACTGAGCTTGTGGAGCAATTAACGGCCCAGCTGGATGACGACCAGGTAAAGATGACGGAGGCGGGCCACCAGATGGTCACACTTCAAGTCGAGCGGGAGCATGCACAGGCCAGGATCGGCGAGTTGCGCACTGCGACCGCCGACGAAGAAAGGGCATGCAGAGAGCGAGAAGCAGCTCTGGAGGCCGCCAGCCAAAGGGTAGTGGCATTGGAAAGATCCATTCAACACGCTAATCCCTAGGGGCTTTGTTTTTGCCATTCCCAGAACCTTTTACTTCCGCTACTCAATACTTCGATCCATTTGTACGAATCAACATATTTATCTGCATATTTTGTCTTAACGTGCTCAACCACAATTCATTGTTTTGCGGGAGCGTTAACCAAGATTCAGGCATCCACAATTGGGCCTGGATTTCTAAGGAAGAGAGGGAGGTCAATCCTAGGGGGGGAGACCTCAGATATAATCAATGTACCATCCCCCCAACTTGTTCCGACACACGAGAGGGACAGCCCTAGGGGCGTTGAGATTTTATCCGAACATAGGGAAATGAGCAAGGGTGAATCGCGTGTCCCGAATTCAGAAATCCACGACGGTCGGCCTTCCAGGAAATGCCCAAGATGGCAAGTGGACAATGGATCAATCGACCACACTACTGAAATAGACGGACCGAAGGTCATCATCCATATTGCAGGAGGCGGATCACATGTCATCATCAATACCGCTATGGGGATTCCTTCAGACACAAGGGTGGAAATCCGGATCGAAAGAGCATGCGAAGCGTGGGGCGAAGTGATGATTTGTTCGGACAGAATCTAACACTTCCAAAATTGCACCACCGTGGGGAAAGCGTATTAGGCGGATGCACTAATCTAGCCGTGAATCACCCCAATTCTCAGACAGAACCTCTTTGACGAGGAAACTGTCGCTTCCCATCATTGAAATGGGGCATCCCGAGATGAATCAGGGAGAATATCACAACCGTACCACTCTACCAGAAGCCAGGCCAGACGGCCGGCGACAAGGATGGGTGGGACTTAGCGATCCCTGAGGCTGGACCCGAGTCGAGATGCCCGGGCGTTCCTACGTACTCCATCGGGCTGGAGATCAAGCCACACGTAGTTCTGAGAGTGCAGTTTTAACGTCATGCGGGACGTAGAACCCCATTTAGGGAGATCTTAGTTTAAAGTCGTAGATCTCGAACCATAGGGGCAGATCGTAGTTTAAGGTCTTAGAGCTCGGACCATAGGAACCTCAAAGTACGCCACATCGTGGTCCTATCCCCTGGATATGCGAAGATGCACTGAGGGATAGTGTCAAGAGTGCCGAGATTTTGCCTGGTCAGAATGGGGGGTGGAAAACGTAATGTGAATCATGCGGCCGTTCACTCAAGGACTGGGGCACAGGCGTAACGGCATGGGAGTACTGCCGACCGTGGCGGAAAAGCATCATCAATATCGCACTGACCATTGATGGAACGAGGCAACAAACGAGCATCAACCGCTCAAGCGCAGGATTCATATCGATTTGCTGCCCGAGGCCCTTGGGGGCACTGGCCCGAGTCGGTGGGAGAGCACTGAGGCATTGTATCCAGACCGCTCACGGGGGTTCCACCCAGGGCGTAGGCGATGGGTCCGAATGAAGGGGAGCACGAAGCCTGAAAAGTGGAAGGAACCTGACCAAGCTGAACCTGACCCTCCTGGAAATAAACCAGAGTACTCTTGACACCGGTGGACCACTGCAAGGGGTCGAGGGACGCGCCTTGAGGGTGACCCGACGGCGGCAGATTCCCTAGAGAAGGGGGAATCTCTAAGAGGTGGGGGGCTGGACCCGAAGTTTCAAACATCCGGGCGTTCCTACGTATCCCATAAGGATGGGAATCAAGCCACACGTAGTTCTTGAAGCGCGGCGCAACACAATCGGGCACCAGCGCGGGGAGGGGTGCGGGTCTGGCCCTCGCACCCAAAAGAAGCGGTATTTGATATTTCTTGTTTGTCCTTAAAGGTGGATGGTTTTTCTTTGTGCAGCGACATGCCTGTGATTAAGAAATCCCTGGCGTTTCCACAATAATCAAGCCATGAAAAGCATTGATAAATGGCGTGGTTATTAACCAGCTCCCAACATGAGTGTCCCCTGAGGAGAAAATCACGATGCAGTGCCGTTTCTCGTCGGGCGGCCAAGACGATCACAGTTTACGGTCGTGTGGTAAGACCAGGAAACACAGTTTAAGGTCGTGTGGTTCGGACCATGGAGGAATCCGCTTATTGCGGTACGGCGGACACAGCGGAGGTGGGGACACATCCCAGCCCTGTGGTCACGCACAATTCCAGGGGAAGGATCCTGGGATAGGGGCCTGCATATGTCTATCAACCAAGGGGCAGAGATGCTAGCCTCCAGCTATGCTGGGCCCAGAACGCGATTGTCCGGGCGACTCCTTCCTCCTCATGGGGACGAGGGTCTAGCTATACATGGCCCTTAGGGAGGACATTAGCATATATCCTTGGTGCTCAGATCGTGGGAGCCTCGAAAGACACCATTACCCTGGTTGGACTGCCTAACGTGTATAGGTGTACTGAAGGTCAGTATGAAGAGAGAGAGTGCCGAGATTCCATTACAACGCACAGAGGCGGAGTGTGATGAGGACTGCGCAACCAATGTTCAGAGCCTGAAAGAGCCGACATGGCGATCAAGGATGTTGCTGACCATATTCGCAACACAACATTCGATCGCGTCAGCCTAGGATGAGGCAAGCAAACGAGCATCAACCGCTCAAGCACAGGATTCATATCGATTTGCGGCCCAGGACCCGCCGGTAAATCGACCCGGAGCGGTAGGAGAGCACTAAGGCATCATATCCAAACCGCTAACGAGGATCCCTTTGAGTGAAGGCTCGAACAAGAGGAAGCGTGAGGATTGACAAGTAACACAGGACTTGTCGGGATTGAATCTGACACTACAGGTCATAGACCGGAGTACCCAAAACATGTTATGAGATCACCGGAAAGGGCCGGAGGACTCACCTTGAGAGAAACCAAAAGACGGGGCTGGACCTGAAACACAAACGTCCAGGCGGTCCTACGTATCCCATAAGGATGGGAATCAAGCCGTACGTAGTTCTTGAGAGGCAGTTTAACGTCATGCAGGACGATGAGGGGTGTGAGGTAGTCCGACACACGGGGGAGGCGTACGGCGCGGCCAGTATACTGACGTGAATGAGGAAATAATCCCCCGCTCATGCCATACGCCTCGCACAAAAAGGAGGGGAACTTGGGCCAGAGGCCCAATGCGGGATAGAGATTCCCGGGAAATGGGGCTGGGCCTGAAACATGAATGTTCAGGCGGTCCTACGTATCCCATAAGGATGGGAATCAAGCCTCACGTAGTTCTTGAAGTGCAGTTTAATGTCATGCCGGACGAAAAAAGAAAGGGGGAAGCGGAAGGCATCCCCAAATGTGGAAGGTGTACAGCGTGGCGAGCAAACCGACGTGAATGAGGGCACAGCCCCGCGTTCACACCATACGCAGCATACCCAAAGGCACTTGGGCCAAGGGCCCGAGATGGGATGGAAATTCCGGAAGGATGGGGCTGGGCCTGAAACATGAATGTTCAGGCGGTCCTACGTATCCCATAAGGATGGGAATCAAGCCGCACGTAGTTCTTGAGGTGCAGTTTAGCGTCATGCAGGACGAATGCTGAACAGTTTAACGTCTTGTAGCTCGGACGTGGTTCAGTTTAGCGTCATGCGGGACAAAGTGCAGTTTAACGTCATGCGGGACGACGTACAGTTTAACGTCATGTTGGACGAAGATGCTTGGCAGTTTAACGTCTTGCAGCGCGGACGTGGTGCAGTTTAGCGTCATGCAGGACGAAGTGAAGTTTAACGTCATGCGGGACGACGTACAGTTTAACGTCATGTTGGACGAAAATGCTTGGCAGTTTAACGTATTACAGTGCGGACGTGGTGCAGTTTAGCGTCATGCAGGACGAAGTACAGTTTAACGTCATGCGGGACGACGTACAGTTTAACGTCATGTTGGACGAAGATGCTTGGCAGTTTAACATCTTGCAGCGCGGACGTGGTGCAGTTTAGCGTCATGCAAGACGAAGTGCAGTTTAACGTCATGCGGGACGACGTACAGTTTAATGTCATGTTGGACGAAGATGCTTGGCAGTTTAACGTCTTGCAGCGCGGACGTGGTGCAGTTTAGCGTCATGCAGGACGAAGTGCAGTTTAACATCATGCGGGACGACGTACAGTTTAACGTCACATTGGACGAAGATGCTTGGCAGTTTAACGTCTTGCAGTGCGGACGTGGTGCAGTTTAACGTCATGCAGGACGAAGTGCAATCAGGAAAAGTACTGCTTGAGGAACCTAGCGTTGGTGGGAGGAGTGACACGCTCACCATCAATATTCGCTAGGGAGTACGCGCCATTGGGATAGACCTTGTGGATGACAAAAGGTCCCTCCCACTTGGGCTCCAACTTGGGTGGCTTCCTGCCGGGGATCATTGGTGCTCTTAGGGCCAGTACTAGGTCACCCTGTAGGAAGGAGTGGAGGCGAACCTTCTTATTGAAAGCTCGAGCCATTCTGCTTTGATGCCTCTCCAAGTTGTGCAAAGCGCGAAGCCTATTCTCATCCAGTGCTTCCAACTCGACTAGACGGGCTTCAGCAGCTCTGTCCGGCGCTTGCTGGTCCTAGACCGCAGTGCGCAAGGATGGTAACTGGATCTCGATGGGCAGGACGGCCTCAGCTCCATACACCAGGGAATAAGGGGTCATCTGGGTGGAATTGCGAGTCATCGTCCGATAAGCCCAGAGGGCGTTGGGGAGCTTGTCCGGCCAACTCTTCTTGTTCTGACCAACCATCTTTTTCAGAATGTTAGAGAGGGTCTTGTTAAATGCCTCAATCTGTCCATTCGCCTGCGCATGATAGCGAGATGTATGGTTCGAGCGAATGTTGTACTTGGCGTAAAAATTCTTCAACTCGGCTGCTCGGAAATTGGCTCCGTTATCCGTGAGGATTGCGTGAGGCACTCCAAATCGATAAATGATGTTGGAGGTCACGAAGTCAGCGATCGAACAGGATTTGACCTCTCTGAGCGGAATCGCCTCTGCCCATTTGAAGAAGAAGTCTGTGGTGGTCAGAATGAACCGGCACTGGCGAGCCGTCGCTGGCAGGTAAGGTCCCACAACGTCCAGCCCCCAGACTACAAAGGGCCAAGAATATCTGGTGGTATGGAGAGGCTCCGACGGCCGATGCACAAAGTTCTCATGAACCTGGCACGCATGGCACTTCTTGGCATACTCGATGCAGTCATGGATCATGGAGGGCCAGAAGTATCCCAACCTCCGAATCTGGTGGGACAGCTTCGGCCCAGTCTGATGGGCACCGCATGAACCATCATGAACCTCTTGCATGACTCGTGGGATCTCAACCCCTGAAGACAATGGAAGAGAACACCATCAAATCCGCGTCTATAGAGGATCTGCTCCAGGCCGGGACTGCTCTGGAGGACAAACTGCGATGCGCGGCATCGAACTCGCTCGCGCTCGGCCCGATCCGACAGGAGAATTCCATGTTGGAGGTACTCAACCAGGGGTGTCCTCCAATCAGGGGATGTTTCGACTGCCATATCTGTGGTACTTGGGGCTCCGGGCACAGGGGAAACCGTGGTGAGATTACTTACCGACGGGCCGCGATCTCCCTCCAGGATAACGGGAGCGATGAGCCTGCGGTGCGTCACACGGACGATCAGGTTGTCCTGTTTAGGCTCTGCGAGTGTCGCAGGAAGGCTGGCCAAAGCATCTGCTCGACCGTTCTGCTACCGGGGAATATGGAAAATTTCTGGCCGAGAAGGGAACTGGGCCATTAGAAGGAGGGTGCACTCCAGCAATGGCACAAGTTCCGGCTTCCTGACCACATAGTCGACATTGATCTGCCTAACGACCAGCTCGGAGTCCCCTTTCACACACAGATGGGGCACGTCGATCTCGAGAGCTAACTCGAGGCCAGTGATGAGGGAATGGTATTCCGCATCATTGTTGGTACAGCCCTCTGACAACAGGAAAGAGTATGGAAGCACGGCTTGCTCCGGGGTAATGAAGACGATACCCAAGACCACTCTGTTGAGCTTAGGATTATAAAGTCTTCTACCAGTGGGGATCCGGGAGGAACCGTCAAAGTGCATCTGCCAGCATGGATCGGCACGATCGACCGAGAGAACAGCCTCATCAGAAAAGCTTAGATCCAGCGGCTGATCCGCGGAGGTCAGGTGAGCAGCCAGAAAGTCTGCCAATGCTTGCCCTTTGATGGCCTTCTGAGACACATACCTGATGTCGAACTGCTGGAGAATCACAGCCCACCACGCTAGACGGCCAGTCAACATAGGCCGGCTCAGGATATACTTCAACGGGTCTACCCGAGAAACCAACTGTACCTCGTGGTGCTGCAAGTAGTGCCGTAATTTCTGTACGGCAAATACGAGCGCCAGGAAGCTCTTCTCGATGGGGGAATACCTAACTTCTGCATCGAGGAGCATGCGACTGAGGTAATATAGGCTATTCTCTGTTCCCTCGTTGTTCTTCTGGGCGAGAAGGGCACCAAGGGACCGTTCCAGGGCAGTCACATAAAAGACCAGTGGCTTCCCAGATACAGGCGGCATCAGAACTGGAGGTTGAAGTAGGTACTGCTTGATTTCCTCGAAAGCGGTCTGGCACTCCTTATCCCATACATAGGTGGCACCTTTCTTCATGAGCCGAGAAAATGGCTTACACTTTCCGGCCAGATTTGCGATGAATCAGCGTATATAGGCTAAGTGGCCTTGGAACCCTTGCAGTTCCCGGATGTTACCTGGGGGAGGCATCTGGCTAATCACCCTGATCTTCTCTGGGTTGATCTCAATACCCCGGTACCTTACCAAAAAGCCAAGAAACTTCCCGGAGGTGACCCCGATGGCACACTTCAACGGGTTCATCTTCAGGCAGCGAGACCGGAGGAAGCCGAACACTTTCTCAAGATCTTTGAGATGGTCCTGACGCTGGCGCGATTTGACCACCAAGTCGTCGACGTAGCATTCCACCAGTGTGCCGAGGATTGGCTTGAATATGCGGTGCATCGCCCGTTGATAGGTGGCACCTGCATTCTTCAGGCCGAAGGGCATGACCTGGTAACAAAAGATACCTTGGGGGGCCCTGAAGGCAGTGAACTCCTCATCCTCAGGGGCCATCCGGATTTGGTTGTATCCGGAGTATCCATCCATGAAGGAGAGGTCTTGTAACCCTGCCGTGGCATCAATCAACAGCTCTGTCACCGGAAGGAGAAAATCATCCTTCGGACAGTGGCGGTTGAGATCGCGGAAGTCGATACAGACTCTGATCTGCACGTTCTTCTTCCTGACCGGCACAATGTTGTCTAGCCATCTGGGGTACTGGACTTACCTCACGAAGTTGTCTTTGATAATCTTTTCAACTTCGGCCTCAACCATGGCACCGTGGAATGGGTGCATCTTCCTGGGAGGCTGCTTGAACCCACGATGGTTCGCCGGGAGACCAAGGCGGTGGACGGATACCTGAGGATCTAGCCCCGACATCTCGTCATAGCCCCAAGCGAACACATCACGGTGCTGTCTGAGGAAGTCCACGTACTGCTGCCGCTCCTCAGAGGGCATGGCGGCACTGACCAATGTGGGTCTTGGATCTGCCTCGGTTCCCAGGTTCACATGTACTAACTCATCGACCTTGGTGGAGACGCCCTCCTCAAAGGATGGGGGTACATCTTCCACGTCCTGTCCACTCGGGGAGGGATCGTCCACGGGAGAGACTGCGTTGGAAACTGCATTGGGGCTACCAGATCCTGCTGGGCCACTGGTGCTGGCATGGGCGGTCGCGGTCACCTCATCAGGAGACTCACAGGCCGTAGAGACCATGGCTACGTCCAACCGATGGATCGGGAGGACGTAAGCGTCATCCAAACTTGCCCAGGGATCACTTACGACAGCGACAGACTCAACCCCACCTGTCAGGATCTGCTTATCCTTGCTCTTGTAATAGTCCGCGTCCAGATAGCGGGCTTCACATGAGGCAAAAGGACAGGAATCTCCCTGAAGCACGCCTACTCGACTATTAAGGGAGTATTTAAGGAATTGGTGGTATGATGAGGGAACAGCCGCATGAAGGTGGAGCCATGGCCTGCCCATCAATGCATTATACGCAGTGTCCTGAGAGACCACCATGAATTCAGTGTTGGCAACCAAGTCACCGAACTGGGTATTCAAACGTATCTTGCCGACCGGAGTTTGCTCGGTGCGGTCGTACCCCTGGATCCTGAGGTCGGAGGGAATCAAGTCATCCTCAGACAACCCCAATCTCTGGAGCGTCCGAGTTGGAATCAGATTAATCCCGGACCCCGTGTCGACAAGACAGCGCCGGACTTCAAGGCCATTGAACTGGCCAGTAACATACAGCGGACGAATGTGCCCCTGTATAGGAGGGTCTTCATCCTTACCAGAGAACGAGATAACTGCCTGACATTCGGCGTCCTCAATCGTTTCGGCGTGAAAGGCCTCTGCAGCCGCAACCTCCGTCTCAAACTAGAGGGGGCTCTTCAGGGCTTCAGTGAGCGCCTCGCGCATCTCAGGTGACAGGCGCGGAGCCTCAAGGATGGAGAGCCTTGCTGGGATGTCGGCCAAGTGCTTCAGGACATCATACTTTCTTGCCAAGCGCGAGCCCCTGGTTGCAGGAGGTTGCTCTGCGGTTGGAGGCATGACGGGCCTTGCCGGTTGGACCGGCGGCCGACTGGTGCTTGGCGCATCTCTCTCTTCACTGGTTGAAGCCTGGGAAGTGGTCACCGTACTGGGCCCAGGAGGCCGGGATGGACTCGTGGCAGGACGGAGCTGGTCGCGACGCGGCTGAGGCGGTTCTGCCTGGTCCCACACCACAAACAGTGGCGGAGGCGAATCTGTCATCCCCGGATGGGGGGGCTGCGCGTGCTGAGCTCGGTTTTGAGCCTGCTGCCTAGTCTCAGTGGCGTGCACGGCCTGGCTGGAGGTACCAACTGCTGTGCCCCAGCGACTCCTATTGTTACGGTTCCTCCGACGGTGGCGACGACTGGGGACACTAGGGAGGTCCACCTGGTGTTCTTCAACGCCGGGAACCGAAAAGGGATTTACCAGCTCGACGGTATTAACCGAAGCGTACCCAACACTGTCATCGGATGAATCATTCATCACCGGGCAGATCCGGGGAGGGATCCCCATTTCCGGGGGCATGAAATCGCCGAGAGTGCGGGATAGCTGCGGAACTGGCGGGGCGCGCTCTTCCTTCTTGCGCCGCCGCCGTTTGCTCTTCTCGGAAGAGGCAGGCTGGGACGACGATGCCGAAGCAGCACCCGCAGATTAAGGGGGCTCAGGCTGATTCAAGCGCGCACGGATGATTCCATGGGCGCAAATGATCGTCTTGCGGGCCATCCAGTTATTATACTTCTGGGATCCGCGGTCGGAGACCAGCTGCCATTCATCCTCGTTGCCACTATCGTCATCTGATCCCACGAACACGCCCGCCACTTGTGCTGGAGCTGGGCCCAACCTGATTACATTGTTATTAATCTGGTCTTGGAGCCAGTCCTTAAACACGTAGCACTGCCGGATGGTGTTCCCCAGGGCCCGATGGTAAGTGCAGTAGCAGGGGTTATCCGTGAGATGTGCCTCCTCTGGCCTCCAACACTAAGGCAGTCGCACAATACTCTGCTCCAGGGTGCTCCGCAAATAACCGGGGACCTGATCCTCGTGAAATGAGTAAGTCAGGTATCGCGGGCCCCTAGGAGCGTGGTCTTGACGAGGGGCTGGAGGGGCCTGCCGAGGAGGTGGACCCTGATTATCTCGCCTGGGTTGTGGCGGTACATTACGCGGAGGGGCCGGCCAGTTCTGGGGCTGCCGCTGCTGGGCTGGGAACTGAGCCCGTGGAGGCGGATTCCTGTGAGGCTGTGGAGCTGGCCTCACCGGCAGCAGCTCCAACTACCTGGGGGCCTCTATCTGGGCAATAGCAGCGGGCTCAGCCCTGCTGACTCTCCTTGCAGGGATCATAGGAGGCAGCGGGTGTGCCTGACTGGCCTGTTGCAGGGCCTCCTCAAGACGTTGAGCTTTGTCTGAGAAGTCCCTGAACCCTCCGGGGTAATTCTGAGTGATCAAGGAAGGGACTAGCTCGGTCTTGACGTTCCCGACGCACATTGTCAGCAACTGCTTTTGAGTCAATGGCATGTCAAGGGAATACGTGAGACCCTTCCATTGGGCGACGAAATCCGCGACTCGCTCATCAGGCCTTTTCTTGCACTTGAAGAGGTCTGCGATACTCGTCTTTCGGGTCATGGAACTGAACTGGTAGAGGAACTGTCTACGAAGGTCCTCCCAGCTAGTTATCGACCCGACGGGGAGCTGGCTGTACCAGACAAATGCTGGCCCTTCCAGTGTTTGGACAAAGCAGCGAAGCTTAGCGGCCTCCTGCTGCGCCGGAGTTCCCAACATAGGCCCGCACCTCGAGTTGAAATGGGCCAAATGCTGTGGCGGATCTCTAGTCCCATTGAAGGGGGAGAAAGTGGGGTTCCCGAATCCCGGAGGTGCCGGCATGTCATCCACCCATGCTGGGTATGGCTTGCGGTCTGGTGGGATTACCACTTGCCGAGTCTCCAAGGCTTACAAGCGGGCGATGAGTGCCGCCATCGGATCGTCCGGACATGGGTTCCAGTCCTGGCGAGGATCTCTAACCACGAGCGCATTTCATGGCCCTTCAATCGGGTCGTCGACCGGGTCGTCGAACTCGGAAGCTCGTGGGATGGCGGGCGGAGCGGCCCTTGGGGCAGCGGGAGGAATCCGAGCGGGGTCTCTCAGGTAGTCACGCCGCTCGGGAGGGTGTGGTGAAACATACTGCACCCTCTTGCCATAGGCAATGGCCTCTCCCCTGTCGGCAAACACGGAATAATCACGGTTGCCCGGGAGAGCCTCATCGAGGGGTGGTTGTTTCTGTCCCTACTGTCCTGGCCTAGGATCACCGTAGTCAGGCCGCCACTCTGCAGCGCGCTTGGCGAGGAGCTGGTCAACTAACTTCTTCTGCTCGGCGAGCTGTTGACATAGTGTGGCCTTCTCGGGATCCTCCTCTACCCTCTGCATGGAGGCAGATGGGTCTGCGGGCTTTATAGCCCCGCCGTGCTCTTTACCTTTGCTGACGTTTCAGCTCAACGTCAGTGCTTCAGTGGGTGTGGGGAGACCCAGGAGGTTCCTCTGGTGACGAGTAACTCTCACCGATGGATCCAACGACGGCTTGTCTTCGGGGTGATAGCCCCCATCGAGAAGTTCCAAGTCGTTTCCCTCCCCCGACAGGTCAGCCATATTGACCGTTTCCGTCCCTGGGGATGTACCCTCAGGGCCACCCAGTGAATCGGGCTGTCGGCGAATCGCACTGAAGCATAGGGCAGCGTACTGCCCCCATCCACGGATATACACGTGGGGGGTTTCTTCCTCGATAACCTTGCAGAGTACTTGAAAACACTCAACGCATCGTTGTTGGAGGGCCCTGTGGTGCCCAAATGACCCGGGGTGCCGAACCGCGGAAAGCGTGGCCAGGTCAATCTGACGGCACTGCTCACCAATATCCTCCAGGTGCGCCTGACTCCCGGGATATGACATTTGTAGGCGGTGAAGACGGGAGTGAGTCTCCTAGAGAGTTCGGTGGAAGAACTCATCCGGGGTGAGCGATTCTGGTGCATCGAAGTCCGGTCCTGCGACTGGCCAAAACTTCTCAGGGAAGTGGCCCTCTGCAAGGACTGTCCAGAAGCTCCATGACTCAAACTCGGGACCCAGGTCTTCTTGGTCCCCTTCAGCGACTGGGAATGGACGGGGAACCGGAAGTGGTGCCGAGGCGGGCCGCTGGGCCGACGGGCTGGCTGGCGGTGAATACGGCGAGCAGGCCGATTGGCCTCCATATCCCGGTCCGCCCTCTGAGGGTGGCGGTGCCCCAGCTACCACATCAAGATAGGACGGGCCGGCGAGCGAACATCCTGCCGTAGCGTCGGTGCTCGCCAAGGGTGCACTAGATCGTGGTTCGACCGTCGGTCCCCAGAAAAGGTCTCCGGCTTCTCCGATCGAGGCAGAAGGCGTTTCCGGAGGGGCCGGTACCAACCGCAAGCTTGATCCTTGGGGGTCTACCAGGCCTTTGCTACTCCGGATATACCTTCAGAGAGAAGCGGGGATCACATCGATCTCGCTCTCGGGGAGTACGAGGCTGACGTGCCGCATTCCTACCCCTTCCCATAACTAGCGGGATCGGGGGGAGGGCTCCATCGCCGAATCATACTCCGCCTCTGTATCAGAGAAACGAACCGGTCGGATCTCTGTCCAGAATTCCATAACATTCCTCCATCGACGTCGATGCCTCTCCTTCCTGCCCCTGGGTGGTTCTTCGGGGCGTGGCTGATCTCTGTCCTGGCGTCCTCTGGCCGCACCGGTGCTGGGGCCAAGAGGACTGGAAACCAAGGTGCGAGGAGCACTGGGACAGATATCAAAGGGGACGCGGGGAGAGATGATACCGGGCAGGCCTCCGGGCCGGGATCGGAAGGTGGGATCACCCATGCCTCTTGGATCGGCCACACGGAGTAGACCCTGCTGGTGAATAGCGCTACCGCGAGGTGGTCTGCGGTGGCTATTGCCTGTACCAGCAACCGGGAGAGTCAACCCAACCTGCCTTTGGGGCGGTCGGGGCCTCGATCTAGGTCGGGCATAGAAGTGCCCCTGCTCAGGATGCGCAGGGGCCTGGTGACTGAAGCCAACAGTGGCTTGGGCCAACGCGGCCACTGTTTCTAGGGCCCCAAGATGGGTATCCTCTTCCGCTCGCTCCCGACATTGGCTTCGGGACAGACGAGTCGGGATCAGCGGCGCAGGCAGGTAGAGAGCCCGTTCTTCGACTTGAGAAGCCGGGCGGCGGTGCCGACGTGGCCTGGCAGGAGCCCTTACCGCGGATCCCTGGAGCGAATCTCAGATAGGGTGGTCCCGGACATCTTCCACCTCATCCGCATAGGAGAAGGAGCTGTCGGAGCATTCCGGGGATAAACTCCCGAAGCGGTTGGACGTCGAGGTAGGCAGCGGTGCCTCCTTGCGCGGCCCTCGGGGGCGGCGTCGGTGGTGAGGTGCAGCTTCCTCGAGGTCTAGGCGAGCCATGTCCCTGGTGGGGATGACTCCCTCTTCCTCATATCTCCGCACCAAGTTGTTGATCACCCTTATCTGGATGACCTCCGAGGGGGAGAGAGGGCATAGTTGACCCACAGTTTCGGCTGCTGGGACGACCGTGGAACGGGCGGGACCGTGCGGAGTAGCCGCGTCGGTGTTTCCCCTACCCCTGCACCAGTGGGCGGGCGGCGATCGGGCACTGGATCGGGCGACCTGATTCCTGAAGACAGGGAGAAGAACCCATTAATACTGACAGGAAAAGAAATCGACAACCGATCATTAGTGCCACGACGCCTTCCATGGGGGGAACCCATGCCATCGACGTCGTGAGACGGAGTGCCCGATTTCCCTTCCCCAGCCCCTGGCGGGTTCCGTGCCCTGGTGATGAATGCTCGGTCGAGAAACATGCTAGTCTTCCAACACCTCTGAAAGCTATCGGTCTTCGTATTGAGGAGAAGAGATTCACGTCGGGTTCACCATTTTCTGTTTTGGTGCGGATGTGCGTCGGGTTTCTGTTCCGACGCTGTTCCTCCAGGACGCGTTCGCGCGTGCGGCCGTTGACCCGAGGGGATGGGAGCGCAGCTTGTGGCCCCGCAGTCCCGCTTTCCAAAGGCAGGCGGCATCCGTCCCTTATTCAGGGACGTCTGCTCCTTGATCGAAACCGGGATGATGGGATGTCGGCTCTTCCTTCGATGGACGTCTCCTCGGAACTCGTCGCCTAATCCGGGTCTCCCTCATAGATTTAAGAATGTTCGTGAATCTCGTTCCTGGCGCCATATCTTCATGGACACCGGTTAATTACGCTGCTTCCGCCCAGACTCTCCAAGGAGTCCGGTCGGGGCAGCAACCTGCGGTGAGGAGACCAGGTAGCTCCGGTTGTTGGGGGCGTGTCTTAACACTGCGGCTCTGCATGTCTGCCTTCCGTCCCTAATAGGGCTTCTCGAAGGCGTGATGGCCTGAGGCATCCCACGCTGGGTGTGGGGAACTGCGTTACCTGAGGTTTTCCTCAGCTTCCTGTGTTTAGCACGGGGTATGCCGCGAGTTTAACGTCCAGCAGGGACGGCATCGGACTGACCAACACGGGGAGTGGATCAGATGACAGAACCCCTTTCGGGGAACCTCCGATGCTGGGGCCAGCACATGGGCGGCTTCCCGAGTGAAGTGGAGTGGAATGAAATGACATGACCCCAACGGGATGTGGAGGCCCGGGTAAGGATCTGGATGGACGATGGAGTGAAGAGCTTGGACCCCGTAGAGGCTTCCTACGTACCGCGCATTAGCGCGGATCAAAGTCAACGTAGTTTGGATATACAGTTTAACGTCATGTTGGACGATGGAAAGCCGACTCACGAGGAGGTCGAGGCTGCCGGGCAGAGGATTGAACCGAACCACCTCACACAGAGGGGGATGGAACGGCCGGGTGGATCACAGTTTCACGTCATGCTGGACGCTGGTGTTTGGGGCTTACACTCTAAGGAGGCCCGTATGCGGCAAATCTCAGTTGGAGAGGGACTTGGGCCGAAGGTGAGAGACGCCTCGATCCCTATCACGCCCTCTACTGGCTTCGGCAGTGGGGAAGCACAATGGAGATACACACATGCAGTCTCCCACAAGGGCGGATTCATAGGTGAATCGACGCGAATGTGAACCCGGGAGGGGTCCACTGATGGACGAACCGACGTGAATACGACCGGGACGACCAGGTGGTGGGCTTGAACCTCAGGGAGGCTTCCTACGTACCCTGTTTAGGAGACAGGGATCAAAGTCAACGTAGTTCATTCTGTCAGGACTTACGCACTGAGGCAACCTGAGTGTGGCAAAGCTCAGTTGAAGAGGGACTTGGGCCGAGGGTGAGAGACCTCGATCCCTGTCACGCCCTCTACTGGCTTCGGCAGTGGGGAAGCACAATGAAGATACACATGTGCAGTCCCCCACAAGAAACTAGGGGTTTGTAATACCCTGCCCCCGTGGGCGAAGGCTACTCCAATAAATCATCCCTAAAGAGGGGCAATCCCGACATCCCTGCAGAGACGAGTGGGTGGGGGCCACATCCAAACCGGGGGGGACCCTGCGTGCGAGGCACGGGATCGGGTGATGCGGACGGTTTAACGTCTTGACGGACGAAGTACAGTTTAACGTCGTGTGTTGAGGACGAAGCGGACGGTTTAACGTCTTGCCGGACGAAGTACAGTTTAACTTCGTGTGATGAGGACGAAGCAGATGGTTTAACGTCTTGCCGGACGAAGTACAGTTTAACGTCGTGTGTTGAGGACGATGGATGCTTGGTAGTTTAACGTCTTGCAGCGCGGACGATATGCTAAGCAGTTTAACGTCGTGCAGCTTGGATGATATGCTAGGCAGTTTAACGTCGTGCAACTTGGACGTAGTGGTTGCCGCCGATGGGTCCGTGTCACTTCGCGCGAGCCTGGAGGGCCGCACGGGAAGACAACGCACGGTGCGGGCACCCGGGATGAAGATCATCGGGCGCCACACAGGCGGGTACCCTCAGGGGGTCAAAGGGGGCGACCCTGGCGGTTTGCGCGCAAAAGAGGAGCTTGGCGCGCAATACCGCGGGTCGGCGCGCAATTGGGCGGGCTGGCGCGCAATTGGGCCAGCGCTTTGCGCACGGAAGATGGGGATTGCACACAACAGGCTTCAGATAGCGCGCGGGGGCAACGACCCATTCTTCAACGAATGGCCACTTAGGAAGGGGGTGCGCGCAATCGGGCTGGATTGCGCGCACCCGGGGGGTGATTGCGCGCAAGAGGCTTCTTTTGCGCGCGAAGGCCTTTGGGTGAGGTGTTGGTCAAAGGAAAGAATCCAGAGGGGTTGCGCGCGAAGGAGAACCCCGGGGCTTACTTGCGCGAAATTAAAAAGGTTACCTGAAGAGCGGCATTGCGCGCGGAGGGGGTAGGATTGCGCGCACGAGACCCTTCGAATTCTGGAAACCCCCAAAACGTTGGGGGTCGCCTTGTATTTATAGGCAACCCGGGCGCGGAATCTCGCCGCCGGCGCACAATTCATGGCGCAGGCGCGAAATTTCCTACGCGGGCGCGGAATCGGGGCCCCGGCGCGCAAGGGAGTCGCGCAGGCCGCATGCGCGCAAAATTGCGCGCCGGCCCGGCGCATTGCGCGCATCCCGGGAGGATTGCGCGCCTCACTTCAACCTTGCGCGCGGGCCTCCAAAATTCCGCGCAAGGCCTCCGGGCCTTCCGAAACGTGCTTCTGACTCCAAATATGACCTCGCTTTCCGCATCCGGAACTTTGTTTGAGGAGTAACAGACTTTTCCGGTGTCTACAATGTGGATAATATTTTCTTCCAAAAATATAATATGGAATGAAAATGTTACATGAAAGGTGTCCCGATGGATTGTTATTTTAAAATTTATTTTATATTTGAGTGTGACTCTTCCCCCATAATGGTTTTAAAAATTAATATTCCATAAGATTTTGATAGTATCACTTGGGCTATTATTCCACCCAAACATGAAGTTGTGTGTGATGGAATTTCCTACCTTTATTCTTATTTGTAGTCCAAGTCACAACTCATCCATTATAGATTTTATAATCTTATATTTAATATATTTTCACTTTAAATTGATATCATGGGAGTCCCCATAAATGGGGAATATTTTTTATTATTTCATGATAGAAAACATAAATATTTCCCCCAGAAAAAGATTATTTTCATAATATCCACTCACCTACTATGGTGAATGTACAGTTTTCTAATCATCAACTTTTTTTTGATTTTTATTAAATTTTTGTCAATATATGAGTCTAAAATTAAAATTTAGTGTTTGGGAACAATCTGAGTTTACATTATGTTTTCATTTTTATCGTTCTAGGTTTTTGTCTTCAATATTTTGTCCTTTTGGCGGGCCTCAATGTATAGAAATCATAAAGTACTATAATATCATAGAAAAAATCTAATAGGTGTTTGGAACACACTTCAATATGATGGATTTATTGAGACCATAGAATAACTTACTATTTCCACCACTCAAAACAATAAAACAAAAATAGTTAGTAAATCATACCAATTAAATGGTCATTGTTTAATTATAATTAACAAGTTAGTCATGATGATGACCCTAAAATTTATGCCTGAAGGGAAGGAAACTGTGGTTTTAATTTTTAGTCTTCATTGTTTTATAAATTAAATGTATCTATCATTATACTATACCAACGAAAAATCAACTACTTAAAGAATCCATTGTGAAAATTTTTTCTTAAGTGTAAGTCTCACATAATGAAGATAGATCAATCGACCACGAATTCAATGGTTATTCCTTCATTCAATATGAAACATGAAAAAGGTTGTCTCAATCATATGTCGACTAATTATTTAGTTAGTAAAGAGACCATAAGAGGAAAGTACTAATCACAAGGACAATGAATTAGTCATTTAGTAGGTCAATCAAAAAAGTGATTAATTCAACACAATATGGGAATACATCTAACTACCATATGAAATGTTTGTTAAGTTTCTATATGATCATAATAATACACCATGGATGTAAATGTACGACATGAAATTTAAACTATTTTTCCTTACCAAAAGGAGCTATAATCTGGATCATTCTAGTCCATCCTCAAAACTGAAGGTTTGATTTTTTTCATTGTATATTACTAGTGTAATAATATTTTATATCTATTTTTTTATTATATATTCCATAAATATGTTACCATAAGAACCATCCTCAATTACTACAAGGGATTTTACATTTAGTTATAATCAATACAACAAGAAACCACAGTTATAAGTGATTCTATTCAAAATTTTCTCATTTTTTAGATAAAATTATTACATTGTGGATTGAAATTGTTTGAAGTTGTTCTTATAATGATGATTTTTTGGAAATACTTTTTTCGATTTCTTTTTACCATGTAACGTTACATCAAATTACTAAATTTTAGAATCTTTTTTAAACCAAATATGTTCTATAATTTTAAACCATAATAATATTCAATATCTGTATCAATGTTGTATTTTAAGTGTATGGGAGGGGTATGTTCAATTTGGTATGTTTTATTTCAATGGAGTAAACATATGAACCACCCATTAAGAAAATGGCTAAATAAAAAAAATAAAAAAATAAATTAGTATCTACAAATTTAAACATGTAAATATTATATCAATGGTATTTTTATATTTAATGTTTTGTAGGTTTTGAAAATTTAAATTCATTGACTTCTAACATGAAAAAAATTCAAATATAGTTTTTAATAATTCTAATGATGTCATTTTTTTATTTTTTATGATTACTAATATATGTTATAGAAATGTGTTTATAAAATATTCTAATCTTGATAATAGAAAAGTGTGTATGAAAAATTTTAATTAAAAATTATGGTATAATTTGAAGAAACATGAATATTAAATATAAATCTAAATAAATTTCAATTATAGGAGAGAAAACCCATGGGATCCAACAAAATAAGAATTTATAATTCTGATGAAGATATAGTAAAATTTGAAATATAGATTTCATGGTTAATATATATGAAAAAAAGAACTTTGTGTGTGATTACAAAAAATAAATAAAAAAAATAAATCCATTTATTTATCCAATAAGATACATTCTCAAATCATGGTTTAGAAAAACTCATTATGTGACAAATTTTAAGAAAAAAATTCATTCAAGTGAGGTGAATATTGAACCCTAATTAAGAAAGAGGAAATTTTCCATGAAAATATCTTTTTATTTATGTCAATGATTTTAAAATTTTAGCATGTGTTTTTGGAATTTAGGAGAGTGTGATAAATTAAGGTTAGACTTGATAATGATTTTATTCCTCTCCTTTATTTTTTTTAATCACTCATGGACAGATGGATTTTACTTAATTAATCTTGGATAGTGGGTATAACTCACATAAGACTCAAGAAGAATGTTATTGATGGATGGATATGTGATTTCCTTTATAATAAGAATGTTTTTCTATATTATGACAAAAAATAATTCTTTTGTAAATAATAATTTCCCTTAATAAGAGAAATTATTATTATTTACCAATAGTGAAATAAATTAAGTGTGGGGGGATTTTATGTCGAATTGTTTTGACACTTTTATAGATAATATACCATGGGATTTCCGGAGTTGTAATGATTAAAAGTGATTATTGAATAGAATTTACGATTTTATTAACATTGGTGTTGAAATCATCATCCATTGAATATATTTCATAAAAAAGTGATTTAGGGAATTAATAATAAACAAACTATTGATTTAATTTCAATATTATTATGAATAAAAATCTTTACTATTTTTAGTGAATTTTAATTGAAATAAATATTTGAATGAAAATTTTTAGATTTTAGTTTTGGGGAAATTAAATCTTCCACACTCTATATTTTTAATAGCAATTTTCTTCAAATTTTATTTTACAGTAATATTTTGGAATTTAAATTCCATACACTAGGGATGGAAGTTGTGATTTTGTATTTGAAATTATTCTTTCCCAAAATATTAAATTCGATGTGTTTTAGGTATTCGGGTGGATAGACATCATGAAATGGATCGAACCTATCGTGAGACTAGAAAAGTATGTATAGATATACATACTGTGAAAAGCACATCAAATATACAATGAAACAACCATTTTATGTCGATCGACTAAGTATATATTAAAAAAATACTGTAAAGTGTGGTAGTTGTACTAACTATCTCTTGTAAAATGGAACAAACCATTCCCAAGTGTCTCAAATAAGACTAGTAATGATCATTCCCTACTCGATTTGTAGTGGAAAGTTGGTAAGGCTGATATCTAATGAAAAATCTCATTCCCGATCATGAATAAGATTATGAGGTCTATAAAACCCATTGTCACTATAACTATTATTATAAAAGTAAATTATCTTGGAATCATAAATTTTTTGATGTTTTATCTTTAAATTTATTTTTAGAAAATTTTAAATATTTTCCTATTTTTGGGTTAATGGTTTAGTAAAAACTGAGTTGGTACACCTACATGGGGGTGTTTCTAGTTTTTCTAAAATTTTCTTATGACCTGCATGGGTCGATCATAGTTTGTGTGACTCTTATTAGTAATCGGTGACTGTATATTTCCACATTTTTTTCTGGTGTATGGCTAGTCCCTAGTAAAAAATAATTGTGAAAAGTACGAAATATTCCTCTAAAATAGGATAGGTTACTCAGAATGGTTATCTTAGGGGTAAATAACTATGTTTCTTCCCTATGGAAAAGTTTGCGAGTGATTTTTTATTAAGAAATTCCAAATTCATAGTAGGTTAAAGTTTTAAAAAACTAATTTTTCTTCTCATATTCTCTTAAAATTGAATTAATATATATTTACACTTTATTTTAAAATCAACAAAGACATCATATTCTCTTTCTCTCTCATGCATCCAAGACTGGAGTGCACCCTAGTTGGCTACCCCCTCTTTTCCATTGGATTTTAAAACCAATCCAACAATTTATTATGCATATTATTTAAAGGTAGTACCTCAACACCCCTTCTTTACTCTCCACCATTCACTTATACATGGGTTTATTTCTCCCTCCCACACCTTAGGGGATGGCAAGGTTGACTTTTTGGACATGGGTGACTTGATCATGGGGTTTTTTCATAAGGTCCCTCGATGCTTGTTATAAAATTCTCTATCATATGTTATGACTTATGTCTTGAGTTCCCCGAAAACAAGGTATTTATATATTGGTCTCGACTATAAATTTACATTCCATTGATTTATTTGATGTTTAAAACTCATAATTAGTTAAATTAAAACCATTTGTTAGGGATTGGATATAATTTAAATGGGTTTAGGGTATAAATAATCTTTTTGAAATGTGTTATATATAGTATTTTCAGTGATTCATGAAATTACATTTAGATATAGATATATAAACAAGGTTTTATATTAAATGAAACATTTTAAATGTTCTTTGATCCTTTTAGGTTATGAAATGAATTATGAAATTTGTATTTTTATTTATATGGATTTTTTTTATTCATGTGGTAATTCAGAATTCCTAATTTTTTTAAAAATATAGAATATATAATATTAAATGGAGAGTTATTTTTTAAAACATCTTGACTACATTTTTCATGTGATTTGATTTAGAAAGGTGGTTTAAATAACGTTTATTGTTTTTATTGAAATTTTTTTTATTCAATAAATAATTCTTCCAAATGGTTTTTGGGAATATTTTTAGAGGAATATGAATTGTGAATAAATATAAAAAAATTTTGATTTGAAATAACGGTTTGAAATTGTATTTAAAAAAAAAAGTAATAAATGACTTAGACGTATATGTCTATTATAAGAAATACATGTTTGGCACCTTTAATTGTTTTTAAATTTTTTGGGTCGATGGTATAAATCCCCTTGATCCCCTTTGATGTGAAGTGACCCTCAATAAAGTATATATTATTTTTTTATGTAAATTATGTACATAGGTTCATGTTTTATATTTCATGTGTGTTTAATGAAATGTGAAATGGTAAGTTTCATGTATGGGTGTAGGAGGTTTGATTGTATTTAATAACTTTGATTTATTTTTTCTTATTATTTCTCACCATAATTTTATATATGTCAGGGGAGTCCTAGGAGGATATTTATTGGTTCAGATAAGTTAATGTCCTAGTGTAGATGGTATTTCAACTAGGGAGTGTTTTTTCTAGACTGAGCGAGTTAGTCAAATTCATTCCAGCCCACTATATGATGGGATTTGGGGACATTTATTATGTCAAGATATATGAAATCAGCCGGTAAAAATTCATTCTATCATGTGTAATTTCTATAAACTTTGTAAGATATATCTTGATAGTTCTATAGAACTACCATGGATGTAATAGGTTTAATAGTGTCATCCTAGTGATCTTTTCAAGAGTTCATACTTTTATACATGAGTCTAGGGGACTCTCCACCACAGTTTGATCATTTTTAGGATGAATTAGGGGATTTTAATATCTTTTGTATTTATTTATATATTCTGGAAATTTAATGGTTTTTTGGAACAATTGTCCAATTTGGACTCTTCAGTTATTTGGATTATTTAGGGGCTATGAGTGTTTAATATTGTTTGAGTTGTAATTTTTATTGACATTGAAAAATACATGTGAAAATGATTTTGAATTTTGATTCAGAGTAACTGGTTCTGTCCTTTTAAAATGGATATTTTCTATGATTTGAAATAAGATAAATGTGTTTTTAGATTGTAATTTTAATTTTCAAAATATATCATCATCTAGAATTTTAAGGGTTATTGGAAAAATATATTTATTCCAAACATCATTCCTTTTAAAAATGGAGGAATATTTTCATAAAAATTGGTTTGATGTTCAATATTGGTTTTCATGTGATTGTTTTCATTTAAGCTAAATAAGTGGATTTTTTTGAAGAGACATAAACTTATTATGGATTCTAAATTATTTTGTAATGAAAACCTATTTTATATTTTATTTTCAAACTATTATAAAATGTATTGAATTTTTTAAGTGACTATACATAATCTATGGATCTTTCAAACTTGGATTAGGTTCACTCACCTATTTCATACAACTCTCACTATATGTATCTCTTATGATTTTTTTGGTGCCTCATATTTAGTCTACTTTGTTTTGGTGTGTGGGTTTCTTTGAATTTTTACATGGCACATGGAGAGTGTCTGATTGTGAAATAATGATAATCGGAAGATGTTTTTCCTTTCTAATTTAGGATTTATAATAATCAAATCTATATTTGGCCATTATTCTTATCGGCTTTTATGTGTATTTATTTATGTATCAATATATTATTATGTGATGATAATATCTTTATTATTCAGTATCTAGTTTTATTTTACTGTTATGATGCTTACTATAATGTAGATTGGTATTATTGATATTTTTTGTTGTGTTTTAAATCATTACCATTTATTATGTTCTAATAACCTTACACTGGTTTCTAGAATGGGTAGATCTGTAACATGCTTCAGGTGTGTCTTGTACCGATATTTATAGTCAATGGATAAATGTCCCAATTTGGTAAATTATAAAAATAGTATCATTACATTGACCCAATTTATTTTACATGTTTCTGGGTTTCCTGTAGAGTAATATCATTTTTAAAAGTCACATGATGGGTGTAGGAATGTTTTCCATTGTCACTTAATCACACCAAAACTCTCATTTCAATGGGGTGTTTGGGTCTTGATTCTATATTTCCAGTTTAATTTATGACATCTCTAATGGAAATGGATATATTAATATGATTATTTCATCTCCATTAAGTGTATCAATAATTTAAATTTTCAATTTGAGTTTTATTCAAAAAAAATGGTGCACGAACTAGGCAATCATAGTTAAAATAATAAGATCTAGTAAAACAAGTAGTGCATGTGTGGAATGAATCTATAACATTATATGTTCATGATTCATGGTTGGAACATATTTTACAACCCCATGAATATGAACCATTCATAGTCTATTTTCTTATTTTAGTTTTTTATATTTCTTTCCGTTCTCTTTAGATTGATTCAAATGGATATTTCATTAGTGTATTTTTAGATATGAGACTTTTCATAGTTTTTTTGGTAGCAAATGGTGTTGAATATGGTTTGGATTGATAATTTCGTTATTATAGTTAGTTGTATCCAACAAGGATATTTTAATGAATATAAAATCATTCTCATGATGGGGAAGAAGAATTTTTTGAACTGGTTTACTAATCACACTCATTTTTTAATCATTTTACGAAATGTTTAGTTTTGTAAAAAATTAAATTTTTATCTCAAAATAAGAATAATAAATATTAATCTTATAGAAATTCACTGATTTTTTAATAGAATAAATTATGAATATTTTTTTCGTAAAAATAATATTATTGAAGAATTGGTTTAAAAAATTATTTTCAGATTGTTAATTCATTTCAAAATGGACTTTTAAAATTAACCTAGAAAAGAAAAAAGGAATTTGATAATCAATTAATATTGTATTAAAATTTTATTATAAGAAATTTGATTAAATATTTATGATTTTTTAAATAATTTTTTTAATGGGTATTTATCATAGTGAGAATATTTTCTGTTTATTTGATTTTGAACTAGGAATTTCATCTGGAATTTAAAATAAGGGTTTAGGTTTTTTCTTTTGGGTAAGGAAATGTGGAATTTAATTTATGGTAATTGAATTGGTTAATATTGATGCTTAAAATTGGTTAATTATTCCTCCTACACAACTCTTGATATAATATATGGTTTTTCCCTAGGAGTACTCTTTTTTTATTTTATTTAATTTTTTGGAACAATAGATCCTTCCATACACCAAATGGATATAAGGGATTTATAAAATTGTTTCCCTTGGAGGGAATAGGTTAGTCCCATTACCCTATTTTTATGCATTATTGGAGAATTTTGTTTTTAATTTGGTGAATTTTATTTAGAAATTAGGATTTGGTTATTAATCTTTTCATTTGTTAACTTGAGAACTCATATTATTCCCTTAAGTTGTTGTTTCATTTGTGAAAGATTTTTTTTTGGATTTTGGATACTTATGTTGTTCAACCGTTTATAGAACTAAATAGTTGATTGGTGTGTGGAACTTCTGTAACATGTGTGAATTTTTGGGTTTTGGGTTTTGGTGTATGACAGGTTGTCTCAATTTTCTATTTTAGGGATTCTTGTTTTTTATGATAATCAGGGGGTTTTATAACATTTCGATAATCATTGATAAATTTTTGGTATGAAATTGGGAATTAAATATGGGTAATGTCTTCAGGAATTTTTGAAAATAATAGTTATTTCTCTATAGGCTTTATCAAGGGATTGTGTTCTATGATTGAGGTCTTAGTGTACCCACTGTGTATTTTGACCTGGGACAAAAGCCCTTATTTATTAATTTTTTTGTTTTTTTGAGATTTAACAAGTGGATATGATCCATGTTATGATTTTTGAAGGGGTTTTCCTAGTGTATTTTTTATTTTATTTTTTATCATTGTTGGCTTGAGATTTAGGGTGGGTTATTTGGTGATCAATTGTAATGATGGATTCTAGGGGCATTAGAGGTACTCCTAAGAGTTTCACCCTCATAGTTATTCTTTATTTTTTGAGGTTTATTATTCTATTGTTTTACCATTATGGGAATTTAAAAATAATGGGGAAACCAATAATCGGTCTATGTCTCATTGGGATCTTGTATATTTGATCATGGTTGATCCTGTCTTGGATACATCTCATTGGTTTTTGGTGCAACACCCCAATATTTTATGGTATTCCCTTTTCAAAAAATTAACTTATTCATTGGATTACAATACTAAAAATGATTAAATTTTTTATAGTCATCTCCAAGATATTTGGAATAAAGGTAATGAATGATATTATGTAAAATATGAAAATATAGACTGCACATGTATATATATTTAATTCATTTAATTCCATTTATTTAAAAATTAAATCCAATTGAATATTAGTGATTTGTTTTCATAAAAACGTTTTTAAGCCCATAATGATATTTTTATTAAAAAAATTTATTTTTTACAATTATTGAATGATATAAATTAAATTTATATATTATATGTCTAATAAAATATATTTAAATTAAATAACAATGTTTTTAGATGTATTAGATTAGAATAAATCCATATTTCACATAAAAAGGCTATATTTTTTGGAATAATGTTTTACCACATTTTAATGGATAACTTATTGTAAACAATTTTATTTATTCTTTTATAAATTATATTTATAAAAAAAACATCATTTCTAAATTCTTAATATGAAAATTTACTTTGGTTAAAAATTTGGTATTTTTCTGATATGTTTCATCATACGATGAGTATTAATGTGACCATTGGAATAATAATTTCACAATTAGGAATAGTAATGTGGACATCAATAAAAACTTTTCTATTAATGTAGAAATAAAATTTGGGTATATTATAAATTAAAAAAAATTGTATTTATATCATGGAATATGTAAATAAAAAAATAAATTATGTATTGGAATTTTTATATGTTATAAATTTTTTTTGAAAATTTTATAATTAATATAATAATTTAAAAGAAAATATATTTTAATTAAATAAAATCATAAAATAAAATTTTGTTATATTATGATTATAATATAATTTTATGTGACCTAAGTTAATTTTTCAATGTGTTATAAAATTAGTTATAATTTTAAAATATATAGTTCTCAAATAAACGATGATTTTATTTAAAAATTAAACTTCTCATATTTATAAAAATATTTTAATAAAATTTATTTTACTTTTTATTAGTATCCCTCAAAAAATGGTTAGTGTTAATATTTTATTTTTTTCTAAAATAGTTGAATATTTGGGGAATAGTAAAATATTGTAATTCACAATATATATACATTACAAGTTAAATACACTATTCCTTGAGTCAGGGATGAAGTAAGACCTATAATCTCAAATTCACCATCATTATCCTAATATAATTCAAGATAATTATTATATTATATATAGTCATTATACAAAAAAAAATAAACTAATGAATTAAATAATGAGAAAACACCTCTACAATCCACTATAAATACATCCCTCGCCACCACATATCCTCACACATAATAATCCTTGAATATTATTGAATTCCAATACAATAATCTTCCCAAGTCTCTTACCCATGTCAATAATCTTTTAGTCTCACCAAAATACCAATCCCAAGCTCATTACAGAGTTTCTCAATGAAGTGGCTTCAAGAGGTAAAAATCCACATTCTTTTCATTTATTTTCTTTTTAATTTCATTTCAATTATTATCCTTACCTCACATTCCCTACTATATGTTACATGATTAAAACATTATATTTTAAATTCAGTAATGTTATTATATCAATGTAAAATCAACCATCATGTCTCTTCTCCTTTCCCTTTTATATTAATGATGAAAATAACACCTGCCAGATGCTGATTTACAACCTTTATGGACAAAGTGTTTTTGTTTTTCAACACCTCAATTAATCCTGGTCATAGAACCATTTTTATGTTTGAAAAATATTATAATATAAGTTTAACATCTTTATAATATTCTAGAACCAGTATATATTCATAATATTAATTAATGAAACAAAACTTTTTTTAATGATTGAAAACTGCAAAAATAATATAAACGATTATCCCTAACATCTTATCTAATGATTAAACCTCATAAAATTTAAAAAAAACATATATAAACATTTATTCGTGTTTATGTTAATTAATTAAATATAAATTAAATTCTATATACAAGTACACAATTGATCCAATCATAAAAACCAAGGAAAAGAACACCCCCGAACGATGAAAATTAATCTCATAACTCAACCAAAAGACTATAAATGAACTTAATAAAATTATAATAAATCAAATACAAGTAAAAAAATTAAATTAAATTATATATGAATTTTATTTTATTATCCTGGAAGTTTAGTTGAAGTGAAAAATGATTTTGTTCATAATGTAAGGGTTTTCTCATATAACCTTAATTTCTATATGATATGTAATATCCACCACTATTTCGAGTGTGGGATGTATGTATACTACATATAGATGTATTATTGAATGAATATCTATATATTAATTTTTATTAATGCCTCACTTTATTACCAATTATTTTATAAGGCACATGGTTCGACTTTTTGCAAAGTCATAAGGGTTTATTCCCAAACCTCCATTTTTAATTCGGGGGTACACGTTCTCTCTATTTACCCCAATGTAATTCCTATTTATTTTTATATACATAATATAAATAATGTTTATATTTACCAAACTCATGTATCAAGATTAGTTCTTCTTTATTTTATTTTAAATACACGTTTTATAATATTTTATTCCCAATTCATCTTGATAATCAAACACGATTAATGGGAATTTCCTAGTTTTTTAACCATTTCAAGTTCACCATAAAATTTATTTTAATAAAAAGTTATTTTTATAAAAAAAAAATTTTTATCATGAAAAAAATATGTTTCTTCACTTCTATTATTATATTAAAATTATGCTACTGTCTGTTTTAATGACACTAGTATTTTACCTCAAACGGTGCTAAAGAAGCTCATTTCAAAAACTTCATAAATGGTCTTTTAAATTTTTTTAGCTTATGTTGGAAATAAATTATTCCTAAAATATAATTTCATTGTTTTCTCCTATTATTTTATGGGATATTCATATTTATAAACTTATTTTATGGAAAATAAAAATTATTTCCAAAAGAACTATTCTTTAAAAAAGATAATATGAGAATTATCTCAAGAATATCTCAATGATTTTGTTGATGTACATTCAACTATAATTATTATTAAACTATTTGAAAGTTGTATGGGACTCATATATTTAAATATATATTTTTATTTGACATATTATGAATGTATAATGCATTTTAATTGATGGGTGGGTCCCTTTTATCCCCTCGAAGCATTGGTAGGTCTCATGAGACAAACTAGACTAGGTTTTTGCTGAGGCCTCACCCATTTATAAAGAATTTTTGGATGAGGCCTTGATGGTATGATTATGATTTATAAAATTATGAATTCCCTCATTATGATATTATTAAATGGTATTCCAGGTGATTACTCTACTTATAGAATATTCATGGTAATTTTTCATTCTCATGTGATTATTATGGAATTATTTTATCCGCATTTATACCTACCATATTATTATCATGACTATGATTTAATAGAATTTGATTTATGTTATTCACAATCCCTAATTATTTAGGATTAAATCTTCCTCTATATTTATTACCCTTAATGATCATGTCATATCACTCCTTTATTGTGATTAATTTTTTTCTCGATATGTGAAGATTCGTATTATGCATGACATGCATGGATAATCTATGAGTTTATGGGTGTTTCAAATGTAATGTCTATGTTGTAGTTCATTTTTGGTAGTAATTAAATTCTTATTTATTTATTATGGATTCCAAAACAATTGAAATTATTGATCCTTCGGTATTTAAGTATCGTATCTTTGTCAATATATTAATGCAAGGTATCGACTCTAGGATATTGTGGTTGTGGTCTTCATAGTTGGTATCAATACAAGTTAGTAGAATCCTTGGTAACTAGATTTAGAAAACATATAATAAAGTAAATAACCCTAATATAGACTTTAATTATATGAATAGAAGAAAATCCTAAAAAAATTTGTAAGGAAGAGATTATACCGGCCTTACTTGAAATGAATCCTTTTCTAGATAGTAGAACTGGATGTGGATATAGCACGGATGTACCTTTGGGTATCCTCTCTGACATGGTCTCTCAAACATAACATAGGGTAACCTAATAAATAAAAAATGTCCTTAATGTGAAATAGTTTTGGCACTCATAAGGGATATTCTTGAGATAATTTACAATTTCATTATACTCCATTATATAAGATTTAAAAGTAATTTTTCCCAAATGAAAACCAATTTATTATTATTAGATTAACTATGTATAAACTTTAAATTTATGTTACACTTATTTATAGTATTATATTATTCATAATTATTCATAACCATATTTAGTGTGTGTCGTTTCTTGTAAATGAACTTCCCAAAAAGAATAAGAACCTACCCAATTCACATTATCTAATGTGAAAGAATGATCACATATTTTATGGTCTTATAAAAATTATTCTAAGGGAATAAGTCTACCAAACATTCTCATCATACAACAATATATTATCATGTACTATCAAGAAAAATAAATAATTATCCATCTTTTATGACTTATAAGTGAAGAAATTAAAGAAGAGTTTGGCAGTGAAAAACATGGATAATGGATAGAAGAGAATGAAGTATTTTGAAACTTCTGATAACTGTGGAAAGAAACACCTAGGTACTTGCTTAAAATTATTTTGATCTTGCTAAAAGTGTGGAGAGAAAGTACACTGTTCTTGTAACTGAATGTTTAAGAAAAATGATTCCAATTTTAAATGATTCACCTATAAAGAGATGGTACACATTGAAAATCAATGTATCCAGTGTCAAAAGAATATATCCCAAAATGGGATAATGGATCATGGTCATGATTATGATACTACCATAAATAAAGGATAATGATTATTATGATTGTGTTTGAACTGATTAATTTTGTTATTTGATTATTGTATCAATAATTTTTTGTTTATAAGAATCCTAAGATATATCTATAAAATATAATTTTGTAATTATTTTTTAACAAATTAGAATAATTTGATGTTTATCACCAGTAATAAATATGATTGATTATTTTTTATGTTAATCTTTTAGAAAAACCCAAACTTGGAAAAGATAACACTAAATATGCGATTGATGATTAGATATTAACAATTTTATTTTTATGGAAAAATATTGGTGACCATGATGGTTATTAGTGATCTGCTGGTTTATGATATGAAAGAATTATTAGATGTTTGGATTAAATGGGTTTACTGATAGAAGTAATCTTGTTTCATAAAGGATTAAACGATATTAAGTTATTAATATATTATTTATGTAAAAAATAAGATCAATTTTATTTTGGTAATCTTATGTTTAGATGATTTTGTAAATTCATTAACCCTCCTTCTAGCTTTTTTGTCATCGAATTTGGATAGATCTATTTTGAATGAGGCTTATTTTTAGCTAATAAAGGAATAAATTAAGGATATTATTGATTATGATGAATTTATGATTTATCAAATTGTTAAACCTATTCTATCCATTTTGGTTTTAATAAACATTTAATGGCTAAAGGACTGACATAAAGACAATATGATTCATTAAAAGTTCTTTAGTTTTGAAAAATACATCTTGAATAGCCACTAGTTAGTTGAATAAATTAAGCATAAATAAATAGAATCATAGTAAAAGGATGGGATTACATCATATAGAGCATGCAATTAATTATATATTCTCATTTTCTTCTCTGAATATTAAAAGAAACCCAAAACTATAGGAAAATGATTCTATGACAAAAAGGAAACCTATTTACCCTACCTTATAATAAATCAAGGGTATTTTAACTAATAAAAAAATTATTATTTTGTGATGGTTTAATTTCTAATTAAAATGTCCTCTTTCACTCTCCCTCACAAACATGATAGTTATATTTTAATTCCAGGTCCATAATTTCATGAATTTTCTATTATTTTTTAATGTTATTTTTGTGGTGACCTTCACATTTCTCTTTACCTTTTTTAAGAGGGAGTCTTATGAAACATTTTTTAATGATATAGGGATTACACAAATTAATATTAATATATCAACCATTCATTGTTTTTATGTTAAATTTGAAATTTTGATAACATAATATTTTGTTGGAGCGGAGAATGTAACACCTTATTATTTTTTCATATATCCTTTTTTAGAAATTAATCATTTTATATAGCTTATCATATCAAAAAACTTATTAAATATTATTATAATTTTCTTTTAGATTTTGGAAATGGGGAGAGTGAATGTGTTTTTGTAAATAATTAAAATATATATTACACATGTTTACAAAATTAATTCATCAGATACAAATTAATTATAAATGAAAACCGACTAAATATAAAGGATGCATTTTTATAAAAACTATCTTTATTCCTATAATGACATTTTCTGTTAATCAATTTAATTAATAACTATTAGTAAAAAATATTAATGAGATTTATATATTATATATTCAATAAAATATATTCACATTCATCCCAAATATTTTTAGTTGTACAAGATAAGAATTAATACAATTTTACACATAAAAAAACATATTTTTCTAAACACTATTTTCCAACCTTTTAAGGAAAGAATTTTTTAAATAAATGTTTTGAAATTTTTATAAATAATATTTGAAAAAATTAAAAATATTTTTTAACATGTAATATCAAAATTTACATTGGTAAAATTTTTGGTATTTTTCTGACATGTTTTATTTTGGATCGATGGTAATGTGGACATTAGAAAATAATTTTACCCTTAGGAATAGTAATATGACCATTAAAAAAATAATATTTACTATAAAAGAATAACTAATTTTTAGGTATCTCATGTATTAAATTATGTTATATTTATATCATTGAATTAGTAAATAAATATTTTGAAAATGATAAATTAAGTATTCTAATTTTTATTAGTGGTAAATATTTATTAACAATTTTATAAATAATATAATGATTTAAAAGTGAATATATTTTCATAAAATAGACTTATAAATTAATATTTGGTTTAATTATTATTATAATATAATTTTATCAGAACATAATTAATTTTTCAATGTGTTATAAAATCAGTTCTAATTTTAAAATATGTATTTTCTAAAAAAATGATGATTTTGTATAAAATATTAATTTCACACATTTAGAAAAAAAATTCATAAAATGGAGTAAAATATTCATTTCTATATGTCCAACAATGGATAGGGTAATTTTTTGATCTTTTTCAAAAAAAAAAATGATTTTTTGTGAGTAGTAATTTTTTTTAATATAATGTATACATACATTATAAGTTAAATAGTATTTTACTTGATTCATGGATGGTTTAAGACCCCTAATCTAGAAATAAATCTGATTATTTGATTATAATTGATGATGATTCTCAATAAAATCATATTATGGAGCCAAAATGTTAAACAAATGATTTAAATAATGATATAACACCCCTCTCCTCCACTTTTTATATAACCCCTCACCACCACTTGTCCTAACAATTATAAAGACATTAAAATTATCGGATTCCTACTCAATAATATTCCCAAGTATCATACCATTGTTCAAGATCCTTTTTTCTCCCAAATGGCCAAAACCAAACCCCTTAAAGAGGTTCTCATGGTTGAGACCTCCAGAGGTAAAAATATTCATTCTTTTCTTCTATTTTCTTTTCATGTTTTTTATATTCTTAACCTTATATCCCCTAAACTATCCAATGTGACATGATCACTATAGTATATTTTATTTTCTTGATTTTTAATGAAAAATTCACTAATATGTCTTCTATCCTTTTCCATTTATTTTAAAGAGAAAACATCATCCATGATGTGCTGATTTACTGCCTTCATAGATGATGCATTTTTGTTTTTAAATTCCACCTTCATGGATCCACATAGAACAATTATAATTATTAAAATATATTATAATATATATTTTTCATCTTATCTATTTATTTTTAACCATTATATATATTATATATCAATGAAACAAAAATACTTTGAGATGATCAAAACACTGCCAAAATTGTCAAAATGATTATCACTAATGAATTATCTAATGATTTATCGTCACAAAAAATGTCCAAATGACTTATAGAAATATTTATTATTCTATAATTTTATTAATTAAATATAAAATTAATTTTTAATATTTATTGTCATTTCACATGTGCATTCATTCTTTTATACAAGTGAACCAAATGTGAAAACCAAGGAAAATAACACTCTTGAATGACGAAATGAAAACTTATAACTCTTTTAGAAGACAATAAATAAACCTAATAATATTATAATAAATCAAACACATGTTAAACATTTTCCCAATTAAGTTTTTAATGAATATAATTTCATTATCTAGGACATTTAGTAAATGTTCAGGATGCTTTCAGACATAAGGTAAGGGTTTTATCATCCCACTTTTATTTCTAAGAGATATTTATTACTCAAACTTATTTATTTTGTGGGATATATATAAACTTTACATTGATTTGTTGTATTCTAAAAATATACATAATAATTTAATTTAATTTATTATTGTATTAACATAGATTTTATGAGGCATATGATTCAACAATTTGCAAAGTGGTAATGGTTTCTTCCCAAACTTACATTTTTCATTCGGGTTAGAGTTTCTCTTTATTTACCCCAATGTAACTATTCATTATTTTAATATAAATATTATAAAATATATTTAAATTTTAAAAACTCTGGTATCTAGATAATTTCATGAATTAATTACGGTCAATACATGTTTTATAATGTTTCTTTTTATTCAATTCTTTCCAATAAAGAAGCCCAGTTAATTTGAACTTCAGAGTTCCTTAGGGATTTTCATGAACACTCGATATTCTATTTTGAGAAACCATTTACTTATAAAATCACTCATTTTTTAATTTGGAAGTATCTTTTTTTAATCTTTATAAAAAAAATCTGTTTTATTTTTTATTAACTCTTAACTATTTTCCATTAATCCTCACTAAAGTGTTTCATTTTTAAAGATTCTTAAATACTCTATTTACATAGTTTCACTTAATTTTGAAATCATTTATACCTCAAATATGATTTTGTAATCCTGAAATTTCATTTTCTTTGCTATACATTTTTATAATCTTATTTTATGAAAAATATAAATAATTTTCCATAAGAACTGTTCATTCTAAAATTAAAAAATGGTGTTTCTCACAAGAATTTCTCAATGATTTTATTAGCTTACTTTAACATATGTTTATGATATAAATATATAAAAGTATTTTTGGAAACATTGAATTAAATATAACATTTTATTTGATATATTATGAATGAATATTCTTATTCTGTGATGGGTGGGTCCCACTATATCCCCTTGATGCATTGGTAGTTCTCATGAGATAAACTAGACTAGGTTTTGGATGAGGCCTTACCCATTTATTTATATTTATAATAATGTTCCTTGATGGTATATTTATGATGTCTAATAGTATGTATTCCCACATTATGATATTATTAAATGATATTCTATGATGTTATTTGACTAGAAGAATATCCATGATTAAGTTTCATTCTCATATGATTATTTTATAAACATTTAATCCTTCCATGTTATTCTTAAGATTATGTTTTAATTGAACATGATTTTAGTTATTCACCATGACTTACTATTTATGTTTATTTAATTTACTATATTTCTTAACATTAGTGAGTATATGATATCACCCATTTATTATGATATATTTTTCCCCAGGATGATAAAATGTGTACTATGAATGACTTGTAGTTATAACCTCTGGGTTTTGGGTGTTTCCAATCAAATTTATATATTGTATAACCTTTAAAGCTATAATATAAATTTCATGTATATAGTGTAGCAAAAAAACTACTAAAATGATTTATCCTCATGGATTCAAGACTTGTATCAATTATAATGTATTGATTTATGTCACCAGCTGTTGGATATTAGGGTTGGGGTCTATATATTTCGACTAGATGATGGGGTATCGGGTAATATCCAGTGTTCAAGAGTTTTCATTCCTCAATTATTACCATTTATGCAACATACAACTATCCCCATTACAAGGGGTTCAATTATGACTCATTATGGTCACTTAATCATTTACTAAGTACATTTTTTTGGAAATGTGGCATTTTAAAGAGATTTTTATACTTCATGTTTCTATAGTGTTATTATTATAATTATTTAGAAAACATCATTTTATGGATGTGTTTGATTTGAAATATAATTTTTTTAAAAATTATATTCAGTGAATTTTTTTGGGGAGAAATATTTTGAATAATTTTTTTTGGGTAACCATTTGTAGGGTATGTTCAAGTAAATTTTGAGCATTCATAGTTTGACGTACATAGGAAGCATACATTTTGGCTGACTCTCAATAATAACTACATGGTGCATCCTTTCTAGTTTGTCTCCAAGATAATGGCATGGGAATAGTTGGTAAGACAATGTGGAAAGTGTAAAATATCGATCTATAATGGGGTAGTAAATTTTTTATGGTAATAAGACTAATATATAATAATATGAAGCAGAATTGTGAAAGAATGCAAGTGACTGTTTTTGTAGGTAATTCTGACTGCATGGTTGGAATAAGGTTTACCAACCCATGTAGAAAAATAAATTAGGAATCCAAAATTCACATAAAAGAGGATTTTACAAATTTTAACTATTGATTATAAGATCCTTGGGGGATTCCCCCTCACCCACTCTCATTTAAAATATAAATTCATAACCCAAAGAAGAATCATCTAACCATTACATTACAATTTCATGGATTATAAAAATATTACTTATGGATTCATTCATGCAATCTATATATTCACCTTATTTTTTCTTCCCCTTCACTTATTTCTTAGTTTCTCTCACTCTTATGAATAATATGTTAAATTTAGTTTTATTTTGGGTTTTAGTGTGATTGATTCATGGGGGTTTTTCTTATTAAGTATTTCATGATTTCCATGGATAATTTTTTGGAGATTTTCCCATTATATGAGATGATATCTAGCTTGATTATAATTGATACTAGGTAGATATTTTTATAATTTAACATAAATTGAAATTCCATTAAATTACTTGTAGTGTCACATTTTTAATTGAATAAATATAATCTATGTGTAATGTATTGGTTTGAATTTAAATGTTATTAAGGAGGATCTACACTTCTTAAAATAATCATTATTTTGTGTCTAGTGTTGTACTTGAATTTTTATGATGTTATAATTATCAAATAATGTTATTAACAAAAATTAATTATTTTAAATGTGGTTTAACACCATTTGTGTTATGAAATGAAGTAAGAGATGTTTAATGTAAACTCTATAGGATTTTTCGTGGTCATCCATGTTATAATTTTTAATAACTAATATTATCAAAATGTTTTAATTTTTATCATAAATTGATTTTTATGATTTAGAAGGACTTTACCATAATGTTTCATTATTTTCTTTAGACAGTATGTTTTAAGGTTTGTTAGGATATTTTTAATGTAAATGTTTGTATTTATGAAAGAATTCATCCAAATGGTTTCTATTGGAATGTTTTATGAAGATATATTATAAATAGATTTCATTGATTTTTATTTCCAATAATGTAATGAAATTAGATTTTTATACGATCGATAATTTATTTTTTATTAATTATTCAATGATGGACAAAGTGTCCATCACAACAAAAAGGGGGTCATGGAGGTCAGAAATGGTAGAGTCCAAGGGTATCCCCATCCAAAAAATTATTAAAGTACCGAGGAAGTGAGCCCAAACTAGATACATGTCCAACAGGTCTTCTAGACTACCCCCCCCCCCCCCCCGTGATAATTCATCTGGAGCATAGTTGGACTCTCTAGGAACATGCCGAATAGAACAACCATGGCTAAGCTCCAAGGAACAACTTCAGGCAAGTTAAACTAGGTGCCATGGGTAATTTGTCGTATTTTATACTATGGCCCATGTGTGGGATGTTTTTTATTTCTTGATGTTATTTTTGTCCCTAGGGTAATATGGTTTGTTTTATTTTACATCAATGATAAGTGAAAAATATTTTTTCTTGTGTGGGTTTAAGTGGTCAGATGAAATTAAAATATTTTGACATATTTATGCATGTGATTACCCAACACTATTTGTCATATTTCATGGGAGTAATAGTTTAATATATAAATATATAGATAATTTCAAGGCCCAATGGATATGGTGTATCATCTATGGGGGCTGGGTGCAAGATTCAGTTATTTAGAAAAATACATTTGTGGACACTAGGTTTAGAGATATAGTGGGATTTATTATGGCCTTCTATACCAAGTGAACAAGTAGGAATTAGTTATGTACTATTTTAGTGATATGCTCCTAATATATTAACCTTAAAATAATTTTATGGGACTACATGGGCCATGACTGGTATAATAGTTTCATCTTAGGGATCTAATATCTATATTGGACCATTGTATATGAGTATGTTGTGATCTCACATGTTGGTTAGATCCATTTTTCGAGTCTTAGATAATTGGGATTTATATGTGTGTTTTTTATATCCCATATCCATTATTTGATTTCACCCACTATTGTTATATTTGGATTCTTTGTTGGGTTTGGTTTATTTTCTGAGCCATATGTATTTACTCCCATTTGAGATGTTATTTTTTTCACAATAAAATTTATAATTAAAAATCATTTGGAATTTTCATTGATAAAGGAAAGTGTTGCCTTTTTCTATTGGGTATTAAAAGTGTTTCGAAATATAACAAATTATTTTTTAGGTATTTTATCATAATGGATCCTATTTTTAAATTTACAGGTTCATTGAAGAGGTTTATATTCCACCCTTCTTTAATTTTCATTATGATGAAATACTTTATTGAAAATTGGTATGGGTCCTGTAAAATGTTTTCTAGTGATTTTTATTTATTCCAAATAATTGTATTTTTAAAAATACGATGATATAATTTTTATTTTGTGTACTGTGAAATTAATCCCCGTTTAGATTACATCTTTAAACTATAATAATATTGGTTTTATTTTATATGAAAAACCATTAAAATTGTGGTTCTTACATACTATGTTCAGTTTCACTGACACATTGAATAAAACACTCAATGTATGCAACCCTTACGATTTAATTTCGGTTACATAGATTTAATCTTCCTTGTGCTTGGGAGTGGTTTATTCTGTATGTTTTTATTAGGGCGTAGAGAGTAGTTGAGTGTCACAGGGAGATCATAGATAAAATGTATATTTTATATAAATTTTGGTAGTACATGTATCGACTATTCACATTTCCATTATGATTAGTGTAATTGATTTTTATTCAATTATGTAAAAAGTTATTTTTTATGTGATGGTTCTATATTTTTTAATAAATCCCTAGTAATAACACATTATTATAATTCTGAATATGATGTGTGTTTTAATAATTTATATGTTTTTATGAAGTTTTAAATCATTTCAAATTATTACTTTCTATGACCCTGGAAATGGTTTTCATCCTTGGATGATCGAGAACACACCTCCAATATGTCCAATACTAGAAATAGTGTCTAATTGACTAGAAAATAGGGTCAGTTTGTTAAAAGTGTGTCAAATTAATTTTAATTTTAGAAAAAAATTTAGAATTATATTTCGATGATGTTTCTAGGTTAAATATAGGGTGAATATGAATATGATCATGAAACATTGGATATTATAAATCACATAGTTTTATAGAATGGAGATAAATCAAAAAAAAATTTCTATGAAAAAATACTTATTGATTATAACAATTAGACTCAATCATGGTTGATATGAATGCAGTATAAAAGTCATTAAATGATGAATGGAGCTGAGTCATGACATATCCTACTGGAATAAATAATATCTGATATCAAATGATGAAATAAAGACCATAAAAAGCTTGATCATGTTGATAATTATCTTACTAAACATGAATTACATTGAAATAAGTTGTAAGAAATTATTTATAATATGTCAATTTTTTCAAAGATCATTCCTTAATTTCCGATCCCATTGAAGACGACTAATTCAAGTTCTTGATTTGATGATATAATAAGGCCCTATGCTCCCCATTACTATGGATGCTAATTTTTATTTCCCTAAATGAAACATGATCAATGTAATTCCTTATTATAGTTTATGTGTTCCTGGTAACGCAAAAATTGTCTTTTAGAGACAACATGTATGATTTTGAAAAATTAGAAAATTGGTTCCATACTGATATTGATGAATTTTGATGATGCTGATTGATTCTGATTTGGTGATCGAACAACGAACCTATGTTTTCAAGTGTCACTTAATATTTATAGGTATATTGAAATAATATGGGAATAATAATTCATAAATACTAATGATTATGTTATTAATTTTTATTTCCACAATGTGATTTATTTTTTTTCACAGAGTCATGTGATGGTGCTTTCTGAAGGACAATAGGAGGGGTTGTTCATTGGTGCTATTTTTTTTCAATTTAATGAAGAATTAATTATTATTGTTGTAGTATTTATACTATATTTCTATCAATTAATATTATATATTACTTGTTCAATGTATAAATATGTAATGTACATCTTTAGGCATTGAAAATAAAGGATTGGTGCTATAAATAAATATAAAATACATTGATCCCTAATATTTATAAATAAATGAGAGAGATCTGATAGGCATAGGTATGTGAAAGATTATATACTATTTGGATATTTCAAGAGTTTAAAGAATAATTTATCAAGAGAGGAATTTCAAGAATATGTTGACACATAATATTAGATAATTCCATATATTAGGAGAACAATTTTATATGGGATTTTTTATTATGTGAAATGAGTATAAAAATTTACAGTGATAACCTTACCACATGGAGGTTCTCGATGATATTTCTAAGCCTATTTTAATTGATACTAACTATATATAAGAAATTGGTTTTGTAATTTAGAGAATATTTGGGAGTGGTCTGCATACACCAAGGTTTAACTCATAAAATTCACTATTAAATCTCAATAATTTGATCCCCTAATCATCATTCTTTCTTAATGAAATTGAGAGTTGACCTAGACCGTATGTGATAACACTCTTAGAATATGATTTTATAGGATATAAAATATGTATTTAGTGTCAAATATTCCGAGATACATTTCTTTTCATTACATCACTAAATTCAAATTTTATTGTACCTAGATACTAAATTTTAGTATAGATTTTTCCCTTGTATAATTTGTAACATTGTAAATTAGGTTAATGGATTGGATAGATTGATTTTAATTCTATTTTCATGTTCTTTCATTTGGTTAATCATAATAGATTGTTTCTATTCATTCATAGATCAAATTTTTTTTTTCCATTTGATCTTATTTTCAATATACATCTTCTATTTATATAATAAATGTAGTGTTTATTTTTCAATGACAAACCCAACCAATGTTTTATCTAGAAATTATTGTGATATTTTCTTCTTCATGAGGAAAAATATTTATAATTAAATTTTTTAGGAATTGATGTTCTCCAGATAGTTCTCAGGTGAGTTTGATTCATCTATTGATATTAGATATTATAATCCATTGCTCAAATATTGGAATCATCTATGTTCAAATATATAAATTACTAGGGAGATTTATATTAATTATATCATGTTCAGTTCCCTTAAATCAATCAATTCTTTCCTTAGAATCATTTTATTCATAACCACTTTTTCCTAAAACACTATATTTTCTTAATAATTTCACATCTCACATTTTTCATTTTTATATTTGTTTTGATTACACAATTTGATCCTTCTCTTTCATTATACCGTACATACCATAGTAATTGTAGTTATTAGTTTTGATGAAACAATAATTCAATCAATAAAATGTCAAAAATGTAGCTTAATCATCCTCAGACACCTATTGATTTTTCTCAAATAGAAGAAAAAATAATACATATAAAAATACCAAAATTAAGGAATAACTAGAAATGTGTGGATAAAAAGTGATTAAAACTAAGAATATAAGAAATATGAGTTGTACCAATAACTATAAGACTCCCCTATAGTATACCAAATTAATATTTGAGCTCATAAAGGAGAGATTCAACCCTTGAATATGGAACAACCGAGAGAGAAATTAGAGATATTGTGATTCACTATTGGTACACAAGTAAATTTGGTAAATTTATCATTTATAATCAAAATAATATGAACCATGGGATATACAAATGATCCCAAAATTTATTAAGGAAAAATCATAAAGTAATTGAGGAGGTCACATGTTGAGACCAATGTTAGACCAATTACATGGAAAAAATAAAATGAATTGAAACCAAAAGAAAAGAAATCATCTTGAGGATCACCAACCACCCATCCCTCTCGGATGATGAACCCAATTCCAAGTCTTGGGACATTACCAAGTCTTATCATCTTCGGCAAGAGGATCAGAGAAGTCATTTGTTTGGAAGTGGTCCTCAAAGATCGAGGCACCTTTCTAGAAACCATTCTACAACCCTTGGATAAGTCCTTCATTTTAGTCATCAAAATTTCCCAATAAAACTCCACACCTGAGGACTACTCTACATAATGAAAACATGAGAATTTTAAAATTAATTTAGTAAAATATCATTATTATTTGTCTTATTTATAATTCCATGAAAAATAATTGAACCATCAACAGATTCATCCTCCGTACTAGAGGCTTTATGACCACGAACTTCTATTGCTTCCAATGATGACATCATGCATTGTATTTATATTTAATTAAATTAATTTGAAATGTTAAAAACATTAAATGGAACCAAAACGCACCTCTAGGGTATTAATTTTAACTCAAATGGCCCAACTTGAGTTCAACATCCAATTCTGTGGACACATTATAGTAGTGGTAGTATCCATTAGCACACCCATCAACTTATTGAGGGGTCTTATTCTTTTGAAGACTCTTCATAACTTAAATAGTTCCTTAACACTCAATGATGAGCCATATAAAACCCCTATGACACCTAAAAAATACCCAAATTAACATGAGTTGGAAAAGAATATATCACATTTACGCCTATAAATGGGTCTGTTATTTACAACCTCCCCACCATATGGTATCCTATCCTCTCGTAGCACTGTTGAGCATCCTCAAGCCTATTAATAGCTATTATATGACCACTAAGACTTCAAATGATGTTATTTAACCCAATTATCTATAGGTATTCATTAAACATTTGAGTAAACCAATAATAAATGGATTTTATTTCCATAGATAATCTTCTCTCTTTCATCCATATATGGGCAATTCTATCCATTAACGATACATATAACTCTATCATGACCACATCATAACTCACCATTTTAGAATTTTAAATATGGTATATATATAGTTGAGATGAATAGAATAAAAATTGTATAACATTTTATATATGAGTGAAATATTTCTAATACACCATTATTCACATCGTCTCAAAAACTTCAAACAAACCCATGAATTTGGACAATTTGTTCCCCATAGTATGAATCCTAATCAATGTGAAACTCATTGAAATAATTGGTTTCCCACATAAAAAACAAATTATAATCTTATATATATAAATTATTTTTATTCCCTATGAAATTATAAGATAATACATGATTTTTCATATTTAATATGTTATAACATGAATGACTCTTGGCCTCATAACTATAGAATCTCCATACTCAGGATTATATAGATAATATAATCTTAGTCAAAATTATAAATTCTTAAAATATTCAATGTAAATCGACATATGATAATTTTTATTTAGATGGAATAATGAAATGACAGGATGTATTTCCTAAGAGAAACAAAAAAAATCAATGCTGAATGACCAAAACAGTTTATTTGAAACTCGAATGGAACATTGGGAATTCCTTTCATTTTGATGATGAAAGGTTCTCCTAAAATGTACCTATATATCAAGAATAAATTGTATCCCTCTCAAGAATAGTAATGTGAAATTTTGGTACGGATCAAAACCCATTCTATTAGGAACCCCATAATGATGCATTATCTCCTTGCATATATCATTTTCATCTCATCGAAGAAACATATCAGTTACATCTAAATGAAATGTGAGAACATTATCACCTAATATATAATAACCCATATCATATCACTCTTATAACAGGATTTTGGAATACCCCTCACAAAATAAATGGTCATGTAATTCTACTTCCACTTCGGAAAGGGTAGAGACAGAACATAGCCAATACTATTCTATAGAAAGGTTTTTTCCCACTAAGAGGTAAGGTACCAATAAATAAACACCCAATTTATCCATCTTAATCATGGGCCACTAGTACTTGTATAAATTTTTTTGATACATAATCACAATACCTAGTTGAATTAACCATCTCAAGGTATGTGAATCCTACATCATGTCTTCATGCATTCTCATTTGGACTACCACACAACATCAAACAAGAAGGACCTTTTAGAAATCATGGAACTTTTAATGACCCAGGTATTTATAGAGTAATAAATTTTCATAAATATTAGTATTTATGAATAATATTTTAATTTTATTTTGAAGAGGACACTTTGTCTGATAGAGTACACAACACACAAGAACATGTTTCTTTGAAATCATACTTTTCACAAAACCTTGAGTTATACCAAAAAATAATATATTATTATTATTCTTTTAAATTATATTTAATGCTTATCCTTTTTATTTGCGGGAATTAATAGAACCAACTACCATATGATTATTAAATGTCATTAAAATTAAAGAAAAAAATTATATGTTTAAAATAAGAATGAATCTTATTTTAAGCATGAAAAACACTAATATGTTTAAAAGGTTGTTTTAACACCATTTGATGGAGAACCATTTTTAAAAATAGTTATTAGCTTTTATATGTTCTTTTTTACAAAAATATAATTCTTCTTTAGATGTCGGACATCAAAATTTAATTTGGTTAAAATTATGGTATTTTTTAGATAAAGGTCATTTTTTGATGAATAGTGTAAAAATACCGTATTTTCATTCAAAACTATCTTTCAATCTAATTTCTTTATATTATTAGACTACACTTTTAGTAGTCAATGATTAATTTTCTGTTATGTATTTTAATTTCCATTTTCCTATGTAGGGATATGTTCTTTTATTTCTTTATTGAAGTATATTTTATGTCCATGTGATGAGAGACCCTTTTCTCTCTCATCAACAGATATTCTGACTTTTTTATGTGCCATTGTTAGGATGCTAAATTTTCATAAGGAAATTACAAAACTAAATCTCCTCTCATTTATTTTACGCAAACTTTGTTTATTATATCATATCAGTATTATGTGTGGAATATATTTTAATTTTTTAATGTTATAATATCAACTTCCCTTATGTATATATACGTTTTCAACACATAATCACCCCATTAATAAATTCGTACATCATTTATAAGTACATTTTAAGGGATACCATAACTCAATCTCATATCATTTGAGTTAAATAGCCATTTCAATAGTTTTTTTCCAAGAGTATGTCTGAATAACCTCTGATTGTTTTACGCATAATATGCATTTATATGAGGTGTATTTATTTTTTTACACATAAATATGTCATTGATTTATCCTTTTTCTATGGATAGTATCTATTTAAGAGATTTAGTATATATTTATATTCCATTGAGACTTATTTGTTGTTATGCACAAATTCACTTTTATGGTGTATATATTGCCCTTTCACATGGTATATCATGAATCTTACTATTCTCTTAATGTAGTATGTTTTGATTATTTTTATTCCTTAAATATTTTTATTTGTGTCTTTCTCAAGTGGTAAGGGAATATTTAACAAAAACATTGTTTTAAATGTATTAAATATTTAATCTCCTAAATATTTTTCATTATTGTCCTTGTTTTCAAAATGGTTTTCTAGATTTCGTTATATATACATTAATGTTTTAAAATGTTAATTCATTTAAATTTTTAAAAGTGGTATGGGACACTTTGGTTCAAAAATTTTCTTTTAAAATGTTTTAAATGTCTTTTTTTATGGAATAAATTATGTCAATATCTTGAACTGATGTCTTCTAATGGAAATGTGGAAATGTTGTCTTTATTTTATATGTTTTTATTATGTCAATTTTCTTGTGCATAGTTTACGTATATTGGTGGTTCTATGAAAAAATGAGGGCAGGTGAACCCATGATAGATCTCCAATGTATTGGGTAACATGGAGGAGGTAAACGTTAATGTTTCTCTAAATAGATTTAGGGAATGTACTGTGATGGGTATTCCATACGTAACACCTTTTGTAGTTTTTAATGCTATAATGAAAGTATGATATGGATTCCACAAGTTACCTTTATTATTTATGATTTCTATGTTTTATTCATAAGTCTTATAATTTCATGAGCTATGTTAAAGATCATATGTTTTATGATTAGAAAGTATGATCTCATTGATTTGTTTGTATTGATGGGATAATGTTTTCTTTAATTATTTTGTAACCCTTACTGAGATTTTTATACTAATATTATGTTTTGGAAAAGTTTTTCACTATGTATAAGGAAGGGTAAAAGAAAAGAACAATTCAAGAAGAATTATATAAATAAAATAATTCTTATTTTCTTTTATGTGTTTTTATTTTATGAAAAAATGGATACTCAGTCGAAGTTTCTACTTTGTAATATGTGAGATGTAATTTAATAGTCATGAACTAATTTTTTAAAACTCTAAACCTGACGAGATCCTCAATTTGAATTCTTGATTTAACTAAATATTATGTAATGTTTTATAGTTGGTGCCTTATATTTGGAATTAGAGGTTGGTTTAGAAAAAATTAAGGATTAGAAGTTTTTGTTAGAACCATGGTTCATCTCTATGTATACACATTAAGTTAAGTCCTTATTTTGTAACATTTTAATGTCTATTAATGTCTATTAGAAATTGAAGCATAAGGATCTCAAACGACATTTCTATCTATTTTTAAAGACTTTCTGCAATAGAAACTATAATGTCAGGCCCAAATGATTATAAAAAAAATTTAACATGCAACTCACTTTAATGAAATTTATTGAGATATCAAACATCTCCTATATACCACGATACCATCGTGGATCATGGTTTTAATTTAATGAAATCATATTTTCTTAGTATTATCATATTTTCAAGAAAAGTATTATTATCAAGGCATTTTCAAATATTTTACATTATCAAAAATTTTTGAAGTATATTATAATTTTAATAAAGGTGTTGAATAAGGAGACCCTTGAACAACCTTTTTTTATTTTTTAATTATATTTTTTTAGCACATGCTTATCGTATTTTAATATTACAATTCATTGAATGTTTCAAATCAAACTCCGAATGAATGGTTTATAAAAATCTAGTTTTATCAGATGTTTTGAAATTATATGTCATACATAATTATTTTCCAAAACTATTTTTTGTGAACAACCATATGACCCAAGTTGTAAAATGTGTATTTGGATAAAGTAAGCAGATGATTTTGGAGGATCTCTAAATCATTTTTTCAATGCATGGATCATATATCTACCTGAATAAGATGACGATGAAACTAAGTAGATACCATGATCAAGGTATGATGTTATTTCTTTAAAGATAATGTTATTTTATGGGGGTAAAAATATTTCAATATATATAATACATCATGAATTAAGATATTGAGGTCATTATGAGTTGGGATGAAAATGATAGGTATAAGACAACCATTGAGGTTAAATCCTGTCAGAGTTATTTTTGAGTTTTATAAAAAGGGAAAACACGCATGTTGGATGACAATTATTCTCATTCGTAAATGTTATGGAAATGAAACCCACAACCTAAGGGAGACAAGGGCGCATCACCTACCACTGGCCTTCCTGATGTCCCTGGTTATTATGACTAATTATTTTGAGTTAAATGATTCTATGGATCATGAATAAGTTGATTTTTGGAACATATGTTTTATTAAATTGATATCCACAGTATATGAAAATGATTTGGTGAGTATGTGATAAAGTTTATTTTAGAAGAAGTTATCACTTTTGGGGAAACACTATATGCCTAAATAAATTAGAACACTAGAGTATTTCATTTGTGGAGTAATGATTGATAGTTTATTTAGGAAGAATCTATTTTTTCATTGTAGACATATAATGATTTAGGTTATTTATGGAAATGATTAACCAATCATTAAGAAAATGTTATTAGGTTAAATAGATGTCGGTATGGGACTTTATGATTAGTCCATGATATTTGGAGATAAATGTTAATATTTTCACGAAAGACTATGTGATCAAATCCTTTGAAATTTTGGGATTCGAATATAAATTGGATTATTTCAAAGTATTTTAAGAAAAATTGTATATTGAATGGTATTTAATGAACTTTTGGTATTTTTTGTTCAATATTGGAGATTAAGATTAGAATTTATTTTTATAAATATTATACTTTTTTTGGGATTATCTAATCTTGTACTAACAAATTTGGTTTTTGTTAATGTTTAAAGTTAGGGGAAATATATAGTTTATCTTTTTTGGATCATGTGATTCTATAGAAGTTGATTCTAGCACATAAGTTATGAGCAAGTCATCCTGAATACTAATCATTTGGAGAAAATATGAGTTTTTGGTAGAATCTTATTAAAATATGAAACTCTACTTGAAAAGTAAGTATATTTCATTATGTCCTTAGTCAATCTCATAAATAAATTCTCCCAACAATATGAAATGGAACTTAAAAAAAATGTTTTCTTTTTAATTTCTATTGGGAAACCATTTACCATTTATCCCATCATAAGTTTGTGGATTTCTTGTTGTTAACTTTTCTTAATCATTTTTTCAGTGAAGCTTCCAAGAAAAATTTTAAAAATTCAAGGACAAATTTTCCAAAAGGGGGGAAGCATGTAACGATCCATGTATTTATAGAATAATAAATTTTTCATATATATTATTACTTATTTATATGATATTAATTTTATTTTAATGAGGACACATTTTTCAGATAGCGTACTAAACAAGAAACAACACGTTTTGTTGAAATCTTACATTGAACACAACTTTGAGTTATACCAAAAAATAATATAATAATATTAATATTTTGAATGATATTTGATGGTTATCCTTAGTATTTGTACTAATGGTCATAAATAACTATAATATGATTATTAAATGTCTTTAAACTTATCCAATAAATTTTAGAGGCATAAAATATAAATGAATCAGATTTTTAGTATGAAAAACTCTAATATTTTTAAAATTTGGTCTTACTACCTTTTGATGAAGAACCATTTTAAATATATTTTTTTCAGTATTATATGTTTTATTTGGAAAAATAATATTCTTATTTAGAATCAAGAAATTAAAATTTAGTTTTTGTTAAAATTTTGGTATTTTTCTGATAAATTTAGTTTTTTGATGAATAGTGAAAAATACAAAATTTTAATTCAAAATGAATTTTAATTTAATATATTTATATGATTAGGCTGTCATTTTAATTAGTTTTAAATTTTTACTAGATTATATTTATATAATTTAATCCAATTTTTTAATTTAATGTAATTTTACACTGAAATTGGACATGAACACATGTAAATCTTTTGGTAGTTTTAACTTCTTAGAAACATGCCTTTTGGTTTGGAAATTGGGAATTAATTTGAAATTAATTTCTGAAACTGTTGTGTTTTGAATTCGGGAAAATGGATTCAATATTTTGAATCATGAGGTCTAAATTGGGTAAATAGATAACTAATAATTTTAGACATTATGAATAGTAACATCCGTAGGTATTTCATTTACCATCGTTAAAAGGTAAATTTGGTAAATAAGAGTATGAAATAATATTATAATAATATTTGATTATCATGACAAGTGTCGTAATCCTATTCGATGATTCATGTCCAATCATGGGCATCCTTGGGTCTATTTTGGGTCCCCATTGAGCCACTTGTAATGGATAATAAAATTTTATAAAAATTAATTTAAGTTAAGGAAAATGTAACATAAACATATATCTTTTATTAAAACAATTTTTATATAGGGTTATATAAATGACAGTTTCGACTATAAATAGTCATTAGAAATATAAAACTATTTCCTACATCTTTGTTTTTTATTTATAATTTTTATACATTAAATAAATAAATTTAGTTACGAAATAGTGGTGATGAAGTGATTTCTTTCTTAATAAACAGTTCAAATAAATGATATTATAATTGTTAAAATAAATGTAATTTGGAAATGTTCATATAATACGCGAATTTTTTGGATCATAGTTACATTTTATAATTTTATTAATGATTCTTTATTCTAATAAATATTGTTTTGTGTATTTCTAGACAATTATTGATATTAAAATTGTCAAAATTGACCTAATTCATAATTTAAAATATAAAATATTTTATTAAATATTTTAAAATTCCAAAAAAATCAAAGATTTGTTCAAATAGTTATCATAATTCTCAAATTGTATTAATGACTCTTTATTAGGGATATTCATCATGTTTTGGTAACTATTTCAATTATCAAATTGTTAAATTCATGATAAATTTTTCAAAGTGAAAAAGGATTTAATAAAAATGATAAGGATTAAAAAATATCCATAACCTATCTAATTCTTATTAGATTATTTTATTTTGACTTCTATTTATATTATCTTCAAATTTAATGATTTTTGGACCTTTAGAAAAAAAAATCATTTTATAATAAAATAATACTTTCAAACATTCCTCAAGAGCCCCTCCTACCTCTTATAAAAGGCCACCACCTATAACCCATTACACACACCTCTCAAGACCCTTGGATCATCCAAATTATACTCTATGAATCTCCCAAAATCCTCCTCTTCCCACTAGAATATTTCCCCTTGGAATAAGGAAATTCAAGAATTCCGTTTTCTAAAATCAAAGAGAGTTACACATTTTAAGAGGTAGTGTATTCTTTAATATTACTTTCCATTAATCAACTTATTCACTTACTATTATATTTTTTTTCATTTATTACATAAAACAACTTGTATTAAAAATATAATATGTTTTTCTTATGAGATTTATTCAAACTACACTTAAACACACCTCCATTTAATGGGTATTGAAAATAATGTTTCTGTGGATGGCGAACTACTGCCACATGAAATGATGATTGTTCAATTATATCCTTCCACCTCTCATGGTTGAAATTATGATGGTTCTATATTTATATGTGATATATATTATATTTATATTATCTCTATGTTTCTTTATTTTTCATTTATATCATACCTTCATGGTTTCCATAATGGGTAAATACAATAATTTCATTTGAGGATGTGCGGACTACTTCCCCCTCAAAGTCATATGACTTATTCATACCATACATGGAATGTAAAAATTAAGGTTTTAATGAACTTATAAAAATTATAAAAGTATGATATTATAATGGATTCATAATTTTCATATTTATAATTTAGTTTTTATAATATCATTATAATATCATTTATGAAAAATAAATGAATGTTGGGATATAATGTTAAATATCATTATTATTGTAAATTTTATCTCCATGTGATGAGATACCCTTTTCTTTCTCATCAACTTATCTTTTGAATTTTTAACTGACACCATTAGTCTACCAAATTTTCTTAAGGAAATTTCTAAACTCAATCACCTCTCATTGGGTTTTACGCATACTTCATTGATTATATCATGCCAAGAATATGTGTGGAATAAATATTTATTTATTGATATTATAATTTCCACTTTTCTTGTGGGGATATAATTTTTCAACACATAATCACCCCATAGATAAATTCTTACATAATTTTTATGAACATTGTATGGTAAATATTAACTCAATATCATTTCATTTGAGTTAAATATCAATTTCATTGGTTTTGTTTTTCCCAGAACATGTGTGAATAAACTCTCAATGTATTACACTAAATATCCATTTATATTAGGTGTATTTATATTTTTCACACATAATTATGTGATTGATTTATCCATTATCTAAGGATATGCTTTTTTAGGTATTTCTTCTCAATTTAAATTTCATTGAGACTTATATGTTGTTATGCACCAATTCAATTTTATGGTGTATATATTTCCCTTTGACATATTATTTCATGAATCACCTTATTCTCATCATGAAGACAGTTTTGATTAATATTTTTATTTAAAGATTTTTATTTAAGTTTTTCTTAAGTGGTAAGGTAATATTTTACTAAAACATTGTTTTTAATGATTCAACAATTTAATCTTATAAATAATTCTTATTAATATCCATGTTTTCAAAATGTTTTCAAGGATATATTTATATTGACATTAATTCTTTGAAATGTTAATTCTAATAAAATTTTTAAAGTGGTATGGGACACTTTGATTCAAAAATATTCTTTTCAAATGTTTTAAATGTTTTTTTTAAATTAATTTATTATTTCATTATATTGAATAGATATCTTGTGATTACAATGTCGAATTGATATCTTTCCTTTATATTTTATTATTATGTTATTAATCTTTGGAATTTTTTACCTATATGGTTGGTTCCGGGATAATCCTATGGTTGGTGAGACCACTATATCTCTTTAATGAATTGGGTAACGTGGTGGAGGTAAATGCTAATGTTTCTCCTAAATGATTTAGGGAATATACTGTGATGGGTATTCCAAACGTAACTCCCTATGTAGATATGAAATCTAAAATGTTTGTATGAAATTGATTCCACAAGTTACCATTATGATTTATGATTTCTATGTGTTATTCAAAAATCTTATGATTTCATGAGGAATGCTAAAGAGAATTTGTTTTATGATTGAAAAGTATGATCTCATTGATTTTTATGTATTTATTGGATAATGTTTTATTTAATTATTTTAGAACCCTTACTAATATTTTAATGCTCATCCCACATTTTTAAAATGTTTTTTATAGGGTATAAGGAAGGGTAACAGAAAGGGATAATTCCATAAGATTTATATCAAGAAAATAATTTTGGTTTTCTTTTAAGAGTTTTTATTTCATGAAAAAATGGATACTGGGAAGAATTTTATACTTTGTAATATTTGAGATGTAATTTTATAGTTAGGACCTAATTCTCTAAATCATTAAACCTGAAAAGATACTCAAGGTTAATTCATGATTTTAATCATGATTAAGTAATGTTTTAAGGCTGGGGCCTTATAGAACAGGTTAGGTTATACGTCCCCACTATATATTTTTTTTAATCATAACCCTCCCCCATTAGAAATCCCTCCAATGCCTATAGTAAGGATAAGGGTGTCCCTTGAATCCCACCACCATTAGTATATTGTTTTGTGACTAATATAGATGTTATAAAAAATGGAAGGCATTTCCTTCATAATCCCAAGAGCATATAATGAAAACCAAAAATTAACACAATAATATAAAATGAAACTAAAATCCAATAATTAATATAAATTTTATATAAAATTATTTTCTCTAAAGTAATATAGTATAATAATAAATCTATAGAAGTGACTCTGACATCACCGACAATAATGGAGATAGAATTTTCGACCTTGGTTTATAACTCCCTCATATAAAATTAATTAAATACTATTTATATATTTCTCATTAGTATATATATTTAAAAACCTAATATTTTTAATAAAAAATTTATATATATTAATATTATTTTTGATAGCTTGTTCAATTGAAAAAACTCATCTGAAGTCAAATTTTTATATTTTAATAGAAATTTTACTCTTATAAAATAGTAAATAAATTATTGGATAAAATATGTAGTAATGATATTATGTAATCTAAGATGAAAAATGGAATGAAATGGAATTGATTAGTGGATATCCCCCTTGTGAAGCTCAATTTTTTGTGTTTTGAATGGAATTACATTAGCTATGATTTTTCTTAGATCAATCCCACGCCACCCTAAAAATAAGTGTATGGGAGAAATAAAATATGAGAAAAATTAAAACTCAAGGAATATTCAATGATATTTATGATAACATAATCCATTCCTATGGTTGATAGCTTAAGCAAAAGTATTAGAGAATGATTGGGATAGAAAATCGTACCCTAAATATGGATTAAATGAAAAGGTATGAAAAAAGTGATGAAATGAGGGGAAATGTATAATCACCAGCTAAAAATATTGATATTGAAAAAATATATTATAAAAATAATATGCATCAAGTTCATTTTCAAAGATAGTGATAAAACATGGGCTTCACAGTGGGTGTCTAATCTTGTGAATGTCTTCAACATCTATCAACACCATTTCCAAGGGAAACCATAAACCATGATTTCATTGGATACATAGAATAAAACATTTAATTGGTCTTACAATCCATTAAAATAAAACCCACTAATTTCCCCTTAAAGACACCATAAACATTTAGAAAAAGAGAATGTTATCATTTAATGAACTCATTGTTCCAAATTCAAGCAGTGACCTTGGATATTCATTCTCAACCACTAAAAGTTTACAATCAAAACAAAAACCAAAAGAAGCAATAGTTAATCCATGACACCAATGAAATCATCATTTATATATAGCATGCATTTGAAAATATGAGAATCATCTTTATAAAAAATCATAAACCAATATAATTCAACAAGTGAAATACATACATCAATGGGGTGACAGAAAACACATAACCATTCTTTAACGAAATCTTCATGGGTCGGCTTGCAATTCTTAATATGACTTGTTATGTTAGACCATCATAATCATCATTTTTTATTTTGGATTTGTTGTACATTAACCATCATATCCATATGTTGATTCCCCATATTATAATGAGAAACTCCATACATCAAAATACCTATAGGAAACACCAAATCCTTCAAATTATAACAACATCGAGAAACTTAAGAGAAAATCAACCAGCCTTGATAATGAATAAAATTAAAAAATCAACTAATAAAATATATTTTTGTAGCAATATATCTATGGAGATATCACACAATATCAACAAAAATATTCATCCACATCACATTTAATATAAAATCCATCACTTTTTAATATCATTATCCAATCTATTCTTATTGGAGGTTGTGCAACAAGTGAATCCCAAAGAAGGTGAAGGTAATAAATGTTGGGATTCCCTTACAAATTTAGATAAACATTAGAGAGAATATGCTCCCCAATTAGTGAGTATTCATAAAATTAAATATCCCTTTTTATAAGTTTTGATAAATATGGAGTCATTTTCTTCCACCCATGAACAAATCATTTCATTGAGACCCACATTGACAGCTATAAAATGATTTTTAAACTTATATATCTCATGAATACCAACTTAGTGTACCCTATACATATATATTAAAAAAAACTTCATGTGGTGATATATAACTAGAAATTATGATTATCTATTCATGTACTAGTTAATGCAATAATTTATTTCTCATATATATTTTAAACATTTATTATTTTTTTTCTTTCACTGAAATTTGTTTTCTTAAAAAAAATTCTTTTATGTTTCATATTTATAATATAAATTTATATTTTTTTGAATTTGAATATGATAAAATAGACTACATTTTTGAATTAATCATATCAATATTACCATAATAATTTTTTAATGTTTTGACTATAAAGAGTGAATTTTTATATCCATAATTACAAATACATTATTTTAGAAAATTTTTGTATTTAAGAATATATCAAAAAGTAAATGTAACATAAAATCATATAAAATAATTTTTTAGATCATAATTGTATTTAAGAATATATCTTTGATATTTTTTTGTAAAATTCATTTTTTGATTACATTGAAATAAAAGAATATATTTGTTTTTTAATAAATAAAGTTATTTCTTGAAAATGATCTAAATTCAAAAAACTATCATTCATATAAATATTATTCTTAAAAATACATTTTTATTAAGATGGGTTTTAACACATTATGTACAATCATTTAAAAATAATTTTTCTTATATATAGAAATATTATTTGAAAAAATAGATTTTATATGATTAATGATCACATCCAAGTTATAAAATAATATATAATTTAGTTTTGGTCATTTAAATTAAATTTCCTTGGTAAAAAATAGTTGGAACGGTAAAACAGAAAAAGGTAAAAGTGAAAATTTATGGGGTGAATTTCTTGAAATCATATTTAATAAATGAGTTAAAATAAATTACTGGGGTATTATCAATAATATCTCATACATCAATAAATTATTTTAAATTTTATATTCTTCATGAAATTTTTAACATGTTCCCTCTTTTTATTAAGTGGATTTATTTTTAAAAAAATTCATTCGCAATGCTTATAAAAATGACCTATGACCACCCCTTAATGTCAACCCTAATAATTTGTATTACTCCTAAAAATAATATCATTTTATTAACCCAATAATAATATAAATTTTAATTTATCATCTACTAATAATATATTATCCTAATGAATCTATTTCCATGGAATCTTCCAAGGGATATCCAAGTCCCTCATGTGAGTAAATAATTTCTGACATTTTCTATTTCATTCTTTAATTTCCCAAATAAAATACTCCAATTACTATATAATAAAATTATAATTTATTTTAAATTTAATTTTATTATCATAAGGTAATAAATATTATCACCATAATACTTTGCTATTATAATAAATGAAACTGAAATTCGTATGTTGTCAAGACTACCACATCTACAAAGAAAATACTTCTGTTTTTGACCATCGAAACTCTTCACAGATTATGAGTGTCAAGTTGAATAAAAAATGTGAAATATATAATAATATAATAATAATTCATATAAAAATATTAATCTTCTATATTTAACATTAATTTTTTTTAAAATGGAAATGTTAACCAAGTGTTCTATAGACTACTGCCTCCACAATGTGATGTATATCATTATTAATCTAGTTTCTTACTCATTCATTAATCTCTAAATATTAGATTAACCTATATAAAAGTATTTATTTTATAGTTAATATTATTTAACAATGATAATTTTTCAAAAATATACCATATTCATAATCATATTAATTGATAAATTATTATATGTTCATGTTTTGGTTGGTAAAACCACCGACTTGAACGATGATAAAAAATAATATCATAGATTACTATAAAAAAATATTGAAAAAATATTATATGAATTATTATATAAATATTTTCTTTTTATTATGGAAGTCTTAAATTAATATTTAACTCATTTATTGTGATACCAATGTCTGATAATTAATAAAACACTAAACCATTCTCATTACCCTTTTAATATATTACAATCACCAAAGACACCAATAGAATTATATTCTACAGGTATAAAATTTTTAAAAAATAAATAACATTACTCTCAATAATCTAGAAATGTAAATATTTTGTATAATAATGATGGACACCACTTCTAATATAAAACTAGTCTAAAACAATCGGGATTACTCACACCATATATTAAAAATGGATAATAAAAAATAATATAAATGTAGTGAATAATTAAAAATTAATATTATAAAATTATATAAATTTGGAAAAATGTTCTGTATTTTTTAATAATATATTTTTATATTTTTATAAAGGATCATAATGTTCATTCTAGTATATAAGTAAACAAGGTAAGGGTTTATTATCCCAAATTTTCACCACTTGAGAGACAAATTTACAGTTATACACCACGAATTATTTAGAATAGTGTTTATATTGACTGATGAATTTATTTAACCATATTCGTCCAATTTCATGGGTATAAATATCCAAATCGTATTTAATAATTAAATGGGTTTTGATTAAAAAGATACCAAAGTTGAATGGTTTTTTTCTAGCTCAACTCGCTCGGTTGTGTTATTAAGATTCCACTATAATTTCTTTATTCTAATACTGATTCCATATACCTTAAGTGTTTATTTCACAATAATTTCAATTCAAATTTTCTATAAATTTACCTATTAATTTAAATAATTTACCAAGAAAAAATTAAATTACTTATAAAAATTAAAGTATTTTTTAGAATAATTCTCATCCTCTATAATGACATTTTCCTCTCTATGTCTATATTTTTCATTTCCCCATAATGTTATAATTTATAATAAGAACTATATTTATATGTTATCTCATGTAACCTATTTATTATCCATCTCATATTTTACGAAATTTATTTTTTACACTCTTTTTTGTGGGATTTGATCAATGAAATATCAACACATTTTAATATTTTTTCATCCCTTAAAATAAGAAATTTTATATTTTATCCCAAATTAGATTTAACAATAACTATTTTTATTCAAGGATATATTATTTATGATTAATGTTCAAAAAATAAACTTTTATAAAATTCTCATTTAATTTTTTGAAAAATATATGTAAAAATTGGCACATAACATCATATTTCAATAAATGTATCCTAGAATATCTCATTAACGGTTTTCCGTGTGAACAAAAACTTTTTTGTACAATTCCATTCTATATAAATCATTTTCAATACATTTTCATGTAATCTAAGAGAAATTTCTTTTATCTTAGTCTTATAAAATAATTACCTCAAAATTCATTCAAATGTTGAAGGATACTTTTTATTTAAAAAATGATTTTTTAATCTATATCATTTTCCATTCATATATATTATGATTGAAGAAGTTTATTATAAAATTGATACAACAAACATTTTTAATTTGAAAATATTTTTAAATTTTCTCTTCCATCTTATGAATGATCAATCATTCCCTTTATTAGTCCTAGTGAGTGATAGTGTGTAAACCAAATTATTCTTCCAATCCCATTATTTTATGAATACTCTATATCTCTTTTATTTTATAAATGAGTGTTTATATATATTTCATACATATATTTATTAGGGATATTATTGAATAAAATATACACCCTTTTCTATTTGGTGAAAATAATGTAAACATCATCAAATAGTGTCTACCAAGAATGTTATTAGAAAAACATTTATATTCCATGGGTTTATCATGTTTATTGGTAGAATTGTGAATTTATTACTTATATGATTTCATTTTAAATAGATATAGAACCCATTATCCTTCCAAGGGTTCATTAAGATATGATAAATATTGATTTTATATAGAATTCATATATATTAATGATGATAGGTGGGGTCTGATATCACCCTAAAAATCATTAGTTGAAGTTCGTTTCTCTTAAGATATTCAAGAATTTAAATAATGAGTTCATATACACATGTGTGGGTATAACGCGTTGTCTCTCATTTTCAGACATGGTCATAATGCATTATTCCACATAAGGCTGAGGATAAGGGGTTTATCACATGGTTTTATGATGTTATTATTATTTCATATTTTTAAGAATATATTAATGCTACATTTAAATGTAATTCCATAACAATATGATTATTGTTTTCATTTGTTACAATCTTATGTATTATGTTTTTGGACACTTGTTTTCCATCTCTTTTGATTCATGTCTTATATAATGAAATAAATTATTCAAAAAATCATGACATTTTATCTATTATTTATTATTATTTATGTCATAATTTATCCCCATTAAAACAATATTATTTTTACACATGTTATATTTGATTATCATTTCTTATGTTTAACCTTACTGAGAATCTGAGTTCAACCATGTCTTAGGTTTCCATTTCACTAGATTATGAATGAAAGTAATATATATGTTTTTTATAGAAGAGTATGTTATAAAGATAATTTGTGGAAATGTTTAAGGATTATTTAAGATAAATTAATTTTATATATAAAGGGAAAAATAAAAATCTATTAAAAATTACATGATTTTTTAGTTGACCGTTAATCTAAATTTTCTAAAATAATAAAAAAAATTACAGGAATATAAAGTAATGAAATATTATAAATATGTTATGTAATTCAATAGTCATGTTTAAGGAATGTTATATTTGGTTTTAAGGAAATGTTTAGAAAAAATTAAATATTAGGATATTGTTGGTTTTGAATAATTTAAATGTTAGAATATTCATCATGATTGATAAGTTATTGTTGATCAAATCATTAAAGGAATAGACAACCATTATGTTTTTTTGGGTTAATATATAACATTATAGGTATAATTATAATATAAATTTACTTAAAACCATAGCTATAATTATAAAATATATGAATATGTATATAATAACATCTATATGTTTTGTTAATGATGATATTATGTGGTTCTCCTTGTATTTTTATCCCCACTTATTTACTAGAAATTAGATGTGACTATGGAATATATGCAACCATGGGTGATCACTATTAAAAATAATGTTTTCGTACTAAATATATCTTTATTCATGTGAAACTTTGTGGGGCTAATACCACCCACCTATTTATATACTCTTGTGGTATATTATTGTATTAATAAAATTCTCATTACAATATATTATTATGTTTTTATTTGAAATTGCATTAATGGATTATGAAATAAAACACGAGAGAGAAAAACTTAAATTAAAATAGGCTTATACAAGAGAGTTATAGGATGAACTAGGTATAAAAAAGATTAAATTAATGTATCTTAGGTTGAAATTAAGGGGTTATCAAAGAAGAAGTAATACGATATGATTAAGATTTCATATTCATATTATCGTTAATATAATTTATTTGATATTATAATAATAATTTTGGTTTAATTATTTTTTTAATCTATATCATGAATATCCAATTATGAAAGGTATGTATCATGGAACCACTATGTAATATTATAAAAAGTGCTAAATAAGCAAATGGTTGAGAATCTTAGTATATTCCTACTGTGATAAAAATGATTTATTTTTTAGTACTTCCAATCTTAGGTCGGTTAATAAAATAATAGAAATTAAATAATCATACACATATGTATTTTATTTAATGAGTTATATTTATAAATTAAATTCATGTATATACCAAAATATATAAGGATTTCATGAATCACTTATAGATTTTTCAACATTATTTTTTAATAAATGGTTTTTAAACATATAATAAATGGTTTCAATAACCTTGAAAAATGAGGATATTTCATGGTATTATTTATATGGATATCTATTGAAGAACCTATGGTTCATAGATGGATAAATGTTATGAATAATATTTGAATTATTTTCAAATAATAAAGGATTTATTAATATGAAAAAGTAATATGGAAAATATTTGTAACCGTGTGAGATTTAATTTTTTAGTGATCATTATTGTAATGTTTACCACATTTTTTATTAAGATATATTTTGACTAGTTTGTGAGTTTATAACTAGTGGTAAATTCATTTTAGGTTTAAATAATATTGTTATTGTGTAAGTAATATATGGTTTCATTATCGTTTAATGTCTTAAAAATTTAAATGGTTTTCATAAAAAGAATGATATTGAGAATATTTTATTTTGGTATATACATTCATGGTTTCATTATTTTATGAGTTATTAATTTTTATTGAGTAAGGTTAAGTATGTCGATATCACTTATATGAGTATAATTTATGTCATTTTAAAAAATTATGTCCCAATTGATTAATAGTTTAAGAAAACCCTTTCCAAATTTCTTCAGTTAGTAATAATTAAAATGATAATGACTCAATTTATTGGAGTGGTATATAATAAAAACACATTGATATTTTAGAAAATTTACCATCCAAAAATTAAAAAATTGTATAATATATTCCTTAAATGAAATACCAAACCAAATAAACCATGATATGTTAATATAAAATATTACCATTATAATATTAATGTTAAATTATTGGATACAAAATATTATGACCATGTTATGAAAAAAATTAATAAAAAATAATAAAATGAAATCAATTATCAAAATCATACCTCTTGAAGATCATTTTTCTTTTATTATAAATAAATATTCTTAAATTGGGTTTTATTTAGACCAATATCACACCAAGAAATAACAATAATGGAATGAGTGTAATAGTATGTGAGAGAAATTCAAGCTCTGTGAAAATCACATTCGATCTATGCTATCAGAATCACTACACTCTAATCTCCTAAATAATTCCTTATAGTGAGATCATAAATGGATATCATGAGTGGATATATTACTAGTAAAAATGGAAATCTATTCTAGTAATTATTAATGATGTTATTCTTTATCATGTGTATTTTACACAGTTCACAGTTTTTACATTTAATGAAATGGATAATTCATTTTAAATAATATTCTATCATTACATTCCATATTTAAAAGATAAATTTATAAATTTTTAAAGAAATATTTAAAAAAATGAACATATTTTTCAAATTAATCATATCAATATTACCTTCAGGTGAGTTTTTTTTGAAACAATGTATTTTAATTTGAATAGTTAAAAAACATTATTTATCTAAATTCTCAATGTTTATGATTACATGAAAACTTATGTTTATTAAAAAAATTTATATAAATTTTTCATCATTGAATTATGATTTATGTATAAAATAAATACATTTAGAAACCTGATTTTGAATTTAGAAAATCATTTTCCCACGTTTGGAGTAATATTTTCTAATTAAAACATTAATAGAAGTGTTTTAATTGAATAATATTTTGGGGAAATTTGGTTTTTTAATACATTAAGATCTATATAAATTTAATTTTTATTTTATAATAAAAAATTTATATAATGTTATTCACATAAATTTATAGTCTTATCCTTAAAAAAATATTTCATTCTTAAATATTTGTTTGAAAAATGGGTTTTATGGATTACATGAGCTATTATTAAAATTAAGATTACATTCAAATAGAAATATTATAAAGGAAAATATTTTTTATAGTTTGAATATTTATTTCTATGTTATCTAATATTATTTTATTTCTATTAAGTCATAAATATAAAATTACATAGGTAAAAATTATTTATTATGGTAAAACCCAAAATGGAAAAATTACAAATTCTAACATTTATATATTAAAAAACTATGTAAAACATGTGTGAATTTTTTTATGGATTCCTGACTATATCTCATCCATGGTCGATTATTTTCTCTTTTTCATTCTTATTGACAAGTGAAACAAGTTCCCTCATTCTTTTTAGTTTGTCATATTTCCAAAAATGTTCTTCTATCCACTTATAATAGTGGTCACTTTCCACAAATTCAATAAAACATGAGAAATTAATATTCTATATAAAAAAACATATTTCTAATAAAATTTTATTGACTTTTTATTTAGCCTCTATTTAAAACTGATTATACCAATACATCTATTTCAAAGAAAACATTTAATGGAAGTACAAAGTCCTCTAGGTGAGAAAATTTTTCTATCAAATTTTCATTCATTTATCTTCTTTACAACAATAATTTTATAATTCCTATATATATACATCATTGTTTTAATACTTAATATTATTATACAAAGGGAAAAACTATTAACCATAATTTCCAATTTTAATAAGAAAAATGTAACCATCATTTTTCTGTTATGCAGACCACCACATCCACGATGCAATGAATTCCAATTTTGACCACCACCTCTATTAGTGATTTATAACAGCTAAATCATTGAATAGATGTAAAAAATATAATATATTTTTGAAATTAAATTAAAAATTATATATTTCCTTATTCATCATTTATTATTTATGAAATTATAATGTTTACCACATGTAGTATAGACAGCCACCTTAGTGAATAATTTTATATCAATATTGGAATACTTTCATTCATATTTATAAATTATCCAAAATTTTGTTTCTAAACCATAAGATTATCTATATAATTAAATTATAACTATTTAATAATTATTTTTATCTAAATAAACCACTTTGATTGTCATAATAATCTATTGATTATGGTATGATCATCTTTGGGTTTGACTAACAACATACTTGAACATTGATATAAAATAATATCATGGATGAATATAATAATTTAATTATTGAAAATATTTTATATAAATTAGTAAATAAATATATATTTTTTTCTTCAATGGTAATATACATATTACCCTCTTTAATTATGATACTATTTTTTTCCTTAAAATCACTAAAACTTGCTCATTACTGAATTCATATTTAAGGGTCATAAAATAACTACCATACAATGAAATATTGAAACAGTAATAATTTATAAAACATAAATTCTAATACATTTTATGATATGTAAATTATGTAATTTTGGTGAATAATGGAAAAACCAATGATAATATGAAACTTGTACAAAAATATTAAGATTAGTAACACCAAATATTGAAAAATAACTATAACTAACAAATATACATGTAGAGAATTATTATAAATTATTTTTATACAAGGATATATATATATATATATATGAAAAATGTTATAAATTTGGTGATTAATATATTTATTGTTGTTATATAGAATCATATCGTGAATTTGACTAATCAAGAAACAAGGTATGAGTTTCTTGTCTCTAATTTTCTCCACCTAGGATATATTTTCTATTATACATCAAGTCTTATTTTCAATAGTGTGTCCACAACCTAATAAATGTATTAAAAATCATTTATTTATTTAATGGCCTCTTGCTAACCCCATAAATTTATCTCATTAAATGTACTTTGTATCAAAATAAATCAAAGTTATTTAGGTTTTTGTTAAACTACCAGCACATATATATCCATAATTATTCTTCATGAACATATTTCATAATACATTATTTTACCCCTTAAGACATTATTTTATTGTATTTTAGATTCCACTAGGGTAAAAAATTGATATTAATTAAAATATTTTTTCATAATATATTATTTAAAAAAAATTATTTTAGTGTTGAGAATAACTTTCATAATCATTAATGAAACATTTCCAACTACAAACATATTTTAATTTCCGACTAATTTTATACAGTATAATTTGAAACCTATTTTTAATTTTTTTTTCTGAAAACAATATTTTCAATCTCCTCTTTTTAAAAACTAATTTATGATCAAATTTTTGTTATTTGTGTTCTCAAAAATCATGTTTGAAATCATTAAAAGGTGTTTTTTCCTTCCAAATCCAAATTATAATATTTTCGGACACATTTTAGTCGATAAGATTTAATTATTTTCAAGGATTTTGTATTCTGGTTTGTTTTTGTAAATAAATGTTTTTGAATTTTTTCTCTTTAAATTTTTTAAAATAATATTTCAATGTGACTCATGACATAATCTTTTAACAAAAGTCTTGAAAATTATATTTTCAAAAAATTTACATTTAAAAACATCTTTTTTCACATTTTTTATTTTATGTGAAAATGTATGTCTAAATATTCATGGTTTGTCAAAAAAATTACTCTCCTGCTAGTATTTTAAAATAATTTTTTAAAAAAAATCCAAAGTGATTTTTCTAAAAACACTAATTTTTTTTAACAGATTTATTATTCATTAAAATATCTTATGATTGATCTGGGTTAGTTTTCAAATGATAACATCATCATTCATTAGTTAGATAAATTTAAAAAAATTATTTTATATTAGTGAAATTGTAGCGCCTCGAACCCAGTTACCCAGAGTCGGTGCATTATTTTAATACATTGGAAAGATTACACAAAATCAAGTCCAGAAGGACCGATCGATTAAGCAGTCTTAAAAAATAGATTACATACATGAATGTTACATTAAACTTTATAACATACAAAACAAAATAAATAATCTTTTATGAACTCCATTATTCATTTTGCTTAACCCTGCATATCAATCACGATACACTTCTTGGAATGCAGCGAAAAATTAAACATAGAAAGGGGTGAGCTCAGATGATCACTAAGGATAACAATACAACAGAAACATTCATAAATAAGAAAAAATATTTAAGGAAATTTATAACTAAAACCAAAGCCTTTTATACTTGAAATTCATAATAATATTGAAAAAATAAAATGAAGTAATTACATTTACTTACTCACATAGATATTCTACAAGTCGAATAATCACAATCAATATCACTAACCACTTTCATAGTGATGAAATGCATAATGCCATACTATCATAACCACATAGTCAAGTCCTTATGCAAAGACTACAAATACAATTTTGTCAAGGCCTTGTACCAAGACACTAGTTTGTCTCATGAGACCTACCGATGCATCTAGGAGCTATAGAGGGATACACCAGTCACTTACTATGTCCAATGCATTCCACATATGAAATGGTTTAAACATAACATAAACAGTTGTATTAAAACTAGCACACTAAATGTCAATACGTTACCCCTAAACCATGAATGTTATAAAAATAACACATCCATAGTCAAACATATCACAAAACCTTCAATAAAATATGGAAGATTTGTATCCTATTAAATAATCTTCAAACAAGTTTAGAATCCATCAAAGGATGTTGACATATATGAAAATGATTTGTAAAACTCTTTGAGGGAAATATCCCTTTTTCATGAAAACATTTAAAAGTCACACAATTTAGAAAGGAATACATTTAAAGAAATTTTTGAATCAAAGTGTCCCATACCACTTTGAAACATTCGAATGGAATTAACACTTTAAAAAAAATTCATGTCCATAAAAATAAATCCTTAAAACCCATTTTGAAGACATGGACAATAATGAGAATGATTTAGAAGAATAAATCTTTAAAACATTTGAAATTTATGTTTTTTTTAAAAGTGACTTAAAATAATCCCTTTTAAAACTATTTCATGAAACAAGGAAATGGATAATAAATATGTCTCGTTAGATAGTTATATTAAAACAACCTCAGATAATAAAGAGATTGTGAAATTAACCCTTGCCAATTTGGTAACTTACAAAAAATACAAAACATGAAAGAAGTATCATACAATTAATATGTAAATACACATAAATTAAATTGTATTACACAAATAATACAATTATGGGATGTACATACACCACACAAAAGTTAATAGTGGCAATATGGCATGAATCTCACGGGAATAAGGAGTGAGATGAAAACCCCTTACCTTACACTTTCCATTAGTCAAGGGTATGTTTAACCTCCTGTATTAGGATAGTAGTATGTTATTAAAGTATACCAAAACCATATTAGTATTTATGATATCATACATTACTCATTAATGACTTTATACTACCCATTTAATAATAATTTCCATGTTAAATTATCATTTCGGATAACAATCACTTTCTTTATCGTACGTGTTTTAACATGTTACTCTTGATTGTATCACATAGACCAAGATTTAAATACTTCCAAAATATATAACATGATTTATATATCATATATATTTAGAATATAAATATGAATAATAGATATATATATTAAATGGAAAACACCATTTATAGAGACGGTAGTCTGTACGTACGCATAAACGTTGTTTCTGTTTTCATATCATATTGAACGGAACTAAGTGAATAAGATATATGTTAGAACATATATATATATATATATCTCCAGTAGAATTATTATTTCACATATTAAATAATTATTAGTAATATATATTTTTATTATCGTCGATTAATAGTGATCGTGGAAATGAATCTCATCACGTCGTGAAGACGATAATTCGTACGTACGCACGAGCGACAATATAATTTCATTAAAGGATGAAAAATTGGATGGTATATTAATTTTACAGAGACATTATCATGTAATTTTCATAATTTATATACATATTACTCATCATTATATCCATCCTAATCACATAGTGTTGAATAACAAATTACACCACTGCGTGGAGACGGTAAGCCGTACGTACACACGCATGGTGACATTATCATTCATAATATGGATAGAATAATTAATAAAGTTGTGAAATATTTATAATAACATCATAGTATATAGAATATACTGGAGTTATTATTTTATAAAGGAAATAACAAAGAAATAAGAGTTGGAAAAATAAACGAACTTGAAAGTGGGTGGTGAAATCATTACCTCTTCTTTAGGTTCTTCCTTTTGATTTTATCAAAAGGGCCCCTTAGGTTGGCTTTAGGATCACAATAAGGCCTCTAGGTTGATTTTATAGATGTTTTTTGGATATTTTTGTAGGGTTTGGCCGACCCAAATGGCATTGGAGGTGTGATTTTTATAGAAGGGGAAGTTCCCTTTTATAAGAGGGGTGAGGGTCACTTTAGGAAAAGATTAAAGTATTAATTTATTATACAATCATATTCGATTTATAACGGTTCCAAATTAATTTATTTAGATTATTAGGTGGTTATGGGTCTAAAGCCTTTCAACCAATAGGTTTTAGACATGTTTAGGTTACCATTTTAACCTTATCATTTAGATTTAACTCTTAGTTAAATAGTTTATGTTTTACCATGTCTTCTTGTATTCTAATTATATATGGTTAATAAACATACTATAAACATCCAAGAGAAATTCAAGTGGCTCATTAATGACATATATAATAATATTTAAGCCCTTTTTCCGAACCTTAAATTTTTAGGAATATTATATCAACCAATAATATAGTATTTGTTTAAAATATTAAATTATCTCAATTTTGATACTGTTTGGTATTTTGTTTTTGTGAATGTGAGCACAACTTGATTACTTCCAAAAATATACATTGCATCATCCATAATAGGTACTAGTCATCTATAAAATTCGTGTATGTCATAAAAACATTGAAATTATATTTATTTTAATATTTATAATACCATTTATTTGATTCTTTCATTAAAAAGTTTATTACTACATCATCTTGGTGTCATTAATAAATTTAATAATTTAATGTCTAAAAATTATGAATAAAATACCATGATGTAGTAAATCTTTTTATATTTCTAAATAATATTTATAGTTGATTTTATCTTATGTATAAACCTATATTAAAAATGTTTTTGTTAATAAACTTTGAATTTAAATCTTTTAACTCTTCATTAAATTAAATAACAATAAATGTCCTAATCTAATCCAAGTGGACCTAAATGGTAATAAATTATTCCTAATGTTTTTTTGGTCGAGATACACTTGTCCAATAGAATTTGGACATGTGTTAGGGTAATATTAATATAATTTTTACCCTTAATTACCCAATTTACATTTAGTCATGGTAAATAAAAGTAAAAAGTTACTATTCACCAATATTTAGTTTTATCTTATCGAACCACATTTTACTCCTTGATATTAACTGTGTCTCTTTTATTTTCTAAATTCCACTCACAGAAGCGGTAAAATTATGTTTTTGTTAATTTTTAAATTCTCCTAGGAGGTGGGTAAAAGGCGGTGAAAAGTTCAATAAACGTTTTATATATCTAAAATTATTATAAACCGACTCCAATGAATTACATTGAAATTATATAGGTATTATGTATCTATTTTGACCGAAAATAAATTTAAATTAAATAAATAATTATTTAAATAAAATTTTGGGTTTAAATTGTAACTCAGTGTTTTTCATCATTAATCAAAAAATGAAAGTTTTCAGAAAAATAAAAAAACATCAACCTAGACTAATTTCGATATTATGAATCCCAAAATGAAGTATTTTTTTAGAAAATTCAAAACATATAATTTTCATTTACTAATTTAAAAATAATTCTCATTGTCAAAACCAAAAGGCGTATTTTAAAAAAATAATAACTATCAAAAGATAAATACTTGTTTATGTCCAATTTCAATGTTAAATTACTTACAATGACAAGAATTTGATTAAATGGTAAAAATATAATTTATTTTTACTTATAAACCATTAAAATGTATAATTTAACCCTATAAATTATTTTTATTGAAGAAGTTGTTTTCAGTTAAATTATAGTATTTTTCACTATTCACCTAAATTTGAAAGTTATCAGAAAAACACCAAAAATTAATTGAAACTAAATTATTATGACCTGATTCTAAAGAAGAAGTTTATTTTGTAAAATTGAATATAAAAATGTTTCAAATATAGGATTTAAAAAGACTTCACCATTAAAAGATGTTAAAATTACGTTTTTTGAAAAATTATTCTTTTATCTGAAAAAATGAATTAGTTCTTATATTATGTCTAAGAAACTCATAATATTGATTCTACAATTATAAAGACTATATAATATTCAAAATTCAGTTAATACTATTCATAACAGTTTTTGAACGACTAGTTTGGTAATCTTATGGTGTGCATGAACTCGTTGTTGCATGTAGTGAATGTTATTGAATTACTTTGAAAAAAATGTTCTATGAAATCTTGGGGTGTTACATTCTTCCCTCCTTAAATAAATTGTATCCCCGCAATTTGAAATTTTTCTTCAAAAATAAAAGGTTGAAAATAGAAAATACCTTTATGGGGAAACCCACATTAGAAATTGGGTTAATAAAATTTAGTTTTAATAAAAGGAAAAGGGGAATGAAAAATTCACCACCAAAGATCTCGATTTGGAGAAAATTGGTGGCAATTAGAGACACACAATGGGAGGAAAATGTAAATATTTGTACGGAGTGGTTGAGGTCATTAATCACAAACAATTGTAGAATTTTGGGACTCAAAGCCACCAATCTACGATGATTTAAAATACCATTGGTTCATCCAAACATAAGTTATTAGGATAACACATTTTTGGTTTTAAGATGCCTTAATTAAAGATTAATAATTTATTTTTCTTCATAGAATAAGAGAAGAAAAAAAATTATACTTCCCAAGTAGAGTTCCATCCTTTAACTAATTTCTACCACACACATATATTTCACTCTAAAATATAATAGACCTTAAAAAAATATTCTATATATCTTATTCGTATAGGGTACCAGAAAAAAAGAATTTCTAAGTCATCTAACAGGCCCTTAAAAACTACATTATTCAATCCAGGACATCACGTGGGTTAGTGGTAGGTGATACACCCTAGTCACCCTTCGGTTGCGGGTTCAAGTCTCGCGGCCTTGCCGGATGCAACTGGTTTCGTCCCGACCTCCGGGTTATCCTTTTTTGGAAATCCAAAAATAATCTCAAACAAGAATTATCTAAAATACTTCTGTCCAAACTCACATTCCAAAATTTTTAAGGAAGGTAAACACAATGAAGATCCTCTTTTCTGCTTAATAAAATGTGAACACCTTCATCATGTATTCTTTCAAAACACTGCAATATCCTGAATTACCATAAAACCTTATTGATTACAGTTACAATCACTTATTCATTATATAATATTGGATATACTCCTTCTATAAATTTTTTTGTAAAATACAACAATGATGTACTATACAAATCATTAATTAGTTTCAAGGTAGTCAAAAATATCAAATATAATTTATCCAAATCAATCATGTATAATTTCAAAATCACTACCTCGGTATCAGAACCATATTATGGTTTATCTTTTTCTTAACCATATATTTTCTAGAAATTTAACCTACTATTGAGTCACTTTTCTTGGTTCCACACAATCTCACGTCCTTAATGAAATAATACTGCAGTATAATCATTATATACTCCATAATTATTATAATCAGTAAATTTTTGATACAACACTCAAATGACATAATTCTCAAATAAAAACATAAGAACTCTAATCATTCCTTCTCAAATGTGGTAGTATCATAACATGATTATTATCCAATAGAATCATTTGGGGCATACTCGTATGATTTGGACATTGGTTCGTGTAGTGTTCCATCTCCTTACAGGTGAAGCATTGTACATTTGAAAACTTTTCCCTACCCTTTTAGTCATGTACATGGTGTCCTTTTTTTCCACACTTATAAAAAACTCTCATTCCCTTCAGGGAAGTTCAAGGGTGTTTCTTCCCATAGTTATCTCATATGGTAACATTCATCTTTTCCCACTTCCCTTTATCCATCTTTCTCTCTTACATCCTTTTCTTATCTTACTTCCCTTCAAATCCATAGGACTCATGGAATTATTTACTTATCTTATTAACAAATGATACTATTTCTTCATATGTTGAGAATGCGTGAGAGAATATTTCACTTCTAAATATTGTCTTAATACCATGAAATATAAGATTATTCTTACTCTTTGGATCATATGTATTGATGGATTTCACATTCCTTCTACAGGGTTCCATTTATATTCAATAGCATAAACTAGGTCAGTTTATGAATTGAAATAATTCCAAACTTGTAAAATACATAATGTAAATTTAACGGTTTATGGATATAATCCATAATCATAATGATGTTTTTATTTAGGAATTATATACTCATAAACCCTTCATAATTATTTGTAAAGAAAATGAGAATTATCATAAGAATATCCCCTGGGAGTGTTGTATCCAAGAGTGCAGAAAGGATCGTTGTCATGCAACAGTTCCCATTCGAGTCTAGTTCAAAGCGGTGCTTTCAGGTTTTTCCACTAGTTACATCTGTGCAAGAGGTCGCCTCTACCTGCTCATATCTAGATAGGGATATATTTCCTTGGAAAACTCACAAAATTTCTGCATTACCAAATTCTATGAATTTCTTCTATACTAATCCTCCAAGCCTATCTTAGGTCTATGTGCTCTAATAAGAGGTTATCTAAATCTAGATTCCATGGTTATTTCAAAACTTCCTCTGATACCAACTGTAGTGCCCTGACCCTCATTACCCATAGTCGGTGCATTATTTTAATACATTGTCATGATTATAAGGAATAAAGTCCCGAAGGACCGATCAGTTTAGCAGTATTGGAAAATAGATTAAATACATGAATGTTACATTACCCATTATAACATACAAAAAAATATAAATAATCCTTTATGAACTCCATTATTCCCTTGGCTTAACCCTGCATATCAATCACAATACACTTCTTGGAATCCTGAGAAAAATAAAACATAGAAAGGGGTGAGCTCAGATGCTCAGTAAGGATAAAAATACAGTGGAAACATTCATAAATAAGCATAAACATTTAAGGCAATGCATAACTATAACAAAAGCCTTTTAAAATTGAACATAAGAAAAATATGGGAAAAAATAAAATGATGTTATGGCATTTACTTAATCACATGGATATTCTACTAGTCGAATAATCACATGCAATATCACTAACCACTTTCATATTGATGGAATGTGTAATTCCAGACTATCATAACCACTTAGTCAAGGCCTTGTGCCAAGACTAAAAATAAGATTTTGTAAAGGAATTTTTCCAAGACACTAGTTTGTCTCATGAGACCTACCGATGCATCGAGGAGCTATACCGGGCTCCACCCATCACTTACTAAGTCCAATTCATTCCCTTTATGAAAAGGTTTAAACATAACATAATTTTTTTAATTAAAACTAGCACACAAAATGTTAATACATTATCCCTAAACCATGAATGATATAAAAATAACACATCCATAGTAAAACATACCACAAAACCTTCAATACAATATGGAATATTTGTATCATAATAAATCATCTTTAAAAAAGTTTAAAATCCATCAAAGGATGATGACATAGATGAAAATGATTTGTAAAAATCTTTGAGAGAAATATCCCTTTTTCATGAAAACATTTTAAAGTCACATAATTGAGAATGGAATACATTTAAATACATTTTTTATTCAATGTATCCTATACCACTTTGATACTTTTGAAAGGAATTAACATTTTAAAAACATTCATGTCCATATAAATAAATCCTTAAAAACCATTTTGAAGACATGGACATTAATGAGAATGATTTAGAAGAATAAATATTTAAAACATTTGAAATGATGTTTTCGTAAAAAAGTGCCTTAAAATAATCCCTTTGAAAACACTTTCATGAAACATGTATATAGATAAAAAATATGTCCCATTACATACTTATGTAAAAACAACCTCGGATAATAAAGAGATTGAGAAATTAACCCATACCAATTTGGTAACTTACGAAACATACACCCCATTAAATAGGTATCATATAATCAATATGTAAATACACAGAATGTAAAGTGTATTAAAAAAATAATACAATTATGGGAAGTAAATACACCACACAAATGGTAATAGTGGCAATATGTCATGAATCACACGGTAATAAGGAGTGAGATGAAAACACCTTAACTTGCACTTTCGTTTAGTCAAGGGTACGTTTAACTGCATGTATGAAGATCATAGTATGTTATTAAAGTACCCCAAAACCATGTTAGTATTTATGATTTCATACATTATTCATTAATGAATTTATAATACCCATTTAATAATATTTTCCATGTTAAATTAACATTTAAGATAATAATTGTTTTTTTATCGTACGTGTTTTAACATGTTACTCTTGATTGCTTCACTTAGACCAAGATTTAAATACATACAGAATATAAAACATCTTTTATATATCATATATATTTAGAATATAAATATGTATAATATATATATATATATGAAATAAAAAACACCGTTTATGGAGATAGTAGTCCGTACATATGCATAAATGTTATTTCTGTTTTCATATCGTATTGAACGGAACTAAGTGAATAAGATATATGTAAATAAATAAATATATATAAATATATATATATCTCCAGTAGAATTATTATTTCATATATTACATACTTTTTAGTAATATATATTTTTATAATCGTTGATTAATGGTGATCGCGGTAATGAATCTCATCACGTCGTAGAGACTGTAATTCGTACGTACGCAAGAGCGACAATATAATTTCCTTAAAGGTGTGGAATTGGATAGTATATTAATTTTAAAGAGACATTAGCATGTTATTTTCATTATTTATATACATATTACTCATCAATATATCCATCCAAATAACATAGTGTTGAATAACAAATTACACCATGACGTGGAGACGATAAGCCGTACGTACGCACGCATGGTGACATTATCATTTATAAGATGGATATAATAATGAATCTAGTTGTGAAATATTTATAATTACATCACAGTATATAGAATACACTAGTGTTATTATTTTATAATAGAAGTAAAAAATAAAAAAAAGTGGAAGAAGAAAGGAACATGAAAGAGGGTTGTGAAATCATTACCTCTTCTTCGGGTTCTTCCTTTTGATGTGATCAAAAGAGATCCATAGGTTGGATTTATGTCAAAAATAAGGCCTCTAGGTTGAATTGATGGAATTTGGGAGGATATTTGGGTAGGTTTTGGTGGAGCCAAATTTCTTTGGAGGTGTGATTGTGAGAGAAGGGGAAGTGCCCTTTTATAAGAGGGGTGTGGGTCACTTTAGGAAAGGATTAAAGTCTTAATTTACTATAAAATCTTATTCGGTATAGAATGGTTCCAAATGAATTTATTTCGAGTCCTAGGTATTTATAGGTCGAAATGCTCTCAACCAATACAGTTTAGACAAGTATAGGTTACCATTTTAACCTTATCATTTAGATTTAACTCTTAGTTAAATCGTTTAACTTTTTTATGACTTCTTGTATTCTTACTATATTTGGTTAATGAAATTACTCTAAACTTCCAAGAGAACCTAAGGTGGCTCATTAATGACATATATAATATTATTTAAGCCTTTTGGATGAACCTTACATTTTTAGAAATATTATATCAACCAATAATATAGTATTTGTTTTAAATATTAATTTATGTCAATTTTGAAACTATTTGATATTTTGTTTTTGTGAATGTCATCAAAACATGATTACTTCGAAAAAGATAAATTGAATCAGCCCTAACATGTGATAGTAACCTAGAAAATTATTAGATTCCATAAAAACATTGAAATTATATTTATTTTAACATTTATAATACCATTTATTTGATTCGTTCATTAATAAGGTAATTACTGCATCATCATTGTGTTATAAATGAATTTAATTATTTAATGTCTAAAAATAATGAATAAAATACCATGATATAGAAAATCTTTTTTTTCGTTCTAATTAATATTTATAGTCAAATTTAAATTAACAAATATGAAATGTCCTAATCTAATCCAAGTGGACCTAAATGATAATACTTTATTCCTATGGTTGTTTTTGTTCAAGATACACTTGTCCAATAGAATTAGGACATGTGTTAAGGTAATATTAATATCATTTTTACCCTCAATTACCCTATTTACTTTTAACAGTGGTAAATAAAATTAAAAAACGTTACTATTCACCAAAAATTATTTTTATCTTATCCAACCACATTTTACTCCTTGATATTAACCATGTCTCTTGAATTTTTGAAATTCCACTCACAGAAGCGGTAAAAATAATTTTTATGTGAATTTGAAAATTTTCCTTGGAGGTGGGTAAAAGATGGTGAAAAGTTCAATAAAATTTTTATATATCTAACTTTATTATAAACTGACTCCAATGAATTACATTGAAATTATATAGGTATTATGTATCTATTTTGAATCCAAAAAAATTATTTTAATTAAATAATTATTTAAATAAAAATTCTTTTTTAAACTATAACTTGGTGTTTTTCATTATTCATCAAAAATTGAATGTTTTCTAAAAAATACCAAAAATTCGCCCAAGATGAATTTTGATATTCTGAATCCAAAAATGAAGTCTGTTTTACCAAATTCAAAACATATAAGTTTCATTTACTAATTTAAAATTGATTTTTATTGTCAAAACCAAATGGCGTATTTTTATGAAATAATAACTATCAAAAGATTGACACTTCTTTATAACCAATTTCAATGTGAAATTACATACAATGACCAGAATTGGATTAAATTGTACAAATATAATCTATTTTTACTTTTAAACCATTAAAATTTATAATTTAACACTATAAATTATTTTGATTGAAGACGTTGTTTTCAGTTAAAATATAGTATTTTTCACTACTCACCCAAATATGAATGTTATCAGAAAACAACAAAAATTTATTGAAACGGTATGAGATGATGAATTTGAATTCTGAGAACGAACTTCATGCGCCCCCTTCGGTTTCAAACATTGTGGTGGAAATCCCTCCTCTGGTGCCATCAGATCGGCCCCCCTCTACGGACCTGAGCGCTGCTGGCTTGCCTCCAAAGCCTTTGCATAAAGAGATCCTGCTCATATCCCCCCTTTTCCCCCCAACCCCTGTTCAGTTTCTGGAAGTCCAGTTGATGTCCTCTAGTGTGGAATTAAAGAACTGCATCCCCGTTTTGTCCCTGTCGTCTTTGTCTTTGGAGGAGGCTTCCCCGCACCTCTGATGGTCCCTCATCACCCGGTTTGGGGTCAACAAACCTCCGATGGGCCTGTTCTTAGATTTTGTGTGTGGTTGGGGTCTGTATTTCCCTATGAGGGTATTGGATCTTAGCAAGAAGTCTGTTCTTGTTGTTCTTGAATCCCGTAAGGATTTTGTGCATGCCTGGGCAAGGTTCCCCAGATTCGTCAACCGGTGGCATTTTCATCTGTCCCGATGGTCCATAGACGTCCATAGTGGTCGCGACTCTCTGGTCGAGGTGGTTTGGGTCACCATACCGGGCCTCCCCATTCCTTTCCAGAATCTGGATTTTCTGGAGGCGATCAGAAACTTTCTTGGAGACTTCTTATGCGCGGATGACCAGAATCTGCGTCTGATCGAGACCGCTTCTACCCAGATTTGTGTGGCTTTGAACCAATCATCATCGCCTTCTCCCCAACTTCTTATCCACGTTGGGGACATGATAGAATGGTCTCAATGGATTTTTTTACCCCTTGGTGCCTCACTTATGTGACTTCTGTCACATCCACGGACATGCGCCCTCCGACAGTAGTAGGCGCTCTTCCCACCGCCCCCTCCCAAGGAGACCGAATCATTTTGAGAGAGGGCAATCTTGATCCGCATCGGCCTCCCACCAACCGTCTTCCTGCACAGTGTCCCCTATCCCTTTTTTCCCACGTCCTCAGCCTCGACTTCCCCTTCCCCACCCCTCCCCACCCCCTACCTCCCTCCCCTCCCCCCGGAACCCTATCTACTACTTTGCCCTTTCCGACTCCATGCATGTCCCTTTTTCCCGCCTCGTCGTCTTCACCCCCCTCCCCCCCCATGCCCCCTGGGTGTGTGCGACTTCTCCCTACCTCCCCCACTCCCCCCTTCTTCACCTTTTATGGCTCTAGTCCCCTTCGTGCCAACCCCCACTTTCCTGGATTTTCTCCCTCTATCATTAGTGAAGCCATGCAATTCCGCCCCTGTGCGGTCTCCGATTCCCATATCCAATCCCTTTTATAATCTTTCCCTTGTGGAGGAGCTATCCCCCCCACCCCCACCTCTTCTCATCAGAAGAATGGATTTCCCCTCTTTCCCAACTCTAGATAATCATCAGAGTTCTTCTTCCCCTCACAAAGTCTCGTTTAAGAGAATGATCACCAGGTCACGAACTAAAGCCTTGTGCTCTCTCTCAATGGGGTCAAGCAAGATGCCTTCGTCATTCGGGGCCAGTTCCTGACACACCTTTTTTCAATGATCTGGCTCATCGTATGGAATGGTCCTAGCCTAGGGGATAGATTGAAGATGGACTTTCATTCATACGAGAGGTCCAAACACGATGCCTCGATTGTTGTGGTTATAGAGCCCAAACAATGCTCTTCTAAGATCGGCGAGTTTCCCAAAAGTATTGGCATCCATTATTTTTTTCATGGTGAGCCTCTCAATTCCCATATATGGATTATCTATAATTCTAGGTTGAAGATCGACTTGTTGGCATCCTCTGAATAACACCTCTTGGTTAATGTGGCAGATGGAAGCCTCATTCTCTTTTGCTCCTTTGTGTATGCCAAGTGTGACGCGAACCTGAGGGAGCAGCTATGGTTGGACCTTTGCTCCTTCAACCATGGGGAAGAACTATGGATTATGGGTGGTGGCTTCAACTCAATAATGAATTCCTCGGAAAATAAGGGTGGTGTATCCGTCTCTTGCACCGACAGATTGGCGTTCTCTACCTTCGCTGCACGTGAGAGGCTCCTCGACCTCAGATTCACAGGAGAAAATTTCATGTGGTGAAACTACCAGCGAGGGAATAGGAGAGCTTGGTGTAGACTCGACTGGTGGCTCAGTAACCTTTAGGCTATCTCTTCCTTTCAGAATATCGTGGTCTCTCACCTGTTCTAGGCCTTGTATGACCACTCTACACTACTTATTCATATGAGTCTGAGCCCCCCAAGATCTGACCACTTCTTTTTATCTAATATATGGACTCTAATCCCTATATTTCTGGAGACTATGGAAAAGTCCTGGAACTCTCCCTTCCAACAAATCAGTTGGGTTGGTTTCCACCTTAAGCTTCATTGCTTGAAAGAGGTCCTCCTGGTGTGGTCCTTCTCCCAGTAACCTAATCGCTTCGACATGGATGAACATATTAAAGACATTTAGCGCAATGAAGTTGAATTGGAATATGGATGGAATGAAGATGCTTGCGCCAATATCTTTCTCAAAAAACAACGGCTGAATGAGTTAATTCTGGAACAGGAGCGACGCCTTAGAGTATGAGCACGAGTCTCCTAGCTCAGAAAGGGGGACCACAACACCACATATTTCCACGCTTGCCTGAAAGAGAAACAGCGGCCTCACGTCCCCTACATTCGTCTGGAGAACGGCTCCTTTTCCACTGACCCGGAGCATCTAGGTGGTATGGTTTTTGCCCTTTTTAAAAACCTCTTGTGTGATCCTAACCCATGCTTCCCGGACGGTTATCCCTCTAGGTAGGTGGAGTTGTTTGACTCAATTCCCCGCAACATTACCAGTCAGGCCAATGATATATTTTGTGGCATTCCAAATGAGAAGGAAATATGAGGCGCTGTCAATACTCTCAACCAAGATAGTGTGCCCAGGCCAGATGGCTTTCCGGGATCCTTCTATACCTCCTCCTGGAACTTCATGAAGAATGACCTCTCTGAGGCCATCGATGACTTCTTCCGGGGTGCCTCCCTTCCTCATGTGGCCAGTGAAACCTCCATGATTTTTATTCTGAAGGTCGGCTCCCCCTCCTACGTCTCGCAATTTCAGCCTATTAGCATATGTAACTTTTCATACAAGGTCCTTGCAACTATCATTATTAATAGGCTTGACAAATTCATTGGTTAGTGGGTTTCTGAGGAACAACCTCCTTTTATCAAAGAGAGGTCCATCCAAGGGGCTGTTGGGGTTGCCCAGGAGTTGGTATGGGACATCAACCGTAAGAATATGGGCTTGAATGCGATCTTCAAGATTGACATGGACAAAGCATAAGAATGTCTGGAATGATGTTTCATCATCTGCACCATGAGATGCATGGGTTTCTCTGAGGCTATTATTGATATCTTCTTCTATTGTTATAGCTCTCCATGGTTTAACATCATCATTAAAGGGAAAAAATGTGGATTTATCAAGTCAGTCAGAGGTTTGCGATAGGGGGAACCCCTATTCCCGAACCTTTTCATTCTGGACCCAGACGCCCTCAACAGATTTTTCTCTTTGGCCGTGCGCCACGGCTCCGTATGACCTTTCCACTGCAGCTCCCATGTCCCCATTTTTTCTCACCTTTTCTTTGCTGAAGATTTGATGTTCTTCATTAATGGTTGGAGCCCCTCCATCAGAGGATTAATCAAGGTCATGGATTAGTATGCCAGGTGGAGCGTACAACTGATCAGCTGTGAAAAAAGAGGTGTCTTTCTTCCCTCGAGGTGCCCAAGGAGGTGTAGGGACACCATATAAAGTATTTCCGGCATCTAGGAAAATCGCTTCCCTCTTACCTATCTCAGTGTGCCTCTTGCCCTGGGGATAATTTGTGTTCATTATTTTGAGGATATTTCTAACAGGATCACGAACTGCATCAAAAACTGGAAGAACCGGTTTCTTTCATTTGGGGGGAGGATCACTATGATTAATAGTGTGTTTTCCTCTATTCCTATGCATATTATATCGGCCGTTAAGGTCCCAAGGTCTGTCATCATCCAGATGGAGTCCACTTTTATCTCATTTATTTTGGATGCCCATGGAATTGGAAGATGCAGATGGGCCTCTTGGAGCAAGCTGGCCAAGCCCCTGAAACATGGGGGAATAAATGTGAGAAGTTTGGATGAGATGATGATTCTCCTTCAAGGAAAGTTGGATTGGGAAGTCGTTGAGGGCCAGTATCTTTTGGGTCGCTTTATCAGAGGAAAATACTACTTCAGGCATAGGGGGAATGGTAGGAAACCATATCCTCTTTGGAGTTCTCTTCATGACCAGGTGTCTTCTCTCCGCGAACGTTCCCAGTGGATCTTAGGGCAGGGCGACGTCAACTTCTTAGAGTGCGACTAGGGCGGCAGACTTCTTGGATTCCCAGGAAGCCCCTTTCCAGACTTATCGGTCAAGGAGGCCTCCCTTCTCCCTCTTTTCTTAGGGCTATTCTCAACCCTTTTCAAGAAAATTGGTTCCATGAAAACTGCCTAGAAGGTTTTATGGATAGGTGCATCTTCAAGAGCTCTTATTCAGGTTGTTTCTCAGCAGCTGAGTATTGGAATTCCATTTTTGGGCACCCAGCTAGTGACACTTGGGGTGATGTTCTATGGTGCAAGTTTATTCAAGAAAAATTCAACTTTCTTATTTGGCGAGCTTGCAACAATCCCATTCCAATAGAGGTGTCCATCAAAGCAAAAGGAATCCATTTGGCCTCACAATGCAGACGCTGCTCTATCCCTTAGGAGGAGACTTCAACCCATATTTTTCTCCACAGTGAGTGGGCTGGCCACATCTGGAGTGTGATTGGGGAGTTTATTATCTCCACAAGGTCAACTCCTTCTTTTGAGGATTTATTTCACCAATGGTACTCTGGAGCCCCCTCCAAACATGAGATTTCTGGTCAGTTGATTCTACTTTCTATGGGTTTTTGGTGCATTTCGTAGGCATGAAACCAAGGAAGACACAACAGGTCTCGCCTCTCTCTCCTCGGGTTGGGCAGTAAGACCGGGCTTCTTATCTCTGACCTGGCTCTCCTCCACAAGTTCTATGAGGCAAAACCCTCCCTTAGACGCTACATAGTTAGATTTCACCCAGTTCCTACCTCCTCAGCAACTTCCGGCTCTTAGGTTAGATGGTATCCCCCCCTTACGGGCTCAAACTCAACACATATGTGGCTTGTGTCTAGGTCTTTATGAGGGGAGGTGGGGCCATGCGGGACAATTCGGGCTCAGTCATCCTCACCTTCAATGCGTTCTTTGGGATGGGTGATTCTTTAGTGGCTGAGGCCAAGGCCATGCATAGCGGTTTAGAGCTTTGCCTCTCTAGAGGTATCTCTCTTTCGATTGTGGAGACGAATTCAGAAGTCATACAGAGCTCCCTTAAGGGTGACATTTCCCCAACTTGGAACATTATCTATATCATTAGTAAGTGCAAGACTCTCCTTGCCCATGATACTGAGATCCTCCACATGCGGCGTGGGGGTAACTGGATGGCAGATTTTTTGGATTCCAGGGCTACCCATGACATTCTTTTCTTGATTTTCACTTCTATTGGCTCCCTGCCTTCGGGCGGGGTGGGTGTTTCTATTGGGGACTCTCTTGGCCTCCATTTTTTCAGACCTCCATGACCGTTGCTTTTCATGGCGTCTATGTGTGCTGCTCAGTGGGGATGGATGTTGGTCACTTGTTCGTGTTTTCTTACGATTTTGGTAATAAAATATCATATTTTGACTATTGAAACTAAATTCTTATGTCTTGATTCTAAAGAAGAAGTTTATTTTGTCAAATTGAATATATAAATGTTTCAAATTTTAGATTTAGAAAGGGTTCACCATTAAAAGATGGTAAAAGTACATTTTTTGAAAAATAATTGTTTTATATGAAAAAATGAATTAGTTCTTACATTATGTCTAAAAAACTCATAATATGGATTCTAAAATTATAAAGATTATATAATGTTCAAAATTCAGTAAATACTACTCATAAATGCTTTGGAACGACTAGTTTGGTAATCGTGTAGTGCACTTGAACTCAGTATTGCGTGTAGTGAAAGTTATTGAATTTTGTTGAAGAAATAACGTACTGTGAAATCCTGGGGTGTTACAGAAATGATCCATCATATAATTTCTATTCGTTCACAAAATATGATAATAAACTAAATTATTAATCAACTTTCATTACTTTATGATACTATATATTACTATTATTTGATTAATGTATGCTCACATAGATACAATACATCGATTAATTTTGGAAATTAATCACTAAAATAGATACTCATTATCTATGTGGTGTAAATACCATATTATTTAATGAATGGTATCTACCTATAATATTATTTCATGACCATTTATATTAAATGGAATTAACATGTGCATTTTTGTGATTTTAAATATTATCCATATATGTTTCAATTATAATGTTATATGAACCCTTTAAAATTAATTGGTTCCATTATGGTTATATAATTTTTGATTTTATGGTGAAAATATGTATGGATGATGATGTGTGGGGTATAATAATCAATTTATAATAAATTTAAATGTTTTTCCATAAATTTATGATTAGTATTATTCCATTGTTACTCTCGTATGTATTACAATTTTCGACATGTTTTTTCACACTCTCTTGATTCATATCAAATATTATTCCAATCATTATGCCATGACGGTGAATTTTGATATATTATTTTTTGTATATGAAATTATTATGTATCATGATTATAGGTATATCCACATATTATTCTCACTTATGATCATCGATTGTTACTAGTTATAATTAACCTTATATATCATCTGAGTTTAACAATTTCCTATGTTTTCACTTTTATAGGTTATATTATAATGTAAAATGTATGATTTTTTAGGAAGAGTATCATGAATAAAAACATTGTGTGATTTATTAAAGATTTGTTATGAATTTATCAATTCCCTATATAGTGAACAAAATTCTATCAATTGAATAAGAAATTTGTTTGGTTAGTTAATTTGTTATTCTATATATCAATCATGATAACTATAAACAATTATATGTGTATGTTAAAATATAGTATTACCTATAATTTATGAAATTAGATAGTTATGTATGTGGGATACTATAAATGCATAGACAATAGGATCCACTTCCAAAACAGTCATGATAATATTATAAATTTTAAAAAACAAGACTTTATGAAATATATTTTCTAAGTAATTAAATTTAATTAATACCTTTTATAGCACATAATATTAGGTTTAACGAACTAAGAAAACAATTACTATTATTATTTATACCAGACTGGTATTACCTTTCTATAAATATTTATACTATGAATCACATTGACAACATTTTAAAAATGAAATAAAAAAATTTATATAATAAAATCATATTTATGATAAGTGCATAATTTTATGTAATGTCACTATATGTTTTTAAAATATTATTTTCTTGAAAAAATAATTTATTTTTGTGAAAAATAAGAACATTAAATTTTTAAACCTTTATAAAATTATGTTTCTTAAATAAAAATTATTGTTTAAAAACTCATGCCAAAATGGGGTTCATGTGATTTTTTAGGATATATCAAAAAGAATAATTTTTTGATGAATTTGGAGAAATACAGTTTATTTGTTAGAAGCTTTATTTTCATTTCAAGAATTTATCATGTTTCATTTTATTATAATGGTTTTAAAAGTAAAAATAGTTCAATTATATTCTTTTAAATAAAATTTAGGTAATTGTAATATATTTAATAATTTATTTCTGTATAAAAACTATTTAATCTTTCGAACGTTATCTCATTTGAAAACAACATTCTCAATGTGACATTAGGAATAATATTTAAATAAATTTTTTAAATTTTATTAATGGAAGTAAGGAAAATGTATTCTATAATTGTAATTGGAATAATTTATATTATCTAATAATTTTGGAATAATATTTTAGTATAATGAATAGTAAAAATATAAAAATTACTTACTACGGCTAAGGTAACAATTGCTTTAATGGGGTTAAATTAAAAATATAAAGGTGTAAAATAACCCAAAACAAGTCCACCACCCATTTTATAACCATATATTGACCTAATATATTATTTTTTTTGATAATGAACCATTTTGGATCCTGGTGTCATGTGAAAAAATTAGTCACACATTTTCTTTTCAAAACATACAAGTGTTCCAGTCACCCCACTTATTAAAGGCCACCCCACTCCCCTACTCTTACAAAATTTTAAACAAAAAAATATAACTACAAATACCCAATTAAAAACATTAATTCAAAAATATCATCCAAGAATACTTATTTTTTCCATAAATAAAAATGATGTAGCCTTTTGGTGCATTCCAAAATATGTTTTCTAAAGAATAGGTAATGTCACAAAACAAGAATATTATTTTATTTCATCCTCCACCTCCTTAAATTGTTATTATACCATGATAGTATATTAAACTCAGTATCTTAAATATATTTATATGTTAATTAATTAACAATATCAATATACACTTCCATAAAATAATTTGTAAAATCAGCATATGTGTGCACGAAGGACTACCACCTCACAAGCAGGTGTTATTTATTTTCCATCACCAACAATATTAGATGAAAATAACGATAGGTTTAATATATATATATATATTATGTTTATAATATTATTATACATTTGGTATTATTATATTACATATACTTCTTAATTTTCATTCTATGGGAATGCGATAACATAGCTCGTGTGTACATCATTCTACCACCTCTCTAAGCATTGTGATTCATCCACACATTATAGGGAAGGTAATAAAGAATAGTTTAATGAATGATTGTGATATATATATATATGGAATAAAATTTATCCTCTAATGAAATATATTATCTATCATTCTTCATTTCAATCCATTGAGAGTATTGAAGCAACGTTTATGCATATGCATAGCATACCATCTCCAGGAACAATTTTTTTCATTTCCTATATCTGAAGTATTTGTATTTAAATAAATAAATATATACTAAATTTATATGATATTTATATCATTAATGAAATTCTAGATAAGTTCTGACCACTTTAAAAATAACTGTATTGGACTTAAAAATAATTACATACAAAAAATACAAATGACTATTATCTAAAATAAAAGCTCATAAATAAATCATATATGTAATGATATATATGATTATAGTTCTGTGATATATTTATAAAAATTCATATTTATTATAAATTTTAATCTAATTTCTATCAAATAAGTTGAGACTTTTGGTAAAGGATTATTGTCTCAATATTCCTTCTTTGAGACATTTGTTATGTTATACACCAATTTTTTATGAATTGCATATAAAAATCCTTTAATATGTAATATGTTGAATTTATTTATTATATTAATATTATATGATTCATTTATTTTTATTCATTCTGGTTTCAAATGATTTCATGTTACCAATGAGGTCAGGGTTTTTTGTTACAATTTAATAGTTTTTCGGGATTGTTCAAGATTGTGATTCTAATGATGAATTATTGTGATCTATCTATAAGGAAACTCATATAATTTCATATCTAATAGTTATTTCTACATAATTAAAGTATTCAATTAAATTTTTTCTTTTAATTTAATCAAGAGTTCAAAATAACATTTTGTGAAAATTAGTATTTCCTGATATATTCGGACAAAAAACATTTTTTTCAAATCCATGTTAGCTAAAAATGTTTTCAAAAAATGTTTTAAACATTATAAAAATTATTTATTAATTTATATTTAACAATTATTTATTTTGAATAAAATATTTTGAATTTAATATTCATGGTGTATTTCCAAAAAGGGCCATTTTGGATTTTACAATAAATGTGGAAGGAAACTTCAGTTTATTGTATAAAACATGATTGATAATTTACTAATATCATGAATATTATATTCAATGAATAGTAAATTATAAGTTTTTAAATGTAATATTAAAAGAAAAAAATTTCAATAATATTTGATGAATATTTAATTTTCAAAAATTTATTTTCTATGAATGTATATTTTTATCAAGAAACATTCCTCGTTATTTTTCAAAATCATCTTCTATCTAATATTACATCCCTTGATGTTACATATGATTAAAAGAGGATATTATCATAGTATAGAATTCTTAATATTTCATCAAATGATTTATGATTATGATAATGTGATTTTTATGAATCTTGTATCTCTTGAACAACTAATACAACAATAAAATTCATATAAAACCCACTTGTTTTATTGTGTGTTTTTAATGAAATAATCATATGACTATGAAACCATTTTCTATTCCTGGGTTTATGTTACGATGAAATGATTATAAAACCTATTATATTTCATTGGGTTTTATATGATTAATGTTTTATGATCTTGTGGAATGCATACTTATAATTTTAATTATGTGAAAAGTGGGACCTATATCTTGCTCTAATGAATTGGGTAAAAATTAATATATCATGTGTTAAACATTACTAGATTGTGGAGTAAATATAGTTTAGTAATGGAATATTTCAACAATGATAGTATTGGGAGTGAATTTTTAATATTATGATGGTTTGGGGGATTGAACACATTCTAATATTATAGTGTTGTTAAAGATCATTGATCTACTATAAAAATTATTTTTGTTCTTATGTGTATGAAAAAAATAGATGTCTTATTCCAATGTTATGATATGATGATTAAAAATATTTGATTCCATTATGATTAATCTCATATAAACAACCTTGGTTTATTCCATGACCCATGTTTAGGATTTATGATATTTATGGTATGGTACATAAATTTTATTCTCCTTCTCTCGTAAACTTATACTCATGATATGTTGATATGTCTATAGTTTACCTATACTAATCTTATGATCTCTTCCATTTTTATATTCCATTTCCCTTATTTTTTATGAATTTAATTTTGTAAAATTTTTATAATAGAGGATATAGTTTTGAGGAACATAGTGGAATATAACATATCTAACTTATAAGACAATTGTTTATGTGTACAGGGTTCCAAAGGCACCATACCTTTATGATCCTAAGGTGTGTGTTGGTGTAATGTAATTAATATTCTTTAAAAAATATGTTATATATCTACATGAGACAGTTGTGTCATTATAGTTGGTATCAAAGGATATGTTTACACATTCATTGGAAACTAGAATATGGAAAATTTAGTGAAAATGATAAGGGTATTTCAGTGGATAAGTATATGGATGAGTCAAATATATTAAAATATGTTGACAGTTTTGTAGAGGATAGAGAGAGTGAGTTATAAGAAATTACATACCTATATGGATATTACAAGATGATGCAGATTTCTAATAGAGGTACCTCATGGTAATAAGTCCAAAAAGTGAACATTCTTCTGAATTCAATCATCACCTAGACCAGGATAATGGTCTTGCTGGACAAAATTTTTAACCCTCCAATGGGATATTCTTCTTCAATTAGAAATATTGTTCTGAACTATAATAATGGATTTAAATATATCATGATTATTAATGACAAAGTAGAAACCTAAGTTTTCAAATATTAAAGACATTTTCCATGACATATATTTCATATAAGTTATTTGTAATTATTTTCTGGTTTCCTGTTTTTATTATTGTTTATTAAACAATGGTTTTTTGTTTTAGAAAATTATTGTAATTGAAAGGAATCATGTTACTACTGAATGAAATGGAAAATATCTACCATTTTCAACATGACAAACCGAATGTTGTGGGATATAAAATGAAATTTTTTATTTCTATGCTCACAAAACATTATTAATATAGGAATCAAGAAAAAATTATATATGAGAATAATAGGGTAAAGGTTCTCTTAAGTGTTTAATGAAGAAACATCCACCTTCATTTAGTGGTTTCTCTAATTCATCAGTTGGTGGAAAATTGATCTGTATCGCTAAAATTTTATTTTCTATTTTTCTGTTCTAATGTTCTAAAATATCTTTTTTGTTGTAAATAATTTTGAAGGAAATGAAGATCATTGGTTTAATCTCATCACTAATGTTTGGGAATTAAATTTAATGTACTACATGGGAGGGGTGGATTTTATGAGATTTTAAAAAAAAAGCACATCCTGATAACCCTTCATAATAAAATGGATAAAAAATTCCTTTAGCTAAATCCTAAGTATATCCATTATTATTTTAAATATGATGAAAATTTTACAGGACTTTAAAAATATTATTATGGAATTATCATCCAAATTAAATGTACTATTTATCTATTATTTAGTATATTAAAACATAGTCTCTTACGAGTGTTAGAATTAATGGTCTTTTTCATCTTTGAATAAATCATTTAATGTGCTCATAAGGTGGAAATATAGATTATAATTACTGAAGAATTTCATATTTTTTCCACGAAGATAAAGATAGAATTCAATAGAAATTATAAATATTAGTGAGAAACAAATATGTTATTTTCTTAATGCACAATGTGTGGAAGGAAACACTGATAAAATTATATTAAGAGGACTATTAAATGTTTTAGAAGTGGTAAGGATGGTTATCATGAAATTTATTTTTCTATAATAGGAATAAGTTAGATAATAATTGAAATAGAGATAAATCTATATAGAGTTCCCCACCTATGAACCACTTTTTTTCAAAAGGAATGTGTATAGGAACTATTCTAACCAATGAATAAATATAATGGTTAATGATGATGATTGATATAAATAACCTCTTAAGATGAGGGGAAAAGGGGAAATATCAATCTATAATTATTTTTTATAAGATGTTTTTATGTTATATGGTTTGTGATAAACATGAAGTCAATTACATTTCTATTGTGTGTGATTTGTTTAATGTATTTTAGGCAGAGTTTCTTATCCTTGCACAAATTTCTGATGTAAATATTTCAATATAACTCATACCTTCTTCCACAAAAATGTTAAAGGATCAATAAATAAAGAACCTGATTTAGTTACATGAAATGAGAATGAAACTCAAGGAAAAACTGGAAATCCTAATTCATCTGGCAATATGTAGCACCAAAGGGTTTATCTATTCTTTGTGTTAAAAAGGAATATGGATCAATGTGAATCTACATTAATAATCAAGTAGTGAACAAGATCATGATCATGAATATGTATCATCTACCCCATATAGATGAATGATTTTATGAACAATGTAGATCCATATACATTTTCATGATTGGCCTTCATTCCAGAATTCATCAATTTGGGGTAAAAAATGTGGATAAATACCGTATACATCATTAAATTCAAGATATGGAAACTATTAATATATATATATATATATATATTCCTTTTAGTCTTACTAACATCACCAATATCTTTATAGTCTTAATGAATATAGTCTTTAATGATTACCTTGATTAGTTTAAGGTGGACATTTTTTATGATGATATTATATAGTCAATGATGAAGAAAGAGAATTAGTATCTCATGAGAATTTTACAAAAGACCATAATCAAGGATCAAACATACAAATAAATTAAATGTATGGCTTTTGAATTTATAAGGATTAAATTTTGGTCATATATTCTCAAAGAAGTGCATATCGGTAGATCCATCAAATATGGAGGCTATTGAATATTGAAGTATACCAACTACAGTGACAGATATTTGTAATATTCATTGTTTACATAGATATTATTGATGGTTTGGGGATAATTTTTCATGATTATATAATCCACACCACATGTTAACTCATAAAGAATCCATGTTCCTCTAGATAAATTAATGTTAGGAAAATTTCAAGGAACTAAACAGAAAAATAGTCTTTATAACTATTATTATAATAACCAATACTAGAGAAGGGTTTGTAATCATTAGTGTTGAATCTAGAATAATGTTGGTATTTTTTTCTTATTAATAATTAAAATTTTATAGGTTATACATCTAAATTTTTTTGGTTTATGAGTAAAATTTACCAAATAATTAGTTACAGTTATAATTGGAAATTAACACACTACTGATATATAGTAGTTATCATTATAGAGAAAAATGATATATATATATATTGATCAGAAAATATTAAATTATATTTTTACAAAGACAAATCAGAATATGCACTAGATAAAAAGGTCAATGGGATTAAATATTATGAATTCTAAATAAATTACCACCTTTTAATAGAGAACATGGTGGAAGATTCTCTAAGTAGAAAGATGCATTCTAGCTTATCCATGATGAGGATCAAAAAATATATAAAAACTTATAGGATTTGAAAGGATGGATCTAGAAATCGTAAAGGTATGGGTAAATATTTTCTTACTCAATTGGTTTTACAAACATCTATCTATGTGATGATTAAAGATGAATAGACCAAAGATGTAGATCCATCAATGAACTATTTAAATGTTCTTGAGTTTAAACATGATCATGAGGTATTGATAAGGTAAAATAACAATGTAAGTATTTCTTCCAAATCATAATTGAATAAGAAATTTTCAACAGAAATTCATATTTCATCATTCCCCATTCATCATTAAAGTAAAAATATATACTGATATTTCAAATTTTATTTATTATGGGATGGAATTATTATATAATTCATAGTGTTTATATATTTTTTTTATTATGTCAAAAATTTAAGGTTTATAGGAAAATTTATATGGTGTGTTACATCTGTTAACCATACTAGAATGGAAATGGAAAAAATAACTATAGGTATTCTTAGTAGACTCCCCAAAAATATTTAAAGTGAATAATGCTATATTTGTTGTAGTTGATAGCCTTAAAAATTAAAAAAACATAATCTCAGTAAAATATGTTTTCTCTCTATATTATCATTCCAAGATATAAATTAAGGACATGGTAAGGATTCTTAAAGTTCCACATTCAATTCTGTCAAATCAAAATTCAGTGTTTTCCACAATGTTCTTAATAAGTCGTTGCCAAGCACTATATATGGAGTTGAGAACTATATATCATCTCAAAAAACATTTTCATGCCAAGAGAATAATTAAAACCACAGAGGATGTGTTGAGATCATGTTCTATGGTGTATAAAGTTTGTTTAGATCAACATCTTCTTAGATTTTAGTATTCATACTATAATACCTTTCACTAAAGAATTCATTGGGATACTTATGAATACCTATATTGAATGAAGTGTAAATCCCAAATATACATGAATGATGTTAGGGAAAAAAATCTATCTTCACCAGAGATAGATGATGAAATTCAAGAGAAGGTTATATATATATTCAATATCACGTAATGGAAGGAAAAATTTAGTAGAAAAAATTTTCTAACAATTATAAACATGATATGGAATTTGAATTTAGTGAAAAGCCGTTTCTAAGAATATTTGCACAAAATAATGAAATGGGATTTTTCAATAAAGGGAAAACTAATCCATATGCATATATATCCCTTTGGAATTATTGATCATATTAGGATAGAATCCTGTCATTTTCTGATACCATCAAACCTATAATATGTTCAAAATGTGTTGCATGTATATCTCATGAGGAAGTACATAAATGAACCTTCAATTTTACTAATCATAGAGGTAATACCAATTGATGAGTAACAACCGGTAGATATTCTAGATCATACAAAAAAATTTCTATGAAAAAATATCTCTCAATTGATCAATGTTTTGTGGAGAATCCACCAATTTGAGGAGGTTACATAAGAACATCAGTATATATTGAAGTAGAATTATCCTCTTATGTTTCTATCAGAGTGATGTAATTATGAGTGATAAATTCAATTTCATGGGGTAACATGTTACACCCATATATTTTTGGGAAAAATAAATTAAATCATATTTCATTGACAACATTCGTTACACATAGCACTTTGTAATAATAATAAAAAAGTTACTCTAAATTTTATTATTTAAAAAATATATTATTACATACCCGTTAAACATGGTATCAGGAATACTTATAAAAAAATTTAAATTTTCAATATAATTTAGTTTTAAAAAAACTATATTGATGAGAAAATAGTTAATTTTTAGTAAAACTGTTATCTATTTTGAATGTAGTATTTTCTAAAATAATGTTTTTTTTATTTTTTTTTAACAAATATTAAATACTTTTTTACAGTTTTAGAAGATTAATATTATAAAATAAACATCATTTTTTAATTTTAATATTTGAAAAATATATTATTGTTATTTTTTGTATTTTTATGAAAATTTAAAATTTTCAATGAATAAGTAAAAATGTTGTTTTTATTTAAGAAAGTCTTTTTTTAAATAATTATTAAGTAACAATTTTGTTTTATAATTTGATTAAAAGTAGAATTAGTTCAATTATATTTCAATTAATAAAATCTATGTTATTTAAATAATTTTTATATTTAATTTTTATATGAAAAAATGTTAAACATTTGGACATTTTTTATTAGAAAACTGCTTTCTCATCTTGTCTGGGATTTATATTTAAATTAAAAAATTTAAGTTATCTAATTGAAAATTAGAAAACATGATTCCATATTTTGGATAAAATAAATTATTTTGTCTAATAATTTCAATATAATTTTCAATAATAATGAAAAGTTAAAAAATTCAAAAATCAATATCTTTGTTTGGGTAAAATGTGTTTACTAGGGGTTAAAGTAAAAAAATTTGGGTTAAAATTTCCCAAATCCTCTAAATAAACAATTTAATGGACACATTTCAACATAATGTCCTATATTTCCTAAAATGGTCTATTTTGGATCCCTCTGGTATCAGAAAAACGTGGGAATGCCTATTTCTTTAAAACAAATTACAAGTGTGAAACTCTCCTCACTTATGAAAGACCACTCCCTCTCCTCTACTCATAAAAAATAAAAAAAACCATCGGAATGAACAATACCTACCCAAAAAAAATAATTATATCCATCTTATCAACCTAAAATCATTTTTTTTGTTTGGAATCAAAACTTTTGAAGAATTTCAATGTAGTTTGAATGAAGTTATCTGAATAAGTGGTAACATCCCAAACTGATATATTTTTTTACTTCTCCCTTCACCGCCTTAGAATAATATATAAAAATTATTATATAAAAATATCACTATAATAAATATAAACATATTTTATTTTTTTAATTTATTAACCTAAATTTATCTCCTCTTCCAACTAATGGGTTATGAAATCATTTTTCCTGTATACAACAAAAAAATGATGGATTAAATATTTTTTATATGATATTTATGATATTCCTATTCTAATGAAATTATTATAGCAATTATACATTCTTACATTCTATTATTTGGGAATATTATATTATCGCTCATGTGTAAATTAGATTACCACGACACAAAGAGATGTGATTCGATCACGCATTAAATTAATGTTACTAATGAGGGTTTTGATGAAAATATGTTATATATATATAATAAAAATTATTATTTTATTGTAATATATTATTTAACTATATTTCATTAGATCCATCAAGAAAATGTAAACAACGTTCATGTATCAATATGGTGTGTCGTCAACATGAATGTTGTATTTAATGTTTTTATCTAAATCATTGATGATTATGATAAATATATTTACGATGAATCTATATGATATTTGTCACGACCCGACCCTCGGGGAACGTGCAATGATTACCCCAAGCCCACCTTCCAAAGGCCAAGGGTTTCCAACTAGCACTTGAAACGCATATCCCAAAAATGGTAAGGCATTGCCTTCAAACCTGTACACACACAGACTAGGTACACCACAAAAGAAAAACCCATGTAGAAAAATAGATAGTAATAGTGTGAAACTAATGTAAAAAGGGCCAGTATATAAACCCAACTGAAATGAAATTAAAGTAAATTGGGAAAAATGTTCTTCGAAGGTCTTCTATGTTAGATCCAATATGAATTGTAGGTACACCTCATCGTCTGTCATCATTGTTGCTCACCACGACTACCAATCACCTATGATCATTGTTTACTCCTAGCTACCCATGTATCAGTCATGTTGTCTGTTATGTACACAATACACAACATGGTGAGGGCGAATCCCTTGTAGGGGTGGGTATAACAATACTAAGAAGGGACCCCGAGACCCTTAAAAGTCTCCCAGAATTCTGTAAAGAAAAAACCACAATGCGTGATATCAATCACAAAGCATAACGTAAAAGATAGCTCATGCCAGTTATAAAATAAATAGAACCAAAATAGACATGATTGTCTTGAGATAGATCATTTTATTCTGTTGAGGGGTTCTGCTACATATCTATGAAGGGTTTCTATAATGATGATCCACAAAGGGTTACTCTATTGCTGATCTACAGAAGGTCGCACTACTCCTGATCCACAGAGGGTCGCACTACAGTCGATCCACAGAGGAGCACTCCCATGCCAATCCACAGAGAGTGGCTTTATTTCTGATCCATGGATGGTCGTACTCTTTCCGATCCACAGAGGGTCTCTCTCAAGCCGATCCACAGAGGGTCTCTCTTCACTTGACAACTAGCCACTAGATTCCTACACTTGGTGTGCTTGAGATCCAGGGATTCGTCTCCTCAAAATATTGGTCTTACCTATGCTGTTTGAAGTCCCACAAAGAAGTAACCCAAAATAATGGAATGTATTAATGGTTCTAATGTCATAGACAGTGAGTCAATCGGACACACAGTCTGAAAGTTATAAGGAAAAAAGTAAATAGGGCTAGGTGGGATTTGAGTTCGATTCTTCCCATAAAGACTCCACCATTTTACAAAAAATAATTAAAGTATCTCAAAAGTACCTCCTTGTTCCAAGATTCCCAATGTTGTAGATGGCATGTCAATTAGATTCCTAGTTTAAAAGATATAACAGTTTTAGTGAAATAAGACCGGTTGGGTCCGGGTCCGGCCCTACTGGAGGGTCTGGCTCAGCTGGTAGTTCCGGCCCGCCTGCAAACTTGGCCCTCTTGTCAGTATGTTCTCCCAACTGGCGACCCTAGTAGGGAACTACCAATCCTTCTTAATTTTCTTAACTAGAGGTGTCCATTGGTGTCCAGCCGAGTGGCCCCAGCGGTCGCTCCGTCTCCCCCACTCGGCGCGTTGGGGGAGAACAATTCCACACTCTAGGGCCTTCCGACCGTGGATTCTACCACTGAGGTTCCTACGAGTACCACTTCTCCATGCGATCGGCTGCACTAGTAGTTCCACACTAGAGGCTACTTCTGTGGGCCACTCCATATGCTCTAGTGGTCTGTTTTCCTTCCCATATATGCCTACGGGCCTTCCTAGTTTCCTCCTCCACTATGAATCTTGCGGAATCACCTTGCTGCCTTGTTGCTCAGTCAACCATGAAGAACACACAAGCCCCCAAGATAAATGGTGGTTCCTATACATGTTTGTATTGAAACACACCCTCCAAATTAGCGTTTTATCAATTGGGTGGAATAACAATCCCCAAAAGTTTAAAATTATCCCAAATTAAAATAATACAACAACTACCTGCATAAAAAATGAGACCCGGATCAACCTATTAGTTGGTTAATCCACTCTCATTGTATTTTTCCAGAATGGTTGAAAAGAATCAGAAAACAACTAGAAATAAAATTAATTCCTCTTCCCGGAATCATTGTTGCGGATGAAGGAGAAGAGATTCGTCTGAAGATATTCCACATTTTTTGGTGCTCAATCTCACTCATCACACTTTGGGTCGAATCCTCCGATGATAACTGTTAGATCACCATCCATTGTTGTAGGGTGACGATGCTGATGTTTTTTCATAGCATCCTCCCATTGTTTCCAATTCATTCACCAACCATTTGATTAAATAAAAAGGAAGTTCTACGTTGAGTTCATTAATGGGGTTCATTAATGAACCATAATTAATGTGCCAATTAATAACATGAATGATTAAGTTACACAAACATGGTAAAATTTCATTAAATTATTCTCATTTAATGATTTTCATTTCAGTGTGGTCCCACCAACTACCGTTCAATGGTTCAAAAAATATAAAATTACTCAAACAGTTGTTTTATTATTTTCCTAAAAAGTTCAAAAATTATCATTTTCTTCTAACTCATTGTGGTGGAAGTTAAGCTTAACCTATGCGAATCCTGGTGCTATGAAAACAATGGTTCCCTATGAATTTCAATCTGAGAACCAATTAAAAACAATGAAAATTACACTTGCATGTATAATGCACGTATCTTAAAAAAAGATTAAATTTCAGTTCCGAGTTCTCTAGGACTCTAAATTATGGGCCATCTATTTTACCAGTCTCGTAATAATTACCCCTAATTAACAAAAATGATACGTAATTTGTGTTTCTTTGCATTATTTTTACCATAGGTCTTTGCATACATGAAATCCAAAAAAAACTATAAAAACAAATACGGGTACTGAGCATGAATTTGAGCCTCCCGCTCCCATGTTCTCTCACTGATGTTCTCGTGCTTCCATCAAACTCACACCAGAAGATTCAACAATCCCCGTAGGACCTGCTCTTGTCGATCCTATATCTCCACTGGGCTCTCCATAAATGTTTCCCCATCATCAATTCCAATTTTTCCCAATCCATACGATGAAATGTCCCTTCTTTAACAAAGCAGACAAGGGTCCTACTAGTTTAGAAATTTTGCAAACAAATCTTCGGTAGTACCCAGAAAACCTCATAAAACTCCTCACCTCGGTCACACTCTTAGGTGGCTCCCAAGAAAGTACAATCTTTATCTTCATCTGATCCATTTCAACTCGATCCTATGAGATAACGTGTCCCAAAAAGTGGAACTGAAGTATCCCAAACTGGCACTTAGAGTTCTTACCATAATGTTAGTATTCTTAATGTATATCTAGTACAATTCACATATGTGTGGTTTGATCCTCCTCTAATGATGAGTACACCTAGATATCATCAATTCAGACCACCACTATGCAATAAATGTAAGTCTAGAAGATCCTTTTTATGGGTCCCATGAACACTGCTGGGGATTTGGTCATGTTGAAAGGCATCACCAAGAACTCATAGTGGCTATACCGGCATCTGAAGGCCATCTTCGATACGTCCTCATCTCACAGATGAAGATGATTATTGCTTGATATGAGTTATATCATCAAAAACCACTAGGATCCCTTCAGATGACCAAAGATATCATTAATCCTTGGAAGATGATACTTTTTCTTCACAGTCACCTGGTTCAAGCGTCGATAGTCCACACAAAGCCTCAAGATCCCATGTTCCTTCTTGAAAACAAAACATGGCGATTCTCATGGGGAAGCACTGGGCCTTATGAACCCCTTCCTCTAAAATTCATCCAAATGTACCCTCAACTCACGAAGCTCCACAGGGGCCATCTGATATGCTGGTGTTGATATCGATGTCGGCCTAGTGTACAAGATGTTGTATAATTCTACCTCTCTGTGAGGAGGTATTCCGGGAACATCCTCATGAAAGACATCTATATATTGTTCCACCACTATAATATATTTTGGACTCCCTTCATCAACATCCCTAAGGGTAATTCAAGCCATCAAATGAGTGATCATCAGCAACCTCCTACGAGAATTTTCATCATGTGTTGCAAAGGTCCCCTCCTCACCAGTGAAGGAAAACCTAATCCGATCCACGAGGAGACACCACACTTTTCACCTAAATCAGTCGATCTAAGCATAAACTGGAGATAGCTATTCTATACCAAAGATGACGTCATAAGGCCTCGATGCTGCAACTAGGATATCCCATCCAGAGCTCTCTCCTCCTATAGTAATCACTCACTACCAGAACTAGTGCGTAATCATTGAATCCTCTCCTGTATGAGTCCCTAATCATAAGGATTTATCCAATGGCTCCATTAGAATCTTTGAGCTTTGAAAAAGATTTGTGGAATTAAAAGTGTTATTGGGTCCTATCTCTATAAGAGCTGTAGATAGGGTGGAGTATACATAGATTATACCTCGAATAATCTCTGTAGAATTGTGGTCATAATCCTCCACCCCCCCTGAAGTTGTGCTCGTCCCTTTCCAAATGATGCATGAGGTCGGGGTGGACCACTAGGTGGTGGTGTTGGTTGTACCAAAAACTGTCACCCACTGCCTGCTACATGACCTTCTCCACTGCCTCATCTTCTACCCTATAGCCCAACTTACTCAAAAATATGCCTCAGTCTCATTAGTCCTTCAATAATATACTAATCATCAGTACGATGGGTCTGGTAATGGAGATCCATGTGACCCTGCCCGCCGCACGTGTATAATAGTATGCTCCATGGATGACCTCGTCTACAATGTGAGTTCTACACCCTCGAACCTATATCCAAGGGTCATCCTCCGAATGTTCTGGATTACTTGGTCCTGTGCACCATCTACCTACTACTTTCTATAGATGGCTCGTCTACCTATTTCTCGGTGGTGGCACTCACTGTCTGTGCCTACTAAACTAGAAATAACTCCACCAATAGTGCTCACTCTAGCACTCCAGCCTGCGTCAGAATGTTGTGTGATATAATCGACTCCCTGATATTCCTTCAGAGTCCCTACTCAATGTTCTAGGCCCTGAAGAATGGGTTTTGTACCATGTCAGTGGAGTAGTGAGAGAGGTCAGTGAATCTCGCTGAGTACTGGGCCACTGTTAGGCTACCCTACAGTAAGTGCAGTAGCTCTTGAATACACACAGAGTGTAGTGTCAATACTACAAACTCCTCCTTAAAGAGTCTCTCGAAATCCGACCAATAAAGTGTAGTCTCCTTGTGAGTCTGGAGCATAAGGCTCTGTCATCTCCCTAATATGCCTTGAAGGAGACTAGCAGCTAAGATCATCATCTGGTCTATAGGTGTCCCAACCAAGCATGAAACCCATCACACAACCTCCAGCCAGTCCTCAGCTTCCTGTGGGTCTGTCAAGCCTCAAAAACATGGAGGCCTCTATCTCTAGAAATTTTTCAACGCTCTCCGTAGACATGCACAGTCTTCTTGTGGGGCTACTAGAAACTTCTTCTCTATGGGTGGTGGTGTTGCTGTTACACCACCCGAAGGTGCTATCGCTAAAAGAGTGCCTTGTAGTGATGCCTCACTACTCGGTGGGCCATCATCATGATCTACCACTGGAATCATGTTAGGATGTCTATGTGGTGGAATCCAGTAAAGAATGAGAAGCAGCATGGTTAATATGTAATTCCTAATAAGCTGACACAATAAGGATCAAAAGAAAAATATTTTCAAAACACACACAAATAGTGTTTTCATATATCGAGTCAGAAATCAAATCTCAGGGTCCTGGTGTTTGGATACATTTTCCGCTGAATAAAAAATGGGATCCCCAAACTGTAATCCATACTCAATACATTTAACACAATTACCCCATTGAAAAACAGACTCTTGGTTCTTCTGTTTGAACTAATTTCCCTTTCATACCATTTGGTCATGACCCATCCGCCAGGGAATGTGTCGTGACTACCCCAAGCCTGACTTCGATAGGCTAGGGGTTGGTGACTAGAAAAAAAAGGCATATCCCACAAAAAGAGAAGGCATTTCCTTTAGACCTTTACACTCACAAACTAGGTACACAACAAAAAAACCACAAGTAGAACATCAGATAGTAAAAGTGTGAACTTAATGTTAAAATAGACTATATAAAAACCCAATTAAGAAGAAATTATAGAAAATTGGTAAAAACATTCTATGGAGGTCATCCATAAATGATCCTACCTAAAGGGTAGGTACAACTCATCATCTGTTGTCAATAACGCTCACTACGTCTACTAATTACCTCTGAGCACCGTCTAGTCCTAGATCCCCATGTCTCAGTCAAGTTTTCCCTCATCCCCACATGACATAAAAAGTTGTGGGTATAGCCTGTGAAAGGGTGAGTATCAGTACCCAGTTGGGACCCTGAGACTCCCGAAGGTCTCCCATAATTCCTCAAAGGAAAAACCACAAAGCATGATCTCAAACTCAAAGCATAGAGTAAATGAAACCTCGCACTAGGTATATAACATAGTAAACAAGAATAAATATAATTATCCTTGAGGAAGATCGTTTTAATCTATTGAGAGGTTCTGTTGGTGATCCAAGAAGGGTGGTCATACTGCTGATCCACAAAGGTTTGCTCTATTCCCGATCTATAGAGGGATGCAGTACTTCGGATCTATAGAGGGTCACATTGCTACTGATCCAAGGAGGTTTTCTCTTGGGTCAATCCCTATAGGGTCGCTGTATTTATGATCCATATAAAGTCACACTGTTTTCTATCCATGGAGGGTCACTGTAATGCAGATCCATGGAGAGTCTCTCTTCACTTGACAACCAGACACTAGATTCCTGCACTTGGTGCACTTGAGTTCCAATGATTCTACTCCTCAAGATATCAGTCATGCCTAAACTACCACATAGTCCCATAAAGAAGTAACCCAAAGTACAGTAATGTATTAATGGTAAAAACATGACATACGGTGTGTCAATTAGACACTTGATCTATATGTTATATGCAAAAAAGGTAAATAGAGCTCAGTTGGATTCGAGTCAGATCCTACCTAGCCATAGTCTAACTAATTCGAAAACCCATGTGTAGTATATCAAAAGGAATAAATCTTCCCAAGGGTCCTAATTCAAAATAATTATCATCAATTGGAGACTGGTTTGTAGGATATAACAGTTTTAGTTAAAAAGGACATGTTGTGTTTGGGTCCGATAGGGGTCTGGCCTGACACGCGGGTTCGGCCCGACCGGCGGGTCCGGCCTACTAAGAAACATGGCCTACATGTGGGACAATTCACCTAGATCACAACTCCAGTGGGGCGCCTCCCCTTCATACGAAATGTCTTGTTGGAGTTGTCCCTTTTTTTCCAGTAGAGCGGCCGCTATGTCTCCCCGCATGATGCGTCGTCGCCACACCATTCCACCCACCGTAGTCATCTGGCCACAGATCCTTCCACTACCATGCTTGTGGGCACCACTTCCCCATGTGGCTAGCATGGGTTGGTCGTTGCCGTACCGGTGGTGTCAGGCTGGAGGCTGATTCCACAGGACACCGAAGATGTTTCATTAGTCCTTTTTCTATCATGTTTACGCCTACAGGCCTCCCGAGTTACCCCCTTAACTGCGAATCCCATTGAATCTCCCTGCTACCACATTTCATGGTCTTCCATGAAGAATGCACAAAACCCAAGAGTGGAGGAGGGTTCGGGCTTTGTTCGGATTGTCCTACGCCCTCTGTTTTAGCGTTTTATCAACAGGGTTGAATAATAATCAACAAAAGTATCAAATTATCTTCAAATTGAAACCCTGCAACAACCACCCGCATGAACAAACAATATGTGGATCAACTCGTTAGTCAGTTGATCTACTTTCATTGTATATTCCAATAATGGATCTATTTAATCATGAATCACTTAGAAATAAAATTAATTTCTCTATCTAGAATTGGTGTTGCAGACAAAGGAGAAGATCTGTATTTGTAGACGTTCCACTTTCTTTGGGGCTCACTGTTTCCTATTGGTCTCTCAATCGAATCCTCCAATGATGGTTGATAGATAACCATACTTTGTTAGAGAGTGATGTCATCGGTGTTTCATCAGAGCTACCTCCCGTGGTTTCTATTTCATTCAAAAATAGTTTTTTAAATAAAAAGAAAGATCTACGTTGAGTTAAATAATTGGGATCATTAATTATCCTTAATTAATGTTCCAATTAATCACACGAAAGATGGGGTTTCACAAACAAGGTAATAGGTCATTAAATTATTCTCATTTAATGACCATTGTTTAATTATGGTGTAACACCCTGACCCTAGTTACCCAACGTCGGTGCATTATTACATAACATTGGCATGATCACAAAAGATCAAGGCTCGAAAGACCGATTAATGTTGTAGCCTTGGAATCACTAGATACATTCACAATGTTTACATTACATCATAAAGTAAAAAAACTACAACAACATCTTGTCTCCATAGGCCACACTCATATCACCTCATACTATCCCTGCAGGTCATTCATAAAATACTTCTTCACATCATGGGAAAAATAAAACATAGAAAGGGGTGAGCTCAGATGTCCGTTAAGGATAACAATATAGAATAATCCTTTATAAATAAGTATAAACATTTAAGGCAATGTATAAATCAAACAAAAACCTTTTAAACATGAACATAAACATAATCTTGTTGAAATAAAATGAAATAATTCCATTTACTTTTTCACATGGATATTCTGCTAGTCAAATAATCACATGAAATATCAATAACCAATTTCATAATAATGGAATTCATAATGCCAGACTATCAGAACCACATAGTCAAGGCTTTGTGCCAAGACTGCAAATAAGATTCTATCAAGTCCTTGTGCCAAGACACTAGTTTGTCTCATGAGACCTACAAATACATCGAGTAGCTATAGCGGGCACCACCCATCACTTATTAAGTCCAATACATTCCTCATATTAATAGGTTTAGACATAACATAAACATTTATATTAAAACTGGCATATGAAATATCAATACATTCTCTATAAACCATGAATGGTATAAAAATAACACATCCACAGTCAAACTTATCACAAAACCTTCAATACAATACGGTTGTTTTGTATCATAATAAATCATCTTCAAATAAGCTTAGATTCCATCAAAGGATGTTGACATAGAAGAAATCAAAACTATTTGAGAGAAATATCTTTTTTTAATCATTTAAAAGTCACATAATTATGAAAAAACAATTACTTTGATAATATTCTTATAAGCTTTTAAAGGAAGATTCTATGATTTTATAATGGTGGAAAATAGCCGCACCCGCCATATAAGTTAAAAAAAGACATTCTTACCTTCATTATGTAGAAAAGGTTAAAAAGGACCTTATTTGGAAAATGACAGAAAGATACCTTTATAAACATCTTATAAAAATTCAAACAAGGGTATAAATGAATTTTACCCATAGTCTATAAAATAGTATGAATGATTTGAAATACATTTTTACGAAATAAGGATGTGGATGATAAAGAGGTCCTAGTTGATAATTACGTATAAACAACCTCGGAAAATAAAGAGATTGTGAAATTAACCCTTACCTTGTACTTTTCCTTGGTCGAGGGTAGTTAACCTCCTGTATAATGGTGAAATAATTAAATTATACAAGAATAATATACATTAATATGATATCATATATGATCTTTTAACATTTCTATGTTAATAATTTCTTAATATTATAGTCGTTTCGGGTGTTAACTTACTCGTTTTCTTTTATATGTTTTGTTACATAAGCCATGTTTTTTATGGATTGGTTGTATCTTATTCGTATCCAGAATGATATCATGTCCTTAAACAATATTTGTAATCATCAAATGAGAATTAGACTTGAATGGATACGATGGGGAATGAATCTCATCACGTTCGTGGAGACGGTAGTCCGTAAGTACGCACGAGCGACAATATCATTCTTTTGATATTAAAATAATATATAATTGGATGTTATATAATATATACATAATCATTATCATGTTATATTTATTATTTACATCAATTACACATCATTATCATACCCATCCAAATAATAATTTTTTGAATAACAATTACACCACAACGTGGAGACAGTAAGTCGTACGTACGCATGTATAGTGACATGTAATTCAAAGGATGGATAGAATACTGAATATGGTTGTACAATATTTATAATAACATCACATTATATAGAAGATATGAGAGTTATTATTTTATAATGGAAATATCAAATAAAGAAGAAGTGGAAGAAGAAAGGAACTTGAAAAGGTTGGTGAAAACATTATATCTTCATCAGGTTCTTCCTTTTGATTTGATCAAAAGGGCTCATTAGATTGGCTTTATGATTAAAAGAAGGCCTCTAAGTTGAAGTGAGGGAAGTTGAGAGGATATTTGGTCTGGTTTTGGCCGAACCAAAAGGCTTTGGAGGTTTTAATTTGAGAGAAGGGTGAGTGACATTTTATAAGAGTTGTGAGAGGAACTTTACGAAAAACCTGACATATTATTTTCTAATAAAATCCTATTCAGTTTATAATGGATCAAAAGTGACTTATTTTGAGGATAAGGTAGTGATGGGTCTAAATCCACTCAACCAATTGATTTTAGACTGGTTTGGGTCACTATATTAACCTTATCATTTATATTTAACTCTTAGTTAAATAAATTGACATTTACCATGTCTCTTTGAATTTTTATATTATATGGTATATAAACATACTATAAAAAGAGAAGCGAACCCCAAGTGGTAATTAATGATAAAAAAAACATTATATAAGTCTTTTGGCCGATCCGTAGATTTTTAGGAATAGAATATGAATTAATAATATAATATTTGTTTTGAAAACTCATTTATGTCAATATTCACACAATATAATAATTGATTTTCGTTAAAGTCTTAAAAACGTCATTAATTCAAAAAGAATTCATTTAAATAATCCATAAAAGTCATAGTAACTAATAAAATTCGTGGATGTCATCAAAACTTTTAAATTTTATTCATTTTATCATTTATAATACAAATTATTTGATACTTTCATTGATAAGGAAAATACTGCATCATTATTGTGTCATAAATAAATTTAATTATTCAATGTCTAAAAATTATTAATAAAATCCCATTATGTATGAAATACTTTTATCATTCTAATGAATATTTATATATGAAATTATATCATATATAACCCTATGTAAAAATTTCTTTTCTAAAAGATATATGCTTATGTCATTTTTGTATTTACTTTAACTTTATTAATATAAAGCGTCATTATCACTTACAAGTTGCTCCATGGAGTCCCCAAATAGACCCAAAGATGCCCATGGATGGAAATGTATCAACCAATTAGGTTAGGAAACATTTTAATGTAATTTAATATTATTATAATATTATTTTTAACTCTTATTTACTGGATTTACCCTTTATCCATGGTAAATAAAATATTCACCGAAGTAATTATTCAAACTGTATAAAAATAAAAGTTAAGTATTTAAAAATTTTGGACCTCCTAATTCTAAATATGAAATTCATTTTGCTAAATTCAAAACACAGAAGTGGAGTAAATTAATTTTAAATTAATTCCCGTTGTCAAAAAAGCGTATTTTTAAGTAATAATAACTATCAAAAGATTGGCCGTTGCTTATGTCTAGTTTAAATGTAAAATTATGTCCAATGAACAAAATTGGATTAAATGGTAGAAATATAATATAATTATACTTTAAAATCACTCAAATTCATAAATTATCACTATTAATTATTTTGATTAAAAAAGTTGTTTTTAATTAAAATTTAGTAATTTTCACTATTTATCAAAATATGAAAGTTATCTGAAAAGTACCAAAAATTCACCCTAAGATAATTTCGATATTCCAAATCCAAAAATGAATTCCATTTTGAGAGATAAAATTTATAAAATTTCAAAAAGTGTGTACTACTATTCATAACGGCTAGTTTGATTGGTTGTGGTGTGTTAGAACTCGAAGTTGTGTAAAACACATGCTAATGTATTATTCAAAGAGAAGCATACCATGGAAGCTTGGGGTGTTACATTCTCCCCTCCTTCAAATAATTTTGTCCTCGAAATTTCTAGAATACTACTGCCTGAAAAGACTCGGGTAGTTCTTCATCATAATTTCCTCGGGTTCCAACGTTTCCTCTTCCATCATATGGTTTCTCCATACAACTTTTACCAGGCGAGTCGTACGGTTTCTCAGCACTTGTTCTTTGGTATCAAGAATACTGACGGGCTCTTCACAATAAGACAGATCAGGTTCCAATTCTACTTCCTCATAAGTGAGTACATGCATTGGGTCAGTCATGTATTTTATCAACAGTGATACGTGGAACACATTGTGAACTTTGGAGAGACATGGTGGCTTTGCCAAACTGTAAGCTACAGTCCCAATTCGTTGTAGAATTTCTAAAGGTCTGTTGTACCTAGGACTCAATTTACATTTCTTACCAAAACATATAACTCCCTTTAATGGAGATACATTCAAGAAAACATGATCTCCTACCTTATATTAAAAATCCTTCCTTTGGATGTTAGTATAGCTCTTCTGCCTACTTTGAGATGCTTTGATCTGGATTTGGATTACCTTAACCTTTCCATCATTTCGTCCACCAGTTCTGCGCCTATGAGTTTTCTTTCACCAACATCATCTGAACAGGTTGGTGTGTGACATCTCTTTCTATATAACTCTTCCTATGGTGCCATATGAATACTCAAATGGAAGCTATTGTTTTAAGAAAATTCTACCAGAGGTAAATATTGATCCCACATACCCTGAAAAATCATTTGATCATGATATCAACATGTATTCTATGTTTTTAATAGTCAGTTCTGATTGTCCATCAGTTTAGGGGTGGTAGACAGTGCTCAAACAAAGTTCAGTATCCAGGGCTTCCTGAAGACGTTTCCATAGTCTTGAAGTAAAATGGGGATCACAATTAGAAACAATCAATAGGTGTAATACATGAAGTCTCACAACTTCATTAATATATATTCGTTCTATACATTCAAGTGGTAGATCTTCTCTTATAGAAAAAAAATGTGATGACTTGGTAAGACGATCAACAATGACCCATATTGCATCATTCCTTCTGGAGTCTTTGGTATCCCCATGAAAAATTCCATCATAATATTATCCCATTTCCACTCAGGTATGGGAAGAGGTTTCATGACTCTTCTAGGTTGTGGCCTTCCAACTTTCACTTGTTGACAAACCATACATCTTGACACAAAATCAGCAATCTCCCTCTTCATGTTGTCCCACCAAAAATATTCCTTCAAATCTCAGTACATTTTGGTGCACCTAGGGTGTATAGAGAAATTGGGACTATGAGAATCATCCAACAATTCCCTTTTTAGATCAGGTATATTGGGAACACAATGTCTCTTCCAAAATTTCAAAATTTCATCTTCATACACAAAGTCACTCAATCTCCAATCATTCACAGTTTTAATCTTCTCTTTAAACTCTTCATCATCGGTCTGAGATATCCTTATCCTTTATAGTAAAGATGGTTTGGAAACCATTTGAAAAAGTATTAATATTTCACCTTCCATGGTTATTCCGATATCTAACTTTACTAGATCCATTAAAATTTGATCCCTTTCAACTCTCATTTTGTTCAAAAATCCATGATCCTTTCTACTCAAATCATCTGCCACCTTATTTTACTTCCTCGAGTGTTAGTGAATCATACAATCATAATCCTTGAGTAGTTCAAACCATCTCCTTTGCGTCATGTTGAGTTATTTCTGTGAGAAAATATACTTCAAACTCTTGTGATCGGTATATATCTCCCATTATTTCACCATAAAGATAATGTCTCCATATCATCAAAGTAAATATTACAACAACTAACCCATGATCATGAGTAGGATAGTTTTTCTCATGAATTTTTAGCTATCGTTATGCATAGGCAATTACCCTATCATTCTTCATAAGGACACAACCAAGTACATTCTTTGATGCATCACTATAAATAACGAACCCATCATTCCCCAATGGTAGTGTCAAAATAGGAGCATTGACTAATATTCATTTTAGTTATTCAAAACATTTTTCACACTATTTTATCCAAACAAATTTAACCCATTTACAAGTGAGCTTTGTTAATGGGTAAGCCAATCGGGAAAAATTCTGGACGAAACACCGATAATTACCTACTAATCCAATAAAACTGCATACCTCAGTTATACTCGTTGGTGTTGGCCATTCTTGGATTTCCTTGGTCATAGAAGGATCAACGAAAATTCCATCCTTAGAGAAAATATGGCCAAGGAATAAAATATCATGATGCCATAATTCACACTTGCTAAACTTTCCATATAATTCATATCTTCTTAGAGTTTTCAGGATAATGTGAAAGTGATTTTCATGATCTTAGTAGCTTTTGGAGTATACCAAGATATCATCAATATATAACACTAAAAAATCATCGATATATTCTTTGAAAACATAGTTCATTAGATCCTTGATTACAGAGGGTTCATTAGTTAATCCAAAAGGCATTACTGTAAACTCATAATGCCCATACCTGGTTCGAAATGTTGACTTCGGAATGTCGGCCATATTCACACACAACTGATGATATCAAGATCAATGGTCAATATTTGAGAATTATTATTCTCCATGAAGTTGGTCGAATAAATCATCATTGCGATGTAGGGGATACTTGTTCTTTATTTTTATAGTATTGATCTCCTTACAGTCAATACACAATCTCATAGATCCATATTTTATTGAACAAAACGAACAGTGGCTCCCCATGAAGAAACACTAAGGTGAATAAATCCCATATTACTAAATTCCTCAAGTTTTTTCTTTAGTTCCACTAATTACACAGTGGCTATTCTATAAGGGGTCTTCGATATAGGTCTTGAACCAGGAATTAAATCAATGGAAAACTCAATTTCTCGTTCTGGAGAATATCTAGAAAATCCTCTAGAAAAACATCAACATATTCTGTGACAATAGGTATATCCTCTCTTTGAACTTTCCTTTCCTCACCCACAGTTGTTTCAGTCTCTTCCTCCCCAATAATTGAATTCATTTGAGCTACTGGGGGTGGATCTAGATAATAATTTGGTTGTGATGATTCCTCTCTAAAGCTAAGGTGTTCCTTATCATCATCATCAAAAATCGTAACCTTCTTCTTCTTACAATAAATATTCTCATAATAGTTTAAAAGCCAATCCATACCAAGGATTATATCAAACTCAATCATAGGTATGACGATGAGATCAGCAGATAAAGAACATTTATATGGACTAATGGGAACTGATTCATAGAACATTTTAGCAATGATAATTCCCATAAGAGTTTTAACTGACACTTACCTAGTTAAATCAAATTGGAAATATCTATTTTTCATAGAAAACTGCGATGATATGAAACAATGTGATGATCCAGAATCAAACAATGCATTTTCTATACTTGAGGAAACCATTAAATTACCTTCCACCACGTCTTTCGGAGCTTCTACCTCTGCAGTAGTGATAACATAAGCTTGGCATTGATCCCTTAGCCTTTTCTAAGGTATGTTCCCCTGATGCTTAGGAAATTCATTTTCATAATGTCCCGTCTCCCTGAAATTGTAGCAGTGATCATTGGTAGCTTCTTTCTTCCCCATGCAATCACAAGCTTGGTGGCCTTTTTCACCACACTTGTAACAGACTCTCATTCCCTTCAAGAAAGTACCTGGGTGTTTCTTCCCACATTTACTACAGGATATATATTCAAACTTTCCTTTCTTCCCCTTATTCCCATTCCCAGAGTGATCATTAGATCTCTTATTCTCTTGCTTTTCATTAAAATCATAAGACTTAGAGAATTATTTTTCTGTCTTGATAGAACATGAGACAATATCTTCATACAATGAGAAGTATTGTGAGACAAATGCTCGATGGAGAAAAGGTTTTAACCCATAAAAGAAAAAATCAATCATACTCCTTGGGTTACGTATATAATTTGTTGCATGCCTCACAAACCTTGTAAAGTTAACCTCATACTTTGTGACATTCTCTTCCTCCTTTTGTCTCAGACTCAATAATTTCCTTTCCATATCTACTAGATGGTCACGATGAAAGTATTTTTCTAAGATAATCTTTTTGAACTCCCTCTATTCCATATTTGATACTTCATCATCTTCCTTCATGTTTTGAATCAATGAACACCATTGATCAGCATCTCCAAAGACATGGTAAACTGCAATCATAACTTTTTCCATTTCACAACTCCCCAAGGCATGGAATATTTTCTCTAATGAATTTATCCATTGCTCATCAACTAGTGGATTTTTACCCCCATTGAATTTTGTTGGTTTTTGCCTCATGAAGCGATCTAGCATTGATCCTCCACAATGTGGATCAGGGTGCTCCATATGGGTAAGGTTATTATTCATAACCTGAGTGAGTTGTCCCAATATGGTGATTAGATGATCGGCACCAGTTGCATCACTAGATCCAGTATAATTATATTGAGTAGGAGGGAAATCCCTAAATGGAGTAAGTGTATTGAAATAGTTTCCATTTCTTCCACTAGGTGCCATTTCTAATCAAAGTCATACACTAGATTTGTTTATGAATCACAACACATAATTTCAAACATGTAAAACACCTAACATGAATTGAAAAGTTTATGGATATAATCCATAATCATAAAAAAATTCATTGAGGAAGTATATACTCATAAACCCTTCATAATGGTTTGTAAATAAAATGAGAATTATCCTAAGCATATCCCCCGGGAGTGTCATAACAAAGAGTGCATCATGGCCCATTGTCGTGAACCAGTTCCCATTCGAGTATAGCTCAAAGTGGTGTTTTCAAGTTTTACCCCTAGATACATCTGTGCTAGAGTCACCTCTACCAGCTTGTATCTAGACAGGGATGTATTGCTTGGAAAACTCACAAAATCTCTACAATACCAAAATTCTAGGAAGTTCTGCTATATTATTCCTCAATTCCTATCTTAGGTTTATGTGCTCTAATAATAGTTTATCTAAATCTAGCTTCCAAGGTTTCTACTAAGATTTCTCTGATACCAACTGTAACACCCCAACCCTAGTTACCCAGAGTAGTGCATTATTACATAACATTGTCATGATCACAAAAGATCAAGTCTCGAAAGAATGATTTGTTTATTAGCCTTGGAATCACTAGATACATTCATAAAGATTACATTACATCCTAAAGTAAAAAACTACAAAAAAATATTGTCTCCATAGACCACACTCATATTCCCTCATATTATCCCTGAAGGTCATTCATAAAATACTTCTTCACATCCTAGGAGAAATAAAACATAGAAAGGGGTGAGATCAGATGTCCAGTAAGTATAACAATATAGTAGAAACTTTTATAAAAAAGTATAAACATTTAAATCAATGTATAAATAAAACAAAATCCTTTAAAACTTGATCTTGAGCATAATATGGTAGAAATAAAATGAAATAATTCCATTTACTTATTCACATGGATATTCTACTTGTCGAATAATCACATGCAATATCAATAACCACATTCATTATGATGGAATGCATAATACTAGAGTATCATTACCACATAGTCAAGGACTTGTGCCAATACTACAAATAATATTTTTTCAAGGCCTGGTGCCAAGACACTAGTTTGTCTCATGAGACATACCGATGCATCGAGGAGCTATAGCAGGCTCCACCGTCATTTATTAAGTCCAATGCATTCTTTATATGAACAGGTTTAAACATAACATAAACATTCATATTAAAACTAGCATACGAAATGTCAATAATTTCCCCATAAACCATGAATGTTATAAAAATAACACGTCCACATTCAGACATATCACAAAACCTTCAATATAATATGGATGTTTTGTATCATAATAAATCAACTTCAAATAAAATTAAAATCCATCAATGGATGTTCACATAGATGAAATCAAAACTATTTGAGAGAAATATCTCTTTTTTTGAAATCATTTGTAAGTAACATAATTATAAAACAAAAAATTTACTTTGAAAATATTCTTATAAGATTTTAAGGGAAGCTTCGGCATTTTTATAAAGGTGTAAAATAGCCGCACCCTCCATATAAGTTAAAAAAATACATTCTTAACTTCATTCTATCAAAAAGGTTAAAAAGGACCATGTTTGGTAAACGACAGAAAGATTCTTTTATAAACATCTTATAAAAAGTCAAACAAGGGTATAGATGACTTTAACCCATAGTTTGTAAAATTATAAGAATGATTTGAAATATATTTTTAAGAAACATGGATGTTGATTATAAAGAGGTCCCGGTAGATAATTACGTATAAACAACCTCGGATAATAAAGAGATTGTGAAATTATCCCTTACCTTGTACTTTTCCTAGGTCGAGGGTAGTTTAAACTCATTTATAATGTTGAAATAATTAAATTATACAGGAATCATATATATTAATATGATATTATATATGATTATTTTACATTATATTGTTAATAATATCTTAGTATTATCGTCGTTTCGAGTGTTAGCTTACTCATTTTCTTTTATATGTTTTGTTACATAAGCCATGTTTTTAGGGATAGTTTGTATCTTAATCATATCCAAAATTATATAAAGTCCTTAAAATTATTTTTAATCATCAAGTGATAATTAGAATTAATGGATACGATGGGGAATGAATCTCATCGCATTCGTGGAGACGGTAGTCCGTACGTACGCACGAGTGAAAATATCATTCTTTTGATCTTAAAATAATATATAATTGGATGGTATATCATATATAATGAATCATTATAATGTTATATTTATTATTTACATCAATTACAAATCATTATCATACCCATCCAAATAATAATGTTTTGAATAACAATTACACCACGACGTGGAGACAGTAAGTTGTACGTGTGCACGTATAATGACATGTCATTCAAAGGATGGATAGAATAATGAATATGGTTGTACCATATTTATAATAACATCACAGTATATAGAAGATATTGTATTTATTATTTTAGAATGGAAATATCAAAGAAAGAAGAAGTGGAAGAAGAATGGAACTTGAAAGAGGGTGGTGAAAACATTACCTCTTCTTCGGGTTATTCCTTTTGATTTGATCAAAAGGGATGAATAGGTTGGATTTGTGATCAAACTAAGGGCTATAGGTTGATTTTAGGGAAGTTTAGAGGATATTTGGTCAGGGTTTAGCCGAACCAAACAGCTTTGATGGTATGAATTTGAGAGAAGGGGGAGTTCCCTTTTATAAGAGGTGTGAGGGCCACCTTAGGAAAAACTTAAATTATTATTTTATAATAAAGTCTTATTCGGTTTCTAATGGATCCAAAGTGACTTATTTATAGGCTATCATGGGGATGGGTCTAAATCCACTCAACCAATAGTTTTTAGACATGTTTGGGTCACTAAATAAATGTTATCATTTATATTTTACTCGTCGTTAAATAGTTTGACATTATCCATGTCTCTTTGTATTTTTATTTTATATGGTTAATAAACATACTATAAAAAGACAAGAGAACTAAAAGTGGTAAATTAATGATACAAATATAATTATATAAGTCCTTTTGACAAACCATATATTTTTAGGAATAGAATATAAATTAATAATATAATATTTGATTTAAAAACTCATTTATGTCAATTTTGACACTATTTAATAATTTATTTTTTTAAAGTCTTAATGAATTTATTAATTCAAACTAAATTCATTTATGTAATCCTAACATGTCATATTAACTAATAAAGTTTTTTATGTCATCAAAACATTCAAAATATATTCATTTTAACATTTATAATACCAATTATTTGATTCTTTCATTAATAAGGAAAATACTGCATCGTTATTATGTCATAAAAAAAAATAAAATTATTCAATTTCTAAAAATTATAAATAAAGTCCCATTTGGAAGGAACTATTTTTATCTTTATAATGAATATTTATAGTAAAAAATATAACATATATAACCCTTTGTAAAAATTGATTTCCTAAAATATATATGCTTTTGTCATTTTTGTATTTACATTAACTTAATTAATATAAAGTGTCATTATCACTTACATGTGGCTCCATTGGGTCCCAAAATCGACCCAAATATTACCATGGTCAAAATATTATCAACCAATAGGGTTAGTACTTGTTTTAGGGTAATTTAATATTATTATAATATTATTGTTTTACCCCTATTTACCAGATTTACCCTTTAACCATGGTAAATAAAATATTTACCGAAGTAATTAGTCAAAAGTAACAAAAATAAAAGTTAAGTATTTACACAATTTGTAACTGCTGATTCTAAATATGGAATCTATTTTTCTAAATTGAAAACAAATAAGTGGTTGAAATCAGTTTAAAATTAATTCCCGTTGTTAAAAAAAAGCGCGTTTTTAAGAAATAATGACAATCAAAAGATTGGCACTTGCTTATGTCCAGTTTAAATGTGAAATGATGTCCAATGACCAACATTGGATTAAATGATAAAAATATAATATAATTATTCTTTAAAATCACTCAAATTCATAATTTATTACTATTAATTATTTCGATTAAAATGGTTGTTTTTAATTAAAATTTAGTAATTTTCACTATTCACCAAAATATGAAAGTTATCAGAAATGTAGAAAAAATTCACCCTAAGATATTTTAGATATTACGAATCCAAAAATAAAGTCCATTTTGAACAATAAGATTAATAAAATTTCAAAAAATTGGTATTACTATTCATAATGGCTATTTTGATTGGTTGTTGTGTGTTAGAACTCGAAGTTGAATACAACACACACTACTGTATTAATAAAAGAGAAGTGTACTGTGGAATCTTGGGGTTTTACATATGGTGTCTCCAATAGTTGATCAATAGTTGGAAAAAGATAAAATAACTGAAAGTGATATTTTATTATTTTTTTGAAAAGTTCAAATAATTTCTTTTTAGTCTGACCTTTGTCGGTTGATGTTAAGATTCACCTAAAGAATACCACCAATAAAAATTCAACGGTACCATAAGATTTTCAATACGAGCACTAATTTAAAAGATATAAAACCCTCTCTCACGTTTACTAAATATACCTTAAAAAAGTTCAATATTCTGTTTTGGGCTATTCAGGCCTCAGAATCATGTGTCGTCGATTTTATTACACTCATAATAATATAATATAATTAAAAACAATTATATTTAATTTTTTTGTCTTTACATTCTCCCCACCTTAGAAATTTATGTCCCCGAAATCCACATTAAATCTGAAGAAACAAATGGTCGGACAGAGCATGAATCTGAACCTCCAACTCCCATGTGCTCTCCTGGAGGTTCCTATGCTACCACCAAACTCACATTAGAAGAATCGATCATATTAATAGGAGCCACGCCTATCGACCCTCTCACTCCATTGAGAACTCCATGAACATTGCCCCAACGAAAATGTCACACTCTCCCCGATCGATGAGGTGTGACGAATCATGCATGTATCTCATTAGCTAAGACACATGGAAATCATTTTGATCTCGGTGCATATGTGGGGGAAGATCTAGGTGGTATGCCACCTCACCAAATTTTCTGTGAATATAGAGAGGTTTGATGCACCTTAGAGATAGCTTTGCACCTAGGCCAAATCTCTACAATCCTTGTCAAGGTGAGACCAAAATAAAAACACACTCGTCCTCCTCAAACTCCAAGGGTCTTCATCTCCTATCTACATAAGACGTATGACTTCTTTTTGAAGTCTATATCTACTCCAGGATGATCTACCTCTACTTAGTGGTAGCTCATACCTCTCTGGACCCATAAGTGCGGACTCCCCTGGGTCTGTCCATCATAGTGGTGTTCTGTCTAACCATCAGTTTGAGGGTGAAAGGTGGTGCTCAAGTACAGCTGAGTCCCGAACACCACATGTAATCCCTTCAACAATAGGGATGTAAAATGAGTGGTACGATATGAAATTATCATCGATGGTACCAAGTGAAGCCGTACTCTCTCTTATACATAATGGCTTCTCAGGCCCATTATTGATCCCTACTATTGGATAGGTAGAAAATGGGTTGACATGGTGAGTCGGTCAAAGATCACCGAGATAAAGTCGTGACCCCTAGACATATGTGGTAACCCTGTCACAAATTCCATCTATATATCATACAATTTTCACTCTAGTAACTCAAGTGGATGAGTCAAGCCTGTTTGAACCTGGTGCTTGGCCTTCACTTGCTGACAACTGAGGCATCGTGAAATGAACTCTGCCACTTATTTCCTCATCCCTGGCCACCAGTACTGATGTCAGAGGTCCTGGTACATATTCTCCACTCCAGGATATATAACCAAAATGGATCTATGGAACTCCCTCAACACCTCCTCCATAAACGTAAATGGGACCATGTTGCATCCTCTAAAAAGGATGACATGCTCCCCACCTATCAAAAATCCATCAGGAGCCTATCCTGAGGATATATGAGAACACCGGGCCTCACAGTCAACAACCCTAAGTTGTGCCTCTAGAACACACTGAAGGAGATGATGAGTGATAGTCATAGACTGGAGGTATATTGCTCTATCCCAATCAAGGAAGGGTATCAGCAACATAGCTAGTTGCTCTATCGCATCACTTAGCAGCTATAAAGCTGACCTTCTGCTGATTAAATATGATATTGTGTTTCCCATCCCATGAGTGTAGACAATATAGGAATAATATTCATGGAGGAACTCCAACCATCACTGATGTCTCTTGTTTAGGTCATTCTATGGGAAGATATACTTGAAATTATTGTCATCAGAGTAGACAGTAAATCGTTCACCCATCATGTAGTGCCACCACATCTTCAATGCAATGACTACTACTACTAACTCCAGTTCTTGGGTCCCATAGTTCTGATCATATTTCCATAGTTTTCATGAGCCATAGTTTATCACTGTTCACTCCTACATTAGGAAACATCCTAGTCTAGTTCTTAATGCGTTGTAGTAGACTACATACCCAACCCCCTAATCTGTTAGCCTCATGTTGAGGGCCCTTGTCATTCTGCTCCACAGCTCCAAGAAACTAATCTAGAACCTCTCCATCCATATAAAGGGTTGTCCGTTATTTTTTAATGCTTAAAAGGGTGTTGCTATTCTGTAAAAGTTGAGCACAAATCTTTGGTAGTACCAGAACAACACCTTGAATCCTCGTACCTCGGTTGTGCTCCTAGGTGGCTCCCAAGAAAGCACTACCTCTATCTTTGCCAGATCCACCGCAACTCCAGCATCCAAGATAACACTTACCATAAAGTGGACCAATCTTATCTAGAAATGGAACTTTGAGAGCTTTCCATAATGTTGGGGCTCTCAGAGTTTATGTAGTATTGTTTGAGATGTGTGGCATGCTCCTCCTCTGACGTTGAGTATAGCATGATGGTGTCAATAAAGACTACCACAATGTGATCGAGGTAAGGTTGGAAGATCTTGTTCATGAGTCCCATGAACACTATTGGGGAATTGGTAATGACAAAAGGCATCACGATGAACTCATAGTTGTTATACCATCATCATAAGGTTATCTTAAGTACATCCTCATCCCGCACCCAAAGTTGATGATAGCCTGATCTGAGATCTATCTTCAAAAAACATCAGCCTCCCTTTAGCTAATCAAAGAGATCATGAATACATAGCAGAGGATACTCTTTCATCACAGTCACTTGGTTCAGCTGTCAATAGTCCAGACAATGACCCAAGATCCCATCTACCTTCTTGGAAAACAAAATCCGGGTTGCCAATGGGGAATCTATGGGCCTTATGAACCCCTTCCTTTATAAGTCCTCCAAATATACCCTCAACTCATGACTCTCCACCGGAGTCATCCAATATACCTGTGTAGAAATCTGTGTCATCCCAATGTATAGTTTGATGAAGAATTCTACCTATCTTGGGGGAGGTTATTCTAGAAAAATCTTAAGAAAGACATCTGTACACCGGTCTACCACAATAGGATAACTAAGACTCCCCTCTTCAACTGTACATAGGGTAAAGCTATCCAACTGCTGAGTAATCAGTTGAACTCTCCTCCGAGAAAGTCCATCTTGTGCTAATATGGTTCCCTTGTAACCAGTGAAAGAAAACCTAATCCCATCCTTATTGACACACCACACTTTTTGCAAAAAATAGTATATATGAGCATAGACTGTGGATAACCAGTCCATCCACAAGATGACTTCATAAGGCATCAATGCTGCTAGTATGGTATCCAAATCGACACTCTCGCCTCCTAGATTAAGTTAACACTACCGTCACTGGTGTGTAATCATTGAATCCTCTCTTGTAGGAATATCTAATCATTAGGATCAAGACAGTGACTCCACCAAAATCTCCGAGCTCTAAATGAGAGTCGTGGAAATAATAGACTGACTCGAAACTGTGAATATAAGAACGTCAGCTTGGGTAGAGTAGAAATAGATGTTACCTCGAATCATCTCTGGAGAACCGTGGTCATATGATCTGCATTCTGAAGCTGATCTCATCCTTTTCCACCTTCTTCATATAGTCTGGGGGGACTACCTAGGGTGGGGGTGGTGGTACATCAAATTGTCTCCCACAACCTACTTCAGGGCTTGCTCTTATACTATGTTTTCTTCCCTATAGACCTCCTTGCTCGATCCTATGCCTCAATCTCGGTGGTCTATCGACTATCTGATGATCATCAGTACGATTGTTTGGGAAATCAGAAGCCATGTAAACCTACCCACCCCATGTGTAGCATAGTATTCTCTTCTGGTGACCTCGTCTTCCCAGCCAGTTTCACACCTCTGACCCTATATCCTGGGGTTATCCTCTGAAAGGTCTGGCCTACATGGGACTTTGCATCATCTGCCCACTACCTGTTGCTGATGACTCGACTGTCTGTCATCCAGTGGTGGCTCTCCCCATCAATGCCTTCTCAACTTAGAAGCTCTCCACCAATAGTGTTCTCTATAGAACTCTATCCTGTGTCAGTATATTGAGCGATATCATTGACCCTTTGATATACTATTGGAGTCCCTGCTCAACATTTTGTGTGCATAATAAAGGTCCTTGTACCATGTTAGTGGAGTATCGAGAGAGGTCAGTGGATCACATCGAGTACTAGGCCACTGTCAGGCATCCCTATTGTAAGTGTAGTAGCTCTTGAATATGCAAAGATCATAGAGTCACTGGTACGAACTCCTCCCTGAAGATTCTCTCTGTACAACTAGAAAAGTGTCTTCTTCTTGTGAGTTCAAAGAATCATGCTCCCCCATCTCCCTAATATTCTTTGAAAGAGGCCAGTAGCTAAGATCACCATATGGTCTACAGGTGTCTAAACCAAGTGGAAAACATGTTCCATAGCCTCTAGATAGTCCTTAAATTCCTTCCAGTTTGTCTCTCCTTGAAACCTCGGAGGCCTCTGTCTTTAGAACACATACTGTGTGCTCAGTCGGCATGTATGGTCCACTGTTGGGGCTGGTCGAAACTACTTCCCTATGGGTGGTGGTGCTATTAGTACACCAACCGATGGTGCTATCACTGTAATAGTGACATTCACTGATTCCTCATCGCTTGGTGGGCCATCATTGGGATCTCTCACCCGAATAATGGTTGGCTGTCTACGTGGTGGAATCTTTTAAAAAAAGATGTTCCAGGTTCAATAAGTTATACCTGGTGAGCTGACTCAAAATATATGAACAGAAAAACATTTTCAAAACACACGCAAATAATTTTTTTTTTGGCATATCGAGTCGGAAATCATAACTCAGGGTCCTATTGTATGGATACATCAGCCAGTGCACCAACACTGGACTCCCAAAACTGTTATCTAAACTGACGAAATTTAACACTATTACTACATTAAAACATAGATCATAGTTCTTCTGGTAGAACTGAACAAACGTTGATACCACTTTGTAACAACCCATCCCCCAGGGCCCATGATGTGACTACCCTAATCCCACCTTCCGTAGGCCAAGGTTTTTTGACTAACATCGGAAAGGCATATCCCAAAAATAAAAGGCATTGATTTTAAACCTGCACACACACATACTAGGTATACAAAAAAAAGAAAACCACATATATAACTGTAGATAGTAAAAGTGTGAACAAAAAGTATAAAAGGGATAGTATACAAAACCAACTGAATCAAAAGTACAGTAAATAGAGAAAAATGTGCTCTGATGGTTTTCCACCAAGGATCCTACCAGAAGGGTAGGTACCGCTCATCGTCAATCATCACTACCGATCACCACATACACCAATCACCTCTAAGAACTGTCTAGTCCAAGCTCCCCATGTCTCAATCAAGCTATATGTTATCTACACAAGACACAACAAGGTGTGCATGAATATCATGCAGGGATGAGTATAACAATACCAAATAGGGACCCCGAGACCCCCGAAGGTCTCCCAAAATTCATTAAAGGAAAAACCACAAAGTATAATATCAATCCCAAATCATATAGTAAAAGTCATCTCACACCAGGTATACAACATAGAGAATAAGAATAAATATTATTAGTCTAGATCTAGATAAATTTATTTTGTTGGGAGGCTCTATTTATTTTCCAAAATGGGTCGTTATACTACTGATCCACAAATTGATGCTCTACTACTTATCCATAGAGGGTCACACTACTCCCGATCCATGGTGGGTCACACTAATTTCGATCCATAGAGGGTCACATTCATCCCGATCCATTGAGGGTTTCACTATTAATGATCCACAGAGGGTCTCACTTATGTTGATCCATAGAGGGTCACTCTCAGGTCGATCCACTGAGGGTTTCTCTTTACTTGACAACCATCCATTAGATTCCCACACTGGGTGAACTTACCTTCTAGAGATTCTACTCCTCAAGATATCAGTTTTACCTCAACCACCGCGAAGTCCCATAGAGAAGTAACCTGAAACACCATCATATCTTAGGGGTTCCAACGTGAAGATGATGCATCAATCAGACTCCCGGTCTGTAAGTTATAAGCCAAAAGGTGAAAAGGGCCTAGTTGGATTCGAGTCAGATCCAACCCAGCCATGATCTAAAATCAACCAAAACCCAAGTGGAGTATCTCAAAAGGACCTCCCCATACCAAGGGAACCAACACTGAAGACAACATGTCAATCTGATGCCTGATTTTCATGATGTAATAGTTTTAGGGAATCAGGATCGGTTGGGTACGGGTCCGGTAGGGGTCTGGCCCACCAGGAAACCCGGCCTGCAAGCGTGCGGGTTCTCCCAGCAGGCAGTTCCTGTAGGGAGTTTTACCTTCTTCCAAAACGGCTGGTAGGAGTTGGATGTTAGTGTATAGCCTAGATGCCCGAGTTGCTTTTCTTTCGCCCTTCTGTGGCGCGTCGGCGCCATGCCATTCCACCCATCACGGTCCTCTAGGGGCGGCTCCTGCCGCTGCGACGCCTGCTGGAACCACTTCTCCATTCGATAGGCACAAGGCGGCCATGGCTACCACTCAGTTGGTACCGCACTGGCGGCTACATTCATGGGCCCCTAGAGATGCTCTGGTGGTCCTTTTTCTTTCCCGTCTGTACCTACGATCCTCTCGGGTTTCAGTCTTCACTATCAAGCACAGAAAATCATCTGGCCACTACGTTGCTCAATCACCCACGAAGAACGCACAAAACCCAATAGCAGTGGAGGGTCCAGGTCTTGTTCATATTGGATCGCACCCTCCGAGTTTTCATTTTATCAATGGTATGGAATAATAATGAACAAAAGTTTAAAATTATTTTCAAATTAAATCCCCACAAAAATCACCCTCATAAACAAACAAGACATAGATTAACTCCTTAGTAATATAATTGGCATTCGTTGTATTTTCCATTAATGGATGAAAAGAATCATAAAACCCTTAGAAATCAATTAATTCCCCTACATGGAATCGATGTTTTTGATGAAGGAGAAGATTCGCATTTGAAGACATTACACATTCGTTGCCACTCGTCGTCACCCGTCGATATTTGGATCAAATCCTCCAACAAATCATTGATAAGGAAACATCCTTCATTAGAGGGTGATGCCTCTAGTGTTTCTTCAGAGATTCCTCCCATGGTTTCATATTCGTTTTCCATAAATTTGATTTAATAATAAGAAATCTCAACGTTGTGTTCATTAATGGGGTTCATTAATGAACCTTAATTAAATTTCCAATTAATAACATGAACGATGTGATTATACAAACAAGGTAACATGTTATTAAATTATTCTTAGTTAATGAAATTTTTTTTCACTACAGTCTCGCTAACTGTCACTCAATAGTTGAAAAAAGTTAAAACAACACAAAGAGTAATTTTATTATTTTTTTGAAAATTCAAAAAATTAACTTTTTCATCCAACCCTTTCCCATCAAAGTTATACTTCTCCTAAGAGAATATCGGTGTTGCTAATTCAACAGTGCCATCATATTTTCAATCTAAGCACCAATACAAAAGATATAAAATCATGATTGCACGTTTACTAAACTTACAGTAAAAATAGTTCAAAATTTCATTCCGGGATCTCTGGGCCACAGAATCACGTACCGTCAATTTTTGGAGTCTCGTAATAATTCCATATAATTAAAAAACCATTATACGGAATATTTGGGTCATTAAATTATTTATATCATGGAAAAAATTATAGAGTTTATGGATCCATGATCAATGTTATAGGATGACAAATAAAAAGTAAAAACATATATGAAAAACCAAATAAGGTATTTTCTGAAATAAGATTTTTTCAATGAATGGTTAATAATCAAGATGTAAAAGGTCATAATTAAATCATATATGCTATTATATATATTTAATTTTGGTAATAAATTAGATTTATTGTAAATTTATCTTTATTATAAAATATTTTCAAATGTGTATAAAATATTTCAAGACAAAAGGTGAAGGATTTCTTTCTCAAGATTTTTTATTTTGGGCATTTGGAGTGTTATATACCTATTTTATTTTATTAAGTGAATATATAGCCCCTTTTCATTTAATTTCAGAAATTAATTTTTTCTTGTGATATTATATTTTTTATTTAACATTATTATTTAATGGTTTTTATAATTAAATGTTACCAAAGTTGCATGGGTTGTATGTTTCAATCTAATCGTTTACCGAGATTTATCATGATTATGCATACAATGATAAAATAATATGATATATATCTCAAAAAAATCATATATTTGATTTTCCATTGTCTATTTTTAGGTAATATATATTTTACCTTCACATTTCTATATTTATGAACTCCAGAGTTCAAAATAATGTCTTTAAGTGAAATTCCCTTTATTTCTATCTTTCTTTGAAACACATTTTTTGTCTAAACACATATCTTTAAATAAATTAATTTTATTAAACAATATCCAAATGATATATTAAATAAATTATTACTCTTCTTCTTAATTTTTCAAAAATGTTATGCTAACCTCTTTTCATTTTCTAAACAAGTATCATTTTTTTGTACAAAAAATATGGATGGAATATTTGGTTTAATATGAAGGTAATGAATTGAAATTTCATAAATATATAAAAATTATTTTCATTGAAGGTTCATTTATATGTTTCCAAAAAAATCAATGAAAAAGATTTATAAAATATGTAATGATTTTTTAAAATGAAAATTTTGTCAATGAAATGATATCTTCCTCAAGAAACATTCTAAGTAATTTTATTTCAAAATCATTTCCCACTAAGATGACATCCATCAAAGCTACTTTTCATTTTTATGGAATATAATCCATGCACATCATTCTTATTATTTACCTTAAGTTTTTATGTTTATGGGGAAAATATTTCAACAAAGCACGTTTCTCTTCTACTAGTTATACCATGATAAAATTTTTATGAAATGAACTTTATTTTCCACAGGTTATGATTTAATTAAATAAAGAAATGAGTATGAAACAAATTTATTTTCAACTTGTTATGTTATGATGATATGTTTATGAATGTGTATATTTTTTAATGTTTTATTATATTATTAGTGTATTTATGATCTCTTGTCTCACATGTGTTTTATTTTAATTAGGTGATGGTTGGTACCTATATCTCCATCCAATTAATGGGATAAAAATTGATATTTCATGAGAAAAATATGACAGGAATGGGGAATGAACCCAGTTCAATAACAGACTATATGTACTATTATAGTACCAGGATATCAACGTGACAAGTATAATGGTTTGGGGGGTGAACCCATTCCACAATGATAGACTTTTCCATATTCCTTTAACTACTAATGAAATGATTTTTTATACTAATGTGAATGAAACAAACCTATGTCTTATGCCAATGTTATGAATTCATAAATCATGATGCTTGATTCAATTATGATTCAATTCTATTGTTCCTCCATGATATATTCCGGACTCAAGTTTAAGATCCATGATATTTAGGGTATAGTTTTGAAATGTTATTCTCATTACCTTATACACTTGTAATCATTAAAAGTTGATATATCTCTTGTTTACCCTTACTGAGCATTATTGATCACCATTTTTGAAGTTTTTTCCCTAGGTTATGTTGAATTTTTTGGTATGATATTTATAAGAAGGGGGATTAATAATAACACAATAGTAGGTGATGCCACATCACACATTTATATTTGTTATTTATGTGTTCTAGTTTCCAAATGGACAATAACATTATGATCATTAGGCATGCGTTGTTTAATTTTATGAATAATAATCTAAAAATATGTAATATATATGTATGATAAGTTTGGTTCATTTCAATAAGAATATAAATTCATTAGTGAACAAATTGTATAACTAACATTCACCTATATTATGTTAACTACCACCAAACCTCACCAAATATCACTCATACAATATCATATAAATGATTAACAACATGATATCAAAAGAATATATAAATCAATTGGGTTACTCAAAAGTAGAGATCAATAATTTTTTCACTCTAATGTCCCAAATTAATTTGTTTTTGTTCTCATATACCTTCAATATAAGCACAAAAACACTCACATCACAATCCTGATTGAAAAATCCTCACCAATACATACTTTATAATATATAATAACACATTTCAAGACCACATGCCTTTGTGATATTACTATAGTAATTTTTTTATCATAAAATGGTATATTGAGCATGAAAGACGTCAACCATATTCCCTCCTCATACCTTGGAAATCCCCCAATATATATCATAACCTCTATCACAATATAATCACATTACATTTTTTACTCTATCCAAGAGATATCACACCCACAAATCATAACCATAGGACACTATAGCCTTTAAATTTCAAAAATATTGATTGGGGAAGAAGTTGTAGGTCTCCATTTATTACCTTCCCAACCCGAATGTTGGGGAAAACACTCCGAACCTAGAACCATTGGTTTTTGGTAAGATTATCCGAATTTGGTGGGGTTTGTATGATATCATAATAAATGTTAACTCATATTTTTTTCATATACTATCCCAAACCAAGGGTTGAAACAAATATAAAAATACTACTAATTGTAACACTCATCAGCAGGCTACTACCCTGAACAAAAAACTGCTAAAATCGCTGTAGTACACACCAAACCAACTTATCCAAAAAAACCATAGTAGTCATTAACATCTCCTCTAATCCTATCATTGTTTCAGTTTTCCAAATTTATCAGTTACTATCATTTTTTAATTTATTAATTAATTTATTCATATCTATGTAAATTTGAATAATATATCAGTCATCATCCATATTTATCTCATCTACTGAACATTCATTTTATTCATTTATAGTACATTAAATAATTGTGTTTTATCAAATTCCATTCCATGGACCATTATCATATTCATCATTACAATCCATATTTCATTTAGGCAAACCATTTTCCATATAACTAGGAAACTATTTTGAATACACACATCATCTAAGTCCATCATCATATAAACAGCCTACCAAAACATTCCAAAATCCACTATTACTTCCACAAAATAACCATCATTCTATATAAGTAACCATAACACAATAAAAAAATAAAACAAAAATAATCATTCATTATCATAATAAAACAACACCAAATTACCCTGTCCAACCACAATAAGAACCCATATATCTAATAAAAATAGTAAGGATGAACCTAAATAAAAAACCGAATAAATTTAACATAAAATTTAATCAATTTGATGTGTACATTATTAATTTGTCATTCATATTAGTTCGAAATTTATTTTTCAAACATTTACATTAAAAATTATTGATTCCCACAGAATAAATTACTTACTAATTTTAAACAATTTCTACAATTAGTATTTTTAAAATCATATCAATATCTGTATAAAAATTCAATGTACGAACCCATAAAAATTAACAATATTTTTAAACACTAGAAACCCAATATTTATCCTTTTCAAAAAACATCCTTCAGTAATACATTCTTAATCATTTAACGATAAATTCCTAATAAAAACATAAATAATTATATATATTCATAAACTATATTTCATTAAAATATTTATCTCATTTTTACATTATTCTGTGTCATTATAATATATCAACAGAAATAGGTAATATATATCATAGAATAAAACAAATACTCTCAAGATTAATATCATGTAATAACCAGTCTATATAAATATATAGGAATCAAATAAACACATTTGAATCACCATGTTCACATCAATTTATATTTATATGATTTACTATTTTTAATTATGTTATTCTATATAATCCAACCAATAAAGATAAAATCTTGAAAATACATAATTTCACATGAATAAAAAGGGAAATTCTCATATCTAAAACCTCATATGGAGCTTCAAAAATATGTGTTCAAGATAAAATAGTGACAAATATGATAACAAAACCTAGAATACATGGGAAAAAATTAATAAACCAATATTAGAGAAATTAAAATCAAAATCATGACCCAAATCTTATAGAACAAAATCCAAACTATTTCTAAATACTTTATAATAAGATGTATAATGTGAAAACTAGGATGAATAGAATATAAAATCACCTTGAATCATATATTTTTCAATCAATTGAAGATGAGACAAATTAAAAGGAAACACTAATTAATCATATCTCTATATATAATTCTAGTCATCTTGGGATCTGAAAACATTTTGGAATTTTTATGAGTTTGAAAGGACTTTTAATTTTTTCTAAAACTATAAATTTTCAATCAAATAATGATAGATCATAGTCACATCATGGTAGGGATAATTCAAATTTACCACTAAAAATCTGGTTACAATCTACCATATCTTCCCCTAAAACTCATTGTTATTACTTCATTAAATATATAAAAACAATAAAGGATATATGTTAACCATGGGTTTCTATCTGTACTATATAAACCTTTAAAAAAATAAAAAACCGCTACCAATGCCACAATTACACAATGGAACCAGGAAATAATCATAACTATAATTTCATAACCATGAAATAAGTCACTCATGTAATTACACCACAAAAAATATAACCATACCATACTGTACACTCACCAAATATTAGAACGTATACCCAATACCCTAGATTTTTTTTTCAAAAACTACTCATAATTTATGGGAATCGTATGAATCGTTAGAATAAAAATCCTTACGCAAACTTGTGTATACATTTAAATGGAACTACCAACATGTAATAAAAAATCTCATGCAAAAACAGGATTACAACTATATACAGAGTGGCACCAAAAAATCCAAGATTATTCCATATTTTATGAAACAAATTAACACTATGAATCTAATTTAGGACCAACTAACAATGGTTAAACACATATAATCTTGTAATAATACTCGTCTTCTATAAGTCCCCAGCCTTAAAAATTACTTAATCTTGAGTTATTACAAGAATACAAATTGAGGATCTTTTCAGGTTTAGTGTTTTAGAGAATTAGAACATAAATCATGGATTACATTCCACATTTAAACAAAGTGGTTACATAAAAGATAGTACTCATTTTCCCATCAATGGAAACATATTTAAAATAAAACATGGATTCATTCTTAACACTTCCTTAACACTATCATCACATCATTTACCTTTCCCTTGACCTGTGAAAAACATTTCAATAACATGGGAGGAACATAAAAAGATCACTAAGGGATATAAAAATACGGAAAGAAAACATTAGTTCATGTATAAATAAGAATTAATGAAAAAATACTTTACTCATGAAACATAAGAACATTAATATAACTCACAAAATCATGAATAAATCATAGAAATCATAAGACATAAAGGTAACTTGAGGCATTCATAACATTCTTACGTAGGGAGTAACCCTCATGATTACGTTTGGAATACCCATCACAGTATATTCCCAAAAGCTCTTCAGAGAAACCTTACTGTTTAACCAATTCAAGTCACCCAATGCATTGGAGAGCTATATCAGGCTCATCCGCCCTTAGTTTATCACAGAACCAACCATCTTCATAAACAGTTCCCAAGAACCATAACATAATTGTATAACATAAATGATGCCTAAAGGAAACATAATATTTCCAACTTTCAATCACAAGGTATAAATAACACATTAATATAATAAAAAAATTATCAAACAATTTTCAATACCAAAATAAAGGAAAATTAAAACATGGTATTTATTTTTCATTTAAAAAAAAGTTATGGCTTGTAGAGGAAGCCGAAACTCAAATAATGGTCACGGCGGCGGATAAGTCGTTTTCGCTGCATACGTACGACACAAACATTCCCTTTTGTCATTTATTAAAATTATTCATATAAAAAATATTCCTTTTCAATAAATAGAAAATTCAAAGGGGTTTATACACCGTATAAAATAAGGTTGTGTATAAAACAAAATACGCATCAATGTAAGGAGATTGAGACAAAGTCTGATACCTCGTATCTGACATGACACGATCGTTCTTTAACCTCCTGAATAATAAACATGAGTTAATTTATACTTTATTAAGAACCTTTTTCAAGTTCATTATTCCTTTTATATCGCTTATTACCATTTCATGAACACTGTGTAATTATTTATGTTAATAATGGTCATTTTGTCGATTATTAGTACTTGAGTCAAAAATAAACTCTTTATAATTACAAGTTGTTCATGTGGTAAAATATCCATTATATCAAGAATTATATTCATGATGTAGATATCATATATATAATATATATACAGTATATACATGCATTTATAATATTACATAACATTTAGAGGTATTAAATGAAATGCACCGTTCATGGAGACGGTAGGTCGTACGGACGCATGAACACTAATTTCATTTCTACTTCTTATCAAATGGAATAGAATCACAAAGATATAAAGGTATATTGTAATTCCAGTATGATATAACATATAATATTATTAAATCCATCCTTTATACATTCCACATATGGCATTAACGAATCAAATCCCTTTGAGGGGGCGGTTGTCCGCACTTCCTAAAATGAAGATATCGCGTTTACCCATAATGGAAACCATAAAGGCATGACAATAAATGAAAATACATAAGATTAAGGACAACATAAACATATTATATATCATATATAAATATAGTGACATATTAATGGCCACCATTGAATATGTTATAAGAATATTGAACAACCATCGTTTCGTGAGGCTGAAATTCGCCATCCACATAAATAGTATGCTTTTTAACCATTAGATGAAGTTGTGTGTAATTGTAGCTCAAATAAATCTCATAAAAACATCCTAGTATATTTAATATACATGTTTTTTTACAAAATAAAGGAATAAGAAGAGTTTAGGGGTTTAGAGAAGTAAAATAAAACAAAATAACATTAGAGAAGTATTTACCTTTAAATCAGGTAACTTTTCTTGTTTTGAACCAAAAGGGTTTCTTGGAGAGCATTATACATAAGGTAAGGCTTCTAAAATGAAGAGAGGGATGTAGAGGGAGAAAATGAGAAGATCTTGGCCGAGCCAATGGCTTGGGAGGTGTGTGTAAAGAGGTAGAGGTGGGGGCCTTTTATAAGAGGAGAGGAGGGGCACTCTTGGAAAGCCAAGAAATGTTACTTTATTTTAAAAGGAGTTTCAGATTTAAAAGGCCCCACATTGATATATTTAGAGGATAACGTGATAAGGGTTCGAAATATACTCAAAAATAGGTCTTTTACTAGTGTAAGTCTTAGATTTTACATTATCTTTCCATTTTATTTAAATCGATCATTAAAGAGGTATTTGCTGCATCATCATGATGTCATAAATAATTTAATTTATTTTGTGTCTAAAAATTATAAAAAAAATACTATGATGTAGGAACTCTTTTTAGATTTCTAATTAATATTTATTGTCCAAGATATAATTTATTTAGACAAAATTAAAAATGTTTTACTTAGTTGATATATCCTTTAATGATATTCTCCTTTAAAAATAAAATGATAAAGTGTCACTTTAACCCAAAAATGATTCCATGGGATCCCTAAGATTGGAACAAGGCATCCCATGGTCGGACATGACACAAAAAAAGCATTAGGACACATGTTGGGGTCATTTGTAATTATTATGATATTATTTTATTATCCTTAAACTACAAGATTGCTAATTAATCAAGATAATTAAAGATAATTACCGTCGTTACTATTCATAATATCCAAAAACAAAAGAATCTTAATTACATAATTTGGACCTTCTGATTAAAAATATGGAATCCATTTTAACAAATTCCAAACATAGAAATTGCAAAAATTAATTTAAAAATAATTCCCGTTTTCAAAACAAATAGCGGGTTTTTTTTAAAAAATATGTATGAAAAGTTTGGCACTTGTTTATGACCAATTACAAAGTGAAATTAACTCTAATGACCACCAATGGATTAAATGGTAAAAATATATTATAATTACACTTTAAAACCAATAAAAAGAAAATATAACCATATAATTATATTAGATGAAAAAGTAGTTTTGATGTAAAATGCATTATTTTTCACTATTCATTAAAAATGAACATTGTCAAAAAAAATACTAAAAATTATCCAAAGTATATTTCAATGTCCCAATCATAAATAATAAGTTTATTTTCATAAATAGAGCTTATAAAATTGTCAAAAGTTTGATTTAAAAATTGTTTTCCATCAAAAGGGAGTAAAATAATCTTTTAAAAATATTAGTGTATTCCATGCTTAAGATTGGATTTATTCTCATTTTAAGCCTCTAAAACACTATCTAATTCATAAATAGAAATAGATAACAATATTTATTATTCATTACTTACTTTTAATGTTACATCCTTCCCCCCTTTAGAAAATTGTGTCCCTGCAATTTATTTACTTATCGAATAAGTGGGGGTATTTATCCCTCATTGCATTTTTAGATTCCCATGTTGCCTCTTCAATCATGTGGTTTTTCCAAAAAACCTTTACATGATGAATTACCTTATTCCTTAATACTTTCTCCCTGTGGTGTAGAATCTGGACCGATTATTCCTCATAAGATATATTCTCTTCCAGCTAAACTACCTCTGGACTCAAAACATGAGATGGATCTAACATGTACTTCCTTGACATTAAAACATGAAAAACATTTTGTACTTGAGATAAACTCAGAGGTAATGCCACTCGGTATGCAACTGATCCAACTCTATCCAGAATTTCATATGGTCCAATGAACCTTGGAATTAGCTTTCCTTTCTTAAAAAATCTCATCACACTTTTCTATGGTGATACTTTGAGAAAAACATGATCACCTACCTCCAAAGAGAGATCCTTCCCCCTATTGTCCGCAATACTTTTCTTCCTGCTCTGAGCTGTTCTCATGTGTTTCTATATTAGCTAAACTTTTTTTGCCAACTCTTCTACTAATTCTGGTCCCATCAACTTCTTTTCACCCACTTCATCCCAGAAAGCTGGAGTTCGACACCGCTTCCTATATAATGCCTCAAATGGTTCCATCTATATACTGGAATGAAAACTATTATTATAAGAAAAATCAACCAAAGAAAGATGTTGGTCCCAACTTCCTTGATAATCCATCGAACAAGCATGTAGCATATCCTCCAAATTATGAATCAATCATTCTGACTGACCATCTGATTGAGGATGAAAAGATGTACTAAACTTTAATTCAGTACCCAATGACTTCTGAAGGCCTTTGCAAAAGTTAGATGTAAACCTTGTATCACGATCAGATATAATGGAGAGGGGAACTCCATGTAACCTGAATATCTCATTAAGATACAAACAAGAAAGTTGATCTAGGTAAAATGTACCTCGAATAGCAAGGAAATGAGCATATTTATTCATGAGATCAATAATAACCCAGATTTCATTATTACCTCGAGGTGTCTTCTACAATCCCACAACGAAGTCCCTAGATATATTCTCCCATTTCCACTCTGGTACTCGTAAAGGCTGATGCATCCCCTTCAGTAACTGTCGCTCTACTTTAACCTGTTGACAAGTCAAACACTCTACAGTAAAAGCAGAAATATCTCTTTTAATTTCGTCCCACCAGTAATACTCCCAAAGATCTCTATATATCTTAGTACTTCCAGGATGAACTGAAAACGGAGAACTATGAGCTTCACATAACAACTCTCACTTCTACTTTGAATCACACGTCACACATAATCTCTTCCCAAATCTCAAAACGCAATCATTATCAATGTTGAATTCAGGAAACTTACCCTTCTAAACCAGATCTACCTTTTTTTGTAACTCACTGTCTTGCTTTTGTGCTTTCTTAATTCTATCTGATAGAGAAGATTTCACTGATACCTGAAAAAAAAGAGAAGGACATCCTGCACCAACAACTTCTAGGACAAAGTTCTTCAAATCCTTAACCAAAGGATCATTTTCCAAATGTAACATTGTTAATGAAGCATTACATTTTCGACTCAAGGCATCGACTACTTTAATTTCTTTTCCCGGATGGTAATGAATTGTACAATCATAATTCTTGATTAATTCCAGCCATCTCCTCTGTCTCATGTTCAATTATTTCTGAGTGAATATATATTTTAAACTTTTGTGATCAGTATATATTTCACACTTTACACCATACAAATGATGCCTCCAAATTTTTAATTTGAAAACAACAGCAGCTAATTCCAAATCATGTGTAGGGTAATTTACCTCATGAGTTTTCGACTAAAGTGAAGCATAAGAAATTACCTGATCATTCTGCATTAGGATGCAACCAAGTACTTTCAATGAAGAATCATTGTAGATAACAAACTCCCCATTCCTGGAAGGTAGTTCCAGAAATGGAGCATTCACCAATCTTCTTTTCAATTCCTAAAAACAATCATCACATTCTTTTGTCCAGATAAACTTAACACCCTTCCAGGTTAGCATAGTCATTGGACTAGATAACACGGAAAATTTCTAACAAACCTTTAGTAATAGCCTACCAAATCAAGAAAACTAAGAATCTAGGTTACATTTGTGGGTCTTGGCCATTCTTCCAAAACTTTGTTTTTGTAGGATCAACATTTATCCCATCTTTAGAAACAATGTGACCAAGGAATGAAATTTTTTGCAACCAAAACTCACACTTTCTGAATTTCCCATACAATTTCTTTTCGTTTAAGGTTTTCAAAATAATTCTTAAATGCCTTTCATGCTCCTCTTTACTTTTATAAAACACCAAAATATCATCAATCAAAACAACCACAATCTTATCAAATATCTCATGGAAAATTCTATTCATAAGTGCCATGAATACAGAAGGTGCATTGGTTATCCCAAAAGGCATTACTACAAATTCATAATGGCCATATCTTGTACGAAACGCGGTCTTCGTAATATCTGCTTCCTTTACATTCAACTAATGGTACCCCGATCTCAGGTCAATCTTTGAAAAATACTGAGCTCCCTGGAACTGATCAAACAAATCATTGATATGAGGCAAAGGATATTTGTTCTTAATAGTGATGTTATTGAAGGATCTATAATCAATGAAAAGTCTCATAAAACCATCGTTGTTTTTAACAAATAAGATAGGAGAACCCCATGGTGACGTGCTAGGTCGAATGAAACCTTTCTCTAATAAATCATGCAATTGATCCTTAAGCTCTAAAAATTAAATGTGATCCATTCAATAAGGGGGTTTTGAAATTGGAATAGCATCAGGATCTAAGTCAACATTAAATTCAACATCCTGATATGGTATTATTCCAGGCAACTCATCGGGAAAAACATCAGGATACTCATTTACCACTGGCACATCCTTAATCTAAACGGTTACTTTGTTTTCAACAATATGTGCAAGGTAACATTCATTTCCATATTTTAAAAGTTTCTCAGCCTCTTGATAATTCATCAACAATAAGGGTTCATTCTTGTACAGAAACTGAAAGTCTTTCTGAAAAAAAAACTTCTTTAGCTCTACAGTTAATCTTAGCATGGTAAATAGAGAGCCAATCCATACCCAGGATGACATCAAACACTACTAGAGGTAAAACAATAAGGGTTTCAAGTTGGTTCTTTCCACGGATAAGGATAGGGAGATTCTTATAAATTCTTTTTGCCTCAAAATTTCCCCCCAGGTGTTTTTACAACAAGTTTAGGAGTCATTTCATGAGTTGTAATTCCCAATTTACTAGAAAATGTTTCAGAGATGGAGGAATGTGTAGACCCTGAATCAAACAACACATTAGCATAATCTGAGAAACAAACAAAGTACCTGATACCACTTCATTTGATAGCCCAACATCTGCTGAAGTAGTTGCAAAGGATTTCACCACACCTTTCTTCTTGTATTCTGACTACTTCCCATCATTCGAGATCTTTGACAAACACTCATTTGCATAATGACCCATATCATTGCACTTGAAACATTTCACTAACTGTAAATAAAATTTGGTCTTACCATCACCCTGATCTTTTTCAGTGCCATCACAAGCCTTATGTCCCATCTTACCACATCAGTAGCACTTTCCAGAATTCAAAAGTCATTCCCCATCATGCCTTTTACCACATTTACCACAAAATGGAAACTTAGTTTTCTTACCATTAGACCTTTTTAAAGAATTTTTCCCTTTCTCCTTCCACCTAGGTCTCTTCTTCTGTTGGTTGTTATAGAACACTTGATCATCAGAAAACTCCATTTCCACCTTCTCAGCACATCGAACACGATTTTCATAAATTTTGAACTCACAAGAAGCCAATTCCCTTCAACATTTTGTCATTAATCCTGAGTAAAAATAATTTATTTTACTATCAAGGTATCAGATAAAATATAGAGCATACCTTGAAAATCGAGTGAACCTTTAATCATAAGCATCCACTGCTTCTTCCTCTTGCCTCAATTCCAAGAATTGTTTTTCCATCCTAAGTCGAACAGCCTTAGGAAGATATTTCTCAAGAAACATACCTTTGAATTCATCCCAATCGAGAGTATCAATCTCATCAGCATCCCTGATATTTTTAACCATCGACCACCACTGATCTTCTTCACCCTCAAAATGGTAAATTTCAAGACTAACCTTTTGATTGTCTGAACACCCCATGACATCAAAAATATTCTCCAGTGCTTTAATCCACCCTTCAGCTATCATAGGGTCAGATGATCCACTGAATGATGGGAGATGTTGCCTCATAAAATGTTCCACCACTAACATGTTCCTCGGTAGTTGATCTGGATGATCTCATGCACAGATACCATCACCATTTATCGCTTGAGTCAGCTACGCCATTACTACAAAAAACTTTTCAGTTCCAATTCCAACCATCTCAGGATGCTAATTTGGAAGGTCATTTCCTTCTGTATACCTTCCTAGCACTGCTTCCCTATTTCCTCTGCAGAAAACCATTCTGAACAGACATGTCTTAGATGAAGAAACATGGTAATCTTCAAATGATATATCATTTCAATTTGACCGTAAAAAAATATATTTTTGGATAATCATTTAATATAATTATAACTCATAATGTTATCTAAACTGACCTATGATACCAACTATAAGGCCCTAGCCTTAAACAATACTTAATCTTGAGTTATTTTAAGAATACACATTGAGTATCTTTTCAGGTTTAGAGATTTAGAGAATTAGAACATAAATGATTCATTACATTCCACATTTAAAAAAAGTGGTTACAAAAAACATAGTACTAATTTTTTCCATCAATGGAAACATATTTAAAATAAAACTTGGATTCTTTCTTGAAAGTTCCTTGACACTATCATCACATCATGTACCTTTCCCTTGACCTATGAAAAACATTTCAAAAACGTGGGATGAGCATAAAAATCTCATTAAGGGATATAAAAATACACAAAGTAAACATTAGTCCAGGTATACATAAGAATTAATGAAAACATACTTTACTCATGAAACATAAGCACATTAAAATGCCTCACTAAATCAGGAATAAATCATAGAAATCATAAGACATAAAGGTAACTTGAGGCATTCATAACATTCTTACGTAGGGAGTAACCCTCATGGTTACGTTTGGAATACCCATCACAGTATATTCCCTAAATATCTTTTGAGAAACCTTAGCGTTTAACCCCTTTCGCGTTACCCAATGCATTGGAGAGCTATATTGGGCTCACCCAACCTTAGTTTATCACGGAACCAACCGTCTTCATAAAAAATGCCCAAGAACTATAACATAATCGTATTACATAAAAAATGCATAAAAGACACATAACATTTCTACATTTCAATCATAAGGTATCAATAACACATTTATTTAATAAAAACATTATCAAAACAATTTTCAATACCAAAATAAAGGAAAATTAAAACATGGTATTTATTTTTCATTTTAAAAAATTTATGGATTTTAGAGGAATCCGAAACTCAAATAATGGACATGGCGGCGGAGAAGTAATTGTCGTTGCATACGTACGACAAAAACATTCCCTTTTGAAATTTAGTAAAATTCTTCATATTAAAAATATTCCTTTTAAATAAACATAAAATTAAAAGTGGTTTTTACAACATATAAAATAATGTTGTGCATAAAAAAATATGCCTCAATGAAAGGAGATTGAGACGAAGTCCCATACCTCATATCCGACTTGACTCGATCATTCATTAACCTCCTGAATAATAAACTTGAGTTAATTTATACTTTCTTAAGAACCTTTTTCAAGTTAATTATTCCTTTTATATCACTTATTACCATGTCATGAACACTATTTAATTATTTAAGTTAATAATGGTCATTTTGTCGATCATTGGTACTTGAGTAAAAAATAAACTATTTATAATTACAAGTTGTTCATGTGGTAAAATATCAATTATATACAGAATTATATTCATTATGTAGATATCATATATATCATATATATCTAGCATATACATGCATTTATAATATTACATAACATTTCAAGGTAAGAAATGAAATACACCGTTCATGGAGATGGTAAGCCGTACGTACGCATGAACGCTACTTTTATTTCTATTTAGTATCTAATGGAATGGAATCATAATGATATAAAGGTATATTATAATTCCAGTATAATATAACATATAATATTATTAACTCTAACCTTTATACATTCCACATTTGGAATTAACGAATCAAATCACTTTGAGGGGGCGGTAGTCCGCACTTCCTAAAATGAAGATATCGTGTTTACCCATAATGGAAACCATAAAGGTATTCCAAAAAAGAAAAATAATGAAGCTTAATGAAAACATAAACATATTATATATCATATAAAAATATAGTGACATCTTATTGTCCACCTTTGAAGGTGTTAGAAGAATATTGAACAATCATCATTTCGTGAGGCAGAAATTCTCCATCCACGAAAACAATATGCTCTTTAACCATTAGATGTAGGTGTGTGTAAGTGTAGCTCAAATCATTCTCATAAAAAAATTCCTAGTATACTGAATATACTTTATTTGTTAAAAAAAGGAATAAGAAGAGTTTAGGGGGTTGGAGAAGCAAAATAAAACAAAAGAACATTAGAGAAGTCTTTACCTTTAAATCGGGTAACTCCACTTGGTTTGAACCAAAAGGGTTTCTTGAAGATCCTTATGCCTAAGGTAAGGCATATAAAATGATGATATGGATGTGGAGAGAGAAAATGAGCAGATAGTGTCCGAGCCAATGGCTTGGGAGGTGTGTGTAAAGAGGTAGAGGTGGGGGTCTTTTATAATAGGAGAGGAGGGGCACTCTTGGAAAGCCAAGAAATGTTGCTTAATTTTAAAATGAGTTTCAGATTTGAAAGGTCCCACATTGATATATTTAGAGGATAAGTTGATAAGGGTTAGAAATATTCTCATCCAATAGGTCATTGACAAGTTTAGGTCTTAGATTTTACAATATCTTTCCATTTTATTTATATCATTCATTAAAGAGGTAACCGCTGCATCATCATGATGTCATAAATAATTTAATGTATATAATGTCTAAAAATTATAAAAAATACACTGATGTAGGAAATATTTTTATCTTTCCAATGACTATTTATAGACCAATATATAATTTATGTAGATAAAATTAAAAATGTTTTATTCAGTTGATACATCCTTTAGTGATGTGCTCCTTTAAAAATAAACTGATAAAGTGTCCGTTTCACCTAAAAGTTATTCCATGGGGTCCCTATATTTGGAACAAGGAATCCCATGGTCGACCATGAAACAACCAGTAGAATTTGGACACATGTTGGGGTCATTTTTTATTATTATGATATTAATTTATTATCCTTAACATCCTGATTACTAATTAATCAAGATAATTAAAGATAATTACCGTCGTTACTATTCATAATGTCCAAAAAAAAGTCTTAATTACATAATTTGGACATTATGATTACAAATATGGAGTCCATTTTACCTAATTCCCAATATAGAAATTTCAATAATTAATTTAAAAATAATTTCTGTTGTCAAAACAAATAGCGGGTTTTTTTGAAACAATATCTATGAAAATTTTGGCACTTGTTTATGACTAATTCTAAAGTGAAATTAACTCTAATAACCACCATTGGATTAAATGGTGAAAATATATTCTAATTATAATTTAAAACCAATTAAATAGATAATCTAACCATATAATTAAATTAGATGAAAAAGAAGTTTTGATGTAAAATGCAGTATTTTTTCACTATTCATTAAAAAATGAACATTGTCGGAAAAATACAAAAAAATTATCCAAATTAAATTTCAATGTCCCAATCATAAAGAATAAGTTTATTTTGACAAATAGACCTTATAAAACGGTCAAAATATTGATTTAAAAATGGTTTTCCATCAAAAGGTAGTAAAATAATCTTTTAAAAATTTTAGTGTTTTCCATGCTTAAGATTGGATTTATTCTCATTTTAAGCCTCTAAAACACTGTCTAATTTATAAATAGACATAGAAAACCATATATGTTATTCATTAATTACTTGGGATGTTACATCTTCGAGCTGAAATATTAGCTTTAGAAATACCTTCATTCCTCCAACCATCCCTTGAAACCTCCAACTCCCAACATATAAATAGTAACAGTTTAAGAGGGTATAATTCATTACATTTATTACCTAAAAATGATTATCAATAATAAGAAACAGAATGAACACTATACGTAAAAAACTACTACTAAACCCAAAAATAATAAAAGGATAACTCTCACACAAAAACCTATAAATCCAAATAATATACTCCTAATCCCTATAACTAAGAACAAAATAATTTGTGTGACTATACCCTTACCCCAAATGATTAATATACTCATATTAATGACTGGTAAATAATTAACACCCTCAGTTAAAGAATTTTATTGGAGAAAATAATTTCCCAAATCATTCCCACAATTCAAGATACATATAAAAATAATATTTCTATTAAAAAAGGATAAACTAAATATAAAATTAAAGTTGTAAACATCAATCTCTTTTTCCCAAAACACTATATCAATTCCAATCGTTAATCCTTTCATAATTAAAAAATGTCGTTATTTTTTTAAAACATTGATTTTTATAATCATGGATTTTTAACATCCAAAACCCTATATACATTTTAAAACCCATCAATGTTCAATTTTAATTTATAAAAATAATTATTTCTTCTCTTTAACATGACCAATGTTATGTACGATCCTTGTTTTCATTAAAATATGAACATCATATATTTTTATGATTTCATTAAAAGAATTATTTTCATAATATTCCAAAGAATACACTTCAATAAAAATAGAAAATATCATTTAAAAAAGGGGTTTCTTTAGAGGTAAATAATATAATTAACTCAAAAACCGCTCACTTTTAAATTATCAACCCAAACTCACTCCATCTTCATTAGAGATACACAATAATTATACTACATAATAAGTAAATAAACAGCCTCACCTAATACCAAGAACATAGTGAATTATACGGCACTCAAACTAGTGATACCCCATCATAAAACATTAACAATATGAGGGTATACCTGAAAGTTAATTTATATAGATAATGAAACCCAATGATCAAGGTTCTATTAGAATATATGGTGATTGATCAATTAATTACATTTATTACTATAGGCCCCCTAACTCTAAGTATCATATTTATAGTTCTAAATAACTTATATAAACCCTTATTTGATTATCTCACCCTGATACCTCACCTTTAATGAAGACATAAATAAAAAATGATCCACCCTATACTGGATCACTATCCACAAGGAAGACTCAAAATTTCAATCTCACATGTATTCATCAACTCATTCATCCAAAAATTAAACAATAGTTTTCTAAAATAAAATATTGAGATCGCACAAAATATATTCCAATTTTCTATATCCAAGAGATACGTCATATGTACATCCATCTACACCTATGGAATAAAATCCTCCTTGAACCATTTATGTAACTCTACGGATCAAACCATTTTTTACGGACCAAGGTTCATCGTCTTCCATAGTTATTCCATCTTGGAGATAAAATCCATTAATAAGGAAACATGGAATTGATCTGGAGTACAAGTGATTAATATGTTAACATGAATCCCTGGTAAACACTCCTTGAACATGAGTCTCGACTGTCCAGCAAGAATCACTAATGGTTCTTTTTACTAAAATATGGATAACTGCTTAACCCATAACTATTTCATCTTCCCAATAATAATATTGTAGTGATTATCTTATTATATGACTTCAAGATAAACTTCATAATGTTTTTAAAAAAAATAATAATATCACAAACAAATAAATACAAAAAGAAACCAACACACCACAAGGATCACATCTACCCAAGAACCCCTAAATACCCGAAAGGCTTAGCCAGAGGCAAGCCTCTGACCATTTATTAATAAAAGAAAAGAAAAGAAGTTAGAAGAGGTCTAGAACAACTACATATCATTGAAGTCATACTCGTCACCACCCCCTTTGAAGATTAAGTCCTCTTCTTTATCTATATCCCACTCCGAGCTTTCATAGTGCTTAAGAACCTTGGAATATTTCCTTCTAAGATTCAACTTCTCCAAGGTGATAAATTCCTTTGAAGACTACATAGCCAAACTTTGCCTCCCGGCAGAAGAAACACCATCACTTCTATGCCAAAATACATCAAAATATAATGTAATAAAAAAACACATTACTCACCCAACTAATCACATCTACCACATAATCAGTCCAATAATCCCAATTTTAGAGAGTACCTTTACAATATTTTCCATGAAAATAATAGTTATATTTTCAGTATTGTAATTACATGAATCATAAACAAAATGATATTAAAATGAAACATTACATTAAAATATAAAGAATATTTATATGAAATTTAATCATTATATACAATTAAAATTAATTATATGTTTTCTTATAGAACTACCCATCCCCCAAAATACAGTAACATTAAAAAATATCATTAATCAATGATATCTACAAAAACCATTTATTAAACAGTTATAATCCTGTTTTTATACCATATTTAAAATAAAAACCTCATTTAAAAAAAGGTAATTTTATATTCAATTAATAAAACGTCTTACTAATAATGAATAAAATTATTTAAGAATGTCATGTAAACATAATTAGACATCACTATACACATTATTACACATCATTCGACCAGTTACTAAAGAGATTATACTAGAATCTATAATATTTTTTAAAAAATTTAATTAAAATTTTATGAAATGATGATACATAATAAATTAAAAATGTAATTTATTTCACATAATTTTATTTTAAAAATTCTTCCATTACTACATTAAATAATTAACATAATTATATTAATAAAACTAAAAACCCTATTAAATATAAGATTTCATAAATATGATGACATAAATATCATATTAAAAATTATTTCATTACATTCTTAGATTTCCAAAAATAGAAAATGATTCATGATTTTGTCATATTTTATTTCAACTAATATAGTCCTAAAATTACCTTTGTATAATAAATATCAATATATTTAACTTAAAAACTATGAAATTATGAATAAGAAATAGAATGTTATATAAATCATGATAATGAAACAATTCATCTTATCTTGGGCTATTATGTGTATATAATGTCAACAACAGTTATGAATAAACCCTGGAAAACTCAAATTATATATTTAGAAGAATGATAAAATAGAATTATGTCAGTCTCAACATTTTCATGCATTCGATGAACTATTTGCAAAAAAGTGAAATTTAGGTGACATTAATTTTATAGATTGATAATATTATTAAATCCATTTATATAATATAGGAACATTAATTCTAAAAAATATCAGTATAGACAAAGTAACCATATATACAAATCAATTTAGATAATAACATTTCCACAATAAAAGTAAATAATACACTAACAATATCTAAATACAGCTGAAGTAGAAATGGTTAGAACTCTAATAAAGCCCTTAATATATATAAAACACTTACATAGGTCCCAACATGAAATAAATCCTTGATCTGGAATCATGATATTTTACATATGACCATTTAATAATCATTATTTTCATTTCTCATAATCATACTAATATAAAATTTGGAACAATCATTGAGATACATGTACAATACCATGGGTTATACCCCACAAGTAATAATATCATTCCTAGTATGTTCAGTGAGATTAAGTTTTGTATAATGGATCACAGGGGCTCTAAACACCAATTTCCTATCTAGTATACCTTCCTATATCACATTATATGTTTAATTATTAATTTTTCCCTACTAGTCTCATGAAAACCTTACACGATCCTAACACTAAACTATTTAAAATATCTCATAAATAGAATTGTTATCACTTTTTCATGACTCACCCTCACTAGGAACCCCTCTTAGGCTTATAGTGAATATATGGGAGACCCTCAAAGCCTACATGTAATTGTCCATCAGTTATCGAATGTGTCACAAGATTTTAAATACAATGGGAGGAAATACCATCATAATCTTCGAAAAATATAATTAAACACAACCAATGAACACCCTAATATAGAAATCAAATATTCCTTAATTCATGTGAATTTTGTAATGAAGCAATGTTACTAAAATTAAATTCTCAAGGGTATCTTTTGTGGTAGAAAATTCAATAGTAGCTTCAACCCATTATATAGTATTGTCCATATAGATCACTGACACCCTATTGAACCTAAAATATATATTTACTTTTTGGGCTGAGAATACAATTAAAATATGTATGATCAAAATAAATAAATTTCATTCAATTGTAGAAGAATCATAATAATACCTTGGTGAATAAAAAATAAATATTGCATGAGCGTATGCCAGGTTAAAATCTAGCCAACCACACTGATTCTCAATAATATAGTATGACATACTTATGTAATGACATAATATTGAATAAAATATCAATATGGTCCCTCTAAACCACTTTGACATTGTTTTTACACTCTTATTTCATAATAAAAATGTCATGATTCCCCAATCCCATCTATATAACCACATGACAATACCTTGTATCACATCCAAAAAAATATTATAATTACTTCCATGTATCTTATATGAAATCTAAATACACCAAAATTTTCTTGAATAAAATGTCTTCTTCATTTTATGGTGTTTTTAATATGTAGGACATAAACTAAGTTCCCTCATACAACCATGAATTACTCTCAGAAAGTTTCATATTATTTATCAAATAATTATCCTATCACATCATTGTCACTATAACCAATTGACATCATAGCCTATGAATAAAACCTTATGTCATCACATAATTTATGTATCTAGAAGTGATAGTGGGGACGATGGAAAAATCATCTATTTACGCCCTCTACAAACATGATATTTGATAAGTCACATAAACCCTCAAACCATTGAGAATTGATATGGTCATCTAACATGGGTTTATCATAGCCACATATATTCCAAGATAATGTTTTTATACCACTATTAAACTATTAATTACAATAATAGTCATTATATAACTACTACCATTCCCTAATAACATATGGAATAAATACACCAAAAACTATCCAACATATCCAAAAATATATAAAAGTTATTAACCTATACTTTACTTATAGAATAATTTTAGATTTCAAAAATTAACATTTACCATCATATTTAAATTTTCTATTCCATTTATTTATTCATTTTAAATTTTATTACATTAATTAGTCAGCATCCACCTTAATCTCATCAATTAACCATTCTTTCCACTGATTAATGGTATATTAAAAGCCAATGTTAATTATTTTCTTTCTATTTTCTCCTAATAATATTCATTATTACCATCCTTATTTCTTTAAATAAAATAATATTAAATTAAATTTATTAAATGTAGTAAAACCTCATATAAGATAATCAAATATTCAATGAAATCGCCACGAAACAAATTCCAACAACCACTATCACCACAAAAAAACAATTAATTTATATATAAATATCCATACCATGATTAGTAAAATCAAAAAACATCCCATAAATAACTATAATATCCAAGATAAAACTCATCACCCCAACTAACCACTAAAACAAGGAAACCCCACATTATACTATGTAGGGAATACCACAAATAATGCACCAAATAAAATATACATAGAATAAATTCACTTGGATGTGACACTTATTAATATATCCTTAAATAATATTATAATTAAATATTCATACATCAACACTATAGAATCTATATTCCCACACCATGAATTCATTACCACATTTTTTTGGGATTTATAAATTTATGGGAGTTAAAATAATATCAACAATTTCATCTGAAGTCATCACATAAATTATGGAAATTTGGAATAGATTAAAAATAAAACATATCATTTTAGCATACAAATAAAAAAATTTAGGTATCCTCATATATCAATTTAACCATTATATACAACATCAACATCAAAAATTTAAAATTTCAACCATATCTATTTCATTACCATGATTACATGGTAAACCAATTATGAATGGATATTTTAACATATCAACCACAATATAAAATATATAAATATAATAATAGTAAAAAAAATATAAATTATAACATCTAACAGTCATAAATCATAATAAATACATTAGAATCCTAAAAACACATGTAAATCACCATGTCCCCATTAGTTTCATTAGATCTAGATCCTTATATTTATTTAGATTTATCCCTATGATTGACTCACTAAAGATGAAAGCATGATAAATCCATAATTTCTCACAATAATTAATATGTTAATTCACTATACTCATTGTTAAATTGGTGGTTTACCAATTGATTTTCTAGAACAATAAAAGGGTGATGATTCAAAATTAAAGAGCACATGAGGGAAAACCACAATAACATAAAATAAAAACATCATTATAGAAACCCTGAATCAAGGTAAATAAAACCATAGCCAAATTATTATCATAAACTCCCTAAGAGAATTTCTAGAATATAACATGGGTGAATAATTGAGAAACTCACGTTCAGACAAAAACTACTTACTCTATTAATGGTAAGGTCAAAACCCGATCTAATTACAGTCAAATGTAGAAAACAATTCTATTTGTAATATTTCATTTTGGGAAAATTAATAAATTTAGAAGAATTAGAATAGGATCAAAAGTTTATATTGATAATGGATATTGAATAATAATAGAAATAATTGAAAATTTCATGATACATTAGGGATAAGTAAAACACACATTAGTAAAAAAATTACGATCTCCCTTATCTTTGATATGAATCATGTGGTCAATACCACCATATCTCCAGACATCTAATAAAAGCCACAATATATTCATGTTAGTAATATTATACTCTGATGTCCTTTGAAAAATACTACAAAACATTTATCCATTATATGAAAAAATATGAGCTTCACGATACCGTGATAACCTAAAAGGAAGAACTAAGAAATTAGCCAATCATAGATTTGTACCATAGCATTTATGTAAATGCTACATTTTTACCCATATAATATTAAATAGACACTCCATGACCCTTAATACCCTAACTAAAACATCTCACTGTGTAAGGGAATAATACATAAAGATAATTTTAAAACATTATATAATCTTATATAATAATTACATGGGAACCTCCATGTGTACACAACACAACCAACAGAGCCCTTGCTATATCCAACCTTACAACTTTCGGTAGTATGATAGTGAACACTCATAGAGTATTCTTTATAAAGTGACACAAATTCAGGCCATGATACTACAATATAACTAAAAAAACATAGAAAGACACATACAATCACATCAAAACACACCCAAACCTTCTAACATATCATATCTAGAAATAAATCACATCCATCATCCTTACAATAAAACTTCTTAAAACACAAAATATGAATCCTAATTGCCATACTAGGTCTATGATATAATTTTTTCCTCATCTCTAATAATTATTGTTTTTAATACATACTATATATCACCCTATCAAGGAGTTTTGATGACATATCCATGGATACCATGGTATTTCAACATTAATATTCAAGAACATCAAGATGCATATAAGTAAATAGTACCTTTAACATTCACTCTTTACTATCCACTTAAACAACCTTCTCAAAATTCATCTTACAAAACACACTAGCCACAACAGTGCCCTTCATAGGGTTATACACTATCTCAATATCAAATGAATTCAAACACTTAAACCACCTTCTCTATCAAATGTTCTATACAATATAATAAAATATATGAATGTGTCCCTTGTGGTAAGTAAAACAATGATCCTCTCACCCAATAGTTGAGATATAAATATCTCTGTGTGCGCACCCCCACTTCCAAAAAAAAGATCATGTTCCAACTAGTTCTACCCATGACAACTTAGCATCTTAAACCCAAATGAGTTTATTATGTCACCCATTATTATGAATTCCCAATAACTGACTCCTGAATAAAATATCTGATTTCCTGACCTGGGTTCTACTCAAAGGTTCCTCAATCCAGGTTGTCCACATGGCCTCATGTATTCCTCCCCATACATCAATGGGTACCAACTAGCTATTAGGTTCTAGGGTGTGTATGTGGGGAGACTATTACATCATTATTAGAGAGTATCACTATATATAATATAAAAATATAAAAATATTGGAATAAGTATAATTAAATAATAAGAACAATAAAATAGGAATAAAAATCCATGAACTAAATAATAATTGAAATATAGAAAATATATCATATACATAATGATGATAATGTATGTCATGTCACTAAAAAATTGAAAAATGCATACACAGTAGAATTATACACATGATATACAAAAGAATAAAACATAATCCTAAAACTATTGCACATCCCAAGAAATGGTCCAATCATCAGCTACTAAGCTCCTTACTAAATATAATAGTCAAGATCATGTGTCCAAAATGGGATGGTTCCACTTGTCAAAATCTATATATATATATATACTATTTAAAATAACTAATGTTTACATAAATATGGTTTGAGATAAATCTTATAAGTGCACCAACAATTGTGTCTATATAATCAAGTTTGATAAATATAAACTAACTATGTGCAAGAATATATAAAATTAATGTAGTATAGTAATGTAAATACACTGTTACATGCTTCAGCATTAGCTGGAGTCAGAACAAGTAATTCATTTAATTAATTTTTCTATATCCTTTAATATGTGATGTAAGAGAATAAAAGTTATAACTAAGGCATCTAAGAGACATATAATAATAATTGAGGATCCAAGTTAATAACCAAAGCATACTGGACCTCAGTTTTTTTCTGAATCAATAATAATCTACAAACATTGTATATGGGGTCTGTGTGTAATTAAATGGGGAATCAACCATGTAATTATATGATAATATTATTATAAATGAGTCAAGGGAATCATCTATGGTAAAATGGGATAAGCAATGATTGTGTTTGAGGGCTTTATCGATAGTGCCACATCTCCATAGATATTAATCCAGATCCCAAGAGTTTATCTAATGCATCATCATATCTCAATAACAATGAAGGAATCATATGGATTCTTTCTAGGAATCCACTAGTATACATGTAATAGGTTCCAAAGCGGGTATCTCCCCGGTTAATCAACACCCTTCAATCATAATGGAATTCACTAAGTGGTTAAGGCATTCCATCAAGAATCCAAGCTTGTCTCAAGTCTGAACGCTCCTATAAAGATGAAAATTTCCATATAAAATATGAGACATATATTTGATTCATTATATAGATAATTCCATTTAATAATTATTATATTCTATAAATCAATTCGTACATTTTTTTACATTTCTTTAGTTTGTCAAGGTATGATAAGGAAAACCAACCTTCAATTGCTTTAATTCCTTAACAATTTATTTTGTTCACTCCATTAAATTTTAAAAACATGGCAAGGTAGTTTATATAAAATAAACAATATTAAATTATATTATAATTACTGGTAAATGTGTTATCTATATTTATAAAATACATTTAACATTTATATTTTCATTTAACTATTTCCAAAATATAATCTAAAAGGGTCAAGTGAAGGAATAGATTTACAAGCCATATGAAATCTCATTCATATAATTATAATAATCCCCTTCATGAAATATAAGTAAATGAAGACCCAACTGGTGGCATAGATAGTCATAATGAATCCACAAGAGGCTTAAATAATGAATGGACCCTACTTGGGTTGGTATACATTGAGTTCATAAACTATAATGATGAAGGAAACATATAGAACAATATCTAGAATATGATAATTATGAAAATAAGAATGGAATTAAAATCAAATTGGAAATGCGTAATAAAATATTTGTGCACACAACAACAAATTCTTATAAAATGATGATACTAGAGGGATGAGTCATATACCACCTAAATCGAACCTATAACACTCTCATTTTCTAGTATCAGACATTTTTTTGTCTATATTGAAATAAATATGAAGAACAAATCAACACCAAAAAAATAGTGCATATGATCCTTCATCAAAATGACGTTTTTGAGGTGAAGAAAAATGTTTAAATGATCATGTTGAATAGATTATATATTGATGCACATCCAATCAGATGAACGATTTTTGAATCAGACACTAGATCAAGTAGTTATTTCAAATCTTGTCATTAGGGTAACAAGGGAGATCCAATATAAAAGAGTGGTATTCTTCTAGAGGAAATAATAAATATAAGAGGTGGCATAAGTTATTAATTCATTATGGTATTTTTTTTCATTCAACACAATAATTTTTGGGGCGCTTGGTATGACCACACAATATGAAAAACTGTCCCCTAACCATGATTACATTCCTTCCTAAGGAGGTTACACTCACGATTTGGAAGCAAGGTTAGGGAATCCATTCTCCAACTATGAAATTCACTTATGATAAAAATGTTCAAAACCCAGAATTGGGGGTAGGACCCAATATAAATGGCTTCCTCAATCTATAAATCCTTTCATTATTCACTCTCATGCTCTTTATGGTTATGGCTAACAATGTGGCTTGTCCCACATGGGTAACTATAACATTGTGGAACGTCTATTTACCCAAGAATTTTAGGGGTGCACAGTTCTTACGTAGAGTGTTTCTATTTAAGACTCGCATGATTTCTCATAATAGTGTGGCATGTCCCACAAAATTTCTCATATCAAGATAAATCATGGTGATTAATTTGCGAACTCCCCACTATGATATGTGGTACTCTTGAATCAATTCCTATATCAAGTATGTATAAACCTATATATGTCCATGTATATAAAGGATGTCATCTATATCCACAAACCAACACACACGTGGATCTGCAAAAGAAATTCCCTACGAGAGAACCAACCCCTTCATATAAGAAAACTACCTACTCTTAACCTCATCAAGGAGGGTTGAGGTATAAATCATGATTAAGAGATAATAATGATTGTTATTTTGAAGAAACATTGGTTTCTTCTAAAAAAATGTCTATCAATTTATATTCATCAATGGTTTGATGTGATTATTGTTCTAGAGTATTTTGAATAATCCAATCTTCTACCTCATTTCCCATTTCAGCATAGATTAATGTTCATAATTGAAGAGCTGAAGTTATTCTACCAATATTCACTTTTTGATGTTCATTTCATTCCATGTAATTATATATTTGAGGCTCATGTGGTCTTTATACACCACAATTTTCTCATCCACTAGATATTGTATCCAGTAACATATTTCCTCGACAACTATTGATAGATCAAGGTCATGTGTTAGATAGTTTTTCTCAAAAAAATTCATAATTTATTTTTTCTCTTATACCAGAACTACTCCTAGGATGAGGGAGGATGCATAATAGAACAATTTATAGCCTCTACCTAGCTCTTATAGAATAAGAATATGTGATGGAAAATGTCCTTCCATTAAGCTCCTAAAATTATTTATTCACAATCATCTGATCAATGTAACTTCACACCCTTATTTGCACAACTAGTAAAAGGTGAATCAATTTCCAATATTTCCTATATAAAATTCTTATAAAATATATTTGTCCCCAAGAAACTAATTATTTAAATTTTTTTTTGGTATTCTATAAAGAAACTATTACCCTCACTTTATCCTTATTGATGGGTACTCCAGATTTAGAAATAATGTGACCCAGGAAATGAACATTGTCAATCGGGAAGTGGAATATATAAAGTTTAGAATATATAAGATTCTCGTTTAGTGTACTAAAAATTATTTCAATATGTTTAACATGGTCTTTATGAGTATGATAGTATGCCAGGATGTCATCCATAAAGGCCATGATATATGGATATAGATATGTATGGTAAAACCCTCTTCATCATAGCCATGGAATTGAGGGGCATGCTTGTAAGACCACAAATAATAAAGAGATATTCATTAAACCATATTAAAAAAAAGGTTTTATGTGGTATTTGTGATGGTCTAACTGGAACCTAATAAAGGCCAGAAATAGGTTAATATTCGAGTATATCATAGGTCTTTTGAGATGTTCAATGATATAATCTATACTGGGTAGTGGATACTAGTTCTTGATATTTTAATGGTTCAACCATCTATATTTTATCCATATATGATGGGTCTAATACACATTATTTGTGAAAATAATAGGTGAACCACTTGAGGAAATATTAGTTCTGATAATTCCTTCAGAATCGAGATCCTAAAAATGTCTCTCAAGGTCATCAAGCTCATTAGGTATTATCCAATATGGATAAATGGATACTAGAGTATCTCTTGGAACATGCTTAATCAAAATAGGTACTTCCCTCATAGGATATAAGTCAAAAAAATACCCACCAAATATTTCCTTAAAATGATATACTATAATAGGATAATCTTCTAGGTGTTCTTCCTAATCCCCTATGAATATACTCAAAATATGAGAGGTCACTATATATATATCCCATGATGGTCTGGTCCATCAATACTGGCCTTGACATCCCACTCACCCTTTTGGAGATAATGAGATTCTATGGTGATGTAAAGGACACCCTATAGTGATAACAGTCCACATATGCATGAAATGGAACCAAAATTTCTATAATGAGAATGAAAGGGAATAATTTTATCTTAAAAAAAAAGTGGATCCAAAAGAAGGGATAACTTCCTAACTTATGGTCAGCCCCTACATTGGATTTCCCCCCCTTATCAGACTCCCAAAGGTATATATTGTTCCATAACACCATAGTTATACTTAATTTCCATCCCAAGACATTAAATCGTAACTAATGATATGAAAGATTTTGAATCACCTATATTGAATAAACCATCTAAAATATTGGACACCACTATAATAGTACCTTATACTATAGATAGTCTTTCACTCTGATCATTAGGTATCATATGTAAGGAAAAAAAGTAACATGATCCATGAATGTGTTCTATTTATAAGAAACATAATCAGGTCCACTCTACTACTATTGAAAATAAAATGTCTGGCTACCATTACCATGACTGCTATATTTTCTAGTCCTCCCAGTGAAGCTCCCACTCCCTACATAAAACAACGTAAAATATGCTTCCCTTGAAGACAGAGATGATGTTGTATCTATTCCACAAAAATCTAACTGAAAGATACCATTTAATATTTTAAGAATCCCTATACAAACCAAAATGGAAATATAGAGGGTCTCTATCACACTAGTACTTCAAATTACCATACAATCCACACTCATGATATATAATAGATCTGGTAGTGTGGTTACTCTAACCTACACTACACTGATGAGAATCCTGAAAAGAATTCTTGTTGCATCTAAAAGAATTGCTGGCCTACCTCATCACTAAATCCATATTCCTGGAACTATCCCTTTCCCTTAGGTTTTACTCATAGATACGATCCAAATTCCAAATATCATAAAAATTATATTAGAAAAATAAATTCACATGATTCTGGATGACATACTAGATCCCATCCTTGAAACGACAGGCTCATGATAACTTAGTAGAGGGTTGAAGTAGTGAAAACCACTATAACATATTAAAATGACCAAAATAGTATATGATTAATATATCACCCTTCCCATAGAGCATGATATCTCTCTCTCGGTCAGTTATCAACATCTGAGGAAATAATTGATCATATAAGGTAGTTTGGATGTCCACCTGGACCATTCCCTAATGACGACCATCCTATGTTATTTCATCCCCCTAGTGCTTGTCCAAATAAAATAGCTTGAAAGTATCAATATTGAACCAAAAATATCTAGGTTTATCAAAATTATTAATGATATATAAGGTATCCTCTATCCTAGATTTAGTAGGATGTGGACCACCATACTTTGAAAATATGGGAGGAAGAAACTGCTAGAACTCACAAGTCAGATCCTGATTAAATGGTGTAGGTCAGGTAAAAACCTATATAGACTTCACCGGATATATAATACCTTCAAAAAGCTGTGATTCAGTGTCTAGTATTTCCACAACTAGTTTTTCATGTTTTGTATGATCTGATTCAAAGCGAATCATAGTATTTTTCTCAGCTTTAGTGTGTGATAGTAGTTGAATTTTAAAGTGCTCAGTTGTATAGTTTTTTGTCCCATATTTTTCCCCTAGTTAATTTTGGAGTTTTTGAATAAATATAGAAACAATTTGACATTTTGATACCCTATCCATGGTTTGATAAACTATGTAACTAAACCCAAGTAACAGTGTGACGGGTACATAACCTACCACATAGTTAGTGACTGATCATGTAGTTGATCCAGGGTAACCATGTGGTCCATCCATATGCATGTAGTGGCTACCACACTGTTAGTGTATGGTTTGATAAAATGTGAGGGAAAACCATGCGCCCTTCCAAGACATAATTTTTTTTTCAACGACTAACCCTATTTAGGGTTTAACCAAAATCACTCTCCCCATTCCCCGTAAAACTGATCTCCCCTTTCCTCAAGCCTCCCACTTCCTTATAGTGTGTTATTAAGTGGAAATCCTCAATGGTTTGGATGTCTTTATCAACATAAACTACTCCTCTAATCCCCTTCCTACTTCTTTGTATCATTCCTTCATGGATTTCTCTTCTAACATGGTCATGTTGATAGTGGGTTTTGATTTACCTTTAATTATGTTGGATGTTTTTCTCATTAAGGTTTATCATTATTTATCTAGTGTTTTTGAACCCTCATGGAGTGTTTTTGGTGTTCTTTTTTCCTCACACCATGGATTTGATATAGGGTTTCACATGAACAAGAATTTTAAATTTAAGAATCATTAATTTCATGATTTTCTCAACATCTTTATACTATAAATATTTTGGGGTGATTTTTGTATAAATTTCTTGGTTTCAAAAGTTGTGTTTTTTTCTTTTTATGTCATAAATGGAATTTTATTGTTAAATCATAAACATCTGGTGTTTGATTAAATTATTGGTTGGATTATATGGGAGAGTTTTGATATAAAATTCATGTTTTGGTTTTTTAAATATATTGGAAACATGAAAAATGATGTTTTGGGTTTCTTGAAAAGGTTTTTGAAGTAGTGGTGGTTTTTAAAAACATTTGCTATTGGTTCTTATTGTGATTTGGCACATATTCCGAATTAGTATCCAAATTGGAATTTTTATAAAAATGGGTTTTCAATGAAAGTGTGAGGTGATTGTTTGAAGAGAATTTTTTAAATTATTTTTAAAAAAAATTTGGTGTTTTCACACCCTTTGTGAAAGGTGAAATTTTATGCTTGGTAAATGATGGTTTTGTGAAAAAATAATAAAGGTTCGTTTAACAACCTTGTTAAAATAGTAAAATTGTTTATTTTTGTAATCCTCCTTAGATGATTCTCATGACTTTTTTATATTTAATGGATGTGATTTCCTCATATTTTAATCCTCATGATCTATTATTAGTGATCCTTAGTATAGACTCCTTGTGTTCTATGTGTTATATAGCACGTGATCGGTCTTTGGGGTTACATTGGGTGAGACATGTTGTCGAATTATTATTATTTTATGCTTCTGATTGGATGATCAACTAGAATAAGTTACAACACCCCATTTTATATGATATATGTGAACCTAGAATAATGATTGAATTTTATAATAATGATTTATGAACATTATAGTTTATGCACTAGTAGGTGGGCCATTGTAGGTTGATATATTTCGTTTTATTTGAATAGGATTTTCCCCTTGGTCTATCCTAATTTAGGGTGGCATGAAGTATTGTTGAATTTTAGATTTTATCATGCGTGGCATGCTACTGGGAATGGGTCTCATGTATTACAATGATTTTGATTATTCAATATCTCCAAGTTTTACACATGTCTATTAGCAGTTAGCTGTTTGCAGTGATTATTGAGAGGCTTGGTTACACATTAATATTTATTTCCATTTCCCTCTTTATGTGACTGTGATAGTTCTCTCCTGTGTATTATTTTCTTGGAAAGTGATATGTTTGTATCTAAAGGATTATGAAAAAGCGTTTCAAATTAATAGTGTTTTATACTCTCTTGTGTCATTTTTAAATGATAACACCACTTTCCCCTTGAAATGATAATGTATATATATTGATAAAAATTCTGGTTTTGAAAAGAGTGAGATTAATGGGACTTACATTGATTTAAGTAAAATATATAGAAAATATTACTTTTATACATTCTAGTTTACGTATAAAATTGAAGTATATTTTGTTTTAATGGTAGTGAATTAGGAAATAGAATATCAGGCTAGCCCACTAAGTTATAATAAATACACCTATACTTATTTTATATTTTTATCATTTTGGGATGTTTTTAGCATGATTTTGATCACCATGGGTGATGGTTAATATTTATGTTTGAGTGTTACCTATAAGGTCACATGTTGATCATGTTTATGTATGGTTCAGTTTTCCTTGAGATGTATGTTGGATGTATTTTCATATTTTTTGGATATTATGATTAGTTTAGTTTTATTTATATCGAACTATATTATTCATCCTTCAACTGTTTAGTTTCATTATTAATTATTGGGGTAACCATTATTTTTTTGTACTCTGTTGATTCACTACATAGGTTTCTTACCTGTGGGGATCAAGAATGCCCTTCGATCCATGCCACTTATTAGCTTCGGTGACCAGTTCATGGTTTTCCTAGGTTGGTTCATGAAAAAATGGTATCCGAGAAGGTCATCTCTTAAAGAAACTTTTTTTAGAGCATGCATTATTACTTAGGGATTTAGAGGCAGATGGAGTAGGTTTGTTAGGAATCGAGGGGTGGGTGCGGGAACAGATTCATTAACGCTTTATCATTTTGATCCTCAGGATTCCATGTGAAATCATGTTTTTTTTTATTTTTTAGGCCTTTATAAAAATGTATGGTGTCTGGGATATGACAAAGGAGTTGGAGAATGTTATTTATTAGATCCTAGGGTCTGGAAATCCATGTGGAGTCAGAGGCATCGTCTTATAAGACTCTCAATGTTAGTGGTGTGTTTTTTATATAGCCTCCAACCATATTGTCTAGTCCCCAACTGATACTAGTTCCCCTTTGTGGGTCTCTGTGAAACATATTGTGTTCTAATTTTTTTTGAAAATACATGATTGAGAATTGTGGAAATTGGTTTTAATGGAATGGCTAGATTTTGAAAATGGGAAAATGGATTTTCATAATTTAATTTAAGAAAGGTTTTAGAAAGTTTTATATTTTTAAAATAAATCATTTGGTAAATCTAAAATGGTTAATGGGATTGGGCTTACATAATCTAAACTTATGGCTTATAGAAATAAAATTTTTGTAATTACAGTATTATTTTATGGTTGGTTCTGTAAATTTGTTTTGAATGGGATGTGTGAGATTAATTTGTTTTGAATATCAGTTTTGAATAGTTTTTTCTTTTCAAATGAGGTTATGGGTAATTTTAAATGTGTTTGGAACTTTGTGTCTAGCGCACCATGAAAAGAGGCTTTGGTGAATTTTTGAAATTGGAAAAGTATTGTTTGAAAGGGAATGTTTGATTTTAAATTTTTTTTACTGAAAAGGGAATGGAATTGATCAAATTGTATTGATGAATTTGGTTTTGTTGAATTTTTGAAAAAAATTCAAATGAAATGAAAAATTATTTTTTAATGAAATCTATGCGATATCATTTTCATGTTTGATAAAATTGTTTTTTTGTTGAATCTTAAAAATGATTTTTTATGTTGGTGGTTAGTGAGACTTTGGTTGTTTGTGATTTTTTAAATGGGTTAAATGGTTTTTATAAGATGAATTTTCTTTTTTAGCCTTTAGTGTTTTCATGGGTTCTCACATGTATGGTGGTTTGTGGAACTATGGAGGATTATTGGTATGGTATGGTGGATGGATGCATGGGGTGGCCTAGAAATACACATGTGGGTGAGACTCAATGGAACACATTTGGGGAGTTTGAAAAAATCACCAGGATTTTTTATTTTCCAAACATTTTTTAAGATGAAAATTGTGGTGTTTCTCTACGCTAATGGTTATGTGGATTGTTTTTCTCTACATTTGAAATATTTTTTATTTGGTATGATCTTCATCGTGATCTAAAATTGATACTCTTTTTTTATCCAATGCTGTGATTTTTTTGATATCTTGGTCATAATGTGGTGTCTTTGTGGGATTATATAAAATAATTTTGGAAGTCTTTGATCCAGTTTTCCTCTGATATGGTGTTTTTTATATGTGATGTTTTGGGTCTATGAGATTGTTCTGAAGGAGCTCGTCAGTTCCACATTGCATTATGTTCAACCCCATCAAGATGTGAGGGATGTTGTTGTACTAAGATAGTTGTTTCTCCATTGGAAAGATATCTATTTGATCAACTTGAGTATTTTGTTCTCGATTTTGAAAAGTTAAATCAACCGACCTGATGGATACCCTTGCATGTTTTCTAGAGTATATGGATGATTAGGATTAATTTAGAGTTCCTTCATATTGTAGTGTTTCTATTGGTTATGGATGTTGTTCATGATGGTGTTTTATGTGTTTCATGGGGTTATTTATTCATTTTGTTCCTTATTTGGCGTGATAAGGAATGTTCCATGAATATTTCAAGCCCTTATTTGTGTAAAAAAGTTTTTATTGAGGAAGGGAGTTTAATGGGGTGTGTTGACATTCTGTTTTTCTTTGGAGTGTCTTATGGATGATTTTTTCAATAGAAGAAAAGATTATGATTAGGGATTATAAGATCTTAGATGTTGGGTAGTAGATGCTTCTCAAATCGGAGCTCCATCCATAGTACCTATAGTGAATATGAAACTTCATCTAGAATCCCGAGTTTTTTGGTGTTTGGATAAGTTCATGCCCTTACCATTGCGGGGATGTACTTTTAGTGTTATTATTTTGGTTTCTCGACACTGTGTATTTACTCTTATTTCAAAGCGCATGGTGGAATTACTCCTCACACAATGTCTATGGTTTCTCATTCCTGGATTAGAGTTTCTGGTCAGTGTCCTTATGTGGACCGCCCATGTGAATTGTGTGTGCTCTTAGATGTTATCCATCTATAGGTGAAGAGTGGTGGGCGGTCATCAGCAATTGTTTTAGTGGTCTAATTATTAGGACCCTTCCCTCCCATTCCTCTATTTTGGGGGGTCATTCACACATGCATGATATTTTGGATTAGTTCATGTCCACTCTATATAAGAGTGGGTATTTTAAATTATCTCAATTTGTTCTTCTTAACTTGTGTCTTTCTAAGCAAGGGTAGGTGTTGGTGGAAGAATTTGGGTTAGCCTGTGTGAGAAAGGCCCAGTTCTAGCTCAATGTTAATATTTATTTGTTCATTTATAATTGGTCCTTAATGGTGGGGATACACACTTTGGGTCACATTGAGTATCCTCATAATAATTCATTGGGTTCTAGTTTATTTCTAATGGCAGAGATTTCATTCGGAACTCTTGTATAAGAGTGATTAATTCCATGTTTGTTTTTGGTTTGATCCTGTTAAAGTGGAATATTTTAAATTGGTTGATTTTTCAATTTCCTCCATAGTTTTGTGGAGCCTTGGAAATTTTGGGGGAAGGAAAAACGATCATGTTTTTGGATTGGTTGTTGATGTGATGGCTTGATTCTTCACTGGTTCTTCGAAAGTATTTGTCATTTTTTTTCTTCAGGAAATAATCTTGAGTTCTTTTATTAGTGGGTGAATTGTTTGTGGATTAGGAGGTGGTATCATTTTTATGTTCAATACATAGTTGTAGATCAATTAACCGGAACATGTTGTGTCTTTCTGAGGGGGTAAAGTGTTAATGGTGGGGAGAATTATCACACTCAGTTTTTCCTTATTTCTTAGATCATGTTAGATGGGAATCCAAATATTTTTCTCAAAATCTAGGTGTTACGTATATTTATTTTTGAACTTTTATGTTATCTATTTTTTGTCTCATGTTTGTACCTTTTTTTTGTTTGGGAGTTTTTGGAGAAATATGGAAATAAAATTATCTTGGTAGTACACAACACACGGTTGGAACACAGTTTAAAAAACCCTGTGGAAGAACCCATTTAACGGTGTGACTGTTATAGGACCTACCAAATGATTAGTGAATGGCCGTGTGGTCAATACTATATAATCTTGTGGTCAATCCACCTATGGGATGTGGCTACGACATAGTTGCTGTATGTTTTTGAAAACTGTGCGGCCTGACTGCGTGCCTTTGCCAAACATAAAGTTTTAGGGTCTTCCATGTTTACCCCATTCGGGTTTTTTACCCAAATCATTATCCTCCTCCCCCTTGTAGCCCTATTATGGATCTCCCCTCTTCCTCAGGCCTCCCACACCCTTCTTGGGTGATTTTAAGTTGAAATACTTAAGTGTTTGTTTAGATCTCTAAAGGTAAACCGCTTCTCTTATCTCCCCCTTCCTTCCCCTCTCATCCCTTCTTGGTTTTCTTTCCTCCCATGGTCTTGTTCACAAAGGGGACTGATTTACCTATTATTATGTTAATGTTTATTCACATTAATGGGTTCACATCATAGATATAGGGGTTTTGAACCATCATGGTCAGTTTTTGTGGTGTTTTGTCCTTAGGCCATGGATCTGTGGTAGGTTTTCCCATGAAATATCCTTTTAAATATTGGAATCATTAATTTTATGTTTCTCACAACTTCCTTATATGATAAATTTTACAGTGTGATCATATGATAATTTCATTGGTGTGAAAAGTGGTGTTTTATGCCTTGTTATGTGATAAACGAAATTGTTTTGTTTAATCATGCACACCAAGGGTTTGATTAAATTCCATATTGGATTTTATGGGTCAATTGTCATATATAATGCCTAGTTTGGGTAAGTAAATATATTGGAAACATGATAAATAATGTTTTGGGATTCCTTTATGGGTTTCCCACGTAGTTTTGGTTTCTATAAAATATTATGTATTGGTTATTATGGTGATTTGGCGTGTATTACCGATTAGTGGCTTGATTGGCATTTTTATAAAAATGGTTTGTCCTTAAAAGTGTGATGTGCTTATTTTAATGGATATTTTTAAATTATTTTGAAACGGAAAATGGAATGTACACTCCTTATTAAATGTGTATTTTTTTCATTAATAAATGATGGTTTTTTGAAACATTTTTAAAGGCCCATTTAGCAACCTTTGGAATATAGAAAAAGGGTATATTATGAAAACATCCTTGGATGATTCTCATGATTTTTTTTATAATTAATGGATGGGATTTCCTCACTATAGAATCCTCATGATCCATTATTGGTTATCCTCAGTACGGACTCCTTATGTTATATTTGTCCAATGGTAAGAGATTAGTGTCTGGGGTGACTCGGGGTGAGGCAGGTTGTTAGTGTACGATTATTTTATGGTTTTAATTGGATTCCCAACTAGAATCGATTGGATCAACTTATTTTAAATGAGACCTGGGAACCAAAAATAATGAGTGAATTTTTAATAACTATTGCTACGATGGATAGTTTATGCACTAGCTAGGGGCCACATTAGGTGGATATATTTGGACTTATTTTAATGGGATTTACCCCTCCATATGTCCTGAGTTAGGGTGGACTAAACCGTTAGTAAATTTTTGATTTTATCATGTGTGGCATTCTAATTGGGATGGGTCTCATGTTTTAGTATGTTATGTATTATTCATGACCATCTAGGTTCAACCATGTTTATTAGCGCTTAGCTTCTGGCAATGGTAATTGAGAGTCTTGGTTACACATTTATATTTATTTCTATTTCCCCCATTAAGTGACTATGATAGTGCTCTCTTGTGTAATATTTTCATTAAAAGTTATGTTTTGGTTTATAAAGGTTTATTAAAAAAGATTTTTATTTAAATGTGTTTTATCCTCTCATGTATATTTCTTTAAATGAAAACATTTATTTCCCCTTAAAAAGATAATGTCTCACTATTGGTTACAATTTTGGTTTCGAAAAGAAGGAGGGAACTGTTCCTTACATTATTTTATGTAAAATATATAGAAAAGATTACTTTTATAAATTTTATTTCAAATTTTAAATTTTACATTCGTTTATAATCAAGGTATTACTTTGCGAAATAAAATATCGTGAAAGCCTGCAGAGCTACAATATCCACGCTTATAGTTCTTTTCTATTTTTAGCCTTTGGTGCAGGTTTTATATTGTGTTTGATTGTCTTGGGTGATGGTTGATATTTTTGTTGGAGGGTGAAAATTGGGTTCACATGGAGATCTGTTCATTTTTCGGTTCGGCTGGACTTGTTTTTTTGGTTTTATTTTCATATTTTGTGTATAAAATGTTCAGTTCTGTTTTATTTATGTTGAACTATTTTACTCATATTTCCACTATTTATTTTCATTATTAATGTTTTGGTGTAATCATTCCAATTATGTACTCAATTTATGCACGAAACATGTTGACAACACGTGGGGATCATTAATTCCCTTCGATCCATGCCATGGATCGTCTTGGGTGACTAGATCAAGGTTGACATGGGTTAGTTTGGGATAAAATGGTATCAGAGGTTGTTTTCTATTAGGGGACCTTAATTTTTTAGTGTGATTTGTTATATAGATATTTCAAGGTAGATTGAGTAGGATTTTTGAGACTCGAGTGGTGCGTGGGGGAAGATCATTGTGAACTCTTTATCATTTTGATCCTTATAATTCTATAGTATGTCTATTTTTGTATATTTTTGGGTCTTTAATGATAGTTTGGTGACTCGGAAATGACAAGAGAGTTGGTCCAATGGTCACTGTGAGCTTGTAGATCCTAAAAAGCCATGTGGATCCAAGATAATGATCTTATAAGTCTCTCCATGTTTATGGGGTGTTTTTTATATGGCCTCCAACCATATGGTCAGGCCACCCATTGACAATAGTTCCCTCTTTTGGGTATCCTTGAATATTCTTGAGTTAGAAAACATACTTTTGAAAATCATTTTATAAGAATTATGTAAATGGTTTTTAATGGAATGGTTGGATTTTGAACATTGGAAAATGGAGTACAATAATTTACATTAATAATGGTTTTAGAAGTTTTTGTTTTGGTAAAACAAATCATTTGGTAAACTGTAAATGGGATAATGGGATTGGGTTTACATAATCTAAAATTATGTTTTATTGATATAAAATGTTTTTAAATTATGGATTATTTTATTAGGGGGTCAGGAAATTTCTTTGAATGGGATGTGTGGGATAAATTGGTTTTTAAAATAGTCTTTGAATAGTTGTTGTTTTATTTAAAAGGTTCTTTGAAATTCAAAGGGAACTTGGATATTTGAGGCTATCAGACCATAAAAAGTTGCTTTGGTGAATTTTCAAAAATGGAAAATATCTGTTTGAAAGTTAGTATTTTATTTGAAATTTGTTTTCAATTAAAAGTGAATGGGATTTGATCAAATGATATTGATAAAATGTGATTTATTGAGTTTTTGGAAAATGTTTCGAATGAACATAAAAAAAATTATTAAAATTTATACAATTTAATTATCATGTATGATAAACTATTTTGTTTTGTTGAATCTAAATAATGAATTTTTATATTGGTGGATATTGAGCCTTCGAATGTCTGAGTTTTTAAATGAGGTAAATTAATTATTTGAAAAGATGAGGTTGTTTTTTTCATTAGTAATCTGATGGGTCCTCATATGTGTTGTGGTTTGTGGAAATGTGGATGATGCCTTGTATGGTGGGGTAGAACGATTCTCAGGGTGGCACAAAGATATGCATGTGAGTGAGACTTGATGGAACAACCTTGGTGTCCTTGAAAAATCCACCAAGATGTTTTCTTTTCCAAAAGTTTTTTAAGTTGAAAATTGTGGTTTTTATGTAAGATAATGGTTATACTATGTGTTTTTTTGTGTATTAGAAGTGTTGTTTATTACGTATGCTCTTCCTCGTAATATAGAAAAGGTACACTTGTTGTATCTTATGTTGATATTCAGTTGGTAGCTCAGTCTTGAAGTGGTGCCTTAGTGGGATTATAGAAATGTTTTTTGGGAAGGCTTTTAGCCCGTTTTCCTTCGAGTTGGTGTTTGTTCTATGTGATTTTTTGGGTTCAAGAGTTGGTTTTGATGGAGCTAATGGTTTCTTTATTACATTCTGTTCACCCACATAGAGATGTTGTGGATGTTGTGGAATGGATATAGAGATCTATCCATTAGATATCCTTCTAGTTTATCAACCTTAGGATTTCATTCTCAAGTTTCAAAAGTTAAATCAACTTACCTAAAGGATACCCATTCCATTTTCTGGAGTAAATAGCTATTTGGGATTCATTTAATGGACCTTCCTATTGTACTATTTCTATTAATTAAAGTAGTCGTCCATGATGGGTTTTTATGTGTTTTTTCCGGTTTCTTATTTATTATATTCTACGTTTGGTGTGAGAAAGAATGGTGTGTTCATCTTTCAAGTCCCTATTGGGTTAAAGGTTTTTTTTGAGTAAGTTTGTTTCTTGGGGTGTCTAGATCATCTATTTTTTTCTAGGAGTCTATGTGGATTATTTTTTCACATGAATAATGGGCATTATTTAGGGATTAACAACTCCGGGATGTGAGTTAGTAGATGATTCATAAATTAGATTTCTAGCAATAGGACCCAGAGTAAATTTGGTTCTTAGTCAAGAATCCTGAGGGTTTAAAGAATTTGTCTATGTTCATTCATTTACTGTTGTGGTGAGGTAGGTCTAGTGCTTTCATTATGGTTTTTCAATACTGTGTATTTACACTTATCACAAATATTATGGTGGACTTACTCTTCATGCATTTTCTATGGTTATGGATTCTTGGATGATAGCTTCTAGTTAGTGTTCTTGTGTGGACCACCCATGATAATCAGGTGTGGTCTTGGATTTTATCCATCCATAGGTTAAGAGTTATGGGTGGTCACCAACATTGGTTTTAGTGGTATAATCATTGGGACCCTCCCCTTTCCTCCCAATGTGGTGGGGAATATTTCACCCATGTTGGATGTTTTGG